>OX421274.1:2863505-4250257 GCA_949125355.1 Agriopis leucophaearia | reverse complement strand
GACTTAACAATGTATACAAATCGATTTCATCCTAGTTCTTATTGTCATATCGATTTGAAATTTTGCAAGCTGTTGGTAATTCGGATGACAATACAATGATTATGTACCATCGCCGTCGAACATATTTGATAATAGAGCCAGGACAGGAGGTAGATAGAGGACTCTTTGATGCCTATACTCCTTTCGATTGTTAACGTTTTTGCCGTTGTGTTTAGTAAAATTATCACAGTGGGAAATCTTGTCATGAGAACCTAAGCGTTGTTTTATTTCTCCAGTTATACCACTTGCCCTCGTCTCTTTAAAGCTCAGCTGGGACCGTAAAATAACATTTTGTGTGTAACGTGTGACTCTACTTAACACGCTGCCTCTTGCAAATTATATTTTACCATAGATTTAGAAGAAACAAGCTAAAGTGCTACACTCAGTTCCTGATAAAGAAAGCGCGGTTTAAAGTTGGTTTATTCTAGTACCATCCATCCTTGATTCCACTTATAGGTACCTTTTTTATATGAGGCTAGTCGGTAAGCTTCAAACTAAGTACGCAAGCCTCGTGCTTATAGTTTGGGCTTACCGACTCTTGGGGCCCGATTGCGGATCAAGCATAGGGTTTTGTTGGGAGGCTAAAACAACCTATAATATAATTCATATTTTAATCTCACATTGAATTTTGTCTTGCTTTTTAGGGTTTCGTAACCAATGGGTAAAACGGCACCCTATTACTAAGACTCTGCTGTCTGTCCGTCCGTCCGTCCGTTCGTCTGTCACCAGGCTGTATCTCATGAACCGTGATAGTTAGAGAGTTGAATTTTCACAAATGATGTATTTCAGTTGCCGCTATAACAACAAATACTAAAAAACAGAATAAAATTTATATTTAAGGGGGGGCACCACAAAACAACAAATGTGATTTTTTATCGTTTTTATAGATAATGGTACGGAACCCTTCGTGCGCGAGTCCGACTCGCACTTGGCCGGTTATTTATTAACCGAGATAGAGAAATAAAGCTTGATGTACAATATATTATTATAAATACTTATAGCTATAGGTACTTATAAGAATGCTTTGATTGTGGTACTCTCTCGATACCTATTTCAAATTTTAAACGCGCTTAATTTTAAATTAGCATAATTACAAAGACTACTAGAGACTAAACTTTATAAATAATTATTTACCAAAATAAAATAAACAAAACTTACAAGTAAACAAAATTAATTTTGAAGTAGGTAGTTGAAAATCAAGTAAGTACAAAGATTCCGTATATATCCTACATACCAAGCTAATAATAAAAGCGTGTTAATTAGTGAAAATAATAATACTTATGGAATGAAACCCAGAAGAACGTATCATGAAATTACATTTGGCTGCTATTTCTTGTCTAATTCTGTGTACAAAGCCAGGACTCATGACCGTAATGACGTAGAGGAGGGTAGAGTAATTCGCTTTACGTAAATATTTGTACAGTACGCAATTTGCGAAGCATTGCGTACACAATGTATCTCAGCTCAGCCACAGAATCTCAACTATAATACTACCATAGACAATCTATTATAATTTTTTTCATCGTTCATCTTGAGAGGATTTTGGCGTTCCGTCTTGTAAGTAGGCCAGATACAAGTATTTAAAAAATGCTGGTTATTGAGTCTACTGGAGCAGTGATGTCTTGCGTGATGGCAACCTTAGCATGAAGAGGATAATAGTAGATTATGCACTAAGGGAATAAAGCAGTGTCTTACGTCGCGGGCGGCATATTGAACCCTGAGCGTAACGAGGGACTCTAGAGTTAACTCCCGAGCGTAGCAACGAGGAATTGCCGTTATTAATATAGAGTCCTGAGTGAAGCGAGGGGTTCAAGCTGCCCAAGGCGAAGACAGGCTTTATTCCAGAGATACCCGTTTCCTTAGTGCACTTTGTCGACACGTGTTTCGCCTCTTCACGAGGCATCCTCAGGACGTGTTGACTCGTCGAGCACTCGACGTTAATTTTTGTTTCAGGTTACGTTAATTTTCAATTTATGTAATTAATATTTTATATCAGGTTAGGCAAAATTAAACTCAATAAAATTAACATTATCAACAAATATTTATCACAAATTCCTTATTGTACTTGAAGCGACGTAGAAGCGGAATTACACTAGAAATTCATCATTAAAACAGTTTTGAAAATGGACTTCCGCAAAGTAACGCCTGATTCAATCAACTATTCAAACCTCTTTACAATGCCATTTTTTACTTAGAGTTTTCCACGAGTTTCCACACGAATTTGCGTTCCATATTAAAATCACTTTATTCCCTAGGGAGTTTCATACAACTTTATATCCCTCAAGAGCTTTACTTTACATTGAGGGTGCATGATTATGTAATTGGACATTGTCGAGAAGGCGGTATGAAAATTTTATTAAAAGACTTTGGGCCTACGACCATCAAGAGATAGACGAATACCTATAGATTAATGATCGACGCTGACTATCGGTCGCTACGTTATACCTAGCATAAAATATTGATAATAGGAAGAATCATTGATGGAAAAGCGTATGAAGTTTTAGCGTCGAAATAGACTTGAAAAAAATAATTGTGACTGACTGTAACTATGACTTGTTTGATGATATCTACTTATTATTATTATTTTGTTCTCGTGTGTGCATAATTTATATTTTAATAAAAATTAACTAGAGTGAAAAAAAACTACTTAATAGGTATAACTTGAAAATATTCCAATCACAGAATAAGGACTAGTATCTCCTTTATGACATAGTCTTATTCTGTGATTTCAATAGGTACTTACTTGCCTTTATTCCTTATGTAATAAAGGCCAACTTTAAGATGTTAACATAACGCGCCGCGTTACGAGCGTATTTGTAGTTAGTGAATAAGGGCCCCAGGGCCCTGCGGTGCTAAGTTCCAATAATTTATTCTGCACTCATCTGCATTTACCTAGTATATGAATAGCCTATTTTTCATCTCAGCTTTCGATGGTAGAAAGGTGCAAAGAAATTAAATTAGCAAATCAATAATTGAATAGGAAATGTTTGAGCTTTGGAGTGGAATTAGAACACACGAGCCGATGACTGTAGGTAGATAATCATTGTAATCATAGAAGCCTGCTTTTCGGGAACTCCCAAAATGTAGGCTTCTACACTTTTTTTTTTTTAATTGTAAAATAGGCTTGCGCTTGGCCGCCAACTCGCCTGATGTTAAGCGATGATGCGGCCTACGATAGATCACGCTTGCCTAGAAGAAACCGATTCACTTTTGACTTGAAAACACCCAGATTGTAACAATCGGGGAACACCCATTCAGGCAGCGCATTCCACATACTAGCAGTTCGCACAATAAAAGTGGAATCAAAGCGCTTCGTACGCGTTTTCGGAATGTCAACTATAAAGCGTTCCGACATTACGACATTTAACTTCTACAACTTCTTCATTCATGCTTTAAGCCGTACGTATGAATAAAAATAATACGAACGAATAAAAAGGAAAACCATCCTATGAGTATCATAGGATACCATAGGATAGATAGGATATCATAGGATATCATAGGATGAGTATCATACTATCATAATATAGATACCTATGATGTGCTGTAAGGAAAAAAATCGTTCGCCCCAGAGGACATGCCAGAGCTAGCTGGGACTGCCTGGGACAGCCAGGGGGCCACCCTGCCCCAACGCGTGGCTACAGCTACACCCATGCTTGTCATCACTTACGTTAGTGTATATATGCCCTTAGTCCACGCGTATTTTTTTCAACGCGTCATTGTGCTGTGATAACGAATTGAGTGATCGTCGCATGATACCCTGTATAGAAAATCGGGACAAAATTATAGGTTATCGGGACGCGGGCCAATATCATCAAAATCGGCAGAACCGGGACTGGACGTGGCAACTCTGCATCTTTGTTCGTACGTTATACTATTCTGTGGTTACATATACGCAAGGATTTTTTATAATACGTAATATTATTATATAGTTATGTAGTACATAAATTCCTTGGTTATACAGCTACATTTCCATGAGTACTCATACTCTGTGCGACATCTAGTTGTTTTTTGTAGAACTGATGCAAGTTTTATGTTGTCAAAGTTATGACAATATTAATAGATGGCGTTCAATATTATATTTTTCCGTAGACGGAGGAACCAAGTTGTTTTCTCTGTCTACGTATTTTTCGCTTCATCGTTGATCGCCGTCATTGTGTCTTTTTGATACTGACTAAATAAATAAACGTCATAAGCCACAATTTAAAACAAAACAACAAAACCCCCATTGTCAATTTGATAATTTTTGACATTACAATTACGGGCGAGTTCCGAATAAAACACGACAGAACTCACCGAAGATTCCAGTGATTCAGCGTTACATTCTCTTTGATTCCACTGATCTTTAAGGTATATTTATATAGATATATAAAAATAAATAAAAAAACCAATTTATAGCACTTCCACACAAAAAAAACTAACTAATTGTTAGTAGTTAGTTTTTTTTTCTTTATTAACCCTACTTTCTTCTACTTTATTAACCCTATCTATTCATGTTATATTATTCTCGTGATAATATTGCATCATTATGGCTACCTAATCTAGCTTAATTAATGTTAACAATACAGTACCCTTAGTACAAGATTTGACAGTTTTCGAAAACTTTTTTCGTTACCGTATTGTCCCATACATTTTAGTAAAGCGCCTCTAGCGGAAACGCGGATGAACTAAAATCGGTAGTTATCGGCAGTATAGGTTGCTTCACTCAAATACGAAAAATAGTTTCGAATAGCTTTCAGCCCAGCAATGTATGCATCAAAACGAAAACGAAAAAAGTTTTCGAAAACTATCAAATCTTGTACTAAGGGTACAGAAAACTGCGTAAGCAATAAGTTCAGCTTGACAATGTCCCCGGCCTATGTTGGGGAAAGTACAGGTGGAACAACAAAAAAAAAAAAAAAGACGTGTGGCACTCGGGGACTGCCGCGGTAAAGCTATTGCATAGCATTTTTTATCAACTTATGCAATTATAATTATTTATTTACTTGTAACAAATAAACTTATGTAGGTTTTGCAACTCATGCATGTATGTCGTTCTTTTATCAAACATATTTTACAACGCCATCTAGCGGTGAGAGGTCGGAGTGGGGGTGTCAGGTTATTTTCGTTACGGAATTTCTGGATTCGGTCTCCACGCTTAAGGCCCGCGATAGAAGTTATGCAATAGCTTAAAAAAACCACTGATCTGCGTAAATCTAAAATTGCACTGTCCCTTGACTGGCCAAATTACAAAATAATTTTCTCACCTTGGCTTGGACCACCACATGACATTGGCAATATAGCGGCAACTTACACCGCAGAAGCCACAAAGAAAAGTTGAAGTTGGTCAGGCAACGAAAGAATCTTTTGTTGCATGAAGGTACATTCCTAAAAGTACGGCGACACGTCGCCGGTGAATGTCGCCGGCCCAGCCGCGGACTCATGCTAAAATACACATAACACGTAGGTCGGGTTGATACAGCGTAGTTGACGACACAGGCGTTGATTCGGACTGCGAACTGCGAAGTGGTAACACTGTCAAAATCACGTTAAATGTCAATGTCAGCAGACTGCTCGTGTTTGGTTTTCGTTAGGCATGTCGATTCTTCCTGAAAAAAATCGATTTTCGAATCGATTCGAATCGAAGTTCACTGAATCGATTCTCGATTAAATCGGCCTCTGGAAGATCGATCTTCGATTAATCGATTCGCTATACCGAAAAAAAAAGTTATTTTTTAAAACCGATTTGATCTTCTATTTGGTTAGATTCTCGAGGACAAATGTATGCCTACTATTCAATTTAAAAAGATTTTTATTTTTATTTGCAGCAGAATAGATCGAATCGATATAGAAAACGATTTTTAATTTGAATAAGTATTAATTGCAAGAACAAGTAGTCAAGTTAGTTTTCAGTGAAACAAAAATATCGATCAAGATATATATATACATATTACATACCTCCTCCTTTTTGGAAGTCGGTTAAAAATTATATTACGATTTATTGTTAAAGAACTTAATAATTACATGGTCACCTCTTGGAAACATGCTTTAGCTCACTTTTTTACTCATAAATACAGAGCAAATAGATCACAAAACAAATGTAATGTACACTGTTCATAGAACAGTGTACCATAGTATAATAAAATACACATATAATAAAATTATTATACATTCCGGATACGTTTTTGTTTTTGCGCTTATAACTTGGTATGCTAAAGCCATTGAGGCAAAACTGCCTCGTCTTACGTATTTTAGCACAGAAGTGGGATTTTTTTAGGTTAGATTCCTTTCTATTTTTTGTGTATTTTAGTCATTCTGCCCCAATAAAGTGGTGTAAACTTTACTAGGGGCATCTATGGAGTTTTGGAAACAACATGGAAATACACGTTCACAAATACTTCGAATGAAATCCACCATTATTATTTCACATTAACAGTCAAAATACAAAAATGAAAATTAAACTTTTACAGCATAGAGATACATTAACGATCTAGAAAACCGATTCCATAGATAATCCCGTGAAATATTATCGATTCTAGGTGGAATGCACTGCATTTCTACGATCTATATTAGCACCTTAATATCAACATCGTGAATCGGTCCGATTCTCAGGGTTCGAGAATCGATCTAGTGAATCGATCCACTCTGTCAGATCGATCAAAAAAATCGATTTTCTGACCTCCAAAAATCGATTTTCCGATTAATCGATTAAAGATCGACATGCCTAGTTTTCGTCCTCGACTTGCTTTGCTTGCTTTGCTCGACGCTCGCTCGTGCTTGGCAAAGGTGCTCGACGCTCGTTTCTTTCTTTAATTTCGTCATCTTCAAGGATAAATTTAGCAAAAAATATCTAAAAGTAACATTATACGGGTCTATTTAAAAAAAAAACTGCACACGAGTCTTTAATCGTTATGTACAGGCCGATTTGCACAATCGGTCGCAGGGTTTCCTTCGAGAGACATTCCAAAGAATTTGTCAGGAATAAAGTGGTTCGACCCGCTTCAGTCTTGAAACCGGCGGAAAAGATCAAATTATACAACAAGGAGAATAAAGAGTTATTTGGTCCATTGTTGGAGACGAACAAACAACGAAAACGGAACTTGAAGAAGGCTGGTAAGTAAATTTGTGCTGTTTAAATGGGTTCCGCCTTAGCTTGAAGGTTTCCGCAGTCTTGTTCGCATTGAATGAGTACCTACCTTCTACTTTCTAAAATTGCGACTAGATTCAATGACATAAGGCATTTAAATTGCGTCAACTCGCAATCCAATCACTTGACTGCAAGCGCACCAATCAAGTTGTTTACATTGTGTCTCCTTTCGCTCTCCATAGTGCGCGATACAAGCGCGTGTCTCGCGTCTTGCCAATTAAAATCATATGACATTTCGCATTTAGCGTATCGCCGTGTTACACGCGTAGAAACAACTAAGTAGGTACCTATCTGTTTTCCAGCTAAAAATAACTCTCATCAAAACTTTGGCGCCGCACCTCCCGTTGAAATCATATCAAAATACGTCGACGCGAGAAATGCAGTGACATCTCGCTTGTCCGGTTATCTTTGCTCTCCTGTGCTGTCTGCTGAAGTTGGGAAGAAAATGTGGCAGAATACAAGGAACTGTGTCAATATTGTCGGTGTCTTGTTGAATAATACTGCTGTGAGATGTTTACAAACTTCAGCAGTGCAAAATGCGGTGGGTAATTCAGCTGCCCAGCCAGGATATGCGAGTGAAGACAAGATACTTCAGATTAAACAGCATCGTAATGACTTCACACAACAGTTTCCTTCGGTGACACTGATATTGAATAAGACTATGACGGAAGAGTCACGCACAGCTTTGGAAAAGTGGAAGCAGGAGAGGATTGCTGAGATGGGACAGCAAGAGTTTGAGCAATTTTATCAAGGTATGTCCTATCATAAACAATATAAAGTTAAAAAACTGTTTTACTGATGAATTTCTAGTGTAATTCCGCTTCTACGTCGCTTCAAGTACAATAAGGAATTTGTGATTAATTTACCTGGTAAATATTTGTTGATAATGTTAATTTTATTGAGTATAATTTTGCCTAACCTGATATAAAATATTAATTACATAAATTTAAAATTAACGTAACCTGAAACAAAAATTAATTAATTCTGAGTTATTTTTAATTACAAAATTATTAAAGTAATCTGAAACAAAAATTTGTTAATTATGATACATGAAATATGATAATACTAAATCTGAAAACAAAAATGTATTAATTCTGAAACTAACCTAACCTAACCTGATATAAAATATTAATTACATAAATTTAAAATTAACGTAACCTGAAACAAAAATTAATTATTTCTGAATTATTTTTAATTATAAAATTATTAAAGTAATCTGAAACAAAAATTTGTTAATTCTGATACATGAAATATGATAATACTAAATCTGAAAACAAAAATGTATTAATTCTGAAACATAAAATATATATTAATTGAAATGACATGTATTTAAATTGAATTGAAAAAAGTAATAAATTATACCCCTTTTCCTTAGTGCACTTTGTCGACACGTGTTCCGCCTCTTCACGAGGCATCCTTAGGACGTGTTGACTCTTCAAGCGCTCGGCCAAGCGCTCGAAGAGTCAACACGTCCTGAGGATGCCTCGTGATATTTACCAGGTAAATTTATCACAAATTCCTTATTGTACTTGAAGCGACGTAGAAGCGGAATTACATTAGAAATTCATCAGTAAAACAGTTTTGAAAATGGACTTCCGCAAAGTAACGCCTGATTCAATCAACAATATAAAGTTATGTGATTTATCAATTTAAAAAATCCTTTTCCTACCATGGGGGTCGGTCAGTATAGCATGTTTTTACTGGGTGTTGAGTTAGACAACTTGCATATTCAAGTATCAGCATGTAGTCTGCACCTATAATTGTGATGACGTTTAGTCTAAGTCTAGTGCCTCGTATCCTATGTAATGTAATGACGTACATCATGTTAGTGTTCATAAAATAAATAAATATAAAAAATTTGGCTAGAAACAATCACAGTAAGATGGTTAATTGAATCAGGCGTTACTTTGCGGAAGTACACTTTTAAAACTTGTTTCCTTGGATTTTTATTCAAGATGGGGGCGATAAGTCCTGCACTGACGTCCCGCTTGGGCTGTATTGTGCATTTCCCCCTACCAGCACCTACCCAAGCCAACCCAACTCCTTGAAATATCGGAGCGAGGCTCTGGGGCGCTGGTACAGTTACTCCAGTGGTGTAGATGGAATTGTGCATAATGACGATGAAAAGCAGCCTAGGTAATGTGGATGAAGGTAGTGAAGCCTCATGCAACCCTGTAGCGATCCTAATATCCTCTGTGGCTTCACAATGCCACAGCACATGCTCTACAGTTTCTTTCTCCTTCATTCAGCCACGACAGTGGACTGTCCGTGGCACCCAGTTTATACAAGTGGCTATTCAAGTTGCAATGACTGGTTATGAGGCCTAGAATCAGGCGAAGGTCCTGTCCTTGCAAATTCAATTTATTTATTTATTTTATTTGTTTATTTATTTAATTCCTTGGATAATATCTAGTGTATTTTTGCTTCAACGTCGATGAGTCCTGCGATTTACTCTTTCGAATATAGGCCCTAGAAATGCGGTGCATAGTTCTCTGAACAACAACATTGAACTTGCAGACATCTACGTCAGTGAGTGTAATTTCGGTGTTGCAGCACTGTTATGGCAGAATGCACTGGTTAAACAGTGTCCTGAATGCTACCAACATGTGAAATGCGAATTTTCTTAGTGCAAGATCTCAACCAGCTGGTCCACAGTGCTACTTGGGATTCGAGTCAGACTCGCAAATAGCCTATTGCTTGGACCTTCTGCTGGCAACTATCCATGTTTTTGGGTGTCTTGCATTTGACTGCCACCTCGTCTGATGTTAAGTGATGATGCGGTATACAATGGACTATGCTTATCTAGAAGAAACCGATCTACTTGCAACTTGGAGACAGCCCATTCTACAGTCTAGACGTTTGCACAATAAAAGTGGAATCAAAGCGCTTTGTACGGGTTACAAGTGCTGTAAGAGTTCTAAGTCAGAACATACTCAAGAACATTCTATTGATTTTGTCGTGGCCTGGTAAAAGGATTATTTTATGTCATTAGAAGAGGTCTATCTTGTGTGTGAAAAGATTTTTGTTATTATTGTAAAGTAAAACTTAAGATTTTCAATATTCTAAAATTTACAGCTCAAATGGCTGTTGGCACAAAGTTCCACAACACCCTCAAGAATTACTTCACCCAGCCACGCACTCAGCTCCGTATTGAGAAGGAGGTGGAAGGTGTCTGGACCTCCGTCGCTGATGTACTCCAACATATATCATCACCCAAGGCAATAGAGTCCAATGTCATACACCCAGTATTGAAATACAGGGGGATATTCGATGCCATTGCCGATTATGAGTAAGTGTATCTGTATTCCATACCGGTTTAATAATACATTTATAAATGAGCGATTTATTGTTAAGTGAACAAATAAAAGTAACAAAAAACATTATACATTATAATACAGGAAAATAGGACATTTAGTCCTGAAAGCCTGACATTGCTATGTCAGGCTTTCAGGACTAAATGTCCTACTAAATATTAATCTTAGTCCGGCTTTTCTATTTATTGGCCTGGCAACTCTAGTTACAAATGAAGCTAATATAAGCATGTTAATTAAGCTATGTAGCACTTACTGCATTTATTCGGGTTTCCCTAATCTTTTTGCGATAAACTGTCCTTGAATTTTACCTATTCGCAAAGGCAGACGTAGGTAAAGAGACACAACACACAGAGTTCTACACCTCCGCTGTTCGGTAAATAATTATCAATGTAAAAAACCGGCTTCATAAAAATTTCAGAACTGGACCAAATTGGGCTCACACGGGAAGCACCAGCTTTTAAATATTTATTTGCCCTCATAATGCACACTATTTTGATATAACTGTTTGTAACAAACAAAATTACTACAATGACAGTAGCTACTAATTAGTTGTTTATAATTTGTACTAGTTTACTCGACAGACGATCCTATCAAAATTAAATAAAATGTTTAAGTTATCTTCTTGAGTTCATACAATAATAGCATTGAAAATAAAATCGGCCAAGTTCGAATCACAGCACAAGGGTTCTCACCTCAGTCTACTCTCGCTTGGCCGGTTTATTTTTAGCCTATATTGTCCCACTGCTGGGCAATACCGTACCTCACTTTTAATCAATCCCTTTACTGTGAACGCCCTACCATTCGGGTTGTAGCCATTGGCCATTGTTTCCGAGGTCTGACTAGAATGCTTCACGTCTTTACGCACCTTAGTAAGACCTTCAAACCTATTTTTATGGATGCATTGTGCAAACATAAGCGAGCGATTATTACATGAACAAATTAAATTGTTTACTAATTAGAAATGTGCTCTATCACTTTAAAACTTTCATAATCTAAAATACCTGAAAAAGTTTCGAAAACGTCACTAGAAAACAACATTATCAATAATTTCTTATCGCACGCGCCTCTGTGATAATGAAATGTCAATGACATCACAGATCGGGCTGGTATTTTGTATAAAAATGTAAAGTCAAGGAGAGATTTCAAGGTTATCTGCTATTTGTGTAAGAAATCTGTTCTGAGGTGTCTCAATTTAACGATTTTATATGAAATTCAATATCACAAAAACATAAAAAATATAATAAAGCTTCATACATATTATATTTCAAATCCTACCTTTTCAATAAAACATTATAATTATTTGGCGTATAAGTAGCACTTGGTGGCACGGCAGCACCTATTAAAAATAGCGGCAAACCTCAGCCACAGATTCAATAACAAAAGAAGTGACATCTAAACGCATATTAAAACTCTTTACACAGATACAATACTCGTAGCTCCCCAACTAGTTTCCTGTTTCGGGTATGCCATATGGAAACACACGAGGTCACCAAATTTAAGTCTGGATGGGTGACCATGAGTGACATTTACAACTGAGTGCAACTTTTTTTTAAATTGTAAAATAGGCTTGCGCTTGGCCGCCAACTCGCCTGATGTTAAGCGATGATGCGGCCTACGATAGATCACGCTTGCCTAGAAGAAACCGACTGTCAACTGTGTGTCAGATGACACTTTAAGTGTGGGTCTCGGTCGGCTTTTATCGTAGACCGCATCACCACTTAACATCAGGCGAGATAGCGGTCAAGCCCAAGCCTATCTATACTAATATTATAAAGAGGAAAGATTTGATTGATTGTTTGTTTGCATTGAATAGGCTCCGAAACTACTGAACCGATTTGAAAAATTCTTTCACTGTTGGGAAGCTACACTATCCCCGGGTGACATAGGCTATATCATATTTTGTAGCGAGGCCGAAGGCCGAGCTTACACCCGTGCGAAGCTGGGGCGGACGGCCAGTTTAATAAATAAATAAAACAGGTCTAGCCCAATAATTTTGTTGGAACTTACTTTTACTAATCGAAAAATCTCACACTGAACCCACTATGGGCATCATAAGAAAGCTTAAAGTCGCACAATGAGCTATCTAGAAGGCTATGCTCGGTGTTTCTCTACGTGAAACAGAAATGAGGAGATCCGTAGACAAATGAAAGTTACCGACATAGCACACTGGAGTTGGAGTGGCAGTGGGCAGGGCACATTTTTTGTAGTGGTAGGACTCTTTTGCAGGGGTCCGCCTGGGGAAGTACCACACCTTTGCCAGTTATTCAACCGCCAAGCAGTAGTGTGCAAACACTACTGTGTTCCGGATTGAAGGGCAATGTTTCCAGCGAAATTACAGGGCACACAGATTTGACATCTTATATCTCGGGGTGACGAGTACAGTGCATTGCCATCCAGGGTTTTGAACTGTTGAAGTTCAAAATTCTGAGTGGCGTTGAGCTGTTATGGGCAAGCGTGAAGAGCCACGACAGGCCACGCCACGCCACACCAGGCGAGCGACTTCGCTCGTCTCGTCACCCAGTATCATAAAAAAAAAACATAGCACCCATAACAGATGGCCGATTGAGCCGAAAGGTTCTCAAATGGAGACCACGGACTGGTAAGCGCAGCGTAGGACGTCCACCCACAAGATAGACAGGCGACCTAAAAGAGACGGCAGGGAAACGCTGGATGCAGGCAGCTTCCAACCGTCCCTTATGGAGACCGATGGGGGAGGCCTTTGTCCGGCAGTGCACATCCTATAGCTGAAATGATGATGATGACACTGAACCAGCATAGGCATGTCATGTACTTATTCAAACTCTTGCAGGATGAACGTATGTAATGATATGTGCATCCTTCGCTAGTTGCGCAGGTTAGATGCGCCTATGCAAGCCTAGTCACATAAAATATAAAACCTCAATTATATCTTGATTGAATATTCAGAATGCTATTTACAAGTCCATCCATGCATGCCCTATCAATCTCTGATGTACCTACCTTATCTAAAATTAAGAATTTACGACACAAAACTGCACAATTCTGCTTTTGAGTGTCAATAAGGCTATCTAAGACGAGGCAAACGTGATTCATTATTTAGTAAACATAAGAACTGCCCCTAATCCAATAGAAAAAGTCATGCAAACAGTGAAGCTAAATACTGACAATATTTAAAAATACATTATTGTCTTGATTTCAGTGAAAAACCGACCCTAATTGAGTGGAAAAAGTCTGACAAGCCGCGAAAATCGCTCGCGCTCACATACGACAACCCCGTCCAATTGGCCGCTTACTTTGGCGCAGTTTGCAACGACTTGAACTACAAGCATTTGAACGTTCGCGACGCTCTCCTTGTCATAGCCTACACTGACGGCTCCAAGGCTGATACGTATTACCTTCATACGGATAAGTTGAGGGAACACTGGGCCCAGTGGCTGAGTCGACTAGAACAGTACCTGAAGAAATGTGGAAATGATGTAGAGAAGAAACTGAAAGGTGGCAAGAGACTGTTTGAGGAGGATATCGGGAATCTCCAGTAAATTTTGGTAATTATTTTTATTATTTTTCTCAGTCTAAGATTTTATATCGGATGGCCCTCTAAAAGGCGTTTTCGAATGAGCCGAACGCAGTGGCCGAGCTGAAGCTTAGGCTACGACTCCTTCCTAGATAGTACACGACTACAATAATACTTTTTTTTTCTTAGCCTGTACTGTCCCGCTGTTGGGCAAAGCTATCCCCCATTTCCTTCCATAAATCTCAGTCTTCCACCACCTCTTGCCATCCTCTCCGGAATGAATCAAGATCGTCACACCAGCGTTTCCAAGGGCTTCCTTGACTGCGTCGTCCATCAGGTACCCACTGTGTGACGATCCTGGCCCATCGGAGTTCATACGCGCCACATGTTCCGCCCAATCCCATTTTAATCTGGCAACCTTTTGGCCGACGTCGATAATACATATTAACTTAAAACAATTTTTTGGTGAATGTTTCAAGGTTTAAGTCATGGAAATTGAAGTTGTTAGTTGTAATGTAGGGAAGCTGCCTACGAAAGGGTGTTATCCAATTATTAATAGCCCTGTACAATTATGTAGTACTAGCGACCCGCCCCGGCTTCGCAGGTGTGGTTAGCTCTGCCTTCGGCCTCGCTACTATGACCCGTTAAGGGACACAAAATTTCATCCAAATCGGTCCAGCCGTTTTTAAAGTAACCTATGGGCTATTCCAGACTATAATCTATCCCTGTGCCAAATTTTATCCAGATCCGTTCAGCCGTTCTGGCGTGATTGAGTAACAAATATCCATCCAAACTTTCACATTTATAATATTAGTAGATTTCTAGCATATTAAAGTCTGTAATTTTTATATTTCAGAGGAGCTTTGAATAGTCAACAATGGATTTGACATATGAACAAGGAAGTGTCACTGATACGATTCTTTGCCAAAGAATCCGAAAGTATTCAACTTCAGCTAGACATATAGATGGCACGCCTACAAAACATTACGAATGTACCATTAGGGCTTTATCACACTACAATCTGTTCAGAAAGAGAGTGGACTTGAATTGTGGTTGAATGGACAAATATCTCAATAAATAACACGCAAATTCACTGAACAATACAACACGATGATAGGACAGCTCATGATATAGTGCGTTTCACCAAAGAGTTCCCTCGCCGTAATGTTGGCTCCCCTGCACTTTCCTGGTAATGTGTATGGGAAGTGCAAGGGACCCAACATTACGGTGAGCGAACTCTGGTGAAACGCACTATAGCTGGGTTTTAATTTTTCAGATGTCAGAGAGATTGCCATTTAAAATTCGTTCTAGTACTCCTTAAGGCATGCAGCCGTATTATGGATCTTTGATCGGGATCGCGAGTGTCAGAATTTTGACACTTGAAAGGGGTTATGACGCAAAAAAAAGCGTTGTCTATTTCCAATTTCGCATATTTTTTTTGACAAAATTTTGACAACTCGCGATCCCGATCAAAGATTCATAATAGCCCTGCAGGTCCACTCTCTTTTTGAACAGACTAGCAACTGACATGTTTGTAACGGCATGAGGCTTAAGTAAACTTCGGTAATGCAGCATCCGTGTTTTGGTGGCGAAGCAAGATAGAAAACAACACAGAGATAGCGTTGATCGATCGCCCGTAAAACTGCTAACAGACGTGTGGCTGTGGATTTGGTTGACGTCAACCAATGCGAGAAAAAGAGGGAAATATATTGTAACTCTTTCTCTCCCGTTGGTCAGACGGCGGTCCGGTGTACCAAATCCATACGTCTGTTACTTTAAGGCTTTTAGAGTCACGATCAAAATTCGTGTGAATCTGATAACGACCTTGCAGATTTTGCAATTTAAATGGCTTTACTATATGAATCGTATGCCATTAAGACTAGTTGTGTATTGCAATTTCGATGTATTAAAATTTCGCCGTATTAGCTTGGCGAGACATATAATGCATGACAAATTTTATGGCCACTTAACATTATCACAGAAGTTTAGGTGTTATTGTATTGAGTTTCGGAGCGATCAGAAAGTTTGGGCTGTAATAGGCCGTGATTAGAGCTAAGTGAGTGGAAGTGATAGGCAGGAGTGACTGAGTGACAGGAGCGCTACCGCTACCGCCTTCCTATCTTGAAGAATAGTACTACAGGGTTACGCAGAAAGGGTGTACTAAGCCGAAATGAGGTCATTATACACTCGTAAATATGAACAACTTTTACTATGGGCAGGCTAGGCGCACTCCGCACTTTAGGTAGTTTAACTCAAATCTTATAGATCATTGATTCATTCAATTTTTCATGCTTTAAGTAGGGCAATCTTCCATAAGCCCAAGGCAGCGTAGCCATAGTATCAAATACACCCCTGCATGGCATCATTTTTAACCGACTTCCAAAAAGGAGGAGGTTCTCAATTCGACTTTTTTTAATGTTTCTTACCTCAGAACTTTCCACTGGGTGAACCGATTTTGACGACTCTTTTTTTATTTGAAAGCTGGTGCTTGCTGTGTGATCCCATTCCAATTTGGTCAAGTTCTGACATTTTTATGAAGTCGGTTTTTTATATTAATAATTTTTAGATCACACATTACCGTTTCACATTTAGTTTAGAAAATGGTACAACAAACCCAACGTCAGTTTCTTTGAAACGAAATTCAGAGTTGCATCCGTGTTATGCATATAACAGTTTTTTTATTTATAAAGCCGGATTTTACTCAAGCTACATATAAACAATTTTTGTGTTGGGATAAACAATTGCTTAAAATAAACACTGTTTTAAACTATCACGGTTGTTCACTAAAGTTATATGATTATTTACGGGATATTTACCGTGGTAAGGTTGTGGAAGGAGCTCCCGATATTTCAGCGCAGTTACATGCACCATGTTCACGGGAAGACTCCGTTCAGTCTTCCCGTGAACATGGTGCATGTAACTGCGCCGAAGTATCGGGAGCTCCTTCCACAACCTTACCACGGTAAATATCCCGTAAATAATCATATAACTTTTGCTTAAAATAGTCTTTGTGTTTAATGTATTTAGATTTAGTTATGTTTGCTTATCATTTATATGCCAAAAATAGTAAATTACTAGTCAGACGTCCTGCATTGGTACGAAACTAAGCGATTTGTACTTATTCGTGGCTTGTGAACAAATTAGAGTAAGGTCTCATAAAATTGTCAGCAACATAACACAAAATACTTTTCAATACTTCATATGGTCCTATTCTGATTTAACGGCATCCTAGCCATCTGGTTATTAATTAATTAGACAATTCAACAATTGTGAAAAGGAATCATTGGAACATAAAAATACATTAGATTGTTTACGAAAGCTGCTTATCTCATTTTAATTAAACTTGTCATGTATATTGACAATACTGATTGTAACCCGAATCTAACCAATATAAAAGAGACTTTTTATAATGTTGGTTAGATTCGGGTGGATATTTGGGGCGTTTCCATTGTAGCGACCAAAAATCAAAAAGGCATTATGTGGCCTTAGTACGAGCCAAGGAAAAAGTTACATTTGCTATTGTTACGTAAACGATAGCAAAATGTAAATTGAATAGCGCCTCTATCGGACGTAAAAGGAAACTGAATTTTTCATACATTTACGTAACGATAACTTTTTCGCCAGTTCTCGTACTTGCCCCACTGACCTTTTGAAATTTAAGAAAAGTATGTAACTTTCTATCTTAGTTATGAAAAGTTAAACATTATTTTAGTGTTGTTTTATTATATCTTTTGTGCTTTGTATAACTATCCATAATAGGGATAGTCCATTTTTTTTTTACCAGCAGTTTTTGTTATTTTCTACATACATAGAGAATTTTAAGATACAATTTCCTATATATTTGTTTTTCTTGCGGTAGTTATATTTAAGACAGATTGGATTACGAAACTTATATGGGTGATGTCAGCATCGGCAGAACATAAGAATGTGTTTTGCCAAAATGTAAAAAAATAAACTTTCTCATATGTCAATGTCATTATTGTGTTGATGGGCAGGCCACATCGCTCGTAGAACCGATAACCGATGGAGAACAAAGGTTTTTGAGTGGCTTCCCACTAGATGGACCGACGACATCGTGAAAGTCGCGGGCATCCAGCTGGATCGCAGTGTGTGCAGCTGGCAGAGTTCCAATGGGAAGACCTATGTTCAGCAGGGGTAACCCGAATAAATAAAAATAAAAGGGGGTTCTCGATTAGTTTTATTATTTTATGTTTGTTACCACAGAACTCCGTCATTTATTTGAAAGGATATACTTTCAGATTGGTCGCATAAAAGTTTTATCAATATTGGCTCAGTAGTTTGGTTTTTAAATCAAAGTAACTGGAAAAAATATGTCATCCAAGTAAATAAAATACACAAAACGTGTATATTTTGAAGTCTGTTCAAATAATATTGTAAGAATAATTGCTGATAATGGATGTCTCAAGATATCCATTATCAGCAATTATTTTTGAATAAAACTGATGTCTCCCAGGCCATCCTTCCTTATGTATTATATGTAATACAAAAATAAAAATTGAACTATACCCTATATTGTTTAGATATATATAATATAATAAATTTAGTAGGTACATAATTTAATATCTTTATGAATTATTTTTTGTGTATCTCTAGGTGAGGTACCTACCAAAGTTTTTGTTGCAGTTTATGCTAGCAATTTGAGCTATAGGACGTTGAACTATAACTTTTTATTTTCTTACATTTTGCTTGCCATACAAAGATTTATTACTAGTAAATACGTATTATAAAATCTTTGTTGCCATATTTGTTCCTGTCATTTATAAAAAATATTGCAGTAATTAATTAGTTTTCTTTGTGTTCCTCTTTTAAACTTTTACTAGCTGCGCGCCGCGGTTTCACCCGTATTATATCCGGGAAAAGTTGCTTAAATTACTCCGTCTAACATCAGCTATCTGCCAGTGAAAAATGAAAAAAAAAAATGCGACCTCCTTGGTAGTGACAGTGACAGCAACCTCGTTTGACTTAGATGACAATATCTTTTTTTTTCCGATGTAATATTTATGTCAATGTATTTTTTTACAGGGAAAATATTAAATCACCTTAGAAGTATTTTGTTTCTACTACAAACTTTACAGAATCACTCCCAGGGCAATCTAATTATTCTCTGAAAATTTCATCAAAATCGGTCCAGCCATTTCGGAGTCCATACATATTACCTGCCTGCAGACCATTCTTTTTCAATAAGTTTCATTTTACATTATATGTACTTGTTTCTGTAACACTAGTCCATAATAACATAAATAAACAAATGTCTACTATGTTGTTCAATTGTTTTATTATATTATATTTTAATATCAATTGTTTTATATTATAATCAATTACTTCACCCTTTCCACATAGATATATTTATCCCGCGACTCGCGACATATAAAAAGGGTGTTATAGGTATAGGTGAAAAGTGAACATGCACCATGTTCACGGGAAGACTTCCCGTGAACATGGTGCATGTAACTGCGCCGAAATATCGGGAGCTCCTTCCACAACCTTACGACGGTAAATATCCCGTAAATAATTATATAACTTTAGTGAACAACCGTGATAGTTTAAAACATTATATCCTAGGTTATAAGATTGACATCGGTGCTGTTTATTTGTTGCATCGTAGCTCCCAAACGGCTGAATCGATTTTGATTTCGTTATGTTATTGTTTGGAAGGCGACTTGATTGAGCGCGTTATTAGCAAGATTCAAGAAAATTTGTTGGCTTTTGAAGATTATCAGCTCTTTCGTTTAAGGTGAAACGTTTCACTTTGGCGGGAAATTCCAATTTCAAACATTTTTTTTGTTCATGTAGCTAGGCGAGTAATTATTGTAAACGATCGCGATGTTCGCGAAAATTGATTATTATTCTTTACAAACTCGCGTAAAGTTATTTATCTCCAATGCACATTATTACATACATTTGTTAATAAAAGTACAAATGTAAGTAATATGGTGAGTAACTGATCTTGTAAAGAACGACCAACAACTTTCGTGAACACTATGTCATTTCACAATAATAACCCGGCCTAGCTACAAGGACCACAGACATATGTCTGTGACAAGGACAAAAAAACTGTTTCAAATTTGATTTTCCCGCCAAAGTGAAAAGTTTCACCTAAAAAAAAAATTATAACTACCTACTTGTTATATCCATTCCAAGGAGTATTCTAAGCCAAGGAGTTTATTAGGTTTATCAAGTTCTTTTTTTCGCGTACCTATAAGTTCGCGTTTGAACTCGCCTGTTGGTATTGACGATTTGTTTGAAGATGAAGTTTGTTAAATATCATCGTATCGAATAATTCACATTCAAAGTTAATAATAAAGGCCAAATAATGCCCCAGTATAATGGTGGAGACTTTATTAAAGGTTTCTATGTAGTTTTGGAAAATACATGGTTTACCATATAGGCATATAGGTAATTGTTATATAACTTATCCGCACTTGTGCGTTACACACTATATTTTATACAAGTTATGGAAATATTAATGTTTTTTCACGTTGGCGCCAATTTGCAGTCTTTTTTTCCACTCATTACTGGGCAGGCTACAGCTATACCGCCTCGTCTCGTTTACGTATTTTTAATAATATAGATAATTTTACCATACATAATATAGGATCAATGACTTTATTGCATAATCATTATCTGAATTATGAATGTCACCACAATTGTATAGCTTTGGCTACGGAACCGTACATACACGTGTATTAACATGCTTTTGGCTGGTATTTGTTGATGACACTGTAATATACCGTATTTTTCAACTGGTTTTGGTAGCATTATAATGCTAGTGGTTTCTGAACGAGCGACCTAGATTTTTTTTTACAAAAGAATAATAATGGGCGCTGGGCCGATGCCCTGTCCTGTCATGTTATTGTTTTTCAACGCTCAACGCTTTTTGTTTTTATTAATTTGGCTTTCTTCTTGCCATTGTTGCTAGTTTAGTTTATCATCTTATCGTCGATAGCTATTAGATTGTCATAATGAAACCGCAAATTTTGTTGATAGCTGGGTAGGTAATGCTAATGTTACCAAAGTGCCGTACCGTACCGGTTTTAGTGAAAGGCATTGTTCAAAGTCCGAATTCCAAGGCCTACCACAATAATTTAACTGGAATCAGTACAAAACAAAGATAAATTATAAACTACTGATACAAAACAATGTAAGTTCCAGGTCACGTAAGTTATCTCACCTTTATTTATTATAGCAGTAAGTAGCTTTATTGTGCCCTTTTTTTTATCCTAGTTTGCTAGTTTCATAATAAAAACACGCAGTTTTGTTGAAAACACCATCTTTGGTGATGGATAATAAACACATATGATAGCACAACCACAGCCTGCTACATCATAAGTAGAAATAAACTATACCTCAGCTCTGACAGTGCGAATAATAGATAGGTAGGTTAATAATTATAAATGGTAAGTTGCCAATATTATTATCAAATTTATCCATACCTATAGATCTACTGGATTAGGCAGGTAGGTACCTACGTATGTATTTAAAATGTTTATCTTGTGATGTAGTAACTAAGTCCCTACTATTCTTACCAGTAGGTATCAGACTATGAGTCTATCAGTTGTGTGTTAGATTTCGGACTAGAAGGTCGTTAAAATATTTAGATAAACCCATGTTCATGTTTCCTAATTTGTGAGGATTATTTTTTAAGTTTTTAGCGCTCAGGTAAGTTGTAAATACATAGTTACTTTTGAATTAAAATTAATTGGATTCGAATAATGCTACTTATGATGCTATTGTGTGTGAAATAAGACCTTTGTTTAATGGTTCCCCAAAGCAACATCATTTCCATGCAAACACAACTTAGTAAATTTTATAGAAAACTATTGTTGGATTTTGATAAATTAATAATACTTATTTAAATTAAATTGGCAAAATAAATGCTTGTACGTAACTTACTATAAGAAAGAAAAAGTTTAGAAATACTAATTTTGAAAATTGTTTTAAATCAAAAAGTTTTGTATTTAGAAGTACAGCGTAAACTCTATATAACGACACTCAATTAAATAACAAACTCCCTCAAGTGTTAAAATTACTTGAATTTGTTTGTTATACCTTGTTGTCCATACACTCTACGTAGCATCACACCCACTCTAAATAACGGCAACAATAAGTATGTCATTATTAAGCAATAAAAAGTACTTTCTAACACCTAATATTTACCTAGACTGTCGGCATCATACATAGATGAAGATAAAAGACTTTACACAATAAACATTATTTGTATCAGAGTATTAATGTCAGTTGCTTGCAAGTTCTATACTTTACTAGTAAATACATATTATAGTAGTAAAATAATACAGCTTTTTTTTCCCTAACAACTCTCAATAACACTAAAACGTGCAGTCCCTTAAGTGTCACTATATTAAGTTAACACTATCAATTTTAAAAAAAACATACCAATGTAACTTAGCTAGTATGTTTAAATAAAAATTACCTAATCCAGGATGCCGTTAACTTTGTACACAAAAATAATAACATCAAATTATTATCATGGCCATTGAAAAACGAGAAGGTGTAATTAATACTATCTTAGGGCTTGATTAAAAAAATTCATAACAACGTATTAAAAATGAATTTTGACAGCTTTTCTATACTAATGTTGTCAAAAACCCTTGTGAGAAAATTTTTACACTAAGAAGTTTCAATTGAAAGTTTCATCTATCTATCATATACCTACCTCCTTTTTAATTTCCAGCCAGTAAAGACACAAACATGGCCAGCACCCTCAGACGGTCAACGGTAAATCTATTAAGAGCAGCTAAAGAAAGACAAGCATTCTCCGAGGCAGTTAGACTTAACGGCACTGACAGCAAGGTCCTAACGTCAGTGTATCAGGAAATAAAGACACCATATACGACAGTGAATGACTTTGTTTGGCAGAATCTGGACAGGTGGCCAGATAAAACTGCTTCGGTAAGTGGTTTTTCTGTATTCATCGTATTTATAACAACACTTATAAATGAAATAGTAACTTGTCTGATTCTTATGTTATCACTAAACAGCTGATGTGCATAATGAACATAAAAATTTATTGCAATGAGAATGGACATACAATGTTATTTATATGTGAGATAATGTGCTGATTATATTCAGTCATTGACCTCAAGTGCTTGTGATTATTATTTTTTTACTAACCGACTTCCAAAAAGGAGGAGGTTCTATTTTTTTTTTTTTTTTTTAAGTTTGTTGCCTCAGAACTTTCGACTGGGTATATCGATTTCGATGATTCTTTTTTATTTAAAAGCTGGTGCTCTCCGTGTGGTCCCATTTCAATTTGGTCCATTTCTGACATTTTTATGAAGTCGGTTTTTTATTGATAATTATAGGGTACTGTAGTCCTCCTACAAGGAACCGTTATAAAATCGCTGGTTCTCCGTTTCTGGCATCTGGCTTCTGGCCATGCTGTCAACTAAAAATACTCTCTCTTTCTCTCTTTCTTCTCGACTGAATCCCGTATAGTGGTGGGGTTTGTCTCCCTTACCTTTTTCCTCCACATTGCTCTATTTTCGACATTGTCTTTGGAAACCTTACACTCTCTAGCACTAAAAAAACAATACTTTTAATCACTGTTTTAAACTATCACGGTTGTTCACTAAAGTTAAATGATTATTTACGGGATATTTACCGTGGTAAATATACCGTGGTGGTATAGAAAACCGACGCACACAGACCTTTACTTGCATGCTACCTCTCACCATCATCCCCGGCATCTTAATTCGGTGGTCAGTTCACTAACAAATCGGGCCTATGATCTGTGTGATGCTGAACACCTTGACGAGGAACTATCCCACGTACAACTCGTGCTACGCAGGAACGGTTACAAGGCTCAGATCGGTAAGACCAAACCGAAAAAGAAACAGATGAAACCAAAAGTGGAACGACAGCCAACTTTTTTGCCATATTTAAAAGGAGTCACAGATAAAATAGGTCGTATATTTGACAAATATGCTATAAAGACCATATTTACTCCTTATAAGAGAATTGCGCAATGTCTGCGTTCCCCCAAGGACAAGATTCCATTTCAGCATCCCGGGGTGTACAAAATCAACTGCAGCTGCGGAAGTTCGTACATAGGACAAACGAAGCGAACTGTCTCATGCCGCATCAATGAACACATTAAGGCAGTCAAAAATAATGAGAGACATAAATCTGCCATAGCTGAGCATCTGCTGGACGCGGGTCCTAACCACTGGATTGAATTTCATAATCCCGAAATCCTGTCCACCGAGCGTCACTACATACCAAGGCTGGTAAAGGAAACTATTGAAATCTCGAAATGCCAGAATTTCAATCGAGGTGATGGTTTTCAACTCGCTAGTGCGTGGAATCCAGTATTAGGTTGCCTTAAAAATAAAAGTACACGTTCAAAATGTGTTCAAAATACTATACGCAGTGATACAGTGAGTGTGTTTTGTCGAGACTTAGGTTCGAGTTCGAGTTCCAGTGATAACCGTAGCAAAAGACTAAGAAAGAGGGTAGATCGTTTTGGCTGTACCTAACTTTGAACTTTTTCACCAACCACCCGCATTCTTCAGTCTTCCCGTGAACATGGTGCATGTAACTGCGCCGAAATATCGGGAGCTCCTTCCACAACCTTACCACGGTAAATATCCCGTAAATAATCATTTAACTTTAATATTGAGAAAAATTTTAGGCAGAGTAAATTTCTTGCTCTTCCATCAAACTGACAAACAAAAACTTAAGATTTAATATACCTAAGTGTGATCATTGATCAGATTATCAAGTGACTAATCAACATGTCCTTCTCGTAAGTCAATATCAATCATGATAGCCAGACGGACGCGTGCGCAGGTTTTTAGGTGTAGTTAGCGATACAATAGACATTGCAAACAACGAAGTTGTTATGCACCAGAGTGGCAGCAAAATGCATCATACAAGTGTACATAAGTACTTATTATGCATTCTGCGTTATCGAGCATTGACATATTTATCTAGCCCCTAGCCAATGAAGTGTTATTATCTAGCACTTGAGTATGTAGGTAACTAGGTAATAGTGATGCGCCTCGCGTCTTACCTGCTGTATTTCCATTAGTTTCGTCATCATTACCATTATCAGGATCTACTGCTTGGCGTAGGTTGCTCAGAAATAATGCAATGACACAATCTCCCGTACATCTAATTCTCATCTTTTTCTTCTTAGTCGTTTCGCTCTTGGCAGAACGGTCGTGGTCGTCATGTAGTCGTAGTATTGGACGGGGTCAGATAGAATGCGCTTCACGATGTCTCGCCATCTCTCTCTGCAGCAGGCCTAGCATGGGCCGTGGAAAAATTGTCTTTCCACCGTTTTTATCCGCGCGTAGACGCGACAGAGCTAGAATATGGATACGTTTGTCTCGGGGATAGAAACGGTGGAAAGACAATCTGTCCACAGCTCGTGCTAGGCCAGCTGGAGGTCATCCTGCTGCACTCGTTTAAGGGACCACCCACTACAGACTTGATCTGGTCGGTCCATCGCATGGGTGACCTCCCGCGCGGTCTAGTGCCTTCCACCTTTCCCTGGACAACGAGGCGTTCTAAGGACTGATAATCTCGTCTTGAAACGTGTCCGAAAAGGCTAATCCGAGACTGTACTGTGGAAAATAAGCGCTGCTTGATGCCAAGTATAGCTTGGAGTATTGAGCCCAATTTGTGACCCCCAAATTATAACACCTGCACTGACTTCCCGCTTGGAGGTATTGTGCATTTTCTCCTACCAGCCTACAGAAACTAGCTGAGCTTCTTAAAATAACAGGGTTAAAATCGCTGGCATAACTGTTCCACTCCTATTTTTAACTGACTTCCAAAAAAGTAAAATCTGCCAAGATCTTTTTCACATTAATAGTCGGGCATACCGTCACCTGCAGGGCTAGCATGCGCACCGTGACATATGGCGCGCGCGAAAATAGCATTTTTTTCGTAGAACGCAAATTAGTCGAAAATGCTAATATGGTACACGAGAGAGCCAAATAAATCCTTGAAGACAACAGCGGACAAACCCAGCAGGTCTAGCATGGGCCGTGGAAAAATTGTCTTTCCACCGTTTTTATCCTCGCGTAGACGCGACAGAGCTAGAATATGGATACGTCTGTCTCATTCTCGCGGGATAAAAACGGTGGAAAGACAATCTGTCCACGGCCCGTGCTAGGCCTGCTGGATAGATCAATATTATTCGGAAAACAACAATTCGAAGTCTCTAACATAAGAGATAATAAATACTTTTATTGTAATGGCTGGGTTTAGATCAGCAGGGCTAGCATGCGCACCGCGACAAAATCTTGTAGTCTCTCGAATGGAGACCACGGACCGGTAAGCGGAGCGTCGGACAAGATGGATAGACGACCTAAAAGAGACCGCAGAAAAACGCTGGATGCAGGCCGCTTCCAACCGGCTCTTTTGGAAATCGATGGGAGAGGCCTATGTCCAGCAGTGAACGTCCTATGACTGAAATGATGATGATGATGAACCCTACCTGTGATGGAATAGAACCTATTATTAGATGGAGGTCTGACCTAGTTAACCATGATACATATTTATTACCTATTGTTACAGGTATGTGCTCTCACAGGCCATGGCTACACATACGCTCAAACGCACCAAATGTCAGTCCGCTTCGCAGCCTCATTACGTTTGAAACTAAAACTAAAGAATGATGACAAAGTCGCCATCATCTTGCCTAATGTACCGGAGTACCCCTGCACGATACTGGGGGTGTTGCAGGCGGGATGCGTCGCTAGTATGATGAATCCTGTTTATACTTCTTGTGAGTATTGGTTTAGTAGTTTTTAACCGACTTCCAAAAAGGAGGAGGTTCTCAATTAGTTTAATTTTTTTTCTCATTATTTTAATACATTCTCGGGTCTAGCCCGGGTATTTGGTGGGCATTGGTGGAGCCGATGCCATAACAAAGAGGCCCTTTTGAATAAAAAAATACAATACAATTACGGAATGTGTATATTGTGTATAAAATGGAATATGAAACTATTGTACAGTACTGGATTTAAAAAAAAACTGGGCTATTGAGGTGAACAACTTGTGGATAAGAGAACCAGATCTATTGGATGAGAAATGGCACCTGCCTTATCCTGTCTCATCTCAAAATAAATTTAGGCAGGTGATGACTTGCCACCCTATAAATGGGCCTCCCATAAAAGCCGTATCTTGGCACCGGAGGGGCAACATTGGCGAATGGCTTAGGCTCTAGAGAGGTGTGCTGCACTTTCACTAAGTGCTACTCGCGGCGTTATGCCCTTTAACACTTCCACCCTGGAGCTTAGGTTCTTAGCTCTTTCGGTTTCCACCGGGCCGGTTCATTCGGGCCGGTTAAGACAAGCCAGGGGTCGGGGTCTGTCATTTTACCAATAATCTTCATTAACTTTACCGTAACTTTCTTACAGACGAACTGCAACGCCAACTAAAACTCATTGACTGCAAAGCGATAATCTCCTCAAAGCTGTCATACAAAAACATCAAAGAAGCTTGCGAAGCGCTTCAAGTCAAAATACCAATTATATTAATAGACAATGACGAGCTACCAGAAGGAACTATCAAGGTAAGGAACTATTCTATTAAGTAGGGGCTCATTAGGGAAAAAAAGTCTTCGAAGATCCAACGTTGCGCCGCACCATACCTGGTGTGCATGTCCTCGATATCTCGTGCTTAACATGGAAGAGAAGGAAGAAGAGGGGGAAGACAGAGGGACTACGCGATATCACTGGATGAGGCAGAAAACAGAAGAAAATACCACCAAGCCCAGATATGGCCAGCATTACCATATCAGGCCACAGATGCCGCCCGGTTTGCCTGGTCTGGGTACTCGCTCCAATTTTCCTGAATGTATCTAAATTGATATAGATATCTAATTTGTAGCGATGATAGCTCAGTGGTTGGCGCGTTTGAATTCCAATCTGCAGGGTGTGGGTTCAAATTCCAACAATGAGCTTGAGTTGCCAGTGAAGGAAAATATCGGGAATAAATTATAGCATGCTGGTACTTTCTAATGCCCGGCTGGATAGCTACCACCCTCAATTTGAATATCTGTCGCCAAATACGTCACGGTGTGCTCAGGCAGCCTCACTTGAGAGCCAGTTCCGGGCAAGCGTGCTTACCATCTTCGACCGTCACTAAACATCTGCAACTATGGTCTAACGCCTAGTCTGTCAACCATAAAAACAATTTTACATTAAAAAATTCGATTTAAAAATTATTAAATACGCAATTTCGTTTACTTGCTAGACATATTTCATTCGAGTTATTATGATTTAAAAACCAAACTACTAAACCGTATTTGATGAAATTTCTATGAGACCAATCTGAAAGTAAGTACATATATCCTTTCAAATAAAATAAGAATTTTCCCAATCAGTTTATAAATGACAAAGTCATGAGATAACAAACATAAAAAAATACTTATTGAAAACCCCCTCCTTTTTTGAAGTCTGTCAAAAAGAAAGTAAACTTGGGACACTCTTTTCGTTATTTTTTAACCGACTTCCAAAAAGCAGGAGGTTCTCAATTCGACTGTTTTTTTAAAATGTTTGTTACCTTAGAACTTTAGACTGGGTGAACAGATTTTGATGATTCTTTTTTAATTTGAAAGCTGGTGCTTCCCATGTAGTCCCATTTCAATTTGGTCCAGGTTTGACATTTTTATGAAGTCAGTTTATTATATTGATAATTATATATCCATGCGTTTGTAAAACAATGTTAAAATAACCTTTTTTCCTTCAAGTTTGCGGAACTAGCCGAAGACTTCAACGTGGACACCACTTGTCTGAAATCGGCGCAAAGAGGGCCAAAAGATGTTGCCATTTTGCCATTCTCAAGTGGTACCACAGGGTTCCCTAAAGCGGTGGAGTTGACGCATGAAAGTGTGGTCGCTATGAATCAGATGATTGCCCATCCAGATGTAGTCGTGATCAGGGAAACAACTGGTGAGTATAATTTACACCCTGGCTTACTGCCTTTAAGAGCCGTTTCACTTTTTTGACATTATCAGTATAAATAACTGGCCAAGTGCGAGTCGGACTCGCGCACGAAGGGTTCCGTACCATTTTCTATAAAAACTGCAAAAACAAACACATTTTTTGTATGGAAGCCCCCTTAAATATAAATTTTATTCTATTTTTTAGTATTTGTTGTTATAGCGGCAACGGAAATACATCATCTGTGAAAATTTCAACTGTCTAACTGTCACGGTTCATGAGATACAGCCTGGTGACAGACGGACGGACAGCGGAGCCTTAGTAATAGGGTCCCGTTTTACCCTTTGGGTAAGGAACCCTAAAAACCGACTTCATTAAAATGACAGAACTGGACCAGTTTGAAATGGGACCACACGGAAAGCACTAGCTTTCAAATAAAAAAATAATCATCAAAATCGGTTCATCCAGTCGAAAGTTCTTAGGTAACAAACGTAAAAATAAAATAATAAAAAAAACAGTCGAATTGATAACCTTCTCCTTTTTGTAAGTCAGTTAAAATAAAAAATTATATCAAAATGTCATATAAACTTGAAACATGTTTTTTATTGAATGTGTTATGTTATGTAGAAGGTCAGCAAACAAGTTGTGCCGTCTTGCATTCACCTTTCCGTATATTTTGTCTTTCCGTATGGATCCATTTTTAGGGTTCAGTAGTACTGCAACAAACCCATATAAATTTGTTGTATCTGTCGCATCTGTATGTCTGTCTGTCCGTCCGTCCTAATTCTTTAGATCCTTCTAACTTTTATAGTTACTAAGATAAGTGCATGAAACTTTGGATAATGTACAGTTTTAGTATAGATCTCAATTTTAATTTTGTATTTTAGGGGTGGTTTTAGTATTTTTTTATTGATACTGGGTGACGAGAAGAGCGAAGTCGCAAGCCTGATGGCTCTTCACGCTTGCCCATAACAGCACAACGCCACTCAGAATTTTTAACTTCAACAGTTCAAAACCCTGGATGGTAATGCACTGCGCTCGTCACCCCGAGATATAAGATGTCAAATGTGTCAAATGTGTGAATGTCTGTGTGCCCTGTAATTTCGCTGGAAACATTGCCCTTCAATTACTACTACTACCTATATTAGTTATTATTAATTTAATTTTTCCTAGTACCAAGTCTCGATCTTATGTCACTTCATTTGGTTGACATAGATCATAGATTTAATATTCGTGGGCTTATAATCCTAAACAATGTTTCAGATAGTTACCAAGCGGTTCTACCCGCCGTGCTCCCGTTCTTCCACATCTTCGGTTTTAACGCACTCCTCATGAACCAAATGACACTCGGCTGCAAACTCGTGACGATGCCTTACTTCAAACCTGAACTGTTCCTCAACAGTTTAGTCAGTCATAAGGCTGCGGTGCTGTTTCTTGTTCCACCTATGGGTATGTGAGATTTTACTTTATTTATTTATTTAAAACTAGTCTTGTTGCCTGAGACTTCGTCCCCGTAGATTTTCATATAAACTTTCAACCCTTTTTTCCTCCCTGAATCCGGACCTTGCGAAAAATAACATAGCCTATACTTCAATCTGGTCATAGCTAAACATATTCGTGAAAACCATATTTAAATCCGTCCAGTGGTTTAGGAGATGTGCCCTGGACAAACAAAAAAACAGACACAAATTCAAAAAACTGTCTTATCGTGTTCAGCTGCTTATTTTAAGACGCCCTGTGTTTTTTTTTATGTATCGCAATTACAGATTTTTTAATCTCTACATTTTTATTATATGTATAGATACAACTCTCATTACAGGAATTTCCGAATTCAATAGAGTAAGTAAACATTTGTGAGTTTCTATGCGCGATAGAATCCAGAACGTGGACAATCGCCAAAGAACCAGTGTCACCGACATAGCCATTAAAATTTGCAAGTTAAAGTGGCAATGAGCAGACCACAGCGCTCGAAAAACCGATAACCGATGGAGAAGAAAGGTTCTTGAGTGAAGACCACGAACCTGAAGACGCAGCGTAGGTAGGCCTCCCACTAAATGGACTGACGACTTGGTGAGAGTTGTGGGCATCCAGTGGAGGCAGATGGCAGGTTGTCGTTAAGTGTGGAGTTCTAAACAGTCGACTGATGCTGATGATCTTTATTCGTATTTTTTAATTATTTTGTATAATTTACATATATTTTATTTATAAACTGGCTTGAGTTTTACCGCCAGCTCGCCTGATGTAAAGCGATGATGGTCTGTGATGCAGCATGGTTATCTAGAAGAAACAAATGCACTCGCGACTTGATGACATCCATATTGTAATCGGGAACACCCAGGCACAATAAAAGTCCCGGGATCTGTCAGAAGATCGGTTAGATTCTCTCCAAATAATCATTCAGTTCAACAACCTGCTAGGGCACACCCCTTCTGGGGTGCCAGAGCAAGTCTGATCCCCACTCCCGGCGACGGCCCAAGCCGAGGCTCGTACCTCCGAGGTGCCCTTGCGCTTGTCGCCCTAAAATCTTAATCATGTTAACCCAACGCCCTCTGCGTTCACCAACTAGTCTGGGCAAGCTGTAGAGGCCGCAAGGCCAACAGCAAAAGTCCCAAAAAAAAAACTATAAAAGTGGAATCAAAACGCTTCGATTAATTTCCAATTGGTACTTCCAGTGGTATTCCTGGGGAAGCATCCAGCGGTGAAACCCGAACATCTGGAGTCGGTGTACGGCATCATAAGCGGAGCCGCGCCGCTTTCGTCCAGCGACGCAGACGCAGTATTGGAGAAAAACGTAAGAGATTTTAACACAAGTATAAATTGTAATTTAACTCCCTATAAAAGAGCTGATAATGTTCAAATGACTGAACCGATTTTCTTGAATCATACCTAAGAAGACTGTATGATTTATACTTCTTATTAAGTATATTGGCTTATTTTATGTACCTCTCGTATTCCGCTATGGCATTGCCCAACACTCGAAGATTTTAATTAAAACGCCGATATTCACTTGTTTGTTTTTATTCACTTGGATGACAGATCGAGATCGAATTCACTTATGGAATGAACTATAGATACTTAAAATGAATGAACAACTACAGATCACATAAAAAGAACTAGGTGGAGCAAATAATTACTTCGATCAATTACCACAGACTAAAATCCACCAGTTAGAAAGAAAGATGAGACGGTTCTAGACAAAGACTCTAGATCAAGGCACCTCTAAAAAAAAAAACTGGTCAGCTATTTGGGATCTATGATGCCGCAGACAAACACACACACAGATACACATGTTAAACTTATAACACCCCTATTTTTGCGTCGGGGATTAATAACACTACACGTTGTGTACAAAATACATTTAGTACTTTTTCTTTTTTAGGGTTCCGTACAAGGGTAAAAACAGGACCCTATTACTGAGCCTACGCTGTCTGTCTGTCCGTCCGTCCGTCCGTCCGTCCGTCCTTTAAACGGCTGTATTTTTCGAACCATAATAGATAGCCAGTTGAAATTTTCACAGAATATGTAATGTTATCGCTACACTAACTTAACCTCAAATACAATATGGAAGACGCAATGCAACCCATCTTTTAGTCTTGGGATCTTTGGAAATTTTCCTCTATCTCAAAAAGTACTTTTTTTTAAATGTACTTATAATTTGACGATTTAAAGGTATGTCTCTACCTTTAAATCGTCAAATTATAAGTTTGACAACCTTAAAATGGACTAAATATGTTACTAACGAATATAATACGATTATGCAAAAGATTAAAAGCATTACTTTATCGTATCAATGTACTAAGATCGAATCACTTATCAATAAAGTGAAGGGTTTATGAGGACATTAACTTTTATATCTTGATCGTTTGTCCTCACAACAATACGAAATTATGCAATCCAAGTGAAACTTGTTTTGATCCTCGACCCTATACGAATGGTTTATTTCGTAATTTTATGTGCAGTTTTCGATGCCACCGCTCAAAATCGGTGAAGGGAAACATCGTTAGGAAACCGGTATGTCTAAGAACCTCAAAAGTTCAAAGACTTTTTTAAGGAATAGGCTTGCGTTTGGACCCCTACTTGTCTGATGTTAAGCGACGATGCGGTCTACGATGGATTACGCTTGCCTAGAAGAAACCGATTCACTCGTGATTTGAAGTCACTCAGATTGTAACTACCGGGGAACACTCATTCAGGCAGCGCATTCTACAGACTAGCAGTTCGCATAATAAAAGTGGAATCAAAGCGCTTCGTATGGGTTTTCAGAATGTCGACCATAAAGCGGTGTCGATTTTTCGTGCCCGCTCTGGCAGTCCGATACAAAAACGGGCAGAGTAGTGAACAACCGTGATAGTTTAAAACAGTGTTTTAAAATTAATTTGCAGCTAAAATTGGTGTCATCCTTTTCTGACATCGAAATGGAAACAGAAACCGATAATTCAGTCATGTCAAATTAGTTTAGTGAAGATAATGGTTTAATAGAATTGACGCCACTACTTTTCTCATAATACGTCCGCAGTTACCTGCTTACTAAGATATCTTATCCTAATCACTTGATAAGCAAACACCCACGGTTCAGAGTACAGGTTTTGACAAGATAAAACATTTCATCGTATTTCGAGTGCTTGTTATGGAGCTGATAATCTTAATCTTTGTTTTACGACATAACAGAAAAACGCAATATATGTCCATAAACTATATTTAAAAATAAACTGCCAGACCTGCCAGTAGAACCAAGGATCTTACACCCAATCGGACTGTGTACCAAAAAAAGCTTCTGTAATTAGCCATATATGAACGGTGTTCAATATCAATCAAAAGTACAGAAAATTACTAATATTTAAAGCTAGTGCTGTTGTTTTCATATCAATATTCAACCCTTTTTTCCTCCTTTAATCCGGCCCTTGCGCAAAATAACATAGCCTATACTTCAATCTGGTCATAGCTAAGCATATTCGTGAAAACCGCATTTAAATTTGTCCAGTGTTTTAGGAGATGAGCGTGGAGCTGCTTATTTTAAGACGCCCTGTGTGCTTTTTTTATATCGCGCATTTTTTTTTATCTCTACGTTATTATTATATGATATATATAGATAGATCACAGAACCAACTGGTTGTTTTTTATTTTTGTAATGTCATAAAGAGATATACCTTTTATGATCACTAACTCGCCTGTAAGCGACGGAGTTGTCGAGTATGGAATACGTCGATCTAGATGAAATCCATTCACTCTTACGTTGAGGATGCTTAGGTCTAACATTTTTCTAAACTCTTTTCAGAATAAAATCCTGTTCCGGCAAGGGTACGGCCTAACTGAAACCAACGGCGCCATATCAGTAGCCGACAACAAGGATACCAACCACAATGCTGTGGGCTACGTTTTACCCGCTTCCGAAGTCAAAATCGTCGATATTAACACTCAAGAAGCTTTGGGTCCTGGTGAGGTCAGTATGTATTAGGATTTGAGTTCCCTATGCTATGTTATTGCATCATGGTCACGAAATTCACGTCAGAAGATAAGGTTAGAGCTAACAAACCAGTGGCGTTGTGTTTCCCAACGACAGATTTTATAGGATGGTGGTGGTGCACAGTATTTTTTTAAAATTAGTACGGCTGTCAAGGCATTTTTGTAAGAAATTTGTTGTAGCCACTTGCACCCTTATAAACCCATAGCAACTGTGACGCGGAGTTCGACGCGTTGACATAAATAAGAATGTTCAATCACATATCTGTCACAATACCTGGCGACAGAATTTCCTTATCATTTCCGTTCTATTTACTTCTATTTTCTGTGATTCCGATGGTTAGCCATTAGTAAGATCTAACAAACCAGTGGCGTAACGTTCCCCAGCCGCAGATTTTATAGGGTTGTGGTAAGATTCCGATGGTTGGCCATTAGTAAGATCTAATAAACCAGTGGCGTAGCGTTCCGCAGCGGCAGATTTTATAGGTTTGTGGTAAGACTCCGATGGTTGGCCATTAGTAAGATCTAACAAACCGGTATCGTAGCATTCCCCAGCAGCAGATTTTATAGAATTGTGGTAAGACTCCGATGGTCGGCCATAAGTAAGATGTAACAAATCAGAGGCGTAGCGTCCCACAGTGGCAGATTTCATAGGTAGGTGGTGAGACTCCGATGGTTTGCTATTAGTAAGATTATCATATGGTTTATTTAATTGTAAATAGTTAAAAATATTTATAACATCTATCTGTTTCTCTAAACTGATACAAACATTCTTTCCGTACAATAGTTGCCTGGACAATATAGCTTTTAGTAATAAGGCCGCCAGTTGTCACACTAGCTCGTAAGTTTCTCTATCTATGTAACTCCTATTAATTTGATAATGTTTCCATCTATTTATCCTTATATGACCCATCTTGATAATTTAACTAACATCTAAGATTTAGTTTAATGGTATTTTCTTTACTGTTTTCAGGAAGGCGAAATATGGTCCCGCGGTAAGCACCTAATGACAGGCTACTACCAAAACGAAGAGGCCACTAAAGAAGTGATGTCACAAGACGGCTGGTTCAAGACTGGAGACATAGGGAAATACGATGAGAACAAATACTTGTACATTACTGATAGACTAAAGGAATTAATTAAGGTGAGTGAAGCAAATACAGATAGCTAAATGAACTGTTTGTAAAGGTAATTTTATTTTAAACTAGCCGTCCGCCCCGGCTTCGCACGAGTGTTAGCTCGGCCTTTGGCCTCGCTACAAAATATAATATAGCCTATGTCACCCGGGGATAGTGTAGCTTCCCAACAGTGAAAGAATTTTTCAAATCGGTTCAGTAGTTTCGGAGCCTATTCATTACAAACATACAAACATACAAAAATAGGTACAAATCTTTCCTCTTTATAATATTAGTGTAGATTAATAGTACGCTTGCGTTGGACCGCCAGCTCGCCTGATGTTAAGCGATGATGCGGTCTACGATGGAGCACGCTTGCCTAGAAGAAATCGATTCACTTGTTCCTTATTATTTTAAAAAATAGAGCTCACTAACGAAAATAACATTAAAATTTGAAACGGGAGACGGCAGGCAGGCCGATCCGCATCACACAACATTGTTCTACGGCGTGGGTATAGCGGGCGAGGAGAATGAGATATATCGCATGTGTGATAGACAGAGATAACGCGACAAGAGATACGCGATAGACAGAGAGGCAACTTAGCAGGCCTGGGGCACTCAGCACTTTAGGTATGAAGCTACAAGTAGTCGTCTTGTCGGACTTGCCGTGCCCACTGCCGCGCGATAGACAGAGATAACTCAACAAGAACTACGCGATAGACAGAGAGGCAACTATAGCAGCAGGCCTTAGCACGGGCGGTGGACAGATTGCCTTTCCACCGTTTTTATCCCGCTAGAAAGAGACAAACGTATCCATAGTCTAGCTGTGTCGCGTCTACGCGCGGATAAAAACGGTGGAATGGAAAGACAATTTTTCCACGGCCCGTGCTAGGCCTACTGCGTTTTACAAGCTTAATGATTTCATGAAAATTTATTTTAAGAAATGCATATTATAGTAACATGTCAAAAATTATATTCTAAGGTCTTTATCTAAATGACATGTATTATTTTGAACTTTTACTAAAGTAATATTAATTAACTTTTATCAGACAAATTTTTAATACTTTACCTATATTTCAACTAATTTTATATATATTTTTCTAACGATATGACATATTTTAAATATTTTTTTAATCAATTTTATTTTGACGCTAAAATTTGTACCAATATTGTAACGTGAACTTTTTAACTTATGTGTAACTGTTCATAGTTAATTTTAAGATTTAATTTTCTGTAACAAATGAATTTGACCTACCTAATATAACGAACCATTGTTATAAAGTGAATAAAAATCTGAATTTGAATACTGTAGGTAGTTAGCGCTCGCATGGTCATGAATTGCCCTTTATTGTACATTAGCAAAAGTCGCTTCTATTTAAATGATTTTGCGGAGTGAATCTTCTGTACTTTTACTTAATATGTATTCTGTGATAGTACTAGCAGGTGTAAAATTCTTGACTCTTGTATCTTTACAGGTAAAAGGCTTCCAAGTGCCCCCAGCAGAACTGGAAACTGTAATCCGAACGCATCCAAAAGTCCTCGACTGCGCAGTCTTAGGCATCCCTGACCCATTATCAGGGGAAGTCCCTAAAGCTTTCCTAGTCCCCCAACAAGGACAAAATTTAACACCAGAAGAGGTAATGGAGTATGTCAACAGTAAAGTGGCGGTATTTAAGAAGATAAAAGAAGTACAATTTGTGGAGGAAATTCCCAAGAATCCCGCTGGAAAGATCTTGAGGAAAGTGTTGAAAGAAAAGTATGTGGTTTAAGGCATAATTTGTTTACGCTTAATATTTTAAAAGACCACTTTAATGACGGCCTAAGGGCTTAAAAGATGACACCACCTAGTGTTGAAAACTATGCATAAGGTGTATATAATATTACAGGGTTGCGCAGGAACAGTGTGCTAAGCCGAAGAGGTCATTTTACTCCTTACTATGAGCAATTTTTACTATGTGGCCGAATCACGGAAAAAAAATCAGTTATATCTTTTTCACGATTTTAAGCTGTGGCCTTATAGTAAATGTGGTTCATAATGATTATACTATTATCAAGGCTAACATGCGGTCTTATCGCTTAAAGCGATCTCATTCAGGCGACCGTGCTCGGAAAGAAATTACGATAAAAATATAGTGGTCTTAACTACGAGTAAAATAATCCAAAAGAAAATATAACGTACAAAATGTCGTCAGTTTAGGGTTGTCTAATTTTAGTATTGGCCATTGTAGTTCGATTGATGTATATTTTAAAATATTTTTCATCACTAGCACTCGGTAAGTGGGTCATTGATGACTCTAAACTAAATGCGGGCGGTAAATATCACTTTGCCTCCCACAGGAAAGTAAAGTAATTTAAAAATATAACTAGTCCTACGCCAAAAAATACCATTGACCTTACTTTTTTCTTTTCTTCGACCATGTATGTTCGTATCATGTCAGAAACTTTTTTCTCTGTGAAGTTAATAAATTTATAAAACCTCTGTGGTTTAAACCTGCTTTGCTTTTTATGCCGGGAAAATCAAAATGATTTTAATTCGGTCTTTTTGTCTTACTTTACACAAGTGATGAAAAATAGATTATTTACACACGCGAGTAGGTCATCTTTTACTCCCCCAAACTATTAAAATATGTCGTGTGTAAGAGCTGTAACAGACATGTCAACTTGGTTGACGAACCTTCGTCTGACCAACGGGAGGGAAAGAGGAAATTTCTCTTTCTCTCCCGTTGGTTAGACGTCGGTTCGTCAACCAAGTTTGACACGTCTGTTATGGCTATAAAATATCATCTACAGTAATATAAGTGGTGGATTTATTTTAATGCTGATTTATATAATACTTTAGCCCGTTTAATACATTTTTGTGCAATAATGTTATTAATTTGTTGTATTACTATATAAAATATTAATATTTAATTTGTAAGCTATTTATGTACATAAAATCATGTTTTCGACGACTTTTACAATTTTGGGACCAATTTTTTACTAGAATTAATTAAGTATAATTATCTGAGATTACATGGAAAGGGTATATTAACCTGAAAGCTTATTGTTTATTATCATCATTATGGCAAGTTTTACTATGGGAATATTGGGTGTTCCATACATTCCATTGAATGTCAATGACATTTTAAATTTTTACCATCAGAAGAGTTGGTGGCCTCTATCTATTCTATTCTATTCTTTAGATCTATTCTATAAAAAAACTACAGCTATTTTTTTTAAGTGAAAACTTCTTTCATGGACCTCTAGATCGTCACGCTGCCACAGAATACATAATACACAGTGCCTACCAGTGTATTTTAAAACAGCGCCATCTTTTGAAGAATAGGTGAATTACTACTTAAGTTTTCACTTCTGACGTGCAATCCTATGACTGATGTTATTTATGCTATTATAGGATTGGTTCCATAGTGGTTCATAATTATATGATGAATAATTCCTATTGACATATTACAACCCTTTCCGTGTAATTTAACTCTACATATATGTGGTAGAAAAAAAGTCTACAAATGTTGTGGAAGAATGTGCCTTGATTTTTAGGGTTCCGTACCTTAAAGGGGAAAAACGAGACCCTTTTTTAAAATCTTTATTAATTAAAAAAAGGGGGTTTTGTCATAAAATGACTTTGCCACCCCGTAAAGCTAAAGTAAACACATTTATCACACAAACACCCGGTTTTTTTGGCGTATTTTTTTAATTGCTCTAATGTAAAAATGGTAATATGTACAAGCGTCAAACTTGGCATGATTATACAACAAATAATAATTAATGGCCAAGTGTGAGTCGGTGACAAATTTCTGTTCGTTACCAAGTTATAACTGGTAATTTCTTTACTTGGACGACCTTATCATTTCATTCACCCGATCTAAATGCCACATTTTACTAATTTGTAAGGCGTTTTTTTAAAATTGATAATTATTGTATATGTGGTGGTACGAAACCCTCAATGCGCGACCCCGACTCTCACTTAGCCGGTTTATTAATAATTTTAATGTAACAAAATTTTACAAAATTTTGATACATTTAAATCATGTTATACAGGTTTACGCGGAAAGGATGTACTAAGCTGAAAGGGGTCTGTTATACTCATCACTATGAACAACTTTTGCTATGGGATCAACCCTAAAATTGTGAAGTTCCATAGATTTTGTCAAGTGTCAATGACCGTTTTCTATGGAACGGCTTATGTTATTTTGAGATTTCAGAGTTCATAATCAGCCAGAAGACGTCCACTGCTGAACATAGGCCTCCCCCTTTAACCTCCACACTGAACGACATTCTGCCATCTGCATCCACTGGATGCCCGCGACTCGCACGATGTCGTAGGTCCATCTAGTGGGAGGCCTACCTACGCTGCGTCTTCCGGTTCGAGTTCTTCACTCAAGAACCTTTCATCCCCATCGGTTATCAGTTCTTCGAGCGATGTGGTCTGCCCATTGCCATTTCAACTTGCTAATTTTAATAGCTATGGTGATTTCAGAGTTACCCCATAGTAAAAGTAATTCATAATGATGGGTACTATGGACCCCTTTCGGTTTAGCACACCCTTTCCGCATAATCCAATATTATAGAATAACATGAAAATACAGATAATATTGTAGCTCAAAATTAGTTAAGTGAAGAAAATGAAGTTTTATAGAATTGTTTGTATGTCATTGTTTTTAAACATTATGTTTATGTAGATGATAATATATAAATATTTAAATATAATATATGTATAAAAGTTTATATATTATAATTAGTTAAGTTTGAGTCCGAAGTTTATGTAGCATTTTAGTCTAGTCTAGTCTCCTTTTAGTTTTTTTTTAATGTACCTTTTTTACTCTCTAATTTTTTGTGCAAATTTTAATCTGCAATATGCATCAATACTTTATGTTTTTTTTAACATAATTTTTGTTAAGTTTGTGTTGGATATTTTAGTGTTAAGTTTGTACTTACGGCCGTGCAATTAAGAAAATAAAATATATATTTTTACATGAAACGCATTTTTAAATAACTCCGAAGTCTCAACTTAAGAGTCGACGAAGACCATAGTAAGAAGTCAGCGAGTTTCTGCTCCGTTTAAATGCTTTGAATGTTATGCTTCTTGCACAAAGGTTTTTTTTTCTTTTTCTTCGGGTATAGGCTTGCGTTTGACCGCCAACTCGCCTGATGTTAAGCGCGATGCTGTCTACGACGGAGCACGCTTGCCCAGAAACCGATTCACTCGAGATTTGAAGACACCCAGATTGTAACCATCGGGGAACACCCATTCCGGCAGCGCATTCCACAGACTAGCAGTTCGCACAATAAAAGTGGAATCAAAGCGCTTCGTGCGAGTTTTCGGTATATCAACCATGAAGCGGTGTCGATTTTTCGTTCCCGCTCTGGCAGTCCGATAGAAAAATGGGGAGGAGGGAATTAGATCATGCAGATCTGATGCACACTCTCCGAAATATATCCGATAAAAAACTGATAGACTAGCAACTTTACGCCGATGCTCAAGACTAAGAAGTTATTAGTATATCTAAGCTGCGCGTTTAAAGGATACACACCTCTACATACAGTGGCGTAGCTAGGTAACCAAAGGCCCTGGTTCAAAAAATGGGGCTCTGTTTAAACTGGGTTAGGTTTTATCAAGTAAAAATATAAATACTAGGTACAAAGCTACTTTACCATCTGCTCTTTATGGTGCTCAAAGCTACTTACTACATGACTTGTGTGTATGAAAGGAGGAGGAGTTTTTTTTTTCATGCACGCCTACATACCATTTGTTCAACCCGGTGGATGACTGGTAGAAAATGTTTAGCATTAAGTCCTCCATTTGTGCATTGTACTTAGTTTGTAAGTGTGAAATAAAGTATTAAATAAATAAATAAATAAAGGAAATTTTTTCACAAGTTTAGTGTCAGGATTCGAGGGCCCCGGTACACGGCACGCCTAGCCCTCCGATAGCTACGCCACTGTCTACATAGTATAAAATAAAGTCGCTTTCCGCGTCTGTCTGTATATCCGCTAACTCCTAAACGGATCATAGTTCATAGTTATTTATTCATACCAATATGTTACACGTCAAAAATAATAATAATAATTATAAGCTTATCTAAAAATAATACTTATTTTACAATGATTTTATTGTTTTTTTTTTCATGACGTGTAACATAATATTTTATTAATATTATTAATTATTATTAAGAGGAGGCCTATGTTCAGCAATGGACGTCTTCTGGCTGATGATGATTTGTAACTAATTTGTTATCAATAAATTACTATGACTATATCCAATTATCTCAAAAGTTCAAAGACATTAAATTCATCAACATGCCCTGGGCCATCATGGTGGATTAGGGCCCATGCTCTCTCTGAGAGAAGGCCTGTGTACCAGCAGTGGGAACATGATGGGCTGATGATGATGATAATGAACTCTGTTCGAAATTTCTAATTTATTTATTTTAAGTTTTTTATTTATTATATTTCTATTTATTTCTAATTTATATAATTCTAATTTATTAAGATATTTAATTATTTTTGTTGTTCATTTGACCTGTGTTGTATTTTTGGGAAAAATACTTAATTGTTTTATTCAAGCGAGGTTAGTGCCTTTCTTTTTGTTTCTCATGCAAATTAGATTTTGTTCAAATTTTTCACAAGAAGCACCTAATATTACAAAATTAATTGAAATTTATTCTATTCAATTCTTTATTTCAGCGGACGGATAACATTACAGCTTGCACCAAATTGTTACTTACCCTCAGATCAGAAAAACAAGGGAGACTATTTGTGGTCCGCTCCAACTGTAAACTTAGTGCTTCATCTTCGACCACATCGTCGCTTACCAACAGGCGAGTTGGTGGTCAAACGCGGACTTATTCGCGTTAAAAAAAAAGGAGAAGAAACTATTAGCTAACTAAGGTAAACTAAGAAGGTAGGTATGTGAACAAACCTTGGATTTAGATAATGACCTACATCTAAATATCGTCATCATCATCACCATCATTATCAGTCTTTCATGTGCGTTCACTCAGACTGAAAGAGAGAGAGAGAGAGAGAGAAGAGAGGATGGGCCTCCATCATGCTGGTCCAGTGTAGGTATGTTGGTGAATGTCATTTATGTATTTGAACTAAGTGGGTAGGTACCTAGGCACCTATATGTAATCCGGATGACAATACAATAATTTGGTACCGTCAATATGATCTGATGATGAAGCCGGAAGGTTGGGTTAGGTTAGTCTTCAATTCACTCGCGATTTGAAGACGCCCAGATTGTAACTATCAGCTATCAGGGAACACCCATTCAGGCAGCTCATTCCAGAGACTAACAGTTCGCACAATTAAAGTGGAATCAAAGCGCCTCATACCTACGGGTTTTCGGAATATCAACCTAATAGCTATGAAACTTAGTCTGAACTAGGGATTCGATGCTGATGAGCTTGGCACGTTTTTTAATAGATTCAGGTACGTTTTTAATATATTTACCTACATTGATTATTCGTATTCACTCCGTCATTTGTTCTCTAATTTACGTGGTTTCTTTTTATAATACCTATGTAGAATAACCTCTAGAAATGATCTCACAAAAATTTAATTAACTTTGTGTCAGTCGTTTTAACTCCCAATTTTTGTTCTAGCGCCTGTTGATTTGGCAATAGCAATAATTTTGTTCGAGTTCTTACTCATTTTGAATTTGAAGACGGTTTCTTGTATTGACAAAATTAATGGTTTTTTAAACGGTTGTTAAACTAAAATAATTATTATTATGCAAAAATAACGGAAACATAATAATTAAACAACAAAAAGAATGACTCGTGAAGGATTTGAACCTCCGCCCTCCGATGGTCAAGTAAATTTTTATATCGGTGCTCTAACCTACTGAGCTAACGAGTCTCATGACGTGAAGAACAAAATTTCGTACAGTATCGAGGCAATGACGTCATGGTACAGTTGTAGTTATGGATCAACTTTTTTTGACATCCTAGTTTTGAGGCCATAGCCAAGGACTCCTTCGTCTGTGGCCATAGCTATAGAAATTGACTGATATAGAATCTGTGTAGAATAGGTACAACCAGCGAAATAAATTACTATTTCGCTGCTGCTTTCGAAAGCTGAATTCTATATCGCAAAATAAATATCTAGGTACTTCATTAATAGCTAATATTGTAGTTGTTTTTTTTTTCGTATTTATTTCATTGGTAGTATACATAATAGTTTGGACAATAAGTATCGAAAAACTAAGATGTTCGATTTGAAACAGTTATTGGCGCGGTTTGGCAGAAAAACTGACTTCGTATGCCATGACGAACGTAACGTGATATGCTCTCTTTTGCCGTCATATTTCACATCTGCCGGGCGTCCCGTGACGGCTATGTTTTTTTTAATTTCTATAATAATAATAAGTGCAGGTGCGACTTTATGGCGAACTGACGGTGAGTGGCGACACCGCGTACCCCGATTCCATGGAGCCAAATGAGACCCCGACCCCTGGGGCCTTACCCCTAGCTCGAAAAGTTGACCCGCATAGGTGTTATTTGTCTAAACGACTGCCTCGGTGGCTCAGTTGGTAGTGATCCTACTTTCTGTGCTTGGGGGCGTGGGTTCGATTCCCATCTAGGACAAACATTTGTGTGATGAACATTTGTGTTTGTTCTATGTCTGGGTGTTAATATCTATTTAAGTATGTATTTAAAAATATATATGTATGTATATCAGTCTCTGGCAGTCATATTACAAGCTTTGCTTAGTTTGGGGTCAGATGACCATGTGTGCAATAATGTCCCAGATATTTATTTATTTATTTAAAACGGTACCATCAACTACGAAAAGCGGTAGTTATTTGATAGCCGCCTGCCTAGCTTTGCTATTTTCACGCACACACGCATAGTAAAATGGATTTTTGTTCATTCAAGTTAGACGCTTTTAAACGATGCAGCTTAAATAAGTTGGTTAATTTTAGGTACCTATCAGGTACCTACTAAAAGTTGGCTCGCAAAAGTGAAGCTAGGGGTAAGGCCCCTGGCTTGCCTTAACCGGCCATCTGGGGGTGGAAACCGCAAGAGCTAAGAACCTAAGCTCCACGGCGGAAGCACTGCGAGTAGCGTTTAGTGAATTTGCAGCACACCTCTCGACACCCTAAGCCAACGCCAATTTTGCCCCTCCGGCGCCAATATGCGTGTGGGTGGCAACTGGCAAGCTGGCAAGTCATCACCTGCCTAAATGTGTTTCGAGATGAGACAGGATAAGACAGGGGCCTTACCCCTAGCTTCACTTTTGCGAGCCAACTTTTAGTAGGTACCTGATAGATACCTTAAATTAACCAACTCATTTACGCTGCATCGTTTAAAAGCGTCTAACTTGAATGAACAAAAATCCGTTTTACTATGCGTGTGTGCGTGAAAATAGCAAAGCTTGGCGGCTATCAAACAACTATCGCTTATCGTAGTTGATGGTAACGTTTAGACAAATAACACCTATACGGGTCATCTTTTCGAGCTAGGGGTATGGCCCCAGGTGTCGTTTCTCATCTAATAGATCAGGGGCCTTACCCCTAGCTTCACTTTTGCGAGCCAACTTTTAGTAGGTACCTGATAGGTACCTAAAATTAACCAACTCATTTAAGCTGCATCGTTTAAAAGCGTCTAACTTGAATGAACGAAAATCCGTTTTACTATGCGTGTGTGCGTGAAAATAACAAAGCTTGGCGGCTATCAAATAACTACCGCTTATCGTAGTTGATGGTACCGTTTAGACAAATAACACCTATGCGGGTCAACTTTTCGAGCTAGGGGTAAGGCCTCTGTTATCCCATCCCAAGTTGTTCACCTCAATAGCCCTGATTTTTTAAATCTTATAATATACCTACAATAGTTTCATATTCCATTTTATACACATTCCATAATTGTATTTTGTATTTAACAGGGCCTCTTGATGTTGGCTTCGGCCCCAAAAATGCCTATTAAATTTCCGGGCTAGACTCGGGATAAGAAATAAAGTAAAAAAATACTGAAAGGGCATTAGGTATAAGATGAAGTCGAACTGTTTGCATATTTCACTCAGCCGAGCTGAGTCTATCTACCTACATCCTCCTAAAATGTAAGCATCGATATACATAAATACATAATGTACCTACCTACTACCTACCTACCTGCCTGCCTACCTACTACATAATAACTTGATGATTCTAAGTGTTGACTTCCCAGTGGCCTTCGTAATCTTCATTGTCACTATTACGAGCATTTCTGAATAATCCGCTCTATCAGTGGGGTTAGTATGAGAACTTGCGAAAAAGTATTCGTTCCGTAAACGATAGCAAAGGTATGAAAAATTCAGTTTCCCTTTTCGTCCGATAGAGGCGCTGTTCAATTTGTCATACATTTTGCTATCGTTTACGGAACGAATACTTTTTCGCAAGTGCTCGTACTAGGGCCACAGTTCACAAACAAACCTTTACAAAATACTTTCTAGAAAATGGAATTGTATTTTGAACTGCAATCTTGGTAAGAACTAAGGACTTACCAAGATTCTTCGTCACTGTGAAATAGACGGCATAATAAGATACGACGCCTCCGTTAACTTAGGTTCATCTGCGGATATCTTATAAAATTTAGCGGTATGGTAGGTAAACCTTCGAAAAATTATACATTTTGTATTTTTTTGATCACAGAGTTAAACTGCCAGTAGCCGAGCGACAATTTTGATGTAATGTACTCGTACGTACCAACTACATTGAGTTAGGTGAGATCTATACCCGGTACAAAAATGATCAAAAAATCATCAGAGCATTAACTGACATACCACACAATTTAAACTGGGTTACGCGGACAGGATGTAGGTACTTATAGGTTAGGCAAAAGGTGTATAATACCTATCCATCATTATAAACAACTTTTACTAGGTATGGGAGGGAGCAACACTGAAAATGCGAAAAAAATATCAGCTGTTCCATAGAAGTCCGTCATTCACACTCAATATAAAAAACCGACTTCATAAAAATGACAAAACTGGACCAAACCAAATGGGATCATATAGGAAACACCAGCTTTCAAATAAAAAAAGAATCATCAAAATCGGTTCACCCAGTCGAAAGTTTTGAGGTAACAAACATTAAAAAAAAAACAGTCGAATTGAGTACATCCTCCTTTTTGGAAGTCGGTGAAAAATAATTAAGTAAATAAAAAAAAAAAGTACACTTATGTAACTATTTGAAATTGTAAAAACAAGAACGCGACCCGACACATTGTGTCGGGTCTGAAGAACAGACGATGACAACATGTTTGTTTTAAACCATTTACCTTAATTATGTTATATACTTATAATTGATTTACCTATTTCACTTAATAGACACATGAATGACGCACTTATAAATTGCACGAATTAAAACAAAATAGCCATAAATAAAAAATCATTAAACAATCAGTTATTATGTTTAAATTAGCAATCTATTAATAGTAGATAAAAATAACAGGCCAAGAGCGTGTCGAGACACGCAAATGGTAGGGTTCCATAGCCAAAGCCGTAATATAATTATGGTCACATTCATAGTTAAGAATTTAGTGGTTATAGAAAAAAAACGAACGGGCGAAGCTCTGCGTGGACTTATATCCAAATTTCAGAAATGTATTATCTCTACACAACATTAAAATGTTATATTGAGATACCTTTATATTATACTAAAGAATATAAAGTACCTAATACCAAGAATTGATCGTTCTTGCTAATACATATAGGTACTTTTTATCCTTTAGTAAAAAAAACATTTTGTGACCGTTGTGCTAGTACTTCTAAAATTTATTACAGTTTTATCTTATAGGTTACACTCAAAAAGTTATATCTAATCAGAAAATAAATTTGATTAAAGGTTTTAATTATGACCAATCAGCACGAGCGGGTTTGATAAATATATTAAAAAACCTCATTTCACATGTACCAGAGCCACTCCTAAAATGCCAAATTATGTAAATAAATAAATAAATAATAAATAAATATCTGGGACATTATTCCACACATGGTCATCTGACCCCAAACTAAGCAAAGCTTGTTATATGGCTGCCAGAGACTGATATACATACATATTTTTAAATGCATACTTAAATAGATATTAACACCTAGACATAGAACAAAATTACAGTATTTACAGTATTTTTATACTTTCAAAATTGAGATATATTGCTATAACTATAAATGTGAAAAGTTTAATGTACTTATCTGAATGACTATAGAGCTTAGGAGAATCTAAATAATTAGGACAGACAGATGAACAGAACGAACTTATGAGGTCCCTTGTTACGGAACCCTAAAAAGTTACTTATACTGGGTTATAAGTTTGGGGTGTACTTAGTCGAAAAGAGGTCATTATACTGATCATTATGTTTTGTTTAACAATGGGACCAAATCTAAAATCATGAACAAAATATCAGCAGTTCCATACATTTCTTTCAGTGTGAACTTCGATCAAAAAAGAGAAGAGTGTGTGCACGACATTTTTCTACGGAATAACGGCTATTTAGGGTTTCTTACACAAAGAGTGTAAAAGAACTCCATTATTAGCATAAATGTGTAACTATTACGCTGTCTGTCTGTCTGTCCTACCTATAAATGGCTGTATCTTTCGAACCACAGAAAAGAGAAAGAAAAAATTCTCACTTCAGTGTTTCGAACCGTAAATGGCCAGTTGAGAATATGTTATGTTACAGCGGGTTAGCTAATAAAATAACAATAAAGTCGAAAAGTAAAAACTAAAGGGGGCCCCGTACGACAAAGGTTTAAATAATTGGCCAAGAGCGTGTCGAGACACGCATATGTTAGGGTTCCGTAACTAAAGCCATGTAATTGTAAACATAGTTCAGAAATTTATAGTTATAGACAAACTAGCTGTACCCGCAACTTCGTTTGCGTGAACTTTAAATTGTCCCAAGAGATGAAGGTGCCGGAAATTGCAGTAATATGTTACTAACAATATTTTTAGTTAAATTTCCTGGAGCGTACACAAATAAATTTGTGGCATCGTTCACTCTAGACAGGGCCGTACAGCTGGCCGTGACTGAAGCAACTGGTAGAGAGATCCACGCCCGCAGTTTGCATCGTCTGTCCCTGTGGACTGTTGATTGTCATGGCGAAACTAAAGCGCACAGGGAATTCACATGCTTCAAGCAGAACGGGAAGTTGTTGGGTATTAGCGGTATCCGAGGAATGAGGAGGAATCCGTGGGCTCAGTCAGGTTCAGGTCATCGCTTTATGGTTGACATTCTGAAAACCCGTACGAAGCGCTTTGATTCCACTTTTATTGTGCAAACTGTTAGTCTGTGGAATGCGCTGCCTGAATAGTTACAATCTGGGTGTCTTCGAGTCAAAAGTGAATCGGTTTCATCTAGGCAAGCGTGATCCATCATAAGCCGCATCATCGCTTAATATCAGGCGAGTGGGCGGCCAAGCGCAAGCCTATTTTATAATTATAATAAAAAAAGTTGCCCAACAGAATTATTGGTAGGTACTTCAACTTTTAGTTGTATATTGTGTGCCGTAAGCCCAGAAGCAGACAAAGCGTTTAAAAATTCAACCGGGTAGGTGGCTTCGTCTGGATCCATAACCCAGTTGATGGTGCTGTACACAATAATTTCGCCAATGACATTTAATTTTAGCTGGTTGGTCGTTGCGTGGAGTAAATTTAAGGCACTCTCACAGAGCCAAGAGTTCTCTCGATTTGTTATTATTTCTACTTCAACGGAAACACATGAAAGAAGGCCCAGAAGCTGTCAAATAAGAAGCCAGTCTTACTTTTATTTGATTTTTTTTGGGAACATGACGTCTTCCCCAATTTTGAGTAACAAATCTTATCCTAACAAATCCGCAAACTCTTAGGCATTTGGATTACCGCCTTTGTGCCCACCTGTTGATGGGCACAAAGAGTTCTAATGCAGCCATGTGATGATGGGTCAGAGACTTGAACTTTTGAGACAGGCGTTTACTTCGGCGAGGCAGTGTCTGTCTGAAATCTCTGCTAAACGAGAGACAGAACGAATTTATAAGGGTTCCTTGTCGGGCTACGGAACCCTAAAAATAGTATTTTTTTATTAGCTCTACCTAGTGTAAAAACGGTCATAGTTGCGTACAAGCGTCAAACTTGGCATGATTATAGAACACACTCTGAAGTATAACAACAAATAATATAATATATAATGGCCAAGTGTGAGTCGGTGACAATATTCTATTTACTGCCGGTTCTCGTACGATTGAAATATCGACGAAGTTAAGCAACGCCGGGCGCGGTCGGTACTTCGATGGGTGACCGCCTATAAATATAGGTGATGTTGTCTTTATGCACAACTTTTTTGTACATTATAGTTTTTTTTTGGCGGTATTATTTTATTATTATTTACGGTACCTGCATGTAATATAAGAGATTCAATTTAGGTGATTGGGTTCGCGTTCGCGTGATTTTGCAAACTGCGCTAATTCAAGCCCGCGGTTAGCCGTAAGGCTCCTACTTTCTAACAAAGTTGCAAGAACTATGTAGGTTCGTATGTAAATAATTAGTACGAAACTTTTCATTCGCATTTTAACAAAAAAAAAAATGGTACCTACTTATGGAGGTACGTAAATGAATAGTAACTTTTTATCATTCGATTATCAATTATCAAGTTCAAAGTACATAACAAGATGTTGCGAAACACCGAATCGAGTATCGCTGGATTCCATTCAGTCAGTCGTTGGTTCACAGCCAAATCGCGCGCAACCATGTCACGTTTCGCGCGTAAACTCATTTTACGCGAATTTAAAAATATTAAATTACATAGAAACGCGTCGATTAGTGCCGCAGTGGGGAAAAAAGATGATTTTATCATAAAATCGACGTTACCAGATTTTCCGGAGCCCAGTACGAGGTTCATAGACCGAATGTGGAGACATATCGACGGGTATAAGAATCATGTTGCACTTGTAAGTTTGTTTTAAAGTTGATAAGGAGGAAAAAATATTGATTAAATGCAGCCAGAAACATAATAAAAAAACACTGTTTTAATCTATCACTGTTGTTTATTATGATTATTTACGAATTTACCGTGGTAAGGTTGGGAATTCAGCTCCCGATACTTCGGTGTTCCCGTGAACATGGTCCATGTAACTGCACCGAAATAATATCGGGAGCTCAGTTCACAACTTTCCCACGGTAAATATCCCGGAATCTCTACAAAGTATAAAATAAAGTCATTCTCCGCGTCTGTCTGTTTGTATATCAGCTAACTCCTCCTAAACCATGCAACGGATTTTGATGCGGTTTTCACCATCAGTTAGATAATTTTTCACGTAAGGTTAATAAGTATATACATAATAAAACTTACACCCGTGTGAAGCCGGGGCGGGTCGCTAGTTAATAATAAACTGGAAAAAAATTACGTTATAGTTTTTTAGTTAGTCGTTTACATTTTTTTTACAGTTTCAAATAATAAAGATGTTAAACAGAAAAAAATATCATCAACGGTGACGTATTTTTTAATTATTTCTAGGTAATACCTAACAAACAAAAGATTAACTTCTCACACGATATTTTAATTGCTTTTGAAGTATGTATTATACATTTAATTGACTGTTAATTGCTATAGTTACTAGCTAGAAAGAACATACCAATATATTCTTACTTATAGATAGACCTTATTATTCGCGTAGCGTATAGTCGCGAAATACGGAAACTCACTGAAACGTTGATGCATGAAAGTCGAACTCTATTTTCTCTAATTTTGGCTGTGCTTTTGGCGAAGTTTTCGCACTTTTAAGCAACGCTTTTACACATATAAGGCTTAATATAATTGTCACATTTAGTGGAGCAAAACCATGGCGCTTACACTCAGACGTGCGTTTCGCTGGCTTCAGACTTATATTTTTGAAGTTTTTCTCTTATTTTTCGAAAAGTATAGCTGTAATGTACCTTTACGGTTTTCTATATAATTAAGAAACTGTATATTAAGATACGTAGACATCATTTAGTAAATAGGTATTTATTCCAAAGAATTAAAAAAGAAAAACGGAGAAAAGCGCAATCGTTTAGGAGGAAACTTTTTTTTCATTTTTGCTCTCTCTGTCAATATTTTTAATGATACGAGCAGGAATAAAATAAAATAACTATTTGTCATAATATGAGCCGAGATGGACCGACGACATCGTCAGAGTCGCGGGCATCCAGTGGACGCATATGGCAGATTGTCGTTCAGTGTGGAGGTTAAAGGGGGAGGCCTATGTTCAGCAGTGGACGTCTTATGGCTGATGATGATGAGCCGAGATGGCGGTCAAACACAAGCCTATTAATAAATAAATAAATAAAAACATATAAGTTTTAACGTGGCTGCCAGTCTGGCCAGTTTTCCTTCCACCAAGAGGGATGTTTTACGGTCAGAATTTTCCGGACTTCTCGGGGAATTTAGGCTATTGTCTGGACTGCGGGGGGAATTCTAAAATCGACTAAAATCCTAGAAATGAAATGAAAGAATTTAATTACATATACTTATTTAAAAAAAAATGATACATTATTATATCGGTACATAGCGTAGGTATGTAAGCTACGTGTTCCGTCGTAGACCGCATCATCGGTTAACATTAGGCGAGTTGGCGGTCAAACGCAAGCAAATTGCAGAATAAAAAAAAAAAACTACAATATTTCTTTTACATTTAAGACCTAATGTCCCGAAATAAAGACGGACATTTCAATAAAAGTCCGGACATTTTAGTATGTTGGTTAATTAAAAAAAGAAGATTTTGTTATAATTTTTAAGGAGACGATAATAAAGATCCTATTACATCGAGCTAAAAACCCGAGCAAATTTCAAAACCGGACAAAGCCCGGACAAATGTCTAAAAGAACATGTCCAGACAAATCTAGACGGATGGCAACTCTAGTCACAACTGTGTTTGTGTGTATGTAATGAATGTGAGAATATTCGAAATAAATTTTGGTAGAGTATGTAAATTAAAACTGAAAAATTTAAATACATTTTATAAATATCTACCTAAGTAAATTAATTACACTGTGTATTTGCTTATTTGAATAATATATTTTTCATCAACTAATTAGCTACGCAGTGCCATTCAATGTGGTAATGCCGCCACCATGTTGGGTTCGCTGCCAGCTGGTAGTGGGCTTGAGCATTTGGATTATCTTTAGACCTGGGGCCTTACCCCTAGCTCAAAAAGTTGACCCGTATAGGTGTTATTTGTCTAAACGGTACCATCAACCACGATAAGCGGTAGTTATTTGATAGCCGCCAAGCTTTGTTATTTTGACGCACACACGCATAGTAAAACGGATTTTCGTTCATTCAAGTTAGACGCTTTTAAACGATGCAGCTTAAATGAATTGGTTAATTTTATCAGGTACCTACTAAAAGTTGGCTCGCAAAAGTGAAGCTAGGGGAAGACCCCTGCAACAGTCTATGGGCAATGAGCAAAGGCGAGTTGGCGATCAAACGCAAGCCTATTAAATTAATTAAAAAAAAACCGGGTATATAGATAACACGAATCAATAGTTTAGTTTTTCGGTATTATTTAGCTTGCATTTTGTTCAGCCAATAAAGGCACTCAAACTTGTTCGTTCAAAAATTTGGCATAATTTCTACAAACAATTGGGTTTTCAAAAAAAAAACTGTTTAAGTATATTTATTAGAAGGTTCTACTGCTTATACCAAATGAAATAAGCACTTTACAAAAACTTTATACAGGTCCTGGGAAGTATTCTAGCAGGTACTCTACTAAGGTACTACTTAATTTTTTACTAAGTATGATAGATAAATCTGTCATACTTAGTAAAAGAAGGTTACAAACAATGGGGAGGTATAGATAGAAAACTCGTTTACTATAGAAATACTTAAGTTTATTATATCATATATTTTTATACAATATTAATACATTAATCTAACGCATGATTTGGAGGGAAGAAGAGCCTAAATAATTATCAATATAAAAAACCGACTTTATCAGGACTGGTCCAAATTGAAATGGGACCAAACGGGAAGCACCAGCTTTCAAATAAATAAATAATAATCAAAATTGGTTCACCCAGTCAAAAGTACTGGGGTAATAAAAAACAGTCGAATTGAGAACCCCGATTTTTGGACGTTGGTTAAAATACTATAAAAATACGGTGGAGGGGCAAGCACATTTAGAATGAAAGATCTCTACACAAGTTTAGCCGTATAAAGCTAGTTAAGAGATTACTACTTAATTATTTAAATTTTATTTGTGTTATTTTTATGTTTAATCTAAATGTTTTTTTGCAAGATACTGGGTGATGATACTGGGTGACGAGACGAGTGAAGTCGCTCGCCTGATGGCTCTTCACGCTTGCCCATAACAGCACAACGCCACTCAGAATTTTGAACTTCAATAGTATAAAACCCTGGATGGCAATGCACTGCGCTCGTCACCCCGAGATATAAGATGTCAAATCTCTGTGTGCCCTGTAATTTCGCTGTATTTATTATATTGTATTAATATACTATTGTTATTGAATACACCAAACACTACACACAAAGGATAAATTAAAACAGGCAGTCTTATCATCATAAGCGATATAAGTCCATCATATACTTACAATGTATATTTACGTAACAAAGTATCTAGTTTTTCCTTTTTATACAAAATGTGTGAAAACCACGTCAGTTTCCATTATACTTAAGTACCTAATTATACTGTAAAAATGAAAATCTTACAAGTAGGTAATTAAATAATAGTAATTAAGCAAGGTCGTATCTGATTAATATTTTTTACAGTGGTTATACTTACTCGTATTTTCTGAATCTGTTCCAATCCAAGTTGATATTATTAAATGCTTCGATCAAAAAATATTTTCGAAGATTAAATGTAACAGATTGCTGGCTGATCCTTTATAAGAGGACTATAATAACCTCATAACATTCTTATAATAACCTTACATTAGGCTTTGTTTCGCTCTCTCGGCTAATAAATAAATATCTGGGATAGTATTGCACACATGGTCATCCCCAAACTAAGCATAGATTGTAATATGGCTGCCAGAGACTGATATACATACATATATATATTTTTAAATACATACTTAAATAGATATTAACACCCAGACATAGAACAAATAGAACAAACACCACGAATATTTGTCCTAGGTGGGAATCGAACCCACACCCCCAAGCGCAGAAGGCAGATCAGGTAAAAAACCGACTTCATTAAATTTTCAGCACTGGACCTAATTGAAATGGAACCACATGGGAAGCACCAGCTTTCAAAAAAAAAAAACATCAAAATCAAAGTCGAAAGTTCTGAGGTGACAAACAAAAAAAAACAGTCAAACGAGAACCTCCTCCTTTTTGGAAGTCGGTTAAAAACAACCATTTTAAAGTAAAAAAATAACACAACATTATTTAACAGATTAAGAAAAAGTTTTTACTTAGTTTTGGTAGGTATAATAGAATTCTTGTAAGGTTTTTTTCTTGTGAATGAGGTACTTAGTTATTTATGTTGACAATGGTGGACTTTGGAATCAAAAAGCATTTTTCGCATTGCGATTTAATAGTTTTAGCATACTTAGTCCTTGTTTACCTACCTTGTTTTTATCCTTGGTTAATACCTAATATTACACACTTCAAAGATAAGATTATTTATGCAACATTACATACAATAATCTAACCCCCCTCCCTCAGTTCTAATCTTAGCGACATAAATGTGGCTGTAACCATAAATAATAGTTATTTAGGGTAATAAAACTACTATTAATTGGCACATAAACTTGCTTAATATGTAAATACTTACAATAGTTATTTATAATAATTGATGTAAATGGCAGGATGTCGTTCAGTATGGAGGTTAAAGGGCGAGGCATACGAGTATGTTCAGCAATGGACGTGTTCTGGCTGATGGTGATGGTATAATCTACACTAGTATTATATAATGAGGAAAGATTTGAATTTTTGGATGTTTGTAACGAATTAACTCAAAAACTACTGGACTGGTTTAAAAAAATCTTTCATCATTACAATGCTACATTATCCTTGAGTCAATCGAGACCTGGGCAGTGTTGCAGTCCCTCCAGCGTTGTCGACTATAGGTATATTGAAGTGCTGAAGTGTTTGTATAGAAACGCCACCATGTCGATCCGATTACAGGACGAGAGCACGGAACCAATCCAATTGCATAAAGGCGTGAGACAGGGAGATGTTATCTCTCCGAAACTGTTCACTAACGCATTGGAGGACGTTTTCAAGCTCTTGGACTGGAACGGATTCGGCATCAATATAAATGACGAATACATCACTCACCTTCGTTTTGCCAACGATATAGTCATCATGGTAGAGTCGCTGGAGGACCTTAATACAATGCTCAGCGACCTCAGTAGCCTTTCCCAACAGGTGGGTCTTAAAATGAACATGGACAAAATAAAAGTCATGTCCAATGTCCATGTTGTACCCGTACCGGTAATCGTTGGGAACGATACTCTCGAAGTTGTTGACCATTACACCTATCTTGGACAGATTGTTCAGTTAGGTAAGTTCAACTTAGGCAAAGAGGTCGCCCGAAGAATCCAACTCGGATGGGCAGCGTTCGGGAAATTGCGTGACATCTTCTCGTCCAAGATACCATAGTGCCTGAAGACAAAGGTATTTGATCAGTGTGTGTTGCCAGTGATGACATATGGTACTGAGACGTGGTCCTTAACTGTTGGCCTTTTGGAAAAACTAAGAGTCACACAACGGGCAATGGAAAGAGCTATGCTCGGAGTTTCTTTGCGCGATAAAATCCGAAACGTAGATATTCGCCAAAGAACCAGAGTCACCGACATAGCTATTAAAATCTGCAAGTTGAAGTGGCAATGGGCAGGCCACATCGCTCGAAGAACTGTTAACCGATGGGGAAGAAAGGTTCTTGAGTGGAGACCGCGAACCGGAAGACGCAGCGTAGGTAGGCCTCCCACTAGATGGACCGACGACATTGTGAGAGTCGCGGGCATCCAGTGGATGCAGATGGCAGGATGTCGTTCGGTGTGGAGGTTGAAGGGGGAGGCCTATGTTCAGCAGTGGACGTCTTCTGGCTGATGATGATGATTATCCTTGAGTAACATAGGCTATATTTATTACAAGAATGTAAAAAAAAAACTCCATCTGTGCAAAGCCGGGACGGGCGGCTAGTTATTTATTATGTTAAAGTCATTTGCGAGAGGAATGATGGTATCAATTAAAGCAATCGTCTTTTATCAAATCCAGGGACTCAATTGTTTAACGATTAGGTATATTCTTTATCGTTAGTGGTTTTTGATTTTTAATCTTTCTATGTGTGTAATAAATGTATGTACTGTAATATTACAGACTGAATAGCGCCTTTACCTACTTCAAAAACGAATCTAGGGCTGTACCGTTACCTGTTTTAAGCGATTCAGTTTAGGTTACGGCGGAAAATCACGCGAACTTGAACCTGCGATATACGGTTAGCAGTCGAGCAATTTTTCGCAATCACCTAAACAGAATCGCTTAAAACAGGTGACGGTACGGCCCCAGAGCTTATAAGATAGTTATTAGTTTATGTTATAGTGTTTCTAGAAATAAAGTGTGAGTATATTGTAAAAAAATATAAACTGTTAAATCATAATATTAGCTGTGCTTATATTATGATTTAACAGTTTTTTTTTTAAATCATAATATAAGCACAGCTAATATTATGATTTAACAGTTAGTATAAGAACAATAAGTTAAGTAAAACGCACAGTTTGCACTCAGTAAAAATAAACATGACCTTAGCAGGAAGCGGTTAGGTCCGACGGCTTGTCTGTGAGGTCGAATCGTGGAAATTGACCTTAGAACTTGATAATTTGCGACACACGGGGCTTTAATTGGTAGTGCCAAGGTTTTTTATTTCTAGAACAGTTTAATATTTGTGTTGTAAAACTTATTAAGTACCTATTAAATTTGGTACTGAAACATTATTTACAAACAACGCGACTTATATAGATACTATGGTGCCGTCACTTTTTCCTGAGACGTAAGGTAGGGCTGGTGCGTTCGCCAATTCGCAAAGCAGCACAAGCGGCGCAAATATGCTAACCTCGGTAGTACTTACATATCTGAGCCGTTTGGGGTCGAGACATTGGGCCCTTAGGGACCGGGAGCTCACCTCATTTTCAAAAATCTTTCAGAGCGCTTGGTTAATGCGATGCATAACCAAAATGCTGGCGTGTTTCTGCAACGCCTTTGCCATTCAGCGTGGTAATGCTAGCATGTTGGGTACGCTACCAACTGATATTGAGTCTGTTTTTGTAGTGTTAGCGTTAGCTTGTATTTTGTTTAGTCAATAAAAGCACTTGCTATATATGAGGTACAAACTAAAACTGAAAAAATATAAATTTACTGATTCTAGCCAGTCGAGCATTAAAAAGTATTCTACCACGATGATAAAATCTACTATGCTATCACTGTACGATGCGATTAATAACGCGTGATTTTATTACTACCTATATTGTGGTTATATTATAATATTGTCTTAGTATGCATCATCATTTCAGGCATAGGACGTCCATTATTGGACATAGGTATCCCCCATCGATTTCCAAAGGGACCGGTTGGAAGTGACCTGTATCCAGCGCTTTCCTGCGGTCTCCTTTAGGTCGTCTGTCCATCTTGTGGGTGGACGTCCTACACTGCGCTTACCAGTCTGTGGTCTCCTTGGTACTCGAGAACCTTCTTGATCGATATTTGGATGCAATTTGAGTTTTTATTTTAATCATCTTATTTTTGATTCACATTCTATTATGATGTTCGGGGTTATCGATCTAATTCCAATCCAATTCAATTTCATCAATTTTTTTTTTCGCTTTCAGGAAAGCGCGGAAACTAACAAAACCTACACTTACCTCCAACTACAAAGAAATACCGCTGCTTTCGCCACGTCCCTGCTCAAGAAACTAGGCTTGAAGCCGGGTGATGTCGTGGCTGCCATGTTGCCCAACTGCCCTGAATTTCCAGTGGTCGCTTTTGGAACTATTCAGGCTGGATGCGTTTTGACGACTGTAAATCCTATTTACAAAGAATGTAAGTTCAATTTTGTCTGTTTGTCTCGTTCTATCGGCTAATGAATATCAAGTAATTTCTAGTACAAACAATGTCATATGAAAACACGAATGGAATAACGACTGTTATTTGTTTGTTGACGAGTTCTTCTGAAACCTCAAATTATGATTACGTACTTGTACTACTATTGTACTTGGTTGTACTAGATAGATTTGACACTGGCAAAATAAACACGACGCACGACGTCTACCTCTAGATAACTTACATGAAAAAAAAACCTATTAAAATTAATCTTTATCCGGTAGGTATGGTATATCTCTTTCTGTATCTAAGATCCCCCAAACCATTTTGGAAGGTGGATTATGATAAGCATGGTTATCTTTATTTTCACCACTGAATACTGATATGATTATTCTGTTAACCTTTTAAATTAAAGCTATGGAACGTGTAGACCGTACACAGACTTTTATCAGGAAAGACTCCACAAGTTGTTACTTTGCGTGTCTGTTCCGTCTTGAGTTGGATTTATGCTCTAATTTAGTTCTATCTTTTACCGTCGTCCTGGCTTTAATATAAAATATCAAAATTACTAAATGAATAAAACAAGCGGATCACGTTAAAAACAGACTTCAAATATATATGAAAAACTTAATAAGTGCCTATAAAATTTGAAGGTTGTACTCTATTTCCCTGGGATCCCATCATCAGATCCTTACTTGGTTACAATTGGAAGTATATAGAACTGAACATTTTTTTTATCGGCAATAGTTTGCGGAGAAATAGGTAAACATACATTAAAAAAAAATACAATGGAACATAGAACCAACCTAATTTTTTGAAGTTAATGATTAAAAAATTCAGTGAGCTGAAAAATTTCAAACTGTGTTTTATTATTAATTTAAGTCCACCTACCCTGTTTACATCAATACAATTATCAAAATGTTAAACAGAACTAAAAATAGAACTAAATGTCACAAATACAGGTGAAGACAGCAAACGTTAATAATGAGCGAAAAAAAATATACTTAAACTTAAACAAAATAATGCGATCGAGTAGGTAAACAGGTAAACGCAATTAGAAAAACTCGTACTGGATAATCCAGTATAGTTATGACTTTTTTTTACCTTTGTAGTAAACAAAACTATAAAAATAACATTGTTTATCATCTATTCCAGTTGAAATCGACCACCAAGTCACCTTAACTGAGCCAAAAATCATCATAACCATACCACAATGCTACGAAATCGTCCTGAAAGGAATAAAAAATAAGAACATCAAAATCGTTTTCCTAGACAACCCAAATGATGCTGTACCTTCCGGTGTTATCAGATACTCTGAAATAGCTGAATCAGGGGAAGTGGACTACAGTCTGCTGGATAAGATAGAAAAGAAGCTGGATGACGTAGCTTGTATACCGTTTTCAAGTGGTACCACAGGACTGCCTAAGGGCGTGGAAATTAGTTATTTGAATCTGATGTCGGCTATTGAATGTATGCAGCAAGATGAGACGTGTTTTCCGTTTTTGACGCAAGGTAAGTTTCAGAAAGAAACCAATCAGAAACCTCAATTCAGAAACCTCATCATCAGCCAGAAGACGTCCACTGCTGAACATAGGCCTCCCCCTTTAACCTCTACACTGAACGATATTCTGCCATCTGCATCCACTTTGTTGTTTTTGTTCAGTTAGGTAAGTCCAACCTAGGCAAAGAGGTCGCCCGAAGAACCCAACTCGGATGGGCAGCGTTCGGGAAATTGCGTGACATCTTCTTGGCCAAGAAAACAAAGTGCCTAAAGACAAGGATCTTTGACCAGTGTGTGTTGCCAGTGATGAAATAAATGGTACTGAGACGTGGTCCTTAACTGTTGGCCTTTTGGAAAAACTCTGAGTCACACAACATGATAGAATCCGGAACGTGGATATTCGCTGAAGAATCAGAGTCACAGACATACTCGTAGCTATTAAAATTTGCAGTGGCAATGGGTAGGCCACATTACTCGAAGAACTGATAATCGATGGGGAAGAAAGGTTCTAGAGTGGGGACCACGAACCTGAAAACGCAGCGTAAGTAGGCCTCCCACTAGGTGGACCGATGACAACGTAAAAGTCGTGGGTATCCAGTGGATGCAGATGGCAGGCGAGCAGTGTGAAGTTCTAATGGGGAGGTCTATGTTCAGCATCAGACGTCTTCTGGTTGATGATGATGAACCTAGTATTGCATTATTTAATCTGGCTAGTTTTTCTTGAATGTCCAGACTAGACAAACCCGATAAATGCACCGCATGGTAGACATTCCTTATGGACGCACAAAGCACTTTGATTTCATATTTTTTATACACAAACACAAATGGAGTGGAACTCTGTCGTAGTCTTAGTTCCTTGAAAAGTGAAAGTAAAGAGAGCAAACAGGTTTCTACTAGACAAGCTTGCTCAACCCTATTCCATATTATCATCTTAACATCAGTAATACTATCAAAAACTTATAAAGGAATTATTTTCATTATGTCTTGAAATGTTTGTCACAATCACGTAACGCTGGTCTGAGCTGTATGATAATTTTGGTAACTTAAACGTCATTATGAAAATACAATAATTTGCATCATTGTAAAAACAGGCTTGGCCTTGAATTGAAAAAGAGATTATATTATAATATGCAAATTGTATGTACGAGTATATCTACCATTTTGGGCGTAAAATTTGGCATTAACGCCGAAAACCAGTTTACTGACTGTTAATCTATACCAGAGGTTCCCAGACTTTTTTCTCATAAACCACTTTCAAAATTTAGCTGGTCCTGGTGGACCCCTTGTAACTAAATTTCTATCATATTCCCAAAACTTGACAAAAACTTAGACCCCCATCGAGTCTCCCATGGACCCCTGGGGGTCCACCTGGACCACTTTGGGAACCTCTGTACCAAAAAAATCGATGATTCACAGGAAACCATCAAGACGTCCTACCATGCTTCCTACCATTCTTCCACATCTACGGTCTGGTAGTAACATTAGTTGGCCATCTCAATCTTGGATGCAAGCTGGTCACCATGTCTAAGTTCTCAGCTAGTCTTTTCATGGACATCATGAGGAATCAAGCTGTTAACTTGCTGTACATAGTTCCCCCTGTTGGTGAGTATGAAAATGTTAAACCCTTAAACTACTACATACTATTTTGTACTGTAGTAGCTAACAAGTTATGTGGTGGTGCGGAACCCTAGTGCGCGGGCCTGACTCGGTTTTATTTTTGTTTTTATATCACAGTAAACCCTAAACACAAATGTGGACAACTTTAGTACATTTTTTTTGTCAAACAATCACCTAATATATTATTTTTCAATTGCAGCTATTCTCCTGGGCAAGCACCCGGATATCAAAGCAGAACATTACCGGAATGTGAGGCACGTCTGTTGCGGAGCCGCGCCTCTAGCCGCGTCTGATGTTCACGCCATACTCGAGAAAAGCAAGGTAACAATATTACTACACAATTTTCTTAACTTTGCTTTTGCAAGTGGGTTTTAAAGAGAATGACATCGGACCCAATTTCGCGTCTCTAGCCAGTCGGCGACTTGAGCTCGCGCAGATCCGATTACGACACCTTTGTATCACTATCCAGGACTCCATTGGGAACTCCAAGATATATAAATTTCATATTAACTTTTTTCTAAATTAATAAGCTTGCGCTTGACTGCCACCTTGCCTGATGTGGTTTAAGATAGAGCATACTTGTCAAGAAGAAACCGATTCAGTCGTGACTTGAAGATACCTAGATTGTAACTTTTTTTAATCACGAATAAGTCCGCATTGGATCACTAACTCGCTTGTTAACGACGATGTGGTCGAAGATGAAGCACGCAGACTTAGAAGATACCTATTCTCTATGGCCTTGACAATCAGGGAATACCCATTTAGGCAGCTCATTTGACAATCTAATGGTATGCACAATAAAAGTGGAATCCATGAAAGGTGTCGTCGTTTTGTCCTCGCTCTAGCCGATGGCCTAAAGATAGAAATATTAGGATAGGAAACATTTGTATTAGGTCATGCAGAGACGAGACGCACTCTTCAGAATGTATAAAAAATGCTGTTTACACGTCATAATGTTCACCCGCACTCTATTCTAAGATCTCTGCGAATTTGTTGCTACTCTGATATAATATTATGACAACTTTGGTCGAAGTAAAACATTATAAAAATCGTGTTACAATAAGATCGCGTTATGATAATTATCTGAGCAGTTTACATGAACGCCCATATTTATTATGATTGTTTATAAGTGCGCAAAGTTTTATTCTTTATCGAAGCGAGCAAAATTGTTACTATTTAGTGTCTCTACCACGTCTTTACCAAGTCTCTAAATAATATTGACACTCACTTTTTGTCAAGTGGTAACATTTTTTGCTTTCGCTTCAGACAAGTTCAAGGTCTTGTAAAAGTTAAACATGAAAATAATATTAAAGAAAATTGTTAAGCAATTAACAATGCATTCATTTGAAACAATGCCAAAGAAAAATTAGTTTGCGAGGTTAGTTAGAGAGCATAGGTAATATAAGCATAGGCTAAGACAAAGGCATTATACACATAAAACAAGCAAAAAAATTACATGTTTTTATTAGCTTGGTATGTTTGTATGTATGTACTGTTTTTAGACACGGAACCAAAGTTTGGAAATTATATCTGTCTCCAACAAGTCTAACCTCTTATTATGTACCTTTTAGAAAGACATTGAATTCAACCAAGGCTTCGGCGCGACTGAAACTACCTCTCTCACGACGTCTACTCTCAAAAAGACCAAGAATGTGGACTACTCGGCGTGCGGGGTGCCGATGGCTGGAGTCACTCTTAAATTTACTGACCCGGTTACTGGCGAAGCTGTTCCTGTTGGACAAGTAAGTATCTATTTAAATATGATTTCTCAAACATGGTATTTAACGTGTCCATTATTTGAAGAATCCACTTCAACCAAAATTAGACTCGACCATCTCTGAAGTAATTGACGGCCAATTTTCGTCTTCTCTAATATTTTGTACGTGCAATAATGTGTCAATATTCCGAAGTGAGAGGTTTGAATAAGTTTTTTTTACTAATAAAGGCAAATGCACACAGTTTATTTATATTACACATTACGGATAAATGATCACTTTTGCTAGGTTTTTGAACATAAGACTAGCAGGTAGTACCCGTAATACTTCAGTGAAATATTAATAGAAATGTTTTCATTCAGCTGTCTAAGTACAAATATGTTATTGCATTTGTCAGAGCACATAAATGCTTGGACCGAGTTTAATTACAAATAAAAATTACTAGGTTGTATACGTATCTGTGATCTGATAACATAGGTATCAGTATGCGATATGCCTAAAACTAAATAATCATAAGTACTTACCTCGATTGATTATACATTTACTAAGGGGTCTTCAACATTTTATTTTCTGATAAGATATGTACAGTAACAATGACAGGGTATTAGTATACCTAACGTAGATTAGATTATTCACCTTGTTATAAATTATATTATGTTTTTACTACCCCCCCATAATTGTTTGCTGGTTGTAAACACTCGTAAGAATCATAGGATTGTGGCGATTCATCAGTGAATGCCGACACCGCGTGTACTCCAATTCCATAACTGCGAAATGAGACCCACCACCAACATTACCAGCCTATCCCCACTGTTGGGGGACAAGGTTTCTCTCAGGGAGATGATGGGCCGTAATCCACTATATTGGCCTAGTTCATGTTGGGTGAATGTCATAATGTTTTTTAAACTTTTATCGAGGTTCTTGGACATACTGGTTTCCTCACGATGATATCTTTCACCGTTTTTGAGACATTTTTAGTTTTTTTGACCTCCGGTTTGTCTTAAACGGCCCTCAGGGTAGAAACTGCAAGAGCCAAGAACCTGAGCTCCAGGGTGGAAGTGGTGAAGGCATAAAGCCTCGAGTAGTGTTCTGTGAAAGTGCTGCACACCTCGACACTTTAAGCCATCCACGCCAGCTATTCCCGTTGTCCACTATTATTTGTTCCCGCACTGATGGACATCGGGAAAAAACTTGCAATATTCTCCAGTAGGGCTCAATGCTACAAAAATTGCTTTACGGTTCCCTACTGGCGGATATCAGTACCGAACAAGTTGTTATATCCACTAGGAGGCAAAAAACTAAAAATATTGCACCCTTGGTTCTAATAAAGGTTGGTTAAGGTGGTTGAAAACGACTTTCTACCACCTTAAAAATAAGAATTTCTTAATTCGATTCTGTGGAAAAAAAATGAATTTCTTTTATTCTGCGTATATTACGTGTATACGATATCTTCGGCGATTGTGAACCGATTTTATGTTTTTTTTTATTGACTAGGCTATATTTCGAATGCTTTAGTGATATACGGTAATATTTAGTCTAAATCTGTCAGACAAAGCTCAATTCGGTTGTATTTTTTTATTTAATGTTTGTTACCTCAGAACTCCGTCATTTATGATACAGAAAATACTTTGAATTTTTATATGAACAAAAAATAAAATATGAAAGGATATTCGTTCAGATTGGTCCCATATAAATTTCATTAAAATCAGTTCAATAGTTTGTATTTCAAATCAAAATTACTGGAAAATTCGGTAACTCAAATTAGAAATCGGTTTTTAAATTGATAATTTTATAACGGGTTAGGGTCCATATCTGGACCTTTTTTAGTTTTTAACCCCCAACGTAAAAAGATAGGTTTCATAAGTTTAACGTGTGTTTGTTTGAAAGGTGAATTGAACGAGAGTTTTCTTAATTATGATTTAAAAAAAAAAACCTGTTCTACTGTTTGAAGACAGCTCTTTTATAGGGGTTTAAAAATATATATAATACTAGTTTAAACTGTAATTATTTCACGAAAACCTCACCACGAAAAGAATCGTTATAATATTTATTGCAGAAATTCACATAATACTAATAATAATACATAATAACTTGTAGTGCATAATTAGATTATAATACTTATTTTCAGTCGGGAGAACTGTGCGTGAAAGCGCCTGTAGTCATGAAGGGTTATCACAAAAACCCGAAAGCCACTGCAGAAACTATGACTGAAGATGGATTCTTCAAGACTGGAGACTTGGGCTACTTTAAGCCAGAAAGCGGGGTCTTCATTACTGATAGGATAAAGGAACTTATCAAGGTAAATTATATTGCATTCTCCTATTACAAGTTGTGAAAATAACTCCTGCAAATGCTCATAAAAAAGTGAGCCAGCAACAAAAACAAATATTTTTATTTTATTGATTTATCTTTACAGTTGTATGATTATTTACGGGATATTTACCGTGGTAAGTTAGTGAACAACCGTGATAGTTTAAAACAGTTTTTTGATTTATATTTACTTGAAAAAACCGATTTACTCGCCGATTAAAGACACCCAGATTGTAATTATCATATAGACAGTATTTATAATTATTTCATCAGATTATGAGACAGCATGAGACGCATAATTGTTGTTTTATTTACTAATTTGTAAATCAACACATGACTTAAGAAAACTACACAAACTTTGCCAGCTCAGGTGTGCTGTCTTTTTGTACAGTTCAGACAATGATGATATCTGATTTGCCGGCCAGTAGGTACAGCAGTTTCATATATCTTTCTATTTGAAAATTCCAGGTTAAAGGTATGCAAGTAGCGCCGGCGGAACTGGAAAGCATTCTCCGTTCGCACCCTGCAGTTGCCGACGCTGCCGTCATTGGAGTGCCTCACGAATTTTACGGCGAAGCACCTAAAGCTTTCATTATCAGGTATGAAACGCTAGGTAGCTCTGAGCAGATCTTTCATAGCTCTAATATGCTCCACGTATCTCTTTGTAACCCTTTCGTAGATGTATGTAACTCGACAAAGTTCCGAGTGAATGATTGATGGTGTTCTATTGATCTACGAATTTCTATGTAGTTTTACGGTAAACTTTCCATAGCTGTATGGAGCTCTACGAAGTACTTGGTAAAAGTTAATAGGTCCTGTACTGATCTAAGTACGTAGTTCTACAAGAAACTTTCTATAGCTGATTGCAACACTACAAAGTTCTCAGTAAATGTTCGAAGGTTATCTATACTGATATGCGTAGTTCTACAGTAAACTTTCCATAGCTGTATGCAGCTGATTGCAGCTCTACGAAGTTTTCAGTAAATCTTCGAAGGTGCTCTACTGATATACGTAGTTTTACAGTAAACTTTCCATAGCTGTATGCAGCTGATTGCAGCTCTACGAAGTTTTCAGTAAATGTTCGAAGGTGCTCTACTGATATACGTAGTTCTACAGTAAACCTTTCATAGCTTTATAGCTGTATGCAGCTGATTGCAGCACTATAAAGTTCTTAGTAAATATTCGAAGGTATTTTACTGATCTACATAGCTGTACAGTAAAACTTCCATAGCTATAGAAGGTTGCATACATTACACAACTCCACGAAGTTCTTAATTGATTGAGAGAAAAAAACGTTTTATTTGAAACGTAATACGGTCTCTATTGCTTGGCAAAGACTGTTACATCTTAAAGTTTTTAGTTAAAGAGTCCTTTTTAACCCAATAATGCTGAAATTAGGAAAAAAATCTGCTAGACACACCTAATTATTTATTTATTTTTGCTCTTTATCAGGAAAAATGGGCAAAATGCATCAGAAGAAGAACTTCAAGATTTCGTCGCTGACAAAGTGGCTGTGTACAAAAAGATTGAAGAGGTTATGTTTGTTAAAGACATCCCCAAAACTGCTTCGGGGAAAATATTGAGAAAGGACTTGAAGAAAATGTACGCGTGACGTGGCTGTGATAGATTTAAGTTATGTGATTTTAAAGGAAAAGTAACTTTATTTTATAATACGTTACGAGCGCGCGTGAATCTTCCGGCTTGATTTTCTCCTTCGCTTACGTAGCGTTGGTCGCTGATTTCCCGATATATACTCCGATCTATGGTCGCTGACGCCATCATAATATGCGCGCGCACTAATACTAATACAGGTTGGTCCAAAAGTATACGTCAAAATCAAAAGTTTAGATCCGTCATACTAAAAGTTCCACGAAATTAAGCATCTTCTGCGATTTTTAAAGTTTTCGGGTCATATTTTTTGCCTAGCATTTATATTTCCACTTATATGACTTAAAATAAAATAAATGTTTAGTGCTTTTATTTTCGAGGTATTTGTTGTAGTTCGTTCATTATTTAAAGTTTTTTAGCCATTTAAGAAAATCCATAATAAAATTCGTAAATTAATAACTGCTAAAAATCGTAAAACATACAATACATTGGGGTATTTTTGTGGAACATTTCGGGAACCAATTTTTTTCATTTTGATGTCACATTTTGGACCACGTTGTCTATCAGTGTGGAAGTGCAGTACTTTATAAAATATAGATAGATAGATAGATAGATAGAAACTCTTTATTGTGTACACCAGAAATAAAAATCACAAACAAATAGAAAACACTTACGAGCTAGTGCCAGAAGTGGCGGCCTTATCTATATCTATTCTATATATATATATATATATCTATAATAAAAACGTAGAGATAAAAAAATCTGTAATTGCGAGATAACAAAAAAAAAACACACAGGTCGTCTTAAAATAAGCAGCTGAACACGATAGGACAGTTTTTAGAATTTTTGTCTGTTTGTTTGTTTGTTTGTTTGTTTGTTTGTTTGTCCGCGCACATCTCCTAAACCACTGGACGGATTTTAATGCGGTTTTCACGAATATGCTTAGAAATTACCAGATTAAAACATAGGCTATCTTATATCATTTATTTTAATTCTTTATTTTTACATAAACGAAAATAAAAATCAATGATTTATTTCTTCGTTACCCGAAACGTAATATGAGGATCGTCACATAGCCTCAAGCAAGGAGATCCAAAGTAAAGAGAATGTTATTGACATAGCCTTTAAAATTTTGAAACTGTCAACTATGTCAACTGTCAACATGGTCATTCGGTTAATCAGTTTAAATTTAAAGAAGGTTCCTTAACCTTCTTAGATGAATGAACCTGTAGATCAAGCATGTTATAGGCCTTACAACCTCTTTGGTGATTCATTCCAGTGCATGGAGTAGGAGTGTGGCGTACTCGTACTCCTTGCGCCAACCTTCGTGAATTTCATTCCAATTTTCCACGACGTGTGGCGCTGGGGCGCGAAAAGAAAAAAATAAAATACACCGATTTTCAAATGGAATTGTCATTCGCTTTTTCTAAGATTTGTCTAAGATTTTTCTTTGCATTAAATTTATAATTTCTTTCGGACTCAGCTATTTTCTTCCATTGTCGGTAGCTTAACCCTCTCCTTCTATATAAATAGTACAAATCCACTATAATTAGTGACCACTGAATGGACCGTACACCACCGACAAAGGTCAGAATGCCGCTAGATCGTACTGATAGCACTGCGGCTGACACGAAGAATAAAGATGATGACAATGTATTCCGAGTTGGCGTGCGATTCCACCGTTTTGGCCCGAGAAGCCGGCGATTTGGTTCGCCCAGATCGAAGGCCAATTCGCGATTTCCAACATCACTGCAGATAGCACCAAGTTCTACTATGTGATTGGACAACTTGACCCGCAATACGCAGCTGAAGTCGAAGACATCATCGTCAACCCGCCTGTGACCGAGAAGTACGAAAAACTCAAGCTGGAGCTAATTAAACGTTTGTCCGCATCAAGAGAAAAAAGGTACAGCAACTTTTAACACACGAGGAGCTAGGTGATCGTAAGCCTTCTCAATTCTTACGTCATCTACGACACCTAGCAGGCCCCGGAGTTCCAGAAGACTTTTTACGCATGATTTGGACCAGCCGCCTACCGAACAGCACGCAGACCATCATTGCTTCGCAGCAGATGACGTCATCACTCGATGTGCTGGCAGACCTAGCCGACCGCATACATGACGTTGTCCCTATAGCCCAGGTCGCATCTACATCCAGTACCACACCGGGAAGCTCCAAGCTCCATATTACATTCTCATGGTTTTATTCTATGTTAGCATTTAAAACACAAAATATACCGCATCCTATTTTAATACAGTCCCGCGAATAGAAATATTCAAAAAAGGCCCTTTGTACATGAAAATAAACCTATACAACAAAATTCCGGACGCAATAAAGAAATAAATAAATAATAACATTTTTCCAGAACCAACTTCGTAAGTTTCTAACCCAAAAATGTTATTACGAGATAAAAGATTTTTTCGACGATTAATTTTAGAAAATTATAATTAGAAAATAAATATCGATATATAAATAGTTAAGAAAGTAGCGTCATAAGTTTTGTATCATCTCATATATAATTAAGTAACCTATCACACTAAGTATGTTTTTTTTTGTTATGTAAAATTACTTCACCCTAGGTTAAGTTTGAATAGTATATATAATATTTATGTAATAGATTTAACTATACTTAAATTTATATGTTTATGTCTGTGGTCTGGTTTTGTGAACAGCCACTACATAAGTCATTGCTGCACCCTTTATGCAGGGTATATAAACTTAGCTTTTAGAAGAATACAGTGTATATTTGCAATAAGAATAAGAATATAGAAATAATTTTATTTTACTGTGATATTTTAACAGATAAATAGAGTAGTTCCATTTCATGGCTTTTTAATCAAGGTATACATACAAATGCACGCGAAATAAGAAATAACTAGCCAAGAGCGTGTTAAGACAAGCATTATGTCAGGGTTCCGTGGCCAGCGAAACTGGCCGGAAATATAATTTTAATGGTTTAGACAAAAAGAAAATTTCAAAACATGCTCTGCACTGTGGTCACATTATCTTTTTGATTTGAAAACTGTTGACGGTGTTATTTATTACTTTTATGCTTCTATCAATACTTCACACAGGGCGACCTAAAAATAAACAGCTGAACATGTTAAGGCAGTTTTTAGAATTTTTGTTTGTTTGTTCACGCACATCTACACCCCTGGAAGAAAATGCGGACGGATTTAAATGCGGTTTTCACGAATATGCTTAGCTATGACCAGATTGAAGTATATGCTATGTTATTTTGCGCAAGGCCGGATTAAGGGAAGAAAAAAGAATTGAAGGTTTATATGAAAATCTACGCGTACGAAGTCGCGGGCAAAAAAGCTAGTCGCTAATAAATATTGTGTATTCATACGCGTCGGACACCAGGGTGGAGGCCGTAGTCCTTTTTATGGAGAAACGTAACAATGTTGACAGCAAGTCAGTTTAGTTTTGCGTTCAGGCGTCTCTAACCGTGGGCTCGAATACGCGCAGTTTGCAAAATCACGCGAACGCGAACTGTAACGCACCGAGATACGGTTTGCGGTCGCGCAACTTTTCGCAATCACCTAAACTGAATCGTTTTTAAGAGCGGGCCTAATGGTAGGATAAATTCTGATTTCCGCCGCGCATCTCGCCACACCCAGCGCATGTACGGATAACAAACACGGGCGGCGCGACGACGCGCGGAACCAAGCTTGCGTACTCGGCGTCTGAACTGACATGGACTACCCGTCTCAACAGAGCGATGGTAACTGATCGGTGCAACAAACCGATGCCTCAAGCTTGTGTCACGCGAGACGAAAGACAGCGTATTGCGCGGATTAAAAATGTTGTAAGCGCCAAGTGCTTTCTACTCTCATAGCTTATAGAATAGACAATATTTTTTAAAAATTGCTAGGGTCAGCTCTAGGTTATACATGAGTGATAATATTTACATAATTTATTGTTCAATAATATGTACCAAAACAGAATGCAAACCAAAAATGTTGAAAATTAGAGGTAACTTTGTGATGGTTTTCTATCGAGAAAATTTTATCCTACCATGTTTTCGTCAGGGTCAACCTTTACTTATATATTGAAGTTTCCTAACGTATTTTTTTTTTCGATTTTGGACATGATTTACTACTGTGAAAATCTAATCAAAGATTGAAGATTTTGCTTTAGGCCCAATCTTAACAGGGCCCTTATTCCGCACGGGCAGCGCGCTTTCGTGGCCACGTTATGTTTACCTCAAAAAGTTGGCCTCTATTGCTAAGGAAATAAAGTTGAGTACACCCTGGTGGATGTAAGGCCCCAGGGTTAGACAGAACAGGTCATACGGGAATAAGATAAGAGTAAGCTGGTTATCCCCACTATAGTTTCAACCTCATGCAGTGGGTTTTTTTTCAAGGTAAGGTTCGAGGTAAAGGTTTGCAAGACAATGAATTGAAGTGGTTTTTTATCTTTGATTTTGTCGAGAGTCAATGACCTTTTTTTACGTAAAAAAAGGTCATAAGAGCTTTCGTAGGCTTCCATAATATACATGCCTTTTTTGCTATTTCAAAAGCCTTACGGCTTCGAAACAGCGCTGGCTGAGATTCAGTGTCGCGCAACTTTGCGCAATCACCTAAACAGAATCGCATAAAACAGGTAGCCATAAGACCCCTGGGTGGTTCCGTAGTAAAAGCAGTTTAGAATAATAAGCATAATGACGTCTTTGAATTAAATTTCTTTCTCTGGCCGCGGTTGCCCCAAAATCTTTCTCGAGCTATTTTTTTTTGTAGGTTTCGCCTTTGACTTGTCTCACGACTTAGGTAGGTATAGGTACTTAAAACATACTAGAAATATAACTTTTAAGCTTAGTTTGAAATTTAATTTTAGTAATTTTGGAGGATTATTTATTCGGAACGGTCGTAATCCGCATAAAAACAAAAGAAATTTTCCCTAGAATGATTTTTGAGCAAACTTGGCCAATTATTGACCAGTCGTGTCCGACGACTAAGGTCATATTTAACACACCTACTAGAAACAAAAGATTTAAAAACTTATTTGTAGATCTATTGTGTTAGTCGGATAGGTCATAAACCGCACATAAAAACAAAAGAAATTACTCCAGAATGGTTTTGGAGTCAATACGGCCAATGTACGGACTGCGAAACTATACGCGCGTTTGGGTAACTTAGGTAGGTATATTATAAGTATAGATTATGGGTAGGATTGAGACGCGATATCAAAAAATTATACTAATGTATTTTTTATATAATTTTGATCTCTATTTATCATTTACATGGTCGGTGTATCCGTCCATAAGCGAATAACAATATGTTTGTTTTTTGCTAAAAAAAAACAGTAATAATAATCTAATGTATTAGACAGTTATTTAAAAAGTGTTTATGTTTGTAAACTAGTTTTAAAATGTAAAATATGGAAAGTGAAATGTATGGGAAAATGGTACTTAATTTGTTTAAATAATTATCCTACTGGTTTTATAACCTGTTTCACACGATGCTGATCTTGTGATAGTTTTACCGTGGGTGTGACTCGCTGGGAATCCTTCTAAGAAATAATAAATTAATTTAAAATAATAATTGGACAAACTATTTAAATTACTGCATTGTCATCGGTCCTTGATAGGTGTGCGAAATTTCAATTTAAGTCGACGTTTTGAAGTAGTTAAAAATCAAGTTTAAAGATTCTGTTACATACATGCCAAGCTAATAAAAGAGTGTTTATAAGAGTTGCAACAAGTAAGGTATGGAGAGATATGCTAATTTCTAGCCCAAAAGCATGTGTACTAATGAGCAAGCTCGTTACTAGTATGCTCAAAAATCAACTGTCATTTGATTTTTGAGCATGCTACTTAAGGTGTGGGTGATAGAGAGTGTGCTATGAGCACGTCTGAACAGGGCTCAAACCATGCTTATTCTATTACAATCTTGCCCGCGCGGCTCTGTAAAAAGCGCTTGTTAGTGGCAAATGTGTACAGTTAAACTAAGCATTCTATTTTGTTACAGTGTGATTTGACAGGAATTTTCGATCGAGTAACAATGTTACCCTGGGTGTGACTCGCTGGGAATCCCTGAAAAAGAGAATTGCAACAAGTAAAAGTGTGACTCTGTGACTCGATTAAAAAAACATACCATTAAGTCACAGTGTTACTCGTTAGTATGTTTTTTTCTGCTTAGTTATAGTACCGTAAAGTAAACCGTTACCAGCCAAAATACTAAAAAAAGCAAATGGAAATGAAAGGTCTTTCAATTCAGTTACTGTTATTATCAGCCATCAGCGAAAGGATTATAGTACTGCGCAGTGTGCAACAGGCTTTAGCGAAATAATTATGTAGAAAAGTTAGGTAAGGGTTATGCAATATTAGATGTACTTAATGTATTATTTTTAATAAAAAGTTATTTCTCTGTATCTTTCTTTTTCACTTATGTTTTATCAGCTTTTTATCTAGATACGTTCTCACCCACAAAGTAGGTAAATTGTGATTGCATCTACAGCGACACAGCTTTTGAAGAACATGGTCAAAAATTAAACTACAGCAGGCTGTCGTCCTATTTCTTCGTTAGGTTTAGGGAGAAACAAAAATCCACAGCGTTATAAATAAAATAAGAAAAAATCAATATCTTGTATGTTTTTGCACACACAGTCATCTAAAACATAACATCTAAACTATCACGGTTGTTCACTACAGTTATATGATTATTTACGGGATATTTACCGTGGTAAGGTTGTGGAAGGAGCTCCCGATATTTCGGCGATTTTCGGGATGTCTCCCCTTACACAACCTTACCACGGTAAATATCCCGTAAATAATCATATAACTGTAGTGAATCATATAAGACGGTCATCTGACCCCAAACTAAGCAAAGCTTGTAGTATGGCTGCCAGAGACTGATATACGTACATATATATTTTTTAATACATGCTCTAAATAGATATTAACACCCAGCCATAGAACAAACACAAATTTTCATCACATAAATGTGTGTCCTAGGTGGGAATCGAACCCACGCCCCCAAGCGCAGAAGGAAGGTTCTCTACCAACTGAGCCACCGGGGCAGTCAGCCTCTGGCTCAGTCGGAGCTGAGTTATGGAAGCGTCACTATCCACATTAATTTATTTTAATACAATACAGTCTAGCATCTGCGTCCATCCATCCATTTCATTTCCGCCATAGGACATCGAGGCAGTCATTTCTTCCTTACGTCGCGGTGAACTTAAGGCCGCACGCATGCAGTGATTCTGCAAAGGAATGCATCACCTGCCTCAATGTTCCCTATAAATAACAACCTGGGTCTCTTCAGGACAAGAGTGAATAAGCACCTCATTAGCGTCAATGCTCCATCTTAGACCACTTCGTCACTTTCCATCATATGAGTTGTGGTTAAACGCTCTAACCCATTTTATCATTAAAAAATCGCTTTTATACTACGACAAGTAGACGGCCTGCTACCACCCATAGCACAGTAGATTTTCCTTGAATCCCACTATTATTATAAATGTGAAAGTTTAGATGTTTGTTACTCAATCACGGCTGGATGGATATGGATGACATTTGGAATGTACAATGCATATGTCCTGGATTAACACATAGGTTACTTTTCATCATCATCATCATCACCAATTTTCATCACCACGCGGGTGAATCCGCGTACATAATAAACGTTATGTTTCTAACAGCCACAGAAAGGAACTAACCTTCTTTTGTGAGACATTCTAGGTCTGTTTAAGGTCAGAGTGAATGGATTCTTCCTAGTCTATGTGCTTCATCTTCGACCACATTGTTGACTACCAAGTACTACCAACAGGCGTATTAGTGGTCTAAATAAGAATTATACGCGATAAAAAAATATATAAAGCCTTGTCGTACTGTAAATTATGTTTACCTACTTAACTATCTGTCGTACTTTTCAAGATAAGGCGATAAAGTGCGCTGAACTTTGCCCTAGAGATATTTATAATCCTTGCATAATCAGCTTTATCAAGACAAATAAAATATCCTTATCATTTCAAACAAATTCCTTACAATAGTTGGTATCTTATCAGATAAGATGGTTGGTTGGATGGTTGGTTTTTTTTTCAGTTTGTATACAAAATACTAAGGTAGGTAAATACATGTTTTTGTAAATAAATATTTTTGTGTTTGTTTTTTATTACAATTGAAATAGCCACTCGACCAATTCTGCAATTTGTCAACATGACATGTGAACTATTCGTTTTGATAATCTCAAATCTTCATACAATTGAGAACCCCCTCCTCTTTTGAAGTCGTGTCTAAAAAAAAAAGTGTCGTGTTAAAAAGTGCCTAAATAAAAACCTGTACGAAGCACTTTGATTCCACTTTTATTGTGCAAACTGCTAGTCTGTGGAATGCGCTGCCTGAAAAGGGTGTTCCCCGATAGTTACAATCTGGGTGTCTTCATATCAAGAGTGAATCGGTTTCTTCTAGGCAAGCGTGATCCATCGTAGGCCGTATCATCGCTTAACACCAGGCGAGTTAGCGGCCAAGCGCGAGCCTATTTTAAAATGAAAAATTAATTAATTAATTATGAAAAATTTGTACATACCTAGGTATATTCTCCATCGAGAAAATGCAAACAATTCACTCTGGCGTGATAAACGCAATCAAAATTCATCAGGCGCATTCAATAATACTGAGTACATTCTAATATGTCGTCTGTAATAAGTTCGTCTTAAACGCTGGCTTATCGCGCAAACTTTTTATGATTTCGACATTTTTAAAGAAGCTCATATTAAAAAATTAATTTAAAAAAAAAACATAATTATCCATGTAAAAAAACAATTAGTTATATTTATTTGACATTCTTTGTACTTACATGACAATGAATACTATTTTTATATGATTTTATTACTATTACTTTAATTTTGTGTTTTTTATAATTATTTAATAGTATTAGATAAGTATTTTAATTTTTGTTGATGGTAAGTATTAATTATTTAAATTTTTCATGTTTTTTTAAATTATTATATTGTTATTATATACTTAATTAATAATTTAAAACAATAATTATCATAAGTTAATAATAATCTGTATGTGACATGTATCTTTCTGATATGAATAAATAAACTATGAACTATGACAAGGATGATAATAATTTATTGACCTTATAATAATAATTTTATTGACCTTACGTTAAATTTATTCTAGCTATTTTAAAAAATACACAAGAAAACTATACTTATATAGGTATTTAAAATTAACGATCTATAATTAAAACATAATAACCACACATAAAAATAATACAAAAACAAAAAAAACTTAAATTAAAAAAAAAACTACTTAATAGCCTATTAGTGGAAGGAAAGGTGACCAGACCAGAGAGTGCGGGGACAAACATACACACTTGCATACATATTTTCCTAGTTATAATTTGAGTTTGAAGTGTGCAGTTGTGATTCTCAGCGATTCCCAGAGCAGTAGATGAGCTTGGTGACATCATCGCGTGCAACAAGGTCTAGGATGCAGTTATATGCAGTGTCGCCGGTGCATACATTTTAACAATGTAGGTAGCTACCCAATAATGTACGAAGTATTATGTATTCTGTGCCAATAACACATGTGACATACAATTTACTTGGCTATAGGCAGTCGACTTGCGCATAGTAAGTAACTCGCGACCGGGGGAGCGCTCAGTCTAGTTCGCAGCTCCTTAGCGAACTACGTCGATCTTTTAGTTCGGTAACTCCCCGTCTCGAATCAGAGAAAGGCAGGGATCCATTATTGAATCATCATCAGCTATAAGACGTCCACTGCTGAACATAGGCCTCCCCCTTTAACCTCCACACTGAACGACAACCTGCCATCTGCATCCACTAGATGCCCGTGACTCTCACGATGTCGTCGGTCCATATAGTGGGAGGCCTACCTACGCTGCTTCTTCCGGTTTTTATTGAATCGCTCGTATGATATTTCTCATGAAAATATAAAAAAATATATATATAATAATATCACGCGAAATAACTGACTTTCGAACGAAATCCCAAATAAAAGAAGCATTTTTGAAATACCTATGCCTAATCAGATTTTTATCACTCGCTGACGCAACGAGTGGAACCATTCTAATTTGCTTTCTATCAATAGAAAATCTTTCATTCGCTCGCTTGATATTTTCGTGCGTACACGAGCGATTAATAAATCGAGCGTTAGATCCTACGCATAATATTTTGCTACAGAGCGCCCAGTTTAGTTTGCAGCTTCTTAACGAAGTCGGTGGACGACGAACTATGTCACAACTTTAGTCTTACATTACCACTAACCATAAATAGTACACTCCACTCCACCAACCGAAGAACTAAACAAACGATGATAGAGAAGCTCATGTGCAGTGTGAGTGGTATCGTTCGCGCAAAACTTTATGAGCCCTCTGAAGTTAGGCCCAGTGGCTGCGCAGTACGCATATTATAGGTATCCGAGGGACTTTACAGGGCGTCGGGGAGGCCTCGCGCCTAACTTCAGAGGGCTCATAAAGTTTTGCGCGAACGATAGAAGCTCAGAAGAAGGATTATTATTTTGAGGGTAGAAGTGTCGTGACTAGCTCGGGTGGCGCCGCCGTCTCGCTCACTCGCACCATTACAAGTCAGTCTTATCGAACGAACTATAGAGCGGAGGATCAGGGAACTAGTTCGCGTAGTTTCGTCTGTGGGAGCGCTCTATCGAACTAATTCGTTCGCGAACTGCACAAGACTAGCACTAGGTAGGTGCGTTAAAGGTCAATTCATACATTATCAGTGAAGTCACAGTTCCGTCAACGTGTTCGCTCAGTGGCCTTAGTACGAGCACTTGCGAAAAAGTTATCGTTACGTATACGTTAGCAAAATGTATAAAAAAAATATCAGAGCCTCTATCGGACGGGGAAGGAAACTGAATTTTTCAAACATCTGCTATCGTTTAAGTAACGATAACTTTTTCGCAAGTTCTCTTACTTCACCCACAGTTCATTATCAGTGCTACAGTGTTTTTAGATTCACCTTCATGTTGTTTTTGATGCCGAGGTGTCCGTGATCGGACAAAAATATCGTTGTCAACTAATATGTCCGTGATTTCCAGTGTCGATTGGTGTCGGCACTGACACTGAAATGATTGAGGGCACTGAGTCGTTACTGATACTTACAAGTGGGGATACGTTCATCGAGAATGTATGAAAGGATATTTTTCGCACTGACCCGGCACTGTGTCGGAACTGTGACTTAACTGATATGTGTGAATCGACCTTTACTTGACTCACTGTGCCAACTGTGCCTATTTTAGTACTGACTGACTGTTAGTTCATTACCACGGTTTACCGTCATCGCACGTCCGTTGCGTGCGACACAGATGCTTTGTTATTATTTACATACATTCAGTAGGTTTTATCAATTTCTGCAGATATAAAATGTGAGTAGAATTTGCACTCTTGATTATTTTTACAACTTTTACAATTCGTTTTTGGCAATTGCCAGTTCTTTGTTTTAAAATTATGGTATGTTTACCAAGTGCGTTCAAAACAAGCATATTTGCATGATAGTACGCATTCATGAAATCAGTGTACTGGTTGTTTTTTCTATAGGTAGGTAGCTACATGTAAATATTTTAAATTCATGTTTACTTAGTTACCTACGCGCCATTGTGTTGCCGGTCTATTCTGCAAGCTAAGTGAACGCGCAAGTGAAGTGATACGTGAAAGTGAACGTGTATTTTTCTTGTTGATTACTATAGAGAAATATCAAAATGTCGAGTGATCACTTTTGACTGTAGTCCCTTACCCTTATAATTCGATGTTTTGTTATTTATCTACAGAAATAGGCAAGAAAAAATCACATTCACTTAGCTTATCACTTCACTTGCGCGTTCACTTAGCTTGCAGAATAGACATGGTTGGAATTCTGGGCTGCGCTGCGCTTCTAATTTATTTTATGGCTTATCTCTGTCCGTGTGTTGTGCTGACTAGCTTATTGACTTCCAATTTCCGGCAACAAATTTAATAAACTTATTGTAGAGGCAGTGAGATATCATAAAAAAACCGGCCAAGTGCGAGTCGGACTCGCGCATGAAGGGTTCCGTATCTATAATAACTGGCCAAGAGCGTATCGAGATACGCATATGGTTGGGTTCCGTAATCAAAGCCATAAATTTGTAGTCATAAGTACTTCAGAAAATGATGGTTAAAGAAAAATTCGAACGTACGAAGCTCTGTGAACTTAGCCAAATTTCAGAGATGTAGATGAAGAGAGAATTTGTTGTTATAGCGGCAACAGAAATACATCATCTGTGAAAATTTCAACTAACTATCACGGTGCATGAGATACAGCCTGGTGACATACGGATAGACAGGCAAACGGACGGAAAGTGGAGTCTTAGTAATAGGGTCCAGTTTTACCATTTCGGTACGGAACCCTAAAAACTGAGTAGGTACTTTTTTGAAGTTGATTAAAATAACATTACCTTACATGTAAATAATGTTAATTTCTATATTCGTACCAACATTTGAAATTTCGGATATTCTGATTTTATATCTCAAAATATATATAAGTATATATGTACCTATATGCATGAGTGAGATGAAAGACGCACGAAGCATGGGCTCAGTGAGGGATTTATTTTGGATACTTTTACGACAGGCTTTCGTACTTTGCCCCTGCACTCGCTAGATCTTGAAGTGTCATGTTTGAGATTGTACATTACCATGATTCAATAATAGTAGTAAGCAAATACTAGTGAGCAGTATCTTACGTCGCGGGCGGCATATTGAGAGTTATATAGATTCCTGAGAATTATATAGACCCCTCAAGCTGCCCAAGAAGAATGCAAGCTTTATTCCAGAGGAACATACTCTACTTTTTACACCTTTTGCGAGGCAGTAAAAAGCCAGCACCGTTTTTTTTTATTCGGCTTATGGTGGCCAGTTCGATTTTCGAACAAACCTCTTTACCCCTAGTGTGTTTCATACAACTTTATATCCCTTAAGAGATAATGCTTTACTTTACGTTGAGGTTGCATGATATGTAATTGGACATTGTCGAGCAGGTGATGTATATTGGCGGCTCCACATTAGTGCCGTGAATTCACGCACAAATCGTGCCCTCCACATTCACGGGATGTTCACAGTCGTTCGTGAAACCCGCCGCGAAATGGACGTAGAATCTGCTGCTGCAATAACTTTGTTTGCTGTGGCAACATATTACTATTTAGACGTCCAAAACAAGAAAGTTATTAAAAAGCGTTGGAAAAAAAGAAGATGGTAGATGACGTCCGTACGCCTTTATAGACCGGAGTAAACAAGAAGTAAACTGGCACGGGGCCGTGAATGTGGATGTGTACGCGTGAACGCCGCGCGAAGGGGCGCGAACCCTTTGTCGCGGGACAAAATACCGACTCTGATCGGGGAACAGGCGTGAACGCGCGTGAACCCCGCGAAAACCCTCCACATTCACGTTCACGCTTGTTCTCGGAGCTTCACGGCACTAATGTGGAGCCGCTATATAACATATTATTATACTTTGGTACAAACGACGCATTCGGTATTCCTACGACACCCTTATCAATATTTTGTTTTCCTTTTCAGTCACAACACAGCGCTCGCCCGCGCCGCTAGTGAACATGGCGTCCAAAAATATATTCACGTTAAACAGAACTTTATCAACATTAAAACAGAGTTCAAAGTACGCACACGTGACTGCTAGGCACCAGAGTGTATGGACGCAAGATAAAATTATACAATCTCCGTTTAAAAATATTGAGGTTCCTAATTGTACGCTTTACGATTATGTGTGGCAGAATTTGGATAGATGGCCGGAGAGGACTGCAGCTGTAAGTAAATTTAATTTTTATTTATGACGCGTTCATTATTATCTCATTATCATTCCCTAAATATATAATCCCATAAACCCTCACTTCTTCACTAATGGGAAATAAGGTCTCACTAGTTCAGTAGACTGAACAGAAGACTGCTTTATTTCTCATTTGTTCAGTCAACTCAAGAAGCGAAACTTTATTTGCCATTTTTTCAGTTGACTGAACTAGTGAGACTTAATTTCCCATTTGTTCACAACCACGAGACGAGCAAGTCGTTCGCATGATGGTTAACGTCAGGCTAGCCCTTAATCATTCAGTTTCAACCAGAATTTGGAACTTCAACAGTTCATAACCCTGGGTTGCAATGAATAATGATGTACTCTTTTTCAATGTTGTAATCCCAGTAGTGGTCCTTAACTGTTAAACTTAAGAGTCACACAGCAGCTAATGGAGAGAGCTATTGTTCGGAGTTTTTTTGCCTGATAAAATCCGGAACGAAAATATTCGCCGAATAACCATAGTAATCGACAGCTGCTCAGGTTTGCAAGTTTATACGGCAATGGGTAGGCCACATCACTCGAAGATAACCGACGGAGAAGAAAGGTTTTGAGTGCAGACCACGAACTGGAAGACGTAGCGTAGGGAGGCATTCTACTAGATAGAACTAGGCATAGAATACTTTTATCCCTAAAATGTATGAATGAATAGTTCAATAATGAATAACTTTTAAAACCTGCAGTTTTACCATCGCACCAGCCACCACCGCCGGAAAGTTCATCCACATAATATCATAGATCGGCGGAAATCGCACACTGTGCGTTTTACGCAATCTTTTTTGACTCACACCAATTTGTGGAATGAGTTCCTGTGGCATTTCTGAGTAGTTATAACATGAAGTTCTTCAAAAAGGCTGTTAATAGTCTTTCAGGGTCGGCAACCTGTGATGCCCCTGGTGTTGCAGGTATCTATAGGAGACAGTGATCACTTTCCATCAGGCGGCCCGTTAGCTTGTTTGCCACCTATGGCATTAAAAAAAATCAAAACAATATTTTGACATGAGGTATAATTATTGGTGTGTGCTTTACCTCGTACAATAAACCAGGTCAACACCCTCAAGAACACAAATTGCAATAGCCCAGTATTATTTGTCAATCCTATACTGTAGGTACAATAGTTTCACCTTTTATATACACTCACAAATTATATTTAGGGCCTCTTATTGTTGACTTTGGCCCCACCATCGCCTCTCAAATGTCCGGCTTGACCCGAGAAAGCTATGAAATACTAATCACACTTAATATCATATATGTACTTATGTGAAAGTTTGGATGGATGGATGTTTGTTATTCAATCACGCAAAAACAGCTGGATAGATTTGGATGAAATTTGGAATATACTTTACTTATGTCCTGGATTAACTCATAGGCTACTTTTCATCATCATAATCGTCACCAATTTTCATCACCACGTGGTTGAAACTGCGAGGCGCAGCTAGTTAAATATAAATCAACCATTTCCAGGTCTGCGCTGTGACAGGTCGCGGCTACACGTACGAGCAAGCCTTCAAGCTGTCCCACATATTTGCAGCTAACCTTCGAACGAAGCTCAACCTTCGGGATGGTGACGTTATTGCCATCATGCTGCCGAACGTGCCTGACTTCCCCCTGGTTGCTATGGGGATCCTGGAAGCTGGTGGCGTGATCACGACTATCAACCCAGTTTATACTGCTCGTGAGTTTTTTTAGGTTTCCATCTTCTACTTGTTCTGAGTTTCCATCACAAAATGTGTAGGTATCTTTATTCCGTACTTTATCAGAATATAGATACCACCAACCAGTGAGCCATCAACAAGTCAAATTGTATAAAAACCCGTCTCAAACTGATAGTCTTCTGTTTTGTTAAGTAGGATATTTTTGTAGTTTAACTCCTGACCTACAAAGTAACTCTGGCTATCTGAGAATCAGCTCAAATTTCCCCACTTTAGGGAAAGAATGCTCATGTGAGAAAGAGAATAAGGTTATACACACGAAGACGACAAACTCTTCAAATATTTTGTACATGACCTAAATAATAATGTCAAAGAGTCAAATGCCTCGTATCTAACCAATCTAATGCTCTTAATAATTGCCATGGCAATTATTAAGAGCATTGAACCTATCCAATGAATGGGAAAATAATTTCCGTGTCGCCATTTTAATACGAGGTAATTATGTAAGTAAATTGTTTTTGATGAAAAAGAAGCGTTGTCATATCAGTAGTGTCATTAGATCCAACAGAAGATCTTTGTTTACTGTCAGAATCGTTATCTGATAAACAAAGTTATTATTTGATGATAAATAGCATTTTACGATGATAAGTTTGCATCTCTTGGTAAACGACCTTTTAATGTCGTTGGTAAAACCTTTTAATGATCGTTATAATATTAGATAGGTAGATGTCGTTAGAAGCCTATAGTAATGGTAAAAAAAACTATCAACAAAATCTATATAAATAAAATAAAAATGCTTTTCGTTGATAATCGTATCACTTGAGAACTCAACTCACTAACAACGGCTAAACCAATTTGACTATATGTTGTTTTAAAATATTCGTTGTAGTTCAAATTAGGTTTTTATGAAGAGAAAAATTGGGAAAATTTACCGGAAAAAATCTTTGGAAAAACTGAACGTCCTTTTATACCCGAATGCTTAAGGAGGGTTATGTTTTTCGAGTGTATGTACGTATGGTAGCTTCTTTGGAACAGCCTAATGCCTAAACGGCTTTATGAATTTCGATATGTCAGCTGTCATTTGAATAATTTTAGCGGGAGTGACATAAGGTACAAGAATTCATGATGTCGTCCGCAAAAAAAAATTTAGGGAAAATTATTGCTCTTCAGTTACCCACAATTTATACAATGCAGTTGGGGTATATTTTCTATAATTTAATTTATCTTGTTTGATTTTTGGGGATTTCGAATGAACTGAAAGCATAAACACAATTCAACTGACAAAGAAAAAGAAGATCGCGAAAAAAATAAGTGAAAAAGCAAAAAGGATTAATCAGTTTGAGTTATTACCATCTTGGGACCATAACTAACATCATTTAATTTTTTAACAACGTCTTTCGGGACAGGTTGTCTAAAATGGACCTGTGATACGATCCGGGAAAACGCCCGATTGCTTTTGCCACTAAGCTATGTTCAATTTCCTGTCGGCTTCCAATTTGAACTGGCCTTGCAAGTAATTACTCAGCTAAAACCTAGTACCGTTCCGTTACAGGCCTCGAAGCTGACAGAGAGTAGACGCTTTTTGTTAACCTGGGTAATTACTTGCATGTAGCAAGAATAATAACTATACATGACGCTACGAACACATATGTTTGCATTGCAAGGACAGTTCAAACATTTGGAGGCCGTCAGAAAAGCGACCATAGTTTAATTCGTGGCGTTTACCCAGATAGTGCAGAAAAAAATTCTACAGGTTGAATTTTGGTATTATAAAAAAATAAAACGAAAGTGTACACTTCAATACAAAAATTACTTCCGAGCCTTAAAGATTGATTGGAGAGTGTAGTTCTCAGCAAACAAGATACAGCATTTGTTAGAGAGTTGCTTATTTGTTAGTAATTGTATTTTGATTGTTCCAGATGAAGTTCAAAGGCAGCTGCTTATGTCGAATGCCAAAACTGTTGTAACTCTGCCAGAAAACCTAAAAGTCATCAAAGAAGCACTGAACATCGCAAAACTGAACATTCCTATAATAATCGTAAAGACAAACGGTGACCCCACACCGGAAGGCACAATCTGCTTTAACGAGCTAAGTGAAGATGTACACGCAGACACGAGCGTCCTAAAGAAGGTTAGAAGGCATCCAAACGACATCTGCTTTTTGCCGTATTCTAGTGGAACGACAGGACTTCCTAAAGGTGTGGAGTTATCGCATAGAAACATTATTGCAAATGGAGAGCAGGTCAATGAACCTGCGATTGTATGTCACAATAATACTACTGGTAAGTTTAAACATATTATGTAGACTCATTAATTTCGCTTTAGATGCGATTGAAATAATGGGATTAGGGCTACCATATCAAAATTTGAAAAGTCCTGTCCTAAGTTAGTCACAAAATTCAAAGCCATAAAGACTTAGTAAAAAGCCTTACATCGCCCAATCTAGAAAAGCCGGTCAAAGCCCGGACAAAGGTATGAAACTCCGGATATGTCCGGACAAATCCGGATGGATGGTAACAAAAAATATGATTTGATATCCAGACATTTTCAAAGTGGGTCGTTTTGGCTATACCTACTAGCGTTTTCTAGACAATCTGCAATATGGCCCCGTTGATACGTCGCTATAGTGTTGCAAAGACCTTGAACTCCTTATCATGGTGGAATTATCTTTTATCGGCTTAGTGAGTTACTAGTTTAAATTTATTATGATTGTCCGTTATCTGTTGTCTGATATTAAAATACATACACATAAGCTTTTGGTTACAAAATGCATTATGGAATTGATAAATGATAATTACGTGCAACGTTCTCCAGTTGCGCAGGTTGGATATATTCTGTGTAAGACGTCTAAAACAAAATACCGACGAATATAAAAAAACCGTACTTCATAAAAATATCAGAACAGGACCAAATTAAAATGGGACCACACGGGAAGCACCAGCATTTAAATAAAAAAAGGAATCGTTAAAATCAGTTCACCCAGTCGAAAGCTATGAGGTAACAAACATTAAAAAAAATGATAACCTCCTCCTTTTTGGAAGTACGTCATATTTTATTAGGGTTTACTTTCTGTTCCAGCAACTCACCAAGATGCAGTATTAGCAGTTTTGCCATTCTTCCACATATACGCAGCATCTGTTATAATGTTTCACAAATTGTCGCTGGGAATCAAACTGGTAACCCTGTCGAAACTGCAGCCGGACCACTATTTTGAGACGTTGGAAAAATTTAGGACGAACATCTTGTTTGTGGCACCCCCATTAGGTACGTTCAGAGCCTATACCAGCTGTAACATTGGCGCCTTACTTAGAAAATAATATTCCTATTTCACTCTGAATTCCAGTATTACTGATGGGGTCTCACCCGGCTGCGACAGCCAAGTCTCTCCAGTATGTGGAAATTTTGATCAATGGAGCCGCTCCTTTAGCTGCTTCGGACGCGGAACGCTTCTTGAACAGAGCTCAGGTTTGTTGGACACTTTACATGTACAATTTTAAAAAAACACCTCGTCAAATGTTACCTAAGCAATGATGCTGTTTCCGATGGACTATGCTTGTCTAGAAGCAACAGATTCACTCGTGACGATACCCAGATTACGTTATTTAGACAAAATATTAGTTGCTGGACTACATCCAGCAAACATGGCGTACTCGACCTGTGACTTGATGATATAATAAATGACAAAATATCATCAAGTCAAGACAGACATTGCCTTACATAATAATTATGTAAGGCAATGTCAGGAAGTGAAAAGTTGAACTATAATGATGGTTAATTATGAGTACATACATCCTCATACATACATATTAATATACATTATTTTTGCTATAGTTGGCAAACAAGCAGACGGGCTGCCTGATGGTAAGCTTAAGCAGTCACAGTCGCCTATGGATATCTGTAACATCAGATGCATCACAAATTTGTTGTTTTTCGGTATGTTAAGTGTTGGTGTACTTCACCGTTCGTTCTAATCAGCCTGTCTCAAACCACTGCTTTGGTTGGAGACCTAGCAATGCTTTGCTGGGCATAGGTCTCAATACGAACATGCCATTTTCTAGCTCCGCGTGAGCTTCATCTATTTCTTTCCGACATGAAGGCCTTGATAGTGTGAAACTAATAACTACCTAACTAATTCGCTACTCAACACTAAAAAAATATCTGATTTGGTTCATATTGTTTCATATCGAGGTTGACTAATAATAAATATTTATGTAGGCATTTTATTTTGAATATTGCGTCTAGAAACTGAGAAATATGAATTTTAAGTTTTTGACGTAAGTTTGATTTTTATATTTTGAAAATCGAAAAAAATATGAGATGTTATATAAAATCTACATATTACAGATATACATATTTGTATTAGGTCAATAATAAGGAATTATAATTACATAGTAGGACCTCAGATAAAATAAAAATTTGGAAAACCGAAAAAAAATTAGATGTTATATAAAAATCCTATTTACAAATTTGTATTCGGTCAATAACAAGGAATCATAATGACATAGTAGGAACTCAGATAAAATAAAAATAAAGTTATTTGTTGAGTACTTTTATTTTTTCATTTCCGTCACGGAAATGAAAAAATAAAAGTTAATTCTTGTTTTAGTCCTTGGTTGTGTGAACATTAAGCGCCGGTTTGCCAATGTCATAGTGATCAAGGCGATAATGCCATTTAACCATATTATGTGCAAAAAATCTGTTCTTAACTTATATTCCTCTATATTTTTTCAGAAAGACATTGACTTCCGTCAAGGGTATGGTCTCACAGAGACATCTCCTACAGTCGCACTTACTCCAAAGGGCTGGAAAAATAACTATGACGTCACGGGGCCTGCTATCCCCAACACCGAGCTCCGGATCGTCGATCAGGATTTGAAGAATTTGGGGCCAAATGAGGTTGATACCGCCCAGAAAACTTATACTTACCCTTTAACATTTATGGGGCCACGTGACTTTAGTAACGTTACACATAAGCAAACGTGATATTCTCGCCATACAATTGTTGCCTCTTTTTACTTTTTTAACAGGTTTCATATTCTACGCATATTTACGACTATCTGTTGCTCGCAATTTTGTAGTCATAGACTTTCATATATGTATCTCGCTTGTGACCATCCCTGTCGTAAAATAGTTTCTTAGCAGATTATTTACACCAGTTAACAAATCTACATGCCAAATTTCAGCTTGGTATATTAAGCAGTTTTGCGTATTACAAACAGCATTCGTTAAATTTTAGTTATCTGGATTTCCAGGCATTAAACGAAATCCACTCTCAACTTTACCTACGCGAGTTATACGAAAATATACTTTTGTAAATTGCAGGTAATAAGTTGATTATGTAGTTTTCCAAATTTTTAAGCAGTTATTTTCAATATAAAATACTGATCTATTTATTACAGTAATGAAATGTTCTATAAATCTTTATTTGATATAGTCAGAACGCCTTCAATCCTGTTTTCTTTCCTTTTTTCGTCAAAAATTGTAAGAGTGCTCTTAAGCAGTTTTAGAGATTTCGTAATGATTAAGTGATGTTTCGCATTTATGCGGGTATAGAAGTCACAGGCAATAGCTAGTTTATATTACACTTACTTTTGTATACCTAACAATATTTCTCCTTTAAGACCCGTCTCAAAATTTTACCCGTTGCACTTTTTGGAATAACATCTATAATATTAACGTCAGTAACTCTTTTGTAAGGTGCTACTCTTTCTTTAACAAACTCTACTATGTCTTTGGTATCACATGCTTTGTCCTTTACACCGTCACGGAAATGAAAAAATAAAAGTTAATTCTTGTTTTAGTCCTTGGTTGTGTGAACATTAAGCGCCGGTTTGCCAATGTCATAGTGATCAAGGCGATAATGCCATTTAACCATATTATGTGCAAAAAATCTGTTCTTAACTTATATTCCTCTATATTTTTTCAGAAAGACATTGACTTCCGTCAAGGGTATGGTCTCACAGAGACATCTCCTACAGTCGCACTTACTCCAAAGGGCTGGAAAAATAACTATGACGTCACGGGGCCTGCTATCCCCAACACCGAGCTCCGGATCGTCGATCAGGATTTGAAGAATTTGGGGCCAAATGAGGTTGATACCGCCCAGAAAACTTATACTTACCCTAGAGTATTCTTCTATATTTGTTCAATGCCATTTTGAGACGATGAAGATTCTTTAGTAATTTTTAATTGCCTATCGGGACTTGATACCTGGTACAGTTTCAATATGCGATCAGTCCCAATAGGTAATTAAAAACAGGTATTACAAGAAAGGAATTCTTCAATATTTTTTATTGTAATAGGCCTGTGTCCTAATGTTTAATTCATTGCAAATAACAGGCTTATCAAAGGATATATTTAAATACATTACAAATACTGCAAAAATAATTTTAATAGGCTGATAAATTTCTGAATTATAAGCGTTTAGAGTTTTTGGTGTGTATAGAAAGCGGATAGGGCATGGCTTAGACTCAACCGTGACTCAGTTTTGCTTGACTCTGACTGTGACTAGACTTGTTTGATGACATATAGTTATCAAACTTGAAATTCTTTCAAAACTTGTCACTGGCAAATGCACAAGACTTGCGGCACCAAAATGTCCTAGAAAGAAAGAAGAATAAAAGGTGTATTAAGTTACAAACAACCTTTCTATTGCAACGTTTCTTTAAGAACGTATCGATCTACTTATATCAAGTGTAATATATTTTTATTCATAATTCTCAGACTGGTGAAATCCTAGTGCGTGGTCCGCAAGTGATGAGAGGCTACCGTGATAACCCTCAGGCCAACAACGAGGCTTTCACGGCGGACGGCTGGTTCAAGACCGGGGACTTGGCGACGGCTGACGAGGCAGGGTTCATCACTATCGCTGATAGACTAAAGGAACTTATTAAGGTAATGCATAAGATACTTTGTGCGACAGAATTCAGAACGTGGATATTCACCAAATATGGATATTATCCGAACAACAAGAGTCACCGACATAGCTATTAAAATTTGTAAGTTGAAGCAATGGGCAGGCCACATCGCTCGAAGAACCGATAACTGACGGGGAAGAAAAGTTTTTGAGTTGAGACTACGAATCGTAAGACGCAGCGTAGGTAGGACTCCCTCTAGATGGACCGATGACATCGTGAGAGTCACGGGCATCTAGTGGATGCAGATGTAAGGTTGTCGTTCAGCGTGAAGTTCTAAGAAGTAGGTCTATATTCAGCAGTGGACGTCTTCTGGCTAACGATGAAGCTATTAGCGCTATCTAGTCAAATTTCAAAAAGCTCAATATATTGCAGGTAAAAGGCTACCAAGTACCCCCAGCAGAATTAGAAGCAGTTCTCCGTGACCACCCATCTGTGAACGACGCAGCAGTCATAGGTGTACCGCATCCAGTTAACGGAGAAGCACCCAAAGCTTTCATAGTCCTTAAAAAGGACAAAGCATGTGATACCAAAGACATAGTAGAGTTTGTTAAAGAAAGAGTAGCACCTTACAAAAGAGTTACTGACGTTAATATTATAGATGTTATTCCAAAAAGTGCAACGGGTAAAATTTTGAGACGGGTCTTAAAGGAGAAATATTGTTAGGTATACAAAAGTAAGTGTAATATAAACTAGCTATTGCCTGTGACTTCTATACCCGCATAAATGCGAAACATCACTTAATCATTACGAAATCTCTAAAACTGCTTAAGAGCACTCTTACAATTTTTGACGAAAAAAGGAAAGAAAACAGGATTGAAGGCGTTCTGACTATATCAAATAAAGATTTATAGAACATTTCATTACTGTAATAAATAGATCAGTATTTTATATTGAAAATAACTGCTTAAAAATTTGGAAAACTACATAATCAACTTATTACCTGCAATTTACAAAAGTATATTTTCGTATAACTCGCGTAGGTAAAGTTGAGAGTGGATTTCGTTTAATGCCTGGAAATCCAGATAACTAAAATTTAACGAATGCTGTTTGTAATACGCAAAACTGCTTAATATACCAAGCTGAAATTTGGCATGTAGATTTGTTAACTGGTGTAAATAATCTGCTAAGAAACTATTTTACGACAGGGATGGTCACAAGCGAGATACATATATGAAAGTCTATGACTACAAAATTGCGAGCAACAGATAGTCGTAAATATGCGTAGAATATGAAACCTGTTAAAAAAGTAAAAAGAGGCAACAATTGTATGGCGAGAATAACACGTTTGCTTATGTGTAACGTTACTAAAGTAACGTGGCCCCATAAATGTTAAAGGGAGCAGTAGTTTAGTAGTTCCATCGTAGGCCGCATCATCGTTTAACATCAGGCGAGTTGGCGGCCAATCGCAAACCTATTAATAACTAATATATATAATTTCGTAAAATCAGTCAAATACCATATCATTCCTGTCGTAAAATCCTTCCTTTTCGGAAGTCTACACCACGTATGGAGATTCTAACTGCCAAATTTAAGCTTAGATCGAGTAGCTTTCGAGATTTTTCAGTGAGTGGTAAATCGCTTTTATATGTTTACATACATAGATAAATATAAGTGACAGACTTTTTCAGAAGCACTGAGAGGCTCAAATAGGGTATTTGACTGTTTTCCGAAACCATCCAAATAGTAAATAAAAAATTATAAAAATATTGTGGATCATGAGAAAGGACATAGGGTATTTTACACCCAAGAAAATCTTGAAAATCGCGTGATTCAGCTAGTCTATACTATAATAATAATATTATAATGAGGAAAGATTTGATTGTTTGTTTATATTGAATAGGCTCCGAAATTAGTGAACTGATTTGAAAAATTCTTTCACTGTTGGGAAGCTGACATAAGCTATATAATATTTTGTAGCAAGGCCGAAGGCCGAGCTTACACCCGTGAGAAGCCGGGGCGGGCAGCTGGTGTTGTAATAAAGCAATTTTGTGTTTTAAGCTTCTTAATTTTCAGTGTTAGTATTAACACACAGACGATTAAATTCTAATTATTAAACAACAACGAAAATGCTCCCTTCGTCATGAATGGGCTCACGTGACTTGAGTGACGTCACATCGTAGCAAATAAGTTGTTATTCGCCATACAATTGTAATTTAAAGTATTAAGTATACTAATATTACTATAAGTATATTGTATTTTTGATATTTTTGTAGAGTAATGTAAACTATGTAACATATTAATTATTCAACGTTATACCTTAATTATCTATATTGGATTTTATTTAATCACCGTAGAGTGGCCCTGTTGAGACCAATAAATTCTAGAGACACTATATCATTTCAGCCTATCATATTCCCACTGCAGGGACACAGGCCTTCTGTCAGAGAGAGGGTGGGCCCACCATGCTGGCCCAGTGCATGTTGGTGATTGTCATATGTCTTTGAACTTTTAAGTTTCTTGTATATACCGGTTACCTCACGATGTTTTCATGCTACGTTGTTAAGCGATGGCCTTGAAACCAGGGGCCCACTGGGCGCTCTGGGCACTTGCCCAGGGCCCCGCGAACACATCCGGAAGAGGGTCACTGAGCTGATTATGATGAAGTATAATTTTTAGCTGTAACCTACAGGGTCACGCATATAGACTGTTCTAAGCCGAAAGCAAGTCATTGTACTCATCATTATGAACAAGTATTACTACAGATGTTTTAATATTTATCGGGACTTATCGCGCACTGTTTAAAAAAATATTACTATTTATTTAAAAATTACTATTACTACAGAACCAACCCTGAAACCGCGAAAAAATTGCTATTCCATAAAAAATAGTCATTGTCACTCGACAAAATGTATCACATCATCAGCCATAAAGACCTCCCTCAGACCCTAGAGGGGTGAGAAAATGTATGGAACAGCTGTTTTTTCCCCGCGATTTTAGTGTTGTTCCCATAGATATAAATGGTTCATAATTATTATGAGTACAATGACCTTCTTTCGGCTAAGTACAGTCCATATGCGTAACCTTGTATATGCTTGTTATTTGATAAGCTTATCAATGTTCACACAATGTAATAATATTCTAAATTATGAATATTATTTGTTATTATACACAGTATTAGCGCTGAATTATATTGTGCAAATAAGTTGGTAACTAATCAAATTTTTGCGGAGTAAATTTATTGATAATTATTATCAAATACCTGCTACATGCATATTAATGAGATACAAGGTTCAAAGGCCGTTCAGTAGGTAAACTGAATAGCAGTGTGTATTTGAACGTGAAGGTATATAGCCATTTTCGAAAGCAAAGAGTTTCAACGTTAACAAACTCGTAAAAGAGAAGCGTAATAAACCATTTAGTGATAAACTTTATAATTAAATCAAAATGAACAGAACACCAAGATTAATAAAGCTCAAAATCCCGAACAGAGAGTTTTCGAGTGTAAAGTTTCGAAAAGATGTTTGGACAAGTGAACGTGTGGTCAAGTCTCCTTGTAAGGATATCGTCATACCGAAAATAACATTGGATGAATATATATGGAAGAATCTGGATAAATGGCCTAATAAAGTAGCTGCGGTAAGTACAAATAATTAAATAACTAGATTATGTACATAAGTAGATAAATAGGTTATATACCTAGGTTAGATTATTTACCTAGGTTAGGTTATATACCTAGGTTAGGTTATATACCTAGGTTAGGTTAGGTTCAAATCTCGAAACTTTGTAAGTTACTAATAGGTTATCTTATTTATAAACATATTTAAGAACTACATATAGATAACATTGGATGAATATATGTATATGGAAGAATCTGGATAAATGGCCTAATAAAGTATCTGCGGTAAGTACAAATTTGTAAATAACTAGATTATGTACATAAGTAGATTAATAGGTTATATACTTAGGTTAGGTTATATACCTAGATTGGGTTAGGTTATATACATAGGTTAGGTTCAAATCTCGAAACTTTATAAGTTACTAATAGGCTTCTTATTTATAAACTTAAGAACTACATGGTATAGACGGCGTATAGAGCAAAAGGGTTATTGATCTTGAAATCCTGTTCTGACAGCATTCATTCCAAGAATAAAATATAGAAATGAAACCGGACCTTTGTAACTTGGGTCCAAAAAATAATGGAAATTCCCAAAGAAAGCTATTTATGTAGGTACAAGTATTATGCCCTGGGAATTTCGTACCTTTTTTAACTGGAAGAATTTTAATGTTTCGACAATTGCCAGAAATGCAATACGGTAGTATACCTACTTATTTACTTACAACATTTAAACTTTTTCTTTTACATTGATTTTACTGCTACACCTGATTTCAGTTTTAATTGCAATGCATTTAGATATAAATTACATAAAGAGTTCGTACCCGCTAAATTTATTACATTAGCACTTTATCAACAAATCTTTGGAGATAAAAAAGTCACTAAATAACGATTAAGACATTTAAAAATAGAAAAAAAATTGCGATGTTTTAAGATAAATGTGATGGTACTTAGGTACAGCAATTTTTGTGATGATACTTCATATTTTAGCAAAGGATGAAAAAACTCGACAATACTTTATTTGTATTTCTACGCAAAATAATGTTTTTTTTTTTACATTCTCACTCTTAAAAGGTATTAGAAATATGTGAGCGAGGTAATATGACAGGTAGCGACGTAGGTGATAAGCAGATATATAGGTTTTTTATAGGGCAAGTGTCTATAATAATTAAACAATATACAAGCTAACACCAACATTACAAAAACAGTTAGACTGCCCATAGACAGTTGAAGGTCTAAAGACAATCCAAATGCTCAAGCCCACTATCAGTTAGCGGCGTACAGATAACTTAAGCACGACCGCTGAAAGAATGCGTCTGACACCTGCCATAATTACAGTGTTAGTAGCTATTTGAACGTAAGATTGTATGTAGTAGCTGGTAGCCAATTTACTAAGCAAAGCAAAATATTAAAAGAATATGTTTTCATTTAGAATTTGTACAACGTTATTGTAGCTGTCAAACAATTTCTCTCACCCGCTGCACCGTAAGCGCATTCCTATTAGCGTCTCAAAATATACCTAGATCTTTCCTAGTTATTGCCTGAGTTTTACTTCATAGGATTATAATATTCACACCAATGAACCCATCAGGCGTTAGATATAGATTTCCGAAGAACTACAAACTAACTTTTGTACGTACAATTTATAATATCTATCTACATTCTACATACATCTACTAACACATAGTGTGGTCAACTTAAATACTTCAATACCAGGTGCAGCAATCTCCCTTGCGCATTTAATGATTTTTTTGTTATATTAATTTGACTGGCTACTTTTGGATAATGTACTTTGGTCATTTTACGAGTTTAATATTTTCAAAATATTTAGAACAAATTTTAGTTACAAAATATATTATTATAATGACGAGAATAAATGGGAAAACTCTTTATCCCATTTTTGTGGTCGCAATAAAAAAATATAAAACAAATTAACTTCGCAAAATGACCTAAGCGCAATTTTCAACTGTATACCTTTTAACAATAGGTAATTTTATATTTAAAAAAAAAAACATCTAATTAGCGTGTGAGATAAAGACGCGCCTCCATTTGGGCCTTAAACCTTACGAATATACCCTACCTATTAAAAATTTATTAAGTAATAGTACGAGAGCTAGCAACGTCGGGAAAACAAGTATTTCAGGTAGGCTAGTTTTTAGATATGCTATCTCTCTCACTCCCCCGGACGTCATACGGGCTATCTGGCTGGCGGTAGTGGTTGCGTTCATCAGTGCGCATCCTACCTGTACAGGTAAAATATCGATTTTTCAAATCATTTTAAGAAGTATTTTTTTTAATTATTTTTATTGAATTTTTCGCAACATGAATCTATTATTGCCAGATATTTTTATCGTTGTTTAAATTGTGCCAGACGCTAATTTTGAATTGAAAAAATTTTTTTTTTCAAAATATTTCAGTATGGCTGAAATTTTTATATGATGTTATTTAAGTATCTAAAAACCTAAAATTAATTTGCCAATCAATAATTCGATTGTTAAACCTTCAGCCAGACCGATCTAAAAGTGAAAAGTGATGTGGTACCATTTTGCTTGGTCTAGGAATAGTTGTCGAATAAATTACAGAGAAAGAATTAAAAACTATTGAATTAATTGTGGATTAACATAGCATTAAAATAATTATTTATTTTTGTGCAAAATTAAGGTAATAATCAATCTCAAGGATGAAAGTAACAAAAATTATATTTTTTATATTTCAGTTTAAAATTTACACGTATTTGTAGAACTTCTTTACACTTTTTTAATTTATCTTCAACAAAAGTTATTATTTTCCATTTCTGTCTTTACAAAAAACACATTTTAATTTTTCGCTAGCCATTGTAACACAATTTTGTTAAAAACATTAAAAATAACAGCAACGAATACACTAATGTGACTAAACTGACGCCATCTTGATTACAAACAGCTGCTGTCGTCTATCTCGCTTGCGCAACTAACACGTGATTGTCTGTACTCTTCCAACATGCCCAATCACTTCTCACTTTTAGATCGGTCTGGCTGAATGAAGGTTTAGCAATCGAATTATTGTTTGGCAAATTAATTTTAGGTTTTTAGATACTTAAATAACATCATATAAAAATTTCAGCCATACTGAAATATTTAGAAAAAAAAATTTTTTTCAATTCAAAATTAGCGTCTGGCACAATTTAAACAACGATAAAAATATCTGGCAATAATAGATTCATGTTGCGAAAAATTCAATAAAAAAAAAAAAAAAAAACCTTAAAATGATTTGAAAAATCGATATTTTACCTGTACAGGTAGGATGCGCACTGATGAACGCAACCACTACCGCCAGCCAGATAGCCCGTATGACGTCCGGGGGAGTGAGAGAGATAGCATATCTAAAAACTGGCCTACCTGAAATTCTCTCTCGAAAACGTTGCTAGCTCTTAGACTATAAGTAATTCTTAAAATAATGAGTGTAAAATATCAATACTGCATCTAAAAAAAGGTCAATAATATTAACAGGGCACTTTACCTGAATCACGCAAATGGCAACTTTTCTGCCAGTGGAACTTAAATCAATACTAACTCAGTGCCCTCTTTCCGACTGGACACTGGGCACTTTCACAGGGCTCCGCGATAGATAGGGGCCCCTAGTTCCTGTCAGATCACTAAACGATAACCGATCACACTAATATTATAAATGCGAAAGTTTGTGAGTGCGTGTGTGAGTGTGTATGTTTGTTACTCCTTCACGTTAAAACGGCTGGACGGATTTGGATGAAATTTAGAATAGAGATAGCTTATGTCCTGGATTAAAACATAGGCTACTTTTCATCATCACCGATTTTCATCACCACGCGGGTGAAACCGCGGGGCGCAGCTAGTATACTTATATTCCCCCAAAAAAAAACTAAATAATCAGTGTTGGCTGACTACAACACCTACTTGCTGATTAGCTTTTGAATGCGCGAAGCTACTCTACTCTCGCCCGAAAATAGTGCTCTGTGAAGGTCATGTAGGTCATTATCCTAATGTACCCAGGGCCTCCAATAAGTTAATGATGGCCCTGTATTAATATAATACTGGCCTTACGGCTACCTCTTAACGCGGGCTCGAAACAGCGCAGTGCGCAAAATCAAGCGAACGTGAAATTTGATGCGCCGAGATACGATTTGCTGTCGCGCAACTTTTTGCAATCACCTAAACAGAATTGCTTAAAACTGGTAGCTTGGCATGTCTTCTATTTATATGGAAGTCATATTAGATCTACACATATATTATAATGAAGGGATGAAAAGAAAACTTTTTTAACCAGGTTTGTGGAATAACAAACAGACAATACAAGTATGAAGAAATATACAAACAAAGTCGAACTCTAGCAGCTAATCTTCGGAAGAAGTTCAAGGTGGAGAATGGAGATGCAGTGGCTGTCATGATGAGGAACTCTCCAGAGTATCCCACTGTGATACTGGGGATATTAGCTGCTGGTGGCACTGTCACTACGTTCAATCCTGTGTACACACCACGTAAGGGCTTAAATTCAATCATCATCATCATCATTTTAGCCATAGAACGTCCACTGTTGGACATAGGCCTCCCCCATCGATTTCCAAAAGGGCCGGTTGGAAGCAACCTGCATCCAGAGTTTTCCTGCGGTCTCTTTTAGGTCGTCTGTCCATTGTAACGTTCCATGATCGTTACCGACTTCCAATACATGGCAAATGGCACATAGCTAGAAGCCAAACTTAACCAATAAAAAAGGTCACTACTATGACATAAACATTGTTGACAGATGAAGGTGATTGACGTAATGTCAATCACTTTCATTTCGTTAAGCGAAAAATCATTGTTCTAACCCTCGGAAATATTTAATTAAATAGCATTTTTAAAAGATTCGGGTATGTAAATATCATATTCTTTCTAGAAGGAATAGGTTATATATAGAACCCGAACTAAAAATCTCGCGCATTTGTGCAACGATATTCCCGTGTGAAAGTCGTTCATACTTAACTTTTAAACTTATAATTAAAATCTAGTAGCCCCGTACTCCAATCGGGTAAGTTCCGTTGTGTGTTCTAAGCTCTTAAAGCATTCTGTAACTTGGATCCTTCCGATCAAAAACTGTGTTTGACGCCGGTACCACGTCATGTGAGATAATGGGCGCCTAGTCAGATCTGCCGTCTTTTCTACGGGACTCGCACGACGTGGCCGAGCGGCTTCCGTACTGATCCTCATGCGGAGTTCTTCGACGCATTTTCAGGCTCCTACCTCCTACCCTCTACTAAACTACGGCCACGATACTGACAACAGTGTCGTGACGTGCGGACCTTACTCGCTACCACGTTGACCGTACTCCGGTCACGTCTCCAACAACAGCGACGTGACGCGCTGACCACACTCTGGCCACGCCTGAAAACCTCGGACGGAGCTGTCTCGTCGCTACACTGCCCAGCTGACATTCCACGTGCCACGAGCCGCGTCGAGCTACGCGGCGACCGGCGCCCCAAGCTCTTCAAGCTAAGTCTCCAAACAAGGGACCAACACTTTTTTATCGCCATCACCTTCCGAGCTCACGACCCTCTGTCTGTAAATTCATTTGCTTGCTTTAATAAATCTTAACTTATACTATCTTAAACTCTTTTCTTTGAAACACCTACCCACTGCTAGGTAGAACTTCACCAAGCTTCACTTGGTGAACGTTTCAGTGGCGCCCAGGTATTAAGCAGGAAGGTTGATTAAAAAGGTGTTGATCTCTCTGGCGTGGTATATTCACGGCTCCTTCTTTGTTTCTTTGTCCTTTATTGTAAAACTTGCTCTCACGGAAACTTACCCGATATCTCTCTTAAAGCTAAGATTCTAAACTCTCTTTGACGTAAGTATATAAAATGGCGTACCCCATTTATACCTTTTTGTCTCTACAAAAAGCTGAACTTGCATATGAGGTTGCCCTCCGTGGTGGTTCCTCGGATGACTCTGTGCAGGAACTACGGAAACAGATAATGAAACTTGCAAAAGACTTGCCCGCAGAAGCAATATTAGAATCACATTTAGACCCGGATACTGACCTAAAAGAACTAAAAGATTCAGTTATAAAATCATATAACAATTTAACCTTGCTAAAAACAAAATATGAGAAAAACCTATACCAGAGAACGGAAGTTCTACTAAATCATATTCAACATAGACTATCTAGGATAAATGCATCGGATAAAGAACTTCACAAAACTTGCTCAGTAAGTATAGCATCTCAATTAAAAGACCTTGACCAACTTAGACCCTATTCAGAAACAGTACAGGTACCAAATCCTACCAACAAAGGCGATGCTCCTTCAGAGCCAAAAGTAGTCTCGGTGACTTGTGAGAAGGGATTGCATTCAGAAATTTACAAACTTAAATATAACGGAAAAACTTGCGTAAGAGCTTTTATACAAAAAATTGAAGAATTCGTAAAGTCTCGCGGAATAACCTTTGAAAAAATTATATCATTCTCATACGAGATATTTACTGACGAAGCACTCCACTGGTATCGCAATGTTAAGGACAGTATCACCACCTGGAATGACTTAACTAAATTACTAAAAGCGGACTTCAGCCATAGTGATTATGACTATAGGTTACTTAACGAGATACGCTCGCGAACACAAGGGGAACTTGAGAACATTTCAATTTATATCGCGATTATGCATGGCATGTTTTCCAGACTTACCGAACCACTTACTGAAAGCAGTCAACTAGAAATACTGTTACACAATGTCAGACCGATTTATGCTAGTACATTAGCGGCTTCACCGCACATAGACACTATTGAAGATCTTAAAGCGCTATGTAGGAATTACGAAAACATACAGTCTCGCTTAACTCAATTCCATGAGCCGCCACAGGTCACAGCTCAAACTTTAGCACCGGAATTTGCATACACTAAACCAGGTAGCTCAGGAACCTACCAAAACCGAACTTCCACATTTAACAAAGGACAACAAAATACAAGGTATACTAATAACTACAGGAATTTTAATAGGGTGTCAGCTGTCACTCAACAATCAGTACAAAACAGATACCCATTCGCATGTCCTAGGTGTAGGTCAAACACTCATGAACTTCTCTATTGCAAAGCACCAAGAAAGATCATATGTTTCAAATGCGGCAAGAAGGACTTCCGCTCTACGGAATGTCCAGTTTGCAACACCAACAATACTTATAACACTCAAAAAAACTAATAGGAACGGATTGTAGAGCCCGTGTAAGCACTAACTACACCAATCAGTCAGACTGGGTCGACTGGTTAAAAACGATATCAAAATTCTTTTCCTGCTACACAGTCTCTTCAATCCGTACTAAACCAAACACTGCACGACCGTATGTGTCAGTTAAAATAAACACCCACGATATAGTAGGTCTTCTAGATACCGGATCTAGTATCTCGATCTTAGGAAATAACTCGCATAAAAAAATTCTAGATCTACACTACCAAACTCACAATGCTAAGCCCACACAACTTATAGCAGCGGGAGGTCAAGAGATGACAACCCTAGGCGTCATACAACTACCAATTACTTTTCAAAATCAATGTCACATGTTAGCGGTTCATATCGTCCCGGAAGTACAGAATGAATTGATACTAGGCATGGATTTTTGGAAACTTTTCGGATTGTTTCCAAAATATCTTGAGAGTATAGTACTACAACGCCCAGATGAAATGCAACTAGCCAACGTTAAGCTTGACGATAAACATCTCAGTCCATATGACCATCTTTCCGCTGATCAAAAAATAACCGCAGATGCTATAATTACACAATTTCGTGCTATCTCATATGAGGAAAAAGGATTAGGTAAAACAACTTTAATAACCCATGCTATAGACACCGGAGACGTTACTCCTATACGACAAAGGTACTATAGAATGTCCCCTGTAAAACAAAAAATTCTTAGTGAGCAAATAGATGAGATGCTAGCAGACGACGTTGTTGAACTATGTGAAAGCCCATGGTCTTCTCCGGTACTACTGACCCCTAAAAAGAACGGTGAAATGCGTTTCTGTCTTGATAGTAGGAAACTTAATGCCGTAACAAAAAAAGATGCTTATAGTCTACCATACATCACAGAAATCTTAGATAACCTAAGGGACTCTAAATACCTATCAAGTATAGATTTATCCAAAAGTTTTTGGCAAATTATGATTAGACCAGAGGACCGCTGTAAGACTGCGTTCTACATTCCGACACGAGGAACTTTCCAATTTAAGCGAATGGCTTTCGGATTAACAAATGCTCCAGCTACTCAACAGAGACTGGTTGACTCATTGTTCTACGGGCCAGATTTCGAGAATAGGGTATTCGTCTTCGTGGATGACGTTATTATCATAGCACCCTCATATAAACAGCATATCTCCCTACTTACCAAAGTCCTCGATAAACTAAAAAATGCAGGTCTCACCATAAACTTTGGAAAAAGCAAATTTTTTAGGGAAAAACTAAAATATCTCGGATACATTGTAGATTCAGAAGGTCTACATGCCGACCCTGAAAAGGTTGAATCTATTGTAAACTACCCATGCCCCACGAATAAGAAGGAGGTTCGTAGATTCTTGGGCACAGCTTCCTGGTACCGTAGGTTCATACCAAACTTCAGCTCCTTAGCAGCACCTCTTAATAAATTGACTTCACAAGGCAAGAAGGTACCTCCCTTCACTTGGACGGAAGAAGCCAATATATCCTTTCAAAAACTCAAGGACTGCTTAATTTCATCACCAGTCTTGTCTTGTCCGGACTATACACAGCCGTTCCAACTTCATACTGACGCTTCGGATACTGGAACCGGTTCTGTACTCACACAACTCCTCGCTGGAGAGGAGAAGGTCATAGCCTATATGAGTAAATCACTCTCTGCCCAAGAGCGTAACTACAGCACTACAGAAAGGGAAGCGTTGGCTGTTCTACAAGCTATAGAACACTGGCGTTGTTACTTAGATAACGGACTAAAATTCATAATATATACTGATCATTCATCTCTCAAGTGGTTTCTAAACCTGAATAACCCAACTGGTAGACTAGCCAGATGGGGTGTGCGACTCTCAGCATTTAACTTTGAAATAAAACACAGGCGTGGCAAGGATAATATTGTACCAGATTTCTTATCGCGTGCATATCCGGTATCTGCTATCTCTAGCACAGACCAAGCTATTCCTGTAACATCAGACCCTTGGTATCTTAATATCTACAACGGCTGTCAGGTGTCCCCTACATCTTATCTCAATTACAAGGTAACAAACAACAAATTATATCGATACATAAAAGACCTAAACCCATTAATACGGGAATTTGAATGGAAAGAGGTCGTTCCTAGCGAATCTAGGCGGGACATCATAATAGAAAACCATTCAGATCCTAAAGCGGCGCACTTAGGTATTTTCAAAACCAACAGACGAATAATGCAAAAATATTTCTGGCCGGCTATGATAAAAGATATCACAAACTTTGTAAACAACTGCGACGATTGTATCTCCCATAAACATGCAAATCATAGTACTCTAGGTTTTATGGGCCGTCCTAAAAACTGCAACCGTCCTTTTGCCATGATATCTACGGACCTCATTGGTCCCCTTCCGATGTCATCAAAGCAAAACACCATGATCCTAGTAGTAACATGTTGCTTCTCAAAATATTGTCTGTTATTTCCTATACGCCGAGCAACGGCAGAAGTAATTACACAAATAATGGAGGAGCGTGTCTTTCTAGTACACGGAGTACCTACCACTGTCATAATGGATAACGGAAAACAATTCATAAGTCAAAAACTACAGCAACTATATTCGAAATATAAAGTTCCTAATGTTCGATACACCCCAAAGTATACCCCACAGGTCAACTCGGTAGAACGCTACAATAAAACAATTATGATAGCTGTCTCAACATTTATCGAAGACGACCACCGGGTCTGGGATGTAAACCTACCAAAAATACAATTCGCACTAAATACAGCGGTTAGTGAGGTTACAGGCTATACACCATCATTCCTGGTATTCGGTAGAGAATTAGTAACATGTGGTTCTCATTACGTTGATCCTGATCTTACAGACAAATTAATATTCTCACCTAGAGATGAATACGCAGAAAATGTAGGCAACTTAAGGAAAATCTTCGATCAAGTGCAAAGCTCTCTCATCAAATCACATTCTAGAAACTCAGGACCTTACAACTTACGCCGTAAGAACGTTGAATTTAATGCAGGTGACATCATATGGAAAAAAACTTATTATCAAAGTGACAAGGACAAACGGTTCTCAAAGAAACTAGCACCGAAATTTATTAAATGTACTATTAAAACAAAACTATCACCTCTAGTATACGAACTTACGGACATGCAGGGTAAAAATATAGGCTCTTGGCATGTCAAGGACTTCAAAATAACAAACTATACATCCTAACTACAAACTAAAAAATAATTTACCACTATAGCTTCTCTCTGAAGTTAATCTAATTAATCTAGCATCTAAAACTTGATAATGCAACTCTAAAAATTTAAATATAAAAAAAATACCTGACTTGAAAAAAATACTTAGAAATATTTTTATTTACATATATCGTATAATATCTATTTATGTATGTCTATCAAATATCAGAAATAGGGCGGTTAGTGTACTCTAAAACTGAAAGCCTTCACACTAAGAGCGGTTATTGCAAACTCTTTAAAAATAAGCCTCTAAAATGCTAGGAGCGGTACTCGTGAACTCCATAAAAAAGCCCAAAACACGAATATTAATTAATATAACCTTTAGCATACTAGGTAACTCAAGTCAGTCGTCACCACAGCTATAGCAAACTAAACACTTATAGTTTACTGATAGTTTAACTCTATCGATACCCTGATAACTTCTCTAAGCTCACCTAGACTACAAATCGCTATCTACAATCTTATGGTCCTATACTCGTATACCACTACTATACTCTCTTTGACGTACTAACTAGCAAAATAGTTCCTTATTTTGTTAGCTTTTCTTTTATTTTGCTGCTTTTAAGTATTGTATCTAACATTCTTAACAGCAAAAGGAAGAACCCACCGGTATTCTTGCCGTCTGTATAGGTGCCACTATAGCATTTATACAGCGATACCGGACTCTTAACACAGTACGCCACAAGTCTTATTGGGAACTTCAGACCATAGCATCCTGATTACATTAATTTTGCACTCGAGCCTACTTAATGTTAAAATATTAGACTCAGCCCTGGACGGGGAAGGTGCAATTTTATAACTAGGATGCTAGAGAGGTCAGCGAATTTTCTTGAGCAAAAATTCTTAACTGAAAAAGGGGGTATGTAACGTTCCATGATCGTTACCGACTTCCAATACATGGCAAATGGCACATAGCTAGAAGCCAAACTTAACCAATAAAAAAGGTCACTACTATGACATAAACATTGTTGACAGATGAAGGTGATTGACGTAATGTCAATCACTTTCATTTCGTTAAGCGAAAAATCATTGTTCTAACCCTCGGAAATATTTAATTAAATAGCATTTTTAAAAGATTCGGGTATGTAAATATCATATTCTTTCTAGAAGGAATAGGTTATATATAGAACCCGAACTAAAAATCTCGCGCATTTGTGCAACGATATTCCCGTGTGAAAGTCGTTCATACTTAACTTTTAAACTTATAATTAAAATCTAGTAGCCCCGTACTCCAATCGGGTAAGTTCCGTTGTGTGTTCTAAGCTCTTAAAGCATTCTGTAACTTGGATCCTTCCGATCAAAAACTGTGTTTGACGCCGGTACCACGTCATGTGAGATAATGGGCGCCTAGTCAGATCTGCCGTCTTTTCTACGGGACTCGCACGACGTGGCCGAGCGGCTTCCGTACTGATCCTCATGCGGAGTTCTTCGACGCATTTTCAGGCTCCTACCTCCTACCCTCTACTAAACTACGGCCACGATACTGACAACAGTGTCGTGACGTGCGGACCTTACTCGCTACCACGTTGACCGTACTCCGGTCACGTCTCCAACAACAGCGACGTGACGCGCTGACCACACTCTGGCCACGCCTGAAAACCTCGGACGGAGCTGTCTCGTCGCTACACTGCCCAGCTGACATTCCACGTGCCACGAGCCGCGTCGAGCTACGCGGCGACCGGCGCCCCAAGCTCTTCAAGCTAAGTCTCCAAACAAGGGACCAACACTTTTTTATCGCCATCACCTTCCGAGCTCACGACCCTCTGTCTGTAAATTCATTTGCTTGCTTTAATAAATCTTAACTTATACTATCTTAAACTCTTTTCTTTGAAACACCTACCCACTGCTAGGTAGAACTTCACCAAGCTTCACTTGGTGAACGTTTCACCATCTTGTGGGTGGGCGTCCTACGCAAATTCTTAGCAAATCATTTGTCGTATATGTTCCATTGATTCACAAACACATAACTATCAATAGATAAAAACAACTTCATAAAAATGACAGAACTGGACCAAATGGGACCACACAAGAAGCACTAGCTTTCAAATAAAAAAAGAATCATCAAAATCAGTTTACCCAGTCGAAAGTTCTGAGGTAACAAACATAAAATAAGGGAAATGGGACCACACGGGAAGCATCAACATCTCATACATTCATTTGGACAAATCACGTAAAGTATAATAAATCATAAATAGGAATGCCTGAAGTTTTAGGCCACTGAAAAGTTTTACGCATGGTTTTCCTCTTTACTAAAGTTTCTGTACCTAATTAAATTCCAGATGAAATCCAAAGACTGCTCCAAATATCCAAAGCGAAGTTTGTAATAGCTGACATAGAATCAGTTCCTATAATTAAGGAAGCTTTAAAACTTTGCAAGAAATGCATGCCTATCGTCAGTGTTAATATAACTGAAGACATTCCAGAAGGAACTGTATCATATAAAGAACTGGTCGAAGACAGTCATGTAGATTTGAGTATACTGAAGGAAGTTAAAAGAACTCATGAAGATGTTTGCATAATGCCTTATTCTAGTGGAACTACTGGACTCCCAAAGTGTGTGGAACTTACGAATATGAACTTTGTTGCAAATTGTGAGCAGCAGAATGCGGAATTAAGACATTATTCTTACACTACAGGTATGTGCATTTGATGTAAGTCTACTACTAAGAAATATAGTGTCTTCATCATAATCAGCCAGAAGACGTCCACTGCTGACCATAGGCCTCCTTACACTTCCACACTGATCAACGGCTCTCACTATGTCGTCGGTCCTTCTAAAGGATGCCTACCTACGCTGAATCTTCCGGTTCGTGGTCTCCACTCAAGAACCTTTTTTACCGATCGGTTATCGGCTCTTCGAGGGATGTGGCCTGCTCATTGCCACATAAACTTGGCAAATTTTAATAGTTATGTCGGATATGTCTTAGTACAAATTTATTATCATAGTGTTATTGTTACATTGCAGACACCAACCAAGACACGACCCTAGGAGTGCTCCCATTATTCCATTCATATGGACTTTCTATTGTAATGCTGCACAAACTGTCAGTGGGATTGAAAATTGTTACGCTACCGAAGTTTCAACCGGATACATTCTTGAATGCCTTGTCAGAATATAAGATCAATTTACTATACGCAGCTCCGCCAATGAGTAAGTATAAAAGTTCTTTGCCGTCACATCTTGCTGAGACCTAAGGTAGGGCTGGTGTTGCTACTAATTCGGCAGAGCAGCACAAGAAGCACAAATATGCTAACCTTGGTAGTGGTTACATACTTGAGCAGTTCGGGGTCGAGATATTGGGTCCTTGGGGACAGGGAGCTCAACTCGTTTTCAAAAATATTTCAGAGCGCCTGGTTAATGCGACGCGTGACGTAAATGGTGGCGAGTTTTTGGCTCAACGCATAATCATTGCCATTCAGCATGGTAATGTCGTGAGCATGCTGGGTACGCTACTAACTGGTAAATGGCTTGAGCATTTAGATTGTGCCTATACCTTCAACGGTCTATAGGCAGACTGTTTTTGTAGTGTTAGCGTTAGCTTGTATTTTTTTATTTAATAAAGGCACTTGCTCTATATATATAAAAAACTACGAGCTTAGTAATTATTTTGTGCGTGAAGGAAAGATGATATCATCAGGGCACAGGGCAAGACTCGGATGAGACCGAAGAGGATGTCCAGCAGTGGATCAATTAGACCAGAAATGATATTCATGCATGCGTACTATAAAGGTGCATCGAACTTGGAGTAAGTAATAACGCTTTAAGGGAAATCAGATGATTTAAGGACCATGCAGGTAGCCCTAATATTCTATTAGAAACTAGAATCGTTTGTTTTATTACAAATCTCAGAGTTACAAATCCACAATCTATAAACCTAATTCAATTGAATAACTATGTAAAACTTAACAAATGATCTGTTGCATCTTTGCAGTTCTGTTTTTGAGTGCACATCCTCAAGTTACACCCAAACACCTGGAATATTTGAAGTGTGCTGTGTGCGGAGCTGCCCCGCTGCCACCAGCTGACATACATAACTTTTTAAGCAAAACTCAAGTGAGAACTTATAAATTACTACTACCAAGGAGGATAGTCTATGAATCCTTGCTACTACAACGACATACTATGAACCAAGGATTCATATATTCGTTGCTATGAACTTACAAGACACGAAAAACTCGACAGGCCCGATAGAACCGTATGAGCAAAGTATAATCGTGAATTTTGCTGTCATTCTCTCTGACTGTCGCTGATAAAACGGTCTAGGCGGGCGTGTTTGCCATAGATGGCAAACAGGCTGACGGGCCACCTGATGGTAAGCGATCACCATCGCCTATCTACCTGCAACACCAGGGGCATCACAGATACGTAATATCAATATATGCAAACAATATATACAAACACTTTAATATCAATACATAATTATAATATGCAAAGTATATTTTTTATTTGTAACTATGACTGACTTGACTGATTTAAAGGGTAATTAAATTCATGTTTATAAACTGATCGCGCAAGGGTAAACGCATCCCCAGAAGACCAAACCAGGGGTGAGCGTTGGCGAGACGACATAACCAAATTTTGCGGAAATATATATATGGACGAGACTCGCGAAACAGGGGGAGGCATATGTCTTGCAGTGGGCTAAATGAGCTGTCAAAGATGATGATGATATACAGGATTACGCATGTAGGTAGAGTGTTCTAAGGAGAAAGGAGGTCATTGTACTCATGGCTATGAACAACTTTTACTATGGGCCAACCCTGAAATCGCGAAAAAAAACAGCTCTTCCATACATTTTGTAGTGTCAATGACCGCTTTCTATGGAACAGCTGATTTACTTTCGTGATTTCAGGTTTGGTCCCATAGTACAATGACCTCCTTTAGGCTTCATCATCATCAGCCATAAGACGTCCACTGCTGAACATAGGCCTCCCCCTTTAACCTCCACACTGAACGACAACCTGCCATCTGCATCCACTGGATGCCCACGATTCTCACGATGTCGTCAGTACATCTACTGGGAGGCCTACGTTTAGGCTTAGTACAGGGTATATGCGTAACCCTGTATAACTAGCTGATGCCGGCGACTACGTACGCTTTGATTTTTATACAAACTTTCAACCCCCTCTTAATTCAGAAAATGCTTTCTTAACTGACCCCTATACTCCACAAGGAATTTATTTGCGAAAATTTTGCTTCGAAGGTCAAGTAGTTTTCATGATTTCGTGATGACCCAGTCAGTCAAAGTGATTTCGCTTTTACAAATATATTGTTAGAGTATAAAAGCAATGGACTAAAAATGGTGTCATAGCAATGGGTCGAAAATCATTGATTGATGTTAATTATATAGAAAGAAGTAGGAAGCCAACTACAAAAATTAAACAACTATTTCGCGACGGGCACCGGAAGAACAATGCGTAAAGAAAAATCATCTGTCTACCATTTCCAGAAAGACATGGAGTTTGCCCAGGGCTACGGCATGACGGAAGCCGGACCACTGGTGTCAGTCAGTCCACTCGGGTTGAACAAACATGATGCTGTAGGGTACTCACTGCCAAACATCGAACTCAGAATTATTGATGGAGAGATGAACAATTTAGGACCTGGTGAGGTTAGTAGTATTTTTTAACACTAGACTTTATAAGCATCAATTGTACATAAACAATGCAATACAATATCTCTTTTTTTATGATATTGGGTGACGAGACGAGCGAAGTCGCTCGCCTGATGGCTCTTCACGCTTGCCCATAACAGCTCAACGCGACTCATAATTTTGAACTTCAACAGTTCAAAACCTTGGATGGCAATGCACTGCGCTCGTCACCCCGAGACATAAGATGTCAAATCTCTGTGTGCCCTGTAATTTTGCCCTTCAATCCGAAACACAGTAGTGTTTGCACACTACTGCTTGGCGGTTGAATAACTGGCAAAGGTGTGGTACTTCCCCAGGCGGACCCCTGCAAAAAAGTCCTACATATTATACTAATTTTGAAGTCGGTTTTTTTAATTGATAATTATTGTATTTTGTGGTGGTACGGGACCCTCACGCACAGACTTCGCGTGCACTTTTATTTGATTATTCCAAATCTTAAATTCTCTCCCGAGAAGACTTCTAACTAAAGTAGAAACTTTATCACAGAATGTGGTCTCACGTCCCAGCGTTATGTACATTTCTCGAGTCGTCACATTTTTCATTCTGTTTCCAGCTGAAAGTTTTAAATCCACACATAAATCAATGAGACTTTTTACTGCATTAAAGTTGGATTATATTCCTCTGATAATATCTAGATTTTCTGGGATAAAACTGTAATAGCAATTAACTCTGCAATTTTACTAATATAATATAGTTTCAAAGCTACAATTAATTGTGCCCGCAAAAGGCGTACAAATTAATAGTTTAAAAGTATAAAATGTTAACGGCCATCCGGGATGGAAATCGCAAAAGCTGAAAATCTAATATCCCTGAAAGTGTTAAAATGGCATAATTCAAATGCTTACCCAGCATGCTGGCAGTATTATTACGCTGAATAGCAATGCTTTTAAGGACGTCATTATAGAGAAAATTTTGTACAATGCAAACTTTTTAACAGTTCAAATTATAGTAAAAAATCTGATAGTAGCTATATTACTAACGAAGACTGCGTAAAACTTGTACTTAAACTGCTGCTCTACTCTGCTTAATAAATTGTGTTATACCTAATTTACTTAATTTAATTACTTTTAATAGCCTCATTTGAGATCCATTTTCACAAAGGTGATTTCGAACGCTGTCAAAGTTCAATTGCTTTGATAAAGAATGCCTTCTATCAAAATGTCACTTCTAATCACAGACATATAATACAGAAGCAGACCCAACAAGCCACAGAAATATTGATGCAAAATACACTACATATACATTACACGCAAACATTTGCAAAACGCGGGCCGGACTCAAGGACATTCTTTTATAACTAAGCTAACAGATACTATTAGATTGTATCTGAAATGTGACGTCACAAAATTTACGACCCCTCCCTACCCCTTGTCAGTCACACTTCGTCGACCCCTCCTCCCCTCCTCTTTATGTGACAGAATTTATGGATGGTCCCATTGGGTATTAATATTCAAACACACCAGACCAAGTCAAATCATTTATTTTTGTATAAAACAATTTGCCAGATGTGTCATGTGGTTGCAGGATCTGAATTTGATGGAAATGAGGTATTCTGCAGCTCCCGCAGAACATTTTTGCCAGTAACACTTCTTTTTGTGGCTTTCTTTTCACTTGGTATGTTATTGCTCTGAAAATTATTACATGCAAGTTATCTTAGAGTACTACAACTTTAGATTCATGATAGTAATAGCGACTGATCATTGAAAACTGTTGTTATAAGCATTACACCTCGGGCAAGGATTGTACGGAAACCAGTCCGGTCGAACAAATGTGCCTCTAAATGCTTTGAGCACAACAAACTTGTCGCACTGGGCTGCCAATTTTCTCGATTCAAATTCTTAAACCATGCGTTTCCCAACATTTCATCCTTGGGAAAATCTAAAATGTAATAAAAATGTTTGTTATTTGAAATATGTCTAAATAACCCTTTAATTACACTATCTAGATCACTACGTATATATGGGACATGAATCACAATAGGTAGGTACTTTATTTACATTCCTTAAGAAAAGCAGCTAGTAATTAATGAAAAAGGTTCATGTCATCATAATCACATCAATATTTTAATTATACTTCTGAAATACGAATTCAGATTCTGAAATAAATTCCCTGGACAATGTCTAAATACCGTAAACCTAAAACAATGATCGATACAATGAATTTTTAAAGAAAATAACTTATACTATTTTAATTATACTATTGAATACGTTCCCTGGACAATGTCTAAGTACCTCAAACGCCAAACAATGATCAAATCAACATTTTTTTAAAGAAAACTACTTATTAACTTTTATTACACCCACCAAAATTACATTTATGAAATTAGAAGAAACACAACCTTCTCAAGCCTTCAAATTATAAAGTTTATGAAAAATAACAAGAAAAAAATAGCAATTTAAAATAAGCTCTATTATGACACACGAAACTTACCTGTGAAACGTTATACCAGGTAGCATCTTATGAGATGAATTAAAACACATGAGGACACTGCACTTCACCATAGTATTTTCGTATCTTTTAAACCAAATACATATGTAAAAATAACTTTTATTTTAGGAAATTTTTGCAAGCCGTGGTTTTCGCTGTCAGCCTTGTGTCAATATATTCATGCTTAGCAAAATGGCGACTTGGAACACAGTACCACATGCTCATATTTTTCTATTATGTTGCAACGTTACTACAAAAAGAGATACGAAAATATAATTTTTGTGTAATCGAGAGGGATGCAAACATAACTGTTTTTGCGAATGTAGTTGTAAAAAACATGTCCGGTCTGTTTCTGTATTATATGTCTGTGCTTCTAATGCACGTAGAGTTCTTGTTTATACCCAGCGTAAGTGGACTGAAACAGATTTTTATTTCTTAGTGCATAAAAGTGGCTTTTTATGCACTAGTGCAAAACAAAAAACTCATTAAAATTGTTCAAAGTGGTTCAGTTAGTTATATATTTCATGTAGTTTGCCTGGGTTTTAAATAATACTCATAGAACAGGGTAATATGAAAGACCTAGACATAATTGTTGTCGAATAAAAATAGAACATTGTTCAAATTTCAGTTTTAATTTTATTTAATGAGATATATTAGATATATTTTATTTTACAGTATCACTGTTTCAGTTCCTGGCAATTAAAGTAAAAAGGCGAGTGTATAACTCGTGCATAAAACCCATTGTATCATCAATCTAAACATCCGTATGTAGGTAACTACAAAATATATTTTTATTTTCCAGGTTGGTGAGCTAGTAATTAAGGGTCCGAATATAATGAAAGGGTACAAAAACAACCCCGAGGCGAACGACGAAGTCTTTTTGGAAGGGGGATGGTACAGAAGCGGGGATCTGGCCAAGATTGACGACGACGGATTGATTACTATCTCTGACAGGTTGAAGGAATTGATTAAGGTGAATTAATTTATGTTGAAAAAATTGGAAAAATAGAAATGTTATCTCATGTTTTTTATGGATGACGTATGCGCTGTTGTCAACCGCTTTACATAGGCGTTTGACAACAATGCACCTGAGCTTACCATTTTAGACAAAATATGGCAAGCCCGTCTACCATAGATTGGGAACTGACTTTTTATAGCACTCAAATTATTTGATTGCTTGTTGGAACTTTCTTTTTATAGCATTAAAATTATTTGCGGATTTATTGATTTGTCAGTATCTCATTAAAAGTCTTAAAAATGGAAAGTTTTGAAAACTAGAGTGTTTACGATGATATTAGGAATGAGTTTCCTTATTAAAAAAATAATTGAAAAATTCCCTTTATTTTAATTTTATTTTTCGGTGCGCATAACATACTTACATTATTATGATGTATCTAGGTGAACGCATTCCAAGTACCTCCAGCTGAGCTCGAATACGTCTTAAAAGAACATCCGGACATATTTGACGCAGCTGTCGTCGGAGTCCCGGACTCTTCCTCTGGAGAGAGGCCTAAAGCCTTCGTCATCCTCAAAGAAGGTGCCAAAACGACAGACAAGCAGATCATGGAATTTGTAAACGAGCGAGTTGCGAAGTTCAAGAGGATTCGGGAGGTCTTATTTGTAGAGAGTATCCCGAAGAATCCATCTGGAAAGATTTTGAGGAAGGTGCTGAAAGAACAATACAGTTAAATGAAAGAAAGTGGCATACTTAATTATAATGTTAAAACAATCCTTACTACTACAAATTTTTCTTTGAGCCACGCATAAACGAATGTACTATTATACAAACATTTATATATTCATCAAATTGATTTATCATGCATTGTGTATAAAGAATTCACATTTTATGTCTAAAATAGTTTAAAATATCACCAAATGTTATCAATTTGTCACATCATAATTAATCAGTGTCAAATCCGTAGCTTCCGTGTGGCTTGACACAATAAATTATTATGCAGGAATAGGATACACCAATCATGACACAAATATGTTTATGTTGGATTTTATGACTAACATTTAATTTATTTAATGACGAAATATTTAAGTATTACGATAATACTATTGCAAAACTATAACCAATCATCATCATCATGACCAGCGAATATTAGTCAACTATCGGTTATCAGTCTATCGGTTTTTTATCGGATACATTTTGGAGAGTGCGCATCAGATCTGCTTGATTTAATTCCCTCCTGCCCTTTTTTCTATCGGACTGCCAGAGCGGGCACGAAAAATCGACACCGCTTTATGGTTGACATTCCAAAAACCCGTACGAAGCGATTTGATTTCACTTTTATTGTGTGAACTGCTAGTATATGGAATGCGCTGCCTGAATGGGTGTTCCCCGATAGTTACAATCTGGGTGTTTTCAAGTCAAAAGTGAATCGGTTTCTACTAGGTAAGCGTGATCCATCGTAGGCCGCATCATCGCTTAACATCAGGCGAGTTGGCGGCCAAACGCAAGCAATCTTACAATAAAAAAAAAAACTGCTGGACATAGGATTCTTCGAAAATACGTCACTCAGCCCGATATTCTGCTTTGTAACCGACTTCAAAAATGGAGGGGGTTCTCTATTAGGTTGTATATTTTTTGTTACCTCACATCTTTGTCATTTATAAACCGAAAAAAAAAAAAAAAAGATAATTATGTATCTATCTATAATATGTTTCTCTATATAATAAATCTCTATTGACAACTTAGATTTATCTACCAAGTTTCATTAATAGGAGTGTCCGAAAAAAATATCCTACAGGTACGTTTTATGTGAAAGATAATCAGATGTCTGAGGTGTCGTGAAAATTGCTTTTAAATGTAATAAAATTAGTTTACCATAATGACAGATGGAAGAATAATAAAAGGCCCAGCCAAGCACATTTTTAACAAAATCATATAAGGTCGGGGAAAAAGTTTCTTCGTATTTTATAAACAAATTCAAGACTGGCTCTTCTTCTGGCTGATGATGATGATGAAATAAAAACGAATAGCCGAAATGTATGTACCCGCATAACTTCCGATAGACTGCACCAAATAGTTTTTTTTGTGTTTGTTATTTTCAGGACAGCCAACTGCTTTTGAAGAGGTTTTACAGTTTATTATGGCGTAATTTAAAGTACGTTTATTTTTGTATTGACTTCTGACGTGCTAATATACCAAGTCGACGGAGATTAAAATGAATACATTTTTTTGCCAGGATCAAACTTAAGACCAATAACAGACACGCAAAGTAGGTGAACTCGCGGCATCTAATCTGTTACTGATCTATGATTAGCAGCTATTTTGGATGTTATGGTGGTGAACGAAAGCGGTTTAGTTGTTGGAAGGGTCGAGGCGCAGAAGGCGGGCAAAAATTATTTAGACATCATTGATTGGCAGTCTTTACGCGGAGTAATGTTAAATAACAGCGATTAATTATAGATACCGCTCCATGCTTCCTACTTACTATTTACTAATAATTCAATAATGACGTTTGTCATGCATGACATTTCGCTTGACTTATACCATTTTTTTTTCCTTATTGGCTCCATGGCTCCACACTTCCAACGTATTTAACCAGTGAAAGTAATATATTATTTGCTTGAAATATAAGGTCGGGGAAAAAGTTTCTTCGTATTTTATAAACAAATTCAAGACATATTTTTTTCAAGTTTAATTACATTTAATTATAATATATATGTACCATTTTGTTCGATAACTTGTTGCCATCTTTTAGGTAGTGACATGACCCCGTTGCTGTAGAAATTTTGGGAATTCTGATCAATAAAATGCAACAAGTAGTTTTGACAGTCCTCTCTTGATGTTAATCTAACACTACCCAAAGAATTCTGAAGAGATCGAAACAGGTGGAAATCTGAGGGTGCAAGGTCAGGGCTATGTGGTGGATGCATTAACACTTCCTAACCTAGCTCTCTAAATTTTTGCTGAGTGGCCAAAGATGTGTGCGGTCTGGCGTTATCATGATGAAAGACCACACTCTTTATGTTGATCAATTCCGGCCGTTTTTTCTCAATTTCTTGTTTGAGTCTCATCTGCTGTTGGCAGTAGAGATCCGAATCGATGGTTTTGCCCGGCGGTAAATGCTCATAATGAACGATGCCCTTCCAATCCCATCATACACACAGCATCACCTTATTACGTGTTAATCTGGGTTTCGCTACAGTCTGTGGTGCTTCACTGCCCTTTGACCATGATCGTTTGCGCACATTATTGTCGTAGGTGATCCATTTTGCATCACCAGTGATCAATCTTTTAAAAAACGTTTCGGTTTCTTTACGTTTCAATAGAGAATCGCAAATGAGTACACGATTCATTTGGTTTCTTTCAGTGAGCTGGTGTGGCACCCAAATATCGAGTTTTTTTGTATACCCAGTTATTTTCAAATGGGTCAAAACTGTTTTGTGGTCAATCCCCAGGTCTTCAGCTACGTCGTAACTACTAATATGCCGATCTTGGTCCACTTTTTCAGAAATGGCATCGACTTTATCCGTAACAGGGCGACCAGAGCGAGCTGCATCTTTGACATCAAAATTCCTGGACTGAAAATGCTTGAACCAACATTGTGCTACTCTTGATGACACTGCATTAGGTCCATAAATGTCACAAATTTTATTCGCGGCTTGTGTCGCATTTTTCAGTTTTTTGTAATAAAATTTCACAATATATCGAATTTCTTCGTTAGATTCACTCATTTTATCGACCAAAAAAACAATTGAAAAATGGCGGGAAATTGCTTTTTACTTTTTATATTCCTTTTTTAAAATGTCATATTTTTAATGGTATCAAAACCAGCCAGATACAAACAGTACAACCGATGAGATTTTTACTACAACTTTATACATACAAAATACGAAAAGACTTTTTCCCCGACCTATTAATTAATAATTGTAACTCAAAGCTTTTTCGTATTCTTATTAGTATCAGCAAACCCTTTGATTTGATACCCATATCAATGGAGATGAATAAAAAATAACTGGTTCGCCATCTTTGGTAGTCCGCCATATTAGATTTAGATTGACGTCACTTAGTGAACCATGCATTGTCATCAATACTAAATGTGTATGTCAAGTTGCAGCTCAAACGGTTGAGAATAACTGTTTAAAAAATCAGTTGCAAGATTTGTACCACACATGCTAACAGGGCAAGTAAAATAAAAGCTTTTAAAAATTAAGAATTCCTTACTTATAAAATAATAATAAATGTTTGATACTTTATAAACTTTACAGGATTTAAATAGCTATTTTTAAAATATTATTAGACCATGTAGGTCCGTGATAGGTAAACAAAATTCTACAGCAAAATTTACATAGTCTATTGATTATGCAGGCGCCAGCATTCTGAGAGATTTTATTGTTACCAAAAAATTGACCACAGACGATTTATGTGTAAATTATTCTCTCAGTAGTTCACCTATTCTTGGGCATTTAAATGGTTCAACAAACAAGATGTCTGTATGTTTGTATTTGGTTATATATAATTCAGACAGGAATTTCCATTTCTATTTGTTCTCATTTATAATTCTTATCTTTTTAATCGTTGAATGTATATTTTATCTGTTTCTTTATGAGTTCTATTTTATTTCATTTGCAATAAATGGTAACTTATAAATAGGCTTATTTTTCTTCTTTTACAGTTATTATAGCCTTGTTTTTCTCAGTAATCTATTGGATGATTTGTATCAGCATATTTATACCATTGCGATGTACAAGAAATCCACTATCAGTATAAGGGGACAATTACTTTACTGCAACTTACTCATCACATCATCACTTTATTATAAAAATTCTTCATAGACAAATAAGCCTTCTAATAAAATGAAATTATAGAATACCGAGGGAAGAAAAAAATAAGAACGGAAGACCAAACAGAGACATATATTGTTTTAATATTACTTTATTAAAATATTAAATAAATGAAAAGATCTAACCCAGACAAATTAATTGGACTGAGTAAGTAGGTTAGTCTAGGCCAAATGGTCAGCCAGAGTGTTGAAGTCTGCGCAAAGGCTTGTAATGTTATTATCACTCACTTACTACTAGCACTCTACTTACATAATGATGCTAAGATACAAAAGAAATGTCGCAGGCATTACCTAGTTTGCCAAAGTCATCAAAACTACCTACCATCTTATTTAAACGCCATTTGAATACAATAATAATGAATACAAAATATTTTGAATGACTTCTATGCTTTTGTTCTCATAAATACTTGCACGGAATTTTGGCGCCAGAAGATCGTTGTTTTATATAAAAGATGTTATGTTCATAGAATAGTTGGAATTTTTTCTCGGCGGCGCCGAATGCTGGGGTTTTCCTCATATTTTTGTCTTGTGACTTTTGTGTTTCTTTTTATCTTGTATAAGAATTTGTCATAATCAAATTGTAATAAATGTTAAGGTTTAGCCACGTTTTAATGATCAGATGTAAAAGCATCTAAGTACCTTTAAGTTTTTTTATAGTTACGTCATCATTTGAAATTTATTCAATCTAATTCACTGAGTTTGGGTTCATTAGATCTCATCAAAAAAATTGGTGTTTAATAATATCAAAGCCTACAGTTATTCTATTATTCTTATTGATTACTAGCTGAATCCCGCGGTGTTACCCATGATTTTAAAGTTTTTCCGCATTTCTGGGGGAAAAGTTGAAATTGTCTCATAATGCACACTATCTTTCTGCCAAATTTCGTTAAGATAGGCTTAGCCGTTTAGTCGTGAAAAGCGAATAAACAGACAGAGAGATAGATAGACTTTCGCTTTTAAGATATTAGTTAGGATTAGGATTCACCTTAAAAATTAATTCTTATACCGTTTCTTTTTTAAGAAACTGAAAAACTAGGTTGTTATAGATACTTACATATATCTACTATGGTAGATGTCTACCTATGGCTGAGTTGTTTCCAAATTTTCTAGTTTTCGAAGTTCTATGGAAAAACATAGTTAATCTATTGGATATATTTTCATACATACGAAAATTGCGACTATTACTATATTACCTTACTATTTATCACTATTTTCTGACACTAATAGCCTGATATTTATTATCAGACAATATAGTAATACCTAATACGAGACTAATGTCTATTCTCCTTAAATAGAGGTTTATAAGAATTTAAAAATCTACAAAGTCATTCTGCAATAGGTTTCGAGAACCCATCATACAAAGAAGTTGTTCCGTTTCAAAAAAAAAGTCACCCATTCGTTATACATTAATTATTGTCTTAATATCTTTGTTACTCATAGTTAGGGTAGTAATAATATGTACTCGTATTTCAATATAACCTCGCTCATATTAAAGATAATTATATATTCATGAGGTGTTTAACACGTGTAAAATTTCGCACCAATATTTCACGTGATGACCGGTTTGAGCCATCGAAAACGTTTAATTTGCTTTGCTATTAGACATTTCTGATTATTTTTCTATACATCTGTCTTGGCTATCATTAGCTAATTCTTGCAATTGAGTTTTGAATGTCCAGAGATCTAGTCAAAATGTTAGAAAAGTAGTTTACTAACCTTTAGAACTTATAATCAAACTTTCTTTTAAATAATAGTATGATATCTATCATAAAATTTTTAGTAGCTTTTTGTCATAAGTAGTAGGTACTTACGTTGTTTTATTAGGTACTTGCCTTTACTTTCGCACTTTCTCCTTGTAACGATATTGGACCTCCTACTCTCTCCTCTTACTCCTTGTAGGTATTGGAAATACCAGAAGAAAGTATTCCGTCAGTATTTGTGATAAATTTAAATTTGTAACTTTGTCAAGCTTACTTAAAATTCCAACGCCTACATATTTTAAGGATCTTTTAAATCATCAAATGATCTGAGCCACCTTCCTGCAATTGATTAATGTTTTAGTTGTTAAAATCCCCTAATGAGCCAAAATTCAAGTAGCTTACCATTGATGAGTTCCTATAATATCCATATTCCTTAGTCTCCTGGCTCCATCATCAGCTCAGTTCGATAGTATCAAATAATTACCTATATTGCCACCCTAAACACGCGTACTTGCAAAGCTTCAAAACGATTCGACAATTAGAAGTACCTATGTTAAAATTACTTCCAAGGTTTGTTAAATCATATATTTTAGATAATAAAATCAAATTTATAAAAAATAAAATAAATTAAATTTCTTTTATTTTTTCACGCAAACGTCACGCAAAATGTCTGCAGTGGGCCCGCAACTAGGCTGACTCTTTTATCTTAGGTACCCAGAGATAATACGAGTATAAATATTTTCATATTTGCGCAAACAGTGTGTAATGCAGTTTCTAATTTGCTCAGATTAGTGAATAATAATCAGGTATATACATATTTTTTCTGCTAATAACTTTATTTACTAAAAATAGAAAATGTGAACTTACTCCTAGTCATTACATTTTTTATATTTATATTAAAGTCTCTACCTAATGTATATTTATTGCGCTCTAACAATATTCATATTTTTACAGATTGTTCTGTTTATACATTTCGTTATTGTAAACAGACTATTTAATTTAATAGGATCAATGGTTACATAATGAATCTAATTAATAAAGCGTATAATAAATACACTACGAATATTTTTTTACTATTTTATTTAATGTAATAGTAACTAGGCAGGTATACACTAACAATCTAGTAACAGCTCACGACTTTATCCGTACACCTGCAGAATAATCGGCTAAAGGTCAAGATTACGGATGTGCCAAGGATAAAAAAATATAGTTCATTTGATCACGTCACTTGAATGCGATAGATGGCTATACAACCACGTCATTAAAAACTAATTAGTCATATAAGTAACTTAGCATTTTACGACAGTAAATAAAAATAGTGAAAAAATATACCGCATTCTTGAAAACTTGATCTGGAAGGTTGCCAATGTCGGTGTTTGAAATATTTTGTTCTATTTTAGTATGAAAGTTATTGTAGATTTGTTTGTTGAAACCTGCGCATGGTGATGGTGCAGAGGTTTTCAAAAGAACAAAAAAATATTCCAATTTATTTTGGGACTTTAGTTTGCGTGGTACTCCCATTGTGCACTGTTCCAAGAGACCGAAGTTATTAACAAACAAATAAAAATCCGTTTAATAAATTTCATTAAAATAAGTTTTTTTTTTAAATGATACTGAGTGACGAGACGACCGAAGTAGGTCGCCTGATGGCTCTTCACGCTTGCCCATAACAGCTCAACGCTGCTCAGAATTTTGAACTTCAACCGTTCAAAACCCTGGATGGCAATGCACTGCGCTCGTCACCCCGAGATATAAGATGTCAAATCTCTGTGTGCCCTGTAATTTCGCTGGAAACATTGCGCTTCAATCCGGAACACAGCAGTGTTTGCACACTACTGCTTGGCGCTTGAATAACTGGCAAAGGTGTGGTACTTCCCCCGGCGGACTCCTGCAAAAGAGTCCTACCACTACAAACAGTTACCAATCAGTTTAGTATTTTAGTTTTAAAGTAAAAATAACTGGAAAAAAATATGTCATCCAAGTAAGTGTGTTATTGCGTATTTACTAATTTTGAAGTCGGTTATTTAAATTTATAATTATATCTTTTTGTGTCTTTGACAGTTCAAACCTCAATTGAAAGAGATAAGGCACACAATTATTTATGATCTTATACTTATTTTCGAGTCAGTGATTCGTTATAATATGTTATAATATTAATAATTACGCAACACCGCGTACCCCGATTCTATGGGGCTAAATGAGACCCCGACACCTGGCTTGCCTTAACCGGCCGTCCGGGGGTGGAAACGGCAAGAGCTAAGAACCTAAGCTCCAGGGTAGAAGTGTTAAAGGGCATAACGCCGCGAGTAGCTCTCAGTGAAAGTTGCCCCTCCGGTGCCAAGATACGGCAGCCTTTATGGGGGCCCATTCAGTGGGTGGCAAGTCATCACTTGCCTAAATATATTTTGAGATGATACTGGATAAGGCAGGTGCTGTTTCTCATCTTATAGATCAGTTCTCTTATCCACAAGTTTTTCACCTCAATAGCCCAGACTTTTTTAATCCTATACTGTACAGTAGTTTCATATTCCATTTTATACACATTCCATAATTGTATTTTTTATATTCAAAAGGGCCTCTTGGTGTTTGGCTTTGGCCCCACCAATGCCTACCAAATGTCCGAGCTAGACTCGTGACTGTTATTAAAAAAAGTGAATTAATAATTATATTAATTTCAAAGAAACCTCAATGATAATCATAAGATTGTGGTATCAATTCATGCCATTTAACTTGACACATTATAAGTGCATGACTTCAGTTATAATTTTCTTAGATAAATAGATATTATTATTTTGACTCTTTGTTGATGTCATATGCCTTTATAATGAGTATTGTAAGGGTTATCTCAAGATAATGAGGTTAATTATAATTTTAACATTGGGTTTTATGATGTTATTCGATTTAAAAGGGCTTTTACACACACATGTTATTCAACATGTGCTTACATTGAAAGCTGAGTAATTCTTTGAATGTTGATAAAGATATTTTGTAAAAACAATAAGAATCTAATAGATACGAGTATCCATATTTTTTTTTTTGCAAAAACAACAGAAATTACTTAGTTAATAAAATATGAACACTAAGATCACAAGTCTACGTTGTTATGACACATGTAATTACTTAAATTAAATTGAGAAATAAATAAAATATCTATCTATATATATATCTACATTAAAAACAGACTTCAAAAATATGTATGAAAAAACCGGCCAAGTGCGAGTCGGACTCGCGCAGGAAGGATTCAGTAACAAACATACAGACAAACTTTTGCATTTATAATATCGATAAACAAGCTAATCATAAATAAAGTCCATCAACCAAAAACAAAATGTGTTATTTATATAAATATTTTAATTTCATTCTAGACAGGAAGCGCACTATAGCGAGACATGACCTCAAGCCGCACGCGCGCCATACAAATGCTATACTAAAACACGCTTTTCTGGAAAGGGACAGAGCATCCCCTTAATCCCTACCAAAAACTTTAAACGCTTATACACGCTTGTATCAGCCAATATTTTTTTTTGTAAATATGTCTAATCTATTTAATAATATTATTATCGAAGGATAGTGTTCACTAAGGCTGTTATGATATTTATAACATTACTAGATGCGCCCCGCGGGTTCACCCGCGTGGTGATGAAAATCGGTGATGATGATGAAAAGGCCTATGTATTAATCCAGGACATGAGCAATGTATATTCCAAATTTCATTCAAATCCATCCAGCCGTTTCTGTGAGATTTGAGTAACAAACATCCATACATCCATACTTTCACATGTATATATTATCATATTAGTGTGATAGTGTGATGAGAATCAACATAGAGTTAATGCAACATTTAGCAACTTGGTGTGCTCAACAAGGCAAAGCAGTACTTCACGCCGAGTCAAAGGCTCTTGCTTTACAAAGCGCAAGTCCGACCTCACATGGAGTACTGCTCCCATCTTTGGAACGGAGCACCCAAGTATCAACTTGAGCCTCTTGATGCATTGCAGCGTAGAGCTGTAAGAATTGTCGATCTCAAGCTCACCAAAAAAAAGGAGTCAACGTAACGAACTTATAAATGCATAGAATTTGTGCGGTAAAAGCCTGAGTCCTACTCTAAGTGAAACCCCAAACACAACGATCGCCGAGCCATACGTCACATTATCACGGATCTTGTCGGATTCATCTCTGCGAAATAGTAAAAAAAGATTTGTTTACGTTGTTAATTATATGATGAATCACCCGGAATTCCCAAGAACAAATTCTTTGGCGCGTCCTTGTAAGGCTGCCTACACACGCGCGACACTCGGCGACTTGGCTGCAACTATTAAGTTGTACCTTGAGTTGAGGAAACTACAGAAACTATTATATAATCCATGTTGTTGTGTGGAAGTAACTATGTAATTCACGCCGTGTTAATTTTGTTGATGACTTGTCTTTATAATTATTGATAAATTATAATTATCAATATAAAAAGGCGACTTCATAAAAAATAAAATGGAACCACACGGGAAGCACTAGCTTTCAAATAAAAAAGAATCATCTAAATCTGTTCACCCACTCGAAAGTTCTGAAGTAACAAACATTTAAAAAAAACAGTCGAATTGAGAACCTTCTCGTTTTTGGAAGTCGGTTAAAAATAATAAACACGTGGGTGCAAATTAACCAGAAAGGTCTCACTGTGACATCTGTCAGTGAACTTTAAAATAATTCAATGGAATGTGTAGGTTTTGTAACAAATGAGCATAAGGAAGTGTGAAGCGTAAATAAATGGTCCATTTAATTTATTGCATTCACTCATTGTTATGATTTAAATTGTGATTGTATGGTGAGATATCAGAATAGCTGCGCCCCGTGGTTTCATCAATAGTCACACTGGTCAAAGAACCCTTGTCTTTAGGCACTGTGGTATCTTGGACGAGAAGATGTCACACAATTTCCCGAACGCTGCCCATCCGAGTTGGATTCTTCGGGCGACCTTATTGTCTAAGTTGGACTTACCTAACTGAAGAATCTGTTCAAGATAGGTGTAATGGTCAACAACTTCGAGAGTATCGTTCCCAACGATTACCGGCAAGGGTACAACATGGACATTGGACATGATTTTTGTCTTGTCCATGTTCATTTTAGGACCCACTTGTTGGGAAAGGCTACTGAGGTAAATTTTCAGTTTTTTTATTGAGTTAAATATATTTTTTAGGGAATTTTATTATAGTTACCCCCAACCAAAGATAATAGATACTCGTATTACCACTTGAGCATAAGTCATAATTTGCGTATGGCGCTTGTGATTGGAGAAAATAAAAGTCATTCATTCAATTCGCGCCTAGGATTGGCCCGCTCGAAAAAGATCCTGCTCAAAATTTTGTACCTTTTCATCACGGCGGGGTAAAGTATGAGCTGTCAAGTGGTTATTATCGTCACTGTTCCCAATCTATAGAGCAGAAATTATGCATCCACGTTTAGTTAGGATGACATGCATAGTTAGCTAACTGACTTCATTCTAAATCCAATATGGCGGACTCCCAAACATGGCGGACCGATTATTTTTTTATGATCCCCATGATATGTGTATCAAATGAAAGGGTTTGCTGAAGAGAATACGAAAAATAAATTGACGTCACACAAAATTCTATATGGCGGACGGCACAAGATTGCGAAAAAAATGGTCTTATCTACTATCCACCATGATATTGGTATCAAACGAAAGGATTAGCGAAAAAATAAAACAAACAATCTTGTTTAAAAGAATATTTTATTTCATTATAAAACGTACCTACCCTATATCGTTTTCTGTACGTGTGAAAAAAACACTTGATTATGTGAAAGAAAAACAAACAAACTCTTGCATTTATAATATTAGTACCTACAACCTCTAATTAGAAAGCTAAAATAATGAGGGCTCGGTAGATTATTCAATTTCATACTATAAAGTTAAACTCATTAAAATATTAGTTACGTATAATTAAAACATTTTTCAGGAATCGATTACTAAAAGAATCTCTAAAAGCGTTTTAATTTTAGAGTACCTACTTATTGTAATTTTTATTTTACAATAGGTACTCTTAGCTTTCTTTAAAAAGAGGTAAAAGTATGTAAAACACTAAGTAGGCCTGTAGGTCTATTTAAACCTCAGAACAGACAAAGGGAGATATGCTCTAGTACAATTATGGTTTGTGTTTAAATATCTCAGTGTTTCACCTAATTTTTTAATTATACTGCTAAACAATTCAATGCAAAAATTGTGACTACGGCATACTTACAAACTTTTTACGCACACTGAGAAACTGGCATCTGCATCATTTGACTCGTCTGCAGGGTGATTTCGTCCTGATTTAAGCCATGTCTCCCTTTTTGTCTGATCTGAGATTTAAACCCATATCTAATTATATGTATTTTTCAAAAGTATCACAAAAGTGTCAATAATGGTAATCTTAGCTAGTCTTGATTATAAACATTAATTTACCTAGTCTCTATTGAGTCTCTATTAGCAATAACATAGAAATGGTAACTTAAAAAAAAACATAAGCTTTAATATCTAATTAATAAATTTAAAAAAGCTTAATATAAGACCTTGACTGTACATTGTTTTTTTCTTTACATGAATCTAATCATTATCAAAGCCAAATCAAAACAATAAAAATGTCACTGGCGCCATATCATCCAAAACAACAACTGGTCGCATGCTAAAGCCGTTCGTGGTGAATAAAAACAACGTGCTCGCATCCTACTAGCCAGTTGAGTTCCAAATCTCAGATACAGACAGTGTCGTGGAGCCTTGAAATCAAAAATCAACCACGTGAAGATACGTTAGCAAAAATAATTATCATATATCGACATAAGATTGAAAATTTATACTTATAAATAATTGAAGACCTGAAGAGTTTAGGAGCAAGTGTGCCGTGTAATTAATTTGAGTCAAATAAAGAAGAAATAATGCAGACCAAAACTGTAATCATCGCGATGTGTTTGGGAATGGCCAGCGCAGCCGTCTGGAGAGGGAAGAATCCACCGAAACCCCAAGGATTTGGTAAGTTGAAATTTTACGTTTCTTTTGTCTGTGAGCTTGATAAACTTGGTAATGGTGTAGAACTTGCTGGCCATGTTGCAGAAGAGATCATTAAGTTTTCCACATATTTGAGTACGTTTTTAAGTGGCGTCAAGTTAAATGAGTCAAATTTTCTATCATCAGTTAGGTACATGATTTTGGATGAGATTTCTGAACAAAAAAACTGGTTTGAGTCATATTATTCAAATACTCCTACCATAAAATTGAGGCAACAAAGCAAAAACAATACAAACAAACCAATCTAATGTAATACAAACCGCAGCGAGTGAATTTGCTGAACTTAATGAAACGGGAACGCTCGCACCCAATTAACATCATCCTAACAAGGAAACGTTGCAGAATTTAAAACAGACAGATAAATAGAATGATAAGAAAAAAATATAATTTATTGTTTACCAAAAATTATAGCACATGATACCAATAGGTATTTATATTCCTGGTGGAAATGCATAGGTACTCAAACTAGGAAAACTTGTGAGATGGCATACCTACCTAGTAATACCATCCGGTGAACATGTATTTGGTTGGTATGTACATGACGGCATGTTGGTAACTGAACTGAATGGAATTAGAGAAAATATCAAAATATATCTATAGTATCTCTAGAAGAGACAACGTTCTTCACACTTCGATTAAGAATAGTTACGAATTAGAAGGATATTTATTTTATTATTACTCTATAGCACATTTAAAAAAATATGTAGAAATGCACAAACGCAGAACTTAATAATAAGAATTAGTTTGTTACCTTTTCAAATGGTTTTTGTTGGGTGTAAGTATAAAAAAATTATGTAAAAAGAATAGAAACAATTAATTCGAAATTGAAACAAATATTACGAGTAAATACTAAACCAATTTAATGGCATTTTCTCTAGTTGCTTCTCTGCAATATTCTATGATAATGTTGAGATACAAATAAAAGTATTTCGATTATTAAATCTTGATGTCTACGGCTTATTTAATCAGAGGAAACGTTTTTAATTAAAATTTTGTTATGGCAGGTTGGAAATCTGCTTTAACAAAGCTTACTTACTTGTTATTGTTTATTTTGACGGAATGAAAAAGAACATTTTTTTTTTTTTAGTTTTTCCGGGCAAAGTTGTTTGAAGATTAGGTGCTAATGAATAAATAATATGTGACAGAAGGCTGAAAACAATTTTAGAGCTTTCAAATTTCACTTAGCTGAGACAACAACAGGTCAACACAATACCAAAAAACAATAAAACAACACTAGACTCCAACATCGACAGAATCGAGCCATTGGTGTTGACGAGTGCACTATTGACCAATGCACATTCCTACAGATTTGTTCCCTACGTGTGTATATATAAAAAAACTGTCACTTTTTGACATATAGCATGTAAGCTCAATGAGCCATAAATGGCCATGTTAGATGATAAAATCAGTGCGGTATGTTAACATACTCGTATCAATGATGAGATGCCTACATATTTTAACGGGGACGTTATACCTGATAACTGTATACATGCAGATGACTGGGTAAATCCTTACGGATTTAGTACTTTGGATTTCCCCCAAATTGTAATACCATGTGTGGGAGTTGTGTTTATTACAATTTTACTGATCCAAACAGCGATAAATGAAATTCCGGTCGGTTGGGTTCTTTTGCTCTAGATATGGGTAAACAAACTGGTATTTGTTCGTTGTATGGATGGATCTAGGTGATTTATTTTAATTTTAAAACGAGAATAAACAACTTACAAAAACATACAAAATCGAAAAAAGTTGTATAATCAAAAAGATATATACCGATATAGATATTGTATAAATGTCTTTATCAAGCTAGCAATGCCACTGTTAGTCTTGTAAAAACCTAAGTTTAATTATAAAATATTGCATAGAGCTAAAATATAACTTATATATAAATAAATAACATAAAATAGTGAGCCTATCGCACCACGTCAATTTTTTTGATGTAAAAGCTATTTTGACAATTATACAGAGATGAATAAAGTCTACTAAAAATGTAAAACCACTACTCGACGCGGGAGATTGAGAATTAAATTACAAAATGTGTAAACTTATATGTAAACCAGGTGCATTCAGTCTAACACACTGATTAATCTAGATAATTTATTTATCAGTAATATCATAACTAAGTGTGGCATGCTTCGATCAAAAAAATCAAAGATGATATTATGATGATGCATATTATATTATCTCAGAAATTATAACACCTATATAATGCTTGACAACATACAGATTTTTAAGAAAGATATTATAAGCAAATATTGTTTGTGGTATTCACAAATGAGTAAATATTTAAAGTGGTACAAGATAATTACTTCATAAATTCTGTTTTGAAATGCAATAAGGTCACTTGCCTCGCGCTGGCGTCAATCTTATTTACTTACATCCGACATAAATTAAATACTACTTGATTTTTCAATTTAAAGTTATTTCAGTTAAAAAGCTATCAATTGAATACGCCGAAGTATCGTAATGAACGTGAATTGAGAAATGGCTTCCCATTTTAGTACTTTATCTCGACGACTTCAGTATTATTTTCTTAAAACATTAAATGTTGAGGCAATAATAATTATTGTGACAAGGAATTATTTAAGTTATATAATTCACAAGGCTTTGGGGGTCAAGGTCTTGAATCGCATCACAAGGTTTGTTTATGTTAAATATTGGTTATTTTTCGAATATTTTGCACATTTCTTTCTTTAATACCGATAAATGTTAAAAAAGTATAATTTCATCTGGTTCTCTTAATATTTATGTTATTAAGTTTGGAACGATTTCAAAATTTATTCATCACTGGCCCATTAGCAGTTGTAAAATATGGAATATTTTGTAAATAAATTGATACTGATCAAGTAATAGTTTCAAATTAATGCGAAAATCACGCAAAATTTGCAAATATAGGAGGTGCCCCAATAACATATTTATATGGAAAAGACACTCATTAATATTTATCAATGAAATTTGGCGCCAGATATTTCAACATATCAAAAAGCTTTACACGATCTTAGATCCTATTTCGAACATACTCAAAATATATCAATAAAGGAAAAATTGCCGGTATTCGTGATAAACTCGAAGGCATAACATATAACATATTATTGCAGGTTTATCATTTTTTCAACATAATATTTATTTAAATAAATGTACTCAATGTTTTTTTTTACTTTACAATTGTAAAAAAATGCCAAAGATATTATCATATGCCGCGGGCGGAAGCTAGTCGATTAATAAATGGTAATGGAAAAATAACTACAGTTACTACAAATTAGCACAAAAAAATTAGTTTTGGAAACTATTGTCGTGACGATATTTACACGATGGCGCCTAAACTTCCATTCAAGGTTAAATACTAAAATAGGAACAAAATTCGTTCATCATCATCACTGCAGCTGGACATAGGCCTCCCCCTTTAACCTCCACACTGAACGAAATCCTGCCATCTGCGTCCACTGGATGCCCGCGACTCTCACAATGTCGTCGGTCCATCTAGTGGGAGGCCTAACCACGCTGCGTCTTCCAGTTCGTAGTCTCCACTCAAGAATTTCGATTACTCGTTACGTACTCACAATGAATCAAGGCTATGTATTATTGAGATGATCAATCATCAATTGTAGGATCAATGTTAAAATCCATGTGTCAGCTAGATCCTCACGTCATGACCGCCAAAACGACTTTGACCTTACTTTTCATACTGCTAAGCCGTTCCTGACGTCATTTATATGACTCAAAGAAAAATCTTCTAGGAAATGTTAAGTAATAAGATATCTCATAATGTTATTGACTTGTTTTTTAATTCCGATTTTTTATAACGGTTTCGTTTCCGGGAGGAATGAGTAAATAATACTTAAGTGTTTTGCGAAGGTCCTAACGGAATTTTAACATTTATTAGTGGATAAATTAAAATTAAAGTTATATGATTATTTACGGGATATTTACCGTGGTAAGGCGGTGGTCGTGGTAATCATATAACTTTAGTGAACAATCGTGATAGTTTAAAACAGTGGTTAAATTAAAATTATTTATCAATAAAAAATGATCACCGAACAGTCATGTTTTGAACATAAATTGTAAATGTAATGTTAATAACCGATAATTTTGTATCAAGTTAACAAAATGAATGGTACATCATCATCACATCATCAGCTAGTAAAAGTCCACTGCTGAACAATGGTTTTCTGTTAGCGATGGTTATTGCCATAATCCCGACGCTTGGCAGGTCGTTTTGGATCGTGGATGAATGGTACTTTCTTTAAAATTGTATATTTATTTTAAGATAATCACAATTTAAGTTATATAATACCTCCTTCTTAACATATTTTTTACATCAGAAGTAGTATCTATAGATTTCGCTTCAAAACAAATCTCGCGTGGTTTTTGGTACTATATTTTTAAACCATTATATTTGTAGCATTATTTAGATTAAGCATAGGGCTAGGAAAATCGGACTGCCAGAGGGAGCACCAAAAACCGACGCCGCTTTGTGGTTGATATTCCGAAAACTCGTACGAAGTACTTTGATTCCACTTTTATTGTGTGAACTGTTGGTCTGTGGAATGCGATTCCTGAATGGGTGCTCCCTGATAGTTACAATCTAAGTGTCTTCATATCGCGAGTGAATGGGTTTCTTCTAGGCAAGCGTGCTCTAATCGTAGACCGCATCATTTAACAAGAAAGATTTTTTTTAAAAACTAATATACATTAACTTCCGTCAGATGGTTGACTCATCATCATAATCAGCCTATCTTTGTCCACTACCGGACACACGCCTTCTCACACACAGAGAGAGAGAGAGAGAGAGAGAGGATGGGCCCTTCTATGCTGGCCCAGTGCATGTTGGTGAATGTCATGTCTTTAAACTTTTGTGGTTCTTGGACATACCGGTTTTCTCACGATGTTTTTGTTCACCGTTGTTGAGCAATGTAATCGACACTACACATAATTTATTTAAGTAAGTATTAAATAGGTTATTGGTGCAGGACCGAGGATCAAACCGGGTGCCATCAGATTGTAAACCGCACATGTTACCGCTAGGCCACCATCGCTCATCGTATATAACTAGATGGTGGTCAAACATGGTCTTATACACCATAAAAAAATCCTTTGATTATCTTAATACCTAGTTTACTAACACCATGTTATTTCCTTACTTACAGAAGACAAGGAAGGTTGCTACATAAAGGAAATCAATGACGTGATCCCATTCGGCGAAACCATCACACCAATTGGCTACTGCTACAGAATCAACTGTGCACCAATGATGGATTATGCTTCGTAAGTATTTAATTGTACTTAAACGTTTTATAATTACCACGACCGGTAAGGCTTACCCGGGCAAATAGATTTAAAAAAAACACCAATAATTACACTCATGAAACAAAAGTTTAAAAACTTCTGAAACAATTGGCGGTAGATCATTAAAAATGATGATTATCTGGCTAGGGTGTTTTTGTGTGTTTCATGACATCTACAGAATCCTAGTGGGAAGCTACAAGCGTAACTTAATTTTTTCGCAACGAATCAAGTAAATAAAATTGCTATTCCATCAACAAACAAATATATCAAATGTAAACAACTTTTTGAACGCATGGTATGTTATTTACTGTAGGAAATGATTTACGATAGTTAAATAAATAAAATATATTTGGCCAGTTTAATCACTTGTGACTGGCCTACTACTTTGCAAAGAAGATATTTTGTGAAACATCCTTAGCAAAGATGTTGCTTGCACTAGTTTTTTAAGGTGTTTTATCAGGTGTAATTAACTTGTATAGTTATAGTTATTGTTCAAAAAATATGTATTTATCTATTCAGTAAAATATCTTTAACAAAGAATATCCTTATTCGATATAGATACATACACATACATATATAGATATTTAGTGAAATATTGCAAAACTAGCAAAGCAAACAAGCATATATAGCAAAGAAGATATTTAGTAAAGTAAAATGCGATTAATATTAATAATTTGTTTTTAATATTTCAGATGCGGAGTTGTAGGCACTAATGATGAGAATTGCCACGTCACTAACGAAGATCTCAGCAAACCCTACCCAGCATGCTGTCCAGATATCGAATGCGACGAACTTAATCAAATTGATTAATATAGATTAATATGTAAGCTAATATGTGAGCCTGTGAATTATTTGAATGATGGCATCATTAGTGTTGAAATTTTTGATAAGATGGTTAAAGATCAGACTAAATTGAACAAAGTTGTAGCTTTGTTCGAAAGGTGATCGAGGATGGACCGAAGCAAATCTCGTGTCAAGAAAATAAGAATAAACGCCTAAAATAAAAAGACATTTGTAAAGAAATCGTAGTAAAAAGAAACACGACAAAATAAAAACTGCCTAAATCGGAAATAAGATTTTGGATACATTAGAAAATGCTGTCTTATTTATTAACCATGGAAATTGGGAACATGCAAAGAAGAATAGGAACATGGAAAGCATGTGACGTTTTTCAGCGAAAGAAGATTATCATTGTAAAAAAAGCGAACTGACTCTAAAGGATAACATTGCAATCAATGTAAAATAAATGCCACCATTTAAATAAACATTTGGATCATCTCAAAGACTAGATTTTAGATAGAGTTCCTTATTGTGAATTGGAGTAAAATAGTTATTTATTTCAATTCTAGAAGCTATCTTGCCGCCAAATTGTTGAATTTATTTATTTTAATTAAATTAAATGTTATGATAGTATACTGTGTTTGATTCCTAAATTTAACGTATTTGAACTGTCTAGAAATATTTCATAGAATCTAATTATTTAAACATGAATAAAAAATATGGGTAACTAAACTATCAATAATTTCCTGATACAACGTTGAGTTAATATATTATTATGTCTTGAAATGGCAATCTGAAAATACATTTAAATGTGCCTTAATTTAAATATATTTTCGGTGTCGATAAATCTAGATATTTCTTCGAAACAAATATTGTAACCATTTATATTCAAACTTATGAGTTAAAGTGATGATTTACTTCAACGTAAAGTAGCAATTTGATATTTCTACAACAAAAAATATAAAACAAACAAGTGGGAGTCAGAAATGCACAACGAGAGTTCAGCACCCAAAAAAATTATTATTTAATCATTTCGGGATATTTAGCACGTGTTGGCCGATATTTATTATTGAAAAAAGAAGTTTTACTTTTAAGAGTTGTACTAGTTGTGGCAGTTGATAGGTATAAGCTGTATCTTGGCGGTGGTCTGCTCTCTTACAGTTCATGTGGTTTCGGACTAGAGTTATTAGATAAAGCGTCCTTTAGGGATATAATGAATCGGATTTCACCTTTAGGGGCTAAGTATTACAGTCGATTTTAATACACGCTCAAAAAAGCTATCGATGAAAACTCCTCTTAAGATTTTTAGGGCAATTGCGTATAAACGTTTGATTGCTATCATGAAAATGTAGTGTAGATTTTTTTGGAATGTAATTTAGGCACTGAATTTAGGAGGCTAAGCTTTTTTAAATATATTTCTGTAAATCTTAGTAATGTTTCTATGAATACCTTAGTTGTGTTGGGCTTAAATACTTAGAAAAATAATTGAGTGGAAAAAAAAACAGCATGCAATTAACGCGTGGTAAGTAAAAACTGCCACAACGCAAAATTCACGTTACGGCACTAACAAAAAACGCTCACGATAGGCTGTGCAAAAGACAGGATGAAAATTCTTTCTTACATAGTCTTTGAGCCTAATTTATAGACACTTAATAAGACTGTATTAGTGTATTTCCCCAAGCCGCTAAGCGTGGGGATTATGGCAACACCCCTCTCTATGAGGGAGGCCTTGTCCAACAGTGGACGTTAATTGGCTGATGATGTGTGTGTGTGTGATTAGTGTATTTATTAGGTAGACAATGTAAGTCGTTTTTTGTTGGTTTCAGTCGATAGTCGTTGGGGTAGAGGTGTTTAAGTTGGGGAGACTATGAATCGGAAAATGTAGCGAAGCAAGGATTGAGACTCGATGGAGTAACGGTATACGTAAAGCTGGCGGCGCATGCTTGTGTCCAGCAGTGGAATAAGAGAGTCTGATTATAATTTAGATTAAGTTTTTTGTATTTGTATATTTTTTGTATCTAAACGTAAAAACCGACCCTCTTGATCCCCAAGATAGGCAAGTATTATATAAATAGACCCCTTACAACATATTAATCTACGATTCCGGCATGGTAAACATACTAGCAGATATGCAGATATTTTTTTGAATTCGTCAAAATTGACGTATAGGAAAGTGGTCTTCAGTAATACAGTATCCTCGGCCTATATTTATTCCTAACAGCTCACCTGATGAAGTGGTCAAAGATAGCAAATACGCCTAGCTTGGAATAGGCACTGGCTCTCAAGTGATCCTAAAGGAATATACCACTAAAGCCCATATAGTTAACAATAGTCATGCTTGTTTGTGCGACATTTTTTATAATAACCTTTGATAATGAGTTCAGCTTATTTGACTTTGGTCTCCGCATTTTTATAAATATTCAACTTTATCTGTATTTTAACACGATATCGCTTTACAGAACGGTGAACATGCTACCAAAATTTATACATGTTTTTAATGATATATACTGGGACACTATTGCACACAAATGGTCATCTGACCCCAAACTAAGCAATGCTTGTATTATGGCTGCCAGAGACTGATAAATGATATACATACACATATATATAGATAAATGATAACTACTTCGTCGTTTACAATAAACCATCCGCACAGTACACCGAGAAAGAACCAAACACAGCTACGCTGCTGTTGAAGAAAGTGCCAAAACTGTCGTGGCTACGAAAAGTAATGGCAAGCATTGATGATCTGAGTCGAAGACAACCTGGGCCCCGATTCTACTAAACCAATTGTTTTTCAATTGTTAATGAATTGCCTCTTTTTTTTTTCTTTTGACACTTTATCTATACTTACCAAAAGTGTCAAGAGGGTAATTTTTGAGGCAATTCATTACCAATTTAAAAAAAATTCGTTTAGTAGAATCGAGGCCCTGGACATTTGTGTGAACCACTTTAAACTGGTTTTCCCTAGTAGATCTTTAATCAGAGGTATGCGATTTAGTTGGCAAGAGTTTAAAACAATAATTTTCTTGAATAGTGATATCAAAACATAAATAAATATTTAAAAAAACGTTACTTAGTTTTTAAATATATTTGTATGAAAAGTTTTTAGTACGATTAAGAAATCATGTGGTACGATTAAACATACCGGTCTTTATATCGTACTGAAACCCACTTTTTGTTTGTATCAAAACCGATTAATTTAAAACTGCTATCTGTTTGATAAAATAAAGGTATATTAAAGTCGCTAAACTAAAGTAAGTTATGAAGTAACAACGACAAAAATATCCTTGATAGTTTTCTCACAAGCTTGAATCACAGTTAGGGGGTACGATATAGCCAACTCTCCCCTATATATATTTTTCAAAAGTATCACAAATTCTTAATAATGGTAAGTAATTTTAGCTAGTCTTGATTATAAACACAGGTATCATGTATTGCAGGATCTACCTAGTCTCTATTGTGTTTAGACAATAACATAGAAATTATAACATTAAAAAAACCATTAGCTTAAATATTAACTTAAAAAAGCTTAATATAAGACCTTGACTATATATTGTTTTTTCTTTACACGAATCTAATCATTACCAAAGCCAAATAAAAATGTCAACAGCGCCATATCATCCAAAAAACAACTGGTCGCATGCTAGAACCGTTGGTGGTGAATAAAAACAACGTGCTCGCATCTCACTGGCCAGTCGAGTTCCAAATCTCAGATACAGACAGTGTAGTGGAGCCATGAAATCAAAATCAACCACGTGAAGATACGGTAGCAAAAATAATTACCACATATCGACATAAGGTTGAAAACTGATACTCACAAATAATTGAAGACCTGAAGAGTTTAGGAGCAAGTGTGACGTGTAATTAATTTGAGTCAAATAAAGAAGAAACAATGCAGACCAAAATTGTAATCATCGCGATGTGTTTGGGAATCGCCAGCGCAGCCGTCTGGATAGGGAAGAATCCGCCGAAACCACAAGGATTTGGTAAGTTGAAATTTTACGTTTCTTTTCTTTGTGAGCTTGATAAACTTGGTAATGGTGTAGAACTTGCTAGCCATGTTGCAGAAGAGATCATTAAGTTTTTCCACATATTTGAGTACGTTTTTAAGTGGCATCAAGTTTAATGAGTCAAATTTTCTATCACCAGTTAGGTACATGATTTTGGATGTGATTTCTGAACAAAAAAACTGGTTTGAGTCATATTATTCAAATATTCCTACCATAAAATTGAGGCAACAAAGCAAAAACAATACAAACAAACCAATCTAACGTAATACAAACTGCAGCGAGTGAATTTGCTGAAATTATGAAACGGGAACGATCGCACCCAATTAACATCATCCTAACAAGGAAACGTTGCAGAATTTAAAACAGACAGATAAATAGAATGACAAGAAAAAAATATTATAGTATTGTTTACCAAAAATTATAGCACATGATACCTATAAGTATTTATATTCCTGGTACTAAATGCATAGGTACTCAAACTAGGAAAACGTGTGAAATGGCATACCTACTAATACCTTCCGCTAAACATGTATTTGGTTGGTAATGATATGTGACATGACAAATAACTGAATCAAACAAAAACTGAACTGACCCCTAGTCAAGGCATCGCATCACAAGGTTTGTTTATGTTAGTTATTGATTATTCGTCGAATATTTTGCACATGTCTTTCTTTAATACCGATAAATGTTTAAAAAGTATTATTTCATCTGGTTGTCTATTAAGTTTGTAACACTTTAAAATTTATTCATCACTGGCCCATTAGCAGTTGCAAAGGTGGAATTTATAGTAAATAATTTGAAATTATCAAGTAATAGTTGCAATGATGATGAGTTGCAAATTAATGCGAAAAATCACGCAATATTTGCAAATATAGGTGCCCCAATAACATATTTATATGGAAAAGACACTCATTAATATTTATCAATGAAATTTGGCACCAGATATTTCAACATATCAATAAGCTCTACACGAGCTTAGATCCTATTTCGAACATACTCAAAATATAGGTAACAATAAAGTAAAAATTACCGGTATTCGTGATAAACTCGAAGGCTTGACATATTATTGCCGGTTTATCATTTTTTCAAGATAATATTTATTTAAATACCTACTCAATGATTTTTTTACTTCACAAATGTGCTCTGACAGGGCATCGGGAGCACGAAGATAAAAATACACGATTAACTGTTATATCATATGCCTCGTGCATGTTATCGATTAATTAATGGTAATGGAAAAATAACTACAGTTGTTACAAATTATCACAAAAAAAAACAAGTTTTGGAAACTAAGTCGTGACATGATATTTACACGATGGTGCCAAAACTTCCATTCAAGGTTAAATACTAAAATAGAAACAAAATTCGTAATTACTCGTTCATCATCATCACTGCTGAACATATGCCTCCTCTTTAACCTCCACACTGAACGACATCCTGCCATCTGCATCCACTGGATGCCCGCGACTCTCACAACGTCGTCGGTCCATCTAGTGGGAGGCCTAACTACGCTGCGTCTTCCGGTTCGTAGTCTCCACTCAAGAAACTTGATTACTCGTTACGTACTTACAATGAAACAAGGTTGTGTATTATTAATAATAATATATTTTCTTTTTTCTTATATAATTATCATAATCATACTCGTTAATATCTTATGTAATAATACTTGTAACATTATCCAAGCCTAGACCCATAGATGGGAGAAGACGCTGGTTCTCGAAATACAGTGAAAACTAGTTCGAGATCCAGAGGCTTCACTATGTTAAATGTACTGTTATTATAAGTTTAAATAAATAAATGAATAATTGATTGATTGAATATTTTTTCTTTTGTATTTACTAATAAATATGTTTATGTTTATTGAGATGATCAATCATCAATAAAATAAATAAATACCTGGGACATTATTGCAGCCATGGTCATCTGACCCCAAACTAAGCAAAGCTTGTAATATGGCTGCCATATGCAGAGACTGATATACAGTAATAAAAGTCCACTGCTGAACAAAGGCCTTTCTCTCATAGATGGGTGTTGCCATAATCCCCACGCTTGGGAGGCGTTGGATCGTAAATGGGATCGTGAATGAATGGTACTTTCTTTAAAATTCTAGATTTATTTTATGATAAGCACAATTTAAGTCAATACATCGTTATTACCATATTTTTTAACATCAGAAGTAGTATCTATAGATTTCGCATCAAAACAAACCTCGCGTGGTTTTTGGTACTACATTTTTAAACCATTATATTTGTAGCATTATTTCGATTAAGCATAGGGCAAGGAAAATCGGACTGCCTGAGGGAGCACCAAAAGCCGACACCGCTTTGTGGTTGATATTCCAAAAACCCGTACGATTTCATTGATTTGCTTTGATTCCACTTTTATTATGTGAACTGCTGGTCTGTGGAAAGCGATGCCTGAATGGGTTCCTTGATAGTTACAATCTGGGTGTCTTCACATCGCGAGTGAATGAGCTTCTTCTAGGCAAGTGTGCTCTAATCGTAGACCGCATCATTTAACTACAAAGTTTTTTTTAACTATACACAGTAATATACAGTAACTTGCGTCAGTTGGTTGACTCATCATCATAATCAGCCTATATTTGTCCACTACCGGACACACGCCTTCTCACAGAGAGAGAGAGAGAGAGAGAGAGAGGATGGGCCCTTCTATGTTGGCCCAGTGCATGTTGGTGAATGTCATGTCATTAAACTTTTGTGGTTCTTGGACATATCGGTTTCCTCACGATGTTTTTGTTCACCGTTTTTGAGCAATGTAATCGACACTGCACATAATTTATTTAAGTAGGTATTAAATAAGTTATTGGTGCAGGGCCGAAGATCGAACCGGGTGCCATCAGATTGTAAACCGCACATGTTACCGCTAGGCCACCATTGCTTATCGTATATAACTAGATGGTGGTCAAACATGGTCTTATACACCATAAAAAATCCTTTGTTTATCTTAATACCTAGTTTACTAACACCATGTTATTTCCTTACTTACAGAAGACAAGGAAGGTTGCTACATAAAGGAGATCAATGACGTGATCCCATTCGGCGAAACCATCACACCAATTGGCTACTGCTACAAAATCCACTGTGCATCAATGATGGATTATGCTTCGTAAGTATTTAATTGTACACGTTTTATAATTACCACGGCCGGTTAGGCTTACCCGGGCGGATAGTAAAATAATAATTATCAATTTAAAAAAAACTAACTTCATTTCATAACTGGACCAAATTGAAATGGGTCCACACGAAAGCACCAGCTTTCAAATAAAAAAAAGAATCATCACAATAGGTTCACCCAGTCGAAAGTCCTGAGGTAACAAACAAACAAAAAAACAGTGAAACTGAAAACCTCCCCCTTTTTGGATATTTTTCACACCATAAACTACACTCATGAGACAGAAAAGCTTAAAAATTTCTGAAAAAATTGGCGGTAGATCATTAAAAATGATGATTATCTGGCCAGGGTGTCTGTGTGTGTTTCATGACATATACGGAATCTTAGTGGGAATCTACAAGCGCTACATAATGTTTTCGCAACGAATCAAGTAAATTAAATTGCTAATCCATAAACAAACAAATATATCAAATGTAAACAACTTTTTGATATCATGGTATGTTATTTACAGTAGGAAATAATTTACGATAGTTAAATCAAAAATATTCGGCCAGTCTAATCACTTGCGACTGGCTACTACTTAGCAAAGAAGATATTTTGTGAATCATCATTAGCAAAAATGTTGCTTGCACTACTTTTTAAGGCGTTTTATTGTGTGTAGTTAATTTGTGGTGGTATTTGTATGTAATGTATAGCTATTAAATATTTTTTAAATCTATTTAGTAAAATATATTTAACAAAGAATGTCCTTATTCGATATGTATATATATAGATATTTAGTGAAATATCCTAAGCAAAGAAGATATTTAGTAAAGTAAAATGCGATTAATATTAATGATTTGTTTTTAATGTTTCAGATGCGGGGTTACAAGCACTAATGATAAGAATTGCTACGTCACTAAAAAAGATCTCAGCAAACCCTACCCAGCATGCTGCCCTACTATCGAATGCGACGACCTTAATCAAATAGATTAATATATATTAATATGTAAGCTAATATGTGAGCCTTTGAATTATTTTGATGATGGCATTATGAGTTTTGTAAATTTTGATGAGATGGAGATGGAGAGAGAATGAATTGAATAAAATTGTAGCTTTGGAAATGAAAATGGTTGAAAAGAAACACTAAGAAAGGTGATCAAGGATGGACCGAAGCAAATCCCGTGCCAAGAAAATAAGAATAACTGCCTAAAAAAAACACATATGTAAAGAAATCACAGTAAAAAGAAACACGACAAAATAAGAACTGCCTAAATCGGAAATAAGATTTTGGGTACATTAAACACTGCTATCTTAGTTATTTACCATGAAAATTGGGAGCATGTAAAGAAGAATCGGCACGTGGAAAGCATGTGACGTTTTAGAGCGAAAGAAGATTATCATTGTATAAAAGTGAACAGAAGCTAACTAGGCATCAACATTAACGGCGAGTACATCACTCACCTTCGATTTGCCGACGATATTGTGGTCATGGCAGAATCGATGGAAGATCTCAGCAAGATGCCCGAAGGCCTCAATCGAGTCTCCTAACAGGTGGGCCTTAAGATGAATAGGACAAGACGAAGGTCATGTCAAATATCCATTTTTTGCCCACTCCAGTATCAGTTGGGAACTCAGCTCTAGAAACTGTTGACGCGTCATCTACCTAGGACAAACACTCCAATTAGGCAGGTCCAACTTCAAGAAAGAGGTCAATCGGCGAATCCAAGTCGGCTGGGCAGCGTTCGGTAAACTTCGCAACGTCTTCTCGTCCAAAATACCTCAGTGCCTTATGACGAAGGTCTTCAACCAGTGTATGTTGCCAGTGATGACACGGAACTGAAACGTGGTCTCTCAATATGGGCCTCATTAGCAATCTCAAAGTCGCACAACGAGCTATGGAGATTGCTATGCTCAGGGTTTCTCTACGAGATCGAATCAGAAATGAGGAGATCCGTAGACGAACTAAAGTCACCAACATAGCCCACTGGATTAGCAAGTTGAAGTGGCAGTGGGCAGGGCACATAGCACGCAGAACAGATGGCCGATGGGGCCGAAAGTTTCTTGAGTGGAGACCGCAGACCGGTAAGCGCAGTGTAGGACGTCCACCTAAGGACAGACGACCTAAAAAAGACCGCTGGAAAAAGCTGGATGCAGGCAGCTTCCAACCGGTCCTTTTGGAAATCGATGGGGAGGCCTATGTCCAACAGTGGACGTCCTATGGATGAAATGATGATGATAATGAACAGAAGCTAAAGGATAACATTGCAATCGATGTAAAATAAATGCCACCATTTAAATAAACTTTTGGATCATCTCAAAGATTAGATTTTAGATAGAGTTCCTTATTGTGAATTGAAGTAAAATTGTTATTTACTTCAATTCTAGAAGCTATTTTGCCGCCAAATTATTGAATTTATTTATTATTAATTTTATTGTTAAATAAAATGTTTTGATAGTATACTGTATTTGATTCCTAAATTTAGCGTATTAGAACTCGCTAGGAATATTTCATAGAATCTAATTATTTAATAATTGGCCAAGAGCGTGTCGAAACACGCATATGGTAGGGTCCGTAATCAAAGCCATATAATTGTAGTCGTAACTACAATTATATGGCTTTGATTACGGATTTGTTCAGAAAATTATGGTTATAGAAACATTCGAACAAACGAAGCTTTGTGGACTTAGCCAAATTTCAGAGATGTACCATCCCGACATAGCATATACTTTTTATGGTTTAAACATACAGGAAACTGATTGAGAAACATTATTTGTGAAGACCATTTTACAAAAAGGTCTATGACCTATGAGCTAGAACGCTTTGAAATTATTACAGTTTTATCGGTGTTACTCAAAAATTCATCATCAGATAATATTCGAAATAATTTTGAATGAAGGTTTTAAATATGATCTATCTGTATTGTAAGATTCAAGTTTCTATGTCTTATAGTTTACAAATGTAGGGGGGGGGGGGGGGGGGTCCAACTTTTTGCCACTTTGGTGGGCCATATTTCGCCAAGTATAGACTTTTAAAAAAAGCGATGTATCAAACTTTACCTTCTTTTTAAAAGACCGTTTCAATGATAGACCCCACACGAGTAGTTGGAGTGAAAAAAAAAATTCATCCCCATTTCACATGTACCAGAGCCACCTCTAAAATGCAATATTATATGTTTTTTATACTTTTAAAATTGAGATCTATATTACAACTGTCATTATGCAAAGTTTCATTCGCTTATCTTAATAATTATAGAAGTTAGGTTTTAAAAAGTTTGGACGGACGGACAGACAGACAGACAGCACGAATTTATAAGGGTTCCTTGTCGGGCTACGGGACCCTAAAAATGAATAAAAAATGTGTATAAACAAAATAATTTCCTAGTAAACTGTTGAAATAATATACATTATATCTAGAAATGCAGTAGAAATGGCAATCTGAAAATAAATTTGAATGTGCTCTTATTTAAATATATTTTCGGTGTCGATAAATCTGGATTTTTCCAAGTAACAAATATATTAAGCATTTAAATTCAAATTTATGAGTTAAAGTGATGTTATATCAATTTAAATTAGCAATTTGATATTACTACACGCAATAAATTATTTTTAACAAAAAAATACCGATGTTAAAACCACAAATAGGCACTCAAGAGCGAAAAATTTAATGTAATTATTATAAGCGCTACCCACTCATCTATTTGAAGTCGGTGCCAGCCAAGCCAAATAGGTAGTAGATTGTCCATGAGGAGTTTAGAATAGACTATAATTATTATAGTTAGATCCATTTACAGAATTTCGTGTCTTTGCTGTTCGCCGTTGAGGAGTTCCATTATCAACCTCCTGGATCTATCATCAGATCAACTTAATAGTACCAGATCATTGCATTGTTACTAAACTTACATAAGTATGCAAAATTTCAGCTCAATCGGATACCTGGAAGTGAGACAAACATTGTTAGTTAGTTATTCCTCGATTTCCTTGAGATTCCATCAACAAATCCTGACTTGATGGTGGTCCCAACCTAGGGAGTATACCTTTTCGAACTAAAAAAGATTTTTTAAATCGGTTCACAATTGGCGAAAATATCGATGAACATACAAAAAAAAATACATTCAGACGAACACAGTACCTCCTCCTATTTGAAAGTCGGTACAAATATAAAGTAAACAAGTGGGAGTCGGACATGCATACTGAGACACCCAATTTTTTTTTCCTTTCATCATCTATACCACGTGTTCGATATGCTCTTGACCGATGTATATTATTTTTTGTTTTACTTTAGAGAGCTGTACTATAACGGCGGTTGGTCATATAGTTAACAATAGTCATGCTTAATTGTGAATTGTTTATAACCTTTGATAATGAGTTCAGCTTATTTGACTTTGGTTGTCACATTCTTATAAAAACATTCAACCTTATCAATATTTTAATACGATTTCGCTCTTCAGAACGGTAAACATGATGCCAAATTGTCTAAATGTTTGATTCTACTATCCTTGTTCAGCATCGTCAAAGCTGAAGAAAGCATCGAGTGGTTTGATGGAAGGTGGGTGCCAGTTGTACAATATTTCATCGCAGTGTTTGCTTTCCAATTTATGTGATAAGATCAACATATTTTGTGCAAGGGAGAACTGAAGTCGTGCGGAGACAAAGGAGAAGTATCTGCTGTTAATCACATAATACAGTCTTAGAACGCTACCTTGTTATACTCGTAATAATCCATAGTTCAACTGAAGGACAAGGTGCTCTTAACGTCAGTTGCAAATGCAGCGATAAAGACGAAGACCACACAGTATACAGAAAGATAAATGATAACTACTTCGTCGTTTACAATAAACCATCCGCAAAGTACACTGAGAAAGAACCAAACACAGCTACGCTGCTGTTGAAAGAAAGTGCCAAAACGTCGTGGCTACGAAAAGTAATGGCAAGCATTGATGATCGGAGTCGTAGACAACCTGGAAATTTGTGTGAATCATATTTTTATGTTACGGAATTTGAATATTTGGATTAGAATATGCTATTTATACGTACTTTATCTACTATTATAAAATTATATAAAAGGCGATGTGTGTATGTATGTTCCCTATGGACTCCGAAATCGCATGACCGATTTTGATAAAATTTTCAGGCATTCTTCAGATTAGCTCAGCGAGTGACATTGTGGAGTTTGGCAGCGATAAGATAAACAGTTTTTTTGATGTTTTATTATTTTCCCTACAAAAAACAAGAACAAGGATTGAAATCTTATATATCTCGGCGTGTTAATGTTCACGTTCACGTGATTTTCCGCACTGCGCTGATTCAAGCTAGCGTTAAGAGGTAGCCATAGGGCCAACGAAATTTGAACGAAGCATAGGGCCGATACGGTTTTCAATTACAGACAAATCTTTCCTATTCAGTTAGTTTCCGTTAGGATATGTTTGTATTTAATATGTCGAGGTAAAAAGCTCATTTATTATCTGTAAGATAAATAATCCATCTCGCTTGACGTAGCTTTAAAATATCCTCGGTAAAAATAAATTTCACGAAACAAACGCAGCACACTCATGGGTGACATTTAAAACGGGATGCCTTAACTTTTTCTCTTTCATTAAATCATTGTTATCTTGGCTATCTTTTTACGCTTGTCGAGAAGAGTTTTTGTCGTGGCACTATTTTTTCTCTTAACGTTTGTTTGGGCTCTTAAATCTTTATTTTTATTCTTTACTAAGTTTCAAATGAATGAAAATTTGGTTTACAATTTTATGGTTCACTGATTATATGCATATATTTAAAAAATATGCACTCTAAAATTATTGTTATGTACAGAAAAGTATAATGAGAACAACTGTTAGAAATTAAAAGGACTGGTATAACAATTTAGAAATTTAACTATGTCTGGCCTTGAAAATTGATCTACGTTTTCAATTCTATTTAAATTTGAGGTCCTACTTTCTTTCCAAAATAATTTCTGTATTTTTGGTATATTGTAATGTCTAAAATACGTTTTTCTAATATAGTATAGAGGCATTGTTAATATTACATACCTACGCCATAAACTTAGTGAGTAGGCGTTCTACCCGCTGAGATTATTTTATTATTGCCTTTATTTCTTTGCTTAAGGTGAAACGTTTCACTTTGGCGGGAAAATCAAAATTCAAACAGTTTTTTTGTCCTTGTAGCCAGGCCGGGTAATTATTGTGAAATGGCATAGTGTTCGCGAAAATTGTTGGTCGTTCTTTACATTATCATGTACAGCTATTAATCAGTTACTACCCATATTACTTACATTTGGCAATTAACCGTTTGAAACAGCATACATTTGTTTATTGATAAATGTATGTAATAATGTGCATTGGAGATAAATAACTTTACGCTAGTTTGTAAAGAATAATAATCAATTTTCGCGAACATCATTATAGTTTACAATAATTACCCGGCCTAGCTACAAGAACAAAAAAACTGTTTGAAATTTGAATTTCCCGCCAAAGTGAAACGTTTCACCTCATTTAATCATTCATTCTTTCATTTCAATCATTCTTTCATTCAATTCAATTGAATTCCATATTTCATCTCTCGCACGTTTTTAATTTCGACAATACTGTGTCTACCCTGTTAATTTTGTGTTTAGCTTTGCGGAAACTTAAGTGTTAATGAAATAAAGTCAAAAATAAATTAAACTCGGCTGATTTAGGCGTAAGACGCAAGTGCGTAGATAATGTGACAGATGCATTAACTGCATCTAGATACCAATCTACGTATATGCAAATCGGTCTCTTTAGTGGTCATCTACATATGCATAATTGCAGATATGGAGTTCCATTACAAGTAGCGGTTGCAGTTGACTAATGCACGTTGTTTCCGAGCCGGGAATTAACTATGCCTCTGTTTTGCCCGACTGTCTTCGTGGGGCACAAGTTAAAGGAGAAAGAGTGTTTTCATAGAGATAATTAACATTGTTTCACGTTTTTGTCTGATTTTCTTTAACCCTGGACACCTATCCTTCGGCGAACCGAGAAGTTCACATCAGAAATATGTCTTTTCGACGTGTGCGCCATCTATGCAATTTCACTCGTCAACTTAATGTTCGCCGAGCTCTCTCTGGAGGTGATGGGGTCCGGCGAAATTGAAAAATTAAGTACGGTAAGTACTTAATTTTTATATATTACGAAAATAGTCGTCGTTTAAATGAATGTGAGAGTTTGTGTACTTGTTGTTTTTTTACCATGGTGTTTTTTTTGCATTTACTACGATTTCTAAACGATTCCTTTCTGATGCATATATCACGCGGCTATTATTGGTCGAGGCAGACGGCAGTGCATTAGAGGAGTCAACCGATAGCGAAACAAAAGATATTGTGGAGGTGGTACATCATCCACCTCCACATCATCGCAAATAGAAAGAGATGCTCAAGAAGACCCTTTAGAAAACGAAGATAGTCTTCTGGATACTCAACAGGGTTTTTCGCGTGCTTTGCTAGATGACGTGTATCATGAGCCTATACACTATGCGGTATAAAAATACCACCTGTTCCATCGGAGAAAAGGTCAGGTAGTAATTCAATTATCTTGGCATTCTCATAAAGCAATATGCGAAGTCGGATCCGTCATTTTTGGGCTACAAGCAAAAGAAAAATTATGATTTTGAACACAAACGATAATTGTACTAAGTCATATCTCCCTTGTTTGTCTGATTTGAGGTCATAATATTGCAAACAAATAAATTTTCGGTGTTTATATCATGTTATAATAGACAGCAATATATGGTTTTGTTGTTATCAAAAAAGTGACAATACCATGTTTTGCTAATTATCATAACATTAATCTCAGTGATGTACGTGGAATACCGTTTAAGAGAACTACGGACGGGAAACACCCCCTAAGTCAACCTCATTAATCATAAAAAATGCAAAAAATGAAATTGAAGTGGATGGATGAAAATATTTCAGAGTAAGGCGAGTTAAAACTAATTTACCATAAACATAATTAAAACATCCGAGTCCGGGTTGATTGACCAATTTAATGAGAGACTAATATTTATACCATCAACATAATATTCGTTATTGATTGCCACCTAAAATGGATACATGCTAAGCAAAAACAATCATAACTTGATCATCTGTCTCGTAAAATATTTAAATGCAACAATAAGTCGATGAAGGTAGGTTGTTCATTGGGTACAAGATACAGGCTATCTTTAAATATGAATCAAACTGACCCAAAGGTCTCGGAGATAATATAAACACGACTGTGCATTTATAAACTGCACATTCACTTCATAACATTTAATGAGCAAACATGTATAAAGTTTTGATAATTTTATCTTTGCTTGCCTTTTTAATGTTTGCAGATTCCAGTACAATAGATTGGTTTAATGGAAGATGGTTCCCAGCGGTCACGTATCCTCAAACCACCTGGGTTCCGATCTGCGATTGGATGGAACTAACTGTGAATCATGACTCGAATTGCACTTGTGATGGTAAAACAGTCCCATCTGTATTTCACGTTTATACTTCTACGGGACCTTTGGGTGAAGCTCCTGCAATAGTCATCAACAGCGTAGCAGAAAAAGAAGGTGCTTTTAAACAGGACTGTAAATGCAACGATAGACATGAAAACCAAAGCGTGTACAGGAAGATTAATGACAACTATTTTGTGATATATTCTAGGAGTTCATACACTCCAGATTCTGCAATGCTGATGTTAAAGAAAATGCCGAAGTTATCGGAGCTGCGAGCTGTCATCAGGACTATTGAAGACTTAAGCCCGAGGACGCCGAGTTACTTGTGTGATCCAAATGTTTATGTAAATGAGTTTGACAACTTGGACTAAAAATATAATATTGACATTATATGTTGCTATTGTTATTTGTTGATATCAGACTCCTGATAAAGTAAATATTATATTGCAGCATTGTTCACGAATCAGACTAAAACATAACATTTGTATAATTATTGATGGGATATTTACCTTGGTGAAGTTGTGGATGGAGCTCCCGTTATTACCTATACCTTGCCACGGTAAATATTCCGTCAATAATCATATAAAAGTAGTGAACAACCGTGATAGTTTAAAACAGGGTTTAGACTAAAATATATTTCAAACTATTGAATTATTTAAATTTAGTAAAAAATATGATTTGAACTTTTGGTTGAATTTTAAAATGAAACGACGTTATCGCATATAATTGGCACTCGTGTTTTTCCCAGAGTTCAATTATGGTTGTTTTTTTAACTGTCTTCCAAAAAGGAGGAGGTTCTCAATTCAACTACTGTTTTTTTTTAAATGTTTGTTACCTCAGAACTTTCGTCTGCATGGGTGAACCGATTTTGATGATTCTTTTTTTATTTGAAAGCTGGTGTTTCCCATGTGGTTCCATTTAAATTTTTATGAAGTCGCCGTTTTATATTGATAATTATTAATTATGTGCAATTTACATCATATCCATATTATTTATAAAATATAGTATATGGCACTCCAGACAAGAGAAGAGTTAATCCAACGAAGTCTTTTTCCTTAAAATCAGACATTCGCCATCGGCTGATTTTTTAAGCGAATTTCGAGATGCCGTATAACAAAAGTTGTTTGTTTTTATGTACACAAGTTTGAGACAAGTCCTGTATATAGATAAAATTATCTGTCTTAAATATATCATTGCCTACAACTTGCACCAGCTGGGTAGTACGTCCGTCTATCTAACCGCAGCAATTTAAACCCATTGTCTTAATGAAACGGTCCGCCTCCACACGCAGTTATGTCACTTGTACAAACACTGGGGTAAAAACCCTGGGGGTGATGCGATTATGCTTTGAAAGACGGTACATTAAAAGGTATTAGGCTTGCTTGTCGTGTAGGCTTAGTTTACACTAAGATTTTAGGCTGCCCAGGTCTATGTCACCTTTTTTTTTCGATGTGGAAATCTTTCAAAGATATCCGGCTGCATTTGGGTGCAGCCAGGTTATGTGGGATTATACCCACTAAAATCCCCCCGGTGACCAGCCTTAGTGCTTGACAAGAAGGCTCCAGATTCTCCAGAGGAACATACTGGAGTCTTCAGCACTGTGCTACGGCTCTTCCCGAGACAACTGCGTTTTGTCTCAGCCCCTCCACTCGCGACAATGTTGGTCACACAACGTTGTTGTTCTCTCCCTGGGCACGCTTAAGTGGATGGTCAGAGCCCTAACTTTGACCATCCTGAACATGGAAGTCCCCTTTTAGTAGCCTCTTACTACAGGCAGGGGATACCGGTACCGTATTCTATTGCCCCAGTGCCAGGGCTATGGCCTATGTGTGGCCAGTTGTTTTTTTTATAGGTAGATTCTAAAACATGTCTAGAAGTAAAACTGCTAAAATTGTGAAGAATATTCTGGTATGCTGCTTAAGAGCTCACTTCCCGTCCCAGCTATCTATATATTGCAAATGGTTAATGTTTTTGAAAAAAAAAAATACGAAGTTAGAATTTCTATGACAAATCTCTGGTGCATTTCCGCTCTAACGTCTCATCAAGTTCCTACAATAAGAAATGTAGACAAGAAAAAGGATAACGGTTAATTGGTTATTTCTTTATATTAAATTTATATTTATAGTCATACATAACACGTGAATTACTAACTTATTTCACAGTTAAGTAACTGTCCTGTTTCAGATTTTCCGCAAAGTAATGCCTGAATCAATCATATTAGGTAATAATTAAAAAAGACACTAAGACTTTATTATTGAATATCATTTTGAAACGTTTTAAAGCAATTTTCAAGTTTTTTTAAAAATATCATTTATTAGTGGGTACTATTATGTATTCTGTGGTAACACATAGACCACTTTTTCAAGAACATTTTCTCGAAATCACGACAGAAACTCGTTGCCAAAGCAATATTACGCTAAATTCTTTGTTCAAGCTTCGAATTTCTGTGCAAATGAAATTAACCTCTCAAACGCACACTGGAGAAGCATCTCTTCAATGCTGCCGACTGGCTCTCTGAAATTAATAAAATAATAATTGCTCTCTTAAGAAACGAGTCCCTAACCTTTGATTATCCGTATACATTTCAGGACAAAAATAGTGCACGCGGTGATGCATTTTTATTTGTTGCTACTATTCTACTTTACTTCTTTACGTCATAAGGACATTCAAAAGTAAAAGAATATTTGCAGTCAAGTCACGTAATCAAAGAAAAAATATTTTTATTTTGTAATTTTCAAAAAATCTGGACATTATTTTGTAGGTGTAGGTTTATTTTTGTTCTGTGGCGTCACATTCAATATTTACAAATCACATTACATTCTACCGTACTGTTAAACCACCTGTCAAATGCCATGCTATTTGAAAAGAACAACAGTGAATTAATAACAAATCTTCTAGAATGACACCAGCATTAATCACAGTTAAATACCATATTATGCCTCTCCTTGACTTCCTCACTCATTTCTTCTTAACCGTCTACTTTTTAACCGACTTCCAAAAAGGACGAGGTTCTATGTTCGTATGTATGTATTTTTTATTTTTAAACTTTCCTTCTATCATAAACTTGTTTTGAATCAAAATTAAAATGTGATTGATTTTTCATGTTATATTCTTTCGAATGCAGTGCTTTAAATGCAGGTAATATAATACCTTATCTGAAAAGTGCATTTTATTTATATCTTTATTTTTTTTTATTAAATGCGTATGCGAGATTGACGAAGCAAGGCTTCCAAATATAGCACTAAGTAAAAGTCTTCTCTATATCTATGAAGATGCTTCATTTCTGGTAAAATTTGAAACCGACCAAATTTAATGCAACCGACTGTAAGCAGCTTTAAATAGGTACTTTGAGTAAACTCCAGTTTGCAATATAAGCTTGTCAAACAATTTAATTTTGTTGACAGGAATGCTTATTAACAGTACTTATGTGATTAAAATATTTAACAAACTTTTGATCTGCAATTTCTATGAATGTTTTCTAACGATAATTTATCGAAGATGTTTCCAGAGAAACTGTTTTTTTTACCGCCTTCCAAAAAGGAGAAGGATCTCATTCCACAGTTTTTTTAAAAGTTATTTTTAAATGTCTGTTACCTCAGAACTTTCGACTGGGTGAACCAATTTTGATGATACTTTTTTTATTTGAAAGCTGGTGCTTTCCGTGTGGTCCCATTTAAATTTGGTCTAGTTCTGATATTTTTATGAAGTCAGTTTTTTTATATTGATAATTTACCCAGCTGCCCATGTGGAAGGTTCAGATTTTTGGGCGATGATTTTTATATTTTTATGTTAAACTATTGGTAATAAATTGTACAACATATGAACACCGGCCAAGTGCAAGTCGGAATCGCTTTCGCACATAGTTATGACTTTTTATTCATTCAGTTCGGGATCCTTATGGCCTGTTTTTATGTTTTACTTAACCCAAATTTGATGCTTGTACGTATTAATATTTTTACTCTAGATCAAACATGAAAATACGTTGATAAAATACGATTGTTCCCTCCTTTATTACCTAAACTTTAATACAATCAAGGCTTTCCACCTCAAGCGTCATTAATCGTACAATGATCCTTAGCAAACAATGTTTTCCTAGTAGTTTTCTCTTTGAGTATACCATAAAAATGATAGGTACATCTCTGAAATATGGTCTAGACCGAGCTTAATTCGTTCCAATTTTTGAAAAATGAATGAACCACAACTATACATACGTATGGATTTGGCTACGGAATCCTACCATACGCGTGTCTAGGGTTGCCATCCGTCCGGGTTTCACCGGATATGTCCTAGTTTTGAGGCCGTCCGGGAGCGCCCGGGCGGGGCTTCATTTGTAGACCGGATTAAAAAAAATAAAGTCTTGGGCCGCCCGCAACACACGCTCTGTGTCCGCACGCCACAATTTTTACACTATGTAAAAAAAAACCTGTTGACATGTCCGGGTTCTGGGGTCTAAAATCCGGGGTTTTCACGCGTCTTGTCCTGGTTGCCGAATTTTAGAAATGGGAACCCTACGCGTTTCTCGACGCTTTCTTGGCCAGTTATTTCTATCTCCTCCGCAAAGTTATAATAATATCAATATAAACTGTGCTCTAATTACAAGGGTATTTTGAAAAATGTTGCCGTATTAGGTTTTTAAAATTTCTATTTAGTATTTTTTTTATTTTACAAAATCTTAAAAAAGTGCGAAAGAGAGCTAAGGCGTAGCTAAGCTCAAAGTTTAGATATAAAATTATGCTCTTCATACGTAGAGCTACAAGGTGTAAATAAAACATGAAACTTGGCACCTTTATCTTGGAGCGACGAACGCACATCATCTTTGCAATTTAAATCTTAAACTGCACCGGTATGGTAAGAGCAGCTGGATGTAGCTACTACCTGCAGTTTTCAGTCTTAAGAAAAACATAGAAATTTACTTAGAAATATTCTCTTTTAAAACTATGTAGGTATGCCCTTGACAGTTATTCCACTGTAGCGCTGGCAAAAAAAGAAGGAATGGAAAAAATAATCATTGACTAGAAATCAAAATCATAAAAATAGCTGTAGTTTATAGGGTTCCGTACACGAAGGGTAAAACGGGACCCTATTACTAAGACTCCGTGTCCGTCCGTCTGTTCGTCTGTCACCAGGCTGTATCTCATGAACCGTGATAGTTAGACAGGTGAAATTTTCACAGATGATGTATTTACGTTGCCGCTATAACAAAAAATATACTAAAAAACAGAATAAAATAAATATTTAAAGGGCTTCAACTTTGTTTCATTATGCCGAGCTACATTTCACAAAACCTATACAACGATACATCAAACAAGAAGGAGCAGCAAGAAAACATCTCCATTTTACATGTAACAGAGCCTAAAACTAAAATACAACATTGCATTTTTTATACTTTTAAAATTAACATCTTTTTGTGACAAGTTTCATGCATGTTTACCTTCATAATTATAAACACAAGCAGGTTCCAAAGATTATGACAGGGAGATGGACGAATAGACGGACGGACAGAACAAGCTTATAAGGATCTATGTAGTACTACGGAACCCTTAAAAATAAAACATTCAATAAAAATTGAATACAATTTACACTCAACGAAATGTATGGAACTGCTGTTATTTTAGTAATTTCGTGGTTACTCTCATTGTAAAATTGTTCATAATATTGATATCAATAATTACCTTTTGGCTTAGTACCACCGTTACCGTGTAGGTACAGTGCTACAAGGATAATTTGGCCGCAGTGAAGATAGCCGTTCAGCTGCGCAGTAAACAAATTAGTTCCAAAATATCCATTGCGCAGACAAGCGGCTAACTTCACTGCGGCCAAATGAAAATGATATTGCATATGAAAAATTTACGTGGAACAATTTTGACACATTGTGCGTTTGAAAATAACCATAGACAAAAATGTAGGCGTTATAAAAAATACCTTGTAACAAAATAACTTCGAGTCACGTATCGAATAGGCATCGAGTTTTATGTACATATATGTACATTACATAATATTATATCGATGTCAATAGTACTGTTTTGCAATACTGCGTTGCCTGTTCTGTTCATATCTGCGAGTTTGTACCATCTGTTCAATTTCCCCCGTTCTAGATTTGGTTTAGATAATCAATGTTTTGAAATTCTGTGTCGGTGTATAGGCCAATATTACCTATTCGGTTAGTTCCAAATATTTAAATGACGCTGTATAAAAATAAGGTTGGGCTTTAGAGCGTCACATGGCGTCTTTTATTCATACGCGAGTTTTTTTTTTTAAATATAACAGTGGTAACATATTTTGCCGTCTGCCTGATGGTAGAAACCACAGAAAAAAATTTTTTCGGTGGTAGAATCCTCCTCCCATGGACACTTGCAATACTAGCGGCGTTGAAAGCCCGGAGAGGTAGGTTTAAAACTTCGCATGAGTATTATAAAATCCCCGTGCCAAACTTTTTAAACTTCAAAACTCAAGTTAACGTATTAATATCACATTTACAATTTTAGACAAAATAAATCTTTCATCCCTTATGATAATCCCAGACGTGTCTAAAGAAGGGCCCTTGCACGGGTGATATTTCAAAATCTCTACTTACATATAAATTAAGGAGCACATTTTGTTTGTTTATTTTCGATAATTTTGATTTTGCACTGAATGACGAAACCAAAGCAAAGATTGGTAAGATAAGATTATAATTCTATTATGTCGCAGCGTTAGCATAGTCGCACTTTTTTGAAGTGAAAACTTCTTTAGGCGTCGCAATAAAAAATTAAATGAAAACTGGCCAAGTGCGAGTCGGAGTCGCGCACAAAGGGTTCCGTAGGTAAGTACCATTATCTATAAAAAGGCAAAAAAATCACTTTTGTTGTATGGAAGCTCCCTTAAATATTTATTGTATTCTGTTTTATTTATAGCGGCAACAGAAATACATCATCTGTGAAAATTTCAACTGCCTTACTGTCACGGTTCATGAGATACAGCCTGGTGACAGACAGGACAGACGGACAGACGGACGGACTGCGGAGCCTTAGTAATAGGGTCCCGTTTTACCCTTTGGGTACGGAACCCTAAAAATGAAATGTTTTATCAAGATCTCATTTGTTTATTCCGTATACCATTTTGTCTCTCTTGCGCATTGCGTAATTTGACATTACAGTGAATATTTTAGCTATGTTAATATGTTCGTTTGCTTTTACGAAAATTTTGTGATAATAGGTAATTATGTAATAAAGTCGAGAATAGAACATGAAAAGTGTGAGTCTGTAATGTGAACGATACGTAAATAAGTATGCTAAGATTGATTTTTGTAATTAGATTAGATTATCGCACCTGATACTTGCGTTTTTAATTTTTATAAGTGTAAAATACAGTGAGTGTGTCCAGAGGCAAAAATATGTATTTTTAAATATTTCAAACAAAGCTCCCGTAGATTTACGATCGGTTTGTGTAAATTGGAAAGTTCCAGGAGACATATTGCGTCCGCCGCCAAAATTAATGCCTTCTACGGTATTTTTTTAATGAAAAATACACTTGAAGGTTTGTATTCTTCTGTCGTTTAGACGCGATACAAGGAAATTTATCTTTGGCAATCTCTTCGGGATTTTCTTATTATTTTAAGAGTATCTCCTCTTTCTCCTCAATTTTCTCCACTTAATGCTCAGATTTGTGATAATTCTTCAATATATAAGGTAACAAGAAATACACTGTTTTAAATACGGTAAATATCCCGTAAATAATCAAATAACTGTAACAAGAAATAATTAACTAAAACGAAAGGAGGTTATCATTATTAACTACTCTGGAAGAGCTACTTGTCAATAAAATACGAAATGATGAAGAGAAAGATGAAAGGAGATCACCCAATATCTCTTAAGCGAAAACTCATAGACGTATAATGTATGCTTCCTATTCTTACCTACGACCCACGGACAGTATTTGACAAAAAAGCTGAAGTCCAAAATCGGGGTCTGCCAACGAGCGACCTTAGCTGTCAAGTTGACAGACCACACACGCAAGAGTATACTGAGCTTCAAGACACAAATCGCTAAACTTGGAGAAAAGCCGGCAAACTGAAGTGGGACTGGACCGGCCACGTAAATAGAATGTCGGATGAGCTGTGGGCAAGAACCACTACAGAATGGCTGCCGCATGCCATACGACCCCTTGGAAGGCCCAGAAAAGATGGCGGGACGAGATTGACTCCCACGCAAAAAACTAGTACACCATAGCACAGAACAGAGAGGAGAGGAGGAGGAAGAAAGAAATGCCTTTGCCCGCAATAGGACGACCACGTTGAAGCAAGTTGAAGTGACAGTGGGCAGGGCACAAAGCACGCAGAACAGATGGCCAATGGAGCCGAAAGGTTCTCGAGTGGAGACCGCGGACTGGTAAGCGCAGCGTAGGACGTCACACAAGATGGATAGACGACCAAAAAGAGACCGCAGGAAAACGCTGGATGTAGGCCGCTTCCAACCGGTCCCTTTGGAAATCAATGGGGGAGGCCTATGTCCAGCAGTGGACGTCCTATGGCTGAAATGATGATGATGAGGATGACCACGGCTGAAACAAAATAATACAGCTGATATTTTTTTCGCTCGCGTCTACAGTGGTCCCATAGTAAAATTTGTTCATAATAATTAGTATAACAATCCCCTTCCGGCTTAGTACAGTCTATCCGCGTTACCCAGTATAAATAATACATTTTTCAGTAATCTAGATATTTTCCACAGTATGTTTTCCGAACAAAATAAAATAATTAAATGTTATGCAATTACTGAAGAAATTATTTAAATCAGCTAAAAAAGTTCTGAGATATAAGCATTTAAAGTTTTTGTTCGGATTCGGAAGGGACGCTCTGTCCCTTTCCCGTAAAGTGAGTATGGGGTTTGTTGACGTTCTCACAAGGGACGACATTAGTATGTAAATAATATAAAAATATAAATAAATAAATATCTGGGACATTTTTGCACACACGGTCATCTGACCCCAAACTAAGCAAACCTTGTAATATGGCAGCCAGAGACTGATATACATACATATATATTATTAAATACATACTTAAACAGATATTTACACTCAGCCATAGAACAAACACAAATGTTCATCACACAAATGTTTGTCCTAGATGGGAATTGAACCCACGCCACCAAGCGCAGAAAGTAGGTTCACTACCAACTGAGCCACCGGGGCGGTCAGTATGTAGGTACACTTTCTGTCTAGCAAAATATAAAAATGCTTATATATTTTCATCTTTCTTAATTTTCAACAAATTTTGACTTTCTTTTCAGATTTGGATCAGCTAAGTACCAGCTTGGGGCGTTAGAGTCTATTGAGAGACGTGCCAAGCGGCTCATCAGCAATGAATCCCTGGTTCAGACTAAACTTCTTAGTCTTGAGCATCGGCGTAAAGTTTCTAGTCTATCAGTTTTTTATCGGATACATTTCGGAGAGTGCATCAGATCTGCATGATCTAATTCCCTCCTCCCCATTTTTCTATCGGACTGCCAGAGTGGGCACGAAAAATCTACACCGCTTCATGGTTGATATTCCGAGAACCCGTACGAAGCGCTTTGATTCCACATTTATTGTGCGTAGTGCTAGTCTGTGGAATGCGCTGCCAGAATGGGTGTTCCCCGATGGTTACAATCTGGGTGTCTTCAAGTCTCGAGTGAATCGGTTTCTTCTGGGCAAGCGTGCTCCATCGTAGACCGCATCGCACTTAACATCAGGCGAGTTGGCGGTCAAACGCAAGCATATTACTAAATAAATAAAAAAAGATCGGTTCTATTACGGTCGGATTTTTTAAAAGATGATAAAAATATTCAGCCCGGTAGCCTATTAGATGGTTAGTTGAAACTAAATAATGAATGCCACGAGAGTTTAATAAAAAAAATCTGCTATTCCATAGAAAATTAAATGTTATTCACACTCAACCAAATCACTGTATGGGAAGGAAGAAAGGGACAGCGGAATGAGTCAAGTTATGACTCTAAGTAAAAGTGGTAAAATAATGTTTTATTTATTTATTACATAAATAAAATACGTTACATTTATTGTTAGAAAATTGTCTTAAAACTTATGTTAGGTTTAACTACACAATTAGTTTTCGGTACTTATTTTTTTTTATCAAACCTAAAACTTTACCTACTTACATTGCAAAGAGAAGCGCGCCATCACACAAAACTGCTATTTTAGGCATGAGCATATCGGAGTAAAACTAGTTAATTGATCATGCGCCGTCTTCGAGCATATTCGAAAAAGAAGCAATAATATTTAGTTTGTTTGAAAGAAATTCCGCCAATTTCCATCAAAACAAAGTTAACTTCTACTATACTTCACATACCATTTCATGGAGCAGCAGGCCTAGCACGAGTCGTGGACAAATTATCTTTCCACCAATTTTATCTACGCGAAGACGCGACAAAGCTAGAATATGGATACGTTTGTCTGTTTCTTGCGGAATAAAAACGGAGGAATGACAATATGCCCACGGCCCGTGTTAGGCCAACTCCTAGAGGAGGTCATTGTAATTTCACTGAATGACAGAGATTATGAGATATTTGAGATGTTTGCTCACATAATATATGCACAGATCTAGTTTCTGGTCGGTACTGCGGTCAGTAGTGCGCTTTTGCTCTATTTATTTGTGCAAATCATTACTATTGACGAAATCGAACCAACCGGCAATATCTCTCTCTGGGTTAGTTGCTCCATGTACGCCACACATTATAATTATGGTGCTCCAGGTGATGAGAACAATGTGTTAAATTCCTTTCGGCACCGTATCACGGTTCAGCATGAAAGGAGACAAATTAGATTTCACCTGTGACGTTCCTCAGCCTGGTATATCAGTCAATTTCGTGTTTCAATTCGCAGATTCAACATAGCATGCAGAACAGATGGCCGATGGGGCTGAAAGGTCCTCGAATATGGAAGCCACGGACTGGTAAGCGCAGCGTAGGATATCTATCCATGATGGACAGACGACCTAAAAGAGTCCGCAGGGAAACGCTGGATGCAGGCAAACGACCCTTTTGGAGATTGTTGGGGGAGGCCTATGTCCAGCCGTGGACATCCTATGGCGGAAATTTTGATAATTCGCAGATATTTGTGTGTGTATTTTACATTATTAAAATTCCTGACGTTTCACGTATGATGAAGTGGTTGAAGATTCATGTCAAAGTAACAACTAGATTATAATCGTTTTGGTTACGAGAAATTCCTAAAGTTATTAACGTATCCTTCACCTAAACACTACGTTCTTCCCATACTTAGGTACTCTACAAATTACATTTAACCGTAGAATACTAATGTTAAATTATTACTGCTTAATACTAATGATCTCCTGGGAGGCTACTTTAAAAAAGACAATATATACTAATACCACCTTTATTAAAATTTGATAAAATCAAAACCAAATTAAATAGAATCTTCTACCCTTTAAAATAGAAACAAAAAATTACTGAATTTATCATTAATTCAGACTCAGAATAAGGCTTATACATCTTATACTAGCTTGACAAAATTTGGTTAAGAAGACATATATTTTTTTTTTTTAATGTGGCAATTTCACATCTGTGCTCTCATAGAAACTAAAATATAATATATAAACTTACAAAACATAACTAAAAACAGTTAAAACCTATAATATTTTTTGGCTTCAGGATAAATACAAATCAGTATTTTTTCAGTAATATACTCTCATACATCTTTTTTGGCAGGTCAGTAGCTGCACATAAATATTTTATTTCCATTTACTATGCCTTCTGCCGTATAATTATGACTTCTTCGCTAGCATTTATTGTAAAAAAATCCGTATTTCCATTGAAAAGCTCTTGTATAGCGTCCTATACTCATTTTTGCATTTTTGGTTTCTCATTCGCGTTGAGACACATCTACGCAATAAAAAATACATTTATATTATCAAGAACGAATCATCCTTGATATTATATATATTTTAAGTAAAAATCATAGAAAAAAGGTAAACATATAAAATTAGGAACAGTAAAATCTTACCTTTAATACTAATGATCGACTCCCAGGCGACCCAATTGTTAAAACTCGATAATGGTAAACGCCTGCGAGACGTACTCTTCCCTCCTGACCTGTCACAGGCCACACTGAGTTGGCATGAAAGCACAACTCTATATGTTCCCGAAATGTCGAATTATCGAAAAAAACTGCTTACGCGCTCCTCATAGGCGATGATTAGTATTCTAGGGTTAAATTCATCAATTATTTACTCAAATATCGATACAATTTCAATAAACACATTATTTTATTATCAAAAGAATTAACTTATCATAACTAAGAGAAGGTAGAGACACGCTCTCCGGGTTAGCGTCTCTTGGGGTTCCGTAACCAATGCTACATAAAATAATAGTCACATTCATATTTCAGAATTTGGTGGTTATAGAAAAATTGGAACGAACGAAGTTAGAGGACGTACAGACGGATGCACAGAACGAATTTATAAGGGTTCCTTGTAGGACTCGAAACCCTTAAAAAACAGTACATAAGTACTTAAGTTTGAAGTACATGCTAAGTGTTAGGCCGACAAGCTCTATTGAAGGACCAACCGAACAAATCGTTGCACTTCTCAGCCTCAACGCACATCCCAGCGGTTTCGCACCATCCACACCCATACTTCAAAGGCAATTGTCTACAGTCCAGACAATTGCTAGCCATTTTCTCACAACGATAAACATATACAGGTATTTCATTGGAGTAAGGCTCCACCCCGTCCCAAAGCAGCCTGAGAGCACCAACCTCTCTTGCAGTATTGATCACCAATCTTGGGGGATAGCAATACACCACGTTTTTCGCTATTATCCCTTTGGCATGTATCATATTGTACCTTAAATTTATCTGACAAATTAAATCTCTTTCCAACAATGCTGGATCTGGGATGTTGATCTTCACTGCTACATGGTTTCCGGCACCAGATGGAGTGAGAATCGGCGTTTTAGTATATATGAAAGGGCACGATAAGTTCTTGATTCCAAATGTCTCCATTGTGTAAACTGTACACAGTTTGTCTACTTTATGAGAGCATCCAAAGTTATGACACCAATTGCAGGCGTATTTCATGCTGTTCACACATTCATAGCAAGTTCTGAACGATCGGCAGTATTTGCTAGGGTCTTTGACTCGACATTCGTGTGGTCCTATTGATTTGATTATATGTTGTAGTTGTTCTTCTGTTAACCTCGTACTGATTTTGATGCCGTAATCTTTTGATTTTAAATTAAAATCTTTGTTTAGGTCACTGTGAATATATTTTTGACATTTAATTTCATGTAGTTTTATCAAAAGTATAATAAAAATCGCACGCAGAATAACCATGACAACAATCTTTGTCAGCGAATGTAAAAATACAACTGATTGATTATAAGTTCTCTTCTTTTATATAAGTTCTATTACAATTGGCACCGTTTAGATTGTTTAATTTAATAGTTCTTTGTGAAGTCTTTCACAGGATGTGAAAGTTATTATAGATAATACAACCAATTGTTCTAGTTTAATCTACGAACATTAACAGTTTGACCATTGTGTTAAGTGAGAATATAACCACTATTACAATAGTCATCATGCGTAGATCTATCTATTTTTGAATTAATATTCATAAGTATTTTTACTGTGGAATATTATTTTGTATTCATCGTGGTGCCGCTAGCATGCAGGGTATACTGCCATCTGTTAGTGTGCTTGAAAATTTGGATTATATTTAACTTCTAAGTAATCAATAATAATGGGGCACTCCATTTGGGCAACAATAGTTTGCAAGATGCCGTTGCGGCTTCCTCGCACACGCTGTGCTAGGGGTTTGGTTTTCTTGCGAATCATCGCATGATTATCTTTTATGAGCGCCTCGGATACATTTCAGATGCACTACAGAAGCGAGGCAATTGCATCAGCATCCTAAAAACTTCATTGTATTGGAGACGATAGACGCTGGCAGTCTGGATTGTGGTTAATCCAGAGGCCGCTTAGCATTAGATTAGTAGAACGATTAGCATTAGATATGCCATAAAAAAGTGTTTTTCACTTCTCTCGAGCAGTGAGCAAACCACAAAAGACTTAATTGATAGTGTGATGAAGCACTGACATTCGTAACTTCGTCGTCATTTTCCATAATTTCTTTGCATGTTTCCGGTAAACTGAAGAAAACGTTGATTGTATAGTCCATCGGGACTACTTTCGTAACTTATAGCCGAAATTTATTTAATGTTGAACCTAAAGGTAAAATTTTATTGCGCTGAAACCCGCAGATTTTCGTACTTACTATAACAAAATACTATTTTGTGGTACTATTATCCACAGCAGCTTGCATGTCCGAACTTACATTCATTTGCATTTATTCTGGCTGGCATGAACAAATAGTTCAGGTGTTCAGTGCAGCAAATTTTTTGGATACATCCGTTTGACTTCAGCCAATCGAATAGACGCCAAAAGGAAAGACAAAATGTACCCAGTAAAAAAAAAAGATACCGATACTCTCGAAAGAATGCTAACAAGAATTGCCTCTCATAAATGAGGTACTAGCTGCGCCCCACGGTTTTACCCGCGTGGATCAGAAAAAGTAAACATTTTTGAGTAACTATGTGCCAGTGAAAGCCCCGTCAAAACAGGTCCAGCCGTATTAGAGTCCAGAACATACAGTATACAAACACATATCGATTTAATAAAGGTTTAGAGTTTTTTTTTTATTAATTCACCAGTAATGTACTGCTTATCATTTTGCTTAATTTTTGTAATTGTATTGCTTATCATTTTGCTTGATTGCATATAACTTTATGATACAAATGCGCTGCTTTAATATCCTCCGATTCCAACACCAGAAAACCTAGTTAAACCAAAGCTCCTAAGACAAAGCGTCGTCGTTCTATAGTATTATTGGAAGATTCTTGAAACTTGGAGTTGTAAACACAGACGCGGATTCGCGCTGCCGACTTGTAATGAAAAAGTTCCACAGCGTCTCGACTCACTTTGAAACTGTTAATCTTCTACGAGTTTCTGAGAGCTAAGAACTGCTCTTTTAAAATAATTGAATTCTCTAATGTACTCGTATGTTGTACCTCTACAAAAGTACAGTTTTAAGTTAGCTATGGTTTAAAAACTTTGCTTAATATTTGTCAGTTTTAAAAGCTTCGCTCATCTTATAAATCTATTTTCACTTTAGTCTTAGGAAGCATACACTCTATGTATGCTGTGGTCTGTACACCAACAGAATGATCGTGTCCCACAAATGAATAACAAAATGAATAATGTTTATATGTTTATCGTTTCCTGTTTTTATTTATTTATGTATTTGATTTACCTAATCTTTACCAAAATCCACGGTTTTCCACGGACGGTTAGCGCAGCGTAGGGTGTTAGCCCATAAGATGGACAGACGACCTAAAAGAGACCGCAGGAAAACGCTAAATGCAGGCCGCTCCCAACCGGTCCTTTTGGAGATCGATGAAAGAGGCATACGTCCAGCAAAGAACGTCCTATGGCTGAAATGATGATAATGATGATGACCTTATCTCTATAGTTATACTGTAAAAGACGACGATGGTGGTTTATAATGTGTTTTCACTGTTTGCATATTATTAGTGTTGTGGTCTTCCATTCTGACCCGATTTAACTAACATCAGTATCTTCGATCCTTTGTGACCTGATTGTAAAATTAGCCTAATCTTGAAGAAGCAGTTATTTCATGAAATGTTGCCGTTTATTGAAATGATCAAGTAATTCGGACTATATCGTTATATGCGTTTGTTTTGTAAACTTTAGTTAGTTTTGTTTTTACAGAGTTGTAAAGTAGGGCGAATTTAATATATCACATTTGATACTTCATCGAAATTCAATTTTTAACGATAATATTAATTTTTTTAAAGTTAGAAGTTCACATTTGCTTAACTCTTTTCAGTTAAAATACATATTTTATATTATTGTAACAATGACAAAAGAAGACAATTGTATTATTTATTTTGACAAATAAACAATAGACTGACAGATGTCAGATGTGATCTATTAAATTGGCCCTAGTTTGGTAGTTTTTTAATTCAATAATTATTTGTCTCTTAATGGTGTAAATAACACCATTAAGTGAAAATTATTATTGAATTTGAAAAAAACTTACTTCATTGTGGCCACCATTTTGAAATGTGTAAACCAAATCTTAATAATTCATCCGTAGGAACATATATTATGTACTTAACTTATGGTCCTCATAATTATGAAACACTAGTGTAAAAAAAAACAACAATATATTCTATGTTCAGGCCAAGTGTTCCTTATGTATTTCATGAAGAAAATAAAAGGTTTTATTTTTTTGGCACCAAACTTAAAAAAAACTAATAAAGGGTTTTCCAATAAGAGGTGTTATTTTGAATAGCCCGCTATTTCGGTAGATGTCACTTTTGAAGCTGTCATTTCTTGGCATTTGACAAGTAGAAACTACGCCATTAATAAAAATGGTACGATACACGCTTCAACAACGCATTGAAATTATTAAAATTCACTATAAAAATGGTGAAAATTTGGCAGAGACGGTTCGTAAAACTCGAACATTTTTGGGTCGTCGTGAAGCACCTTGTCGGACCGCAATACAGAAATTGGTGGAAAAATTCGAGCTGTTGGGACAAGTTAGTGATGAGAAGAATAAAACCCGTGCACGTCGCTCAAGAACAGCCGAGAATATTGCTGCTGTAGCCGAAAGTGTTGAAGAAAACCCAGGTTTGTCCATTCCTCGTCGTTCTTTGGAATTAGGTATTCCACAAACGTCATTACACCGTATTTTGCATAAAGATTTGGGTCTTAAGGCTTATAAAGTCCAGTTAACACAAGAACTCAAGCCGGCCGATCATCAACAACGTCGTGACTTTGCTGATTGGGTCGTTGAAATGCATGAAAATGATCCGGAATTCCATCGAAAAATCATCTTCAGTGATGAGGCCCATTTCCACCTCGGTGGCTTCGTCAACAAGCAAAATTGTCGCATCTGGGGCTCAGAAAACCCAAGAGTTATTGTTGAAAAGCCTCTCTATCCTCAACGTGTGACTGTTTGGTGCGGTTTATGGTCCGGCGGAGTCATTGGACCTTACTTTTTCGAAAATGAGGCTGGCGCAACAGTTACGGTGAATGGATTGCGCTATCAAGAGATGATTAACGATTTTTTATGGCCGGAATTGGATGGTATTGATCTGGACAACGTTCACTTTCAACAAGACGGCGCTACGTGCCACACAAGCAACGAAACCATTGATCTTTTAAGGGAAAAGTTTCCGGACCGTGTTATCTCTCGAAGAGGTGATCACAATTGGCCACCGAGATCTTGTGATTTAACACCTTGCGACTTCTTTCTTTGGGGCCACGTGAAGGAGAAAGTCTACGCCAACAGCCCAGTATCGATTCAAGACCTCAAAGATGGAATTCGTGAGGCTATCGAGGACATAGAGCAGCCACTTTGCGATTTAGTTATGGAAAATTTCATGAAAAGGATTTTGTCCTGTAAGCGTGGCCGTGGTGGTCATTTGCCTGATGTTATTTTCCACTATTAACGGCATACCTTCCTCTTTGTAATGAAATAAACATCTGATGATTTATAATAAAAAATTGCATTTTTCTTTGAATATCAAAATAACACCTCTTATTGGAAAACCCATCATTCATACAAGGTCGTTTTTAAATCACCTATAATACTGGATTTCTGTCACTAGGGTACCATTTGTTATAGGACCCTAAATTCAAAAATTTGTTGAAATGTTCAATTCAAAAAGCTTTTTTTTCACGAATTCATGCACTCGACTATGGCCTCTCTGAAGCACTGGATTTGTGGTCGATTAAATGTATAGATCTCTACTACTGCGCTGTGTCAAGATGTAAACTATCTGAAATTAAAATTTCTAAAACTATTTTGTAAATCACACCTAATATTATAAATGCGAAAGTAACTCTGTCCGTCTGTCTGTTTGCTACATAATCACGGCTAAACTTAACTTAAGGCTAAACCGATCTCGATAAAATTATGCGAGGTAATAGTATGTATCATGAGGACGGAAATAGGCGATTTTTTTTTGAAGAAATCGCGGACGAAGTCTCGTGTACAGCTAGTAAGTAAATAAAAATCAAAATATGTATTAAAGTAGCTATAATAAAATTAAACGACATTATTATTATCAATAATATTCAAACAAAATACATCTGTCTGTTGTTATGATTGAACTGACACGTCATTCTGTTAAGAGACCAGCTGAGTAGGTCATTGCACTGATCAGGGAGTCCGCACGTCTGCGTATCCTCGCACCATCCACACCCGTACTCCTGGGGTAATTGCCTGCATTCATCGCAGTCACTGGCCATTGTGTCACAACGATACACCAGCAACGGTATTTCATTGGACAAGGGCTGCACTCCCCCCCAGAGAATGCTAAAAGAACCAATTTCACTTCCCTCTGGAATCACTAGCTTCAATGGAAAACAGTACACCGCGTTGTTCACTATAATTCCTTTCAGATGTGTCATTCGGTCTTGCAGATTTATTTGACATACCAAATCCTTCTCCAACAAAACTGAATCGGCCACACTGATTTTCACTTCGATTGGTTTTTTAATGCCAGATGGTATGAGAATTGGATTTTTGCTGTATATGTACGGACATGAGGACAGATTTCTTGTATTCCGCGTAATTTCGTTTGATAAAGGACAAAGTTTGTGGCTTTTGTCTGTGCAACCGTAGTCATGACACCAATCGCAAGGGTACCACGTGCTTTTGACGCATTCGTGACATGATCGGAACGATCGGCAATATTTACTTGAGTCGTGGATTCGTGAAGCTTCTCTTTGTGTATCCATTGTTTTTAACAATAGTCGTATATCAGCATCAGTTATCTCAGCGAAATCATTTGGGTTCAGACCGAAATCTTCTTTTGATAAATCGGCATCACTAACATATTCCTGACTATGGATCATTAGTATAATTTCGTTGATTAGAAAGATAATTAAAACTACTCCGATGTCCATTCTGATTTTTGACTGACTCTTTCAAAGGTTTTATAAAGACAGACTGAAAGGGTAGCGAGTCTTCAGTTTATATAACTTTGTAATGGTTTCTTTATGATGATACGATTGTTTTAATTTAATCCACCATTCATTGGTAGTAGTTTGAAGGAACGTGTTGAATACATTCCTAACTTGTTTTAACAACGGTTCATTATTTTAATAATAATTAGCTCCGTCTCGCCATTTCGCAGTTTTCTTGAATTTTTCAGAATAAAAAATTATTAATGTCCGTTACCGTGATACACACTGTTTTTTTTAGCTCTGAAAGCTGCAATTACATAGTAATAACCAAACGGAAGGCTCTGGTGCCTGTAGTACAGTTTAATTACTAGTACGGGTGCCAGCCAGTTCCAGACACTAACATTTTTGTTAATTTGAATGAAATCCTAATATTACGCCTAGTTCAATAAGTTATTTAACAATATTGTTGTCTTAAAAATGTTGGATCAATAAACTATTTATTATTATATTTATTTATTAAAAAATTGAATTAAAATAAACAAAAGCTAATTTTTTCTCATGTTTCGCTGTATTATATCGGCTACTAGCTACAATCAAAAACTTTGCAAGTGATCAGAATTTACGGTTTTCATTTCATTTACGGCTTTTTACAATCTAATGCAGCTGTCATAAATAAAAGTCTTGTTCCAAGTATCCTAAGTAGTTCCTTGTCAAGTTTTATCAAAATTAATAACAAAAAAACTAGGCATGTACCTATAACATGAACATTGACCCGTAGAACCGGAAGTTCATCTACATAGTTTCTGCAATAATTATTATTACTAATTTATAATACAATTCTTTCTATTTTTTTTATTACAATTACAATTTGCTCGTTGACATCGTTTCATAAGAAATCAGAAAAGCAGCATATGAGTTCTGGTGTAAAAAAATAGATCTGTGGGTGTGACATTCCATAGATAAACCATACATTTTCTTGCTTAAAGCGTATAAAATACCAATAATTGTGAAAACAAATTACTCACTCACACTTCGGGCAGAGTGTTGCCAGCTTTGTATGAAATTATCCTAGTTTTATACGTTGCTTAGGTATGGTTATTGTTTTTTTTTTACTACATGACTGCACAAAAAAAGAGAATTATGTTTGCAGGGCTCATGTATATTATAAAATATGTGTGTTTTTATATGGGTAAGTTTCTTTATTCTCAAACAACAGACATGTCTTTTTGCCGTTTTTTATAGATAATGGTACGGAACACTTCGTTCGCAAGTCCGACTCGCACTTGGCCGGTTTTATTATTTAGGGTAGAAATTGAAATCCAATTACTAATGTTTCAGTTTTATATACTTAGAAAATCACTCTGCGGGTTCAGCTGTCGGTGCATCTGGCTCTGCAGTCGTGTCTGGTTGGTTTTCATTATCTGTAAATTAACACGTAATATAACAATAGTTTATTCACGTTTTTTATATAAGTAGTCAATATTTTTTTTGCTATTATAACCGTAAAAGGGTTAACAAAACTGAAGCTACCACATATTCAGTTTTAGTTTCCATTCATTATGTATATTATTTATATGGAATAAAGATTCATTATTTAATAATTATCATTAACAAACGTATAATTTTATTTTCACACAACTTTGATGGTCAATACTTTAATATTTTTATACCTATTGCATATGAGATATGACATTGGTATTTTATACTATTAGTTTTACATAATCAAGGACACATCGCCAATTAAAAATCTAAAGCAAACGTACTCGTAGGTTCAAGCACGCAAGGGTATTTTTTTCTTGATAATTATTTACACCCAAGAACAAGTGAGTAAGGAGCAAGGTTATATAGGGATAGGCGGAAAGGGTGTACCGAAAAGGATCTGTTATACTGATCGTTATGAAGAACTTTTACAATGCGTCCAACCCTAAAATTACGAGAAAAACTATCAGCTTCTTCATATATTTTGTCAAATGTGAATGACCTTTTTTTATAGAACAGGTCATTTATAGAAAGTTATAGACCTCTTTCGGCTTTGTACACCCTTTCCGCGTATCCATGTATCATCATCATCAGCCAGAAAACGTCCACTGCTGAACATAGGCTTCCCGCTTTAACCTCCACACTGAACGACATCCTGCCATCTGCATCCACTGAATGCCCGCGACTCTCACGTCGTCGGTACATCTAGTGGGAAGCCTACCTACGCTGCGTCTTCTGGTTCGTGGTTTCCACTCAAGAACCTTTCTTCCCCATCAGTTGTCGGTTCTTCGAGCGATGTGGCCTGCCCATTGCCACTTCAACTTGCAAATTTTAATAGCTATAACGGTGACTCTGGTTCTTTGGCGAATATCTACGTTCCGGATTCTATCGCGCAAAGAAACTCCAAGCATAGCTCTGAGTTTTTCCAAAAGGCCAACAGTTAAGGACCACGTCTCACGTATCCATGTATACTACTCGTAATAATTAGTCTCCTTTTTAGAGTTAAAATTAATACTCACTAGCTGTTGGTTCTGTCCCACCAGTACCGTTGCTATCTCCATCGGTCGTACCACCCGTATCTTGGCCACCGTCATCTGACGTCGTTGTGAGATCCGTTATGCCGTCTTCTTTTTTGACTTTTTTTTCAGAAGCTCCTTTTACAACTGTAGTAGTTGAAGTACTAGTAGTCAATTTGTTTTCGCAGCCTATGTAAATGTTGACGGCAATGGGCGTGCTATAAGAAGAAGTTAGGAGGAGAGTGATGTATTTCTTCTGGAGGCCGCCTCGAGTGACTTGAACGGAAGGAGGCCTACCCACGCCGAGTCGGTCTGACACTCTGAAGTAGGTGATCTGAAGTCATCATACAATAAGATTATTATTATAATTATTAGTGAGATTTAATAGTAGAAATGATATAGGCGAATAACACTGCTTTAAAAACTAATTACGGCTCGCCACCGATCTTGAAATATTTTGCTTGTTTCCCACAGTGCGTGTGTAGTTTGATCAGTTTATAAAGACATACATTTTATTAGAGTTATTTTTGCTAAAAAGCTTTAATTAGCTGCGATGTGTTGCCGGACACACGGAGTGCGTAACTGAGCGACGGCTGTAACGAGTACGGTAATGTACCTTGCATGCGTCTAGTTAATATGGTGGAAGGCACAACCTATCTACAGGTAAAAATATCTTAGATAATTATGCGAAATGTTGTGTGTAACTCTAAACAAACTAAACTCCGAAACAGCTGAACAGATTGGAACAAAATTTGACATGGAAGTGTCTATTATGTATTCTGTGATTGAAGTAGTGTCGGTGTCATCTTGGATGACACCGACTTAAAAAACAAGGTTTCCAATTCGACTGTTGTGTGTGTGTATTTTATTCATTATATTCGCCGGAGTGTTATATTTATTTTATTTATAATTTTATTTATTTCGGAAGATAACATCCATAATCACACATTTAAAATAAAAGAGTATCAAAATAATAACTACATCATTAAATCCTAGTTAAAATTAAATTACATTACAATATTCATTTATTGTTAAAATAAAATAGTAATTATTAGTCATAAGATGGTTATAAGCTACATAATATTTTAAAGGTGGATTAATTTGAATTTAAATAAAATATTCAACCTCAAATGGTGGGACTCAGGGACTGAAACCCATTTGCTGACTTGCCGTGAAATCTTATTTTTGTTTCAGGTTAGGCTAATTTCTCTTTTTAACCGACTTCTAAAGGCAGGAAGTGGAGGTTCTATGTTCCACGGTTTTTTTAAATGTATGTTTACCGATTTCTCCGCCAATTATGAATTGAGTTTGACGATTACTACCCTCTAACGCAGAGTGATAAACATTTATTTTACTTCGTCATTCATATTTAATTCAAATTAATTGGTTTAATCACATTTTAAGTGCAGTAATTGTGTGAATTCGGATGAGATAACTACTATACACATAGTGCAGTGTTAAAAATCTTTCATAAGTGCATTTTAGTGATAATTACTTTCATCCATCTTACCTAAACACACAAATTAACAAAAAGGTCCAAACTATTGTTGAGAACGCGTAAGCGACGCTTAGTGCATGGCGCTTACGCTGCTCTGGACGTGAACATAGGTTCGTACGCTGCTGTTTGTACGCTGCACATCGACGCGTTCCGTCAACTTCAAATCAATGTATGTTTGGTATTCACTACAGTCGCAGCAATGAATGCTCAACAGTGCGCTGCGTGCCCGAATCAATTGAAAGGAGCGTCTTTCTTGGTGTGTTGCCGTTGTTCTGATAAATATCATTATACCTGTTTAAACTTTAGCAAACAAGAATACAGTGTGTTCACGAAGGAGTTTAAGTTATCGTGGGTGTGTCCCTCATGTCGATGCAAGGAACCAAAGTGCGGAGATAACTCTAACACACCGATCCGTTCGGCAACCTCGACGCATAAACCGGCATCAATTGCAGCGATAGTTAATACATCGACCGAACCAGCCACTCCTGAGTACGACAACGTCACACTGCGATCTAGACCTCGCAGCAACTGTAGCTGTTCTTGTATTTCAGCTGACAGCATCCGCGATATAATTAGGGAAGAGTTGGACAGAAAATTTAACAATCAGTTGACTGATATTCAGGCGAAACTGACTAGCTTCGAGGAGTCTATCGCTGCTTTCCATACAAAGAACGACATACTTTGCCAGGAAAGCGAGTCGCAGAAGGTGTTAATCACGGAACTACAAAAAGATAACGAGGGTTTGCGTGCAGCTACCAGTAACTTGACTCAACGCTTACATACACTGGAACAGCTCTCGCGCACTAATAACATCGAGGTGCAGTGTGTTCCAGAGAACAAAAGTGAGAATACTTACAACACTATCCTACAGTTGAGTAAAGTTATTAAATGCCCTATTGCTGACTCTGACCTTCAATACTGCTCTCGTATAGCGAAGTTGAACAATCAGAGCCCACGGCCAAGATCGATCTTGGTTAAATTTAGTAGCAGGCGCCTCCGCGACAACTTCCTTGCGTCCGTGGTCAAGTTCAACCGGAATAACCCTAAAGAGAAGTTAAATAGCAGCCACTTGGGTATCGGTGGCCAGAAAAAGAGTCCCGTCTACGTGACTGAACACCTGACACCAGAAACTAAGTCACTACATGCCGCTGCCCGCCAGGCAGCACACCTCTTACATTACAAATTTGTATGGGTACGGGACGCGAAAGTCTTTCTAAGAAAAAACGAGACTTCGGGTTTTATTCACGTTCGCAACGAAGAAACTTTGAAATCGCTTACTTAACTTGTTAATTGACATTTTATTTATTTTGTTTGAATTAATATAGTCAATTACTACATTCTAGTCTTGGATAGGGACAGCTCAATAAATTGTGCATGTCATATTGTAACACTTCTAGCCATCCGTCTAATCAACTAAATGTATATTATCAGAATGTCAGAGGGCTTAGGCTAAAAACTAAAGATCTTTTTAATAATGTAGTCTGCAGTGCTTATGACATCGTCGTGTTGTCTGAGACATGGTTGAACGATTCATTCTATGATGCTGAACTTTTCGATAATCGTTACGTGGTCTACAGGAGAGATAGAGAAATAGGTAGTGGCAATGGCTTTTATACTCATAAAAAAATTGGAGGTGGAGTTCTCATAGCGGTTTCTAGGCATTTAAGTTCGAACCGTCTGTCTTCTTTCGAATCTAGATGCGACGACTTATGGATTAATTTAGAAGTTAAGGATACTGAGGGTAAATCACATGAAATGTATATCTGCGCAGCTTATCTTCCATCCCCATTAAAAAAGGATGTTCTTCTTGAGTTTATTAAAAACTCTAATCGAGTCATTGAGAGGGTCGGTATCGATAACGTTGCGTTTTTGGGTGACTTCAATCTGGGATCTATATCTTGGGATTCTCTAGACGAGTATTGTCATAGTCAGATGGATTCCAATAATGATATGGCTAATAAGCTCGTAGAATTTGTTTTACTAAACGACTTGAAGCAGTATAATTGTGTTTCAAACTTTCAGGGCAAGGTCTTAGACTTGGTGTTAAGCTCGCAACCGGTTATCAATGTAACAAAATGTCCTACTCCACTGTCAAAAATTGATCAATACCACCCCCCTATAGAATTCGCATTTTCTTTTGACTCCAGCATAACTTTGCCTGCCAACAACCATGCACGCTTTTGTTTCTACAAAGCTGACTACACAAATATTTTATGCGACTTGAACGATGTCGACTGGGATAAAGAATTTTCTTGTTGCGACTCGGTAGATGATATGGTTTCTGTCTTTTATATGGTGCTGCGTGCAGCTATAACGAAGCACGTCCCTAAATCAAAGCCTCGGTCCAAAAATTACCCAATATGGTTTTCCCGTGACCTTATAAGCCTATTGCGGGAAAAATACAAATACCATCAAAAGTTACGGAAATTTAATAATAATCCACGTGATAAGATAGCATTTGATTTAGCTAAATCCCGCTCCGATAAATTGAAAACCCTCTGTTACAAAAAGTATTTAGTTCGTTTGGAGTGTAACTTACGCTCCAATCCAAAGCTGTTTTGGTCTTTTATAAAAAATAAGCGTAACAACAGTAGTCACTATCCAGCTCATATGTTTTTGGGCGACAAGTCAGCTGTAGGTAGCAAAGAAATATGCAACCTTTTCGCTGAAAACTTTGCCTCGTCGTACAGTAAATGTGATGCTGATACTATCTTGTCCCAAACCCATTGCAAAGTACCGGCTGTTACTAGTAACTTCCTTACTACCATTACGTTCAAAGACGATCAAGTTTTGAAAATATTAAAAAGACTGGACCCTTCTAAGGGGGCTGGTACAGATGGTATTCCCTCTAGATTTGTTGTTAAATGTGCCCCTGCGCTGTCACACCCTTTACAACTAATCTTCAACAAATCATTAACCTCCGCATCCTTTCCTTTGTTATGGAAGAAAGCCTTGGTTGTGCCACTGCACAAAAACGGAGTAAAGGATGCCATTAACAATTACAGACCCATTTCAATTCTTCCGGTTTTCGCTAAAGTCTTCGAAAAATTACTACTCCCCATTATTTCCTGTCATTTCAAAAGTACAATTATCTTGAATCAACACGGATTCACAAAATCAAGGTCCACTACAACAAATCTTGTCTCGTTCACCAATGACGTTTCTCGTATCCTCGACCGGCGTTCTACCGTGGGAGCTATTTATACTGACTTCAGCAAAGCGTTCGACAAAGTCAACCATCAGATTCTTCTTAGCAAGCTCGCCACGTATGGTATTGCTGATCCTCTGCTAACCTGGTGTGGATCATACCTACGGGACAGATCGTCGGTCGTGGTTGTTAATGGAGAGTCGTCTGATCCATTTGGTGCTTCTTCGGGTGTCCCACAAGGTTCACATTTTGGCCCTGAATTCTTTAATGTATTTATTAATGATATAGACCAATGCTTCAGACACTCTAAATTTTTTCTCTTTGCTGATGATTTGAAATTCTTCCGTGCATTGGACTCCAATTTTGATGCAGACAGAATACAGGAAGACATCAATCGGCTGGATGCCTGGTGTGACGATAACCACATGAGTCTAAATGTGTCGAAATGTTTCGCTATTTGTTTTACCAGGAAATTAAAACCCACGGAGCGTCCTACATTTATGATCAAAGATACTGCTATTTCCAATGTAGACCAAATGAGAGACCTGGGCGTAACTCTAGACAGTAAACTTCGGTTCCACATACATGTCGATAATATTGTTTCCAGAGGGTTTAAGAACTTGGGCTTTGTCTTGCGGAATTGTAGGGATTTTAAGGCAGCCTCCACCAAAATTATACTTTACCAGTCTTTAGTGCGCAGTGGTTTGGAGTATTGCAGCGTTGTTTGGAACCCATTCTACGACGTTTATAAAAAGAGACTGGAAAGCGTGCAGAAAAGGTTCATGTGGCATTTAACATACTCGTGCTATCTTGGTAAAGAACTTAAGAGCTACGATGCTAGACTCCGGTACTTTAAGATGGAATCACTGGCACATCGTAGGCAGACGTTGGACCTTTTATGTCTTTACAAACTCGCCAACGGCATTTTAGACACTCCGGACTTACTTTACCAATTACCCCTGACAAATCCTCGAACGTTGCCTAGAGTATCGCGATTCAATCTTTTCTCTGCTCCGAGTTCAAGCTCTAACCTGGGATTCAATGCACCCTTGTCTAGAATGGTGCGTCAGTATAACACTCTGTCGAAGACAACCGATATTGACATATTTGGCGACAACGTTCTTAGTTTTAAGAAGTCTCTAAGGTCTCTGACTATCTGAACAGTTTTTAATTATTTGAATATTATTTTTAATTTTGTAATTAATTTAATTTTAATAATTGAATTTAATTTTAACAATACTTTAAATCTTAATTTGTTTGTTTTATGTCTTAGTTGTATTTATGTTTAACACTACTTAATTATTTTGTTTTTCGCTCATTATTAATGCATGCTGTCTTCACCTGTAATTATTGTGACATTTAGTTATATTTTTGTTTGTGTTTAACTGTTTGATCGAATTGATGTACACAGTGTAGGTGGACTTAAATAAATAAATAATTTTTTTGGTAGACCATACTTCAGAGGTGGTTCCATATAAAATTCATCAAAATCTGTTTAATAGTTAGGTTTTTAAATCAAAATTCTTGACTGAAAAAATTATATCATCCATAAGTACACGAAATTGCGTATTTACTTATCTTGAAGTCAGTATTATAAATTGACAAATATATGTAATTAATATCATTTATCAGGTTTTGCTAAATGAGCATCATATATGGAGTAAAATAATTTATCCCAAATTCCTTATTGCAGTTGGCTTCGGTCTCGGACCCATACGAGACCGTTAACCCGGCTCCAGGAAGGGCAGAGTGACCTTCTCTGCCTCTCACTGGGGTAACTCCTGTCCGGCGCGTCCACGTCGCGGGACTGGACACAGCTCTCTTCAGTAGGCCGGAGTGAGACGATGACCAAGTTCGGATGGGGACCCAGCTCTATGGCGTATAGCATAGAACCCTTGCCCAGGGTTACGGGTGAAGACCTCAACGGTGGAGAGGGCGGAGACAGCAGCTGTCAGAACGGCCGAACCAGCGGAGGAGGCGAGCCACAGAGGGCGTAGTGCCTGGACCCTGATGGAGGGCAGCGGTAGCCATCAGTACCAAAGTGCCGTAGAAGCGGAATTACACTAGATATTAGTCAAAAAACAGTTTTGAAGATGGATTTCCGCAAAGTAACGCCTAATTTAATCAACTATAGTTACATAATAACAGTGGTTACGTATTTGAGGCGTTTGGGGTAGAGACATTAGGTCCTTGGGGACCGGGAGCTCACCTTATTTTCAAAAATGTTCAAAGCACCTGGTTAATGCAACGCGTGACTAAAATGTTGGCGTGTTTTTGGCTTAATGCATAAGCATTACCATTCAACGTGGTAATGCCACGAGCATTTTTGTCTTTAGACCTTCAACGGTCTATGGGTAGTTTAACGGTTTTTGTAGTGTTACTTTGGCTGTCCACAGAGCTTCGTTCGGTTGAATTTTACTTCAGAAGTTTAAAATTTTACCACGTGTAAGGTTTTATAAAATGTAACAAAAACGGCGACTCGGTATGTTTTGTACTGGTCACCCTAGCGGGTGTGCGGTGTCACTTGTCATTGTCAAGGGCGGGAATTGGGACTCCAGACGGGGTGTTGGATGGGTACGGATGTAGAATATTGGATTGTTTTGTTAATGTTACGGCTAATGTGTATTAAAGTTGGATAATATAATTGTGGTTATCTAAAGCAGTGTTTGATTGTTACCTTGTGTTTACACACTATACGCTATGCATTGGCTACGGCACCCTATCATACGCCTGTCTCAACAAACTCTTAGCCAGTTATTTATATTTTAGTTGTTATCTATTAATTTATACTCACCGGGCACTTGAAAACTCTTCCATATTTAGCAGTAGTAAAACCAAAATAGTGTTTTTCTTTGTAAACCGTATCTTGTGCTACTAAAAGATCGTTTTTCTTGAACATGCCAACATAATAATCTCTACATAATGAAAGCTTAAAAAGAATTGTTAAAATGATTATGTGTGTTTTCATGATTATAAAATCATGGCAAGAGCCAAAACTACGTACCAAGAATTTATTCAAATTTCTGGACAGTCAGAGTTTATTTATTTCAAAAAAACTGGGCTATTGAGGTGAACAACTTGTGTATGGGATAAGAGATCTATTGGATGAGAAACGGCAACTGCCTTATCCTGTTTCATCTCAAAATTAGTTAGGCAGATGATGACTTGCCACCCACTAAATGGGCACCCCGTAAAGGCTGTCGTATCTTGGCACCGGAAGGGTAACATTGGCGTGGATGGCTTAAGGTGTAGAGAGGTGTGCTGCACTTTCTCTAAGAGCTATTATTATCATTATTTACTTTTAGGTGTTACTACCTACCAATATTTTGTAAGTCTTTCATGCCATACGAAATACTTAAATAATAGACTATGAGATATACACATTAGATCTTTACTTATTTAATCAGGTATATATTAATCGCATTCGTATATTAAGAAGAACAATGACGATATTATAATTAATAATAATGATCACAAATTGTTTTCAGTTACGGACATATTTATAACTAAAGAGTATACGTAATTCTTATTGTCAACTAAACACTTACTCATGCAACTGACTGTACCCAAATTAAACAGAAGCAATCAATTTCATGCTCATCATACTAAAGTCAAATAAACTGATAAGAAACTAATGTTTTTGAAGTGAAAACTTCTTTAGGCGCATTGAGAACTTTTTGGGTGAACAAAAATCATGGAACTCGCGTCATGGTCACCTGTATAGTGTATTTTAAAACAGCGCCATCTCGTGTAGAATAGGTGAATTACTAAAGTTTTTACTTCTTATGAGCAGTCGTATGACTGATGTGGTTTTTTTACTGGACTTCCACTTAGTGCAGACAAAACAATCTACCCTCTTTCCAGTTAATAATAATATAAACGTAGTGAACAACCGTGATGACTGCCCCGGTAGCTCAGTTTGTAGTGAACCTACCTTCTGCGCTTGGGGGCGTGGGTTTGATCCTCTACCTGAGTCTGAGCCTATTTGAGCCTAGGGCAAACATTCATGTGATGATCATTTGTATTTGTTCTATGTCTGGTTGTTAATATCTATATAAGTAAACATTTAAAAAAAAGTTGGTACGTAGGTAGGTATATCAGTCTCTGGCAGCCATATTACATGCTTTGATTAGTTTGGGGTCAGCTAATGACCGTGTGTGCAAAATGTCTCAGATATTTATGTATTTATAGTTTGAAAGGTTCTCGAGTGGAGACCGTGGACCGGTAAGCGCAGCGTAGGACATCTACCCACAAGATGAACAGACGACCTAAAAGAGACCGCAGTAAAACGCTGCATGCAGGCCGCTTCCAAACGGTCCTTTTGGAAATCGATGGGGGAGGCCTATGTCCAGCAGTGGACGTCCTATGGCTGAAATGATAATGATGATTGTTTAAAACATATTGTTTTGTCGGGTCATTTTAAGATTAGGCACCTATTCAAACCCTTAAGAATAACACACAAGTTATAAGTAAATTAATATCATATCAGCAGTAGGTAGAAGCTGACTCCGTGCGCTATCAGTTTGATTGATGGCCGCTCTCACGATCAATCATGTCTTCGAATACACGTGTGGGGGAAGTTTTTGATGGCTAAAATCAATATTGACATGAAAAGAACACAACTTTTTCATGTGCTTGATCTTACTATGTTTTTATATATATGATGCTTACGGTAAAAACTCTTATTTTTTGTACCCTTATTTATTAAGATAAGATAAGATAATTTATTATCCAAAAACACTATATTAATAAATTTAAAACATAATTATTATTACACTTAAAATAAGGCAATAATTCGCAGACATTCCTGCGGTGGAACACTAGGCTCAAAGGCCCGTATTATGGAGACCAGTTTACACGAAAAACTTTAAAAAAACATTTGAGGCATCCTTGCGATTATTTAAAGACAGTTATCCTAGCAAGTGAATTTATATTGTATTTTTACTTGTGTATGGACTCCGATCCCTTTGCTTTTTCATGAAAAGATGCGAAAAAATCGCATACAAAAAAAAACATACAGACGAATATAGAGCCTCCTCCTTTTTGGAAGTCAGTTAAAAATAGAATCATGCCTCGTCTATCGGTTGCAGAAATATGTTCCTCCAGCATGTCAGAAAACCTCACATTATCTTCTCTTCACAGGTTCAAGGTTTCTTCTTATCCAACGGCGGGACCCAACAAGAGCGGTCTGGAGCACGATCACCGATCATTTTCGTACCTAGTACGCACGTACACTAGTTTTATTTCAAATTTACTCTAAGGGTCTTGTCACCAAAAAAAAAAAAAAAATTTTATCACAAATTTAGTTTATTGCAAGATCGCTACTAAATCCAAAGACAAAGAGAATACAATAGACTCGAGCAATCTTGCAAAAAGGAATTACTTAAAATCTGAAGTTTCGAAACCGAAGAGACAATTACAATTCAAAATCTGACCAGTTGTCAGTTAACAAAACAAAATTAATTTATGTCATGGGCAAGTTATAGCGGGAATTCAAATTTAGCGTCCAATTGCGAACTACCTCATACTTAAGATAACTAAAGTGAGTCATCAAAATATTATAAACTGATTAAATCTACCTCTGATCTAAATCTAATCATGACAGATGTATATTATAGGATGTATATTACATCGTAATCTCATTACATTACACGAAGCTTTGAATAGATAACGGCTGTAACACAACATTGTTCATTCATGACATGACCATTATTCTGTGGATCTAGATACAAAGCAGTATATCAGGCAATTGCATTGCGTTTTTCTATATAAAAGTTCATTAAACTGAAAATGAATTTGTAGTTATTATGCTTTGTGACATTCTAAAGGACAAACAGACGAACACAACAATCAACATCAAACTGATCTGAAAATGAAGCTAGGAGGTGAATAGTGAAACTCTGCAATGGCGAATCACACTGACAGAGCCATCTAGCGGAAAAGACGCCAACCACCATACGGCGTTAATCCGTATCTCGTCTCTCTTTAGCTCTCCGTGTGCGCGCGCGTGGATTGAATATAAAAAAAAAAGTGTATAAGTACCTAGTATAATATTATTCTCCTTACGCCACGTCACTTGCCAGCTCCTTTGAAGTGCTAAATATCTCCAATGTTTGTAGTGATGTCAGCGAGTCTGTTAACACCACGGAAACGGGCTTTCGCGCTAATGTGTTTATTTATAAACGATTTCCTTCCCCTAAGGAAAACATACGGAAGCGTATTTTGATTGTGAAACTGCCATGCATATTGTATTTAAATAATAAATGTTAATTAAACATTTACACCCCCAATTAAATTGCTGGTTATCTTCAAACGGCTGAACAGAAGTTCTTGAATCGTAGCTAAGAACACTCTGGATAAAATCACCTTTGAAACACACATAAATCTAAATCAAAATGGGTTAATCAGTTTAGGAGCTAAGATGCCATAGACAGATACCATACACATACGTTATAATACTCCTCCATTTGCATCTGTGGTACATTTGAAATGAACAAAACTATGAAACATTACCTTTCCGTGAGTTTCTCACCCATTTAATGGGTTTAGGGGATAAAGACGCAATAGTGATGATAAATAGCAGCGTGACCATGCATTTAAGTGCACTTGCAGCAGCGGCATCGGTGCTTTAGACGTGACTGGGTGGTAATTATACAATTATGCTCGGTTGCGGAACATGATGGCCGATGGGGCCGAATGGTTCTCGAATGGAGACCACGGACCGGTAAGCGCAGCGTAGGACATCCACCCAAAATAAGGACAGACTACTCAAAAGATACCGCGGGGTAACGCTCGCTGGATGCAGGCCACTTCCAGCCGGCCTTTTTGGAGATCGATGAAGCAGGCTTATTTCCAGCAGTGGACGTCATATGGCTGAAATGATAATGATGACTCGGTCCAAAGTTTTTAGCTCTGACAGCCAGTTGCGTAGCGGGAGGTAGGGGGGAGAGGCATTGCTCAGGCAGTTGGCACTGTCTATATAGCACAGACGTTGTTTTTTTTACACGTGCGGCAACCAAAGTGACATTCTGTGTCAGAGACACCTGATGAAGATACAATAAATAAAATTGATATGGATATAAATCATAAATCTATGTTCTGTCTATTAAAATGTCCCTTGACATACCAGATACATGGATAAAATTACATACAATAACGAATAAGTTGGTAAAAAAAATTGTATCCGCATTTTTACTAGGTTTTATTGTTGTGTTCAAGCGGCCAGCTTTCCTGTCAATACGTAAAACTACTTTTATTAAAAAAATACTAATAAAAATTCCTGTTTTTTTTTTCTCGGAAAGTATAACTTTAATTCGTGTGGAAATTCGTGGAAAACTCTTAAGTAAAAAAATGCCCATAAGGCATTGTAAAGAGATTTGTTCGAAAATCGAACTGGCTACCATAAGCAGATCTAAAAAAAAAAGTAAAAGGTGCGTTTACAAAGAATGTGAAACAAAAGACTGTGTTTGGTGCTGTGATTTTCAGTGAATTTTATTGCAATATTCATGTTGATAATATTGTATTGCAGAAGGTGTGAAAAGTAGAGTATGCTCCTTTGGAATAAAGCCTGTCTTCGTCTTGGGCAGCTTGAACCTCTCGCTTCACTCAGGACTCTATAATATAACTCCCTCGCTACGCTTGGGAGTTAACTCTAGGGTCCCTCTTTACGCTCAGGGTTCAATATGCTATAGTGAATAATCTACTATTATACGACTGTTGACGGTGCAGTAGATGTATGAATCTGAATGTAAATTTTGATCTTTTTTGATCACATAATTATTGTTTACAAAGTCCGACTAGTTATTTTTGCGACGACAAACTAAATAAATTTATTGTTAGTTTTTCCGTAGTGTTTTTATAAAGGCAATGTAATTGTCTTATGTTATATTAGAATATATAATAATGTATTTAAACCTACTTAAATTCACGCTACGAGTACATGATTGTCGTATGAAAATTATACATTCAACTCTTCAACAAGCAAAGTAATAGAGAATCGAATGGCCGCCAATAACTCATATTACCGACTTCTTAGGTATAGGGTATACAGATCAGAAAAACAAGGGAGATATGGTGTGGTAGCGTGGCGGGTACGAACTAAATCAGGCTTGATGCCTTTAGTCTAATTTACCCTGCAGACAACCTTGCCGTTTTTTTTATTGCATGTTGACAACTAGTTAGTTTCTTTGAGACGCTGCAGTTCACTTAGTTTCTTCATCATTATCATCAGTCAGAAGACGTCTACTGACGTCCCTTAGAACTCCAAACTTAACGACAGCCTGCTATTTGCATTCATCGGATGCCCGAACTCTCACGGTGTCGTCGGTCCATCTAGTGCAGAGGTTCCCAAAGTGGTCCAGGTAGACCCCCAGGGGTCCGCGGGAGATTCAATTCGTAAGTGGTATATGGTAGAAATGTAGCTACAAGGGGTCCACCGGAACCAGCTAAATTTTGAAAGGTGTCTATGAGAAAAAAAGTGGGAACCTCTGATATAGTGGGAGGCCTACCTATTCTGCGTCTTCCGGTTCTTGATTCGTGGCACTTAAGCAGGTTTCTTAGTGTGCGTGAAAAATTAGTAAGTGTCCCGTGCGTACAGTTTTTGCGGCTATAGTAAGAAAGTGGTTGATACACGGAGACATATAAACACGAACGATAATTGTATCACTGATTGTATTAAGGCGTATGTCCCTTGTTTGTCTGATTTGAACCCTAAGAATACCACACCTATACCTGGTATACCAATACCTATGTGAAGCTGCAGTGTCAATATTGACTCGGCTCGTATTCATCGTTTAATAGAAGCCGATCCGAAGACATGGCGGGATCTGGCACTGCAAACACTGATGGGTATTTGAACAAATATTTGCTTGCGATACGGTGGCCACATGCAAATGCGGATTTACTCCTAACCTCCTAACTGACGTATTTTGCTGGGGAACGATGGAAATGTTCTGTATGTTGTGACTAAGCAAAAGTTTTGATATTCGTGATTTGAGTACTTACCGTTGATCATACTTATTTCACTTCACTTACTGACTGACTTATCACTAAATCTCTTAAATTACTTGACCTACGAAGCTGGTATTTGTGATATTTTAAAACTAATTACATCTTTTAGTCGCTCATATGGTGTTCAGATGAGAGTTCTTATAGTTCTAAACCTGGCTTGAAATCGTATTAATTTGATGACAGGAAATATAAAATTAGTTTTTGAAAAAAGTCTTAAAAGTGTGTGTTACCGTTAACAGTGTTTAATTTCAATAAATACATAATAAATATGTTTTGTTAAAAGAATTTTAATAATGTAAACACCGGAGAAAACACGGCGCCACAGCTGCATATAAATGGGCTAATATTCGGTAGTGGCGGCGATCGGTATGATTCGACGCAGGTGCTACCGAAACCTACATTGAAGGTTACTATTGCTGTAGTTACACATAACTAGTTTACTCTCCTACTTTTGGGAAATAACACGATGGAGCTGGCAACAGTTAAAGTAGCGCTAGCATAGCATAGTTTGTACCTTTTTTTTCTCCTCTTGATAGGATGGCATGTCTTGTGAATTTGCCAGTGTCAAGACTCAAGTATTGGATTTCTTTTAAATGATGTAATCGGCTAGCCGTTGATCATGACTTACCTGTTGGTAAGTGACGATGTGGTCTAAGATGGAGCACGCTTGGCCATGAAGTGCCTATTCACTCTTGTCTTGAAGAGACCTAGGTCGTACTTTATGGAGAACACCGAGGCAGGGAGCGCATTCCACTCCTTTGTAATTCGTACCAAGAAGGAATTCTGGAAAACACTTCACAAACAGAAAAACATGTTTAATTAGATATCGTCAAACAAGCTTAGTCAAAATACAGTCATATTCAAGCAAAGTGAGTCACGGTCAAGTCAGGTCATGCCTTAGTAAAGTGGTGGAGACTTTACTAGAGACTTCTATGGAGTTTTGGAAACAACACGAAAATATAAATGTTTCATCACCTCGTTGTATCACTTGCCGACAATCGAATACGAAAAACACTTAATACAAGTTTAGGTAACTTACACAATCAGGTCAGATGTTTTTTCACGTCGGTAACCTAGCTCTGAGTTTAGGACAAACGTAGGTATTATTAATAATATGGAAGAGAACGTTCAGTATCTACTTAGAAAAGGATTCTTACCAAATATGAATTTTGTTCCACTAACATTTCATTCTATGCAAACCCCTGCATATTTTACGAGAGCTGCAGCCGTCTCCAGTGAAATTGCTTTTAATTTTAAAATAGACTAACACTTTTCTCTATGAAGATAGGAAGATACTGACTGACACCCTCGACGAAAATAATTACTTAATTTCAGGAGAAAATGTACCGGTTTTCAAAAGATTGTAAAGATGGATGGTAAACTTACAAACGGGAAAATGTAATGGTAATGATAGAAGATCTTTATAGTAAGTAGAATACTGGTATGATAACTAAGCAATAAAAAATTCTTTGATGTTTATGTTCATTCACTCAAAAATAAATATAAGCTTAATAAAAAAGTATATAAGAGCGCCTTAGTGGAAGGAAAACTAGCAAGAATTAAAAGCTTATAATAGTTTATTATTTATAATTTAAGTGATACTGTTTTCTGTGTTTTGGTTACTGTCACCACGCCTATTATAAAGTTGCAAAAATGTATAATAGTACAAAAAGATAGAATACGAATCAAGCGCATTGCTGACAAGCATTCCAAGTGGCATCAATATCTATCTACCTACGTACTGCAGTAATATATTCTTGGCATAACTCCAAAAACGAATCGTTTTACCGACACTTTTCTCCTTATTTACCCCTTGGATGAACACCACAAGAAGCAAAAGTCCTGGAGCCAAAATCACTATCTGAATGTCAACAGGCGAAATAAGTACATTACTAAATTGGCTCGGGAAGAGAAACCCATTTAAGTCTCACTGTTTTCGACCTTTATACGTTAAAACTTGACCACTAATCACACCGTTGTAATCTATTGTTTTTTTAAGTTGCATTTGGCAAAAACTGAGTGAATAACAATAATTAAAATCATACATCTATTACATCTATTTATATTAAGGTGACGAACGCAATGCAGTGCCGTGCAGGTTTTAAACCGTTGAAGTTCAACATTATGGGTAGCACTAATCTATTATGGGCAAAGGTGACGTCTACCACCACGCGAACACCATGCTCGTTTCGTCACTAATTTGCATAAAAACATATTGTAGATGATTATTTACGGGATATTTACCGTGGTAAGGTTGTGGAAGGAGCTCCGAAAATAAATAACTGCGCCGAAATATCGGGAGCTCCTTCCACAACCTTACCACGGTAAATATCCCGTAAATAATCATTTAACTTTAGTGAACAACCGTGATAGTTTAAAACAGTGTTTATATTGTAGATCCTTGAAAATGTAGCTCATTGGAATCATTTCCATACGTCACCATCACACCACATTTACAAACAAAAACAGGTGTACCCTTCATCAAGATTTGTTTAAAAAAAAACGAATGTAATTCTAGACCAATAATAAATAGATCTTGCATCTATTTTGGTGACCTTCCATATAGTTTACAAACATACATGTTTAATTCTGTGCAACCAAATAGTCATATTGACTACGGCCAGCAATAGGGTTGGCTTTTAAGAATATTGTTTTATTTGTGAAATGTCAAATCTTAGAATATATAAAACTAGTTATAGAAAATTATAGCGCCGCGCCACGTTGACACTTGCCCCCATTTACGAAAGTAAATCCACAGAAAAATATGCAAGAGTTACAGAACGGTGTAATGTCGGACCACAGATCTCCCGCAGTACTAGGTTAACCAGTCGCCATTTCTGAAAGTATAATGGGAATCTCAGATTAAACTAAAGTTTTAATTAGTTGCAATAGTGAATTGGAAAAGTACGCCGTCGGTTTTAGGAAATGTGCTGGCGATATTTAAATTTCAAATTGCCATTTTGAGTCCGCTCAGTTTTTCTTTAGTAGCTGTCGTGAGGATTTTTATTTAATTTCGAGACAGGCTAAAATATCAAAAGGATTCGAACTTCATTTAATTTTGTAGGTTTTTAATGGACTATTTTCAAGATGGCCAATAGGCTTTTTGGAAAGTGTGCGGGAGCTGGTAGGTATCTAATAAATCTGAGTTAAAATCATTAAAGTTAGTCACCATTTATGTATCGTCAAACACAAATTAGTAGGCATTAACACAATTTTAGTCAAAGAAATGAAAAAATTAAATAACTTAGTACGTAATTCAACTTAGGTATTGTAATCTAGCCTCCAATTAAAATATACAGAAACATCTACGCTAACTAACAACTGAACGAGTGAACTAGACTTTAGAATGCTACAAAAGTTCTCGTTAAATCCAATTTCGAAACTATTGAAAAACAAAACGAATCATCGGCAGCTATCACCGGTGTAGTTTTAACGAGGTTTTCGAAAACAATAAGCTGGTGCTCGAAACTTTTTTGAACAGTATCTGTTATGGGCATTCTTAATACCCTTTTCAGGCGAAATGCAATGCCTAAAATGAAAATATTTCAGAATTTAATGGATGCGGTATTTGTGAGGGTCGAGTTGTATATTTTTTAATCGTTTTATAAGTAGTTTTGTTTTGGTAAACTTTTTCAAGAAGTGACTATATTAATTATAGTCCTTTAAATGTAGCTTGATTGAAACGACAGCTGACGACATTTCAGGGCATGTCTTTGTAATAAGGTCTGGCGAATTGCATTTACTTGTAACACAAAGATCACTGGTTTTCTGCATCTTAAACTATTATGAATTACAAGTGCTGTACATATAAATAGTAAAAGTATATTTGAATTTTAAAACGGAACTGCATTTAGTGTGGATTATCACAATACAATAGCCATATTTTTCCATTCTGTCATAACAAGGTTACGTCAACTTGACAAAAAAATTAGGGACGTGGTAAATCGATAAACGTAAAATCGATCGTTTTATTTTGCTGTGTGAATTAAATAGTATTTTTTTTTTGTTTTTTTCAGAATTTCCTCTGCGTACTATCGAAATACAAAACTCGTACAGATAATGTAATTTTTTTTTTGTAAACCTAGATTTATTTTGTATATAGTATAATAATATCGAATTACTAGCAACTGTCTTAGTAAATTTTACGGAACGAAGCATCTTTATCCAAAGACTGACTACTAGAATAGCATACTAGACTGACTATTGATTGAATAGCATTTATTATTAATCTGCAGGATTTCTCAAGTGACTCTAACGCTGATGATGATGATGACACTGATTTGGAATGTACACCATTAGATTAAACAATAGATTTATTTATATTACAAAAAAAAATACTAGCTTTTTCTGTTTTATTTCATTATCCTAAAGTCTCATCATAATAGTACTACAACAGAAATATAGATTGGTTTAAAAATATTATTCGTGCAAGACACTTCCAGTCGATAAATAAAGACACATTATTCTCGATTTGGTCCGAATTGTCCCAGCACTAATCGAATATTTTGACATACTTCATTTCAATCAACTTACATTTAATAGACTATACATGACTGTTTGAGGCACATTGAATCGTGTTTGTTCTATTCTATATTTCAATAATGACATGAGACCGGAGACCCCATTTTGATATCCAGTGACAATCTAGACTAGTCCATAGTGTTGGGATGCATTTATACATTATTTATTTTATAACCAACGAGTGTTTTTGATCGAAGATTATAACAGTGACAATCAAGCTGTTTTTTGTCAAAACTAAAAATTCAATTAGAGTTTTGTGATATTCTGATAAATTTATTGAAATGACAAATTTAAGTAATGTGTGTTTTTTGGAAATTGTAAATATTTGTTACCCGGTCTTCTAGTTTATTTTATGCATAAGCTTGTATTTGTATTTTTTTAAGAAGTCTTTCCCATCACCGTTCAATATTTTTTGGGCATTTTCTAAATTAAAAAGCTGAAGTATTAGTAAAAAATCTAGATAACCGGGTAGATCAAAAAAAATTTTTTTTGGTTTTCTCAGATCAAATAACAATACAAATTAATTACGGCGTACTGCCAAAGTGAAGTTGAAATTGCTTCCAAAACTACGTGAATTCCCAGTATAAATACATGACTCACGCACACATATGCATTAAAAACTACGTGAATTTTATACTGAAAACATTAAACATGACTACGCACACATGTTTCAAAAAGTGGCTTAATTTTATTGTTCACCGTAATCCATCTGGCTATTTTTAATTGAACTGAGTATGTATGGTTTTTGGATTTTCCTTTGTCAAATAAAACCTCATCATCATCATCATTTCAACCATAGGACGTCCACTGCTGGACATACGAGTATGCCATGTCATGCCATGCCTCCTCCATCAATGTCCAAAATAAAACCTATAAATTATAAAACTTTGAAAACGTGAGAATGAGAAATCTTTTACTAGGGAGCGAGCTTTTAGAAATATTAGCTTCTAGAAGATAATGTTCGGATAACATACGGTCTTTAGGTTAGTCCCTTTTCATTCCACTTGCTTGATCCAGTCACTGGATCATTTCGTTACCCAGCCAGAGTGAATCTGTATTGTTTCTTGCGTCAAATAATTCAGACGATTTTCAATTGAAATGAAAAATTCAAAATTAAATGGGAAATGAGTGATTTTGTGTCTGGAGCATGGAATTAAGGTAAAATATTCACACCAGCAGTTGGAAATTCAACGGTTTATTACGAATCGAAATTTTTGTCATATACCTAGAGATGACGTGATTTTGGTGATTGTGAAAATTTCGTAAAGTAATTTGAGCTGCCCTGCATCAGATATGTTATTGCTTTGACGTGGTTTTGCCACAATGTAAGCGACTGCCCTGAAATGATTTGTAGGAAGACAGATGTGTGTCGCTGCATGGAAAATCTGCGTGGAAAATGGGTTGTGACACGTTAGGGCTTGTGTTGCGTGTGAGTATCTACCGAACATTCCCACTTGACAAGTTTTAAGTAGTTTCTAGGTAGGTTTTACCCTAGAACTCGCTAGCTTGTGACGTGTTGGTCACGCCAGTTTGTCGGCCGGCAGGACGTCAACCCTTTTTAATGAATGTTTTACTGATTATTCAATCAAAATTAAATAAATTATTAAATAAATGCGCCACGTAGCGCGGCCGTACGGAACCTGCAATATTTGGAAAATCCGACCTTAAGGAGTCGGTCAGTTTGGATGGTGAACCTACCATTGCAGGTTTATATTTCACCACATTTTTCCTGGGTATCGGGTTTCGTTCCGTATACATTTGGTATTCCTGACACAGCAAAATCAAGCGGGAAGTCTACATGTATCTGAAACATTTACACGTATTACGGTTCGTGATACCGTTCGCGAAAAAGGTCGTATAATGATAATTTCACAGCAATTACCTTCGTACTTTCGAGATAATATTCATATACCTACATTCTCCCTTGTAAAAACGTTGTCTTTAAACCCTTTTCAAACTCTAATGGCACGTATAATTTACTTCCCATCGGAAATGCTTCGGATTAATGCAACCCCTAATTGGTCATTACAGGAAACAGATAGGAACAACCCCAACCCTTGAACTTTGGGGTAGCTTAGAAGTTTAGGGTCAATTAGCTACGATATTTTAATGGTTGTCACTGGGACTAGGGGATGAGTAATTTCGCTATAAATTGCTTCAGTTTTAATACTCAATTCGGTATATAAAATATGGCTGCATGATGTAAGGTTACTTTACCTAACTGAACAATCTGTCCAAGATAGGTGTGATGGTTAACAACCTCGAGAGTATCGTTCCCAACGACTATCGGCACACACACAGATACCTATACACGTTCAACTTATAACATCCCTCTTTTTGTGTCGGGGGTTAAAAAGCCTGGCTGTTCGCATTTTTGGGACGACACTGCCAACTGTCATGTACCAACTAGAAAGACTGAAGGTGATCGAGAAGCACGCCAAGACTGATAGCAACGACACTTTAGGCAAGTCTCTGTTGCAAAACCTAAAGCATCGACGTAAATTTGCAGATTAATCTTCTATCGAATACATAATTATCAGAAAGTGTGCTTGATTTTCTTTTGTCGAACGCCCTGAAAACGCTAGCAATTAAGTACACCATTCGTGGGTTGACATTCTTCACGTTCACACAAACCGTTTCAATTCCACGTTGTTTATATACGCATAGCTGAATAGAACTCTCTGCTGGAGTCTGTGTTCCCCGAAAAGTAAAATACGGGTATCTTTAAAACGATAGTGAACAACTGTTGACCTTTGATATAAGGCAAACGTGCTCTGTCCTTGTGGGCGTTACAATATTGCACAGATAATCACTATTTAGATATTATTAAAGCCCTTTTAAAGAGCCATACGTTCGACAAAGAAGAAACATTTCATACGAAGATGAGAACCGTTTTGGTTGCTCTAAAATCGAAAGCTATCTCAAAAATACTTAAAGATTCTTCTTTACAAATTACCTAATAAATAACAGTACAGGATCCCTGGAAAGCTATTCCATCTGTCAGTTTAAGCCCTAAGCTCTCCAGTGCTCGGTAAACCGGTTCAAAGCACCTCGTCCCGCTTCGAAGCGGGAAATATACCAAACAAAAGAAGCCGCGCGCCAAATCTCTTTGCTCCCGTTCCATATCAGTTGCTTACACAAACTCGCGAGTCTGGTAAGGAACGGGGCATACTGGAGAAAATGGAATTTCAGTATTGGGAAATTCCGAGTCTGGAGTCAATTTGCTGAATTTCTGCTTCTTTTCTTCGACCAAAATAAAATTAATCGACGGGCCCTAACCATTGAACTGGTTCAGTAAAAACAAGTCAAAACCGTCGGACATATACTTCAATACCTAATTATAAAAATGTACAGTATATTTGTTACAAAAAATAGATATCGGTTTTATTTGTGTATTTACACTTCGGTAAAGCATACGAATTCATAATTTTGTCAGATGTTTCGTTATCGCGTAACAATAGACTCGTGTTTCACTTCCTACGGCTAGAGACCGACTGAAACGAAGTAAGCGCTGGCGCTCATTTTGTAATCTTCAAAAATGCGCTTCTACTGAGCCCGTCCATTCATTTTATTTTGGTCGAAGCTTCTTTTAGCATGTGTTTTGAGGGTAGACAAGTAATGCATACGTCATTTTTTTTGTATTTTTTCAGCTTTGTTTTTTATACGATATGAGTAAAAATTGTGCCAGACAAAAAAAACTATACATAAAGCATTTAGAGTTGCAATAAATTATACAGGGTTACGCACATAGACTGTACTAAGCCAAAAAGGGAATTGTAATATAACTTTTAGATAGTGAAAGGTTCGTCTATGGTATAGTATGACTCTAGAGGTGCGTTTTGTGGCGAGAAAAAGGTTGCCAATTTTTGTACTTTGGTTGTGTGACCACGGACTCATTTTACTAATATTTAATTGTGTATAATAAGCATTTTTATCTTGGCTTTAGCTTAAAGTTAGCATGACTCTGTTTATGAGAACTAGAGCTAATTTTAGAGACAATAACTCGTACAAATCTAAGCTTATTCTCCGTTTAGTGCACGTCGAACTTTCCGAGGTAACGAATACAGAATGCACCTCATTTGGGTGCCGAGTTAACATAGTAACGACGGTGGATGACAGTGATGAAGCTTGCTCTAAAAGTAAGTAAAAAATAACAGTATTATAGTATCTAGTTTAGTTTCATCATAGGCATAATACTCTGTTCTATAAAACACCAAGATTTTTAATATTGATTAATAGGCTTGCGCTTGGCCGCTACTTCGCCTGATGTTAAGCGATGATGCGGTCTTCGATGGAGCACGCCTGCCGAAAAGAAACCTATTTATAGACTTGAAGTCACCCAGATAACTAATGGGGGAACATTCATTTGGACAGCACTTTACACTTCTAACGGTTTTCATAATAAAATGAAATCAAAGAGCATCATTCGGGTTTTTGGAATATCAACCATAAAATAAAACTTCAACAGAACCGCTCAAGATGCGCAGAGACGTTGGATCTCTCTGTATCTTTTGTCGCATTTTCAACTGGGGGGGGGAGTGTTCTGAACTGCTTGATCCGACGCTGGCGTCGTGGCTAGTGCGTTGGCTCACTAGCTGCCACTGCCTGAAAGCTCATCTACATAATCATAGATCAGTGTCACTTAACTCTTAAAATCAAAATGTGGAATGAGTTACCTGCCGCAGTGTTTTCGAGTAGGTACAAAATGGGATTCTTCAAAAGGCGCGTCAATAGATTCGTAAAGGGTCGGCAACGTAGTTGTGATGCCTCTGGCGTGTAATAGGCATCCATTGACGACGGTGACCGCTTACCATCAGGCAACCCGTCAGCTTGTTTCCCACCTATAGCATAAAAATGAATGTTTGGGTTCAATTTCAAGGGTAGCTTATGTACTGTCAGGATTTATCTACTACGGTATACCAATGTCTGAATATTCATAGACCTAGTCATGCAAACCGATGCCAAACTTGAATGGATTTAGAGATACAGTACGCAAAATTATGCCAATGTTTGCCAGTAATTAATATTTCATTAAATATTCCATGTTATGGGAAGGAATTTCTAGCTTTCAAGTTTTGAATAGAAAGCATTGCAGTGGTGATAAGAAAAATAGTTAAGTATAGAAGCGTGTATGGGGTGACATTGTAATTTAGTTGAAACATTGACATTGGGGTTATTTTTTCAATAACAAAACGTTTCGCTTGCAGTTTTTCTTACAATTTTAGTTTCATAACGTTTACTAACTAGACTGAACTAGACTTTACGCAGTCTAACGTTGCGCGGCAAACTAAACAAAACTTAGTAGCCGATTTTCGTGTAGCTACATAATTCCTGATGAAAAAAAAATACACATTATTTTTAGGGGAATGTAGTTCAATAGTTGTACATAAAGTTTTGTTAAAAATCGTAAAACAAAAGTTGTTTAGTATAATAATTATATAGGGAGATTGCCTGTGAGAGTATATTTTTTTTGGTAAATTTAAAATAACTCTGTATTATGAAAATTTCAGTCTGATAATGTTAGCTGTCACTCAAAATCGCTATCGCACGATCGCAAACGGCTTACTTAATACAATATGCGCGATATCGATCGAATTTTGAAATTGTAGTAGATTTTGCTAGTTTTATTGTAATACTCGTATGTTGAGACGTTGTCCTTAACTGTTGGCCTTTTGGAAAAACTCAGAGTCATAGAACGGGCAATGGAGAGAGCTATGCTCGGAGTTTGCGCGATAAAATTCGGAACGTAGATATTCGCCAAAGAAACAGAGTCACCGACATAGCTATTAAAATCTGCAAGTTGAAGTGGCAATGGGCAGGCCACATCGCTTGAAGAACTGATAACCGATGGGGAAGAAAGGTTCTTGAGTGGAGACCGTGGACCGGAAGACGCAGCGTAGGTAGGCCTCCCGCTAGATGGACCGACGACATTGTGGGAGTTTCGGGCATCCAGTGGATGCAGATGGCAGGATGTCGTTCAGTGTGGAGGTTAAAGGGGGAGGCCTATGTTCAGCAGTGGACGTCGTCTGGCTGATGATGATGTACCTTTTTAATATGTATAGTCACCAAAATCTACAGTATATTTTTTTACTGATTACTTGACTCAAATAGAAAATGTATCCTATTCATTCCATGAACGCTGCAATTCCGATAAAATGTAGTTCGGTGAGATTTGGTTGGATAAAGTCTTTACATCATATTAACTAGAATTTTTTAGAATGATGGACAGATGGGTGTTGTCGAAGGTAGTAAACATGGCTATCCTAGAATGAGATCTGGCTCTCAAGTGAAACTGCACATCTTTAAAAACGCTTTTCCGTATATTTTCAACTTGAGGTTGGTACCAAGCTAGCCAAAACGATGGAAGAAAGTACTTTACCACTGTGCAAAAATTATACAACTAGCTATATGTTTTGTCTTTTTTATTCAGGGATAATTTGGCTTTACTTTGACCGCCAACTTGCCATATTAGGCTACAGGTACTTTCTTGCTAGTTTTTGTAACTGAACACTATTATCGGAATCTATCGCATGTATTTTAATTCCTGGGCCTACCTATATATTGGCTACGAGCAAAAATCGAATGTCCTGATCCATTTCCAATTATGATAGACAATATATTTATTGCTGAGATTTAGTATTTGTGAGACTCCTATTAAAATGAGACGAGGGAAGTAATATCGAAGTAGACATTTTGTCTTATGAGCTTTCGTTGAAAAGATATAACAAAATATTATCTCACATTGAATTTCGTTGCTTCTGAAAAGTTAGCGTTCCATCGGGACGTACAATTTAGACAAAGTAATCATTTTGATGTGTTATTTGAACAGCTTTTACACTTTTCATTCATAATGATGAAGTAATAACACTTTGAATTTTGTTGATTTACAAATTTTAGACGAAAAATAAAGTAAGTAAGGGTATTTTCAAAATTGCTGGACAACTTTGAGCGACTATCTCTCTTTTCCTGGCTATACATTCCACATGGTGTTGCGATCAGCCTTCTTGCTGGTTTTATTTTCTTCTTCTTTGTATCTCATCATTGGCGATGGTAGCCGAAAGCTAGCATGTGCGCTTTATAACCTGACTGCATCAATGCATCAATGACTTAACAAATGTAGTGCAGTTTTGATGTCATTGCTCGAAGATGGTGAAAAACATCGTAATGAAACCGGTATGTATAAGAACCGCAAAAGTTTCCAACATGCACTGCCAGCATGGTGAATCCTCTCTGTCTCTCTAAGAGAAGGGTTGTGTCATATATAGCAGTAAGAATAATACTATTACTGATAATGTTTATCACATCATCATCATAACCAGCCTATTTCAGATCCTATTTGGGAGAGGCCTTTGTCCACCGCTGGACATAGGCTTCTCCCAAAGCACATCACTCAGCCCAATCTACGGCTTTTAGTTTCCAGCCGTGGTCATACATAATATCCTTGCATATATCGCTGCTCCATCGAGTCTCAGGACGTCTAACGCTACGTTTGCTGATTCGTGGTCTCCATTTTAGAACCCGTCTAACCTAGCAGTTATCAGTTCTGCGGCAGATATGATCAGTCAATATGCAACTTTTTTTGTAATTTGCTTGAGTTTAGCCGCCAACTCGCCTGATGTTAAGCGATGATGTGATCTGCAACTTATTTCAGTTTGCTTTTTTGTCAGGTGTGCTCTACTTATGCGTGTTATGTCGGCACATTCGATTCGTCAGTATTTGTTGAACAACAAAGCCGATGCGAAGCAATCGCTACATAATATATTCAGCTTTTATTCGGCTCCGACCAGCTGCGAAGCTGCGGAAATTAACAATAAGTCGTCTGCGTCCCACAAATTTTTAGTAATACAGAAGCAATGTTGATTTAATCCAAAGCAGAGAAAAAATATTCTTTTCTGTGATTTGGTCCACCAGCATAACCCGACTGTGATGGACACAGCGCGCTGTGCTTTCTGGAATGTATAATCATCATCATCATCATTTCAGACATAGGACGTCCACTGCTGGACATAGGCCTCCCCATCGATTTCCAAAAGGACCGCTTGGGAATGGCTTTCATCCAGCGTTTACGTGCAGTCTCTTTAAGTTCGTCTTTCCATCTTGTCGGTGGACGTCCTACGCTGCGTTTACCGGTCTCCATTCGAGAACCTTTCGGCCCCATCGACCCTGTTCTGCGTGCTATGCGCCCTGCCCACTGCCACTTCAACTTACCAATCCGGTGGGCTGTGGGCTATCCGTATTATATCTATATAATATTCGATTTTGGCGCCCGGCTGTAACGATGAATGCCTGCCTTTACAAGTGTATAGCATGCCCGCAGACACGATACATACGTTTTTTTTAAACAAAAGCAGCGGCAAACAAACATGTGGTCCACGTGATGGTAAGCAGCAATTGCTGCCTATGGACACCTGCAACACTATCGTAACGGTGCTTTGCCAGTTCGGAGAAGTAGTTGTAAACATACAACTTCATTTGAAACTCGGCGGGAAGACCTTTGGGAGAAGGACATTCCACACTTTGCACAAAAACACACAGTCAGAGCTTGTTTTACATAATTTTTATTATTATGGAACCAGCTAATGCTAAGGTAATTACCAAGGAAATTGTTGCAAATTAGTCTCTTCTTGGGAATTCCAACTGTCGCACAAATCATATTCAAGCGTTTATCTAGAATACGCGACACGGATCTAAGCTTTGCAATGTGCAAATCGCCTCTTCCCAGTTCCAAGTATCAGTTGCTTATTCAATCGGGAGCGATTTGAGCGAAAATTCAGTTCGCTCCAATTTACAATTCACTTGCCTGTGGCCAGAACTGTCGAAGCAGAATAGCTGAAGAGTGACTATCGGGACAATGGACGCGCGTGATTTGAGGTTTGATTTTGGACGAGTACGCGAGTTGTGAAACGAATTCAGGCGACCTGAATGAGAAACATTTTAGACTACAGTTTTAAGATTTGTTTTGATATGCACACATTTTATAGAGCTCCTCAAAAAATATAGCTTTAGAAAAGGTGGCTATTGATTCACAATAAGTATGATTCAGAACAGTTATAATTACATTTAATTTAAATTTGAACGAATATCATTGCCCGGTTTTTATTTGTTTATTTTTATTTTTGCCTTACGTGTATCCTGTTTCGACCGAGGTCTGATTGCCTACTGTACTGTACTGTCCTCCACTTTCTACGGTCGTTAGCATCGTTTTTGGTGAGTTTGTTGGCTTGCATGTCATCTCTTATGCCATCGCCGCTTTGGTAGGTCACGAGGTCTTACTCCAGGGCAGGTGCGGATTTGATACCTTGACTGCCGTAGGCCTATGAAAATCGCTGCCCTCCTCCTCCGTGTAAAGCATGAAAAATTTAATAATCTATAACAATTGAAAACAACAAAATTCTGTAAATGTTAAAGTAATCTCAATCAGTGTTTTTAGTTACTAATGCTTACTATTTTTATTTGTGAGTAAAATTGTTAATTGTTATTCAAAAATTGTCTTTTGCCTGCATGGCCTTCTGAATAGCAAAAGGGCACGAAATCTAAAAATCTCACCAAGTTTTGCCACCCTCTAAATTTTGCCGCTTTGGCCCGGGTCTACTTGACTTATAGAGAAATTCGCCCTTGCCCCTGGGAGCTGAAGGTCCTTGAACTGAATACCGACATACTCCGCTGGTTGGTTTCAGGTAATGGGGCCAAAATACTGTAGCTGCATGTAAAGGCATGAATTTTAGGGTTTTTGAGTGTTTTTTAAGTAGTTTGGAATAGATAAATGAGGCCTATGAGTGGATCATGGATTGCGTCTCAAGCTATACAATGTATGATCTAAAAAAAAATGATAAAACTTGACGTTCTGCATAAGCTAATTTCAGTACACTCTATTACCCTTTCAGCCAATAAATTTCCTCCGAAAATCATGAACAGAACTACAAAGCGCCTCTGAATAGCCACACGGGCTTTGTATTTTGTCCTTTATTAAGTCCTTTAGTACAAAAGACTCAGTACTTTGTCCTTTATTTAGTACAAAAAGGCGTAACCGAAGAATTCAACAAATCCAGTGAATGGTCAAGGTTTCTATTGTGGTTCTAATATTTATTGTATGCTCAGTTGGCGTTAGCATAAAGTGGGACGTCAGAAATAAGGTAATTAGCAAAGGTTTGTAATTTTAATGTGAGGTTAGAATTTATGTTTTTTTTTGTTACGGTCCATAAAATAAACAAAAATGAATTCGCCAGTTTTTACCGCTCAAAACTTACTAACATATATACTTTTTAGAGAATAGAAATAAACGCTAAAATCTTAATGATAAAAAGTAAAACCGTACATAAATTGAAACACTAACTGTATCTGTGAGAGGACGATTGCCATTAGATAATTATAATATCTTTCCTCCTGCAGATCCAAAGCTATCACCAATACATAAATATAAATATTAACAATTATAACGAGTACTAGTTATATTTATTTGTAGTATCATATCAGATGCCTCAGTTTCTAGACTCCAACACAAAGGCTAGATCTTCCGAATTTACGAATTTACTTACTTTTGTGTCAAATGGCGTAAGATTTACAAACCGTCTCAATCCTACTGCTTCTTCGAATCTTTTTTTTTGGTAATCGCGATTAAATGTGATCACTTTCAGTAGATTTTATTGCGTGTACATTATTTTAATTCCTGACATCGGCATCGCGTGAATTTGAAGTCGCAAAACTGCAAGACTTCTACTGTGTACAACTACTACGTGTTTTTTTTCTTTTTATGGTACTGAGTGACGAGACTAGCGAAGTCGCTCGCCTGATGGCTCTTTACGCTTGCCCATAACAACTCAAAACCACTCAGAATTTTGAACTTAAACAGTTCAAAACCCTGGATGGCAATGCATTGCGCTCGTCTTATCGCACTCTGAAAAAAATTTGCAGTATGTTTACATAATTTATTTACATTTGTATAAAAATTCATCGTCCAGTCTACCTGTGACCATGGTTCCTGCAAAGCGTTGGAAACGTCAGGAAATAAAATAATGTAAAATAGACGCGATAAAATCCGTTAAAAGGAAAGCTAGTAAAATACTTTCAGCTACGTAAAAGCGGTACCACTTGGCCATCATTCCCTTCCTTATCACGTCAACAATTACGTCGAGAGTCTTGGAGCTCGTAAATGAGAGTCCAAATGATTTTCTAAATGATCCGCGGGTTCTGGTAATAAAAACTCTTTCTAGTCTCCGAAATTTAAACCTATCTTGTCTTTAAAATTTAAACCTTTACGGGATTCAGTGAGTTGCCATATTATACTCACAGTACATTCTAACAATACTCAGACAGGATAATACTCTAGTTAGAGACTGTAGCTGAATGATTTGCCGTCTTTAAACACGCATTATCATCACTTTACATCAATAATAGATGGTAATATTTTTCTTCACCCATTTTTTTTGTTTATGTTAAAATGTGCCACTATACAATATACAATTTAGATAACTACCTAGATGATAGAAAAACAAAATACCCGATAGCAAAATGCTGCCGATGACATAAATACAAATCTAACGACACCTCGCATATTAAAATTGCTTATGATAAAAATTGGATATATGAAGTAATTTTACAACAATAAAAAAATAAAAAAACAAATACACACGTATCTATGTTTGTTTGTATACTTACTAAAGACAATTGTATACCAATAACCATTTAACCTTAACCTTATTACAATTATAGTTTTAATGGTTTAGTATTTTGCAAACCAGCAATGTAAAGCGAACAAAACTCGGGGTCAATGCACCGCGTAGGTACAAAAGTGCAAACGTGCACATAGCTCTATGTGTGCGCAAGGGCGGATCCAGCTTTGGTGCCAGGGGGGTCACATAGTCGTGTTCAAGTCACAAGAAGTTATAATTTAATTTTTTTAATCATATATACAAGTAAATAGTAGGTATGGGCTGTGTCCAGGGGGGGGGGGGGTCATGACCCCTATGACCCCTCCCTGGTTCCGGCCTTGTGTGTGCGTGTTAAGGTCGTTTGTTGACCTCTAGAGTCAGCTGGATATTTTATTTGCATTAAATTGTGAACTTTCTATTTGAACATGAAAGAACACGTTTTTTTCTGATATGGTATCAGTAATCACTAGTACTATAACCAGTCTTTGTTTTCGAGAGCGATGCCCTTAAATCTTATAATATGTCCTAAAACCTCATATAACTACCCTCCATCTTGGACAATCATGTAGAAAATTGGTATAATTCGTATATGCGTCAATTCAAGGTTGCAAAATATAAGTTTGCCAAAATTTGAAAGCATCTGTTAGACCCTTGATAAGAAATCGAAATCATACCCACCAAAGGACACCCTTGATAAGGGCTTTATCAACCAGGAACCTAAAAAGATGGGAAAGGTACTCATTCAACCTTATCCCTTTGATGTTTTGCCTATGATTTTAAATGAATGCGGTAGATGAGGTAGGTTTATAGAGAGATGCCTAAACAAAATCTCTGAGTTATCATTGATAAATTTTGACCTACTTGTAGATTTTTATAAGACAATAAAGATTCTATTAGGTACTTTTTTTTTAAGTTATGGCATTTTATATATACTAAATACTGCCATCCGTCACTGATGCTGAAATATTACAACAAACAAAATTGCAATAACAGTTTCGTCAAAGGACCATTACGTAACTAACTTTTAATTCTAGGGACGTGGCATGTCTGTGATGTAAAAATCATTAGGTTTACCGTTTAACCCTGAATTCTGTGTAGTCATAAATTACCTCCAAACAGTTTAGAGAGCTATCGGGCCCGATTGTAACCCGTTCAGCTGGGAAACGAATGCAAAGCTTTCAGTAGTTTCGACACATCATCTAGGGTTAAGAACCACAGTGCTGACAGTAGGAAATATTGTGTACTATCAGCAGATCATCATGACTTTAATCACCCTGTATTAGTCTACTGCAAGACATTTTTATTCTATTGGCTATTCCAAGGTCCACCACTCAGGCCGATCTTCGACTTTTTACTTCCAAGAACTGCCAGCTGCCTTACGTATATCGTCACTTTATTGAGTCACGAGGCATCCTACTCTATGTTTGCCGATACGTGGTAAATTTTATGAAAGTTGCAGTGTTTTTTTTTTTTAATACTTAGATAACATGTAAAAAAATAACACGTGTTTTTTTAAATCAATGAAAACGTTTAAAAACAACGTGAAAACAAACGTGAAATAACGTTTCCTGAGCCCTAATTATGTATGAAACCACATATCACTTTAATAACACGCTGTGAACGTGTTACAACACGGTAACCTCGGTTATCAATACATAGGAACTATGCTTATAAAATTCAAACACGTCAAACGGATCAAACGCGTCTTCCATGGGATAGTACATTTTCTTGACAAACGCGCACTAAACGCGGTATCTACTCCACGATAATTTGACACCAAACTGCAAATTCCACGCAGATAGCATAACGCAGGTGCATTACGAGCTTATCAGGTCCATAGAGACTAAGTACACAGAGTACTTATTCAATAAAATTTTCATGTTATCACGTCACGTGTTCACGTCTAGGAATCTTATGTGAGATAGAAAATAAGAACCCTATATTATGATAGCAGTTGAAACCGCGGGGCGTATGTAGATATCCTACTGTTTCTATTCTTGCTTGGAACTAACCGACAACTAAATTAAACTGTCGATCATTCTGTATAAAAAATACGAGGATGGATGCTGGGAGCGCGGAATTTGCGAATTTGCAAATGAAAAAGTTTTTATTTTGATAGAAATAAATTGATCGGTAGAGAGATGAATTGAAAAGGCTGGTCCATCGTAAAAGTTTTTTTTTTCTTGAGAATTGGTTTACGGTGTACGTAAGAATGTTATTATTTATGATGCTAATATAGTTAATAGTTATGATAATTTGAACAATTTTATCATCAAAAACTGACTTTAAAAATCGTAAGCGCTTGAAAATGTATTGATATATATCCAAATCAACAGGCGCCCGAACAAAACTAATCATAATTATTGGAGCTGTTTAATACTACTGCATCAAAGTTAACAAAAATTTTGTGATGCGACTTCGTAAGCTAAAAAAGAATCCTTTAAAAAAGAATCACCTAAATCAATACACCTTTTTTTATGCCATAGTTGGTAAACAAGCAGACGGGCCGCCTGATGGTAAGCAGTCACCTTCGCCTATAGATACTTGTAAGACCAGAGGCATCACAAATACGTTGTCGACCCTTTAAGACTCTATAAACTCGTCTTTTGAAGAACCCCATATTGTAGCTTCTCGGAAACATCACGGAAGGTAGCTCATTCCACATTTTGCGGGTGTGAGGTAAGAAAGATAATGTGAACCGCTCATTATGCGATTTCCACTGGTCTATGATATGTGGATGCGCTTTCAAACGGTGGCGGCTAGTGCGATGATAAAACCGCGACGCCGGCATTAGATCGAATAGTTCTTCAGAACACTCCCCATTGGAAATGCGATAAATGATACAGAGAGAACCAACCTCTCTGTGCATGTTGAGTATGTGGATGTCGGAGTAATTTATATACATACAATATTTTAATATACAGGACACTAAACTGAAAGGAGGTCATTGTATTCATCATTATGAACAACTTTTACTATAAGACTAACCCTGAAATCACGAAAAAAAGCGTGTTAAATGTTTGGACAAATCTTACTACTAATTTTCAAATCAAATTATTTCTTACCTATTATTCGTTTTCAAAAGCTTTTAAGTTTCGTAGCCAATATAAAATAAGCACTTCAACAAATAAAACAACATTTTTTTCTGAGTAATTAAACTCAAACACGTATTTTCCTTCGTCTTGTCCGAACAATGCTTGTAAGAGGTTTAAAAAGAAAAATAGGCACAAAATCGCTGCGAACTTTAATTAATTCCAAAGGACAAGCTCAAAGGCTCCTTGCACTTTGTGAATATAAACTTTCATCAGATTAATGCTTAAGGAGGATTAAAAACGTTGTGGATAAATTTAAAGCAACTTCGTGCTTACCACAGGCTTTACTGGCAGAAAAATACCTATAAACACGAAGGGGTGGAGGACTAAGGAGGACTAAGGAGTGTTCTGGTGCGCTAGGTGGTAGGTAGGTAGGTGGTGGTGGTGGTAGGGTTATAACGGTACGAGCACCTTGTAGTGAAGCTTGTTTATTACTGGCCCATTACTGGCCGGCTCGCTGCACCAGTTGTCACTCGCCGGCCGCGAAACAAAGGGAGGGGCATATACGTCAGGTCCTCTTACTCTCATGACACTTGTAACGACATAGACAATGAAGAAGATAATTAATCATTAAACGAACTTACCTATACGTGAAGTTATATCATAATTATACGAGATATTTGACCAAAGAGATCAGCATTAAGTTTACACGTACACACACGTTTTTTTTTTTATTGTAAAATAGGCTTGTGCTTGGCCGCCAACACTACTTACTTATAAATATGCGTATGACTAGTTAGGTAGGTTTTGGGGTTGCAATTACTTAAATTGCCGACACCGGGCAAATATTTCAAAAATTCTAGACAAAAATTAGTTCAAATTCTAGGTATTATTTTCTGTTTTTTTTTTAGTATAGTCAGGATATATTGGTCCCATAGTATTTTTTTTTTATAATTATGAGTATAATGACCTCGTTTCGGATTAGTACAGTCTATTTATGCGTGACCCTGTATGTATTATGACAGTATAACACACAGACCTCGCATTATTATAAATCTATGGTATAAGTTTTTTTTTTCTTGAGTTTCTAGAAAACACATTTCTTGAATATGGTAAAAATAAATAGTTGTTTAAAAATAGCATAATACGTATTTCTTTTTGTTTTTGTTATTTAGACAAAAAAGTTCAAAACCAATTCTACTTAGAAATGCCTGACAAAATACAACAGTAGACTTATTTCTCAGATTATCATAACGAAGGCGTCAGGAGCACGAAGGAATGTCAAAAAGGGATTTATATGAAGCCCCTTTGGAAGGAAATGAGGTGGAATCTGACGTCAGCGTATATCGACGGATTTGTGAATGGAACTTAGGGGATCGGTTTATCAGGACCGAAGAATGTGAATCCAATTTTGACAGAAAATTTTATAACTATAATAGGAATTTATCTTTGCATAAATACAACCACAGAAAAAAAGTTTTTTTTTTTTGTTTAAATTAGAACAGCCGTCAAGGCATTTTTGTAAGAAATTTGTTGTAGCCAGTTGCACCCATATAACGAAACGTCAGTCATTCGACATCAGTTGGTAACTGTGACGCGGAGTTCGACGCGTCGATCTAAATAAGAATGTTCAATTAAGGTTCTGTCATAATACCTGGCGACAGATTTTCTTTCTCATTTCCGTTCTATTTACTTCTCTTTTCTGTGAATAGAACAGACTAGCGTGATGTACGCAAAACAAAAGAAAGAAAAAAAAATGTTACCAAAACGAGATGAAATTAAGCATACCCACATACAAAGATCAGGCCATATCTATACAGTGATTAGAGGTCAGAACCATTTAAATTCTACCCCTTTGGTTGAAGTCCCAGATCAGACAAACAAGGGAGTTATGGTCAGGAGAGAGAACGCAACTGGCCTAAATCAGGCTTGATTAGTCAAACTCACCCAGCAGATGACCAAGCAGTTCTTTTTTGGATGTGGACTATTAGTAATGTTAGTTCATTGGTGTCGCTACAAGTTTCTTAGTGTGCGTGAAAAAATTCGCTGGTGAAAAATTAGTAACTGAGCTGTACTTACTTGCGAGTAGTTTAGCGGTATAATATGGTGACAAACATCAATCAAACACAGATAAATTTAAACACGAACGATAGTATTTTGTTTGCCATTGTTTGTCTGATTTGAGGTTGAAGCGATCATACCATTTGAGAAATAAATACCCATAGGTAGGCCCGTAGGTAGGCCTCCCACTAGATGGACCGACGACATTGTGAGAGTCGCGGGCATCCAGTGGATGCAGATGGCAGGATGTCGTTCAGTGTGGAGGTTAAAGGGGGAGGCCTATGTTCAGCAGTGGACGTCTTCTTGCTGATGATGATGAGAAATCAATACGCTATTGTGGATACTTCGTGGGCTGCATTCAAGACAGCGGTCTGCCGGTATTCACGACTCGAAAGCTAGAGATTCATGTTGGTAATCAGTTCAAACTCATAACTATCAACGCCAGTACAGGACGACACACACGACGGGCTACAGGATAGCGCTATTCTAAAGAAACTAGTATATGTTTTTTTGGAATAAAAAGATAGTTTATACGGTTCCGCTGTTAAGGACTTGAGTGCGGATAAACACACATAACTTACACACAAACTTTAATTAGTATAATACTACCAACCCGCCCCGGCTTCGCACGGGTGTAAGTTATATTACATCATCATCACTCACTATATATATATATATATATATATATAAAAATTCCATGTCACAATGTTAGTTACCTTACTCCTCCGAAACGGCTTCAACGATTTTTACCAAATTTTATATGCGTATTCAGTAGGTCTGAGAATCAGCTACTATCTATTTTCCATACCCCTTCACCGATTTTCATCACCGCGCGGGTGAAACCGTGGGGCGCAGCTAGTAGTTATATAAACCTTCCGTGAAAAATTACCTAACTGATGGTGAAATCTGCATCAAAATCCGTTGCATCGTTTGGGAGAAGTTACCGAATATAAAGACAGACAGATGCGGAAAGCTACTTTATTTTATACTATGTAGATAGAAGAAGATGTAGAAGAAGATTAGTGTGATGATACAGGGATAAGTGTTTCAAAATACTCATCATCATCAACCAGAAGTCAGAAGAAGTCCATCGATAAACATTACAGGGCTCCCCCTTAGACTTCAACACTGAACGACAGCCTACCATCTGCATCCACTGGTAGCCCGCGACTCTCAAGATGTCGTCAAAATACCCAAAAAATACCTAATATCAGTATAAATATTTCAACCCACGGTTTGGTTAAGTGTTGTCTGTCTATTCACTTGTGCGTTTAATCTTGCACGAAAAAACGTTTCCGGTTTTACACCCAATCGTAAAGAAACAATAGCTCAGCCTGTCCAATTCTCGAATGGCTGTTTAACAACTTTAAACCTCAATAAAATACGCCCTACTTTTTTTAAACTGAGAGCATTCGTTCTACTTAACTGAGATACCTTTGTACTTAAGCTAGGATACTGAAAATGGAATTGCCACCTAAAACATGTTTAGAGAGTTCGTCAAGTCATACTTTATCGATTTTTCATTATGTGTGTGACTAGCTGCATCCCACGGTTATACTCACATAGACATTCCTTCAAGAACCATATTTTTTCGGGATGAAAAATTTCTCATGACACTCTCCGGCCCTGCGGCTAGGTAGAGTGACGACCTGCGTAAATTGGCTGGTATAAACTGGATGCAATGAACTGCTGACTGATGTCAGTGCTGTACGTTTGCCGCCAGCAGTGGACAGTTACAGGTTGATGATGATGATGATAATGAGATATCCTTGGAAAAATATGAAAAATACAGTGCAGTATTTCATATTTTCTTAAACGATGCAGTACAGTGAAACTTCGGTTGTTACGACCGTGCGTGACTCGCTGTCAGGAGGCGAAGCAGCGAAATGAGGCTTCATATAAATTTTAGGAGCACGGATATCGAAATTTTTGATTAGAGAATTTACGAAAACATTTTTAAAACTCGTAAACTTGTAAATAAGCTGAAGCAGGAGTCATTTAAGAAAAAACATTTTTCAATTGGGGTCGGTATAAATTAAATGCATTTATTTTAAATAGGGCAAGTGGATATTAACCAAACCAAATCTCTACAGTGAGAATAACGCAGCAAAAATTAATATACGTAAGCTAACACTAACAATACAAAAACAGCTAGACTGCCCCTAGGCCGTTGAAGGTTTAGGATCTAAAGTCTTTTTATTCACGCATGTAGTTTTAACTTAATTTTAAAATAAATTCTATGTCATGAGAATAGTGCCTAATTTAGCTCACGTCACTCGTAACACGTGACACTAGACAAAAATAATTTTTATAAGGTTTTTTTTTATAAAAATTAATTCTTTTCTGAGAACATACCTAATACAGAGTTAAAAAGATTTATTTATTTATTTGATAACAATAAGAACGGCTAATGCCACTTACACTTATTATTTAGATTACATTATAAAAAAAAATTGTTTAGTAGTAGTCACAAATTATAAAATTAGTCCAAAATATACAATGTTAGATGTCAATTATGAATATAACAATAAATTTAAAATACCTAGTATTCTTACCATTCACAGTCACAGTCATACGAAATTTTGTTCACAAAAAGTCAAAATAAATTTTAGCATAGCAGGCAACTTATCACAAAAAATGTCACATTCAGGGTACTCTTTAAGGGATGCGTTGAGACCCAAGAGAATGTAATACTCCTACGTTGAGACCACGAATGATGCGGCACATCGGGCTAGTCTCGCGACTTCGTACGGCTAAGGCCAAAAGAGTGGAAAGATCAATCAGTTCCGACGACAATGCATTGTTATCGTAAGCATAATTTGAATCAACATCCAGGATTAGCTCTAGATAAAAGAACTCTTCAATGGTCAACCAACAGTACAGAAATCATAATATGTTGTAAACGCATTCAATTATAATAACCCATTCTAAGTGTCATCATCACAGCAAAAATACTGTAAATGCCTACCTAATTATTAACAATATTTTTCTCTTAGCACTTTTCTCAAAATCTTTCCAGACGGATTCTTAGGAATCGCTTCTAAAAACATAACTTCTTTCACCCTCTTGTACGCCGCCACTCTTTCTTCTACGAACTTTGTGACGTCGTCTTTCTTCAAGTGATGACCTTCTTTGACGACAACGAAAGCTTTAGGAGCCTCTCCTTGTTTGTCATCTGCAATACCGACCACAGCTGCGTCGAGGATACCAGGGTGTTCTTTAAGCACGCTCTCTAGTTCTGCTGGTGGAACTTGGTAGCCTTTTACCTAAAAACAAAAGCCAGATTTGTAAAGTACACTAAAAATAATCTAAATATTTCTTTTCTTTTGACGTGCTGAATATAGCAACACTGTTGTTTGTTCTTCTCTGTTACTGTACACCATTTTCACTCCTAAACAACTGGAATCTGATTAAATTTTGTCAACGAAATAGCGTGTATTACACAAACGGACATAGACTACTTTTTATGAATATGCCAAAAAAACTGGAAATTTTGCAAGAAAACTGCGGATAACATTATCATAGTTTAATCATCATCGTAGTTATATGATTATTAACGGGATATTTACCATGATAAAGTGGAGATCTCAATATTTTGACGCGGTTACATGCACCATAACCACACGCTTTTTTAAGTTTTCCCGTGAACACACTGAACACGGTGCGTGTAACAGAATATTGGGAGCTCCATCTACAACCTTTTCACGGTAAATGACTCGTTAATAATCACATAAATGTAGTGAACAACTGTAATAGTTTAAAACGGTGTTTAAGCATAATTGTGTTGAAAACAATTAAGTGAAATAAGAAATCTTTTATGATTAAGCAGGTGTTTATTATTATCGGTATTATATTATAATTACCTTGATAAGTTCTTTCAGCCTGTCAACAATAGTGACCGTTCCTTTCTCATCTATCTTCGCCATGTCACCAGATTTGAACCAGCCATCTTCTGTGATGGCTGCTTTTGTGGCTTCGGCGTTTTGTCTGTAGCCTTTCATTACTTGAGGACCTCTTATGAGAATTTCGCCGATCTGAAGATGAAAATGTGTTAAAATCACGACCACTTTCACAAAAATTACTGGTATTCTTTAATTTTTATACTTGAATTTTCATAAACTTTTTTTGAATTTATTTTCTTCATTTTACTTAATGCTGGCGTATTTCGGGCTCAACGCATAAGCATTGCCATGCAGCGCGGTAATGCCGCTAGCATGTTGGGTACACTGCCAACTGGAAAGTGGGCTTGAGCATTTGGATTGCCTTGAGCTTCAACGGTCTATGGGCAGTCTAACTGTTTTTGTAGTGTTAGCTTGTATTTTTTTCAGGGTTGACGCTAATCAGCGATGTCATGTTTTACTTTGTTTTTAAATTTAATCAAATATGCGTTTTGAAAACTTTTTGTTGATAACAAATGCAACATTTTTTTTTCTTAAGCAGACGTAAAGTTTTCGAATATGACCGTCAGTTGCTCAAAAGTCGTAGTCAGCTCACCTCGTTCGGTCCCAAGCTTCTCATTTCAGAATCAACGATCTTTAACTCGGTGTTAGATACGGCGTAACCAGTGGTGGTGAAGTTATCTTCTCCGGGTATCATCGATGTTACTAGTGGTGATGTCTCAGTCAAGCCGTACAGTTGAATGAAGTTCATATCTGGCTTAAAAATCAATAAAAAAAATTAAACATTGTCGTCATCACCTCTGTATTAGCTATGATTTACTTCATCTTTGGTTTGATCACTTTATCCAGTTGCTTGTCTCATTCTCTATCTCCTAAAGATTTGGTATCCTTTTTACGTCATTTAATTATTATTTTTTGTTAATTCAGTAATAGCCTTGCGTTTGACCGCCAATTCGCCTGATGTTAAGCGATGATGCGGTCTACGATGGAGCACGCTTGCCTAGAAGATACTGATTAACTTGAGATTTGAAGACACCCAGATTGTAACTTTCGGGGAACACCCATATTCTAGTGTTGAATATAAAGATTTTATATACCCTTCTGAAATCAATCTAATTTTCGAATTCTTATTCTTTAATTAAAAACTAAGACTGTTAGTAGCCTGTTTACAATTACAAACATTTATACTGCTAAAATAGAACAATTTAAATTTGCGTTTAATTGTGGATGTTTTTTTATAGTGAGGTTCTTCAGTTTTGTTCATTAACGCATTTTTTTAATAGAGCGGCAAACAAGCGTGGTGGCTGCCTGATAGAAAGCAGAAACCACTGCCTATGGATATATTCAACACTAGTGGTGTTGTCGATGCTTTGCCAGCCCGGAGAGGACGTTATAGACATCCTTTTTTGAAAAACTTCATGTTGAAACTCGGCGGGTAGAATTTAAAGGAAAGGATGTTCCTCACCTTGCTAGCACCTTGCACCTTGATATAATTATAGAACTAATTTATATGACAAGAAAAATATCACCACGGATAAAAGTGTGGTCATTATTATTTTGAAACTCAATGTTATACATATTTTATGCTTGTTTATTAAACCTCCTCTAAACAAAAGTTGCTAAAATTTTAAAATTTCTTCCACAGTAGCTAGCAATATGTATATTATAGCATCGAATTCCAACCTTTAAACCTTGCTGAATTCGTAATTTCCTTTATGACCCTCCATCTAGTTTTATATTACGACAAAGATCTTACCGAACACTTTTCACACACTCTGTGGAAGTCATGTATGGGCAAGGGAGCTGCTCCTGTTGTCATGACCTTGATGTGTTTCAGGTGATCCTTTGTCACATCTTTGTGAGACGCACAGAACAAAACTGAAAATTTAATTGAAGCGTGATGCTCATGACATTGACCATAGCAATTTCATAATCTAAATTCATGTAGAATTATTATAGGAGTAAACTGCGGGGTTATTGCGTTGGCTGTCACTAGCTATAGCTATGGTGTCATCCTCCTCACGCTACTCGCACGTGTACAAGCGGAATGACACGATAGCTATAGCGAATATAGTTTACGTATTAAATCCGCTGATCTATGTAGCAAAACCATCACCTACGATAGCAAAAGTACGGGAAAATCCTTACTTAAAGGTGGAGCAGCAATTAACAGATTGATTTTATGCTCTTCCATCGCCTTTAGGAACGTGTTCGGCTGAAATTTCGGCAAAGTCACTAACTTCTGTCCCACAGATAACTTATGCAATAAAACCACTGTCAGCCCATATATATGGAAAAACGGTAATACGGCCAAAGCCGAATCTTGCTTGGTACCTGAAATGCAATAATCGTTTAAACACGCAGCAAAAATGGTAAGACGTAAAAGTAAATAGGTTTTCGTTCTAGTTTGGTCTTAATTACGGTCAGAGTCCCTAGAGTTTCATAAGACTTCCCCCTAGTTGGAGAATTGGGGTAACTATAAAACGAAGCAATTCTGAGGTCCCCTAAAACAGGAACACCACGTTAATATTGAAGTAATAATTACTTTTACGGCAAAACTTACAAAAAAACTTGTTTTCAAATTATTTTGATTGCTCAAAATTGTAATCTGTATTTTGTTTCATTATCATACTAATCAATGAATTCATACTTATACTTTTAGATACTAATATTATAAAGAGGAAAGATTTGAATTTTTGGATGTTTGAAACGAAATAACTCAAAAACTACTGAACCGATAAAAAAATTCTTTCATATAGGGTGACATAGGCTATGCTATATTTTGTAGCGAGGCCGAAGGCCGAGCTTACATCCGTGCGAAGCCGGGACGGTCGGCTAGTGTACAAATAAAATTCCTTTTTAACTATGACACGAATTTCTTGATATAAGTAAATATTGTACTTTTGTTAATATTAAATGCAAGATTTAATATTAGAGTAATAACCAATGATTATTTTCTGATGTGTGCTAACAAAAAGGCCTGACCACGCGTTTTTTGTATCTACGTCAAAATGTGGTAGACCTTGATAAGAGCGCATTGAAATAACCCGGAAGCTTCAATTCAATCTTCTTAAATAAATTATTGCCTCATGCGTCAAGGTACTTTTTTGGCAGAATAAAACCGTCGTGCATGTACATAAACAGTCAACAAATTGAGGTTACATAATTTGCTTAGAATAGGCATATTGTCGTAAGTACATATCTAAACAGGATTGCACATATGATCATTATTATGTTTTCTCATAACACACTATGTTTTTTCACAGCGAGTCACAGAATACATAAAATAGTACAAGCCCGAGTATTAACAACTTGATGCAATTATATTATAACCTAACTTTTTTAGAGTCACTTCAAACTGTCAATCTCTACGACACTAGATTCTATATTAGTAGTGCAAAAGTGGAGGTTAGTAAACATTTACATACTACTCGCAAAAGATAAATGACTATAACTAAAATATAATTATTTGCTATAACTAATAGTTAAACCATGTTTTGAAGCTTTGCCGATAAGTTATCTTCCTTCTTTAGCAATTAGTCTTTACCTACTCACTTGTCGTTTCAGAGTAGTGTTTAACTTCATTAACATCCATTTGGGCAAAGTTTGCAACAATATTCCTATTGTTGAGCTCCACGCCTTTCGGCAGCCCCGTTGTACCACTAGAGTATGGCAAAAAAGCTATATCTTCAGGTTTTTTATTTACTTTTTTTAAAACCGCATGATCTATGTTGTTATCTAGTGCCAATTCATCGAAAGATACAGTTCCAGCTGGTAAAGCATCGTTAGAGCTTTTCACAGTAATAATCGGTATATTTATCTTGGCAAGTTTCAGAGCTTCTTTTATTACATTGATTGTGTCTGGTATTCCAATGATGAGATTTGGATTTGATAGGAGAAGCTGTCTGCTAACTTCATCTGAAAGGAAAGCATTGTTGCAAAAATTACTTGTATTTTCTAAATTTTACGGTATGTTGGCGCTATCAGTGCAGTTTAGAGTTCTTTATCATTTTATATTCATGATTGTCTGTGTAGCGTAATAAACAGGTAATCTTTATTTATTTTATGGGTGTTGTGTACCCTGCTCTAATTTGGCTGAACTGTTTTGTATGCCACAACTAATAATAATTATCTAACCTTAATATCAGGCGAGGTGGGATGCAAACGCAAGCCTATTAATATTAACTGATTAAAATATTCTTTTTTTATCTTGGTTTTATGGAAGAAACTATCATGGCTAGGACAAAACGAACCTATGTACTAATTAGGTAGTAATGTTTTTTTTTTTTACATAAGATTAGTGCAAGCTTCTTCGCTGCTTTCCACCTTTACTATATTACCTCGGAACCTAAATAAATCATTCAAATTTGTACTTACGAGCAGTATAAATAGGGTTGACAGTAGTTACTTCAGCGCCAGCTTGCAATATACCAACTACTGCAATGCCATACTCCGGAAGGTTCGGCATCATGATGCAGACCACATCTCCATCTTTGATATCGAGTTTAGAACGTAGAGCTGCAGCGAAGTTGCGGGAGTATTTATATGTCTGATAGTAGGTGTATGATCGGTTGGTAACTCCACACACCTGCAAAATAGAATACAGCCATTGACCTACGTGGGGTTACGCGGAAAAGGTGTACCAAGCTGAAATGACCATGACCCTGGCTTCGTATAGCGGACGATCGATGAGGACTGATGATAGGATGGCAGCACTCGAGATCGAGTTGTCAAACATTAGGTGGGACATCCTGGGGCTATGTGAAGTCCAAAGACATGGGAGAGTTTTTTTAGCAATTCTAGCAACCTGAGAAATTCTACGCCCCACTAACTAAAATACATAGCTTAACTTTAAAGAGAAATCTAGCTAACTCTAGAATACTTAGATAAATTTTAGCTAACACTAGCTAACTTTAATTCAAATTCTAGCTAACTTTTGAAACCTGAAAAATTACAACTAACTCTAGCTTACTTAAACGAGAAATTAATTTTCTGCTAAATTTAGCAAACTGGGAGCTTCTAGCAGACTAATAAGTTTTGACTCTATCTAGAGCTACTCTACCCAACTCTAAGTATACCAGTAATGTCACCTGATATACACACGAACAAAATGAATTGCAAAAAGTTACCAGTGCAGGTTTGTCAGCCCATTTGTCCAGATTTTTCCAAATCTGTTCTGAAATAGGAGTGTTTGGTATTTCAACATCTCTGAATGGTGATTTCACGATATCATCGTTGGTCCAAACGCTGTGATTATTTGTATGAATAGAAAGTACGGAGCAGCGTGTAAGTAACTTTTTTGTCGCTCTTGATATTACTTTGACCGATGTCATCTTCCTGAAAAGCATTTTTTTTGTATTACTCGTATAAAAATATTCAGCAATAATTAAACGTTTAAACCAAAATGATCGCTATTTCTATTCGTTTTGTTACTCTGACAGCTGCAATAATATTGTAAAAAATTAAACAAAAACATTTTAAATATTTCATTGAAATATATATTATCGGGTACCTGTTACATTCTTAAAACTTATGTCAAAGGTTTTAAGGTCAAAAACCTAGCAAAAAATGACCAAAAATTTTAGATATACACTATGTTTTTTTTTTACAATTTTACTGCAGCTGTCAAAGCAAATAAAGGAATGGAAATAGTGTAGTTCCTTTTATAAACACTTTTTTTTTTAATTACGTATAAAAATGCTATTAAAAACAAATAAAAGAATAGGTGTTCATTTTCCGTAAAAATAATACACTTATTATTTTGATACAAGAAAAACCTAACTTGACCTAAAATTAAAATGTCTATAATTAGGTAGGTACTACAAACGCACCGTCTCAATCAATAACTACTAACAAAATGTAAGAAATCTACAACCTAATAAAATCTGTTTTATTAATTAAAATATGTATTGAGTTTTATCATGCACTCATGAAATGATCATGATAAGGTGGCATGTTCCATGACATGAGATTGCTGTCATGCTTTGTAAGTTATTTTGAATTATGATAATGATAGCTTGATATATTCTTCGCCTTGATATAAGTGCTTCTCTACCTAGTTGCTGGTATTCATAACATACCTATCTACAATCGTGATCATCATAATATTATATGCGGAGTTGTGCAAGGGGGGTTCCTTGCACAACTCCGCATATAATATCATTCAAGAAATACGATTATGGGTAATCGTATTTCTTGAATTTAAGTACTCTCCCGTGAAACATTTTAAATGCTTTATTTAGCCACTATACGATATACTAGATATAAGTTATTTCGTAAAATTCTCGGGTCTGGCCAGGACATTTGTTAGGCATTGGTGAGGCCGAAACCAACACCAAGTTGTTATAAAAAATTAAATTACTATGGAATGTGTATAAAAAGGAATATGAAACTATTGTATAGTATAGGATTTTAAAAAACTGGGCTATTGAGGTGAACAACTTGTGGATGTGATAACAGATCTATAGGATGAGAAACGGCACCTGCCTTACCCTGTCTCATCTCAAAATATATTTAGGCAGGTGATGACTAGCCACCCACTAAATGGGCTCACCATAATGGCGCCGTATCTTGGCATCGGAAGGACATAAGTTATAAGTAAATAAGTTATTTGTTATTACGTTCGCAATGCAAACAAAAGATACAATAATTTAACTTATATATTTCACCATAACTAGCGTGGTAAATTATCATAACAAAAATGACAATCTTTTAAAGCAGTCCTAACTGGGATTACTCGTGTCGAGAACTGCTGCAGTCCGCCTATCTTACTACACAGCCGAGTAAATATTTGCACCAAAAATATGAATATTAATAAAATATTTTTGTATATGTATTTTTTTTATGATACTGAGTGACGAGACGAGTGAAGTCGCTCGCCTGATGGCTCTTCACGCTTGCTTAACAGCTCAACGCCACTCAAAATTTTGAACTTCAACAGTTCAAAACCCTGGATGGCAATGCACTGTGCTCATTACCCCGAGATATAGGATGCCAAATCTCTGTGTGCCCTGTAATTTCGCAGGAAATATTGCCCTTCAATCCGGAATACAGTAGTGTTTGCACTCTACTGCTTGGCGGTTGAATATCTGGCAAAGGTGTAGCACTTCCTTATGCGGACCCCTTCAAAAGAGTCCTACCACCACAAAAAAGCTACATAAGTATGAGAGCAAAAGCTACTGACCGCAGTACAAAACTATATATAATAGTATATTAAAAACGATAAATGAGTTGATAATATGTCGCACAGTAATACCTATAAAAACTCGGATTTATGATTACTTAATAGCGGTAATTGCGGTTATCAAACAAACCTACTGATTGTTTAGATTTGTTTAACTGATAAGCAATCGGCTACGAACAGACGAATTTTAAGTCGCCACTCGCTAAGTCTGTATTTTACTCAGATCAGACAAGCAAGAGAGATATGGAAAGGTGGTGTGGCGGGTGGAAACGCGTCAGGCCTAAATTAATCTTGATGCCTTTAGTCGAAATCACTCTGTAGACGACCTTGTCGCCCTTTTTTGCATGTAAACTGTTAGTTTGCAAACAACTGGTTAGTGCTAAAAAACTTATGGTTGCAATTAGTTGTAGTCAATGGATACTCGCGTTCACCTAGTTAAAGACTTACTTGATATTCGGTGATAGGAACACCTAATGAGTACTATCTTTACTAATTTTATTATTCACTAGTGCTGTTGCCTGCGACTTCGTAGATGTAGATTTTCATATAAACTTTCACCTCTTTTTTCCACCCTTATTCCGGCCCTTATCAAAATAACATAGCTTCAATCTAGACACAGCTAAGCATATTCGTGAAAACCACATTTAAATCCCTACAGTGGTTTAGAAGATGTGCGTGGACAAACAAACAATATCTCGCAATTTTAGATTTTTTTATCTCTACGTGTTTATTATATGTACAGAGTATAGATAAAGATATAAATACAGATTAATTTGAATTCGGAATTCCAAGGCAAACGCAAGATATTTAATTCAAAATAACTAATTATTAAAAACAGAGTATACGTGAGTAATCACCTTAATTAAAAACTAATTAAAGAATATTTAAGGAAAGTAAAATATAAAACAAATTCCAGATAACAAGTTTCTTTATTCTTCGAATACATACATAAATGCTGTAAAACAAATTTATTAAGATAGAAGAAACAAAAGCTTTTGTACTTCTTTAACACTTAGTAATTACCATAAATAAATTTTGTTCAAAATTTAATCAACTCACAATCAGTAACAAGAGAAAACATCAATTTGTTAAAAACTGCTCCCTAGAGCATAATAAACCAAACAAATCTGTCAATTATTCACAACTGTGAAGAAAAAAAAAGGTTTTCCCATATTTTTTTGCATTTCCTTATTCATCAGTTTTATAGCAAAGCATGAGTTTCAGATATGCGTTAGAAGAATAGAGTTTTACCAATAACATTCAATTTAATGTGGTATTTATAAACTTCATAACTGTTTTATTTACAACCTAACTATAAAATGAGAACGATGGTTACGGTACCCGGTTCGCTCCTCGGCCCTGCTATTTTAGTGCTTAAATAAAAATTATGTGCAGTTTCGATGCTTCGCTCAAAACCGGTGAAGAAAAACATCGTAAGGAAATCGATATAATTCAAGACCCTCACTAGTTCAATGACATAATGACATGCACCACATAGTTATCTGGAATTAGTTTTATTTTTAAGTTTCTTTAAATATCCTTTAATTAGTTTCTCATTAAGGTGATTACTTAACAAATTGATGTTTTCTCTTGTTACTGATTGTGAGTTGATTAAAATTTGAACAAAATTTATTTATGGTAATTAATAAGTGTTAAAGAAGTACAAAAGCTTTTGTTTCTTCTATCTTAATAAATTTGTTTTACAGCATTTATGTATGTATTCGAAGAATAAAGAAACTTGTTATCTGGAATTTGTATTATAATAAGTCTGGGAAAAAGTCTTTTCGTATTTTGTATGTATAAAGTTGTAGTAAAAATCTCATCGGTTGTACTGTTTGTATCTGGCTGGTTTTGATACCATTAAAAATATGATATTTTAAAAAAGGAATACAAAAAGTAAAAAGCAATTTCCCGCCATTTTTCAATTGTTTTTTTGTTTGATAAAATGAGTGAATCTAACGAAGAAATTCGATATATTGTGAAATTTTATTACAAAAAAGGGAAAAATGCGACACAAGCCGCGAATAAAATTTGTGACGTTTATGGACCTAATGCAGTGTCATCAAGACTAGCACAATGTTGGTTCAAGCGTTTTCAGTCCGGGAATTTTGATGTCAAAGATGCAGCTCGCTCTGGTCGCCCTGTTACGGATAAAGTAGATGCTATTTCTGAAAAAGTGGACCAAGATCGGCATATTACTAGTTACGATGTAGCTGAAGAACTGGGGATTGACCACAAAACAGTTTTGACCCATTTGAAAAAAACTGGGTATACAAAAAAACTCGATATTTGGGTGCCACACAAGCTCACTGAAAGAAACCAAATGAATCGTGTACTCATTTGCGACTCTCTATTGAAACGTAACGAAACCGAACCGTTTTTGAAAAGATTGATCACTGGTGATGAAAAATGCATCACCTACGACAAGAATGTGCGCAAACGATCATGGTCAAAGGGCAGTGAAGCACCACAGACTGTAGCGAAACCCGGATTAACACGTAATAAGGTGATGCTGTGTGTATGGTGGGATTGGCAGGGCATCGTTCATTATGAGCTTTTACCGCCGGGCAAAACCATCGATTCGGATCTCTACTGCCAACAGCAGATGAGACTCAAACAAGAAATTGAGAAAAAACGGCCGGAATTGATCAACAGAAAGAGTGTGGTCTTTCATCATGATAACGCCAGACCGCACACATCTTTGGCCACTCAGCAAAAATTTATAGAGCTTGGTTGGGAAGTGTTAATGCATCCACCATATAGCCCTGACCTTGCACCCTCAGATTTCCACCTGTTTCGATCTCTTCAGAATTCTTTGGGTAGTGTTAGATTAACATCAAGAGAGGACTGTCAAAACTACTTGTTGCATTTTTTTGATCAGAAGTCCCAAAAATTCTACAGCAACGGGATCATGTCACTACCTACAAGATGGCAACAAGTTATCGAACAAAATGGCACATATATATTATAATTAAATGTAATTAAACTTGAAAAAAATATGTCTTGAATTTGTTTAAAAAATACGAAGAAACTTTTTCCCCGACCTTATATTTTACTTTCTTTAAATATTCTTTAATTAGTTTCTAATTAAGGTGATTACTTATGTATACTCTGTTATTAATAATTAGTTATTTTGAATTAAAACATCTTGCGTTTGCCTTGAAATTCCTAATATAAATTAATCTGTATTTATATCTTTATCTATACTCTGTACATATAATAAACACGTAGAGATAAAAAAATCTAAAATTGCGAGATATCAGAAAAAACCACACACAGCGTCTTAACATAACCACCTGAACACGTAAAACAGTTTTTAGAATTTTTGTCTGTTTGTTTGTTTGTCCACGCACATCTAAACCACTACGGATTTAAATGGGTTTCAGTAATATGCTTAGCTTTGATCAGATTGAAGTATAGGCTATTTTATTTTGCGCAAAGGCCGCATTAAGGAAGTATTTTTTTCTTTAAGTTTATGTAAAAATCTACACGTACGAAGCCGCGGGCGACAGCACTAGTAACACATGAAAACTTGGGGTTTCCTTTATGAAATTAGTAATTCTTTGTTTTCGGAAATTTAAATCTTCCTATATAGCATTTAAGTTATTAATATCTTACAGTATAAAATCCAATAAATCATTACGGTAGGTATGTTGCACGATACTTTACTTAGATATTTATGTCGCTCAAAAATGATTATGACATGACATACAATCAGATCACACAGTAACAAACAAGCAAACCAAAATGTTATGACAAAATGTCATGTCATTCTTAACATCATAACCATCGACTATATAAATAAACGTACCAAACCCGACTAGCTACAGTCAGCTTAAAACAACACTATTCCAGCCAACGTACACTTTCAAAATATTGTCACAGACTTATCACAAATAATTTAAATTGTACGTAACTGATAAATAATTAGAATCTATATTTCAGTCGTGATAAAATATTATCTATTATCCAACTATTATCACAATCAACTGGAACGAAATCAAAGGTAGAGATCACTTAGATAATAGATAAGTACATATTTCGTGAACAATGACAAAACCTTGCAAAACTCACACTAAAAAATACACGTCACAGATTCCTTTATGATTAAGATAAAAATATGAACATCTACAAAGAAGCGCTTAATTCAAAAAACTATTTACTATCTTGTTGTGTCAAAGTATAAAATAGTACTGACCGATAAAGAGCGATTTGAAGGCCTGTTGGAGCGGTGTGGATCCGGACAGATTCAAGGTCTTAAAACTGCTTCTCGTATTGTTTACAATATTGCAAATAGATATCTATAGACTACATTCCCATAAGGCGTGTACAAACTATATAACGTTGTTATCTGCGATGCGAGAGTTAATTGGCGCAATTTGAAAAAGAAAAGACAAATTCTGCGGGAGTTCGTAAGGAAGACTTCGCGGTCTATCGTTTGCTCAGACTAGATAGATAGATAGATAGAAAACTCTTTATTGTTCACACCAAAAATTAACACACACAACATAAATAAACAACTTAAAAACTAGTGAAACAATTGGCGGCCTTATCGCTATAAGCGATCTCTTCCAGGCAACCTTGACTTATTGATTTGTAACTATAGATTTGTTCTTGTAGGTATATATAGTACCTTAAAAAGTAAAGTATACATTTATTTCTGAAACCCTTTTTCATATCTGGGTAGGTACGAGTATACATAGTTTTCAATTGTGTCTAACATCGGTTATAATTGACTTAACAGTGCGCCTCAAACTCGGTTAAGCCAGTTTCTTGGTGACCCGTGAAATATATTTGCCTACAAAAATAGTAAATAAATAAATATACATAGTCAATTACAACAGCAATACGTTAAAGTTAAAAATAAAGTGAACAGATAGTTAAATAAAATTTGCATTCATTCGAATGTGCACCATCGTGTGCACCTACTTCGCATCATAGTGTGCCTATACGTGTTAATATGATATGTCATCATCAGCCAGAAGACGTCCACTGCTGAACATAGGCCTCCCCCTTTAACCTCCACACGGAACGACATCCTGCCATCTGCATCCACTGAATGCCCGCGACTCTCACAATGTCGTCGGTCCATAGAGTGGGAGGCCTACCTACTCTGCGTCTATCGGTTCGTGGTCTCCACTCAAGAACCTTTCTTCCCTATCGGCCATCAGTTCTTCGAGGGATGTGGCCTGCCCATCGCTACTTCAACTTGCAAATTTTAATAGCAATGTCGATGACTCTGGTTCTTTTGCGAATATCTACGTGTCGAATTTATTACGTTATGGCAATATGTGCCTATTTATATTTCGTTTCAAGAACGATGTGACGCGTAACGACCGTGCTCCAACGAAATCGACAACCGACTGATTTCACACTGGTGCGCAGTAGACTTGCTATAGCACCACCAAGTTAATACAATTGAAAGAGTATGTACATTCGCCTCGTTCAATGGATAATTGTACTCACTAGACGCAACTGTACACAGCCTTTCCTATGAGAATAATCAAGGATCAATATACGAGTATATAAATACCTACCAACTTACATAAAATGGGTTGAATGATCGGTCAATATGTCTATAATAAATAATAATACTCGTAGTATGTCCACATAAAAAACAGTATGGCATTGGAAAGAGGTTGGAAACGTGAAGTCATAATCGCGTGTATGGTAAATAGTGTACTTATAGATAATTATGGAAATCAGTCTCCAATTTGTATGATTATGCACGACTCTGTGGAAACTGTTTTAGGTGAGTTCTAACCAGAATGTAATTATTTGTTTTAATATATTTGTACCATCGAGATTTCACCTTATTAATAAAACAATCTAAAATTCGTTTGACAGGATTTGAACCTGAGCAAAGATCCGGGTAAACGCATGGCTAATTGAGCTACGGTAGCATTCCTGTGTCAGCCTCCAAATTTTTAAATAGATAAAACTTAGAATAACTTCCTACTATTCTAAAATAACAAGATACATTTTAAGATTGAATAACTGAATCAGTTTTTTTAAAGTCACAAGAGTGTAATTTAACTGAAACCGTGTATAAAAATAAAAGTTAAAAAAAATCTAATTTTTTCAAGTTTTTATTGATCTCCTCAGCTATCATTATAACATACATCAAAACGAATATTGCTTTACACTGTTTGCAATTTTATTCCAACAAGAATGCCCAATTGTTTTATTTATTTATTGTCACAATGATATTTGTCTTCAAACGTTGATAATCTGCGAAAAAGACCGGACTCTGTGACCGTCGAGCGCAGTCTTAAGTCACATTTCGAGTGAATCTCCAAGCGCAATTGTTAAATGTACTGTGAAGAGTTTAGTAAGTGTCATAATCGAGCCACTCGACTGCCGCTAAATATCGCTTTAGCGAAGTTTAATGTACAGGCTGTGATGTCACAATTTGTAAAGATATTTGGAATTATCGCACTAATGTTATAGCTACCTACGCCCCGCGGTATCACACAATTTCTCACAAGAATCGAGTTTTTTCCGGGATAAAAAATAGCCTATGTATTAATTCAGGGTATAAAATACCTCCATACCAATTTTCACTCAACTCTGTGCAGCTGTTACGAAGTTGAGAGAGGAGAAACACACCGACTCATAAACTTTTGCATACATATATTTTTATCTTGGAAATAACATAGTTGTTGTTGGATAGCGGATGAAACTGTGGTGCTAGTCATCTATATTAATGTGTCTTGTACACGGTGCACGTGCGCAAATAGAGTAGGAAGCACGTATTATACATTATACTAGTAGGGCTCCGCTTTCACCCGCACTCTATTGTTTTATTCCTACAGGTACATTTTTCCTGGATAAAAAAGTCTATGTGGTAAGCATGGGTAAACAGGGTTACGTCGAAAACGTATAGTAAGCCGAAGGGGTCCGTTACACTTATCATTATGAAAAACTTTTAACCACAATGGGACCAACCCTGAAATCGCGAAAAATATCGGCTGTCATTTAGTTGGGTGTTTTTTTTTTTTAATTTATTAATAGGCTTGCGTTTGACCGCCAACTCGCTTGATGTAAATCGATGATGCGGTCTACGATGGAGCACGCTTGCCTAGAAGAAACAGATTCACTCGTGATTTGAAAACACCCAGATTGTAATTACCGGGGAACACCCATTCAGGCACCGCTTTCCACAGATTAGCAGTTCGCACAGGAAAGTGGAATCAAAGCGCTTCGTACGGGATTTCAGAATATCAACCATAAAGCGGTGGTGATTTTTCGTGCCCGTGGCAGTCTGTTAGAAAAATGGGCAGGAGCGAATTAGATCATGCAGAATGACCGTTTTCTATGGTGACAAGTTTCTATGGTAATAGCTGATATTTTTTACACGATTTTGGGGTCTCATAGTAAAAAAATTCATATTGGTGAGTACAACTGATCCCTTTCGGCGTAGTATTTTCGCGTCATCATCATCAGCCAGCAGACATCCACTGCTGAAAATAGGCCTCCCCCTTTTATCTCCACACTGAACGACAGCCTGCCATCTACCGTGTAACACTGTTTAATATAAACTACCTTTATACCAAATTTCGAAAGGAATGATGGTGACCGAGCTGTAGCATGTGCGCTTTGCAATTTGACGCCACCCAGTTTGATCTATGGCCCAGCATCAATGACTTATTAATAAATTATGCGCAGTTTGAATGCCATCGCTCAAAAACAGCGAAGGAAAACGTCGTAAGACAACCGTTTTGTCCAAAAACCTCAAATGTTCAAACACATAATATGACATTACCCAACATACACTGGGCCAGCTTGATGGATTAGGGCTCAGTCCCCCTGCTGCGACTCAGACCTTATCTCAGAGCCCTGAAAGGCTGAAATGATGGTGTGGATACCAAATTTCACCTCAGTCAAAATAATAATGATCAATATAAAAAACAGACTTCATAAAAATGTCAGAACTGGACCAAATTGAAATGAAATCACAATCAAACCACACGGGAAGCACCAGCTTTCAAATAAAAAAAGAATCATCAAAATCGGTTCACCCAGTCGAAAGTTCTGAGGTAACAAACATTAAAAAAAACAATCGAATTGATAACCTCCTCCTTTTTGGAAGTCGGTTAAAAAAGAAAAAACTTTTTTGGGTTATTTATTCAAATTATTTCAAATTATTTATTGAGAATAAAAACGGACAAATTCCACTAACATTTATCTCACATATTGTTAAACTGAAATAGATTTCCTAGTAAAAATAGGAATAATATTATAAAATTACTAATATAATAAATACAACAAATTGCTGTAAAAATATGTCAACATAAAATTAGTATGTCATACAAATTGTCATTATAGTCAACGGCTTTTTTGCCCCTGTCCCATGGATCAGTTAAATTTTCACAATAAGTCAAAAAAACTTTCGTTACATTTTTCCAACTGTCACAAATAATATCACAATCGGTGTTGGTAGCAAGGAGTGCATTGAAGTGGCGGCGGGCGCGAATCAGCGGAGACATGGAGCGCGCCACGGTGCGGCTGTGAGCCACGTGGAAAAACTTGGGGAATTTTCCACGCCTATTAGCCGGAACCCCGGGTTTATCTGGCACAAACAAATTGCACAATAAATTGTGCAGATGCAAGGAGTCAACCGATCCTCTGAACCATGCGTATATATCCTTAACACATTTACAATAGCAATCATTTTTAGTAGGCATTTCAAGATTGCTATTTTAAGTATAACAAGATGTAATTATCAAATATGTGTTTTTAAGTATTTCAAGATTTTAAAATCAATGTTTAAATAATTACAACGATCTTTTCTCAACAGCCGTACTTAAGCCAGGGCCGCAAATGTAATTAAATCCAAAAATTATATTACATTTTCTATAAGCGGCTCAAGTGGCTACTCCGAAGGAAAATCATCAAAGAAAATTATAATGAATGGTCAGAGCTTAATCAAAATAAGGAAGTTAATGGATTTTACCGAAACTCTTAACTTAGTTATTTCCTTCCATTATAGAAATTTGCGATATCTTTTAGCTGATTTGATTATATAATTTGGGATTATCTATTTTTAACCGACTTCAAAAAAAGAGGGGATCTCACTTCAGGTGTATGTTTTTTTAATGTTTGTTGTCTCAGAACTTTTGGATGGGTGAACCGATTTTGATGATTCTTTTTTAATTTGAAAGCTGGTGCTTCTCGTGTGGTCCCATTTCAATTTAGTCCAGTTCTGACATGTTTATGAAGTTGGTTTTTTTATATTTGCCTGTGGACTATTATATAGTTCGTTAGTGTCACTTCAAGTTTATTAGTGTGCCTAAAAAATTGTAAGTGATCCTTACATACATGAATTAGCGTAATAGGTATTTTTTATTGATAATTGTAGACATTAATTTGAACAGGAACGGTACCCGGGGGCATGTCCTAAAACTGTGACCAGAACCACCAGAGCAGCAGCGAGGATGGGCAGCAGCGTCCTATCAGTACACGGTGGACGTACTGCGATCCCCAAGCCACCTGCCAAGCGTGGGGATTTTGTTCAGCAGTGGACGTTTACGGACTGATGATGTGATGTTAGTAAAAGTTCACTATATCTCTGTGAGAATTACTGTTTAACATGGACCGGCAAAGTTTGTTTAAAAAGTCCCAGTGTATCTATTAGAAGCCAGTTTCCTTCAAGTAATTTTCCAGCTGATCAGTTCGCCGTTTTTTTCTTCCCATCACAACTCAAGTGTGCGCTTATTGCCCCGCCAAGAATTCTAATAAAAGTTAGGTACATCTTAGTCAGTCTGAGTGGCTGCATCTTATAAACAGTACATAAGTTTTATAGTTCAACTAACCGGTAAATATTGTGCAATATATTGTAATTCAGATTAAAAGGTAATGTTTCCAGTAAAATTAGCGGTTATAGAGAGATTTAGCATCAGATATTTCAGGGTGTCGAGTGCAAGGCATTGCCCAGGGTTTAGTATTGAAGCCTAAAATTCTGCATGAATGGTATTGAACTGTTGTAGGCAAGCGTGATTCTTACCATCTATCGAACGTACTGCTCGTCTCGAAACTAAAAAGAAAAAGAAAACTATTTCGAATATGTTTTCAATTCAATAATTTTCGGTCCGAAAAACCTAAGATCAGTCTTAGATTTTTTATGGTTCAAAACGGGACCCACTTTAATTTTTCTTTTTTGACTTTATTGTTAAGTCTTAGCAACATTAAACAATTTCTGTGAAAATTACAACTGACTGTCCTATTACGGTTCGAAAGATACAGCTGTTAGATAGGACGGACAGACAGACGGACCGCTTATGCTTAGTAATAATAGCCAAATTAAAAATAGAATGACATTGTTTTATTATTATTTAGTTTTAATATGATAATTTTTATGGTTAATTTAATTTTAAATTAACATATTTTTAAATTTCTTATGACATGTCATTATAATTATGAATATGATATGATAATGATAACTTTTATCATTATCAATAGGGTCCCGTTTACAACTTTTGGGTACGGAACCCTAACGTGAAATATTTTATGTAAACCTTATTTACTGTACTACACTGTCCCTAAGTAGCTCTTCAGTTTAGGCCGACGCCGAAGGTCTTGCTGAATAGTACTCGATTTAAATACGGAGTAACGTGAACCGGGTACGAATAATGTTTACTCAGTCAAGGGTCTGTATCCACGTAATGATTAAGTTCTAGAGGTCACAGAGGTCAAACTGTGAAGATAGTATACGATATAGGGATATGGGTCACACAACAGGGGCCTTAGCGAATCTGTTTAGGTTAGGTTAGGTTAGGTTTATTCTTTATTCTTTATTTATTGCAAATATGTACACTTTCTTCTAAAAACTAAGTTTTAGAGTACATTGTGTAATATACCCTGCATAAAGGGTGCAGCTATGCTTTATGTAATGGCTGGTCACAAAACCAGACCACAGATATAAATTTATACATTTATAATTAGATCTATTACATATAATTATATCTACTATTTAAACTTTACTTAGGATGACGTTATTAACAAAAACTAAAAATAAACATTATAGCTTAGTGTGATATGGTTGGTTAACAATATATGAGATCATACAAAACTTATGATGCTACTTTCTTAACTTAAGAGATCACTATTTATTTTCGAATTAAATTTTATCGTTGAAAAAGTCTTTTAAATCGTAGTAGCATTTTTGGGTTAGAAACTTACGGAGTTGGTTCTGAAAAGTATTATTATTTGTTTCTTTCTTTATTGTGTCCGGTATTTTGTTATATATGTTTATTGTCATGTATAAAGGGCCTTTTTTGAATATTTCTATTCGCGGGACTGGTAATTTGAGTTTATATTGTCTGCGGGGGTTAGAATCGGGTGTGTATAGGTGAAGATGCTTTCTGACAAAATTAGCCGCTTCATAAATATGGATACATGGTAGTGTTAGCATTTTTTGTTGTTTGAAGTAGGGTTTACAACTTGTGCGTTGGCGAATGTTGACGATTATGCGCATGCATTTCTTCTGCATTTTGAAAAGTTGATCAGCGTCAGTACTGTTTCCCCACAATATTATACCGTAGCGAAGCCATGAATACGCGTAGGCATAATAAGCGGTGAGGGCAGTGCTTGAGTTACTGTTGATTTTTAGTTTTGCTAATGCATAGGTAAATTGTGATAACTTGGATTTGACTTTTTCAACATGCGCTTTCCACGTGAGGTTAGTGTCTAAATTGAGGCCTAATAATGTGCAATCGCTTATTTCCTTTACATCAAGACTCTTTGCAAGTTCAGTAAGTTGTAGTGGCTTTTTTTGGTACGGAATAAATTGTATGAGTTTTGTCTTGTTTGTATTTATTTCCAGATTGTGTGAGGCTAACCATGATTTTATGTCGATAAATGTATTTTTTATGTGTATAAGTGAATTAGAATCGGAAGTACATTTAAATAGAAGCGAGACATCGTCTGCGAATATAATACATGGTGAATTTGTTACTTGAGATAGGTTATTTATATATATAAGGGATATTATGTGAAAAGTTGCGCGACCACAAACCGTATTTCGGTGCGTTAAGGCTTCACGTTCGCGTGATTTTTCGCTCTGCGTTGCTTTAGCGCTGTTTCGAGCCTATGTTAAGAGGCCTCTGACTTACTTTGGGATCGTATTAAGTACCTGATTTTGAACCCAAGTGGGTAAAAACTATGTCCTTAAGAGTCGTATTACAAACTGCAATCGGTCAATATTAGTTATCTGGATCACTTCTACGAGCGATGTGGCCTGCCTATTGCCACTTCAACTTGCAAATTTTAATAGCTATGCCGGTGACTCTGGTTCTTGGCGGATATCTACGTTCCGGATTTTATCGCGCAAAGAAACTCCGAGCATAGCTCTCTCCATTGCCTGATTGATACTCTAGATACTCTAGGGGTAGAAATCGCAAAAATAGGTATAATCAACGGGTGTTGTGTCGGTATGTGACTCATTTCGAACCTAACCTATCAGAGTCAGATCTTTATTTATTACACAATGTAGAGTACATAAATTTACTTCTTAAAATTAAGGTAAGTTACTTTGTCCATAGACCTCGTTAGGGCGCTGCAATGAGTGGAGGAAACACATTAATCTCCAGTAAGAATGAATGACAGAAGAGGGATCCCCAACCTGCTAAGTCGCAGGCTTTAATTGGTCCGTGCATGTCACATGTTTGTTCTCGCTCGACTAGTGTTTTTCCGATATTATCAAATTGCCCGACAGTCTTTAGCGTTATTCATATTGGCCAGGTACTCGCTATGATAAAATAATTAGTTGAAATCATTTTCAATGACTTTGCCCGAGTTAACTTGTTAATATCCCTCCGGTCACCTTTGTCCACTTCCTAACTTGTCCTATTTCAAAAGCAGTTGTCAGCTTTCCTAATTATTCTTAACACGTCCTTTTCATAAGTTGTCATTGTAAAAATTTCTGAGTCGTCCACTTGCTAATTCGTCCATTCCATATTCGTCTACTATTATTAGTCGACTTCTTAATTCGTCCATTCCATATTCGTCTACTTCTAATTCAGTCTATCTCAAATTTGTCTTCCCTACTATGCCTACTGCCCGGATATTGCAATGCTCTAAATTGACTTCATCCATGATAGATGCATACGGAAAAGTGAAAAAAAACCGATGAATATATACAATTTATGTTATTGTTATGCTGTGACTAATTCTTAATTTATTCTTTAAAATTTACGTTATTGTGATACTTGTGACAAATTTTTAGATTGATAAATATTAAAAACTAAACACTGTTTTAAAATATCACACACACAACACTACCTTTCAACCTTACCACGGTAAATATCCCGTAAATAATGATATAACTTCAATAAATATTTGTGTTATTGTAATGTTTTTGACTAACTCTTTTTCTTATATTAATGACTTGACTTAACTACTCTATTGTATTACGGAGCAGCCTGTAATGATAGATGTATTTTGTTAATAATAAATAAATAATTTTATATTAATTTCATCGCTTACTACAAAAAAGTCTATGATGTAGAAAATTCTACTAAAACTGACTCAAATCCTTAACATTTTAAAAATGATTCTAAAAATAAGACCTGATCCCATTAAAAACGAAAATAACCCTTTTTGGGACAAATATCTCAATTGTCGCCGAAAAATTGTTTGAATTCCCACAGGGATGGTCCCTTCCTTTAATGGACGTTATTAAATCTTTAAAGGTTTTTATAGAAACCGCCTTTGACCAAATCGACCAAATTGAGATTTATTAATAAGTACTTAAGTAACGGTTCAGATGGACTTACAGTAACCAAGCTTCATTACAACTGTGTATTTAAGGCGGGTTTTCCCGTCCGCAGGTATTTCACTCGCGCATTCACAACGCTGCAAACTGATGGTGGGCTTGAGCATTTGGATTGTCTTTAGACCTTCAACGGTCTATGGGTATAATAGTCTAACTGTTTTTGTAGTGTTAGTGTTAGCTTGTATTTTGTTCAGTTAATAAAGGCCCTTTTTAATTATAGAACCACTTAGCGTGAACTCCGAAAAAGTAACAAAATCATGTTTTGCTGCACTTACCACACAAATCAGTTTATGTTTTATCATTATTTTTATCAGCCTTTTAGGTTCCCACTGTTGGGACATATGCCTTCTCTCAGATAGAGAGGGTGGGCCCTACCATCAAACTGGGCCAGTGCATGTTGGTGAATGTCAATATGTCTATGAACTTTTGAGGTTATTGGGCATCTTTTTTAAAAGACCGGCAAACAAGATAGATAGTTAGAAAACTCTTTATTGTTCACACCAAAAATTATAAACAAGCATGCAGTCCACCTGATGGTAAGCAGAAACCGCCGTCTACTAAAAACTACTTGATAAATACGTGGTAGGTACAAAGTTTTGTCACTGGGACGCCAACTTATAAAGTATAAGAATAAGAATAATTTAAGCAAAATTGTGTATAAGATAATTTAAATTATAAATAATAAAACCCGACTGCATTGTATAAAATAGTAGGTATTTAACTGAAAAGTAATATTTTGCACCTCATATTTTTTTCGCGAACGCTATCTTGAATTATTTGTACCCTATGTCACTTCTACTATTAAAACAATTCAAATTACATACACATGTCGATATTCATTAAACCGTTTAAGATGTAGGACATGCCAAAGAAACCATCATACATACACTCGAAAAACGTAACCCTCCTTCTTGCGCAGTCGGGTTAAAAGTATACGTAAATGTTGAAAACTTTTATTATCATAAAGTCAAAGGTACTCATTGCTATCATAATCTCAAAAGGGGCACCCTAAGCCACTGTCATTAATGCTTTGCATTCCAGCGATTTTACTCCAAAATACATTTTAACCAGCCAACCGATAATGCCTAGAACTACCACACTAATGTACCGAGTATAAATATTGAATGGACGGATTTTAAAAGCCCCACTGAGCTTTAATATTGATAATCAGGGTTCGGCTGGCACACTGAATGTGTATTTAAAATAACATATTGTTTTATAAACTCGTAGAATGCGAGATTAAAATTATGTTTATGGTATGAATATAGAATCATTTTGGTTGGATTGTGTTCACAGGTTTTCAGATATTCATAAAAAAGATTATTATTGTTATAACAGACCTTTTTGCAAACAAAATTCATAAAATCTTATTTAACTAGCCAACATATTTAGTCTACCACGTAAACGCTATAACAGATATTGTCTACAGTCATTATTCTAATCCATTGGCTAGTTTACTAATTTTTAATAAGGGCTTGGGTCTTCACATCATAAGCATTGGCTAGAGATCTCCTGAAGCGGCGGTGCAGTGCAGTGGCAGACGTCAAAAAGCTGGTTTCAAATCAACTTTTTTTATGCGATAGGTGGCAAACAAGCTAACGGGCCACCTGATGGTAAGCGATCACCGTCGTCTATGGATACCGGTAACACCAGGGGCATCGCAGATACGTTGCCTTCATTAACAGTCCATTTGAAAAACCTCTTGATAACAAGGGGTTCTTCAAATGGAATATAAACTATGTATGTATGTATAAACATAGTTACTCGGAAATGCCGCAGGATGAGTTCATTCCACAAATTGCAGGTGTGAGACAAAAAAAGATGGCGTAAACCGCACAGTGCGCGATTTCTACAGATTTATCATACGTATTAGATGAAATTTCAGGCAGTTAATAACAGAGATTTATTTAACTATAATGTGTATTTTTTAACACTTATATAAAAATATATTTATGTATATAAAAAAACGACTTCATTAAAATGACAACTGGATCAATTGATCGAAATGGGCAATAAGGGAAGCACCAGCTTTCAAATAAAAAAAGAATCATCAAAATCGGTTCACCCAGTCGAAAGTTCGGAGATAACAAACATAAAAAAAAAACACTTTCTGACACCACCAAAAACATAGGAACAATTACTATCGTTAGGTCATGTCAAGAAGATTTAGGGGGCACTTAATAATACAGCATACAATGGTCCTTAGCTACATTTTCACCAGAAGCTCAATCTGTGATCGCGGGAATCTCAAAATTTGCGGTGTTGCGTCCGCCATCGTTCAACCTTCATCGTTTCAAATAAAAACGTATACTTATTTACCTACAGAAAATTCGGCGGCATTTTCTGCGATAGAGTTGGTTATACAATAGCGATACTTTTCGCCGTGGAAAGTTTGTTTGTTTCGCTCCCGCCCGTCCCAAGGGCAGCTTCCACTGAAACTTATCGAGTTTAACTTATTTGATAAGATTTCCCCTAGAGCGATACTGAATAGAAATATGTTTATTACATACAATTCGATTTGCTGGTGTTTTCTATGGTTGCAAAACTTGCAAATCTGGCAAAAAAGTTTTGGAATTATCGAGAGTTGAATATTACTAAGCATTTTGAAGATTCATCAAGAAAAAATAACGGATTTTACCGATTTTAGCAAAATGGAGGTTTCCTAAATTCAGGTGTAGGTATCTAAAAAGGTTTAACGTGTGTATATGTGTATCATAGCATCGTAGCTCCCAATCAGCTGCGCAACATTAGCGTGGATGGCTTAAGGTGTCGAACGGTGTGCAGTGGCCTTAGTACGAGAACTTTCGAAAAAGTTATCGTTACGTAAACGATAGCAAATGTATGAAAAATTCAGTTTCCTTTAAAGTCCGATAAAGGCGCTGTTTAATTTTTTATACATTTTGCTATCGTTTACGTAATGATAACTTTTTCGCAAGTGCTCGTACTAAAGCCACTGCACTTTCACTAAACGGTACTCGCGGCGTTATGACCTTTAACACTTTCACTTTGGAGATAAGGTTCTTAGCTCTTGCGGTTTTCACCCCCAGACGGTCGGTTAAGGCAAGCCAGGGGTCGGGGTCTCTGGGGTTTTAGCCCCATGGAATCGGTGCATATAGTGTCACCATTCACCAATATGCCACCCCTGCGTTTTTAATCATTATTATTAGAGAATTGTTTAAAGAGTACTTTACTACAGTAAATGAAATAAGTTTCAAGCCACTAATTAACAAAAGTTTAACATTGAATTTTAGCATACTCCACAATGGGCTCACAAATGTTAATTATGCAGACATCGGTGAAGGTCTTCCTACTGCCACATTTGCCTTTGAGAAGAACAAAATTATTATTCGGCTGAAATCTCTGAAAATACAGGGTAGTCTCCAGATGTGTAATTATGATAAATGAAGACTAGCTGAATCTTGCGTCATTTCAGCATTTTCGTATTTTATAATACACTCGTACCTATGTTAAGTAACACAAGTATGTTCGTTGTCAAGTTTATTTTATACTAGCGACGCGCCCCGGCTTCGCAAGCTCGGCCTTCGGCCTCACTATTATGACCCGTTCCAGGAACACAAAATTTCATCAAAATCGGTCCAGCCGTTTACTCACCGTTTAAACCTTCCCTGGACTACGACAAACATTTCAAAATCAAAATCAGCTAAATCCGCCCAGCCGTTCTCGAGTTTTAGCGAGACTAACGAACAGCAATTGATTTTTATATATAGAAGAAGATATAGATTTATAGTATAGTATATAGATTTTTTCTAATGTGACTTTTTGCTGTTGGTCTTGCGGCCTTTACGTCTTGACCGGACTAGTTGGTCTGGGGGCATGGTGGCTGTTAGTTGTCTAACATAACAACCAGTAGATATAGGAATTTGGGTTTTATTAGATATCCATTCCAAATATCTACCCATTTCAGCAGTAATTTTTAGCATTGCCTCTACAAACTAAGAAAAATGACAAACTTCAACCGCACTCTAAGTATTCGTATTACTTATCCAAATCTAAAAACTTTGCAAACGATACCAATAAGGCGATTCGGAAATATCTAATACCTGTCTAGAAAGTTCCAGAAACTAATATTTTAAAAGGCTTTTAAATTTTGAACAGAGATTGTAATAAATAGATTATTCTAGCTGTTTCCAGCGACTTCGTATACGTGTAGATTTTGAAACTATCAACTCCCCTTTGCCTCTCTAAATACGGCCCTTTCGAAAAATCCTCTTTGGGTGCGTTGGAAACGCACACATAAGTGAAAAAAAACACAAAAAAACAATCATAGCGGAGAAGAGAAGTATGGTATCAAATTATGTGTTTAAATATTTAATATTAGGGACATTTTTGCACACACGGTCATCTGACCTCAAACTAAGCAAAGATATTTGGCTGCCAGAGACTGATATACCTACATATAATTATATATTTTTAAAACCTATTTATATAGATATTAACACTCAGATATTTTAACACAAATGTTCATAATATGAACATTTACAAATATTAATATCATTCTCTTTTCACAGCTCTGCTCTGCTCCGTCTTGCGTCGCTCTACTTCACTGGGAACGCCACTTACGGACTACAAGACCCTAAAAGTTATAGAGCATTGATATAAGGAATCTGCCAAATTTTAGCTTCGTAGGTCAAGTAGTTTTCGAAATTGATGAGTCAGTCAGACAGACATTAGTGGTACAGTACTCTTTTATGTATTCAGATAGCTAAATTTTATATAGCATTTTCATGTTTCTATGATTCCAATAAAATTTCGAAAGTCGTTAAAACGAATAACGATTCAAGGTAGTGATGTTGTTATTAACGCTTTTGGCTTGAATATAAATTGATGCGTATGAAAATTTAACGACATAACGGTGAGGCAATTCTGAAACTAAAAACAAACTTTGTGCCATGTTTGAATAGCAAATATTGCAGGGCCTTACGGCTACCTTTTATAAGAGATTCTGTTTAGGTAATGCTAAAAGTTTCGCGACCGCAAACCGTATCTCGGCGCGTTAAGATTCACGTTCGTGTCATTTTCCGCACTGCGCTGTTTCAGCACTGTTTTGAGATCGTAAGGCTCCTGCAATGATTGCAAGTTGATTCATCTGCTAGTCAGACTCTCGCACCGAGGGTTCTGTACCACCATAAAATAAAGTGATGTAAGGCATATATACGCCCTGCGGTTTCACCTGCGTGACATTCCCTTAGGAATCGTATATTTTCTGGGATAAAATAAATAAATAATAAATATTTGGGACATTTTTGCACACACGTTCATCTGACCCCAAACTAAGCAAAGCTTGTAATATGGCTGCCAGAGACTGATATACATACATATATATTATTAAATACATACTTAAATAGATACTAACACCCAGAAATATAACAAACACAAATGTTCATCACACAAATGTTTGTCCTAGATGGGAATCGAACCCACGCCCCCAAACACAGAAGTTAGGTTTACTACCAACTGAGCCACCGGGCAGTCAAAATTACCTTGTGTCACTCTCTGGCCCTCCAACTATGTATCTTTATGCAGAAAAATTTCATCGATCCCTTATTCTGTATCCGTTGCTGCGTAAATTGTCTAGTGACCAACGAAAAAATATTTTATCAAATTTGTATCAAATATTCTTATAATAAATACTTATGACTGGCAAATAAAAAAATATTTTATTTCGTTCGGGATCCTTAGTGCGAGCCCGGCTCACACCTGGCCGGTTTTTATTATTTGTTGTTTTGATGTATGTACCTTCTATTATAATCACACTAAATTTATATTTTCAAAAGGTACGAGGTCAACCTTAATAAATAGGTCCGTTGCAATTGTACCCTACTAATACATAATGTCACTGAAATTTGCCATTTTAGTGTTTATATTTGGAACTTTAAAATAAAATAAAAATTTAAATCATAGTGATTCTAGTTCTTAAAAATCTGTTATTTGCAATAACGAGAAATTTTAATATATAAATACTGGTTACGCCAGATTATTATAATAATTTAAATTTGTTTATTTTTTGGTGCATTTCCTATTTTTCTTCCTTTACCCTCAAACAGCACTAGCAAGAACCTGCTTCGTGAACTATATTTACAAACGGATATGTACCTACGTAGATTGGCGCGCGGCGCAGGAGCTATCCGTAAAACAGTGTGTCATCGACTTCCGCGCGCATCGCACTACATAGGTGTAATTATTGACCTGCTTTCGCGTTTTGGTGCACTCATCCACGTAAGGTGATCTGATACCTTACCGCAGCTGACCATTGTGGTCTAGCATATGTAACGAACTGTGATTCGCCGTGTAAAGAATTGTGGTGTGTGAAATAAGGACCCGAAAGAGTGACGCGTGTCGAAGGCGTCACGCCTTACCGGACTTTTGGAGCGGACAACGAGGACGATCAAGTAAGTGCTGTTCCCGTCTGTCCGAATCCCTCTCTTTGTTTTGCATGCACCACTTTTCAATCTTACAAAAATACAGTCCACTCATTCCAGGGGCCCTCATTGCCCCACCTTAATTTGGCGAAACCATAGTTTTTCCTTCGAGCCGGATATTGCGCCCGGCTTCTTTCCCTTATTAGGATATATTGTAGGCCCTAATAAGCTAATTATTATTCATTGCGAATATAATTCCTTTGATAAAATAGCGTGACATTGCGTCGTCTATTTTTATCACCTTAAATCTTCGTATTTCCTGCCGTAAGCATTGAGCTAGGCATTCAATCAGCTAGATATACTATTTATCTATGCATATTAATATATATTTTACATAAATATTATATTTTATAAGTAAAATAACCGAACTTAAAAACATTTTCATTACCGCATGTTTTTATATCTACCCTCGCGTACATTTTAACGTTGTGCCTACGTGATTCCGTCGGTCGCTTCGAACCTCGCTTGCCGTTCAATATTATCCGACCGCGTAGCGAAGTTCGACCGTCGCAGGCGCAGCGTACTTGTCGCGCTAGCTAATAATAACCTACATAATTTGTCAGTATAATATTTACCATATGATCTTATCAGTGATTCGTAAGTTATACTCGTGTCATTTTATCTATGCATCGAGTTTGTATCATCTGCTATTTTCGTGTCCAGTGTTAATTACTTGTAGTCAATAGTAGTACTTATACAAACTAGCAAAATGTCGAAAAATAAAGATACAGACTCAGATGGTGAAATCGTCGATGCAAAGATGGCAATGTTATTGTCAAAACGCGAAGCGATATTTGGCATAGCACAACAGTGTTGTGATCTAGCTTCCGCGTCAGATATTCTTACGAATGAAGCGAGAAGGGAACATTTTCTCGATCAGTCTTCACAGATCGATTCGTTGCGTGATAGATATGAAAAGATTGTCGACGACTGTAATACCCGCACGTTGCAATTAAATCCAACAGCGAAGCCAGACTATAAAAGCCTTTTTGCATTTGAGTCTCTGTATAGTAAAATAAAGAGAATTCATACTCAGTGCGTTTGTTCCGGTATCCCATCACGGGATGATAAGGATGCTTCTCTTGCATTGCGCAAGGCTAGGCCTAGGTTGGCTCCGATACAGCTATTGGAATTCGATGGTGAAATAAAGTGTTGGCCAATGTTTTATGCGACTTTCAAATCTACCGTACATGAAAATCCACTGTTAACGCCAAGTGAAAAATTATATTATCTCTTGCCTAAATTAACTGGGCGTGCAAAAATTGCGATTTCAGGCATCACTCCATGTGCTGAAAATTATGAGTTAATTCTTCAGACACTTATCAATAAATTTGATGATAAGAGGATGCTTATTTCCGCTTATTTGGCCCAGATGTTTGATTTTAAACCCTTTCAAGCCGCTTCTACAGCTAACTTCGATTCATTTATGGATAACTTCACAAGCGCAGTGAGCGCTTTAAAGAATCTAAAATTAGATAACTTATCAGACCTTATAATATTGCACATTGCTCTCAAGAAGTTAGATTCAGAAACGGTGCGCGCGTTTGAAACCAAACATGGTAATAAAATGCCAACATTTGACGAGTTCGTTGAATTTATTACAACTCGTGCCAAAGTGTTTGAACGAACTACATGCGTTTCGAACACTATTTCAAATAATAATAATAAAAAACCTAACACTGGAGTTACGTCCAAAATACCTAAATATCAGGCTTATGTAAGTACAATTGATAAGTCTGTTGCATCTAATGCTTTTAAATGTCTATGCGCCAATGTGACGCACAAGCACTTATATAAGTGCGCCGAGTTTAATAAAATGACAAGCCCTCAAGAGCGTTACAAATGTGTCAAGGATAATAATGCGTGTGTTAATTGTTTAGCACTCAATCATAAGCTTTCGAGTTGTATAGTAAGACCGAACTGCAAGGTATGCGCAAAAGCACATCACGGTAAATTGCATTTCGTGCGTACGGAAGTTAAGGGTCGCGCGCCGCCGCCGTTATCAGGACGTACGGCGCCCGCTGCGAACGTCTTCTTACCGCCGGCGCAGGAGGCGAATGAGTCATGCAGTACACCTGTTGCTTCGATACCTACTGCAGTCCCGCGTTCAGACGTTGCATTGTGCACGACTAACGTAGGTACTAAAGATTCCGGCTTATCTATTCGAAAGGAGGCTACATGCAATACTATTTTATTATCTACTGCTCAAATTGTAGTATATGCTTCTGATGGAAAACGTCACATAATACGGGCTTTGTTAGATTGCGCTTCACAAAGTCATTTTATAACAAAGGAATGTTGCGATCGGTTAGGCATCCGACTTCTTAACACGGAACGTACTATTATTAGAGGTTTTGGTGGTTCGGAGAAGGTTTTGCAAACTAACTCGATCGATTTAAAGTTTTATTCTCGATTTAATGACAATATAAACTTTGAAATTTCACCACTCGTGGTGGAGAAAGTAACTGATTTGTTACCTACAGCTGTGGTAGATACGTCTGGACTATCACACTTGAAAAATCTACCCCTAGCGGACGCAAGCTTTGGCGTACCTGCTGGGATTGATGCATTAATTGGAGCTTCCATATTTCCGCATTTACTATTACCCGACGTCCATGCTTCACGCGAGGCGTCAACACCCGTTGCACTGCGCACGGTTTTGGGTTATGTCCTATTAGGATCAGCACCCACTATACCTACAACAAGTATACATATGGCTTTGACATGTTGTCACGTTCAAGAGCCTACCGCTATTGACTCGTTAGTCAGGCGTTTTTGGGAACTGGAAGAACTACCTTTCACTCCCGTCCAGCATCCAACGCATATTGAATGCGAGGATTTTTATGCGTCGACTACTACACGCGATCCTGTTAGTGGCAGATACGTTGTCGGCCTGCCATTTATGGACGATCCATATTCCCTAGGGAATTCTATAGACGCAGCTCGCAAGCGTTTCATGTGCTTAGAAAGAAAACTAGAGGCTTCACCTCAATTGAGGTCAGCATATGATGACGTCATTAAAGACTATCTCGCGAAAGATTACGTATCTCTGGCGCCGCCGTATGATCCACAGGACCCTGCGCCAATATACGTAATTCCCCATCACGGAGTTATTCGCGAAGATAAAGCCTCGACAAAGCTTCGCATAGTACTGGACGCTAGTAGCCGTTCCACTTCCGGACGGTCACTAAACGACATCCTGCATACCGGTCCGAACCTGCAAGGCGATTTATTTAAAATTATATTAAACTTTCGCCTGCATGCAGTCGCGATGACCGCGGATTGCCGTCAGCAATTTCTCCAAATAGTTATGCGGGAAGCTGACCGCCGTTATCAGTGCTTCTTATATCGGTTCAATCCACAAGATCCTCTTGTGCTATACCAGTTCAATCGCGTGTGTTTCGGCTTATCGTCGAGTCCATACCATGCATTGCGCACGGTAAATCAACTTGTCCAGGACGATGGCGCGAAATATCCGCTAGCTAGTAGTATTGTACTACCTTCGCTTTACATGGACGACGTCGTCTTCTCGCTCCCCAATGAGGGTGATGCAGTAGCCGCGTCTCAACAGCTGATTGAACTATTCAAGGGCGCACAGTGGGACCTCGTGAAATGGAACAGCAATTCCCGCGCAGTGCTGGACAATATTCCTGACACGCACAAACTCCCTACTGAAGTGGAGTTTGATAAATCGACCAGTAAAATATTAGGCCTCCACTGGTCTACTGAAGATGATTCATTTTATTTCAAAGTTACCCCGCCGAGTGATGACATTTGTACAAAGCGCACAATATTGTCTACAGTCGCACGTCTTTGGGACGTTATGGGCTTCGTAGCGCCGACGGTAGTTTACGTGAAGATGTTAATTCAGTCTCTTTGGCGGTTAAATTTAGAATGGGATGAAGTTCCACCGGCACACATCATTAAGATGTGGAGGCAGTTCTGTGTCGAGTTACCGGCACTTAATAAGCTTCGTATACCACGTCATGTGGGCGTATCCGAAGACTGTGACGTCACTCTCTTGGGTCTGTCCGATGCCAGTCTTAGCGCTTATGGCGCGGTGGTATACATGCACACCAGCTCCGCTGCCGGTAACACCGTACGTATTGTATGTGCAAAAAGTAAAGTTGCGCCTACGAAACCAATGTCGATCGCGCGCCTTGAACTGTGTGGAGCACTTTTGTTATCTAAGTTGCTTCGCACTGTTCAAGACAATTATTCCGATCGCCTACCTATCAAAACTTATGCTTTCCTTGACTCTAAGGTTGCATTGTATTGGATAAAAAGTTCGCCACACCGGTGGCAAACGTTTGTCGCCAATCGTGTCGTACAAATAACGGAAAACATTCCACCTGATAATTTTTTCCACTGTCCCGGTGTTGAGAATAGTGCGGATATTTTATCTAGAGGTGTGACTCCCGAGAAACTTATCTCGCACCCTCTGTGGCTCCATGGACCTCCGTGGGCCTCGTTGCACCCGTCTCGGTGGCCTCTCAAAAGCCTGGATGGGCAACCTATATCCGACATACCGGAAGAAAAGGTTTTTACGCACACTGTGTGCACGCCTGTAAAGCAGTGCGCTTTATATGGTCTTGCTCTACGCACTTCGTCGTGGGGCAAACTACTGCGTATAATTGCGTACGTTTGTAAATTCGCAAAATTGATACCTCGCCGCGGCACTACTGCAGTGACTGCTGAGGATTTAAATTTCGCTGAAAATAAAATGCTTAGCGCTCTGCAAAGTCAGCATTTTGCAGAAGAATATAATAATATTCAGAACAACAAGGTTTGTTCTCCGGCTTTCAATCGTTTGAGGCCTTTCATTGACAACGGTCTGATCCGCGTTGGCGGTCGCCTTGTCAATTCGATGCTGGACTATGCACAAATGCATCCAGTTATTTTGCCACGCAATGATCATGTAGTGAACATGATTATTGATTATTATCATGTAAAATACTTGCATGCTGGACCTGAAACATTAATGTCGTTGTTGCGACAAAGGTTTTGGATCTTGTCGGCACGCCGCCTTGTGAGACAGAGGGTCCACAAATGCAATACTTGTTTCCGTCTTAAGCCGCGTCCGACTTACCCACTTATGGCTGATTTGCCTAGTGTACGGACACGTCCAGCTATTAAGGCTTTTACAGAAACAGGTTGCGACTTTGCCGGACCCATTGCCTACACTCCTGTACGCCGTCGTGGAGCGCATAGCGAGAAAGCCTGGATTATATGTTTTACGTGCATGACTACGAGGAGCTGCCACATTGAAGTTGCAACGTCCTTAAGCACTCCAAGCTTCCTGGCTGCGTTCAAGAGGTTCCTCTCTAGACGAGGACCTGTTAAGGTTCTTCATAGCGATAACGCTACAAACTTTCAGGGCACCGCTTCGTATCTCCGCGATCTCTATAAGTTTCTTAGGGACGAATATTACCCGAAACTTGAGATGGAGTGCGCTGAAAGTCGCATAACCTGGAAGCCAATATGTCCCAACGCGCCGCATTTTGGTAGCTGTTGGGAAAGCATGATTAAGGTTACGAAATCTATTCTGTTCCGAGTTATCGGACAGCAACTACTTTCGTACGAGGAGCTCTGTACTGTTCTCACGCAGGTTGAGTGTTTATTAAATTCACGCCCGCTGACAGTACTAAGCTCAGACCCTGCAGAGCCTTCAGCTCTTACGCCGAGTCATTTTCTACATACTGCGCCTCTACTTTCATTGCCAGCGCCTGATGTAAGCACTGAAAAAGTCAGTTTGCTTCATAGGCATGCGTTATTGGACAATTTGGTCCAATCTTTCTGGAACCGCTGGCGGATGGAATATCTGCACGGCTTACAGGTTAGACAGAAGTGGAATACTCATTCCACGCCTATCACTCCGGGTACTATCGTAGTAGTGATCAACGACAATGTACCGCCTCTAGCCTGGCCTTTAGCAATTGTAGAGAAAGTGCATCCTTCAAAGGACGGTATCATACGGGTAGCGACTGTGAGACTCTCCGGGAGAACTTACCTCCGCCCAGTCGTTCGCTTATGCCCTCTTCCGTCGCAGTAGAGAATATATATCGCTTCGCAGTTTACATTAAGTTAACGTATAAGTTTATATTACATTATATACTATATCATATTGCATTATGCTATATCTTATTTGTTATATTTCCCTATCTTGTTTTACGGATTCCTTGCTAGTGATTCATACGCATTGAGCGTTATTCTCACTCTACAATAAATAGAGTGAACTCTCTCACCTTATAAGTTTTAAAGGCGACCCTTTAAGGGCGGGTGGATGGTTACGCCAGATTATTATAATAATTTAAATTTGTTTATTTTTTGGTGCATTTCCTATTTTTCTTCCTTTACCCTCAAACAGCACTAGCAAGAACCTGCTTCGTGAACTATATTTACAAACGGATATGTACCTACGTAGATTGGCGCGCGGCGCAGGAGCTATCCGTAAAACAGTGTGTCATCGACTTCCGCGCGCATCGCACTACATAGGTGTAATTATTGACCTGCTTTCGCGTTTTGGTGCACTCATCCACGTAAGGTGATCTGATACCTTACCGCAGCTGACCATTGTGGTCTAGCATATGTAACGAACTGTGATTCGCCGTGTAAAGAATTGTGGTGTGTGAAATAAGGACCCGAAAGAGTGACGCGTGTCGAAGGCGTCACGCCTTACCGGACTTTTGGAGCGGACAACGAGGACGATCAAGTAAGTGCTGTTCCCGTCTGTCCGAATCCCTCTCTTTGTTTTGCATGCACCACTTTTCAATCTTACAAAAATACAGTCCACTCATTCCAGGGGCCCTCATTGCCCCACCTTAATTTGGCGAAACCAAATACCATATATACACACAAATATACACATGCGTTACTAGAAACGTGTTTATTAGTATATATAGGTACTGTGCATGTTATGTCTATTTTCAACCCATTGCTGAGTATATAGGTCTCATTTTCACCGCGCCACCTTTCCGGTTCTATGCTAGTCTGGTCCACTGCTTTCTTAACAATGTCATATTATTATGTGTACAAAATATGATCTTCTTTAGGCAGTCGAGAAAATAGAATAATTATTATTATTATTCATTTATTTCAGGTACTTATAAACCCATAATTAAAAACAAAACATAGGCAATCAAAACATTAACACATCAGGTAATTAAAAATAAATAAAAACATTCAGGTCACATTTCACACACAATAAAGTCATAAATAAAAATTAATTGATCAAATAGTTATGTCATCAGAAATAAAATTGACAATTAAATATACAAATAAAATTAATTCAAAAGTCAATTAAATATTCTATAGTCTAGTCCAGTTAGACTAAGCTCTTCATAGGAACCGGAAATCTGTTTGTAGGCAAATAGCTTTTGTCGCTGACAGCGTTTCTACGTTTCCTACATGAGAATGGATTAAAGGAACGCTAGATGTGACTAAACATGGATATAAAATGGAAATAAGCTATAAGGTATGAATGGATCTTTAAATCTCTGTTAAGCCTGGAAGTAACTTCACTGACAAAAGCAAATTCGATCAACAGCTGAGAAATAATAGAAAAAAATGACCCATCTAGTCTTTACAAGATCTCTTAAAATTACACTCTTTAATTATGCATGAATGCTTATATCTCATACAGACTAAAAGAGCTGGTTTTTGAAACGCTTAAAAATTGAAAGATTAATGTTTTTTTTAATGATCTGGTGTCACTATTGGAACTTTGTAATGACTCACTAGTTCCTCACAAATCATTTCGAAAAATATTCTGAAAGTTCTGTCTATTACTTTTTATTTATATTACACGGGAATTACTCACGTAAGATTAGACCGGTTACTCCGACTATAGTTTCAACCGCATTCGGCGGTCTTTATAAAGATTAATGCGCATGCGCGGCTGCTGCGACGCAAATATAAATAAAAATGAGTGAAAACCACGTCAGTTTTCATAATACAATCTGTCTATTACTTTGTCTATCTGTATTATGTTTATTATTCTTAAAAAAGACTTTCATTATCTGTGTCTCATCTAGTCGTTACAACATCTCTGGAAACTTTATTTCCCCTCATACCTCCCGCCATGTGGTAACTGTTACCTAGAGGGTATAAGTTTTGGCTCTCAGCACTACATTTTACCTTAATTAGATTATACAATGCACACACTTAACTCACTCTCCTCGCTAGCATAATGCCGTGTACAGAACTTGCGAACACTAACGCGAATGAACGAGCTGGAACCTCACGGCTACCTGTTTTAACCGATTCTGTTTAGGTGATAACAAAAGTAGCGTGACCGCAATCCGTATCTCGGTGTCGCGTGATTTTTCGAACTGCGCTGTTTCAGCGCTAATTCAAGCCCGCGTTAAGAGTTAGCCGTAAGGTGGATACATTAGCGATAGTGAGTACACGTGAATGAAGAATTAGTCACGTTCGCCGATGCCCTATTTTTTTTAAATTATTTAATATACCTATAATAAATAATAAAAATAAATACATATAATAATATGGGCGATGGTGGTGGAGCAGTAGCATGTGCGCTGCATAATCTGACGGCATCCAGTTCAATCCTCAGCTTGGCACCAATTACTTATTTTGTGCCGTTTCAATGTCATCGCTCAAAAAGAGTGAACGGAAATATAGTGAGGAATCGGTATATCCAAAAACATCAAAAGTTCAAAGACATAATTATATTGACTAACGAGTACTGGGCCAGCATGATAGATGAGGGTCCAGGCCTTAGCAGTGGGAACAATGGAACATGACAGGCGGGTGATGATGAATAAGTAATAATACGTTGCAATTCATGTAAGTGGCTAAAACCTATGTTAAAATTAACTAGGCATCTAGTTCTCGGTACTTAATACTAACAAATAATAGCCGAATGTTGGGAAGTTACAAAGCGAGAAGGCAATCTGCTGTGAGTAGACTTGACAGAGATGGAAAACAAGCATGTGGTATCTAGCGGCACACTATGTTTTCACCTGGTTTTCCCGTAAGCATTTGTTAGCGTTAGTTCGCCAAGTCTGTACACGGTATTAAATACGTTAAGCAAGTTTGAAGGCTAGGTACGAGTGTAAGTATTTTTTTACGAGAAGATTTACAAAATGTAGTGTTAAGAATTAATTCGCTGAATGCCTTTGTAGTAAATCGACTGACCATAAAAACGTTCTGGATTTGAAAATTCAAATCTCGTATAGGCAGAATTAAAAAAAAAACTAATTTCAAGATGTGTTAACCTAGATATTGTAATTAACTGTCTTAACTACATAATTTACTAATTCACTAAAACAGTGTTAAATAAGATACTACACAACTTACTAATTCACTAAAGTAGTGTTAAATAAGATAGGTAGTGGGTTTAACGGACTACTAAGCAAATTGCCTACTAAGCAATTAAACCGTCTTAGATCGCTGTAAAGTTTAAAGCAAGCTTTAGTCCGCACTTCTCAAAGTTTCAATAAGATAGCAAGCCAATAGAACAGATTATAACCAACCCAAAGGTTTGTGCCATAGAACACCATAAATATCTGGAAAGACGCTCTTAGTTCTTAAGTAAGTATTACAGCTAATAAAAAAACTAATCAATGATAATAAAGGCTTGTTCAGTCTCAACAGCTTCGTCCTTAACGGACATACAATAATTTAGTACTTGTTTTAATATTTATCGAGACTTATCGCGCACTATACTTACTTTACTTTGCAACCCTGCTATTTTTTCAAGATCAAGTGAGGGTAGGAGAACAAAATACCCGCTCTTCTCACCGAACTCACCCGCAGTTTTCAGTCAGCTCGTGACCACGGCCATTGTAACATGGTCGAGCGAAAGGTAACTATTTTTACCTATATTTAATATTGCGAGATAAGTCCCGATAAATATTAAAACATGTGTTCAAATCGCGAAAGTTTAAAAAATACTATATTAGTACTTAATATAATATGTCAAACTTTATATAATAATAATTAATTTAATTAGGTATGTAGTTGACATTTGATAATACTAATGGAGTAGATTAAATGAAATGTCAACTTTAATTTTTACTTTAAAACAGTAATCCTATGCGATTTCAGTAAAATTTCAAAATACAATTGTCATTTGACATTTATTTACATTTACTGACATATTTTTCAATTTGTCCTTTAGGAACACATTCACTTTATAATAACCCTTCGTTATCTAGATGTTAAACAATTTTCCTTTGAATGAAGCCACGCTCTTTGATTCCAGCACTGATTTAGGCAAATTAATATAGATTCTTGGACACATTTCTAGTAAACTATTGTCAAACAGTGCGGTACAAGACATACTAATTATTTGGATGACATTTACCCGACATGTATATAAATAACATATTATTTCATAACATGAAGATTTTCAGATTTTTATAAATTGTTACAAATTTTTAAATAGGTATAGAGTTTGACATCAGTGTTGCCTTCATCGATGAAAATGGCCATTCCATAAACTCAGATGTTCCGTGGTTCATCCCTTTAAACGCTAATTTGGTAGCAGTGGCGACAAAGCCGCGACGTCCATAACTATACAGTCCGGGGTAGCAAATCATTGGCACGGCTCAAATTAATTCACTAGTTTGTCTGCGGGGGATTATTCTGGGAGTCAAACGGGTTAATTCGTTATTTTCTACTCATGCAAATAAATATCAACACAATGTCTATTTACTTACTCATATTTCGCTATTCTTGTTTATATTTTATAAAAGACTAAAACCTCTAATGAAAAAAAAAATGTTCCCGTTGCGACATTGTTATTAAAATTTTCGCATTTACCTGTTGCCATCTAATATTTCACGTGATTGAAGATATCAGAGATCGTTACTTGATTCATAACTATTTATAAATTGATAAATACACATGCATTTTAGTGTAGCATAAGCCTAGCATTTTCTTCATCCAAATAATCATCATCATCATTCTTTGAGCCATAGGACGTCCACTGCTGGACAATAATAGATCTCCCCCATCGACCTCCAAAAGCACTGGTTCGAAGTGGCCTGCATCTTGCGTTTCCCTGCGGTCTCTTTTAGATCGTCTTTAAATCTTGTCTTACGCTGCGCTTACCGGTCCGTGGTCACATCGAAACAATATCAAGCTGAAAACCGTCCCTCAATCTGCTATAAGTCTGTTTAGAATTGTAATCCGGGTCGCAATCAGTCGCTTTTGTCCAAACTCAGGTGTTACGACGGCCGTTTGAATGTCAAATGATTACCTTAATCGAATTAGCAGGTTAGTTTAGTTAGGAGATTAGTTGACTTTAGGTTAGAACCATAGATCTTTAAACTAAGGATATGCTCATCCAAACGGTTGCGTCCTGAGATCGGACAATCAAGGAACATGCTAGCTCAACGCATAAGCATTGCCATTCAGCGTGGTAATGCTGCCATTATGATGCGTACGCCAACTGAAAGTGGGCTTGAGCATTTGGATTGTCTTAAGACCTTCAACGGTCTATGGCAGTCTAACTGTTTTAGTAGTGTTCGTGTTAGTTTGTATTTGGTTTAATTAATAAAAGGCACAAAAACTACCCGCATCTTTATCTACTAAAATGTATTTCGTCTTCTATGATTGGATTATAGTATTTCGTCGTAAGGACCTGGACCTTACAAAGTAATATAATAAGTCAATGGTTGCAAAAGAAAATATAAGGTCGGGGAAAAAGTCTTTTCGTATTTTGTATGTATAAGGTTGTAGTAAAAATCTCATCCGTTGTACTGTTTGTATCTGGCTGGTTTTGATACCATTAAAAATATGACATTTTAAAAAAGGAATACAAAAAGTAAAAAGCAATTTCCCGCCATTTTTCAATTGTTTTTTTGTTTGATAAAATGAGTGAATCTAACGAAGAAATTCGATATATTGTGAAATTTTATTTTATATATAACATTGCAGAGTTTGTACGTTTCGTCTAATAATTTTAGGCACAAGAAAACGAAAGAAGATAGCGTTGGACGAATTGGCTGTCATGTCAGCCTGAATGGCGTCATACGCAGGCTTTTCCAACGCCAATGTTGCTTGACGTATGTAATGTTTGCGCACTCCTTATATAGTAACCATAAGTTTTAAAGTGAAATTCCCACAGGAAAATATTACTAATCTGAACGATAATGCGAAGTTAAATGGAGCGTTGGAATTGTTGCAGTTACTTAGTCGAACTACTACTGGCCACTGGTGTCATTTGAATAGAAGATGGGGAAAGTTAGAAGATGAAGTTCGGATACGTTAAATGCATTTTGAAGCTTATTGCATTCTACTGTTCCAGTTATCGCGAAATTCGTTGCACAAAGGATAAATCAAATGCCGAAGTGATTTTATGATACAGTCATTCTAACTAAACCAATTTTTATAATAAATCACCTCGACTAATATCTTGGGTCAAGAGATACCCACTGCGGAGATCGCGGTAGGATGATAGTGTTTTTTAATATTGTATTTGCCGCCTTCTCAGCTGATGTTGAGTGATGATGTGGTCTACGATGGCGCACGCTTGCCAGAAGAAACCAATTCACTCGCGATTTGAAGACACACAGATTGTAACTATGGGGGAACACTCATTCAAGCAACGCATTCGACAGACTAGCAGTTCGCACAATAAAATTGGAATCAAAGCGCTTCGTACAGGTTTTCGGAATGTCATCGTGAAACGGTGTCACCGATCCGTGCCCACTCTTGCAGTCCGATAGAAAAATGAGCAGGAGGGAATTAGATCATGCATGCAATTCCGATGCACACTCTCCGTAATGCATCCGATAAAAAACCGATAGACTTGCAACTTCGCGCCGATGCTTAAGACTAAGAAGCTAAGTCTGAATTAGGGATTCGTTGCTGATGAGCCTCTTGGCACGTTTCTCAATGGACCCCAACGGTACTTAAGCGCAACGAAACCAGTAGATGGCGCTTTTCTTTATTATTATTTTTTTTTACTTCGGGTGCCGCGATAATTGTTTGCATATAACTAAATTTATATTGTGTACATACAGTAGGTACCTAATTGTGCAAAAGCACTGCATTTATGTATTTTTAGAACTACAAATTTCATAAAGTGACCTTTAAACATGCTCGTTCACATTTTTTTAAAAGGCCTGTTTTCGCCTAATTCTTCTATCGAGAAAAGTTTCACCAATCATGTTACCAAAACTACAGTATACTTATTTATAAACTCAACTATTTAGAACCAAAATATAAGTTTAATTTTTTACTGTTCATTTGCCACGTAAATTGATGCAACGCAAAGTTTACAAGTTTACAATTATGTACCTAGTTAAAATCATCCTTGGTAACAGGGAGAAAATAATAGAAAATTCTACACGTTTCAGTGCTATAAATAGTTAACGAGGTATGTAAAACGTTATATTATACGTATTCGATTTTAATCTCCCGTATAGCTTGTTTCCGGGTTCGTTTACTGTATCATGATTACACAGAGAGGATGAAGTACTAAAAATGAGCTCGTTAAATATCGCTTTTCAGCAACATTTATAATCCATTGATTTATTCTCTATGAACGCTGGCCTAGATCATGTTTGCTATGAGGTTACTGATGATAATTACTGTTGTAATTCCGTGCGTGTGTTCTCAGCTCAATCCAAATACTTATGTAAGTAATTTTTATATTGCGCAGCTTAAAAATAATTTTACATTAAATATCAATTTCAAAAACAGATTTCACAGCATAAATTTTAAATAAAATATGCAATTAATATAATTCTTCCAGACAATATTATGCCATCCACGTAACCGAATTTTCCAGTTATTTTGATTAGAAAGCCAAACCACTGGACCGATTTTGATGAAATTATCTGAGAGCATATCCTTTCAATTAAAAAAAGTAGTAGTTAGTTTTCCAAATAGGTTCATAAATGACGGAGTTCTGAGGTAACAAACGTAAAAAAATTAGAACCCCTCCTTTTTTGAAGTCAGTTATAAAAGCCGAATTTGCTTTACTTGTTCCATAGGGACGTTTTTATTATGAGTACTAGCCGTCTGTCCCGGCTTCGCACGGGTGTAAGCTCGGCCTTCGGCCTCGCTAAATATAATATAGCCTATGTCACCCGGGGATAGTGTAGCTTCCCAAAAGTGAAAGAATTTTTCAAATCGGTTCAGTAGTTTCGGAGCCTATTCAATGCAAACAAATAAACAAACAAACAATCAAATCTTTCCACTTTATAATATTAGTAACGATATATAGTAAGGGTATGGTGTGCATTGTCATGCAGGCTTTTGCAATGTTGAAGTACAAAAAATTGATGCTGTCACTATCCAGCCCTCAAACTATGTATATCTTTGCAAAAACATCACGTAAATTCATTGTCTGTTGCTGCGTGAAAAAGAAAGGAAAAAAAACACTATTTAAAAAAGCTATTTAATTTCAGGGCCCATTCAAAGTAAGCTGGCGGTCCTATGAACTATGCAGTGGGCCAAAAAAGGAAAATTTGACGCACATCACAAAATCTCTCTTGGTGGAAAATGACGTCTACAAAGGAGTCATTAACATAACTTTCCCAGCTAATACACGGATTGACGAGGTACCCTACCTACTTAATTTACGAAATTATATTAACATATTGCGAATCAGCAGTTTTGTGTGATCATCAATTGTGCAAAGTAGGTAAAGTTTTGTTTGATATTTTTTTATTTGGTAGGTACTGACTGCGCCCCGCGGTTTCACCCGCTTTATATGCGGGATAAATATAGCAAAGCAGCAAAAAATACATAAGTTCTTTATATGCAGTGAAGGTGAAAAAAATGCGACCTCCTTGAAGCATATTCCTTATCATCATCATCAACCAGAAGACGTCCACTGCTGAACATAGGCCTCCCCCTTTAACCTCCACACTGAACGACAACCTGCCATCTGCATCCACTGAATGCCCGCGACTCTCACGATGTCGGTCCATCTAGTAGTAGAGGGCCTACCTACGCTGCGTCTTCCGGTTCGTGGTCTCCACTCAAGAACCTTTCTTACCTATCGGTCATCAGTTCTTCGAGCGATGTGGCCTATCCATTGCCACTTCAACTTGCAAATTTTAACAGCTATGTCGGTGATTTTGGTTTACATCAACCTCCTTTGACTTAAATTACTCTATATTCAATAAGATTCTATATAATATTGTAATCTTTTGAAAAAGGCCGCGCAAATAAAAATAAAAACATACTTAAATAAAAATTAAAACTATCATTATTTAAAGCTTGTTTTTAACGTTTTTTTACATAGGTTTGTAAAGTTTGAGCCGTTAAAGCTGTAGATGGGAACATAGGCTCATACACGCTCGTTTGATACCGCTATTGTCAGTTAAAAACATTAAATTACCCATATTGTCCACTGTTTTTCTGATTTCAGATCAAAATGTTGGCTATTGTTAGTAATAACACTAAAACTAAACCTATCACATGGAACTACATGGTAAAAAAGCCATGTCAGCATTATTCTATAGGCTGGCTATTGGCTACACACTTGAATGCTGACCACTGCGTTGTCAAGAAGGTCAGTCAGTATGTTTTTACCCAACCATAACGGAGCTAATAGGAAGACAACATTTTTGAAGTGAAAACTTGTTTAGGGTTGAGCATTTTTTTGGTGAACAAAAATCATGGAACTCGCTCCATCGTCACGCTGTTATAGAATACATAAAACACAACGCTGTACCGTGTATTTTAAATCAGCGCCATCTCTCGTAGAATTTGTGAATTACTACTAAGTTTTCACTTCTGACGTGCAATCCTATGACTGATGTGTTTTATGCCATAGGTGGCAAACAAGCAGACGGGCCGCCTGATGGTAAACGTCACAATCGCCTATGGATACTTGTAACATCAGAGGCATCACAAATACGTTGTTGACCGTTTAACTCGCCTTTTGAAGAATGTTGAATGTTGCCTTTGTTGAGTTTGAAAGACATTTTAATCCCCAACGCAAACAGAGGGTTCTTATAAGTTTAACGTGTTTATCTGTATGTCTGTTTGTGGTATCGTAACTCCCAAACGTAAACCAAAATTTTGACTGCGTACTATCCAAAAATATTATAACCACGCGCATTAGTCATCATTTGTTTGTGTGTTTGGTAAGCTACGTGGGTCGCGGGGGGGAGTGTCGTATGGCGCTTGCGATTGGAGAATACAAAAGTCATTCATTAAATACGCGCCTAGGATTGGCCCGCTCGAAAAAGATCCTGCTCAAAATTCGGTATCTTTTCATCACGGTGGCGTAGAGGATGAGCTGACAAGTGGTTACATCGTCATTGGTACTAACGTAATGTAATAATATTGCTCGACTGCCTGTTGATTTGGCAATAGTGATAATGTGTTCCGGATTGAAGGGCAATGTTTCCAGCGAAATTACAGGGCATACAGAGCTTTGACATCTTAATATCTCGGGGTGACGAGCGCAGTGCATTGCCATCCAGGGTTTTGAACTGTTGAAGTTCAAAATTCTGAATGGCGTTGAGCTGTTATGGGCAAGCGTGAAGAGCCATCAGGCGAGCGACTTCGCTCGTCATGTCACTGAGTATCATAAAAAAAGTTTTTTAGTGCTTATAAATTTTCAAGCCAGTTTTTTTATTCATATTGTGATAGCAGTAAATTTATAAACAAGCAGATTTTCTGGTTGATGATAAGCGGTAACCAAACCAGGTGTAATATAATTAATTTACTGATGATCTGATTTTTTGTATCTCTTACTCAAATATAATTAATTTACTCATTATGAATGTTTATTAAATCTTTTACAGGGTTAAACACTGTTTTAAACTATCACGGTTGTTCACTAAAATTATATGATTATTTACGGGATATTTACCGTGGTAAGGTTGTGGAAGGAGCTCCCGATATTTCGGCGCAGTTACATGCACCATGTTCACGGGAGGACTGGGAAGACGGGTGCATGTAACTGCGCCGAAATATCGGGAGCTCCTTCCACAACCTTACCACGGTAAATATCATGTAAATAATCATATAATTTTACAGGGTTATTATCATACAGTAGTGGACTTCACTGATGCTGCAAACAAGTTTTTTGGCAACAAATTTTTCTATGGCGAATTTACTTTCAAGATATTGGTGCTGTCCAATAAAGGAAATATAGCTTGCATGATATTCAATCCTATATTCTCAAAGGCATAAAGAAGAAAATGTTGTTTTAAAAATAAATAAAAGATTTGACTAAATTGTCACTGATAAATTGTATATGAACCACCTAGTGGCTTCTAATTATTACAAGTTTTTATTTGACTTGCAATGTTTGTATGTTAGTTTGTTTGTTTAGGTCAATGTAAGCTGAATAAGAACCAAGGGCCTTACGCCCAACTCTATACGCGAGCCCGAATAGGTGCAGTTTGCGACTGTAAACCGTATCTCGGCGGGTTAAGGTTCGCGTTCACGTGATTTTGCAAACTGCACCTATTCGGGCTCGCGTTTAGAGTTGGGCGTGAGACCTCATTCCTTCAACCAATTTTGCTGAAATTTTACATACATATACACCTTTAAGCCTTTACCTCCTTTAGCACGTTCTAGCCTTCAAGCCGTGGTAGGCTATTTTGGAGACCGCTAGACTTGAAAGCGTGAGGTCGCGGGTTCAAATCCTGGGCCCTTACTAACGAGCTCTTATGAGTTTATGTACGGATTTTCATATCACTGTTTCGGTGAAGGAAAACAACTTGAGGAAACCTGCATACGTACGGTAAAGAAATTCAATGGGGTATGTGAATCCACCAACCTGCAACTGGGCCAGCATGACATATATATAAATAAATAAATATCTGGGACATTTTTTGTATGTATGGCCCAACTTTACGTCTTCTGGCTGATGACGATGATGATGACACACACCTTTTAGTTCTGTTGACAATATAATATGCAGCCCAACATTGTAATATTTTCAAAATGACCGCCGCCACAAGATGGCGGATTGTGTATATTTTTTGTCAACCCTGTTAATATGGGTATCAAATGAAAGAGCTTGAAGATTAGGAAACGATAAAGTGACATCACACTAAATTCAATATGGCCGCCGCTCCAAGATGGCGGTTTAAATTTTCTTTGCTATTAGCTTATTCTTAAAAACTATTATTACTATCAACATTGCGAACACGCCTGATGTTAAGTGATGATGCGGCCATGCCTAGAAGAAACCGATTCACTCGCGATTTGATGGTATTTTGGAGCCAAAATGAAAAGACATTATCGCGTCATTGTTTTCCTATACTTGTGTTTTTTCGGATGTATAATGAAAGTTTGTACCTATTATATATTAAGTGTCCGTGAACATGCGGAAAATATATATAACAAGGTGAAACATGACATGTCTTTTCGTCGCAAATGCACAAGACATGTGACGCCAAAATCCTCTCCAGTGGAAAGACGAAAAAAACCGGATATTTGAAGTTCCTCATAAAATAATATATAATGGTTTTTGCAGTGGTAGGACTTTTTTGCAGGGGTCCGCCTGGGGAAGTACCACACCTTTGCCAGTTGTTCAACCGCCAAGCAGTAGTGTGCAAACACTACTGTGTTCCGGTTTGAAGGGCAATGTTTGCAGCGAAATTACAGGGCACACAGAGATTTGACATCTTATATCTCGGGGCACGAGTGCAGTGCATTGCCATCCATGGTTTTGAACTGTAAAAGTTCAAAATTCTGAGTGGCGTTGAGCTGTTATGGGCAAGGGTGAAGAGCCATCTGGCGGGCGACTTCGGTCGTCTCATCAGTATCATAAAAAAAAAAAACAGCATATATCAGTTTTCCTTCAATTTCTTTAAATTTTGAATCACTAGAGTCACCATCCCCTGACACAGACAGTTAGATACTCTAGAAGAGAGTCGTAATAAAAAGTACCCTACACATATTTACGTCTCGGCGGCGAGGGAAGCCTTTATTATTTACGTGCTATGACAGCATGTTGACACTTCTCAAGGCCTGGTCTCAGTGCTGCGACCAGTCGCACGTTTCCCTGACGACACTAAACTTAGAACTAGTATCGTAAATTTAATACAAATAGAAAGTTCTTTTATAAAATTACGATAGAAGTACCCTGAGGTTACCTATACAATGATAATGTCTATTTTAATTTGCAAAAAATTGAAACTAAAATCGCACATGACCTTTATTATAATTAGTAAAGTTTTAGTCTGCTTTTGATCTCGACATTTTTAGCACTGATCCATCGATCTATATTTTTTACTGGTGTTAATCATTTATGTAGCGATTATCAAAAAAAAAATTGTAAAGTTGTGACCAAGAGGCAAAGTCGCCGAATAATACAGTACAAGATGAGATTCAATTTGAAACAGTCAACAGTGGTTTTTTAATCATTCTATTACTTTCATCCTACATGCGTCATAGGCATTAAAATGCGAAGATTTTTGACTTTCACTGATTTAAAGTAATTTGTCTGAGAAAGGCAACTGTATCAGAAATAAAGTGAGGTACTCACTATCAAATCGTAACTATAACCGTTGTAGTTACAGGAACAAGGTTCTAGTGTGGAAGTATTGCCTGCACTGATATTGAACCAAACCGAGATAACGCCCTTAGCCTTGCCTTGATTTGCCTTAGGGCAGCGACTGCCCTTTGATTTGCGGCAAAAACCTGACATTCGTGAGTTACAGCATTCGACTAGTTACCCTATTTACAGTTCACGGTAGGTTCGCAACCGATGTAAACACTCTGATTGTTGGTATCAGTAATGTGCGTCGATTGCATTTACGGATTGATAATGAGTACTCAGTTTTTTGTGAGAATCGCGGGCATCCAGTGGAGGGGGAGGCCTATGTTCAGCAGTGGACGTCTTCTGGCTGATGATGATGATGACTCAGTTTTACATTACTAGAAAATACCACTTGACGCTTGAGAACAGATTAATCTCTATGCTGTTGCATACTCCCACCGTATTAATTCTACCCAGCACTTGTGGACAATTAATATTTATGAGCGCTGCAAGACTGCAATTCGTGACAGTGGTCTATCAGTATATTCATTGCTTGAAAGCCAGGGGTTTAATGTACGCTATTTGGGCAATGAATTATGTCAGTTCCATAGATAGATAGAAAAAAATCAGGAAATAGTAGGCATTACTTGTTGTTCTCGAACTGCGTAAAACGAGTTCAGTAGCTGCATTAGGAGAGGCCTATGTCCAGCAGTGGACGGATGCAGGCTGATGATGATGATGATGACTAGTTGTTCTTACTAAACTATGACCTTGTGACCCATGTATTTTCACATCTTAATCCGAAAGTATTTCTTTATATTTGAAGTGTTCCGCAAATCCGCGCTTGAGGATTTACGTTAAAAATACAAATAAATATTTTTTTAATTGTCTGTAACGTTGAAATCTTTTAATCGATTTTGCTCATATTCTAGCTTATAAATTGTACTGAAATGAACTACTGACTTACAATATTTCATGAACGTTGGATGAAGGGTACGCGAATTTTCGTTAAACAAATATATGTGTCTTTCCCTGAAGATTGTGCATGTTACTGCGCCGAAATAACGGGACCTCTCTATCCACAACCTTACCACGGTAAATATCCCGTAAATAATAATATAACTGTAGTGCACAACCGTGATAGTTTAAAACAGATGTACAAACTCACAAACATTCATACAAACGCCGATTTGTTCCGGTAGAATCTAAGACCTATGTCTTTGCTTGGTCCAAAATAGATTTAGATCGTTTTATTAAACTTTGGCTTAAGCCTAAATATGAAAAGCGCCCGATGAAGAGCACCATCACACAGAGAGTACACCTGCAGCCACGTTTTACTCGGATTGCAAACGGACAAAAGCTCCCTTCTGAAACGTGTCAGCTTCAAACTCGTGGTTTGATTAGTGAAGATTGTATGCGGTGATCGAATGGAAGTGCTATCAATACGTGATCAGGAGGAAAAAACGGAACAATTTATTAGAATCGCACGATGCTATCAAATTTCTAAAGAGTTTTTAAGCGATTGCAGCCTATTTTAACCAACTTCCAAAATGGAGGAGATTCTCAATTCGACTGTTTTTAATTTAATTTTTTATGTTTATTACCTCAGAACTTCCGACTGGTTGAACCGGTTTTGATGATTCTTCTATATTTGAAAGCTGGTGCTTCCCGTGTGGTCCCATTTCAATTTGGTCCAGTTCTGTCATTTTTTGAAGTCAGTTTTTATACGTTGTTTATTATATTTAAGTGAATTTAGGACAAGGGTTCTCATTTTTGTATATCATTATTAACGGGATATGGACCGTTCATACTTCCCGTGAACATGGTGCATCTACACCAAAATAGCGGAAGCTTCATTCACAAACTTATCATGGTAAATATCCCGTTAATAATCATTTGTAACTAGTCAAGTATTTTCTCTCCCACTTTTGAATTTTCGCCATCTTGTGTTTATGACGATGTCACCTACCCAGTAACCATTCCTACCCAGTAACCATTCCTGAACTGTGAGAAATCTATCGATACTTATCAAAATTGACAGTTGGTGGGAACATCTTTTTTCTCGTCAAAGCAAACCCACAGAAAAGAGAAGGGTTAAACTATATCTTAACGAAAAAAATCTCACTTCAGTGGGCAAACCCGTGCCCTACAATCTAGCCCAATGTTAAGGCATCGTACATAACAAAATTGTCGATTTAATATATTTATATTTGACAGACTAATATGATAGCAAACAAAAATACACTTAAACACTGTTTTAAACTATCACGGTTGTTCACTAAAGTTATATGATTATTTATACGATTATTTGTCTTCCCGTGAACATGGTGCATGTAACTGCGCCGAAATATCGGGAGCTCCTTCCACAACCTTACCACGGTAAATATCCCGTAAATAATCATATAACTTTAAAAATACACTTGTTACCATTTTACTCCGTAATCTGTAATAGTCAGTATTTAGGAAAACATAAAAACTAAAAAAGAAAGCAGGTTGAAAGTTTATATGAAAATATGCATACAAAATGTCGGGCAACAGCAATTTTTAATAAGATATTGTAGTAAATCATAAGTCACAATAAAAGTTTCCCCACAAAATGCAAAACAAACTAACACAATACCTACCCCAAATTAAATACTTGATTTGTTGCTTCCAATAATACCAAAAAAATGTAATTCAACATTGGACACGTTAATACTGTTTGAAGATCATTTACCATTGTGTTCGGAATAATATTGAGCTGTAACAACACAATGGTGATGCGAATGGGGGTTCTAACAATGGTAAGTACATTCGAGAGAAGAAGTGTTTGACCATTACATTACAAACCAACCGTTTGTTATCTTATCATCGTTTCATTCCTTATTGATCCATAACTGGATTAAGTAATACATCATTTTTGTCGGTCCTATATCGATCATCATCTTCTAGTTTCACCCTGACAAGTGTCAGGGCCCACAATCCACATTAATATTATAATTGCGAAAGTAACTCTGTCCGTCTGACTGTTTGCTACGTAATCACGGCTAAACGGCTTAACTGATCTCGATAAAATTTTGCGAGGTAATAGTATGTATCACGAGGATGGACATAGGCTATTTTTTTCTGAAGAAATCGTGGACTAAGTTGCGGCTACAGCTAGTAGTAAATAAATACAACTATCTAACTATGATAATTCGATCATTCTTATAAGTTTAGAAAAGTTTATTTACATGTAGGTTTGGTTGGTTTGGTGAGACGGTACTTCACGTTGTAATAGTTGCTTTCTCTATACCAAGCACAAGTTCTGTCGTGCATGGATACTGCTCGCAACTTTGGGATGGATTAGCCAAGTACCAGCTTGGGGCGTTAGAGTCCATTGAGAAACAACGAATCCCCAATTCATACTAAGCGTCTTACTGAGTCTTGAGTATCTGCGCAAAGTTGCTAGTCTGTTGGTTTTTATCAGATAACATTCCGGAGAGTATGCAAGGCTAGGCAAGCGTGCTCCATTGACTGAGTCATCGCTTAGTATCGCTTTCCTTCAGGAACCTTAATTTTTGGGATAAAAAGTGGCCTATGTAACAATCAGGGTATAAGCAGTCTCGATTTCAAACTTTATCCAAAACAGTGTTTTAATCTTTATTAAACACTAGCTGTACCTGCGACTTTATCCGCGATTTCTTAAGAAAAAAATAGTTTATGTCCGGCCTCATAATACATACTATTACCTCGCAAAATCATTTCGAGATCGGTTTAGCCGTTCAGCCGTGATTATGTAGCAAACAGACAGATGGACAGAGTTACTTTCGCATTTATAATATTAGTGTGATAACAAATCAGCGTCTTATAGACTAGAGCTTAAAAATAGTTTTATTCCACTCGCATTGCATAAACAAGTATTTTACAACCATGAGAAGTGAAAAAATATTTCTCAACGACATAGCAGAAATGTAGCAACTGCAATATACGTCGTGTGAATGTCTACATGCAAGTTAACGCTAAGCACTCCTTGAGCATCTCTCTGTGCCAACAGAGTATCGTTTGGCACATAACGAGTAACGAATAACGAGTTGGAAACTCTAAAATGTAACCGGTATAAAGGTTTCTTAAGTTTTTACTTAAACATGGCTTCCGCAGTTTAATGGTAGAGCATTGAAATTATCAATGTATAAACAACTTTAAATTATCTCTATGTCATAGAAATATAATATTACTTACAGTAACACGCGTGGTTTCATCCGCATCTAATTCCTTCAGGATTCGTAGTTAGATTTATCCGAGATCAAAAGATACTAACTCTATGAAAAATAATCACATCGATCCCTTGCTCTGATGGTGCGTAGAAGAAGAAAAAGCAAACATACTTCTGTAGTAATTTTATTAGTACATGGTCATTAGACATTTATTCTCATATAAGATGTTACATACCTTCCATGAGAACACTGCTAACAATAAATTTATACAGTTTGTCATCGCAAAATCGAGCGTTATAAACATCACAAGAAAACATGTAGAATAAAATAATAATATAACATGCATATTAGTATGATTATTTCTAAATGAAAAATTTGAATATAACGTAACCTTGTATGTAACCTCACCATTATCATCATGTTATATTCATAATATTGAATTTAGGAGGTCAGTAGGCAAAAATTTCGATCCCATGATGTCTTCTTTTCTGGTAACTCAATCAGATTAATTTCTTAATATCACGATTATGAATAACTTTAAAACTCCGTAAAAGCAAAAAACTGCCGTTGCATAAAAAAATAACATTTATACTCGCGCGCAATGGAAAATCTGATATTATTTCCATATACGAAAAAATACATATCAAGGTACATTTGTTCCGATATTAACAGATATGTAATTAAAGTGTTATTATCCCGTAAATAATCATATAACTGTATTGAATAACCGTGATAGTTTAAAACAAAGTGTTTTTTTACTCGGGCAAGTTCCTTTATCATTTTTTACGTGGGTTTGTTTTTGTGACTGACTGTACATGTAGGGTGGCAATAATATCTGCGTGGTATTGATGTTTTTGATATATCGTGGAATTCTGTTGCGGCCATTTATTGCAGATATGTTAGTTGTTGATTTTTACGTGCGAAAATGTTAAAAGCACGTGATTTTGATGAGTTCCAGTTTTAGGGGCGGAGAGAGCTTCCAAAACTTTTCGATCTTTTTAACTAGATTATATGTAATTTTAATATATCGTAAGCTATTTACAAATTTAAAGTAATAACAGGTAATCATTGCACTCATAAATATGCTATTTTTTTTAAATTACTTACATCTTAAGTTGTTTTTCAGATGACGTTACCTTAGTCGTAACGAGGTAGCTAGTTAAAAGGTATTTGTTGTATGGGAAATGAGACAAAATGGGTACTTTTCAAGTTTTGCCGGATCAAAAATGTGTGAAAATTAGGTGCGATACTAATTATTAAGTTGGTGTTGAAAAATCAACAAATAAAAGTTGTTGATATAAGACACGTAAAAAAATATATGGGTAATGCAAAAAAATAAATAAATAAAATCCATGTTTTTAGTTTGATTGGGAAGGGATATTTATTTCCTTTCCTGCAAAGTAAAAGTCAGATGGGGTTTGTATATCGTTGTATTTGTACAAGTGACGTCATTTATAAGTAAAGTCGCTCTCTGTCTAGCAAGATCTTTTATTGTGAACACATTTTAAATTTTTGTTCGGGATACGTATTGTATTTTTCGACAATAAAAAACAAACAGTCCGGTAGCGTATCATATAATTATCAATATAAAAAACCGGCTTTATAAAAATTACAGAACTGGACCAAATTTAAAAACCACACGGGAAGCACCAGCTTTCAAATAAAAAAAAAACATCAAAATCGGTTCACCTCGTTGAAAGTTCTGTGGTAACAAAAATTAAATTAAATTAAAAATAAAAACTGCTGAATTGAGTTCCTCCTCCTTTTTGGAAGTCGGTTAAAAAAGGACCCGATCTCCATAAAAATTGGCTTTTTTATGTCTGTATGTAACTAAGGCTATTACTATGATAAGTATGAAAATGACCATCATGACAATTAAATAACCCAGAAAATCCTTCGATTATTCCTTCCATTATTTATAACCCTCCGAGCGGTCTGGTAGCAACAATTATAACTTGCTAGGATAATTGTGACAATTTGATGTTACACTATACTCGTAGTAAGCTAGTTATCATACTGGTTGACAATTACGTACATGCCAGCCTTCGTTCATTTATTTAAGTTAAGAAGGTGGTGCAAGTTATGCACTGTTAAGTTTTGAGGCACAAGATGGCAAAGTTAAGCATTTATTACGCGCTTTTATTACCTTGGTATGTATGTATAAGGTCGGGGAAAAAGTTTCTTCGTATTTTATAAACAAATTCAAGACATATTTTTTTCAAGTTTAATTACATTTAATTATAATATATATGTGCCATTTTGTTCGATAACTTTTTGCCATCTTGTAAGTACTGACATGATCCCGTTGCTGTAGAAATTTTAGGACTTCTGATCAAAAAAATGCAACAAGTAGTTTTGACAGTCCTCTCTGGATGTTAATCTAACACTACCCAAAGAATTCTGAATAGACCGAAACAGGTGGAAATCTGAGGGTGCAAGGTCAGGGCTATATGGTGGATGCATTAACACTTCCCAACCAAGCTCTCTCAATTGTTGCTGAGTGGCCAAAGATGTGTGCGGTCTGGCGTTATCATGATGAAAGACCACGCCCTTTCTGTTGATCAATTCCGGCCGTTTTTTCTCAATTTCTTGTTTGAGTCTCATCTGCTGTTGGCAGTAGAGATCCGAATCGATGGTTTTGCCCGGCGGTAAAAGCTCATAATGAACTATGCCCTTCCAATCCCACCATACACACAGCATCACCTTATTACGTGTTAATCCGGGTTTCGCTACAGTCTATGGTGCTTCACTGCCCTTTGACCATGATCGTTTGCGCACATTCTTGTCGTAGGTGATTCATTTTTCATCACCAGTGATCAATCTTTTCAAAAACGGTTTGGTTTCGTTACGTTTTAACAGAGAATCGCAAATGAGCACACGATTCATTTGGTTTCTTTCAGTGAGCTCGTGTGGCACCCAAATATCGAGTTTTTTTTTAAACCCAGACTTTTCAAATGGGTCAAAACTGTTTTGTGGTCGATCCCCAGTTCTTCAGCTACGTCGTAACTACTAATATGCCGATCTTGCTCCACTTTTTCAGAAATGGCATCGACTTTATCCGTAACAGGGCGACCAGAGCGAGCTGCATCTTTGACATCAAAATTCCCGGACTGAAAACGCTTGAACCAACATTGTGCTACTCTTGATGACACTGCATTAGGTCCATAAACGTCACATATTTTATTCGCGGCTTGTGTCGCATTTTTCCCTTTTTTGTAATAAAACTTCAAAATATATCGAATTTCTTCGTCAGATTCACTCATTTTATCGAACAAAAAAACAATTGAAAAATGGCGGGAAATTGCTTTTTACTTTTTGTATTCCTTTTTTAAAATGTCATATTTTTAATGATATCAAAACCAGCCAGATACAAACAGTACAACCGATGAGATTTTACTACAACTTTATACATACAAAATACGAAAAGACTTTTTCCCCGACCTATTATGTAGCGGAATGTTTGAACGTGATTTTCACTCCTTTAAAAACGTCGGATTGATTTGGAACTTTGCATGCATCAAGGAAGGATGACAATGCAATAAAGTGTGTTTTGTTTTTACTGCGAAAATTAGGAGCCATGATTGTCCACTGCAAGACAAAGGTCTTCCTTCTCCCTCCACTTTTTTACGGTCGAGAGTTTTTGTGGTATATCCGCTGCAGTGTCAAGCTCGTCCCGCCATCTCTTTTGAGCGTACCAGAGACCTTACGGTTACCCGTTTTAAGCGATTCTCTTTAGGTGATGAGAAAATTGCGCGACTTCAAACCGAATCTCGTTCTCGTGATTTTCCAAACTGCGCTGTTTTAGCACTAATTTGAGCCCGCGTTAAGAGTTAGCCGTAAGGCCCCAGTGCGCCTTGTGTCAGTTGGTGACCCACAGTGGTGACCACACATTGATATCTGTGACGGATGGGTTCATATAACATCTAAGACATCGAGATAGAATACCAATAGAGTCACAATCGTGCCAAAAAATGTCCGAACCAAAACTCGGCGCACGCTACGCATTACGCAGACATTTTGGTTAGTTTTAAGGCAACCGCGATCCAGACACCGCGCAATACCAGTGCTACGATGACATGGCAGACAAGCGACGTTGAACACTATGTAAGCGACATAACGTCTAAATTGAAGTAAATGTGGCATTGTGAACTATCTGGTATATTTTTGCACACGCGGTCATCTGACCCCAAACTAAGCAAAGCCTGTATTATTGCTGTCAGAGACTGATATACGTACAAATATATTTAAATACATACTTAAATAGATATAGAACAAACATATAGGTAATGTTTCTATATCTATGATTTAAGATAATATTTGCATACCAGTAGGCATTCCCATCAGAGCCAAAATAATATAATCATATGGATTTATTTTAATGTAATTAAGTAACCTAAGTGAATTTCAACGAATTCATCAAAATTTGTTCTGTAAGCACTTAACAACCTAAAGCTTTGCACCAACCAAACAATAGCCACCTAAATGATCGTCTCAGTAATTCACGATGCAAATTGAAGGCTTGAAAATGGACCTTCGTACTTTCAAGCATTAATTGTCGGGGACAATTATTTGCACATCAGAAATAGTATTAGGCGCTCATCAAAATGTCTCTTTCAATTAAACGGTGTTTTTAGATCAAAATTTCACAGACTATAGATTGAAAGACACACTGAGTGTTAGTTTTATAGATTAAAAGACTAAACAGAAACGAAACTGAGCCCAGGTTAGTTTTTAGTGTTCCGTACACAAAGGTACATACGGGACCTTATTACTAATCCTACGCTGTCTGTCTGTCTGTCAGTCCGACTGTCCTATCTTTTAACGGCTGTATGTTTCGAACCGTTATATATATCTAATTGAAATTTTCAAATAATAATGTAATGTTACGGCGGATTAACTCAGAAATAATAATAAAGTCAAAAAGAAAAAACTAAAAGGGGTCCCCATTTTTGAGCGTCCCGAACAAAACGTACTTTTTGTATTTGCTATTAACTTTTTTTATATAATTATTTAAAATAATAAATAGCTAATTATCAATAGCTTCAATAATAATTAAAAAAATTGAGTTTAAGATAATTAGTTCAGCATAAATGTTTTTTTCTAGACGCAATTTTTTTTTATCAAATAAGATTTCGCCATTTATCTTTTGCTGTCTAGTTTTCACCTGTGACAATTTAAATCACTAAGAAAAATACTACGCAGTTTCAGGCATAGATTAACTAACCTCTCTGACTAAGACTATTACTATGAAAGTTATTTTTGTGGTGCGCGATTAAATATCATTCCTTTTCAATATTAATTGTCGGGCATTCAATGCCCGCCATTGGATCATTGGCAATTAATAGATGCAATACGAAAGCTTTTAGACGTATTATTTAACTAGGTTCTGCTTAATGGTGAGCGTTTTGGAGCGAGGATTGCTATTTTAATTTAACTATGAGGTCGGGTTAAAAATGTAGCTTCAATGGAATATTTTTGAATAATGTATTTGAATGTGTACATTATGGATTACGAATAAACCGTTACTGCCAATTGACATAGTCCGAGCAAAGAGAAATAAAAATATAAGACTGCACGTCAGAAGTGAAAACTTAAGTAGTAATTCACCTATTTCTACAAGAGATGGCGCTGTTTGAAAATACACGGTACAGCGTGACGATGGCGCGAGTTCCATGATTTTTGTTCACCTAAAAAGTGCTAAACGCACCTAAAGAAGCTTTCACAATATAAGAGAACATTGGGCGTTGGTTTATTAACGCCTTAACCAAGACCTACCTATGTTAACACAAATTGATCCCTTATTTTCAAAACAGAATATTCAAACCCTAAGCTTAACTTGACATCGCATAACCGCCTTCATTTTCATATTCAAAACCCCCTCAATTATTGCGCCCTAATTCCTGTCTTCAACCATACGTCGGTAACCGCTTTATGTGACAAAACGTCTTATTTAGAAACTCATTACTCTGCCCGATAGAGATACTCCAAGATGTAATAACAGCAAATGGTAGCCATCTCGACGAGATGCATTAACATTCGCGGAGATGGGAATCACGACAAGAATTACTAGTTGTTCTCGATTGTACTCACTTGAAATTATGTAAATTTATCTCTTAAACTGTCCATACCTTTGATAATATATAGTTTGGAACTGCCTAACACGAGCTAGTACCGAAAAAAGTTTGCCAAAAACTGAAGGGGGCGAGGTAAATACGTATTGCACACACTGACATATCCTTACTAGTTCTACAAACGTACTTCAATATTGAGCGCACACAACTGCAAACGATGTGCTCAAAATGTATACGAATGGACGACCGAGGGGGGGGTATAAGTGCTAAAGGGGAGACTGTAGATATAACGCTTCCATTTATTTATTTTTTCTGAGGTCCGTACCCATACTTTGAGAGCAATATAACAATCTTCACGAAACCATCAGAGAGATTTTGGAGAGTGCGCATCAGATCTGCATGATTTAATTCCCTCCTGCCCTTTTTTCTATCAGACTGCCAGAGCGGGTACGAATAATCGACACCGTTTTATGGTTGACATTCCGAAAACCCCTACAAAGCGCTTTGATTCCACTTTTATTGTGCGAACTGCTAGTATGTAGAATGCGCTGCCAGAATGGGTGTTCCCCGATAGTTACAATCTGGGTGTTTTCAAGTCAAAAGTGAATCGGTTTCTTCTAGGCAAGCGTGATCCATCGTAGGCTGCATCATCGCTTAACATCAGGCGAGCGGAAAAGCGCAAGCCTATTACACAATAAAAAAAAATATCGTCTCCGTACAAATAAATGCTGAAATAATAGTTGCGTATCTTTGTTTATTAATCACACATACTTGGACCTAACATTTATTTAATCTAACAGTTGCACATGTAAAACATTGTTTAAAAATAGTTGAATAAAAAACATTTTCTTTTAATATTTTACTGAAGTACCTATATCGGGTCCAGTCTTATGTTCAAGACCTAGCGAATGTGATCTGAATTTGTAATTTTCAATAGTAAAAAAATATATAAATATACATGTCATATTATACAAAGTAGATTAGTAGGTACTTACTAACGTAATAGCTTTCGAAAACCAGCAGTAGGAGACTGGGTGTCACGCCGTCGAAGTAAAATACCTGTACTTATTACCTTGGGAACATTTTAAGGTCCTGAGTTTCGTCTACATTTTGCGCATTTACTTAGCGCTGCTTAAAAATCTCAGATTTTTTGCATTTCCGTTTTTATCTCCTTTGTTTTTGTTACATTTTTTCGGGAAAACAGTGGGATATTGTCTACAAAGTAGTGTATATTGCAGAAGTAATCGCGTTTATCTAAATTAAGTTATTTCTTTGCTCTCTTTTGTGTTTTAAATTGTAGTTTAGCGTCTTGGTGAATGTGAGCCGCTTTGCTTGATGAATGAAGCGAGGGAACTCCAGGATAAAAAGTTTCTAAGCAGATTTCAGCTTTTTGTTGACTGCTGAGTTTAAGCGTACGTTTTTTCTTTAGATATTTTCATCCTGAAAATCTTGGTTATTTTGTACAAAAACGAGACGTGAAATTCACCTTGAAGACACATTTTCTTCCACAATAATGTTTCAACAGAAAATTGAAAAACTTTTTAACATATTAGCTGAATCCTGCGGTGGCTGTTACCCGCAATTTTCCAGTTTTTCCGCATTTCTGGGGAGATCCGTCCGTCCTCATGATACACACTATCTCCTGCTAACTTGCGGCGGTTACTTGGATGATCATTATTGTCATTCAAGTAAAAACATTTCCACTTATTTTGATTTAAAAGTTAAACTACAGAACCGATTTCGATGAAATTTCTATGAGCCCAATCATAATACGAGTAAATAAATAAATATCTGGGACATTATTGCACACATGGTCATCTGACCCCAAACTAAGCAAAGCTTGTAATATGGCTGCCAGATACTGATATACATACATATATATTTTTAAATACATACTTAAATAGATATTAACACCCAGACATAGAACAAACACAATAATGTACTCGTATATCCTTTCAATTAAAAAAGAGTTTCTCAAATCGGTTCTAAAATGACGGAGTTCTGAGATAACAAACACAAAAAAACATGCAACCGAATTGAGAGCATCCTTTTTTGATGTCGGTAAATATTTTTTTTATAGTTCTCAGTGTAATGCAAATAAAATATCCAGCTGACCATCGAGATATAATGCCTATAGAGTTACAATATCTAAATGAAACGGTAAAAAAATGTCCGAGCGTCGGCGTCGTTGTACATATACCTAATACATCAATTATTATAGTTCACAATGCCACATTTACTTCAATTTAGACGTTATGTCGCTTGTCCGCTATGTCATCGTAGCACTGGCATCGTGCGGCATTGTAGTGAAAAATGAAAATTAACTTAGAACAGTTATAATCATTATAAGGTACTTCGCATTGTAGTCGGATCGCAGTTGCCTTACAACTAACCAAAAAGTCGGCCCAGTTTTGGTTCGGTTTTTTTTGGCACAATTGTGACTCTATTGGTATTGTATCTCGATTATTCTCGATGCAGCTGACGCACCGAACGCACATAAAACGCCGCTCGCACGCTTGCATACTTTTCTACTTGCGCTGTGCATTGACCCCGAGTTTTGTACGCTTTACATTGCTGATTTGCAAAATACTAAGTAGATATCAATGGTTATTGGTATGGTGTGTTAAAATAGTATAGTAATAGCATTTTAGCTTCAAGAGCGTTTCCCGCTGTATAGGTGAAATTGTGTTCACTAAACATTTTTACTTTTCTGAATAATATTCATCATCATCAGCCAGAAGACGTCCACTGCTGAACATAGGCCTCCCTCCCCCTACGATACCCTGCGATTTGCATCCACTGGATGCCCGCAAGTTGAAGTGGCAAAGGGCAAGCCACATCGCGCGAAGAACCGATAACCGACGGGGAAGAAAGGTTCTTGAGTGGAGATCACGAACCGGAAGACGCAGCATAGGTAGCCTCCCACTAGATGGACCGACGACATCGTGAGAGTAATATTATTGTTCTCCAAATCAACAAATTATATCTGGTAAACTGAAACACAAAAACAATTATCAGACAGCTATTTATTATGTTTCCTATTTGTTTAGCGGCGTTGAGGATAATTCTGGCGTAATTACTTATAAGACAAATGTTTTCCTGTCGAGTGTTATAGGAGTTGTTGTAACCCTAGTTAGATGACAATATCGTGTAAGAAACGCGATGTTTTACGTCACCTGTCGTTCTCGAGGACGTGTTAAACGAAAAACCTACTTTACTTACTTGTAAGGACTTGTTTACAGGATTATTGATAGTTAAATTATCATAATAAAATTTAGTGTATTTAAAGTGGTAAACTATACCTACCTTAGTTTGTCCTCATTGTTAATATTAGTATTTGTTGTTCTTTAGATAAGCGTGGGGATTTTGGCAACACCCCTCTATGAGGGAGGCCTTGTGACTTATCATTGAGAGTTTTGGCGCCAACGTGGAAAAAACATGTCGGCTCGTTGTATTATTTTTCTAAACTTGTGTATTTTCGAGTGTTAATGTGTAATAATGGTGGATTATTATTTATTAAGGGCTCGTGAACGTGCTCGAGTGTGGGAAAGTGATATAATGAGGTGAAACATGTCTTTTCATGTTGTTTCCAAAACTCCATAGAAGCCTTTTGTAAAGCCTCCACCACTTTACTGGGGCATAAATTTGACTTGACCGAGACTTACTTTGTTTGACTCTGACTGTGACTATGACCGTTTGACGGTATTTAAGATTATGTAAACCTGATTAATATTTCGACCGAAGGACTTCGTATCCATGGTCATGAAAAAATTTACAACATCAGGGAGGCCTTGTCCAACAGTGGACGTTAATTGGCTGATGATGTGTGTGTGTGTGTGTGTGTGTGTGTTCTTTAGATTAGTTCATTCATTATTTTATTTTTATTTAGTGGTGGTGTACTGTGTATGTGCCTGTACTTTGACATCACCAAACGGATCCAACGGAAGACCAGCTGGTTAACAGCCGGCATTAAGCTGAGTTGGGTCCGGTTTGTGACTTTATTTTACCTTTGTCTTATATTAATATTTTTTAAACGTAGCTTTTTGGTCACAAATAAACTGTTTTGTTTCTTTCTTTCTTTCAAATTGGAGCCACTGAAAGAATGTGTCCGACGATTACTATAACAAAAAGCTAAACAAAACAGAGAATTCTGATTATTTTATCATGCTTATTGAACATAAGATTGTAGCTATTAGCCAATTCATTGTCATCACCATTATCAGCCTATCATGTTCCCACTGCTAGGACACAGGCCTTTTCTCGGAGAGAGAAGGCCCTAATCCACCATGCTGGCCCAGTGCATGTTAGTAAATGTCATGTCTTTGAATTTTTGAGATTCTTAAAAATAATGGTTTCCTCACGAAGTTTTCCTTCACCGCTTTTGAGCGATGGAATCGAAACTGCACATAATTTATTTTAGTTAGTAAATAAGTCATTGGTCTGCACCAATGACTTATTTAGCCCAGGATCGAACCGGGTGCCATCAGATTGTAAAACGCACATGCTACCGCTTGGTTACCATCACCGTAATAGCCAATAATTATACTACAGTATAATATTACAAGAAAATGTTTTGTTTCTGATTTTCATAATGTGATTTCAGCTGTTAGCTGCATTCTTTTAGGGGCTAGACTATAGCTAATACTTATCACAGGCAGTTGTCCTACATGCCACTTAACAACTTTTGTTCCATTACAAAGCTTTAAACATTCAATAACTAAGTTAAATTACCTCTAAGCAACAAAAACTTATACACATCTAATCACGCTTCAGGAACGTGCGGCAAACTCGTTCCCCGAGGTAAAGTGTATTATAATTCAGTATCATTAGCTAACTTCGGTAATCAGTCTAGGATAGTTTGTAGCCTAATTTAGGTACTTGAAGGAGCTAGATCAAGCTTCATGTCTGTGGAATTTCAAAGTTAAAGTACAACGTAAACATTTTAGTGACAGAAACTGGTCTTATTCTAAAACTAGTGCTGTTGCGCGTAGATTTTCATATAAAATTTCAACCTTTTTGTCGTCCCTTAATCTGGCCCTTGCGCAAAATAACATAGCCTTTATGTTAATATGGTCATAGCTTAGCATATTTCTGAAAACCGCCGTTTAAGTCCGTCCAGTGGCTTAGGAAATGTGCGTAGACAAACAAACAGACAAAAATTCTAAAAACTGTCCTATCGTGTTCAGCTTATTATTTTAAGACGCCCTGTGTGTATATTTTTTATATCTCGCAAAGATTTTTTAATCTCTACGCTTTTTTTATATATATATATATATATATATATATAGGATATATTCTATACATCTATCTTTACATTAATAAAAATATCATAAAAATAAAAATAAAATATTACATATAATAAAAATATTATCTCTATCTATATATATATATATAGATAGAGATATAGAGATGCCTGTAGAAAAAAATAATATTGGCTCTATCTTGGAAACGTGTGTTTTATATTTCATGCATATCTTTTTGTGTTTCTTACTTATGAGTAGGTACTTAAAGATTACCAAATAATGTGAATTCAAACAGTTGAACATTAATAGATACCTAAGCTTCTTAATGTAAGCTCTTTGACATTCAATAACTAAATTCATTATTCCTTGAAAATTTAATCATTTCAAGAAATTTATTAGTATTTACGGTCTAACAAAATTATAAACTTGTGTCGTAGACAGTTCATTTATAGTTACTAGAGTTCTGAATATTTACAAATATTTTAATATTAAATCTGCCTGTGATTTACATTTTGTAAAATGAGATGATTAAATACGACACAGTACCCACTCTAATACCACATTTTAAAATTAAATTAGAAAAAAGTGTGAAGAAAATATTGTTCATATTTTTTTTCTGAAGCAAAACTAATCTAAGATTTTGCCACAGAATGAAAAGATCTTTGAAATATGTTTGTATTCATGAAAATCATTTTTAAATGAAATTAAATAACCTATTACTTATGTCATTCATACTGAAAATAAGTACATATTGCACACCATTGTTAGACCATACGATGTGGAACTATTTCTACTTGGCATGTTATATTTCCACTTAAAGCAGTTTTTCATCTTTTATTGTCCATAGACAAAATAAAATGTTTTCAAATAAATCAAACCAATATATTTTTTTACATTGAATTGATTTTTGTTTCCTGATAATGTACCCAAAAATTTATATATTATGTAGTAAAATAGGTCTCTTTTTCTTTCTCCGTACCTCTTCCTAGGTCATTTGGGGTTGGTCAACTGAATATGTTAACGCTATTTGGCTGTATCATTTATGTCAGCTGATATATTATTTGTTAGTTTATCTAAGTTTGTCCACCAAATAGCTTTGGGGCTTCGTCTGGGTATTTCCCTGTGTAAATTTTTAAGGCGAATTTAACGGGGTGGTCGGCTTCACGACGCTTTACATGTCCGTACAATCAGAGCTATCTTTCGTGGAGTTTGTCTGTACAATATAGTAATATCGGTATAGCGAATAATAACATAATCTGTATTAATCAGGTTTTTTTACAGACTTCATTCCGTGTTGTCGTCACCTATAGTAACAATGATACACGTTAAAAGTAGGATTGGTTACTTGTTTGGTAGGTAATAGCTAGGCTGGTATAATTAAAAAGACTGTCAGTAGCCATGCAAAAAGTCATAACACACAAAAAGATCGAAATTTGGTATTGTGCACAAATGGCACTGATTCATAGCCTGAACACTTTCATAAATAAGCCATTAAAACCAAGAAATATAAATCGACAAAAAACAACAAAAAATGTACCAACTCCATTTTAATATGTTTGTATACCTACAGTAGGTACAGTGTTGATAGATAGCTATTACCACAGACCTATAATTGGTCTGTGGTAAAAGCTGTCAATCAACACTACAGGAAGAAGAAAAAAAAATTCAACATTGTCCACCAAGTAACATTTTATTGATGCTGATTTTATTTCGTACCCACAAAGTCATCTACAAAACAAAAATATATTAGAAGATAAGATAATAATTATCATAATTGACGTAGCTAGGACCAGACTATGGTGTTAGGACTTATATTATAACTAGCTGTAACCGCAACTTCGTCCGCGATTTCTTTAGAAAAAAATAGCCTATGTCCGTCCACATGATGCATACTATTACCTCGCAAAATTTTATGGAGATCGGTTAAGCCATTTAGCAGTGATTATGTAGCAAACAGACAGACGGACAGAGGTACTGTCGTATTTATAATATTAGTGTGATTAATAATTAATATAGTGTGGATGAAATAATCAGCCACTTTCGGCTGTAAAGCTCACCTCCGCTGACGTTGAAGCGCAGGAAATAATAATAAAATAATGTTGACTTCATATTTTTTTATACTAAACAAAGGTTACAAAAGAAATGTAAAACATCAAAAGTAGTCAAAAATCTTTTATTTCAATGTCATCCAAATTCTTAAGGTTATTATTTACATAGCTTCTATATTTTATTCCTATGAAGTATAGTTATACAAACCGACAAAATTACACTTAAATTATTTGAGATTTCGAATTCGATTTATATAAAACGATGGAAATGTGTGTATTCCCTACGCACGCTACGCAAATATAATCTCTATTATATGTTAAATTTGAAATTACATACAACATTCTGTTGATTTAGTTAAAAAAAATCTTCTACATAATATTATGTCTCCCTATACAAAATGTAGCCTTTCCTATGTCACTGGTCTTATCTATATTCTAACTAAATACAGAATAATTTAAACATACCAGTCTTTTCTCTTATCTAATTTTACAAAATTGACTCATATTACAATATATTTTAAAAACACAATCACACAGAAATCACTGATCACATAGCGCTAACTTTTGTTTGCGTTTACATGACTATTAATATTAGCGTTAGAGCTAGAGCAAAACTTGTCGTTGTTTTATAACTTGAGCTTGGTTGCCAATAGCTTTCGTCTTTTGATGAGAGCATTAAGGAATCTTCGCCTTTTTGGACTATTTCACTTGGGCATGGCATTGCTTCTATTGGCATATCTATGATTGCAATTTGGTTCGCTATAACTGGTTGTACTGTAGGTTCGGTTTTGTATTGACTTGAAGCGTCACTATATTCATCGTTGTTAGTTATAACTTGACTGTTTGCTTCTATTTCAAAAACTTGGCTGGTTTTAACTGGTTTCACTGCATCGGGGGTTTCAGAGATTACCTCATTGGAAGTGTTTTCTGGTCTTTCTGGATTGGGAGCGCATGTGACGTCGTCCAAAGCCAGTCTCAATGGTTCGCTTTTAGTTTCGTTGCGGAGGACTTGGATCCAGGAGAGACGGCAGTCGCAGATGAGTTTATTACCTGTGAACAACAGATTTAAAATATAAACAAGATATAAATATCGACATTGTCAAAGGGAGCTGCCTGTTAAATTATTTTATTGTAATTGAAGAGGTTATGCGGAATATACAGGGTTCTTGATAATTAACTAACTACCTCTTGCAGGTTGCTTCCTAAGAAAGAAGAAGAAAGAACTTTAGTTCTATAATTTTTACTGCATTTTATTCCATAAACAAATAAATAATATTAAAAATAAATATGTGGGACATTATAGAACAGATGGTCATCTGACCCCAAACTAAGCAAAGCTTGTAATATGGCAGCCAGAGACTGATATACATACATATATATTTTAAAAACATACTTAAATAGATATTAACACCCAGACATAGAACAAACACAAATGTTCATCACACAAATGTTTGTCCTAGATGGGAATCAAACCCACGCCCCCAAGCGCAGAAAGTAGGTTCACTACCAACTGAGCCACCGGGGCAGTCTCAAACAAAAATCATCTGAAACAAAACTTTGCCTCTATATGGAAATGAAAATCATCATAGTCATCATCATATCAGCCATAGGACGTCCACTGCTGGACATAGGCCATAGCGTAGGACGTCCACCCGAAATAAGAATAAGGACAGACGACCTAAAAAGACCGCAGAGAAACGTTGGATGCAGGCCGCTTCCAACCGGCCCCTTTGGAGATCAATGGGGGAAATGAAAATAACTTTATGCAATTTCAAATCAAAATTCGAAACGAAGGGATCCGACATAGAACTAAAGCTCAACGGATTAGTAAACTGCAGTGGCAGTGGGCAGAGTGGAGATCACGTTTAGGCAAACGTAGTGTAGGACACCCTGTGGCCAGGTGGAGTGACGACCTGCATAAAACGGTGGGTAAAAACTGAACACGGAGAACTGCTGACCGAGCTAAGTGGCGTGCATTAGGAGAGACCTATGTTCTTGTCCAGTTAAAGGCTGATAATGATCATTTTAAATAAGAAGGGACTTATTTATAGTGGCAAAGCTTGTAAGCCAATACTTTTACCGACATAATTCTCAATTAAATACTTTTTATTCAAATAATAACTTTAAAAAAGTCAGCTACTGTGTAAATTTGTGTAAGAAGCAATAGAAAGAAAGTTTATATACGTGTAGGGCTGCCTGCAAAACTTTGTTCAGTAATTTTCAATAACTCTGTAAGTATAAAAGATCTAAGAACAAATAAAACATTGTAAAATTGATTTAAATAAGCTTACTCCTACGATACGGTCACTTAGCTTTACCTACGGTCAGTTTCCTGTAGGACTCTAAGTTCTAGAATTATTTTTCGCAACGAATCTAAGCATTGGTGGCACCTATAATTCTTCCTAAATACAATTAAAGTGTGAAATACTTCAATATAAAATTATGTTTCATTTGATTGATCAACTTTTTATTGCTAACATCATAAAATTTCACACAAAATCAGAACGTCAATTACTCATAAAATTCAATTAAATCATTAAATTAAATAAAAATTCAGATTCGGTTAGTATTTTAATGAAGTTGTTCGTTGATGTTACGCTACAACTTATTATTAAAACTTCACCAGTATTATACGTTCACTGCATAAATTCTTCTGCTTGAACGAGTTTGTACTCCAATTATTCAGGGAAACTAAACTTGCAAGAGTTTGGGTATTTGGAAATTATAATTTTACTAAACGAGCTTTCCACTCATAGTTTAACACTCTAGACAACCAAAACATTGTTATTGATTTTTAAAGCGAAATTAGTTTTTTATTATAAAACTTCAAGAAAGGAGGATGGTTCTCGGTTCAATCATTTTTATTTTCTGTTGTGTACATCGATTACGCCGACAATATATAAAATATGTGAACCCATTTAGGTGTTTCTTTTTTCATTATGTAGAAGAAACTCTCGAGGTGGTTGCACAAAAAATCACAAATTTTGGCTCAGTAGTTTTTAAACCAGGTCCAATAATATAAATAGTTTTAACGCCTACTAATTTTGCATAGCAAATGATACAAAAGTTTTACTCAAACGCCTACTAATTTTGCATAGCAAATAGCTACAACAGTATTGTGCGAACGCCTTGTTCGGGTCAAAACAAGGAGGTTTTAAATTCTCTGTATTTATAAATAAACTAGTAGTTAGCCCCGAATCGAGACCTCGTGATATCAGCTAACGAAATAAACTAAAAATGTGTAAGTTTGCATTATAATGACCTAAAACTGCAAGATGCTGATCTAATGATCAACGTCCTCCTCATCAAAATTATCATCATCGCCCAACTTCAAAACCCGTGTAATTTTTTCATTTTTGATCTTTGTAACGGGCATATTAACTTAAAATGATTATGTGATGTAGCTTTTTGAAGTCAGTTTTTTTTAAAGATATTTTATTGCGTTTAAATTCCACGATTGACCAACAACTTGCCTATACGACGTAATTTAAATATGGTCGTAGATAAATCACGCAGACTGAGAAGTCTAAATTTGAAGATACTGACATTATATTATATTTTAGGGAACAATCAAACCGGCAGGTTGATCCATTCCTTCACTGTACGAATTGAACTGACGATACTTTTTAAGCCGCTCGTAATGGTTTGGATTACTGGACTTGGCAATAAATCAGTCTGCATACTCTGAAAGTCCTATTAGATAGGTGTTTTGTTCGTATTAGATTTTCTACCACAATGGGCCTTACTTCAATTAATTGCTTTACATAGAAGCTTTTGTTAATGCTGCTCTTTAAAAGAAAGATGCTAGATTTTTCTTATGAAGTCTGTCTTAAAAATGTTTTTGTTAAAGTCCTAATAGTTTCCACAAATTGAAGTTTTTTTATCATTACAAAAAACCGAATTCAAAATTTACGCAATCGAACAAAATTATTGATATAGCCAAATTTACAGGCACTCGACCAAAATTATTTGTACATTTGGAGCTGGTTTAAAAACTTGTACGCCAAAGGTATAACATTTTTGTGGGACTACTTCGCAAGCTTTCATGGTTTCAAGTTTCATGGAACCATGTAAGTTGGTTTACAAAATGTCGGCGTAATCGGTGAGAACCCTGTCCTGGTTTGTATTAAGGAGATCTGGAAATTGAAGTCATGGTCTCATGGGTTTCTTTGAGATATAAATCAGATATCAGAATAAATCAGATAGAATCAAATAAATAAGTACCCCAAAGATTTTACACATACGTAGTATATTATGAAATCTATGGATTCTCCCAATCGCACCTACTATATAGCTTACCTACCATATATACCATATGTATATAGCTTACTATATAGTTTACCATTTTTGTAAAATTAATTATTATATTGTCCTGAGATGAAATTCGAATCCACAACTCTACAGTTCGGGACTACTGGCTCAACCACTACACCACAAGGGCTGATGTACAAGAACACTAAATAGTGCGGAAAATGTCGCTAAAATAAACGAAAGCTTGTTCCGTGACTCGAATACAGTCAGCCCATAAATAATGATTTCCCAAACACGTGTCTATTATCATGAAAAAGTCACAACCAGGCCTATGAGAAACGTTATTTTTGTTTATTATAATAAAAACACATTGTGTTGTAGCTAAATCGAGTTATTACGTCATCGTTGATTCGATTAAGGGACCATTTAGGGTGGCGAGATTGACCCTTGCAGTGCTCAAGCTCGGACGCTTTAAAAAAAAAAACGTTAAAAAGGTTAAAAGATACGGTTCAAATCTTTTGCAGTACTTAAGTTCTAGAATTGGGTACTCTACTTATAAAATTTTAAATTACTCAGAAGTCAACCAAATTAGAATAAAGGATAAGAAATAAGATTTAGTCTAGATTTAGTCGTCAAAGGCGTCAAATAAATAGGTAAACTCATTTTACGCCATTGAAATATCTTTTTACATTTGACGCCAAAATTTCAGCAGAATTTATCAAATGCCAAAAGGTATTTGAACTTTATTTCAATGGCTTCTTGTCATTTTATTTAAGGGCAGTTCGTGTCCATACCTTTGGCGTAATTATGAAAGAGTTGTTAGTAAAACATAGTACATATAATAGATGAATGAAAATACGCGGTGGTTCTCAATAATTAAACATTTGTGAGCAAGGAATACCAAAAAATCAACATGCTACTTTTATAAAAATATCTAAAGTTGTAGTACTGTTAGCGCAAATAAAACATTCACACTCGCACTGTGCTCTTACACTCATTAATTGTGTTTAATGTGGAGGGGTGCTTTGCAAGGGCTCACAGCTCCAGGGTGTGGCCCTTTGTTTGCAAAATATAGTTATTTATCTTCCCATGTAAGTATGTTAATGCTAAGTACCCACCTTGGAAGCAAAATTAAAAACAATTAAGCTCACTTTTTTACTATCTTGCGTTTTACTGCAATCACGCCTGATTTTAAGCGATGATGATGGAACTCGCTTGCCTAGAAAAAACCGATTCAGACACCCAGATTGTAACTTGTAGCTTTGTAGCGTTTATCACTTATTGACCAGTTTTATATAGACACGTATACAAAAATACTTACTATACAGGGTAAGACAAAACAGTGGTAGGTACTGAGCCGAAAGGACGTAGTTGGACTCGTCGTTATGACCAACTTTTACCATAGAACCAACTCTGAACAAAAACGCTAAAATTGCCGTTTCATACATTTAGTTGAGTGTAAATTAAATTTTTCTATGATACTGCAATTTATGATTGGTCTACTTGGAAAGTTGTTCATAATTAGTACCATGACCTCCTTTCGAGTTAGTTCCATCGGTCCGTGTAATCCGTGTAACATAAAGTACGAAATGGTTTGATTGTAAAATACTTTTGGACCATTTCATCATCATCGTCTTCATCCAGAAGACGTCCACTGCTAAACATAGGCCTCCGCCTTCAACCTCTACACTGAACGAAATTCTGACATCTGCATCCACTGGATGCCTATGACTCCCAAAACTGACTATTATTAATTATTATTATAAGACCATTTTACTAACTTAATAATTTTGGTTAAAGTTTTACGATTGAATGTTTCGAAGCCAAGTAATAAAGTTAGATTAACTTACCACTGAGATAAAGGACCGAATTCTTCGTCTTCAAATTCTCCAATATAGGCTTGATAGTGTCGTAAGTAAAATATTCGATGTCATTGTTCCTCAAATCCAATAATTCAAGACCACGCACGCCTTCCAAAAGCCCTTCATTGATGGCCTTCAATTTATTACCCGTCATTGACAATTTCTGAAGCAGTGCCAGACCGTCGAACGCCCTCTCAGATAGATATTTCAATTCATTATTATCCAGTAGCAGCTCATTTAGATTCCACAATTCGGTGAATGTCAAATCTCCGATCATTGACAACTTATTTGACCTCAAATCCAATCTAGTCAGATTACCCAGTCCCCTGAACGTGTCTCTAGTCAGCACCGAAATTAAATTTGCTTCCAATACCAGATCGTTGAGAATGCTTAGATGCTCGAAACATCCATCATGAGCCAGATTAATGCTATTAAATGACAAATCTAGATATCTCAAGTTCGGGAGATCGACGAAAACATCCCTTTGTATTTCGGTTACTTTATTATCCTTTATGGTTAAGTTCACTAACGAAGGCAAGTTCGTGAAGGCCGAGAAGTCTAATTCCATTATTTTGTTGTTCATTAGCGTTATTTCACGCAGCGTCGTCATGTTGGAGAATGTCTTCTTTTCTATTTTCGTTAGGGTTGCGTAATGGATGTAAAGTTTCTGCAAACGTTTCATTCTGTGGATGACGTGTAAAGGAACGAATCGCAGCGCTCCGTCAGACCTGACGTTGAACGTGAGCCTTTCTAAATGGGGCTGGGAATTGAAAGTGTTCCAAATTGGATCGTTTAAGTCAATCCCACCGTTGAATACCCAGCAATCGGCCCTTGTCGCGGTCTTGACATCTGTATTTTCACAGTAGCAGTGCACTTTTGATTCTCTGTTGGTAATTTCGCATATGTTATCTCGGACTTGCGCACCGTGGTACCGTCTCTCCGTTTTATCCCTGCGTTTTTCATTTAGTCGGCTCTCTGTGTAGGATATTTGCACTGAAGTCAGAGCCAGGGCTAGGAGTAAATATTGAATGACGGTCTCCATGCTCCCCCTCGCTTACACTGAACTGGAACAAAAAGAAAAACAAATTAACGTATGTTGCTTTCACTTCGCTTACCAAAAAGTTGTAGTCGATTTGGTAGTTTATTAAAAAATGTGTAAGAGAAAATGTGAAGTAAATCAAAGTCAACACAGAATTTGATCGAGTAATAGCAAAATGTTTATAAATCGTGTAATTTCCATCGTCTTTTATTTTTATAGAATAAGTGGCAAGCATAGGCACAAGCGATGAACCACCTGATGGTAAGTAGTTAAATCCACCTACAATACCCGGGGCGTTGTTATTGCCTACATTTGTGGATTCTATTCACCCTTCGTTTGAAGCAACCAAGATTGTTCTTCCTAGGAAAAGATGCAAATCTTAAGCCATTCCACAACTTACAGGTACGCTGCATAAACAAGAATCGAACAGTGCGACATTTCTACATATCTAAAATTTGTGGACGGCATTTCTGACTGATTAGGTGGTAAAATCGGGACAGAGGAATGAAACACTTTTTAACTATCATGGTTGTTAACAACAGTTATCCGACAAACCACCCACAGTCTTCAGTCTTCCCGTATACATGGTGCTTGTAACTGCGCAAAATATCGGGAGCTCCATTTACAACGTTACAACGGTAAATATCCCGTAAATAATCATATCATTGTAGCGGAGGAACGAAGTCTAATAGTTCATATTATAATGTTAAAAGAACGAACAACTCACTTATAGTTTAGTGTATTTGAATGAAATGAGGTTAATTTATATGTTTTTAAAGCTACCTAAAGTCTACCTGGTAGTTATTGAAGTTAGTAGCTGCGCCCTGCTGATTTCACCCGCGGCGACAATTCTACAAGTACCGTCAATTTTCACGGGATAAAAAGTACCTTATCTCACGGCCCTCGAGCTATATTTATGCAAAAAAACCCTTCGATTCGTTGCTCTCTTGCTAAGTGAAAGATGGAAAAATTAACGGACTGACCACGTGCGATGGTGTGCGAAGCGTTTTTAAAATGTGTGTATAATTTACTCGTGTTTTGTGCGAATAAATTATATTTGTCTTTATCTTTCACCAATAGACACAATAATATTATCCTCGGTCCAAGCATTTCTTTGTTTCTAAAGCTACAACCACATTGTAAAAATTTCAATAAAAAAACTAGAAATTCTCCAATGTTTTTTGCAGCTACGAAATAAATGCTTGGACTATGTTTCGTATGATTTATTTACTCTCTAGAGTCTAGTCTATGACTCGCATGTCGTGAGTACCACAGATTAATTAATACTTAGAAGCGGCCTTCCCACAAATTAGGCTGAGTGCACAGCTAGCAGACATTCACCCGGAACGCACTTTAGGCCGAGCGCACACTATCAACTCACCGGAAGTCGGAAGAGCGGCTCGCAATGACAGGAAATGCGCTCGGAACTATCAATCATTTGAAATATGTTTTGTTGATGAGTTTTGGTTGTTTGATGGTGTTGGAATGTCCGTTTTCCTCTCCCTAGCTGCATATTCCCCTCTCTTTATTCTATTAGTAACACTTATTTTCCATATAACATCTGTCCAGTAAAGACGTAAGTTTTCCATTCAATGATTGCCCAGAAAAGATCGAAAAAGAGTCGTAAGTTTCTTTGTCTGTTAGGTATGTGTTTTTCTGGTGTGCACAAAAAAAACTCTCTATCTATCCTCTGTTACGTTGCTAATGATTCATAATATAAAAAAAAAAATGCCAAATCAGCAGTCTCTCGAACAATAACATTCGTATTTAGAGCTGGTTCAAAAACTTCTGATCCAAAGTTAATTATTTTTTTATGTGACATCCCGAGAGTTTCTTCTACATAAAAGAAATATAACAACGTAAATTCTGTTGTCTTCACAAATGTCGGAGTAATTGATGGACATATAATTATGAAATTAAAAAAAAAACTGACCGAGTTCAAAAACTCAAAACTCCCTAGTCAAAGTCGGATAAAAATCGAATCGCATTTTATGTCTGTGTAGAGATATCAAAAAAATACTAAGCAAGGTTTGTTGCAGTTTTCATCTGTGTATAAACGAATTGCCCCGAACTGAGACCTCGTGACTCCTATATCTTCAAAAAGCCTCCATCACTTTACCAGAGCATGACTTTGACTTACTTTGCTCGACTTTGTGACTATGACTTAATCGATAATATTTAAGGCTCAATTTGGGCAGCGTTTAGTCCATACAAACTTATTCTCCTGTTTCCTCCCTGGATAATACCGCTAGAGCCATATTTTTTTTTTTATAAAATTTATCTCCTTTATGGCCAGGCTTGTGTCATTTATTTTTTCTCGTAAGTTAAGTACTATAAGAAATATGAGCCTTTAAAAATCCCAAAAAATATTAAATTTTTACCTCCGTGTTCAGACGTCTCTCAAACAAAATTTATGAGTTTGTACAACAAAAATAAATGACAGAAGCCGAGAGCAAACCTTTTTAAACAATTAATTGAAAAAAATAATGAAATCGGCCTATTTTTGAATGAGGAAACAGAAGAATCCGAGACGATAATTTTGTCTACTTTTCGTAGGTATAAATCGATCCGAGCTGCAGTTGTCCTTATTGCGCTCTGCGGGCAGAGGCTCGAGGTCAGGGGAGGGTCGGTCTAATACGTATACAGTTAGAGAAGAGACATGTAGTCGATAATTGTATCGACACATTAGTGCTGTCCATCGATATCGATATGTAACGGTTCTCGTCTTTAGTTAGTGTTTTGTGCGTGAAGTGAATTTAGCACATTACTGCAACGGTCGGCAAGTTAGGATTTGGACAAAATTGTTGACGCACAACATGATTTATTTTTACTATGGAAACTGACGTGGTTTTCGCACATAACACATTTAAGTACGAAAAGAAAGAATTTAAAAAAATATTGTAACTTGTGTATCAGGAATATCAGGATCGTAACAAGTGGAAAAATTTATAAATAAATAATTCTCTTAATATTAGTTAATTTTGTTGAACTATTTTTTCAAAATTTTATTCAAATACATTAGGTTATTACGTTGCTAAGTGATTAGATTATAGCTTATCATCATCAGCCAGAAGACGTCCACTGATGAACATGGGCCTCCCCCTTTAACCTCTATACTGATAGTGATCGACATCCTGTCATCTGCATCCACTGGATGCCCGCGACTCTCACAATGTCGTCGGTCCATCTAGTGGGAGGCCTACCTACGCTGCGTCTTCCGGTTCGTGGTCTCCACTCAAGGACCTTTCTTCCCCATCGGTTATCGGTACTTCGAGCGATGTGGCCTGCCCAATTGCCACTTCAACTTGCAAATTTGAATATCTATGTCGATGACTCTGGCTCTTTGGCGGATATTCACGTTTCGGATTTTATCGCGCAAAGAAACTCCGAGCATAGCTCTCTCCATTGCCCATTGTGTGACTCTGAGTATTTCCAAAAGGCCAACAGTTAAGGACCACGTCTCAGTACCATATGTTATCACTGGCAAAACACACTGGTCAAAGACCCTTGTCTTTAAGCACTGTAGTATCTTGGACGAGATGTCACGCAATTTCCCAAACGCTGCCCATCCGAGTTGGATTCTTCGGGCGACCTCTTTGCCCAAGTTGGACCAAGAATGATGGTACTGATCGTTTTTGGTTGGACTGACCTAAATGAACAATCTGTCCAAGAGAGGTGTAATGGTCAACAACTTCAAGAGTATCGTTCCCAACGATTACCGGCACGGGTACAACATGGACATTGGACATGATTTTTGTCTTGTCTATGTTTATTTTAAGACCCACCTGTTGAGAAAGGCTACTGAGATCGCTGAGCATCGCATTGAGGTCCTCCAGCGACTCTGCCATGATGACTATATCATCGGCAAAACGAAAATGAGTGATTTATTCACCATTGATGTTGATGCCGAATCCGTTCCAGTCCAAGAGCTTGAAAACGTCCTTCACTGCGTTCGTGAACAGTTTCGGAGAAATAACATCTCTCTGTCTCACGGCTTTCTGCAATAGGATTGGTTCCGTGCTCTCGTCCTGTAATCGGATCGACATGTTGGCGTTTCTATACAAACACTTCAGCACTTCGATATACTTATAGTCGATATGACAACGCTGGAGGGACTGCAATACTGCCCAGGTCTCGATTGAATCCAAGGCTTTTTCATAGTCTACAAACGCTAGACATAATGGCCGATTATACTCCGCAGTCTTCTGTATAATCTGGTGGAGCGTGTGTATGTGGTCTGTGGTGCTCCTGCCTTTACAGAAACTGGCTTGTTCGGGAGGCTGGAAGTAATCAAACCTGCTTTCGAGACGGTTCGTAATGACTCTGGAGAACAACTTGTAGACATGGCTCAGGAGTGAGATGGGTTTATAATTATTCAATAAGGTGTTATCACCTTTTTTGAAGGAGAGCACTACCACCCTACTAGTCCATGCTTCATGCGTAGTACCTTCGAGTATGACGGAATTAAATAACTTCTGGAGGACTAAAAGTACCGGTTTTCCATCCGCTCTCAGTAGTTCTGTCGTTATTCTGTCATCACCCGGCGATCTTGTTGTTCTTAAGCTTTTCAGAGCCATTCTTATCTCGTACAAGCTGATGTCTAGGATGTCCTCAGTGTAGTGTTGGGTCAGTTTAGCTCTCTTGTCCAGAGCTGTACCGATAATTAGGCTGTCGCGTCAATGTGTACAACTGTCCGTAAAACCTCTCGAGTTCTCTCAGAATCTTCGGCTTTGATGAAATGATACTACCATCCTCGATCTTCAGCTTCATCACTTGGCTCTTCCCAATAGACGAATTCTTTGCGAACACTATCCAGCCCTGGTTCCACTCGATTGCGTCCCTAATACATCTTTTATTATAGGAACGCAGATCGTGTCGCACCGATTTTGAGATTCGTCTGTTAAGTTGGCCATATTGCGACATATCAGCTGATGTTTGCAGTCTCATCTCAGTCAGGTCTTTCATTAGCTTAATGGTTTCATCTGAGAGCTTCTGAGGTCTTTTCCGGCGTGGGGTCTTAAAGAACTTGGACCACACTGCTTGGACAGTTTCCACCAGCCCATTGTTTAGTACGAACAGTTCCGCTTTCGGCTCTGGAAGCGATTATGCAATTCGAGTTGGAAGTCTTTGGAGTTTTGGATTTGAGTATGACCAGAATGGAGCGTGGACTTCACCAGACGCGACCTCTCAAGCTTGTTGATATTCAATGTGCCTCTGACAAAACGGTGATCGCTACCGGTTTTCACCTTGCTAATCACGGAGACATTGAATATTCGCTTCTTGGTCGTCATGATGAAGTTGATCTCATTTTTGGTCGAACCATCGGGGCTCATCCACGTCTACTTCCTGCATGGTCACTTCTGAAAGAAGGAGTTCATCAAATAGAGTTCCTCCTTCTCCATGAAGTCAACCAGCCACTGGCCCCTCGAATTCCGCTGTCCATACCCATATGACCCGACTCTTAACTCATCAACATTCCGCGTTCCATCTTTGCGTTGAAGTCACCCATAACAACGGTGAAGTATGTTACGGAGGTATCTATGGTCTCGGATATCTCCTCAAGTCCTCATACAACACCTCTACTTTAGATTATTAGATTATAGTTAAAGTTATCACAGGAATTGTACATGGTAATCCTTTCCGTAACTATCATCACATTATAGACCAGCACCCTCACAGGAAGTTTTCAAGCGTCGTGTGAAACTGTACTATATCTTGGAGTAGCTACTGTATCGTTATTATCTCGCTTTAAGTTTATAAGTATGTATGAATTTAATATTTTTATTTATGTATGTATATTATTTTAACTAAAAACTTGGTTATTTGAATTTTTCACATAAATTTTGAGGTTATGTGAAAAAAATATTGGGACCAAAGTTGTAGATATTTTTATTACCTACAACTTTGCCATTAAACTTTTCAAAAACTATATTGCAAAACTATAAATCCATAGGATTTATAGTTTTGCTGGAAATCGAGTTGAACCATTTTTTACCCTTAAAACCCACCAACTTCCCGAACTCAGATCGCCCGTAATTTATTTTTCCTTTCATTTTTATCATAATAATGGGTTTCATACTACTGTGTTTTTTTTTGGTTTCAAAAATTATCGACCCTGGTCTATTTGGCGTAGTCGGTTAGTAAAATATGAGCAGATCGCAAAATAACAAAAATCACTCGACATTCGGCAAACGCCGATATCAACTAGCCGAGTAGACTGCGAGGCGAAATGAATTTGTAGGCAACTAGGCATTCAGTGCGGGAGCACGGGCGGGCACGCACACACGCACAGTCTGTTCGTCACGCACACGTATATAGCTCGCTCGTCAGGGCGCAGCGAGACAGCAATAGAGTTGCTAAATACCTATTCATCAAATTTCTTGGCCATGGTATACCGGCTTAATGAAATTGTATGATAGTGAAACTGGCAAATACACAAAAAAAGCAACGCCAAAATCCTCACAGAGGAAAGAAGAAGAAAAAACACGTATAAATCCTCGTAGACCCTGACACATTCGCTTCGCACGATTACTGCTTTATTTTGACGTAATAAAGAACTAACAGTATTATTTACTATTGTGACTAAGCTTGTAGCGGCTTTTCAAGATCTTTTCCGGCCACACGGTGGCAGCACAGGCGGCGTGATGTCTGTCCGGGCCCTAAAACTTATGACTCATTACAAAAGTGGAACCCCAAATCGTTCGATCACACTTCCTATCATTCAAATCATTAATCGACTTATTTGCCTAATGCATTTTCGTGGTAGGGCCCATCGAAATTATTGGTCAGGGGTTTGCCTAGCAGGTAGGGGCTTAAGACGTCGACAGACTAAGTAGATATAAGCCACCATTTATGTATTAATGTTTAATGGACATCATAGCTTCGTAGCTTTTCACGCATATTCTGCAATATGTTTAAAAGTTTAATAGAACGATGTAATATAATAAGATGTACTGCGTTTTCACAGTTCTTTCTAACCGGTAAAAATAACCCTAAGAGGGTTAAATGGGCGATAAAGTTTGTATGGCACTTAGAAACGTGGAAATTGGCATTTACGGCTTTAAAAAAATCAAATATAATGGTTGCCTTTGACCGCCACCTCGCCTGATGTTAAGCGATGATGTGGTCTACGATGAAACACGCTTGCCTAGAAGAAAAAAAAATCACTCGCCATTTAAAGACACCTAAATTGTAACTACCGGTCCTGTACTTTTTTTTTGGAATCGGCTTGCTTTTGAAATTTTTTACCTCTAAGGGGTTAATAAGGGAAAAAAAAAAATTTAATATAAAAAGAGCGGCAAACAACCTTGCGGTTCGCTTGATAGTAGGCAGAAATTGCCGTCTATGGACACCTGCAACACTAGCGGTGTTGACAGTACTTTGCCAGCCCGGAGAGGTACGCCCTTTTTAAAACGCTTCATGATGCAACACAGAATACATAATATATTACAAGTAGTTGAAGCTCGTTGGGAATACCTTCAGGGCTTTGGGGGTTTGTATGGAAATTTGATCATTTTAAAAGTTTGAATTGTGGAAATTATAATTGTTTGTAATTAAAACAGTTGAATCATCCTTTTGAAATATCATACCCTATTTAAAAGGGGCTAAATAGGGAATAAAACAATACTTGAAAGTTCATAAGATTTTGCGTAAGGGCTGAATTAATGAGCGCATATTATGTAGGTTGAATATTTATTTAAAAATCTACGTTGCGTAAGCAACTAAGCAACAGCTAGCCATTTACTAATAATAAAAACCGTGGAGCGGATCTAGTAGAGTATATTTTTTTTACTTTATTTATACCTTATTAAAAACATCTGTTTTTATACTCTACTAAAAACATTTTCTTTTTATACTCTGTTTTAATTTCATTGAGTATGTAGCATAATGTAAATAAACCTTTACCTTCACGTTATCCGGGGCTATGTCACGTGACTTTCAGTCATTTTACGCTCCCCTCTGTAAATTTTGCCCCTTTTATCTTTTTTTATCGTAATTAGTTTGATAACGATGCTTAATGTGAGCTTGGAGTTAAATAATTGAAAAGGGGGTAGTACGTGTATATATGGATGTCGTGATAACTTTTCACATTACTTCTATAATGTTGAGAATAAAATATAGGCATGTACGCAGACGCACGTACAGATAATTTAGATTTAAATTAAAAAAAATATTAAAAGGTATCTAGATAATCGAATGATTATTATTTTTATATAGTTTTCAACCGATTTCGAAAGAGGAGGTCTTTGATAATTCGACTATTTTAACACGCTTTTGTTAGCTTGGTATGCTAGTACGTATTTTAAGGAATCTTTGAACTTCATTTTCAATTACTTCAAAATATCGAATTTAATTAAAATTTTGCACAATTATGCAGGACCGATGACAATGCAATAATGTTTTTTTTTTATTAATTAATTATTTGTCTATGTTACGCGATATGCTCACCAATTGAGAACAAAAAATTGTCAGTTGTTATGTTTATGTTAAAGTTTGTTAATTATTATCTGTTAACCAATTTTTACTACGTTAAAACTTTACTTCAGTAAAATGAATGCACTTATATTTTAAGCTATGATACTAAAACCATACTAACTGATATAGTAACTGGACTTACATTGATCGCTCTAAATAAACCTAGAAATACAAAAAAGAAGCAAAAAGTAATGAATACACATAAAAGTTTACGAGTACGTTTAAAGAAATCTCTACGCTACTATTTTATTCAAGCAAAGAAAAAGTCATTAAAATAAAATTACACATCGCAAGTGTTCTTAATTAAAAAAACTTCTTTTGTCTCGCTCTCGCTAATGGCTATTTAGTAATGAACGAAAGAAACATTGCAATTTATTTAAACCTCTTTTTGTTTCGTCTAAATGTTTATTAAGAATTGACAACGCGGGACATCCCCCGATGCCCCTTCGTCTTTTTTAATTAGAGCTCCCGTTAGCTTTATTGCAAACTTTAGCAGCCTTGCCCTTTGTCTTGCGAAAAAAAAGTTTGATAACTGAATATTATGAGAGCAATACTGTTTATTGTCCTTTTTAACTCAAGTGATTAACAAAATAAGTACTGTTTTGAGTACACGAAGTTATTAAATAAAATATTTTGCAGTCATGTTTGAGAATGTATTTCTATGGCAAAAAGAAATAACAGACATCTTTCAGGCGCAGAACGATAAAAAAACTTTTCTTTTCATCAAATTCTATGACTCAATTAAGAAAATAACTTTTTTTTTGTGGAAAGTATTAGAGTGGGCAAGATTTGATTTTGAACTTGAATATTACGAAACTTATTTATTAACATCTCTCTACCTAAATTCTTTAAGCATTTTCATAAGCGTAAAATTTTCACATTTCATTTTGCCAGCGGTTTTTTGACGTTTTCGGAGATTAAAAAAACGCTTTAAAGGAATATCACATTTCGTGTGCTTTTGGTTATTATTCTTACTTTTATTTTAGTTTGTGAATGTTTAAGACCACAGAAGAGAGAAGTAAATAGAACGGAAATGAGAAGGAAACTCTGTCGCCAGGTTTAGTGACAGATGTGTGATTGGACATTCTTATTTATGTCAACGCGTCGAACTCCGCGTCACAGTTGCTATGGGTTTATAATTATGTGCAAGTGGCTACAACAAATTTCTTACAAAAATGCCTTGACCGTTCTAATTTAAACAAAAAAAAAACTTATCTGTGGAGCATCGGATAGCGAACGGAATATGAGTGGCTTAATGATTTTTAAAGTTTTTGCTATTATTAACTATTGAAGTACACTCTTAATGGATTTTATCGCGTTTATTTTACATTGTTTTAATTAATTACTTTGCGAAAACTTTGCTGTGTCCGTGATCACACGTGGTAAAATAATGTAAAATTCATCCGCCAAAGTCCTTTAAAGTTGTAGTTTTAATATAGTACCGAAGTAAATGATAAACGGTGCTTGGTTAATCAGATGCTCACGTTCAAACATTGGCTCGAATGGCATTATTAAATCATGGTAAACATAATTCAAACTGAGATAATTATGTGTGATAGCAATAATTAGAATATTCATAATAATGCATTAAAATGTGGATAGTATTACCGTAACACTAATTGAAATTCTGTACGTACACAGACATGAAACACAGAGATCACACACTAATACAGACGTGAAAGCTCTGGAAAATATTTACCTAGAAAGGATAAAGATTTTTGTTTCTCGAAAGACTAGTATTGATTGGCACTGCAACTTTCCACCCCCGGTCAAAGATCCAGAGGCAGATCCAAGACAAGATGGAAGGATGTCGTGCTAAAAGACATGAGCGAGTGTAAAGTTTCCGAAGACGATGTCGAGAATAGAGCGAAGTGGAGAAGAAAAGTAAGGAAGGCTGACCCATGTGGGATTCATAGTCGGGAAGAGAGAAAAAAGAATAGTATTGATTCACTTAAAAGAGAAAATATCATATATGATTTCCTTACCTTAGGTTAAAAAACACATAACAAAAAAAAAATAAGCAAAAACGCAGAAGCCAATAAAGAAAACTTAAAAGCGGAATAAAGCCATAACATTAATAGTTGAGGTAACCAGGAGTGTTAAAAAGCTATTATTTTTTATGTGATAAAACAAATAAAGTAATTAGTACTATTAATTTTACAACCAAGTGGCAAAATTAATCGTTAGTTTACGTTATTGAGCTGAATTTTTGCATACACGTTCAGTTTGGATGACTATGCATGATTAGCTAATATTGGATAATCCTGTATATTAGAATTATATTATTTGAATTAATACACAGCCATTAAAATTAAAGTCATGTAGGCTTCGAAGCCGTATCAATGGTAGGAAACAATCATGTTCCAGAGGGATTATAGCCAGTGTGGTATAGCAAAGCTCTTCGGTGCAGTACGAGTATTTCAGATAAATTCAATATACCGAGAATACCAGTATCTATTTGGTAGCGATATGGTGAGGTTTGGTGTGACTGCAAGCGTAAATTACTATGAAAGATTTAATTCCAGAGCAATATTGCCATGAAAGCATAACACAGTGATCAAACTAATGGCGTTATTTGTGTGGCTTTTTGGACTTATTGTATATTGGTATTCGACTTTCATGTGGTTTTAAATTTTGAATTTCTATATAACATAGTGCAAACGAAGAGATAGGGATCAGCAACAAAGTTTAAATTCTTGTTTTTTATAAATTCATTGGATTCAAATTTGGTAATCAAAATAGCACACGTTCGTACTTGCATATTGGCAAGTGATCGAGGTGAATGGCATAATCAAATGGAGGTTTATCCCCAAAGCTGATGATTGATGATGATGTATCAAAATAGCTCGCATTACTAGATGTACGTATAAAATATATAGACAGGCATTACCTATGTGCTAGATTAGCTCTCATGCATTTTGTTTTGCAAATCCATGAAATCCTCAGCTAGCAGAATATGAAATCCATTTACAGACAAACAGAGGCCTGGAAACAGATGATTATAGCAAGGAGTCCTGGTGTACCATTGAAACAACAAATACTTCAATAAAGCTGCAATGAAACTAGCGTACTCAACCGTCAGCCGCAGCTGATGGACGCGACTTATGGCTGTACACGGTTGTTCAGAAGCGTCTTTGAATAACATAATTACTTCCAGATATCCGATTGCTTAATGTTGCACCAAGGTCACGACCGTGATTTATGACCAATAGTATCAGCAGCTTAGGCAAGATCTAACCGATAACCGATGGGGAAGAAGGGTTCTTGAATGGAGACCACGAATCGGAAGACGCAGCGTAGGTAGGCCTCCTACTAGATGAAGCGACGACATTGTGAGAGTCGTGGGCATCTAGTGGATACAGATGGCAGGCTGTCGTTTAGTGTGGAGCTTAAAGATTAGAGGTTCTTCTGGCTGATGATAATCAGGCAAGATCTTACGGACGCGTCCAATATTTTTTTGCAGCTGAGTGCCATACAAGTCAGAAGTACGAATAATTTTCATACTAGAGGCAATTATTTATTTCAAACCAACATAATTTACAACTTCACCCGTAAAACTCATGTGAAATTTAGATGAAGGATTCATGTGGCAAAGAAGATACAAAGCCACATCCCGCACTTGGAGTTTCTCAAACTACAATTAGATTAAACCGCACGGAATGTTAATACGTTTGTTTGTCGCGCTCGTTGTCGTGTTTGAAGTGTGATTTGTTTTAAATTTTAAAGATGTTTCACCACATATTGTAAAATTTCACTAATATCTGCAGATATTAAAAAATAAATATCTAGAAGGATAATTAATATTTTTATAATCATTAAAATGAACTCCAAAAACCTTAGATATTTTCCTTATAACCTTGTTTTGATTGTTCCTTAGAACCTACCCATTTTTAGTCCGTTTTGTCCGTCTGTCCGTGCATCCGGCCGTCTGTCTGTATTTCCGTACGTCCACCCGTCCGTCTGTTTTCGCTGCAGAATTCTGCTCATTAACAACAATAATGAGTTTACTCTTAAAAAATATCCGAGAACGAAAAAATAGCGCTTACAGTTATTTTGTCGATATCCGATATATTTTTCTCTATTTTCGCTTTAGCTACGCCTCTACCTTGCCACCCGTCTGCATTGAAATGGTTATTTTAGAGTGAATCGATATTTCTGATGACCGTTCCGGACCGAGTGCTAAGTTATAAAGCCTACTTAACTTAGAAGCACGTTAGGCAAATGTACTTATAATTATTTTAGTAAGTAAACGTACGTTACTTAGAAGGTTTCGCGATGATAGCTACTATACTACCTGCAAACCTGCCTTATACTTGCAAAATGTGGAAGCTACCTTTTACGGTGTTTCCGAGAAGCTTCAACATGGGGTCCTTCAAAAGAAGAGTTAAAAGGGTTCTTAAGGGTCGGCAAGGTATTTGTGATGCCTCTGGTGTTACAAGTATCCATAGGTGACAGTGACTGTTTACCATCAGGCGGCCCGTCTGCTTGTTTACGACATATAGCATAAAAAAACTAAGAAGGTTTAGTGATGATAGCTTAGTGATTGCCGTTTTCGAATTCCAAATCGCAAGGTATGAGTTTAAATCCTAATAACGAGCTTGCTGCTGAAGGAAAACAGCTCGAGGAAACCATAGCATGGTGGTACGGTACTTTCTAATGCTTGACTGGCTAGCTACCACTGCAATTACAAATCTGTATCCAAGTACTTAACGGGTCTTCTAACACGGGAGACCTACGCAGTCACGAAGAACTCTGTTTCGAGCCCACACTTGAGAGTTGAATCCCATTCCAGGCTAGTCATGTAACATAAGAACAGCTGTGGTCAAATTCCTAGCTTTCATCCATTTAAAAGTCTCCCACCATTCCATAAAACCACTGTTTAGGCTACCTACTTTATCATCTTGTGATATTTGAAAAACTGTCAATGGTATAAGAAACTTCGTCGAGTTTTACCTTTTTAAAAGCTTTTATTTAACTTGTAATGTTTTTTGTTTGTTTAGGTCAAATCTTAGAAGCTTAAACCAGTTCGTCTTAACCGATTTTGCTGAATATTTGCATACAACTTTAGTTCTTGAGACAATACAATATGCTCCTAATATTAAATTAAAAATGGCCGCAAAAAAAGATTGTTCTTGGTAAAAACAACTATAAGCCAAAATTTCCCCTAACAGTGATCACAAAATTATACAGTATGCCCCATGATAATTATTATCCTAGCGAAGGGTATACTATACTGGGTGGGACACATATGGCCGGTACAATAACAGGTTTTGTCTCGGTCAATTTTGGTATAGCATAATACAGAGTGCGCAGCTTGTAGGGTGTTTTGGACTGTCTGGTAATGGGAATGAAATGGACGATGACAATGTTATTACAGGGTTATTTTTATAAAAGAGGGTCACTTATCTAAAATATAATAAACTTAATAAAATATAATGCAATAGTGAAGAAAACAAGGAAAAACTTCCCTGTTTTTATTCTAACCATTTTTGTAATGAACGTTCAATAAGCTAATCTGCTTTACTTTTCGCGCGTAATATTTTTCGAAAGTAAGAACTTAGATCATTTTCAACCATTTACGGCCGTACTCATAAACGTTACTTAAGTTAAGCAATACTTAAAATTGCTCTGTTAACTTCTCCCTGACGGAAATTGGCAGACATGAATACGAGACAGAACAATTTTAAGTGCCGTTTATGAGTACGGCGGATAATCAAACAAATGATATTTTTAAGTGACTTTCAAAAAGGACGTTCCCAATTCAACTTTTATTTTATTTTGTGTTTGTTACCTCAGAACTTTCAACTGGGTGAATCGATTTTGATGATTCTTTTTTCATTTGAAAGCTAGTGCTTCCCGTGTTTTGGTCTAGTTCTGACATTTTTATAAAGTCAGTTTATTATATTTATAATTATTAAATGGTAAATTGTATTTATAGCAGTGTAGGTCATATTGTTTATTTTGAAATTATGGAAATGTCTATCTGTTAATTAATTCGATTGATAACATGTTATTTTAACTATTGAAATTATTTTGAGGTAATAGAAGGAGGCAAAACGCTTGGTGAGAATAAATTGTATTTTTACCATGTAAGTTTGGATTTTAAAGTTGGTTGTTATATTTTTATAATTATTGTAAATAATTATGTACACACTATGTATAAAAATATTGAATAGTCCAATTTTAAATTGTATCGATAACACTTTATTTCGTACAAAAGATCTTTATTACATACATCGGGTTTCGTTTATACCTCAAACTAGACAAAACGGAAGAGAGCTGGCTGTTTCAGTTCTTTCGAATAACTTCAAATAGTATAGAAAAATAAAATTAAAATAAACTACTGAAGCAGAGAGCAAGTTCGTACTTATTATTCAGCTGCACTTTTCTTAGCTTTTTTCCAATAGTTTTATAATTATTTTGCACAAACTTCAATTGGGTCGTACTGGTTCTTACGCTTAATTATAAATAGAGGATAGATTGAATAGATTTCTTCTAGATTAACGTGTACCATCCTCGGCCACACCATCACTTACCATCAGGCAAGTTGGTGGCGAAACGTAGCTCTATTCTATACTTTAAAAAACGTTAGAAAAATTTAAAATTGTTGGCAATTATAAAAATAAACATGAATGTTACAAAGAAACACAATTTTTTGAACATGCAGAAAGTTAAACAAATAAACGTGAATGTTACAAAGAAACACTATTTTTTGAACATGCAGTGCACAGTCCTAAAATAATTCTGGTCATGGCTATAAGAACAAAAAAGGATAACCATTTTACTTACGGAAAACTATGCACTTAAAAAAGGAAAATAAACGAAGAACATGACTGGCTATTTTCTCGTTCAGTAATTTTGTTCGGCATTTTCATTTTCGTTATTCCTTTTTCCCCTATATTTTACAGGTAGACACGTGTTATCCGAGAAACAGAATCATTTTGAATGCCATGAGTTAAGGAAGTATCATGTTTATAGAAAAGTCGTATTAATACATACACAATAGATCGTACACTCTGCGATAGGTACCTATATCACGAAACGGTATCTTTTAAAATTAAATTTAATCTTTGCGTCTAACATTATTTGAAACTATACATTGAAAAAAGACCGAACCAAATGTAGATTAGAACCAATATTAACTATTAAAGTAATAAATAGGATTTTTTACAGTGCATACATTTTTATCATTCGTTATTAGAACATAATTATTTCAAGAGAAATGTTTTTTTTTTCTATTCTTCTTCTTTTCTTCCGGTCACAAAATAGATAATAGCCCCTGCACTATTATCTATTTTGTGTACTTTCGGGTACTTTTTAGAAGGTAATTTTGTGTTGTGTCCTTTTTTTCAATGAGCTTGACAAATGCCAATATTTGCGAACTCCAAAAAAAAAAAAAAAACACCATAATATCACCTTTCAAAATCGTACGCTACACAATGGACGTTTCTAAAAATGTTCCTTCTTAACCATACTGAGCTCCACCTAACGCAGTTCTTATACTAGAACTTCAAAGTTGTTTACAGACGAACTAAATATTGTAATGTAAATCTTTACAGAGATAAAAGCAAGAACGGCTCAGTAATGAGCATAGCATACCTAACGGCGGAGTAGTTCACATCTCAGTGTGACCGCACCCTAACTTCACAAAAATATATGTAACAGAATGAAATGTGTGAAATCGGTTCTTTGATCTCAGTCACGTAGGATGTGGCGCAAGAAAATTATACTGAGGGACGTGTGTGATTACTTGAAAGATTGCAGTTTTTAGGGTTCCGTCTGGGTTCCGTACCCAACGAGAGTAAACAGGACCCTATTACTAAGCCTACGCTGTCTATCGGTCTGTCCGTCTTACCTTTTAACGGATGTATCTTTTGAACCGTAATATAGCCAGATAGCCAGTTGAAAATTTCACAGAATATGTATCTAATGTTACAGATTACGGATTAAATAAGAAATAATAATAAATTGAAAAAGAAAAAACTAAAGGGGGTTGTCGGAAAAAGTGGTTTATCGTGTGGGTTATGCAAACGCAATAGCGTATTTGACTGTATTAAAATATGATTCATGCTGTAGTGATCTTAGTAGGTTATTACTTATTTGATTTTTTTTATTACTAAAAACTGCAAAATAATGTCCTGATTTTCAGTTACTTGTTTGTGACGTCACTGTACCTAATCAAGGGGTGCCAACAATGTCAAAGGGGGCGGTAGGATAATAATTTAAATTTTGTTTGTCTGTTTTAATACATATACTGAACATTATGAGAATTAAATTGTAAGACTGTTTTATTATAATATATATAATATATAGACAATTTGCGATGTTTTCGTAAAAACCGTGATATACTCTACCTATTAGAAAAACTCGCGCTCAGGCGACCAAATCATCCACCGCTTGTTGGCTTGTCTGCATTGAAACTCGAGCTAGTACCGAAAAAAGCCTGCCAAAAACTGAAGAGGGCGAGGTAAACACGTATTGCACACATTGACATATTCTTACTAGTTCTACAAACGCACACTTCAATATTAAGCGCACACAACTGCAAATGATGTGGTCAAAATGTATACGAATGGACGACCGAGGGGGGGGTGTAAATGCCAAAGGGGAACAGTAGGTATAACGCTTCCATTTATTTATTTCTGAGCTTGTTGGTAAGTGCTAGGTTTGTTCACTACAGTTTCACCCTGAATTGTAAACTCTAACAGTTCAAAACTCTGCCCAGCTGTTCAGTGCGCCAGTCATCCCGAGAGACTAGCTGTTATATCTCTTTATGCTCTGTAATTTAACTATTACAATTCTTCACAAGTAGTTTAACATTTTAGTATGGAAACTGACAGGTTGCTGCGGCTGGCGTGTTTCTTTTTTTGGTTTTCAACAATTGTTATTATTTTAAATTATTTCATTATCCGTCTTTTTCTTATGTGAGTTATTCCCGTTTAACGTAGCAAAAAAAAAAACTCAATTATGGAGTAAAGTTCACTCCGAATACTTTGTCGAAATTTTCTTTATAGATTTTGCTTTTAAATTGTTCATAATCTAACTTGGTTTAATATTAATTAAATATTTTATAGGCATACAATTCAATATTGGTTTAATATTGTTTTCTTGGAAGGTTCTAGTTGTCATTTTTCATATGAATTTTCGGATTAACACACGTCTTAATTAGCATAATTATGATGAATCTATTTGAATCAAGACAGTAAATATATGTAATAATAATTCTGAAATGCCACATTATGTCGAGAGCGGTAGATTAAATTTAAGATTCACACCTGTAATATCGGTCTGTGACAATGTTTTCTAAAATATATTTTGATTTCACACGGTACAAAAAGAAATGAAAAAAGGTTATTCCTCTAAAAAAATTCACACTACCTCAGATTTATGTGTATCTAGATTTTACACGACAGCCAAATACATTAAAAAATCGCAAAAGATTTGCTTCATTAAACTATTTTAGCCCAGACCAATATTGCTTAAAATGCAAACCTTAAAATGTTTGCCTTTTGTCTTAAATTTCTCAAATTTGCACGTTAATCCTTTAAGAATATTGTTTTCATGCCATCTAGATAAGCCTTTGCTGATTTTGAGCTTCTGATATCATCATAATAATGAGATTTGTTGATCTAATGGTCTTGCTTCGGCGTATTAAAAGATTTTAGCGTAAGTATTTTTTTCTAGTTATATTTTTTTGACAATAAAATGTTTTTGATGTTCTCAATGATGAAAGGTCTCGACGTCTAGACGCAGTAAAAACCAACAATGATTTACTTACAGTGCAAATTGTAATGAAAAGTTTTAGTCAAAATGCTAAAGTTTGAGTAGGAGTACCTACCTGTTCATTAGAAAAAAAACTCAAATCTTTATGTAAAATGAGCTTTATTCATTGAATTATACAAGAGGTTTTTGTTTGGGTCTCTTTTCTAAAGGCCTCAAAAGCGTCTTAAGACTTTTTTTACCCAAATACCTCGAAACCTTCAAATGGCACGTTTCACCTGCCCCTTCCTTATTGTTTGTGAAATATTTCTACCTGAGTTGAATACCGTTGCGTTTTAACAAACTATTGTAATCTATAGTTTGTTAAATGTCCTCCAGAGAAGTATTTTCAGGAATAAAGGTAAGAATGACCATCAAATTAAAAATTGCAACTGTGGTACGTATTTATCACTAATTTCCTGGTAGTTTATTTTTGAAGGCAAAAATTGAGCGTAAGAATTTTGGGGTAGGTAAGACATCACTATTTCTATGAAAATATCCATGATAATTACAATCTGGGTGTCTGTAAACCACGAGTAAATCTTCTAGAAAATCGTAACGTAGACCACACAACAGGCGACGAAGTGGCGGTCAAACGCAAGTGTTAGATTTTACATGATTGATATTTTTTAAATATTATTGTACGGGACTGCTCTATCTTTTGGTGATGGGACATGTCTTGTGGTAGTACTCTTTTGCAGAGTCTGCCTGGGGAAGTATCAAACCTTTGCCAGTTATTCAACCGCCAAGCAGTGTGCAAACACTACTGTGTTCCGGTTTCCGGGCAATGTTTCCAGCGAAATTACAGGGCACACAGAGATTTGACATCTTATGTCTCGAGGTGACGAGCGCAGTGCATTGCCATCCAGGATTTTGAACTGTTGAAGTTCAAAATGCTTTGAGCTGTTATGGACAAGCGTGAAGAGCCATCAGGCGAGCGGATTCGCTTGTCTCGTCACTCTGTATCATAAAAAAAAGTCTGTGGTAGTAATCGAATTGTTTCAACCAGTCATTTAAAAATCCTTTAATTAAACTTTTAATTACGATACTTACTACTGATACATAAAACTATTTTAAAGTTTTTATTTGAATTAAAGTGATTATATAACATTAGCGCCATGTGCTTATAGTACCTCCACATCATAGTATATTTATAGCGAGTGTTGTAGCTATTTCACCTTCATATGAGAATCATAGGTACCGGAGATCATTATCAGCAGCCAGAAGACGTCCACTGCTGAACATAGAGCTTCCCCATAGGTCCCAGAGATAGAGAGATTTATTAGATAAAAATGTTAGCTCCATTTCCATAGTTTTTTTTTACAAATAAATACATTTATAGTACTTTATATCTTCAGAATTAAATTTAGTACCTATTCGTATTGTAACATTTAAATTTAGTTGTTATGCTACTTGTACGAGTTGCTATATGTGTCTAAGTCCTGTCAGACTTGCATAGTGTAAACCACTCAAGATGTCTAATGTAGTGAAAGCAACCTCACAGCTGTCTGGTAATGGTTACTGCAGCACATTACAAATGCAGTAACTACGAGAGCATGGTAACTGGGGGCATTTGTGAAACGACCTCGAGATCTCATATTGTGTTTAAGATGTAGAAGCATAATATAACGCATACTGGGCTAAGATATTTTTACTTGTAGATACGTTGTGCCCACCACTATATTGACTAGACGAATGCAAGGCACATTACCGTACTCGTTACAACCGTCTCTCAGTCACGCACTCCGAGTGTCCAACAACACATTGCAGCTAACTGTCTTAGTAAAATTAATTGTAATAAAATGCTTTCCTGTGTCTTAGTAAACTGCACAAACTACATACGCACTGTGAGAGACAAGAAAAATGATTTATTTCACGCGTAAGTACTGTATTTTGTATTGAAAGAGAAAAAATGCATAAATTGTTTTATATAAGTGGATGAGCGAGATGTGTAAATCGTCTTGAGTGAGAGAGTAGCAGCATAATCGACGACCAAAGCCAAACAAATCCGAATTCAGACGATCACCACGCCTGGCGGCGAGCCGTAGTTAGTTTTTAAAGCAGTGTAGTTCGCCTATAACATCTCTATTATTACATCTCACTGATACTGGGTGCTTATTTTCTATCTCACATGAGATTCCTTGGCGTAAACGCGTAAAGTCATAACATGAAAATATGTACTTCCACGGTGTTTCCACATGGGGTTCTTCAAAAGGTGCGTTAATAGATTCTTCGGGTCAGCGACGTAGTTGTGATGTCTCTGATGTTACAGTTATCAATAGGCGACTGTGATGTTTCCATCCGTCTGCTTGTTTGCCACCTATAATTGATAAATGAACTTTGTGTCTTTAGTCTCTATAACCACGTAAACTCGAAACACTGCCGCGTTACAATATCTGCACAGAATTGGCAATGTCAAGTTTGCTAATGTGATGAGGTTCGTAACACGCTCGTTTTGAACTGTCTAAATAACGGGGTGCAAGCGAACGCGTTACGTGCGCGTTTGTCAAGAGAATGTAGTATCCGATCAGAAGATCATGTTTACTGTGTTACTTTTAACAGTGGTTACCGTGTTATGTGCGCTCATACAGAATCAGGGCCTTAGCGCGGTGTTTTAACGTTGGGTAAAAATGTCACAAATCAAATGTGTCAAATGTCTTAAAATCCCCGAGTCACCGACATTGCTATTAAAATTTGCAAGTTGAAGTGGCAATGGGCAGCCCACATCGCTCGAAGAACTGATGACGATGGGGAAGAAAGGTTCTTGAGTGGAGACCACAAATTGGAAGACGCAGCGTAAGCCTCCCACTAGATGGACCGACGACATTGTGAGAGTCGCGGGCATCCAGTGGATGCAGATGGTAGGATGTCGTTCAGTGTGGAGGTTAAAGGGCTTCTTCTGGCTGATGATGATAATGAAAAATTTCACACTGTTTTGACGCAACGCTTCACAACGTACATATAAATCTAAACAAATTGATACATTTTATTAGCGGTAGGTTAGAACGAATTCCATGATTTGTTTACATTGTTGATTATAAAGTTACAAGTGAAATGGTTTTACATGCAACGTTAATGTGTAAATTTTGACTTTGATATCACTTTAAAATTAAGTAGATGCTAAAATAACATTAATGAACACTGCTTGAGTCCTAATGGACCTCTCGTCAAATTATAAAGTTTCCACTTTTAAAGTTAGTCGTAGAAAAGTCGATTAAAATTCTGTAAGTGAGCGAGGGACTATTTTTGGTAATTAATGGCTAATTTAAGTTTGTGGGACATATTTTTACCCGACGATGCAAAGTTCAGGGGAAATAATTATAGTTAGCGTGTACCTACGTATTTTGTATGCATGTTAGTATCTACAAACGCCTGATCCGATTTTGAAAAATTAGGTGTCCATAGATTCTTTTAAATTCAGAGATGATCACTGGGTAATAAGATCTTGGTCCCCTCCATCTGATAGAGAGGCTGGCCCCTAGGTGGATTTAGTGGATCGAATCTCATATAAGCCGGCTGCACCCTAATGCAGCTGAATATCCTTCGAAGATATCCCCTCCGATCACCAGTAAATATGTCATTTAATATAACATGTCTTGAAAAAAAGTGTGGTTAGACGTTTTTTTTGTTCACGTGATTTTTGTGGAATATTCGTCATATAATTGTCGCCATCAAGTAAACCTTGTTTAAAGACATTTAACAGTTATGTTACGTATTATATTTCAGTTACCGTTACAGTTATTAACAGGATATTTACATTGATAAGGTTCTGGATGGAGCTCCCGATAATTTGGCGCAGTGGATGCACCATGTTCACGGGAAGACTGAAGAATGCAGGTGGTTGGTCGAACAGTTCAAACTTAGGTGTAGGCAAAACGATCTACGCTATCTTTTTACATTTGTTTTCTACCTTTTTTAGGGTTCCGTAGGCCGACAAGGAACCCTTATAAATTCGTTCTGTCCGTCTGTCTGTCTGTCCGTCTGTCCGTGCATCCGAATTTTTAATGACAGGATTTAGTTACGCGTAACATTTGTTTTTGATTTTCCCCGGAGTTATGATGGCGCGTCCTACATGGTTAATATTGGGCTCGTGCGTGTTATATCAAAGCTTATTTTCTTGTTGACAAGGTAGAGATTTCTTCACAGTTTACCTGATCACTGAAAAGGTGTGGTCAAAGACGGTAAACATCTCAATCAATACGAAAAGGTCAATTGGCTCTCGAATGAGCAATAAACCTTTAAACGCTTGGTGCTGGATTTTCTACTGAGTATGGAAAATATACAAAAATAAACTCTTTATTGACATACCTAAATCTTTTTTTTTCAATGAGCATTAGAGCACATCGCTCGATCGGATCTCTTTAGCACATTTTCAACATTTTATAAGACAAACATTTGGTCAGTAAGAATATAAAAACTAATATGTTTTTTTTTTATGAGCGTTTTAAAGACATTTTATTGCTTTGTATTGTGTATTAGTTTGGTTTCAGAGATTTAAAAAAAAGTTTCGAATTATTTCATTTCGGAATCAAAACATCGCCAAAATCACTTCACGTAATTAATGGACGCCCCCTAATTGCTGCATATTAGCCATGTTATTCGAAAGAAAATGTCTTACAGTTTAAAAAAAAGAACACTAGGTAAATATGATTTTTTACCTTCCAAAATGTCGCAAATGTGTGAAGGACATAAATCTGACAGCTGGTGAGCGCAGCTTTAAGATTGGGCCTAAAGCAAAATCTTCAATCTTTGATTAGATTTTCACAATAGTAAATCATGTCCAAAATCGAAAAAAAAATACGTTAAGAAACTTCAATATATAAGTAAAGATCGACCCTGACGAAAACATGGTAGGATAAAATTTTCTCGATAGAAAACCATCACAAAGTTACCTCTAATTTTCAACATTTTTGGTTTGCATTCTGTTTTGGTACATATTATTGAACAATAAATTATGTAAATATTATCACTCATGTATAACCTAGAGCTGACCCTAGCAATTTTTAAAAATATTGTCTATTCTATAAGCTATGAGAGTAGAAAGCACTTGGCGCTTACAACATTTTTAATCCGCGCAATACGCTGTCTTTCGTCTCGCGTGACACAAGCTTGAGGCATCGGTTTGTTGCACCGATCAGTTACCATCGCTCTGTTGAGACGGGTAGTCCATGTCAGTTCAGACGTCGAGTACGCAAGCTTGGTTCCGCGCGTCGTCGCGCCGCCCGTGTTTGTTATCCGTACATGCGCTGGGTGTGGCGAGATGCGCGGGGGAAATCAGAATTTATCCTGCCATTAGGCCCGCTCTTAATGACTAACTGTTGCCTGCGACTTCGTAAGCGTAGATTTTTATAAAAACTTTCACACTTTTACCCGTGTAACCTTGTACTTACATAGTCTGGTAATTGCAAATTTTAATTTGATTATTTTGCTCGTTCAATTACTTGAAATTGCATCGCGTGACCATACGGTATAAATTACTGATCGTTTAGGCCAAGCACAGTTTCACTTCGTATTTTCTTGGATCATGGAGAGCACTCGATGCTCGTGGCTATTTGAAAAATATGGGTTATTTCCACACCTGCCGTTGGGTAAAGCCTCTTCACTCACAGTCAAACCGTCTCGCCTGTCGTAGTCGCCACCAAAATGGCATACAGCTAACGGCAGTGTAGGAGAACCATTGCTTGGTTGTAGGCAAGACTACAGTAGATCCACCTGTTAGCAGTAACTGCTAACAAGTGGATCACATTAAAAACAGACTTCAAATATAATTATATGAAAAACGTAATAAGTGCTTATAAAATTTGAGTGTTGCCCTCGATTTCCCTGGGATCCCATCATCAGATCCTGACTTGGTGACAATGGGACCAAATTGATAAGTATTTAATGGGATAAAAGATAAGTATTTGAAATCGGTCAACAGTTAGCGGAGATATCGATGAACATACATAAATATAAAAAATACAGTGGAACGTAGAACCTCCGCCTTTTTTGAAGTCGGTTAAAAATAAGCTAATAACTTAGTTTTTTATGTTATTTTTTATATAGGAATAGATGCGTTTGACCGCCAACTCGCCTGATGTTAAGTAATGCGGTCTACGATGGAAAATTGCCTAGAAGACACTCAGATTATAACTATCGGGGAACGCCATGCGCCATTCGCGCAGCGCATTTATTGTCTTATTTAAGATCTATAGTCACTATTATGGTGGTCGGATAATGCGCTATTCAATGTGACGGCACTCGCTTCGATCCTCTGCCAATGACTTATTTAATACTACTTAAATGATGTGGAGTTTTTTTAGTTCATTATTACTCCAAATATGTATAATTTTCTATCGTAAAAACCCCCACACTGAACGACAGCCTGCCATCTGCATCCACTGGATGCCTGCGACTCTCACGACGTCGTCGGTCGATGTTAAGGCCGGTTAATGGTTGGCTAATAGTAATGGTTGATTCACGAACCGGAAGACGCAGCGTAGGTAGGCCCCCACTAGATGGACCGACGACATCGTGAGAGTCACGGGCATCTAGTGGATGCAGATGGCAGGTTGTCGTTCAGTGTGGAGGTTAAAGGGGGAGGCCTATGTTCAGCAGTGGACGTCTTCTGGCTGATGATGACGATGAATGGTTGATTGGTAGTTAGATATAGATTCAAAAAAAGAAGGATGGCTACCCCAGCTATGCCTTTACGCAAATGTACGATTGATGTTCATACTATGAATGGCTCTGACCTGGAGATTGCACGTTAGTTTGTTGATGGTTGCAGTTCTGGAAAAACTGTGTATAGAAGGTAGATAGATTCTCTTAACTCCCAGAATATAGCTCGACGCTATCTCTCTCACTCATTTGATGTTTTTTTAAACAAAAACTATCTACTTTATAAAAAATTGCATCGATCATTTTACTAGGTTACTATAGGTATCAAAATATGTAGATTAAAAATATATATAATTATGAAAAAGGGGTTTAATAAACAGTTTTTCCTATTTATTTTGGTCAATAAAAAATATTAAAACAAAAATGTGTTCTAAACATTTTGAAATATTAACCTAGTAATATTATGACCGAAGTACATTTTACAAAAGTATTTTATGGAAAAAAATTATGCGCAAGCGAGGTTGCTGCCTCCACCCGTGAATCTAGCACTAATACATTTTGTTGATTTCTTCTAAAAATATTTGATTTCTCTAGATATGGACTTAGAGTTCAGTGTATAACATAGATTAAGAGAATAAGAGAGTATTTTTTATAAATAATCTGCAATGTAATTATGCTATATCTATAGGTTTCTACTCCATGTAACTATCATACACTAATTGGTCCATTTCGGTTTAAAAAAAACATACTTCTCCTTTCGCCTGTTGATATTAAAATAAAATTTGAATGTTTGCTTTAGTGAAATTGTTCTTGTAGATTCTAAAAATCAAGTTTTAAAGTCGTAACCCATTCTAAAACCCAAGTCTTAAAGTCGTAACCCATTCTAAAACCCAAGTCTTAAAGATCGTAACCCATTCTAAAACCCAAGTAACTTTATACAGTGATAAATCAGGCCACGGGCAGCATATTTATTCAGTATGAAACTTAGATTAGAATGTAATTTCTTTACTGATTTACAGGAATGATACGTAATACACAATATGTATCTCGATAAATCTAATTTTATTAATGTTGACACGTCTGAAAGAAATCTAACATTAATTCTTGAAGAAAATTATACGTTCAAAACAAAAAGCTAAAACTTCCTAACGAAGAAAGCAATAAACTCTTTTACTTTCCTTTTCCTTACAAAAGTATAAATTAAAAGGGTACATTACAGTTCTTGTCCAACTTGAGCGTCTTGAGCTTTGCCTCGCCAAGCGGCTTGTTTTCATTTCCCCTCTGGGAGTAAACTAAGAGATTTTTTACAGATAGGTATAAAAATGTGTGTATTCAACTTAAATTTGACGGCTTTCGATTCCATAGAGTAATGGTAGGCAAACGATAGCATGGCAGCCAGTTCGATACTCTATGATTTATTTAGTAAGTACTCAATTATATTATGTGCAGTATCGATCCCATCGATCAAAAACGGTAAAGGTAAACATTGTGAGGTAAACTGTATGTCTATTGTCGAAGTTCAAAGGTTTTTTTAATGATACTGAGTGACGAGAAAAGCGAAGTGGCTCGCCTGATGGCTTTTCACGCTTGCCCATAACAGCACAACGCCACTCAGTATTTTGAATTTCAACAGTTCAAAACCCTAGATGGCAATGCACTGCGCTCGTCACCCCGAGATATAAGATGTCAAATCTCCGTATGCCCTGTAATTTCGCTGGAAACATTGCCCTTAAATCCGGAACACAGTAATGTTTGCACACTACTGCTTGGCGGGTGAATAACTGGCAAAGGTGTGGTACTTCCCCAGGCGGAAGAAAAGAGTCCTACCACTACAAAGACATATTATGATATTCGCCAACAAGCATGGCTATTATGGTCACAGAAAATGACACATCGACACGCGCGTGGCCAGTTATTTAGCGATGGTATTGAAACTACATAATATATTTAAGTGCTAAATAAATGTCATCTATTATATGGAGGATAGACTAATGCTATAGATTTACCTACCTGTCTCAATCTTATTTTTCCGTTCCATTGAATATGAGTATAAATTCACTACAATATTGCTCTAACGAGCATTGAAAACTTATAACAACACAACAAACTTTAGATTTTGAGTGAACTCTTGAGCAAATAGTTATTTACTGACTTCTAGAGCAATGTTAAAAATCTATAAGTATAAGTATAACTTACTTAGTTTGAGCTCTTGAATATATCTGTGTTATATATCTGCTAGTTCTGTTAGAACTTAATAAGTTGTTGACCAAATGTGACTAAAAGTATGTCATTTAAAAAGTCTAGACAATTTAGAATATTTAGTGCATATAACTATATGTTGTATAAATATTAATACTATTAGCATAAAAAATAAAATAAAAATACATTTGGCTTATAATAGTGTTGGAATCGGAGACCGAGGCTATATTCGATTATTTTTTTCAACTTTTTGTTTACGAAAGCTTACTATAAAGTAGGTAAATTTCAAGGCAAAATAAAAAATATTAGATATTTCGTGGCTATATTTGATTATTTTTTTCAACTTTTTGTTTACAAAAGCTTACTATAAAGTAGGTAAATTTCAAAGCAAAATAAAAAATATTAGATATTTCGTGGCTATATTCGATTATTTTTTTCAACTTTTTGTTTACGAAAGCTTACTATAAAGTAGGTAAATTTCAAAACAAAATAAAAAATATTAGATATTTCGTCACTATATTCGATTATTTTTTTCAACTTTTTGTTTACGAAAGCTTACCATAAAGTAGGTAAATTTCAAAGCAAAATAAAAAATATTAGATATTTCGTGGCCATATTCGATTATTTTTTTCAACTTTTTGTTTACGAAAGCTTACTATAAAGTAGGTAAATTTCAAGGTAAAATAAAAAATACCTAAAGTAATTATAAAAATCATCGACAATAGGCCACCAGAATATTTTTTTCTTTTAAAAAAACCTGTCCATAAATAAAACTACACCACAACAAAATTGTATTACGAGTATGTTTAAAATTAAGGAAGATAATAGAAAAAATTTAACGTCTTACTAGGCAGAAAGCGCAGGATACTTACAAATGACGTCACATGGAAATTCGCCATACAAACTCCATACTGACACTGACACTGCTTAAAAGCGACAGGCATTCCTTCCTTATCCGAACAAAAAAAAAAGGCTTATTTAAATGTTTTCTTCACGAAATAAGTGCATTACATTTAATTATATTATTTACTATATATTATTATATTATTTACGATAGCTTATTATATTCGGATATTTTAATCAAGTTTGATATAATTATTACGTCCTAAAAAATATGGTTTGTCTGTTATGGATGAAGCTGTACATTCTAAACATTCATAACCTATTTTTGGATCAATCCTACACAGTTTGACTATAAATTAATCTTCCGAAATGATTCTGATTTCTATTCTTGTATCAAGATATATTTTTTTAAATATAGTTTATATCTTCGATTGGCCTCCATCCTTCTGATGGTATCTCCTTTCGTGGTAATTTACGATTAATTTCAAACACATCTATAAATAGTAACTGTTGTTAATCCTTGAAACGGAAACAGGGTAACTGTTGTTTAAACCTCGAAATAGAAACAATATTGCTTTTACCTACATTAAGGCAAAATGTGTAGCTTGTTTAAGAAACAACATCCGAAAACAACAAATGACTTTAAAATTTCACAAAACAGTTTCAATAACATTTATTTTCTAAGAATACAGATAGCACACTTAACTGATTCTTGAATGTTTAATCGAGCCTAAAAGTTCCGTTGAATTTTGCTGCGTTCTGAGCCTCGAACTTCTGTTTCGTATCCTCAATCCTCAACCTCACGTCCTTAAGGAAATGTTCTTAACTTTGAAATCGTGTTTTGTTTAGTAGTTCTAATAAATGAATCTATGATAAATTTTAACCTTTTTATCCAAAAACGCTCGTTAAACTATTCTACTGCTACTCAATAAAGAATTGTTTCGCTTTCACTCGTGACACTTCTCGTTGGCAGAAAGTTGACAAACCATTGCATAGAATAAATAAGCTTATCGAACAATCAATTTATATGATAAAAAAAGGATAATAACAAAGCGAGATGTAACGGCGATGGCGCCACATTCTCTTTTAAAAACACCAAAGGTGATTTAAACTATTATAAGTATTCGAAATTGATGCACGTGCGTGAAATCCGTAAAATTAAATCAATATTTGTCGAAACCATCGATGTAAGTGAATTTGAATATTGAATCTGAGATAGGAATGTACATTATGCTTATATGGTAAAAACTATGCACTTTAGTTTTCGTCATAAAAATCTACTGTAGCACAATTTATACGTTGAGATAAGGTGAGAAAATATTAAGATTACAAGTTAGAATACGGAAGTGAGAAGAAAATGGCGATGCCACTCCTCAGGCAATTATCCAACTTGGATAATGGACAAGGAAGCGCTCTGCACCTGAGACGAGGAAATTTTAGTTTACAACGCCATCCATAAGGCACAATTTCATTATTATTTCTACAAATAACCTCCCATCTATGCCGTGAAATAAGCTCGATGTCACAAGCGAAAATAGACTTTACTGGAGTAGTCGGTAAGATATAGGTCGTTGAAGTAATTTTTATGAGTGACACTAAGCTTGTCGTAAGAATTCTCATCAAAAGGTAAAGAACACAATACGGCGAATGTACCTTTCATGTCTTTCGCGAAGATAGGATATTCTGTTTACTTTCTGGCAGAAATAGCTGGCGTAATGAAAAATAACTTATTTTCCTTGTTTAATGTTTTATTGAACAGAAAAGCGGCTTGTGTACTTTCAATAAAAACCCGTACGAAGCGCTTTGATTCCACTTTTATTGTGCAAACTGCTAGTCTGTGGAATGCGTTGCCTGAATGGGTAGTCCCCGATAAATACAATCTGGGTGTCTTCGAATCACGAGTGAATCGGTTTCTTCTAGGCAAGAATGCTCCATCGTAGACACCACATTATCACTAAAATCAGGCGAGTTGGCGGTCAAATGCAAAGTTAATAATACATTTAAAAAAAAATGACGAATAATATTTTTTGTACTGGGACAGTGTTTGGCCTCTGTCCTCCAAAACAACACAAAAAAACACTTAAAATACCCACAATAAGTAAAATAAAAGTCGGAAACTCTGGAAGAAGGAACGAAAGAAACCGAAGAAATAAAAAGATACAGGTAAACTTTCTTGTCGCATTTTACAAGTTCCCCGTCTAAGATCGGATTAAAGGTTTATCATCCACTTCTCTGATACATCCCCGAGATAACCATAAGCGCGTAAACTCACTCTAATGCTGGTTTAGCTCTTACAGCTTATATTTCACTTAGTCTTCGGTTTTTAGAAGAAGTTGTCTATCTATTCTGAAAACTGTTTCTTAAATTGACTTATTTGATCTATCATTTTGTATAAATCTTCCCAGGGCCACCAAGAGACCGGCCTAGCCGAGTTTGGGGTCCACTGGTAATAGGTACAATGTACTTACGCATTATAGTTAAATAACTCTTGGCATTCTCTACGTTAACATGTAAACATTTTTGGAAATAAACTTTACTTTACTTACTAATATAAATAGATGACATTTCGGAGAAATAATAATCTTAGTAGTTTAATTTTTAACCCCCGACTCAAACAGAAGGGTGTTATAAGTTTGACGTGTGCATCTGTGTGTGTCTGTTTGTGATATCGTAGGTCCCAAAAGGCTGGATCGATTTTGATTTACTTTTTTATATTTGAAAAGTGACTTGAGCGTTCAGCGTTCGAAGATTATCAGCTCTTATACGAGTACATAGATTTTTTATACCCGAATAAGGGGTATAAAAAAATCAATGTATATTTGTATACTATAATCCTCGACTATTTTATTCATTCACGTGCAATGTGCACACAGTGTTCACTTCTAGGTCCTGCATAGCCATGTGTATTATATGTATTATAAATACCTATCTTTAAGATAATTAATTTGACGATGGTACGGATAGTTCAGTGAACCAAGAAAAAAACTCAGCTGCGGTTTAACCCGCTTTGACAATCCTACAGAAAACATTAATTTTTCTGCAATACAAAGCAACCTATGCCGATCACTGGCCCTTGAACATTTCAATCACATTCAAAAAATCACGTCAATCTGTTACTTTTGTGCTGCGTGGAAGAAACCAACAAACACCCTTTCGCTTTTATAATATTAGTATAATAGGATTGAAGTTATATGATTATTTACGGGATATTTACCGTGATAAGGTTGTGGAAGGAGCTCCCGATATTTCGGCGCAGTTACATGCACCATGTTCACGGGAAGACTGAATAATCATATAACTTTAGTGAACAACCGTGATAGTTTAAAACAGTGATAGGATTGAGTTTGGCATTTTGTCTGATGTAAATCAATGATGGATGCCGTCGACGACGGAACACGTTTACAGAGAAGTAACCCTTGTTTATTTATCCCAATACTAGAAAAAACTAAAGATCCTACTTTAGATGAAAGAAACATCTCCAAAAAGGTACGTAAAGATGTATAATTATACATACCTACTTAATTAACCAATGAAACAAAAGAAAGTAGAAAGTATTGCCAATATTTTATTAGGCTAATGTAATGTTGATAGACAGAGTAGCTGACGTCATCACAAAAACAAGATGGCGACGTATAAATTGGAAATAAAAATAAATTCTTTAAATAAAGTATTTTCAAATGAAATTGAGGTTTGGTACATCATTTTATGTTCAGGTATACCGCTTGCGGAAATTATCCGTTAAAAACCGTTATTATTTAATTAAGAAAGGAAATTGTATTAAATAAAATTTGCTTACAATTTACTGTGACTAGAATGCGAGGAAAATTAATGCCGTTAAAATGTCATATGAATTAGTTTCAGGTTCAAGTTTTACGTAGAAAACCACACTTTTTTTTCTGTGCGGAAAACAAATGTTTGCCAAAACAATGTAATAAAAAACAAGTCCGGTATTAGCTATCCCCTAACGACTAATAGACCAATCCATCAAGTTTACGTGATAAACTTTTGGCGACGCGGTATACCAATAACTAATAATTAATCTGTGACGCTACTAATGAAAGTTGGAATGAGGTTCTAATAATAAAGTCGTAATGAGGTAGCAGCTTTGGTCCTAATGCCTTCCAGAGGTCCGGCTGCGGATCCACATGATGAGACCAAAGTACTTCTTATATTACCTTTTCTAAGATGAGTACCTACTATCTACCACAGAAAAGAAAAAAATACAAAAATAGTATTTTTTTCTTGTCTCTGTTCTGTAATAAGGTAATTATTTATTGGAACGAAAGGGGCTAGACGGAAAAAATTAAGACCCAAAGTTGTAATGACACTTTTTTCTATAGTTGTAAGCCGTGTGGCGTGCGCGTGTTTCTTTGTCTGTCTCTCTCTCTCTCTCATAGAAAGGAACTTCGTTCCATCCGGGTGTCCCTCGACACCTCTCAAGTTTTTATTTATTTTAAGTAATAAGACTCATATCATTCCACATGAAACTATTAAAAGTCACTTAAATTCTAACATATTTAAATAGACCTAACATTATTATATTTATTCATGTTAAAATTATGTGGTCCGTAATACAGTATTGTCGGTTGCATGTTAGACGTAATGAATCTTGGCATAGCCAGTTTTCTTAATTCGTAAATAGGCATGCGTTTGATCGTCATGTCACCTGGATGTGAGGCTGCGTTCTACAATCAGAACTCTTGCGCACGCTTTTTTTTTAACGCGAATAAGTCCGCGTTTGACCACCAACTCGCCTGTTGGTAAGCGACGATGTGGTAGAAGATGAAGCGCGCAGACTTAGAAGATACTTATTCACTCTCGCCTTAAAAAGGCCCAAATTATATATCTCAGGAAATCGCTTTCACCATTTTAACCAATTTCAAAAAAAGAAAAGCACGTTCTCAGTTCGGTTCTATTTTTTAAGTTTGTTACCTGAGAACTACGTATTTTATGAACCTATTTTAAATATTACTAAACTATTTGAAATAATATACTTTCCGATTTGGTCCCATAGCAATATTGGACTAGCACGGTGGAAAAGGGCCCATCTCTCTCTGAGTGAAGGCTTGTGTCCGAAGATAGGCTGATTATGATGATGATTTGTCCATTTGGACAGGACAACGTCTGTCGTAAGCAAGTATACAGATAAAATGTTAGTGTAATCTTGAAACTATCCCACGGACCCAAAAAGCTATCATATTTTACCCCACAATAAATTGACGCTATGGCTTCATACCACTTTGCTGTATCACCTATTCACTACACTTCCATCTGGCACTCAACTATTTACGAAGACTGTTATAACACCCGCCGCCCATCGACTCGAAAACTTGCAGGCGAACTACTATCATTTAATATGACGACCCAATAAATTTGACTAATATACCATTACCGGAATAAGAAATAAGTTCCATATTTCATCCTCTTATCTCCTCACACTTGTCTCTTGACCACAGTATAGTAGCAGTAAGACAACTTTGTGGGTAGTAAAATAGTTTCGCGTTTTTTTTAAATGTAATAATCGGCAATAAAGCAGACTGGCCACTTCATGGCAAGGACATGTGATATAGCTACCTGTAACACCAGGGGCATCACAAACGCGTCGCAGACTTCGTACTTTTGATAAAGTACGAAGTAGGGATAGAGTTGCCATTAAAAATATACTTAACATTTTTACAAAAAAATATTGGCACGCAAGGTATTACAGGATAGATAATGTTGATTGATATGGTTTTTGAATACAGAAAAAGAGCTATCAAAAGTGTTGCTGACTTTTTATCGTCTGTCTGCATTGAAAAATACGTCAATATTTTAGTTCGGTAAATTACTTTTGTTCCTAATCCTCCCAAACACATAGCAACAGATTGACTTGATGTTTTGCATAGAGATACATAGTTGAAGAGCCGCAGCTAGTACCGAATTAGAAAGAACTAGCTGCGTCCCGCGGTTTCACCCGCGTGGTGATGAAAATCACCGGCATATGACATACCGGTTTCTTCACGGTGTTTGCCTTCACCTTTTTGGAGTGATAGCATCGAAACTGCATAAAATGTATTTAAATAATAAAAAAGTCATTGGTGCAGACGAGGATCGAACTGGGTGCTATCTAATTGTAAAGCGGACATGCTACCACTTAGTCACCATCGCATACCCGGTCACCATCGCACTTTCAGTCACCATGACTCCAAGCGACAAAATACAAAATTGAACTGAAGCTAGAGTTCAGTGTAATCAGTTTTTCTATAGTTTCTCTACTCCACTATACTGCCGCTAACACGACCTGCGACGTTGCAAAACAAAACTAATAACTACACCTACTGCTCGTTACTGCACTGTGACGTGTCCTCTTTCCTCCCTCTCCTGTGTCGAGAATTAATAAACGAGTGACACTAATTGGTGAGAGCTTCCCTTCTTTGTGAAACCACTCACAATGAAAATTCTTTAAAAAATCTCGCCTAATACTTGGTCGTCGTATTTTTTCGGCCATTATTTAAAACGACAGAATATTACACGTAGAGGCCTGTCTTTAGATTTTTTTCTAAAAGAAAATTTGTGTTGAGACCAATTTTGAGGCTCCGCGTTGCTTGAATAGAGGTAATTGACATTTTTTTTGTTTTATTTCGGGCAGTAAAATAATTTTTCTGAGGTTGAACATTTGGGAAGAATGTTTATGTAAGCTAATGGCCAGTTATTGTAATGAGCAATGTTATAATGATCTCATAAAACGTACTACTGTCAGAATTTTGCTGTTCAAAAACTGAGTACTTAATTAAATTGTGCCGTTTCCAGTAGTATGTATTCTTAGTCTAGTAATACTGTTTTTTCTTCAATATATTTACGTTTAGTGCATTTCGCATTTTTGCAGTTTTTTTTTCTTTTATCTTGTATACTAGAATACATAGTTTATTAACAATATGGAAAAAATATCAGCAGTTCCATACATTTTGGAAAGCATAAATGACCGTTTTCTATGATATAGCTGTTTTTTGCGATTACATAGTTGTCCCATAATAAAAGTGATTCATAATGAAGGGAACTATGGACCCCTTTTGGCTTAGTAGACCCTTTCCGCGTAACCCAATATAGGTCCTAAATAAACGACAATAAATGAGTTGATAATGAATAATAACATTGTAAGCTAACTAAATAAATCATACCAAAGTACTTTGGTAAAAAAATATTTCGCTGTTTCCATACTATTTATATGTTTTTCCACAAAAGATAATATTAAAGTCATCGATGTCAATCTCTGGTGTCATTTACTCTTAGCAATTACAGGGTTACGCATATACCCTGTACAAAGCCAAAAGGAGATCATTTTACTTATCATTATGAACAACATTTACTATGGGACCAACCCTGAAATCGGGGGAAAAAACAGGTGTTCCTCAAATTTTGTCGCGTGTCTATGACCATTTTTTATGGAACAGCTGTTTTTTTTGCGACTTCAGTGTTGGTCCCACGTAAAAAAATTCATAATGATGAGCACAACGACCTCCTTTCGGCTTAGTACAGGGTATATACGTAACCCTGTATACTTTACATAAACAGCACATTTACTGAGTAACTTTTCATGAAACCAAATCTGGGTTTCATGAACCCAGACTGGGTTTGTTGAAAACAAAGGTCATTACCAGAAACGTTACGCAAAATTTCAGCAAGATTATTACAGATAGAACAAAATAGTGGGTATCATAATAGTTCGTAAATTGTGTCTATCCAGAGCCGTCGCCATTTTGTTGACATTTTAAGGGATACAAAAGAAATTTCAAGACTATATTAAATTTCCGCAGCCCACGTCTTCCGATTGCTAAAATTATAATGTATAGAAACTATCATCAAAATGTCACTGAAGGGTTTAATTAAAACTGGCTATCTAGTACGGCTCGCAAGATACAGCCGTTAAAAGGTAGGACAGACGGACGGACGGATGGACGAATGGAAGGACAAAAAGACAGCCAGACAGACGGACAGACAGCGTAGGTTTAGTAATAGGGTCCTGTTTTCACCCGTTGGGTACGAAACCCTAAAAACTCGATAGTTGATTGAATCACGCGTTACTCTGCGGAAGATAATCTTCAAAACTGTTTCTTTGTCGAACTTATAGTGTATTTCGGCTTAAAAATAATTGATCCTAAATTATTTATTGTAGTTAATGCTACATTTAGACGAAAATTCACTAGAGATTCGTCGAAGAAACAGTTTTAATAAAACTCTACTCGATAGTATTCTTGCTGTCATGTTTGCTTGCTTGTCGAGTTGACGAATTCTTTTCTGATTAGTACCAGCGTTTTGTGTAGCCCTATATCATCATCAGCCAGAAGACGTCCACTGCTGAACATAAGCCTCCCCCTTTAACCTCCACATTGAACGACATCCGGCCATCTGCATCCACTGGATGCCCGCGACTCTCACAATGTCGTCGGTCCATCTAGTGGGAGGCCTACCTACGCTGCGTCTTCCGGTTCGCAGTCTCCACTCAAGAACCTTTCTTCCCCATCGGTTATCAGTTCTTCGAGCGATGTGGCCTGTCCATTGCCACTTCAACTTGCAGATTTTAATAGCTATGTCGGTGACTCTGGTTCTTTGGCGAATATCTACGTTCCGAATTTTATCGCGCAAAGAAACTCCGAGCATAGCTCTCTCCATTGCCCTGTATAAGCCATTGCAATTGTTAATATTGATACAATTCGGTCCACTCATTAGTTTAACTGAGAAATAAATGGAAATTACCACGGCTGTCAACCACTTTAATTACTTTATTAACTGGTCCAGTTTTTCACTCATGTAACTCTACCAAATTATTCATGCATTCATTTGTGGTCTGTAAAATAAAAGTAGTAAAAGACTTAGTAATTACCATCATCATCAGCCAGAAGACGTCCACTGCTGAACATAGGCCTCCTCCTTTAACCTCCACACTGAACGAGATCCTGCCAACTGCATCCACTTGATGCCCGCGACTCTCACAATGTCGTCGGTCCATCTAGTGCAATGGTTCTTAAACTTTTTGTAGCCACGGACCACTTTCAATGTTTCAGTAACACTACGGACCCCTTGCGAAGAGAATTTTAAAATAAGAAAACAGTGTTTCTTGACAGTTACTTGATTATTGGTTTTGTTTATTTAAATAACAGAACTGCATACTTCAAACGAATTCTAGTAGGTAAATAAACCTCGGGAATGTGGACCCCTAGCGCTCGTGTCATGGACCCCATAGGGTTCCATGGTCATCTGGTCATCAGAAATGAAACTTAGTGTTTTATTATTATATTAATAGGCTTACGTTTGACCACCTACTCGCCTGATGTTAAGCGATGATGCGGTCTACGATGGAGCACGCTTGCTTAGAAGAAACCAATTCACTCGTGACGTGAAAACACTGAGATTGTTATAAAAATATAATATAATGTTGGTAAAAAAAAGAGTACTTTTTACTTATATTCCATGGCGTGTTAAATAATATTAAAACCAATGTTACAATACAAACGAAAATGGATGTTTTATGTTTGTGATCTCTTCTTAACAAAACATAAATAAGATTGAACTCTGAAAAAACTCCAGAGCATTAAAAAGCATGAAATGTTTACCTTTAATTAACGCTGTACAAAATGTCTAATATTATTTTCCAACATATTTTACACCTGTTACCAAAAAGGCTAAAGCGGTAGCAAACAGAAACGTGAAAATATATTTCCTCAGTTCCGTTTTTGCGGAAAATGAAACGCAAAAATGTTATATGTATTCGTGAAAGAAAATTCGAGACAAACGTGCCAAAAGCATACCGTATTACAGAACGAAAAAGTTTAACAACACATAGATTATTTTCATAATTAACATGTTAATTCTAATAACAATACGAGCCGTTTGCCCTTTGATCATTATATAGTTTGGATTTGCCTTAAACTCAAGGTAGTACTGAAAAAAGTCTGCCGAAAACTGAAGGGGGCGAGGTAAACACGTATTGCACACACTGACATATTCTTAATAGTTCTACAAACGCACACTTCAATATTGAGCGGCACAAAACTGCTAACGAGATGTTCAAAATGTTATCATAATTTATGAACGACCAAGCGGGTGTAAGTGTTACAGGGAAACTATAGGTATAACATTTTCATATTTTTTTCTATGCGTTTGCCCGATGGGATATCTCATCAGTTAAATAGAGAATGAAGAAACTCATACATTTTCTTCTCCTATTTAACTCCTATAGGGTAACAAATAAAAAAAAATACTTATACATGTGAGCCTAAATACCAACTTCCACCTTTCAAACTCTAAAAAATTTACGAACTCTTATATAAACTTTCAACCCCTATTTACACCCTATTAGGGTACGATTTTTTAATTAACCAGTATAGTACGAGTCAGGTTCTGCACCAGTACATAAAATACAAAAAGTCCTATGTCCATGGAGGAATAAATTTGCATTTTGCATTTTTGATTAAATGCAAGTTTGACGTTTTACCATTTTTACACTAGATCAAATACATAAATACTAATGTTAAAAAAAATGGTTTGGTTTTTACTTTTTCATTTTATTATTATTTCTTAATTAATCCGCCGTTAAATTAAATGTCATACTATATGAAAATTTCAATTGGCTATCTAGTAAACGTAGGACAGTGTGACGGACAGACGGAAAGACAGATACACAGCGTAGGCTTAGTAATGGGGTCCCGTTAACATGCTTTGGGTACGGAACCCTAAAAATAATGTAAAATATGAACATGACTGTCCGTAAGTGCTCATAGCTTAGTCAATCTCGATCTGAAACTTCTACACCTTCAAATTTGCTTAGAACCCCACATTTAAATCAGGATTTACAGATCACTGGTGAACCCAGTGAACTGAACCAGACTTATTTCCGTTCATATCATAAACAGCTCAAAATAGGGTATTTGACTGTTTTTGCGAAACCATCTCGTATTGTCTATAATAATTATAATAATAAAGCAATCTTTTGATTTAATCCTCATAATTTTCAGTTATCTACGCTAATGTTATAAAGAGGAAAGATTTGTATTTTTTTATGTTTGTAACGAATTACCTCAAAAACTACTGAGCCGTTTTTTAAAAATCTCTATTTATTACTAGGATGTATAAAAAAACTCCACCCGTGCAAAGCCGGGACGAGTGTTGTATCATAAAAGGACAGTCAAAATTAAAATTATTATACTACCGCGTAAATGCTCCCTTTGATATTTATGGGACCATGGGACTACAGTGACGTCACGACGCAAACGACGCTTCTATTAGTTGCCTGTGACGTCATAAGGATAGAGCGTTTGCAGTCAAGTAACGTGATCAACGTTTTTTAAAAATAATTCTGAAAATCAGAATATAATTATTATTTAGTGTTTTTTTTTTTTTTTTTTTAAATATGATGTTCTAGGATTATACCAACATGAACCATATTTTAATATAGTTAAATGCCCGATTATGGACATAAACGAGACATAAAATTGTACAGTGCACAATCAGTTATTATAGTGTCCATTTTGAAGGTAATAAAATGTGGGCGATACAAACGTGCCAAAAAATTTGGTGCCTCTTGGAATGAGGTTGGATTCGACTGAAAATTATTAAATTTATAAGTTTATTAATGCAAAATGTCTACGTGCACAATTTTTTACAAGCTAACTATCAGAAGCTGCCTGATAGCTAAACTACGAGATTTTCGTACTCATATTGATCGTTTTTGTTAATAGCCTGATAGTAAGCCGTCACCATCGTCTATGGATACTTGTAACACCAGAGGCGTCACAACTACGTTGTTGCGTATCTTCTGCTATTAATGCGTGGGAAGCAATTTAAAAAACCCCTTCGTCATTCCTAACTAATTGAGATTCAGACAGTTTGCAATCCAGACGTTTTAAAGCATTTTTCTAATAATTAAAATTATCGAGCGCCCGATTTAAATTATCGATATTACCAAATCAACAGGCACTCAACGAAAACTATTCTTAATATTGAAGTTATGTCGTTAATCATTAATTTCAACGCATAACCAGCAAACTTTTTTTCTTGCATGTGAGTTCATATACACATCCTCATTTGAAGCTTTGTGAATAGAAAGCTTTCATCAGAAAAACTAATTACTGATCCGATGAATACAATGGAAACTGTCATAAAAAGGATAATAGCCGGATCCTTTCACAATAACTGTTATTACTAAGATCAAGATCAAAAGATTGTATTACTCGTAATAGATACTACCTTAGATTTCTATTTAGATAGCAAAAAAAGACGAATTACATTATTATTGATGCTGCATAAAAACTGCTGAACCTCAAAAGATAATTAAACTTTGAGAAACTACTCTTGATAATATACGTAAATAATTTACATACATCAACAGATATCAATATAAACAAACAATTTCAACTACAAATTTAAAAGCGCACAAACAAATTTTTTCGTAATGTCATAGGCGCTCGAACATTCATTCGTGATATCAAGGATGGATGGTACTAGTTTGTCGATGGTGATATAAAAACCACTTAGCCCAAGTCAATAACATTTTTATGAAACAATCTCACGACTTTCCTCTACATATAAAATAATTTATGGCGGAGAAACCGGTGTAAATCCTTAAAAGTTATAAAATAAATTGATTTAAAACTATAAGGACCAAATTAACGACTTTCCTTAAAAAATACGGATTAAATATTAATTTAGAACGTTCCTCCTTTTTTGAGCCGACTAAGAAACATAATTATATTGAGTCGTTATTACTGTAACAGATATTACGAAATGATTTTATTTTGAACAAAAAACTGAATCTACACATTATGGTGTTACAATGTAAGAAAGGTACCAGCTTAAAACAATTTCTTATGTTATTTTTGTGTTAAAGTCAAAGCCGGAAAATCTGTGGCCAAATAAACTCCATTTCACAGCCAAAATCAAATTTTTTCACGGCGTACCATTTGTTTTTGTCAAACCTTTAAAAAAATCTTTTTTTTTATATTTATTCTCTATAGGTTTATAACAAACTGAAACAACACAAAAAACTTACCTCGCAATCCAAAAGTATCTCCGACCACTCACAAAACAAGTCCGTAACTTTTAAACAGCTTTTAGGGTTGGAAAGTTCGCCGAAACAATTTAAATACGCAGTACGCAGCGTAGCACGAGCAGTACGACGATCACTACGCGACTGACTACGCCAGTACGGCACCCCGGACTTTCGGGGTGGGGATCCCGAAAAGCAGAGAGGGAATATATTCTTTAAAGGGGGATGCTGCGAGGCTTAATGGGTAGTCACTGTATAGTAAATAATTAAGGGTGAAGCCAGACAGTGTAAGAGGATTTATTATGATTTTTTGATGGTTGCAAAGAGGTGAAATGTGGTAATTTTATATTGGCCTTTGGAAGCTTTACGGCGTGATTATACTTTGGATATACGCAGATTTAGATTAGGCTGGAAGCGAATGAATTTCAAAATGAACGATTATTTAGCAGTTTATTCTTGTGTCTTATTTGTTTAATTTGTTTTTACGTTAGAAATTAAAATATATTTGTCTGACAATAATAATTTATTATCTTATATGTTTTGCTCCCAACATCAGTTTATAAGCTTTGAAAGATCATATGTTTCTCGTGAGTTCAGTAAGTAAAAGGTACTTTCACCAATATTGACATGTCATTGACCAAGTCTTGTCAGGGGTCAAAACAAATCTTTGGCGGAGATCCTAAACCAACATCCTACCGAGATTGATTGAATTCAATGTTGCCAGATAGGCCACCCGTGATTTCCCAACTTAAAAACGGATCTTTTTTGTCAGTTTAGATACACATCATGTATTATGTTATAATATGTATGTCAAGCGTGGGGGTTATGGCAACACCCTTCTCTATGAGGGAGGCCTTTGTCCAGTAGTGGACATTTAATGGCTGCTCACACATGAATGTCATTATGATAACCAAGCAAGTTAAAATATATTTTTGATAAACTTTTAAAAGCTCTTTGCTTATCACATAATAATGCAACACAGTTAGATATATTATCATTTCAAATAATATTTGATCTTGAAACGTATAGAAAAATATTACTCACCAAATTGTTTTGCTATAACACGTCCATAATTTTTGGAAAAATCTCCCATCTAGTAACACTAAAAATCAATCTAAATGACTTTTATGCTGACTACAACCAAAGAAGAATCTATCAAAACCACAGAAAAGAATCAAAGAAAATGCTGTCGAGAGAAATAAAACCCGTACGGATTAACGAATGATTAAAACATTCGATTTGATTTAGCTACCTACGTAGGGACTTTCTTTTCATTTATTTTCCTGTGGGTTGCTAATGGAACAGGAATAAGTAAATGTGTTGAGGAAAAATACTGCAAACGAATGGCAACTCTAATTAGCACGGCTGGACTGAAAGAGCCATCTAGGCTGTTTTAATACAAATGAAAGTAGGTAGGTACTTACTATTGATATTACTAAGTATCTACTTTTTTGATCTACAGCTGGTCCGATTTGATGAAACTTGGTTTACTCAAACTAGCAATAATGTTGTTTGCAATGACTTATTTTTTTATGTAATACTTCATATTGCCTTGTTATGTAGTTATATATTGAAAAAAGTGTAAGTATATAATATAAAATATAATATTTTCAAAAGATAAATAAATATGAAAGTTAGCGGACAAGGAATCTCATGGCACAAAAAAAACATAATTTAGACCAAAATGTTTAGGTTAGGTGTGTAGGTCCATTACCACTTCATCTTAGGGTCAACTAAAAAAGGAAATGCGGTTGGTTGCTCAAAATGGCGTCTTTCACTAGCTACATTATGGTCATTATATAGTTTTTACGTCATACTTAGATTTTATCAGTGAGCCTGTAGTCTAACATTATACAATATTTACTACCTGTTAAATACTAATAAACCCATTAAAATTGCAGTTCAATAACCAATGCTGAATTTGCCGATCGCTAACCACCATCATCAATAGGCTTGCATTTTACCGCATCATCGCTTAACAGCAGGCTGCATATCAATGATTTGTTGCAAATTAGTGATATACACATTATACCCTGTTATATGGACGATAGCACGGGTGATACTCAATATTCAGGCAATGCAAACGCCTGTAAAGACGAGGTTAGGTTAGAAAGGATAGCAGAACTTGTGTCTTCGGTTGACTGCTTTCTTGAGCAAATAACTGACTGATGCCTGCAAAATTTGGTGCAGTGCAACTCCACAAAGACGCAAGCAATCGCTTTCTCTGCACAGAAAAGCCCACTCACTAGTTCACCCTGTTTTCAGGGCATTCCCCTGACCTTTCGACGAGCATCAGCATTTTGGTTGGCGACATTTCTAGCGAGGTCCAGTTTAGGAGTCATTTGAAGAGCAAAGCTGGAGTAACGTCCAGATAACTCGGTGTATTCAATAGAGCCAAGCGATACTTCACGCTGGACCAGCGCTTTTTATTGTATAAAGCGCAGGTACGGCCGCACATGTAGTACTGCTACCATCTCTGGAGTGGTGCACCGAAGTACCAGCTTGACTCTCTTGACTGCTTACAGAGAAGAACCGTTAGGCTTGGCGATGATCCGAACCAATCTGACAATCTGTTTAGAGTCACTGAGCTTGCGCCGGGACGTTGGTTCGCTCAGGTTGTTCTACAGATAATTATAATATATGGGGGATGCTCTGATGAATTTTTTGATCTTATCCCTCCATCCCTGTTTTACCAAGCAACCAGCCACCATCGCCAGAAATGCCATTCGCTCATTATAAATACGTGAAAGTCTCGTACTGTTCGATTTAACCAACTGTTTCTGCCACGTAACTGTAAGTTGTGGAATGTCTTACCATCTTCAGTTTTTCCTCCTAAGTATAATTTGAACTGCTTCAAACGAGGTATGAATAGAGTTGTCAAAGGTAGGCAATGCACTAAGAATACCCCGAGTATTGTCGGTGTCTATAGGCAGCGGTGACCACTTGCCATCAAATGGCCTATAGCTTGTTTGTCACGTATTCTATTAAAAAAAAAGTAAAAGGCGAGTTGGCGTTCAAACGCGAGACAATTATACAATAAATTAAAACAAAATGAAACTCTGAGACCTTTGCTTCCCTCAGTCAATATAGTGTGATATGAAGTGCATTCAACAAAATATGTCAACACCACAAATAATAAATTTTCAATATTCTTCCAAAAAGGATATGAAATAGTACAAGGGCTTAGCAGCTTCTTTGAGAATACGCTTTAAAATGCAGGCTTTGAAAGCATTTCGTTGAGATGGGACAGGTCTTTGTCATCGTGTAGAACGATGAGCTACGTGCAGGTGCACTTCCCTTCGTCAAAAGTAGGTAGGATTAGATTATAAAATTTTGCTGATGTAGATGCAATTTTAGATTACACTGCGTCCTACTCGGTCATTGCTTATAAGAACAAAAGCAATGTAGTTTTTTGTTTTTCTGTATAATAAATCTGTTATAAAATTATCACTTCTAAAACTCGTTAAGCAGATACTAAAAATATATAGAAAATACTAATTCTATAATTTAGAGTACTTAGTAGAAATATTTATACGACTACGGCACGAAAGGGAATTATAAAGTTCTTATTTAAATGTTATTGACAGCCCCGTTAGCTCAGTTGGTAGTATACCTGCCTGCTGCGCTTGGGGGCGTGGGTTCAATACCCACCTAGGACAAACATTTGTGTGTTGAATATTTGTGTTTGTTCTATGTCTGGGTGTTAATATCTATTTAAGTATGTATTTAAAAATATATATGTATGTATACCAGTCTCTGGCAGCCATATTACAAGCTTTGCTTAGTTTAGGGTCTGATGACCATGTGTGCAATAATGTCCCAGATATTTTATAGACAATAAATAAAAAATACGACCGGCAAGATTCGAACTTGCGCCATCGAGTATATGCCTCGCGCGCTTGGGCTTTCGTGTTTTTAAATTATTAAAACCCTTTTTATTGAAAACTCTGTCTTAGGAATCTCTAGTGTATTTCCACTTCAACCAGACACAAACTCTAGAATACACACACTAAAACACTAAAGATACGTCTAAAAAACCGTTTTGAAAATGAATTTCCGCAAAGTAATGCCAGCATAAGATTTAATCAACTACGCTTTCTATAGCTTCAATTTGTAACTAGATATGTGAACAAAATTTGGAAATCGACTTTAGCCTGTATTGTCGTATCGATTTGAAATTAAGAGAAAAAATTTTTTTACCGTCGAAATGTTTTTTTATTTTTTTATTATACTTACCTATAGGCTTCCGCTTGGCAGAAGTCATGCAAATCTGATGCATACTCTCCAAAATGTATCTCTCTCTCCTGGAAAGTACCTAGATAATGGATCTCTTTAATAGCTACCAAGACAAAACGATGCGATGGTTTTTTTTACTAGTTTGCGTTTGACGGTGGAGCACGCTTGCCTAGAAGAAACCTATTCACTCACGATTTGAAGACACCCAGATTGTAACTATCGGGAAACACCCTTTTTAAGCCATATTTATTTTCGCTTAACATTAGGCGATAAGGCGGTCAAAGTAAGCATATAAATAAATAAAATTTAAAAAGGCACAACACCTATGTGTTTGAAAATCAATGCATAGAGTGGTCAGTGGAGGCGCTTACAATGGTCGTAACTATGAGTCACGACCACCTGCCCCTTAAGTTGATTAAACAATCTACGTGCCAGGGTCGTAGGGTCGTGTCCAACATGCATTTGTTGTAATAACTTTGAAATTTATTAGTTTAATGTAACGGCTTCGGCCTTGAACGAGGTGGCGTAAAGATCTTACCGCCTTATACCCCAATTGGCTGAACTTGGCGAAGGATCTCTATTCTCCGCCAAGTTGTGAGGCAGTAAATGTCGGAGGCCTTTGCCCAGCAATGGTGAGCATAAAATATTAATTATTTTCGTCGCATATGCACACCTGTAACACTAGCGGTGTTGTTAATGCTTTGCCAGCCCGGAGAGTATATAGTTTTTAGATACCCTTTTAGTTTAGTAGTACAATCCAAAAAAACCTAGCATGCTGGTGGCATTACCACTGTGAATGGCAATGCATATGCATTAGGCCAGAAACGCGCCAGCATTTTGTTCACGAGCAATGGAGAGAGTTATGCTTGAGGTTTCTTTACGTGATAAAATCCGGAACGTAGATATTCGCTAAAGAACCAGAATCACCGACATAGCTATTAAAATTTGCTAGTTGAAGTGGCAATGGGCAGGCCACATCGCTCGAAGAACTGATGACCGATGGGGAAGAAAGGTTCTTGTGTGGAGACCACGAACCGGAAGACGCAGCGTAGGTAATAAACCAACCAGATGGACCGATGACATTGTGAGAGTCGCGGGCATCCAGTGAATGCAGATGGTAGGATGTCGTTCAGTGTGGAGGTTAAAGGGGGAGGCCTATGTTCAGCAGTGGACGTCTTCTGGCTGATGATGATTATGATCATGATTTTCACGTTTTGCATTAACCAAGCGCTCTGAAATATTTTTGAAAATGAGATGAGCTCCCGGTCTCTATGAGCCCATTGTCTCGACCCCAAACAGCTCAAATATATTATCTAATCACTTGATAGAGAGAGATGTGTAGAGTAGATTACCTATTGTTTCGATGAATGTATCAATTGATTAATCAAAGGCAGATACATTTATCAGAATAACTAGTCGACCACCCCGGCTTCGCACGGGTGTAAGCTCGGCCTTCGGCCACGCTACAAAATATAATATAACCTATGTCACCCGGGAATAGTATAGCTTCCCAACAGTGAAAGAATTTTTCAAATCGGTTCAGTAGTTTCGGAGCCTATTCGATGCAAACAAACAAACAAACAATCAAATCTTTCCTCTTTATAATATTAGTATAGACAAGTTGTTTCTTGTGCTTTTCTACGAGTAAGCTTTCATACTCAATCTTTAATTACCTGCCAAATGAAGATTAAAGATTTTTACAAAGCAAATTTCAACTTAGCCAGTTCAGTAGTTTTCGAGATAAGTCAGTTTCATTGACCTAAACTAGTATAAAGGAAATGCCAAGACAAACTCTATTTCGAGCAAAATTGATCTAAAACAATGAAGGGCTTAATTATATTCACTACACGCCCCCACAGTTATCTTAAAATTTCCTTTGAGCTGTGCTGTATTCAATTTTCGTGATGATTATTTTAAGCCTTAAAATTTCCTTCTTTGTTCTTTTTAACCCCCCGATGTAAAAGACGGGTGTTATAATTACCTAACAATTTTAAGACAAAGCGAACCTTTTAAAGGCACATACTTTTTGAAGGTACTTTTTTAGTTTTAGGCGCTTTATAAAAACAGCACATGACACTTTTTCTTTACAAAACTTTATAGCCTATGCCAGTAATAACAATAGGTTATCTGTATTTCTGTAGAGTCCTTTAACTATTTTAAGACAAAGCGAAACACTACAATGAACTTGTAAGAACGGTTCCATAACTTCTTCATCTTCTTTTGAATGGAACTATTAGAGCTCTTCCCTTTAACATTCTTTAGATGCACTGATATTATTGTGAACACAATAACCTTTTTTAGTAATTGTTGATTATTAACACTTTATTTGTTTTACTACAGGTGATTTCTAAGGAAGTTTGCGTTGTGGAAGTCCCGAAAACATTTAAGTTGTAGTGACGATGAATAGTTTCTGGCAAATGTGTTTATTACTAAACAAATTAACATTAAATAAGTAACCTATTTAGTTATTATACAAACATTAATTTTATTGCTCATAGACCGTTGAATTTTTATAGATAGATACCTAGTCGAAATTCTTAAGGCCACTGCTAGTTGGTAGTATGAGAGGTAAAATAATGTGTACAATTTGCTTCAAGGAATCCCGTTTTTACGCAAAGTTATAGTTAGATGAGCCGGTGATAGAACTGTTAGTGCAATTAATATTTTCTTGATATTTTGTGGGGATTATGGCAACACCACTCTCAATAAAGAGGCCATTGTTCAGCAATGGACTTTTACGGGCTGATGATGTGATGATGATGATAATATTACCGGTTTCCTTTCTTTTATCAATTTATTATTGTGTGAGGGCAATTAATTCACAATTAGTTTTTTTATTAGGCTCTAATGAAAAGACTGAAATCTAGCCCTTTTGAAAATTGGTAATTAAATTAAGGCCGATTTAAACATCTTTGCATGTAAAAAATTAGTTTTCGCCTCGTTATATCACTTTTCTAAACATGAGCTCGTTCACGAATACTTTATTAATAATAATCCACCATCAGTACATCCCCTGCCTGTAGTAAGAGGCGACTAAAGGGGAACTCCAGGCTCAGGGTGGTCAAAGTTAGGGCTCTGACCATCCACTTAAGCGTGCCCAGGGAGAGAATGACATCGTTGTGTGACCAACGTTGTCGAGAGTGGAGGGGCTGAGAAAACACGCAATTGTCTCGGGAGGAGCCGTAGCGTAGGGATCCCGTGCGTTCTCTTGTCAAACACTAAGTCTTGGCGGGGGGGGGGGGGTTAGTGGGTATAATCCCACATAACCTGGCTGTACCATAATGCAGCCGGGTATCTTTGAAAGATTTCGAATAACACAAGCAGAATAAAAGTGCCCTTATTATTATTCCTCACCACCTCTCAAACTGCAGTACCTGTCCGACTTAAAAAGATTGTTACCACCGAACTTTGGAAACAAACGAAGGTAACCGAACAATGGACAACTTTCGTTAAGTATTGTCTGTACCAAGATTTTCAAGTGCCTTTATTACTACACTATGCAAAATACTATTGTTTTTATGTACAATAGAGCTTGGAATTTTTATTAGTATTTTACAGTTGTTTTTTGGAAGTTTTAGGGTCTCAGGTAGTTTTGGGATTGTTCTGTCTGTTGTTTGAATGGATGAGGTACTTAAGTGGGATTAGCTAGTTTAAGTGTTATTTTTATGTCTGTTGGCTTTATAAAGGCTGTCAAGTGAAAGGCATTGTTTGTTGAAGTTGTTACTGCTTCGGTGGCACCTATTACATATCTACTACATTACATTATATCCTATCATTACATTGGGCCATACTAAAAAGTAGGGCCCAATGTAATGATCACATTTGACACTTCATACAAATTCAACAATGTAACCTTGTAACAGAGAAAGTTTGAACTTTTCAATTAAAAATGTCCCATTGTTTTATTACCTCTTAAAAACCTGATTAGAGAGCGCACTATAGCACGTTATGACGTGAAGCCGAAAGATCAATTCATAATACACGTAAACATAACTTCAACCATTCAAAAAGTCTTTCAATAACGATTTAAATCAATACTATAAATATTATAAAGTAATTATACGAATTACAAGGGGTTTAAAATCAGATATTCGATTCGCATTTTATTAAACTTAGCCCCTAATGCCAGCCCTTAATAATACCCTAAACATTATTGACAAAAAGACACCATGGGAGATTTTTTGTATAATAATCTTTGCGTGAATAGAACCATAACGCCGTGACTCTTTTGTGCTCCATCTGTAATAAATTGTGATATTTTAAACCTTATCCCATAGAGACAAGGTGCTCTATAAAAGTAGAAAATGAACAAGATATTACCATAATTTCATAACTAAGGGCGAACGATTTTCTAATATTACACTTATACTCAGATTTTTATGGCCTTTTCTTTCATACTTGCCGTTAATATGTGGGATAAGTTCCGCCTCACGGTTATGGGTGTAATTTTTTTATAAAGACCTTGTACGTTGAATAAGGTAAGTTAAATAGGTTTTACTGAAAGTTTTAAATTTCTTAAGATGGTGACTGTCAGAAATTGTGTCTTGACTACAGAGTTTGTAAGTCAAAAACAACTTAAAATTAACTTCGAAAAAAGTGATATTCAGTAAACAGGATTTATCTCCTAATTGCCCACCCTTAGAGGTGGAATATTTTCTTCAAATGTAAATGGGACCATGCTACCAATACACCTACTGTGTTAACCAACCAATGGGTTGAACCTCGGGGCTCGTGTACCCATAAGTGAGATTAAAAGGAATTCCTCAAGACCCGTCCACCACTGGGAACCACACCCACCATTGTGAAAGGGGGGAACTCTTTCAAGACCCGTTCACCCACCAATGTGATAATGGGGAATCTCTCAAGACCCGTTCACCCTCCAGTGGGATAGCAGGAATACTCAAGACCTTTTCAAAGAGAATCACTCTAGACTTAAGGATCTTGAGTTATTCTGATTGACCAGTGAACACAGATAGGTGTAGATATGAACCTATCAGTGTAATGCCAGCCCATAGTTCACAACGAAACATTAAAGACCTGTTTCATCTATTCCAAGCCTTTCCTCATACGGGTAAAGTATGACGTGTAGGTACGTACTTAAACTGTATCAAGGAGAATTAAACTTCTTTATGGCTCTACATACTGATCAAATGCAACGAACAATAAACTGAAGTAACAATCTCACGTACCATCATTGTAATAATGTTCTTCATCCTGTGGCCCAAGTAAGAATATTCGTGTAAAATATGTACTATCGAATCACATACAAATTTCAAGTTCGCAATTCGATAGTACGTATTTTTATTGAGCCACTGTTCTCCACTTGCACTGTCAACAAACTAAAGTGGTTGGACGCGTCATGTGCCTTAGAGAAAGAGATAGACAGAAAAATATTAGATTGGTTAACTTGCTTAAATAAAGTTTAGTGTATAAGGTATGATGTTTTTTTTAAAGTAACACTGAGAAACAACCAATCCATATTAAACTATGAGCATTGCAATTCAGTGTAGCAATACTACCAGCATTTGAGTACGCTTTCAACTGGTAGTGCGCTTGAGCATTTTGATTATCTTTAGATTTCCAATGGTCTATGGCTAGTCCTACTGTTTTTTAATAATTAGCTGAGTATTTAATGGGGTTTTTTCTAGTGCAGCTCCACGAACTCTGGTTTTGTCATGAATTTGTTATGACAACTACTATCGTAAGTTTTCCTTCACGTAGTGTTAGTTAGCTTTTCTTCGTTTAGATGATAAAAGCACTTAAAACAAACACTACTGTGTTCCGGATCGAAGGGCAATGTTTCCAGCGAAATTACAGGGCACACAGAGATTTGACATCTTATCTATATCTCGGGGCGACAAGCGCAGTGCATTGCCATCCAGGGTTTTGAACTGTTGAATTTCAAAATTCTGAGTGGCGTTAAGCTGTTATGGGCAAGCGTGAAGAGCCATCAGGCGAGCGACGTCACTCAGTATCATAAAAAAAAACTTGCACATTAAAATGTCAGTAATATAATATAACAGCAATTTATCTAATAATCTAAGTATTTCTATGAGACTGCAACTGCGACCAAAAGCCGGTTTATTCGAAGACTAATTTAAAATAATCCCTCTCCACATCTGGCGCGGGAATGTCCCAACACAATGCGATACAAAGATTAATCTATCCGGATTCAGATTACGACATAAAGATAACATTGTTGTCGTCGGATCACCCGATTCGATCCGGAGTTTGGGCTATTATTCTGAACGATGATTATACTTGACGGTGGGCTTATTGTAGATGTAAGTTGTGTCTTGGGGAAGAGTAAATTTTTTTTTAAGTCAAGTTGGACGAAAATAGAAGCCGAGCGCTTGAAGAGTCAACAAGTCCTGAAGATGCCTCGTGAAAATTTGCCTCTTCACGAGGCATCCTCAGGACGTGTTGACTCTTCGAGCGCTTGACTTTTTTTGTTTACTTTATGAAAAAAAAAGTTGAAAAAGATCTCTAAGCATAAGGATTTTATTTAGGAATAGTCTTGCGTTTGACCGCCAACTCGACTGATGGTATAATTGGTTATTTCTTTTATATTTAATTTATAATCATTACAACATGAATAACATATTTATTTCACATAATATAAATATGTATCTGGTTTTAGATTTTATAATATACGAGTATTATAATCGTTACATATTAATTGCAAGTTAGTTTTCAAATCACCAGTGAATCAGTTTATTCTAGGAAAGCGCACTCCATCGTAAACCGCAACATAAGGCGGCGGTCAAGTGCAAAAATATTACACAATTTTTTTTAAGTTTGGTGGCACTGAAATTCAGCATAACTTTATTACCTAAGCACGTACAAAAATATTAATTGACCACTAATTAATAGTTGGTATATTCCTGCCCTCTCTATATCCTACGCGTTGAATGAGGGGTCCGACAGAAATATACGTTAATACTCTTTCTCTTTTTAAAGAGATCTTCGCAAACATTGTAGAAGTTGTGGTTGTTAGAGTGTCTATTCAATCACTTAGTGACATGAACATATCGATCGCGATGTCCCTAAAAACGCATAAATCGAAATATCGGTTGGTCGGGCTGATAACGCATACCTATTTACCGTGATGTATGGGCCGATTGACGGGTGTTCTGTGAGGGATGAACAGCCATTGTTGTGCTAGGATTATCTGACATTTGGAGGTTTTGATCGACGGCATCTGTAACCAATTTTTTAACATACATTAGGACATCACTGCAAGTGTTGTTGACTGCAGCCCTAACGTCAGAGTTTTTTAAATCAATGTACGTACCTAAATGTTATTCTAAAAGCACCTTAAAATTTTAAAGTATTTGTAATTATTTACTTCGTCCACAAATCCAAGTAAAACAATCAATTGTGAGAAAATGTTATCTCTGACTTTAAACTTGGACAATCAAACTTTAGAATATTAAATCAAAAACAACAAAACCGTTGTGAAATTAAATTGATCTTTTCTAAGATTAAATTTAATCTTAGATTACAATATATACAAAACTTAAAGCTTATCCGAATAGAAAAGTTTTTTTGTAATTCACGCAATGTCTACTCACGCGTAAAACGCGCGTGCATTGTAACATGAGCCTTATATTACGCGGTCTAAGTAATAAGCGACATGACATACGGGCACCAACAACTGATACTAAGTATGTAGCAAAGTATATGGACGATAGTAGCATATGCGCTTTCCAATCTAACGGGACCCAATTCAATCCTCGGTCCTGCACCAATGACTTACTTAGTACTTCAATACATAATGTACAGTTCCGAAGCCATCGCTCAACAACGGTGAAGGAAAGACCAAGAACCTCAAAATTTCAAAAACCAATAAATCATTTTTTTTTTATATATAGAATAGATCTAAGTTTTGCCACACCGCCGCTTATCATCAGGCTTTCTATATAAAAAAATATATACATTTGCACTATCGTCATCATCAGAAGATGCATTTATCTCTAGCCGACGGACGTATTCAAGGATATCGTTGTACTCATCATATATTTTGGGGAATGATGATTACAAGATATCCTCGAAAATGCTCGTCGTCTAGAGATACAACCCGTATATTTTGCTTTGTATCATACATACTTAGTACGTATCTGTTGTTGGTGTCCGAGTTGGTAGGCCACTATAGATGAACTGACGACATCGTGAGAGTCGCGGGCATCCAATGGATGCAGATGGCAGGCTGTCTTTTACTGAGTTCTTAGGGAGGTTTTTATTCAGCAGTGGACGTCTTCTGGCTGATGATGATGATGAACTAAAGTTCTATATTAAATTAACAATTATTTAAGCACCAGTTTTAATTAAAACTAAAATTATTTAACATCTCAAATAACAGTTGAAATCATAAACAGCGATTGTTGTTCGCCTTCAACCTACACCATCCACGTTAACTGAAGCCACTCGTTCGTAAGGGCATTCCTTTGTGGACCCCAATGCTGTTGCTCTATTTTAACTTATAATAATAGTGGAATTCAACGAGATTGGAGCTTTTACATGAAGCGATCCGACGATAAAGATTTTGACACAAAGATATTTAAATGGTAGGATGGTTGGACTTAGTTTAATGGTAGACGGCCACCAGGCTCCGTAGGGTATAGATTCAAATCAAATTCTGTCATGAAGTACGAGAATCTTGTGAAAAAAAAATGGAGGAAAACCATAACACAGGATAACCAGGCCTGGCATGAATAGCCGACACAATTTCATGGTTTATATTTCGAAAACTCGGATAAATCACTTTTATTGTGACTTCTAGCTAGACTGTGTTATCATCATCATCATCGTTTCAGCCATAGGGCGTCCACTGTTGGACATGGGCCTCCCCCAATCGATTTCGTGCCTGCATCCAGCGCTTTCCTGCGGTCTCTTTTAGAGCGTCTGTCCATCTTGTGGGTAGACGTCCTACGCTGCGCTTACCGGTCCGTGGTCTCCACTCGAGAACCTTTCGGCCCCATCGGCCATCTGTTCTGCGTGCTATGTGCCCTGCCCACTGCCACTTCAACTTGCTGATCCGGTGGTTGTGTAATAGGGGATAAATTTTTAAGAATTTGTAATAATTATGTTCACTGTTAGCGTATCTCAATAAATAAATATGTGTGTTGTAGGGGAATTCCCTAACAGCTACAATTTGGGCGTTTTTATGTTGTAAATGAATTGGTTTCTTCTGAGCAATATTGCTTCTTCATAGACTTCATTGTTTAACAAGCGAGATGGTGTGCAAGAGCAAGCCAATCTTTCAATAAAATAAAAAAAACTAGCTCTACTGCTCAAGATAATAAAACTGTTAAACTGTAAAGAACCCAAAGTAATTATACTAGCAGCCTTACTTTGGATCCAATTCTAATTCCTTGCTAGGGATATTTAATATATTTGACGTCACGTTGAACATTATGAAAAAACAGTGAAATTTGTCAAATTTTACCAAATGTTCTATATATATTACCAACTTTTTTCCAATTCAAAAAGAGAACGCGGCCACGTCGTATCGTGTAAAAGTACCCCTATAATAATAATGGAATACCCCTGGATTAATTGTGTTATTTTTGTTAAAGCAGCTTTTTGTGACCATTAGTGTGTTAATAATGTTGTTGTTAGATAAATATTTATTTTACCTTTGCTGTTTGCAGACTTAATTACTTTGTGATGTGCTTCGTATGGAACTAGGTTTTGGTAAATCGTATTTTAAATTAAATTTAAGTTTCAGTTGATCTGACTTTTTTGCTCAGCCCTCGTAAATAACACCTGTATCTGGGTTTAAAATAAACACAGTCATTAAAACATAACTTCAACATAATACTTTAATAGTACCTACCATTGAATTATTTTATACTAATAAAACCAACTTCAGCATTTTATTACTCACAGTTATAGATAATGAAAAAAAAATTGTATCAAAATTTGCAAGTTGAAGTGGCAATGGGCAGGTCACATCGCTCGTAGAATCGATAACCGATGGGGAAGAAAGGTTCTTGAGTGGAGACCACGAACCGGAAGACGCAACGTAGGTAGGCGTCCCACTAGATGGACCGACGACATCTTGAGAGTTGCGGGCATCCAGTGGATGCATATGGCAGGTTGTCGTTCAGTGTGGAGGTTAAAGGGGGAGGCCTATGTTCAGCAGTGGACGTCTTACGGCTGATGATAGATAATGTATAATTGAAATAATAACTACCCAGCAGTGGGATAAGAAAAGCAGTGTATGATGTCTGTGATCATTTGTCTCACTTAAACTAAAAGCTTCACCAATCTTGATACAATTTTACAGCTTTTTAAGTTTCTTGAGCATACCGGTTTCCTTGCGATGTTTTCCTTCGCCGCTTTTGAGCGATGGCATTGGACAAATAAATAAAAATATGATATCTAGACAAAGTCAACCTGTATTTATTATATATGCTATATCAATATAAATGTGAATAAAGTTGTTTATAAATTAACTATACTTTTCTAAATTTAATCTAACTTAGCTAGTTGATTGAATCAGGCGTTACTTTGCGGAAGTCCATTTTCAAAACTGTTTTAGTAAAATTAACATTATCAACAAATATTTATCACAAATTCCTTATTGTACTTGAAGCGACGTAGAAGCGGAATTACACTAGAAATTCATCATTAAAACAGTTTTTTTTCTAACTTAGGTTTTTTAGCGCTTAGTTTGCTATATGTTTTTTTATTTTTATATGAAGAGTGATTTTCAACAATACTGTTACTACTAATATTATAGACCTATTAATTAATGACTGTACTTTTAAATAAGTAATTAGTATATTGTATAATTATATTATTTTGCTGTTGGTCTGAGATAAATATATAAACCTACCTACCAAATACTCAGATATAAACAAAAACCAACATCGTAGAATGTGGCAGTAGTATAAATTCATTTAGTTATAGAGCTCGCATGTGCTTACGTAATGATGATGTTTATACACTACTGGTTGTAGTTGTACAGAGGCCCTTTGAGGGTTTTGTATTGCCTAAATCTGATAAGCCTCTGTGAAGCATTATTGCATAGCAATGAGCTACAAAGTTTTCATACATAATCGTGACACTGTATCATTTATAGCCACCCGTAGCATTTAAAGTGTGGCACTAAGTATTTAAAGCAAACCTTAGCTAATTTGTAATATAGAATGTAAGTATACTCAATCGTAACATTAGTGTAATATACGTAGCGTAGCATTTGAAAATTTGTAACAGACCGTAGTAGACCATAGAGTCTCTAATGTATCATTTGAGAATCTAGTTGACCAAAACACTGTAGCACTTATAACAAACCATAGCAGACCTATTCTGTAAATTCGGTCGTTCGTTATGAAACAAAATGTAATTAAAAACTTTCCTACTCATGAAAAATAATCTCCAACTACCCACGTAGGTACAAAACGCTTACTTATTCAAAGGCGCGTCTGTCCAATTTATATTTTAATCTGTTTCTCATATGTGCGTGTGTTGGTTACATAAAGAAAAAGCGCGAACATTTAGTCCGCATTACTGGATAATAACTCACTGGCGGAATTTACTGGGTTGATGCGTGAAACTTGATAAATGTGTTGCCGTAGGTCGGAATATTAGAAAGATAATGCGGCGTTTCAGGCACTGTTCATATCGGTGAATGAAATTGTAGCATTGCGGCTGTTTTACTTCTTCTTTATTTTAGCTATGTAGGTCGTTCAGTTGAAAAGGTACAAATTTTGACGCAGTTAAAAAAATAATTATATGTGACAAACAAGCTAACGGGCCTCTTGATGGTAAGCGATCACCGTCGCCTATGGATACCTGTAAACTTAATTAATAATACATTAGTAGAGCAATGTTGGCAACATGACAACTCTACTAATAACTCAAAGTTAATTTATTTAACTGGATCACCTGGATATAAGTGGGATAGAAGAGAACACAGATAGTGGATTAAAGCAGTCACAGAATCATTTTCGCTGAACAGAAAGTGACCATTGGGCTGACATGGGGTTCTTTGAGTCTTTGAAGGTTAGCATCATATCTGCCATGGTCCTGCAGTGTTACAGGTATCCATAGGTGACGGTGATTGCTTACCATCAGGTAGCCCGCGCTTATTTGCCACCTAAGATGTCTTGCTTATGCGTGAACCCGTTGAGTGAGTGTATGAGGCACGTAACTTGGGCGAGGCCCGTCTGAGCATTGACTGCAGTCATAGAGAACATTATATAACTGCAGTTTTCGTTACGTGAACATGTTGGTATTATGTGCATGACTGTTTTTATCGACTCAAGTTGCTATACAGTATGAAACCATTTTTGGGGGTAAAACTACACATACGTTTGCGGAGTCTCTGATACTGTCGGAATTAAATACATGGATACAGTTTTCGGCCGCAGACATCTGGCTAAAACCGAAACATTTATACAAAGAATCCAGAACGCCTGTGCTCGTTTTCGTTTTGATGTTCCATAGTGGTCACTTGTGATGCGTTTCTTAAATAAGCACTCGCTTTTGATAATGCAGCATCGGCGTAAAATCCACTTGGCAGGTTTCCTTTTCATTTTCATAAGACATAAGCAACTGGGATATTTATATGATAAGATATCGTGGAAGTCAAGATCCCATATGGGCCGTCAATGTTCAACGCAGCTCATAACAGAGCAGCATTATCATAGCTGCAGGCAGGCAGGTGGCCTTCAGAGGCAGCTCCGCTTTGCTGCGCTAGAGTGAATAGATTTCTTCTAGATCAGCATCCTCCATCCTCGGCCGCACCGTCGGTAACCATCAGGCGAGATGGTAGCCAAACGTAGATATATTCCATATAAAAAAAATATACTTAGAAATCGAAGTCATTTTTAACATACTTTTTTAGTTAGTTTCAACTGGAACGTGTTAAAAAAGCCGACAACAAGATGAAAACGAAAAGACCAAGGACGTTGAATGAGCCTGAAGTTAATGTCGACAAAGTTTATTGCAGGTGTTTAGTTTATAGTCAGCAGGAGACATCTTTATAAGGCCATTACAGTTAGAATATACGTTCTATCCTCTGTGGCTCTACAAAGTATGAACTTGGACTGGACCTCAGATCAGACACTTGAGCCGTATTTACAGTTTTAGCGTTAAGCCGTTTAACACGAACGATAATTATTGAACTTAATGCATAGATATGCATTAGTACAATAATTATCGTCGATTTAAGTCAGTATTATTTCAGGAATGAACTTTAAAAAAAATACCCCTAAAAGAACGATACTGTACTAAAATATCGTCTTTTTAGAGGTACAGTAACGCAGTATTTTTAAAGGAAAAGACCCTCTCATAGTTTTCCACTAGGATTCCCATGGAGATGCCATGGAACAAACGCTAAGACAGGACAACTAACATCCAGCCCAGAACATATAGTTGAATTCAGCATTTAAACTGTCCGGCCGGGAATGCTATTCGGACCTCTGGTGCATAAGGCGGACAACGCCACCAGTGAGCCATACGTGCAGTACTAGTGTTGATAAATCGAATAATTAATATAGTACTTAAAAAACGATTAACGGTATAAAAAACTACCGGCATGGCTAAACCGAAGAAAACTAGAAAAAATACCTTGTTGATGACCGGAATACTGGCGCCTACTTTGGCCAAAACATTGCTATCAACGTGGCAATGCTGCCAGCATACTTGTCACTAATTTTCCTCTGTCTTAAGGGCTTTCAGATTAGTTTTAATACAAATTTAATTTATTTTAAATAGTTTTAGTTCGTATTTTATATTGTAGTATTTAAATTTGTTGAGTATGAATGACATTTACATAATGAAACTCATCCCACCAAAAAAATATTTAGCAATTTATTGAGAATCTTCTCTAGAAATAAAAGTGAGCTGATAAGGCTTTCATAAAAGTGAAGTTGGCAATTTTCTTTCGACACTACTAAACATAAAGAGAAGGGTTGTAAAAGTGGACTCACATCGACAGAAATTCCAGGCAAATTCCCATTTTCCCATCAGTGTCGTCCGTATGCCATCAAATTTCTTATAGTTTATGTCAAAATTGTCGTAAAATACCGTATGCAGTAGTTTTCCAGCTTAGCCGAACATACCGATACATAAGTTTGTTAAGATCCTTTGAGGATTCGGTTTACGAGTCAATGTAGGAGTGCCTCGTAAAGCGAACAGTACCTTTTCATGAATGCGACCAATTTTTTGAGTAGTAAAGAAAATGCGCTCAATATTGGTCGCGCTGACTAGAGTACTAATAAGATTTAACAGGATTTTTTTGTTGTCCTTATAGTTTTTTTTTTTTCATTAATTTTTTTGAGACTTTTATAGTTAAGCTACATGGCAGTCCCATTGTATCTAGGACACTCAAATTAATACAAAATATAGACAGTAAACACACAGAGTCAAAGATCACTTGAGGTGACTCACATATCCGAACAGATCCCTGGCTGCGTCTGAGTTGGGTTCAGACAGTAGTCTGTTAAACCGCTTGGAAAGTTTACTTGCAATTGTACAAAGAATATTTTCAATTCGTTTTCAAAAGCTTTACTACAGTTATATGTTTACTAAAGATATATTTACCATGATATCGTTGGTGGATGGAGCCGACATAACCCCACACCCCTTCGTAAATAATAATAAGGTCTCGGGGGGTAACAAACAAATTAAGTTACTCTTTTTTTATTAAATTCAATGAAAACACTATGAATAGGTTTCCGTTTGATCACCAACTCGTCTGATGTTAAGCGATGATATGGTCTACGATGGAGCACTCTTGCATAGAAGAAACCGATTCACTCGTGATTTGAAGACACCCAAACATACCATACCAACAGTGCCGTAACTAGCTTTTAATGCGACATGTGCAAGCTTCTATAACTGCGCCCTTAAAAACAAAACTTGGTCCTGGTGTGGTCATTTCTGTGCCCCTCCAGAGTCTGCGCCCTGTGCCTGGGCACCGCTGGCACAGCCCTATTTACGGCACTGCATACCAACACTCACATCAAAAAAAGCTTGTGAACTTCTATGGATTAACCCTCGTTCACGAAAAGAATGTTCCTAATAGTACCATCATTAAAGAAAACAAACCCTACACAAAAGTCGCACGATAAAATCGCAAGCGTGAATTAGCCCTTACAACATTCGAAGTGCGACATTATACGTCTTTGTGCCTTAACAAGTGACAGTTAGGTACTTTGTATACTTTACTTTGTAGTATAGATAGTTACGTGAAACGTAACGTCTGCTTGCAGCCTTATCCGCCACGGACATGTGATCTGCTTTTATGCATTTTATTTCGTGCAGTTTTATATTTTATTCTATACGATTTTGTTATGATATACGAGTAGGTTATTTTTTATGATATGACATTTTTCATACCCAAAATACATTTTCAATATACTTATATTTAATTATACAAATAAAATATATATTTTAATTAAGGTTACTTCTAGGCAAGCGTGATCCATCGTAGGCCGCATCATCGCTTTACATCAGGCGAGTTGGCGGCCAAGCGCAAGTCTATCTTAAAATAAAATAAAAAAATTATATATTTATGACTTTATCATTTTCAAAGGTCAGTGTTGTACGCACCTATAATTGACTGATTCACATAATTCAATATTTATCTTAAGCAAACCATTAATGTTTGTTGAATTATTCGTTGGTGTGTATAAATAAAATAAATAAAATGAATAAATAAAGGAGCACAAATGTTGATAATGAAACATGGCATGTTATCAAATTAATTTACATTGTTATTTATATATATATATATTTATAGTAAAATAAACAAAATAAATTAAAACACTGTTTTAAAACTATCACGGTTGTTCACTACAGTTATATTATTATTTACGGGATATTAACTGTGGTAAGTCTTCCCGTGAACATGGTGCATGTAACTGCGCCGAAATATCGGAAGCACCTTCCACAAACTTACCACGGTAAATGTCCCGTAAATAATCATGTAACTGCAGTAAAATAAATAAATTCAAATTATTCAATAAGTCATAAATTAATGTAAATTCATTTGAGTAATTTCTTACCAAATATTATTGAGTACATGACATTGATTATTATTATTGATATGAAATTTTATTCCAATTTTTTGCAGAAGCATTTTGCATATTGCATAATTTTGCAGATTTGGTGAGGAGCTGTCAAAAATTGTAGTGACGAAATTTATGTTTTTCTTTTATGGTAGACAAGCTATCACAACAAGCTACAACATTGCGACAAGCTATCGCAATGGTATATTGACCACAGCTCACCTGATGTTAAGTTTTTTTAATGTTGTAGGCAAACAAGCAGACAGGCTTTCTGCTAGAAAGACATCCTTCAGATTGGAAGTCGAACGCGCCAATTGATGAGCTATCGATGACGCAAAAAAAGCAAAAAAAAACATTTGTTCAGTGATCATAAAAAATATCACTGGAACCGAACCGAAAATGGTCCTAATAAACATAAACAAAACACACCCTTAATTACGCCAATTAAATGTGCTAAGTATAAAATATTCCTAACGCACCATTCTTTAAGTACCCTATGAGTCAGCGAGTCTCACAGGGACCCAGGAAGTCGAAAGTCAATACATCACCGTCCCGTAGGCCACGTTGTATTGGTATTTGGTACACTAGCAGCTGCCCGCGATTTTACCCGCTATCCTACAAAAACTGCACATTTCCCGAAATAAAATAAACTTAGGTACATTATTTGCCAGTTATTCAACCGCCAAGCAGTAGTGTGCAGACGCTACTGTGTTCCGGGTTGAAGGGCAATGTTTCCAGCGAAATTACAGGGCACACAGCTTTGACATCTTATTAGTTCGGGTTGACGAGCGCAGTGCATTGCCATCCAGGATTTTGAACTGTTGAAGTTCAAAATTCTGAGTGGCGCATGGCGTTGAGCTGTTATGGGCAAGCGTGAAGAGCCATCAGGCGAGCTACTTCACTCGTCTTGTCACTCAGTATCATAAAAAAACAAGCTTTTCAATACGAACAAAATGCTTGTTTTTGTAAGTATTATAATGGTAGATAAGAAAATATTGTCCGCCATTTTGGGGCGTCCGCCATATTGAAATTAGTGTGATGTCGTTTTATTTTTGTAATCTTCTCAGCAAACCCTTTAATTTGATACCCATATTATGGGGGTGCATAAAAAATAACTGTTCCTCCATCTTTGTAGGTTCACCATATTAGATTTAGAACGGCGTCATTACGCTAACCGTGCATTGTCATCCAAACTAAACAAACATGTATGCAAAATTTCAGCTAAACGTGTATGCAAAATTTCAAATTGGCTGTGGATTACTTTTTTTAAATTCGGTTGCTAATTTTGACCCATATTAACAAGGCTAAATTTTTTTTATGATATTGAGTGACGAGACGAGCGAAGCCGCTCGCCTGATGGCTCCTCAAGCTTGCCCATAACAGCTCAACGCCACTCAGAATGTAGAACTAAATTCTTAAATAATATCTTGCAAAATAACTTTTGTCTTCGTTCTTGTCCTATTCTAATTTGTAAACCATCTCCATAACAAATTTCATTCAAATCTGTCGAGTTGTTTCTGAGGTGGTTGGCACACACAAAAACATACAAACACACTTACAAACTGGCATTTTCGATACTCGTGTGATTACAACTCAACGTTCCCGTAATGGTACATTAAAACGTGTCTATTTCCTTTGTGCCTTCGCTTTAATTATCCGTACGAAATAAGCCGATCACTCAGCGAAGCATCTTCACGCTGAGTAAACAAGGGGAGTTGGCCAAAGAGGTAGAATGTGCTGAAACTGACATGGAATTGTTAGCGAGCAACACGAACTTTCCGCCATGCCACTAATGTCACATCAGCAATAAATAAACAAACAAATGGTAGATCTGTGTAGGTATAAAATTAATTTTGTTATCTGTGGTAGAATGTTGATGGTAGGACTTATTAACCGACTTCAATAAAGGTGGAGGTTCTATGTTCCACTGTATGTTTTATTTTTTATGTATGTTCACCGATTTCTCCGCCAATTATAAATTGATTTCGATAATTTAATATCTGTTAAGCCGTTTCAAGGTTATCAGCTTTTTTATAGGGGGTTTATAACATTATTTCACTTCCTAAGTTTTTGTTTTATTTACTATCTAACACTGCACGAAGCAACGAAGAGTTTAAAGACATTGTGATCTTTAAATTATTTAATGGAAAATAGAAATGCAGACCAGATTAATATTTTGACTTGAAACCTTACGCTCATAGCCATCTTACAACTCCACCCATGTCTCTTCCAGAAACTCATATTTTTTGCTGTAAAAGGTCGTTGTTTAATTTAGCCATTGATTGCTCATTGTTAGAGCTCGCGAGCCACTGCACGTCATTATGAAGGGTGCAACTATACAGGGTGTATTCGTATTATACAAGGTGTCCCATTGTACAGAGCATAATGTATAGGTTGTTTGGTCTAGTAATATGTTTGATTTTGGGGTGCATAAGTAATGTGAAATGAAGAATTTAAATGTTGTTTAATTAAATTGTATTTTCTATACAGAGGGTTTGTTAAGATGATATCTGTTTTTTTTTGTTCAAATTATTAAAATTTATTCTTAAGTAGGTTATCATAATATTTGTTAGGTTAATGCTAAGTTTTTTTTTTTTTTTTCATGAGGTAAGTATATTATAAAGAAAAATTGCTACTTAAACGAAAATTTATTTAACTTCAAGTGCTACATAGTAGAGTTATCTGATTCTAAAGAACTGCTATTTTCTTCGTGCTAAAAGAACATTAATAGTTGACCTCTTAAATCGCGCTCAGATTAAAATCTCTAGTAATGCTCTCAGTAGAACTGTAAGTACGTAGAGATGGCGATTGTTTAAAAACATAATCAAATTATTCGAGTACTTCCAACTCGAACAAATTTAAGCTCGCATTGGCATTTAGCTGGTAAAAAAAAAACAAATATCTGGGAAATTAATATCTGGGAAATTTTAGCACACAAGGTCATCTGACCCCAAACTAAGCAAAGCTTGTAATATGGCTGCCAGAGACTGATATACGTACATATATATTTTTAAATACATACTTAAAAAGATATTAATGATGAACAGAATGATTATTTGAATTATTATTGCATTAGGTACATAATACTTTAATTTTATACATACCTATTTAATTGAAGTTAACACATTTATGCAGCATTTGACATAATTTGATACAGGATAGTGTCACATATTCTCCAGCTTATTATTTAGAAGATCCAATAGAATAAAACAATGTTCATGCCACTTTATCCATATTCGAACAACCCCGTTGTTAAGTCAATCGAACAATTATTCGAATAAATTTCATCTATCTCCAATTCAACCGTTATTTACTCACACTCAGAACTCCCTGGACTTTGAGTAGGTAAAGGAGGGATATAATTTACGCATTACTCTGACGCAACGACTTGATATTTAATAGACATTACGTAAAACTTATTTGCTATACAAAAAAATCAGACTACTGACTGATCTGTGCTGGGTATATGTGAATTGGTCCACACAATGTCATGATATTGATACTAGCATGCCAGAGCAGAGCGTTTTTTCAACTAATAGCCGTAACAGACGGGCCAGCATGGCTGACGGCAACCACCTCAACCAACGAGAGAGAAAGAGAGGGAAATAATGTTCTTACTCTTTGTCTCCCGTTGATCAGACGGCGGTTCGTGGTTCGTGGTTCGATGCGTCTGTTACGGCTTTAACACGAGTACCATAGTGACGAGCGATTATGTAACGAAGAGAGCAAAAAATAACTAGACCTGAGAAATACGATAGTATAACGAAATGGAAGAGACGTCTGTTGGCAAATCCACCAATGCCAGCCAGCCGCCATGACAGCCCCCCCCCCTGACGCCATGCCAAGCTTGACAAGCCTTTGGAGGAGGAAGTGTATATAAGCCAGTCAGCCAGCCATATCTCTGTTCATTTCAATGGCTAAATAATTAAATTAGTTGCTACTCTGAGTGTTTCATATTCCTTCCGGTAACAAGAGATAAAAGCCTCCACGCGCGCTTCACATGTTATGTATATATGAAGTTTGGTACTTAAGATATACATAATATATTTATTCTATGTTATGTCTGAGTGAGTCTTCTGTATTTGCACTTTAATTTATCCTGTGGTCGGGTGGAGCAATTTTACAGGCACTTTTTGTGCCAATGTGTTGACTAAACTGCTAGCCTCATGATAGGTGTCTATGAGGTAGGAAATCATCGCCCTGAAGGGAGAGGGCGTTTACGTGTGTCAACGGTGGTGGCATTCTAAGTACCCTCGTTTTGGATATATTTTTTACGATATTTTGCGAATTGTTGTCTGTCGTTTGGCAACATTTGCGATATGGGTTGGCAGTTTGTTTTTTCCGGTTTTTACTCTTAAGAACCTATGAACTTTTGTAACATTCAACGTAGGTCCGATTTTGGTAAACGGTTTAGAAGTTGGTGTTCGTTGTAACTTGGCAGTGATTTCACTCTAAGGCCCGGGATCAACTTATGTGATCACCATAGGTATATACTATGACTAGTTTACGGTAAATTTTGCTCAATTTGATTGCTTTGTATGTTGAGCCATGTGGCTTAGGTACCTATGCGTGTGGCAATTTCCATGTCAAATCAAATGCTACGCTATGCAATGTTGATTAAATTTATATCACAGCGAATACTCGATTATAAAAGTCCCAACCAAAACTTGGATCGGTATAGTATTGTTTTATCGTCGAGAAACGCATATGATAGGGTTCAGTTGCTAATACCATAAGTGTAATTGTGGACACTTTTATACTACAGAAACTGTGTGGTTATAGAAAAAAATCGAATGAACGAAGTTCGGTGGATTTCAGAGTTATATCATCCCAACATAACATACACTTTTTATGATTTGGTCAAAGAGACAACTGCTTGGGAAAATATATTTGTCAAGATAATTTAACATTATTAAAAGGTCAACAACATTTGAGTTAGAATGTCTTGAATTTATTACAGTTTTATATTTATAACTCAAAAAGTTATGAACACAAAATTTTCAAATAAAAGATTTAAAAATAATATAAAAGATAAATTAAAAGATTTGTATACGCATGGCAAGTTAAGAAATGCAGAAGGGGAGCACTTTTAGCCACTTTGGCGGGCCATATTATTTCGCAAGGAATAACACTTACAAAGTTACGTTTTAAACCTAAGCTTCACTTCTAAATACCTTATCAACGAAACCATCGTCACGAGGCGATGCAACAAAAAAATATATTCATTCCTTTTTCACTTGTAACAGGGACACCCCTAAAAAGCTTTTTTTTAACTTACTAATCACAGTTTGTTTAGGTACAAACTGTAATTGCGCAAAGCGTCATACACTTACCATAATAACTGCATAGTTGTTAGAAGGTTATAAAAGATTAAGACAGATGTACAGATAGACGGACAGACATAAAGAAATTATAAGGGTTCCCTGTAGTGCTACGAAACCCTAAAAACTCGGTCATAACCAGTTACGGACGACCTATTTTATAGAGTGCAGCCATGATTTAAATTGGCAAGCTGACAAAATTCAAAATAAGAATTGAGAACCAATTTCATGCTTGTCACATAAATTGTATTTTAGACATTCATGAGCTAGGTATATCAAAGTTATTTTACTATTCTGAAAGTGAGACAAAATTAAACCCTATTGGTTTAGTGAGTTTATAACGCTTGTGGCAATAAACAAGGTTAATTTTATCGTACTTCTAGTTGTAAACAAGATAATTTAATGGGTCTCCCTAAAATTAAAGTCTAAAGCCATATCTGTTTTAAACATGGACTGTAATTAAATTGACGCCTATAAAAAGATTATTGTCTATCGGTTTTTTATCGGATACATTTCTAAGAGTGTGCATCGAATCTGCATGATTTAATTCCCTCCTGCTCATTTTTTTATCGGGCTGCCAGAGTGGGCACGAAAAATCGACACTGCTTTATGGTGGATATTCCAAAAACTCGTACGAAGCGCTTAGATTCCACTTTTACTATGTGAATTGCTAGTCTGTGGAATGCCCTGCCTGAATGGTTGTTCCCCAGTAGTTACAATCTGGGTGTCTTCAAATCTTCTAGGCAAGCGGGCTGCATCGTAGACCGCATCATAGCTTATCATCAGGCGAGTTGGCGATCAAACGGAAGCTTATGCCAAAAAAATAAAATAAAAATTAAACTAGAGTTCATTACATTATTAATGACAAATCTTATTATATTAAGGTCGGGGAAAAAGTTTCTTCGTATTTTATAAACAAATTCAAGACATATTTTTTTCAAGTTTAATTACATTTAATTATAATATATATGTGCCATTTTGTTCGATAACTTGTTGCCATCTTGTAGGTAGTGACATGATCCCGTTGCTGTAGAAATTTTGGGATTTCTGATCAAAAAGATGCAACAAGTAGTTTTGACAGTCCTCTCTGGATGTTAATCTAACACTACCCAAAGAATTCTGAAGAGACCGAAACAGGTAGAAATCTGAGGGTGCAAGGTCAGGGCTATATGGTGGATGCATTAACACTTCCCAACCAAGCTCTCTCAATTGTTGCTGAGTGGCCAAAGATGTGTGCGGTCTGGCGTTATCATAATGAAAGACCACGCCCTTTCTGTTGATCAATTCCGCCCGTGTTTTCTCAATTTCTTGTTTGAGTCTCATCAGCTGTTGGCAGTAGAGATCTGAATCGATGATTTTGCCCGGCGGTAAAAGCTCATAATGAACGATGCCCTTCCAATCCCACCATACACACACCACCACCTCAGCATCACCTTATTACGTGTTAATCCGGGTTTCGCTACAGTCTGTGGTGCTTCACTGCCCTTTGACCATGATTGTTTGCGCATATTCTTGTCGTAGGTGATCCATTTTTCATCACCAGTGATCAATCTTTTCAAAAACGGTTCGGTTTCGTTACGTTTTAACAGACAATCGCAAATGAGCATACGATTCATTTGGTTTCTTTCAGTGAGCTCGTGTGGCACCCAAATATCGAGTTTTTTTTATACCCAGACTTTTTCAAATGGGTCAAAACTGTTTTGTGGTCGATCCTCAGTTCTTCAGCTACGTCGTAACTACTAATGTGCCGATCTTGCTCCACTTTTTCAGAAATGGCATCGAGTTTATCCGTAACAGGGCGACCAGAGCGAGCTGCATCTTTGACATCAAAATTCCCGGACTGAAAACGCTTGAACCAACATTGTGCTACTCTTGATGACACTGCATTAGGTCCATAAACGGCACATATTTTATTCGCGGCTTGTGTCGCATTTTTCCCTTTTTTGTAATAAAACTTCAAAATATATCGAATTTCTTCGTCAGATTCACTCATTTTATCGAACAAAAAAACAATTGAAGAATGGCGGGAAATTGCTTTTTACTTTTTGTATTCCTTTTTTAAAATGTCATATTTTTAATGATATCAAAACCAGCCAGATACAAACAGTACAACCGATGAGATTTTACTACAACTTTATACATACTAAATACGAAAAGACTTTTTCCCCGACCTATTATTTAACTGACAAAGTAAAGAAATAAAATTGTATTGGATTGCTATTTAAAATTTTAAAAGAAAATTAATTTATTCCGATTTTTACAATGTTATTGCAGCTGCTATATTCATTCACGCAACGGCTGGACTATAAGTGACAAATTCTAACTTAGTAGCATGCTTTTGGGCAAGAATTGAATATGTTTGTCAATACCTGTTTACTTTTTAGTAAAAAGAAAACTAAAAATTAGATAGCAAACTGTAGCCTGTGACATTTCGAATATAAAGACGAATCTAACGCCTTCCATTCCAAATTCTGCCATCATTTAGGCGGTAAGAGGTCTCATACAAACACACAAACATAATCACACATTTACACACACCTAAAAGTTACAATCTTGTGCAGTCGGGTAAAAACAAGATGACTATAAAAATAACTTTATTGTGCCTTTAGACATCAATTTTCATAATGAATTCGAACTCACAAATTCTGATAAAACAGTTCTATCCGAGTTCTGCCGGTCTATTCTGCAAGCTAAGTGAACGCGCAAGTGAAGTGATAAGCTAAGTGAACGTGTATTTTTCTTGTCGATTACTATAGAGAAATATGAACATGTCGAATTTTTACCTTTGACTGTAGTCCCTTACCCTTATAATTCGATGTTTTGACATTTATCTGCCGAAATAGGCAATAAAAATCAAAATTCACTTAGCTTATCACTTCACTTGCGCGTTCACTAAGCTTGCAGAATAGACATGCTGGTTCCAATTAGAAGGTGGTAATTCTGGTCAGCGTCAAAAATGTCTAATTTAACATTCTTGGAGGAGAGAAAGGAAGCAACATAACTAAGGACAGGTACGGACTCCCCTATAGTCCCTAATTCCCTCTAGTAATATTTTAGGCGTCCAATTCATAAAAATCTGCGGACTTAATTTTATTCCTATATTTTACCAGCAGAGTTTCAATCTCTAAGTGAAACAGTCAAAAAAATCCGAGCGTCATTGTACATAGCTAGATTTAAATTATATAGTTCACAATGCAACTTTTACTTCAATTTAGTCGTTATGACGTTTGCATAGTGTTCAACGTCGCTTATCCACTATGGCATCGTAGCGCTGGCATCGCGTGGCGTTGGCGATCGCGGTTGCTTTACAACTAAAAAAAAAGTCGGCCCAACGGCGCGACGGCAATGCGTATATAGCGTGCGCCGAGTTTTGGTTCGGACATTTATTTGGCACGATTGTGACTCTATAAGACAAGTATTGTATATCGATGCTATGTAGACTTTAAGCCAAGAGAAGGTATTACATTGACGAATTATATTTAGCTGAGAAACTCTACAGTTACGAAAATAAACATATTAAAGCTCCAAGCAAAAAAATATGTTATTTATTGGATCCAAAATTCGTTAATTTTTCTTCGATAGTTTGTAGTTTTATGGTTAAATATTATAATTTTTTTAAATGATTGATAATTAATAAAATCATAGCGATAAAAATTAATCTGTAATTGCGAAATATAAAATAAAACCACAGGGCGTGTTAAAATAATTTATTTATTTATTTATTTATTTTATTTTATTTGGAAAACATACAGTGATAAATAACTAGATTACTTATATATTAGATAATTAAACACCATTTAGCAGTTTCCGCATATTGAAATAAATTGTGCATGGAGACGGAGAAAATATATTAATATATTGCACGTATGTCGTTATGCAATTTTAACACTAAAAAATAAACAATAAACCAAGAAAACAATAAATAAAGATATACTTTTTTACATTACGGGACACAAGACAGTTGGGGAGACACACCAAACCACCTTTTACTAATATTTTGTCTGATTGAATTCGAGGATGTATTAAACAAGTCAAAGTCAGGAAAGTCTTCCAGTGTGTTTATGGAGTTGGATGCTCTTAAGAAGAAGGAGTTTTGCCTGTAATTAGTCGCACTATAGGGGATATGTAGACATTTAGGATGTCTTGCAGATATTCTAGGGACGTTTAGATTTATGTTAGAGAGGAGATGTGGAGAGTCAACATGACTTTGAGCTATTTTAGTTAAAAATAAAATATCAGCTATTTTGCGTCTCTCATGAAGTGGTAACATGTGATGTCTTCTGCATCTCATCTCATAATCATTGTCGTATTTTTTGCACTTGTACTGAAGATATCTAACGAATCTACGTTGGATAGATTCTAGTCTGTTAATGTATATATTATACTGAGGGTTCCAAATTTGTGAGCAATACTCGAGTATGCTACGAACATATGTACAATAAAGCGTTTTGATAACTTTGATACTTGAAAATTGGGAACAGGATCTTTTGATAAATCCGATGGACTTGTTGGCCCTATTAGCTATATTATCAATGTGTTTATCGTATGCGAGCTTAGAGTCGTGAATTACGCCAAGATCGCGTATCTCTTGTACAATTTTAAGTGGAAGACTTTTTAAATTAATTTTGAATAAGCAGCTGAACACGTCAAGACAGTTTTTTTTTAATTATTTTTGTCTGTTTATTTGTTTGTGCACGCACAAATCTAAACTCACTGGACGGATAAGAAAGCGGTTTTCACGAATATACTTAGCTATAACCAGATTAAAGTACAGGCCTTGTTATTTTGCTAAAGGGCCGGATTAAGGGAGGAAAAAAGGTTTGAAAGTTTATATGAAAATCTACGCGTACGAAGTCGCGGGCAACAGGACTAGTGTACACTAATCTACACTAATATTAAAAAGAGGAAAGATTTGTACCTATTTTTGTATGTTTGTGATGAATAGGCTCCAAAACTACTGAACCGATTTGAAAAATTCTTTCACTGTTGGGAAGCTACACTATTCCCGGGTGACATAGGCTATATTAAATTTTGTAGCGAGGCCGAAGGCCGAGCTTACACTCGTGCAAAGCCGGGGTGGACGGCTAGTATTATATAGAGTAAAGATTTATATTTTTGGATGTTTGTAACGAATTAACTCAAAAACTACTCGACCGATTTTAAAAATTGTTTCACCAGTAGAATGCTACATTATCCTTGAGTAACATAGGCTATATTTATTATAAGAATGTTTAAAAAATAAAATCCACCTGTGCTAAGCCAGGACGGGCTGCTAGTTTGGTAGTGGTAGGACTCTTTTGGAGGGGTCCGCCTGGGGAAGTACCACACCTTAGCCAGTTATTCAACCGCCAAGCAGTAGTGTGCAAACACTACTGTATTCCGGATTGAAGGGCCATGTTTCCAGCGAAATTACAGGGCACACAGAGATTTGACATCTTATATCTCGGGGTGACGAGCGCAATGCATTGCCATTCAGGGTTTTGAACTGTTGAAGTTTAAAATGCTGAGTGGCGTTGAGCTGTTATGGGCAAGTGTGAAGAGCCATCAGGCGAGCGAATTCACTCATCTCGTCACTCAGTATCTTTTTTTTTTTTTTTTTTCTAATGTGACTTATTGCTGTTGGCCTTGCGGCCTCTACAGCTTGACCGGACTAGTTGGTGAACGCAGAGGGCGTTGGGCCAACATGGTTTAGATTTTGGGCGACAAGCGCAAGGGCACCTCGTAGGTACGAGCCTCGGCTTGGACCGTCGCCGGGAGTGGGAGATTAGACTTGCCCTGGCACCCCAGAAGGGGTGTGCCCTGTGGCCCTAGTAGGTTGTTGAACTGAATGATTATTTGGAGAGAATCTAACCGATCTTCTAACAGATCCTGGGGGTCTCCGATCCCGCCGGCGGGATCGTTGTGTGTGTGTGTGCCTGTGGTAACCGGCGCCTATACCAAAAACGGAATATTTCCTGTTGCCAGGAGCAGTCGGATCGGACGAGCCCAACGCCGCCGAGGTGACGACGGCGATGGGGTCGTCCGGGTCGCCTAAGATATTTCTGGGGCGTCTACGGAGGGGTGGAGTGTTTGTCGTGTCTGTCGAGTAGTTCGAGGCCTGGACTACGAGAGGGTTGGGATGGTGGGGCGCCGCTTCAAAGTAGCGGCGGGAAGTGTGCTTCATATATTGAAGAATGGACGGGAGTTCGAGATCGCAGTGCAAATCGGCGTTTCGCATGTACCAGCTAGCGCCGATCGCTCTGCGTATGAAACGGTTTTGGATGACCTGAAGCTTGTCCAGGTCAACGCGGGATGCGTGGGCGAACGCCACGGAGGCATAAGTCATGACGGGACGGATGCAAGTTTTGTAAATTGTCAGCTTATTCCTAAGTGACAATTTACTACGCTCGCCAAGGATGGGGCTGAGACGGCCTAGGAAGAAAGCCGCTCGGTTGCGGACTATCTGGATATGTTTTGAGAAAGTGAGGCGACGATCGAGGGTCACGCCGAGATATTTGGTGGAGTGTGTCCAAGGGATGGGCTTCCCGTGAAGCGTGATGGGTTTAGCGGGGGGATTTTTGGATGGGTGGAAGTACATTGCTGCACTTTTGTCAGGATTGACCGTGATGGCCCACTTCTTGAACCAGTCACCTAGGTGAGTGAGGGCTCGTTGAAGGTGGGATGATCTTGTTCCACCCTCTGGTGTAGAGGGCGGTGTCGTCAGCGAAGAGAGCTATGTTCACGTTGGGAGATCGGGGAATATCGCTTGTGAAAATCGTGAAGAGAACAGGTGCCATGACGGAGCCTTGAGGGACACCGCCACCAATGGAGTGAGGTGAGGAGCGAACTCCCTCGACGCGATAGCGAAAGCTTCGAGCCGTGAGGTAGTCTTGTATGATGAGTACAAGACGGTCTGGCATTCCGAATTGATATAGCTTGTATATCAACCCGTTATGCCAGACTTTGTCGAACGCTTTTGCGACGTCGAGGAAGACCGCAACTGTGCCCTGATAGATGGGCTTGTGGGTGAAGCCGTGGGATGGTTTCTTATTGAAACCTTCAAGGATGTACTCCGTGATGCGGTGCACTTGTTGGACGCAGGAGTGTTTGGCTCTAAAGCCAAACTGCTCGTCGGGGAGGAGGTTGTTGTCCCTGATGTGGGACCAGATGCGCTTCAGAAGGATGCGCTCATAAATCTTCCCCAGAGTACTGAGGAGACTAATGGGACGGTAGCTGGAGGGCTCAGAAGCCTTTTTACCTGGTTTGTGAATGCCGATTACGTCGGCAGACTTCCAGGCATCGGGAAAGATAGAATTGTTGATGGCCGCATTGAAGATGCTGACTAGAAGGTACACAAGCGAGACTGAGAAGTGCTTGAGCACTTTATTTGAGATGCCATCGGCACCAGGGGCTTTCCTGACTTGGAGGCCCTTGATGATCGACTCGACCTCAGAAGCCGTGACTGGCTCGAGGGTATCAACGGGCGGGGTGGAGGATTTGTGTTCGACTTCGCTGTCCACCGCTTCGCGGTGGGCAGGGTCGACCTGAGCTAAAGAGGGGCAGCATTGCTGCTCGAGGCTTTCGGCCAGACATTCGGCCTTTTCCTCGTCTTCGAAAGCGGGGGGGAGATCAGGTCGGGTGAGGGGGGGCATGGCAGTCACGGTGTCAGATTTCAGAGATCTAGCCAACCGCCAGTATGCCTGGTGGGTTGGCTGAATCCCTGAAAGTAGGTCATCCCACCTCTGATTACGGAGCTCACTGATGCGGTTTTTTACGGCACGCTCGTAATACCGCAGAGCGGCTCTGTTATCTTCGGTGCGATACCAGTCAAAGGCCCTAGCGGCAGCGTGTTTCGCTCTCAGAAGCTCCTTCACGTCCTCCGGCAGGACCCAGCGTTGGTCTTCCTCGGCTGGGACCTGCTTGGAGGATGTACCTATAGCGGTGCGAAGATGGCTAGTGAGAGCGTCGATTGAGGTGGTGACGTCGTCAGGGGTCACGATGTCGTCGGGGATTTTGTCCAAGTCTGGAGAATTGATCGCCTTTAGGGCTTCGCCTAATTGCTTCCAATTCACCACGGTCTTGGTTTCAGGAGGTCTGTCAGTCGGGTCGGGGCCTAGTCGCATAAGGACGGGTCGGTGGTCAGATTCGAGTTCGTGTAGCACCTCTAACGAGCGTAAACGAAGTGTTACGCCTTTAAGAAGTGCTATGTCGAGTACATCAGGTCTTAGGTCCAGGTTGGAGGGAAAGATTGTCGGGGTGCTGGGAGGGAGGATATCAAAGTTGAGTTCGTCAGAGAGGGAGTTCAGGAGGTTACCCTTCACATTGGACACGTTGCATCCCCACATGAGGTGCTTGCTGTTGAAATCGCCAGCCAGAATGACGGCGCTTCCGAGAGACAGGAGGGCCTCGAGGTCGCTCCTGTGGAGGGTCTTGTTACCGGAGAGGTAACAAGATACAAGTGTGATGGACTGATGACCGGTCATCGAGAGACGGCAACAGGACGCTTCCATAGCTATGAGGGGAGGAGTAGGGATAGGAATGCAGTGAAGAGACCTTTTGTAATAGATAAGAGTCCCGCCTTTCATGGCGGTAGTCCTATCATTACGTACCAGCAAGTAGTTTGCGATCCTAGGATCCCTCTTGCTTGGTTTTAGAAAAGTCTCGTTCACAAGCATAACATCGACCTGATGGGTCGAGAGGAATTGGTGAATCAGGGGGCGTTGGTCCCTTGATTCTGTGGAGAGGCCGTTGGCATTGAACCATGCCAACGATAAAGAACGAGGTCTCAGTCTTTAAGGTGTACTATCCATGATAGTTACCAGAATTAAGACGAGGGGACAGACGCTTGATTGAATCAAGAAGAGTGGAGTGCTCTGCCAGGACGTCGAAGACGTCGGTGATGTCAGCATTCCGAATTTTGCGGGCTACCAGCCGTACTTCCTCACAGTCGAGGGTCGTGGCAATTTCTACCAGGAAGGCGAGGTCCGACTTTAGACCAGAATGGCCTGAAGAGGGAGGGGCCGAATGGGGCGCGAGAGAGGGACGGACTTTGTTCTGGACGCGAGCAGATGTGGTGGCCGGAGTTGCAGTGGGCGGCTGGGAGGCCTGAGGGGCATGCAGGGGCTTGGTCCATGCATTGGTTGACGGTGCAGGGGCGTCCACGTATTTGGGAGCCTGCGTGACGGGGAGTTTCGACTTAGAGCCGGCTCCTTTGGAGTGAGAAAGCTGGTGGGGACGAGGGGTTTTGCCCTGCCCCTTTGCGGCCTTCGGGGCCTTGGGGCAACCACGATAGTTCGCGGTGTGTCCCGTGGTCCCGCAGAGCACACAACTGGGCGGGGTTTGGTCGCCCTTTTCCCGCGAGCATTCGGAAGTGCTGTGCTCGCCGGCGCACTTGACGCAGCGAGGAGCAGCATGACAGAAGCGGGCAGCATGCCCGTAGAGCTGGCAGCGGTGGCACTGCCCGGGAACACCTTTGCGGTGCGGGGTCTCGACCTTGAGGCCGGAGAGGCTAAGAACCGCCTTCAGATTGAAGATGGTTTTCCCCTCTGGTGTTTTGTCTAAGATGACCAACACGAGGTCAAGAGGGGTTTTGGCCCTACCGCGGTACATGCGGTGGACCTCTCGGGCGGGGAAACCCTGGTCCTTGAGATCTTCGCGGATCGAATCCACGGGGATCTCTTTGGGAAGGCCGCGTATGACGACGCGGAGGACCTTTTCTTCCTCAAGCGGGTGGTTGTGGAAGGCTAGGCTCTCTTCCCGGAGGACTCTGGTCAGGAGACGGTAGTTGTCAGAGGTGGTAACCCTGATGCTAATTCCGTCACTGACGGATTTTGCGACGAACTTTATGTCATTGTCGGACATAATCTGAGAGACGCGCTCCCAGTCTTCTCTTCGTCGTAAGACAAGAGGAGGGGGGGGTTTGGAGGATGTTGTCGCGGGCGCTGGAGGAGCGGCGGCAGCATCGGTGGGAGGCATAGCTCCAGAAGATGGGCACTGGGCCTTGGACGGAGGAGGGGGGGATGCAGAAGAAGCAGGGCGCTTCTTGCCCTTGCCAACGACTGTGAAGCCGTCGTTGCAAGCGGTGTCCATCTCCTCTTGCGGAGGGATGGGATCGAGAGAGGCCGTGACCTTGAGTGAGGCGCGCGAGTGGCTCCTCTGGTAGGATTTCTCCCGAGGGGCTACAGAGCGCGAGCGCGACCGAATGCGCCTGGGAGAGCGCGAGCGAGAGCGGCTCGTTGAGGGAGCCCGGGACTTGGGAGCAGAGGCTGGGCCTTTAAAGGAAGGCGTCAGCTTGGCCGCCGCGGTGCGGTCATGCCCAGGCTTGGGCTTGGGTGGAGCCTTACGGGTAAGGGAGGAGGACGGGGAGGGGGAGGCTTTGGAAGCTTTCCCGGTAAAAAGGGTGGCCGCGAACGTCGCTGGGGAGCGGAGAAAGTTCTCCGCGTCTGCCGGATTGGCAATAAGCTGAGCCAGGAAGGGGCCTGAGAACGCTTCGAGGGCGGTCTCGAGATCCTTCCTGGTCGCCATATTAGCGGATCACTCAGTATCATAAAAAAAGGTTATTTATAGTATTAAGTCGCTTCCTGTTGTACCCTACGCCCACCCCGGCAAGGGTGCAACACTACGGCGCGCCCGGGGCATAATTTCACGGGCCGCTGACGACGCCTGCTCGATAATAAGCAAAATGTTTACATGCTGTCTTTGTTTTGGTAAATAACTCCGTAGGTATCTGGTTTTCGTATGTACATAAGTATGACAATAGGGCACATAACATGGTAAGCATTAAAATTCAACAAAAAAAAAAAAAAAAACAGTCACAGGACTGCACGTCAGAAGTGCAAACTTAAGTAGTAATTCACCTATTCTACAAGAGATGGCGCTGTTTTAAAATACACGGTACAGCGTGACGATTACGCGAGTTTATGATTTATGTTTTTAGCACTTTTAGTGCTCAACGCGCCTAAAGAAGTTTTCACTTTAAACATGTTTCTTTTTCTTTTTATACTTTCAAAATTGTGATCTATATTACAACTGTAATTCTGCAAAGTTTTATGCACTTATCTTAGTAAATATAGAAGTTAAAAGGTTCTAAAAAATTCGGACAGACGGACAGACAGACGGACGGTCGGAAGAACAAATTTATAAGGGTTCCTTGTCGGGCTACGGAACCCTAAAAACAGTGACTATACAAAAGTCGGAATTACTTTAAAAGCACACTAAGAGCCCCATTTCACACCATACCAGCCCCTCGATACATCGACCACCATCAATCAACGTACGAAATTTCTCATTATAATCTGCATTTAATAGAACGAGTGCACAAGAACTCGTCAAAGGGACACCAGTGACAAATGATACACATCGTTTATCTTCCTAACTGTCAACGGAGCCAATCAACACACGTGTAGAACCCCCTTAATACAAATCGCGAAACAACTTGATCAAAAACAAACTTTAACCTAAAAGCAATAACGGCTGTAATAACTGCAAAAATATTTCTGCCAATGAATTGCGCTAACCAGCCTTATATGAGCCATGAAAATGATAGCAATCGATAATAGCGATAACTTTAATCAAGGTTCAAGTTACAGTGGTTCCGATCGCAAAGACCTAGCGGTTGTCGTAGAAATGGATCCTTCGGTCAACCAATCAGTAATAGTGGCTATCAATCAAGCATTTGAAATTGGAATTTCCGAGTTTCTAAGGCGCAAAAAGTGCGTGTTCAATTCGAGCAATTTATTGAATAGCAAGGATTGTAATAAAGGAACCCAATGCGTGATTTGTGCCTACAACTGCCAACCTTGCATTAAATTCGACAAACAAATGAAAGTCTTATCTAGTGTTTAAATACGTAATTTATTTTAATAAAATTTACAGCTAATTAAATAAATGTAAAAAATATAGATACTTACGTAAATAAGTTATAAGTCTAATTACAAGTTGCCCCTTACAGATAGATATGAAATTTAGAATGGTCCTTTAGAAAATCAGCAGCATTGCGTTCAGATGATTACTTAAAAAGATTACTATTAAAAGTTATGCCATTAAAAAAAGTTCGCTAAATTTGCTGTCAGTGTACAAGGTTACGCAGAAAGAGTGTACTAAGCCGAAAAGGGTCCGTTCTACTCATCATTATGAATAACTTGTACTAATTGACCAACCCTGAAATCGCGAAAAATATATGAGCTACATTTCGTCGAACGTTTTCTATGAAACAGCTGTTATATTTTTGTGAATTTAGAGTGGCTCCCATAGTAAATGTTGTTCATAATGATGGGCTCCCCTTTCGGCTGAGTACACCCTTTCCGTGCAAAACAGGTCTGCTAGATATTATTTTAAAAAAATACTGGTGTAAATCAGGCGTAATAATTCAAAAATCAGTTTTACTGTTTAGCAAAAGTTTTTTTTTATTGATGAAATCGCTAGATTGACCACAACTCACCTGATGGTAAGCGACGATGCGGTCTAAGATGGGGCACGCTTGCCCATGAGGTGCATATTCACTCTTGTCTTGAAGAGACCCAGGTTGTAATTTATTTTTAGTAAGACCGGTAAATATTTTTTTTAACTAAAATTGAAACGTTGAAATAAATGACCTAACTTTACTCGAACAATATTAATAGAAGCATTGCTTGACATTCTTAAATACATAAGTTTTCTAAGTTAAAATAATACAATTCTCTTACTTTTAATTGAGAGAACGCTTCAATTCTCGACAAACAATAAGAGAGTTTTTTGAATTATTTAATTGTACATCAAAAACATCTTTATCATCAGCTTTTTATTGTCCACTACTAGACAATAGACCTCTCAGCTCTATTTATGCAAGCCACTGAGTTCGGCTGGCAGTTCTCTGCATCTAGCTTTTTCCTGCTGTTTTACTCAGGGCATCACTCCATACTAGTCCATACCACCTGGCCGCAGGGAGAGACATTACGGTGTCGGGTTGTGTGGTAGTGGAATTTTGACGCAGGAATGAGGTCAAAAAGCTCTTCAGGGCATTTTCCGAAAAAAAAAGCGGTAGTCGATGCAAAGAGAACCCACATCTTTCCGGAGCCTAAGTGATCCAACTCCTGGGCAAGCTGGGATTTGTCAATAATAATTAAGAGACACATCGCTGTAAAGAGTTGAGAGGTATTCTGGTGGGTCATTCCAGAGGTGAGAATGGAGCAATACTCCATTTGGGGCATTGTGGGGCCGCACTTATCTTTTTATTGTATTGTCTTCACTCTAGTCACTAAGAGTCTAAGAATTATTAATATAATTTTTACATATATTGTTTTATGCCACAGGTGGCAAACAAGCAGACGGGCGCCTGATAGTAAACAGTCACCGTCGCCTATGGATACTTGTAACAACAGAGGCATCAAAAATACGTTGCCGACCCATTAAGTCTCTATTAACTTGCCTTTTGAAGAACTCAATTTTGTAGAAGAGTGTACTGGAGAAGTTTGACTTGTAACTATGGAGTTATTAATAAAGTATTGTATTGAGTCTAGTGTATTAAAAGAAACCCTATTACAAATCTTAAACGATACCTTCGCTTTGCTTTCCAACTTCCTCTCATTACTATTTTGATGTACAAACAGAAGTTATCTGTAAAAAGAATTGATGAGCGGTAAATATTTCTGATGTGTCATGAAACATTTTACAAACAATTATAAGTTCGAAGAGGTTACACGAGAGCAATAAAAAGTTTAATAAAATGCCAAAAACTTTCCTCAAACACTTATTCGTATTTTATTTTTCCGTTTTCTCTAACCTATAGAAAATAATAATTTGAGTAAAACCTTTTTTTCGGTTTACAAGCGAAAGTAATCAGAATGAGTGCAGATGAACGGCTTTGACTGGATTGTGTATTCTTGAAACAGTTTGTAAAACCATGTCTGTGGAATGTTTTATTTTGATCAAAGTTTGAGTAAATCTGGTAAACCTTTAAGCAGGAAAATGCTATAAGCATGTTTAGCAATAAATAATGGATATTGTTTTTTGACATTTTATTAACCCCCTTAATGGCCTATGTTTAGCAGTGGACGTCTTCTGGCTGATGATGATTGTTTGATGTGTGTATGTGTAGTGAATGCTTTAAAGTCAGATAAGTTTAATTTTATATGTCAATATTCATTTGAAATTTAAAATTTAGATCACCAATAACATTTTCCCAAGTTTTTGAAGTGAAAACTTTCTTTATTCTGAAAAGGCGTTGATCACTTTTTGAGTGAACAAAATCATGGAAATTCGCGTCAGATTTTATTTTCGCAGTTTCAGATTTGATGCCATAGCAAAAGTTGTTCGCAATGACTGGTATTGTGGACCCCTTTTGGCTTAACCTAGTACATATAAGTTTGCGCCTGACCACCGACCGTCTCGGGCGTCTCGCCTGTAGAACGGTAGTAGCCGACAGGAAAAAAACCCCGAGCACCTAAAGGCGTATTCCTGCAGCATCACTTGAAAGACAGTTCTCTCTCCAGGATAGGCGTGATAACCATCAAACACCTAGCCAATATAAAAAAATATATTATTTTCAGATAGAGGCCTTCCCTCTGATTACACTTTGCTAAACGATACCACTCTTACGATAAGGATTCAATCATCATAACTTATTCACCAGATACGATACCGTAATGACGTAAATGACTTCATTTTTGTATCATTTGTGCTTGATGCGTATCCACCCCGCTGTTGTGCACTCAGCTTAACTATTTAGGGAGTATTTATAGACTTATAAGGTGATTGTGTAGACCAGACCTTTAAATAATGTAAATTATCGAATACTTAGTATACTTACTGTGTTTTAAAAGTGAAAATTTAGGCAAACAAACCTTACTTAAGTGGAAATAAGGATCTGATCTTTTAAACATTTCATCTAGTAAGTACATAAAAAAATTGCGCCTTCTGTTGAAATCTCTACGAATTAATTCGTATTATACTCTACTTACTACGTCGCCCTCATGTCACCCTCAAGTGGTGTTTTGGCATAATTATATAAAATAATTTCAAGTCAACCTTTTTTGATTTACATAAAGTTCAAATTTATATCTCATTTACAGTTCAGAACAGTCGAGTTGCGGCTGAATAACTTCGAATCTTCGGTAAACCCTCTGGTTTGAATTTTCCACGACTGCGTATAAGCCACGACACCGTTTTCATGAGCTTTAAAGGATTTTTTTAATGTTTTGATAGAGTTGACGGCATTCTGAAAAGACTTGTCAGAATGCCATTTACTCTATCGAAAATAATTTATCTGCGTTTGCGTCGACGTTTGCGATCGTACTGAGTTAGGAAGTTGATTCAAAGTAGTGTAATAAGAAGCACTTAAATACTTTCTTTTCCTAAATTCTAAATGTAGTCACTGAATTCATCATCATAAGCCAGAAGCCGTCCACTGCTGAACATAGGTGTCCCCCTTAGAACTCCACACTGAACCACATCCTGCCATCTGCATCCACTTGTTGCCTGCGACTCTCACGATGTCATCGATCCATCTAGTAGGCCTACCTATGTATGCTTCGTCTTCCGGTTCGCGGTCTCCACTCAAGCAAATTTTTCTTCGGTGAATATCCATGTTCCGCAATCTATCGCGAATTGAAATTCCAAGCATAATTCTATTCATTGCCCGATGTGACTGTGTTTTTCCAAAAGGCCAGCAGTTAAGGACCACGTCTCAGTACTGGCACTGAATGAAGGCAAGTTTAATATACCTTTTATTCACTGCAAGATACCTAACGGTAAATATACGTTTGACTCCTATATTAATTTACTGCATAGGACAGAATATTCGACATTCCTTCCAATTTCGGTTTCCAACAGTCAGCAATAAACAAAATTTTTATTTTTACTTAAAATTTCAACCCCGGAATTGTCTGCGAACCGACGCCCGTAATGGCTTGAAGCGTCATTACGTGTAATGCAGTACAAGTAATGGCAGACGATGGAGTTTATGGGATGTAACATCTTGTCGGGATGTAGGTTAATATTTCCGTGAACATTTCCGAGAATATAACATTTTAATGATAGGCAAGTAATGTTGTTATCTAGCATGGGAAATGATTATTTTGTTTAGCGGTAGAGTTATTGGGCTTTTAGGCCTCGTACCAACTGTGATCACGCCCTTAGGATATATGCTAATTATAAATTTTAAATACCTATTAATTTTATGAAGTTATCTTAGTACACTACAAAGTTAGTTGGCGGACAATAGTATATTACTAATTTTACGCAAGGGTAAACGTACAGATTTTTATGGATAAAATATCACCCATTTTAAATACTTTTGTGGGCTTGAGCATCTGGTTTTTTCTATATTTTGAGCTATTTCAAAATATTTATCATTGTAAAATTATTTAACTGCCAAAAATAAATAATTACGCGGAACCTTAGTGATTTTTCTTTCCACGGGACTTAAGGGTTGCGTAGAACTCTATTTAGGAATCGCTGCTCTAGATCATTTAGTTTTATGGCTATGCAGTTTCTGTAATTTTGCTTGGTTAAAAAAATCATTATCCAGATTTTAAATAATAAAAGCAGCCAATTACGAGTCGGGACTTCCGCACCACCACATAAATTGTTAACTACTAAAGTACAAAAAAGTAGTGCAAAAAGACATCACTTTTACAATATTTAAAATAAATAAATAAAATAAAAAAACTTTATTTCAGACACTAGGTCCATATCACAATCGAAATAAATGACAATTTTTTTTTTAACAAAAAATTTTAAACAATTAAAATTTAAACAGATACGTTTCGTTGCGAACCGCCCATTAAAAATGTAAACTAAAGACTTGCACCACTATCAATCTCACATGCATCTTTTAGACCTCAGAAATTTTGGCATGACATTAAAACTCACATTTTCAACCCTAGCCCTTAGCAATAAAGAGTAGTTTGTCAGAAATGTGCAACCCTCATGTGGTTACCTGTCTGTCTTATGTCGCCTTTAGTGGAACGAAACGCCCGGGGTACGCCCGGGGACCGTCCGGGAACGCGCCCAGGGGAATACGGACACGCAATGCGACAAGCTCCCGTGGTATTGACATACTTGGACATTTTTCATTTTGTTTGTTTTACGTTTGGTGTGTACATGATACTTCACAGGGGACTGTTTGCTAGGTATAGAGATGGATAAATAATTAACATTGCTAATAATTAATGACAATGATAGACAATTACAATGACGTCGGAAATAATTTGATTTATATTTAATGGACAACAACATGGAGTACGTTATTGCATTATCTAACGGAGTCACGGCATGAAAATTCAACATAACGTCACCACATTATACAATAAATAATAATTTATTACAAATAACAGGCTTAGCTATGACTATAACTAAATACATTACACATACTGAAAAAATAAATTGAATTGGCTGATTAATCTCTAGATATGAGCGTTTAAAGTTTTAGGTGGGGAAAGAGAGGGGATGCTCCATCCCTTTTCGCAAAACGTGTGTTAGGATAGCATTTGTATGCCGCGCCTGAGGCGTGATGTCATAGCTCAGTATAGTGCGCTCTCTGTCAAGCATGAGAAAAATACTTTCAACTTATTTATTTCTGAACTAATTTAAATTTTATTTTTGTAGATAGGCTCTATTGATGAGTTTTTTTATGAAGTAACAAAAAAATATTAATCATAATGCCTATTCTAGGTGCAGACTAGATGCTATAAAAAAGATATTGATGACGCGTTCACTAATTTCACATATCTGTTGAGTGTACTAAGTTTTTCTATGATGCATGATAGTTCCACGTGCCATTCTGTATATAAAATTAATTTAAATAAATAATAATCTAACTAATAATATAAGATTATAATTCTAACTAAACGTAATTATTCTAAATTTTATCACTAAATAAGTTGTCCCTAGTAGAGCACTAGTTATCGCGACACAGGGAATCCTACAGCGATAACTAGCGACTGTAAATTGTATTATTGGCATGTTAATTTTAATCCTATTGCAAAAAGTTTTGTAACCCTATTTTTTATTAATTTTAAACTAAATATTGTTCGTAATATTATTAGTGGCAATTTTTTTTATTATTATTCTCGTTTATTAGTTTTTGGGCTTAAAATATAATTGAATCTGATTATATACTCGATAGTATAGATGACCTAAATCTAACCAACACCTTGGAACCGCTGAGTTTGCGCCGGGACGTAGGTTTGCTCAGCTTGATCTAAAGGTATTACAACAGTTGATGCTATAGAACAGTTGACGGGAATGCTTCAATTAACTCTTTGACCTCATCCCTCCATCGCTGTTTTACCATCGAACTGGCCAAGATCGCCAGAAAAGCCATACACACATTATAGCTGATCAGTGCCGTAACTAGCCTTTTATGCGTCCTGTACGAGCTTCTATAACTGCGCCCTTGAAAACAAAACTTGGTCCTGGTGTGGTCATTTCTGCGCTCCTCCAGAGTCTGCGCCCTGTGCCTGGGCACCGCTGGAACAGCCTTATTTACGGCACTGTAGCTGATGCGTGGAAGTCTCGCAGTTTGATTTAATCGATTGTTTCTGCCACGCATTGATTGTATCTTCTAAGTCTGCGTGCTACGTCTTCGACCACACCGTCGCTTACCAACAATTAGTACAAACAGTTGGTGGTCAAAGGAGGACTTATCCGCGGTAAAAAAAAACGCACCTGTAAGTTGTGGAATGGCTTACCACCTTCGGTTTTTTCCTCCGGTTTTGAGGTCTTATCTCAATTGCTTCAAATGAAGATTTAATAGAGTCCTCAAAGTACTCCAACATTATAAAATGCCTACTGGCCACTCAATTTTACTGTACCTAAATGTTAATTAAGATATGGCTTAAGTGAGACGTTGTGTTTCTTGTGATATTAATAAAGATCTTTGAACCTAAAGTCCAGCACGCCGGCGCCGCCAATGCTCTGGGTATTGTAGGTGTCCGTATATAGGCGGCGGTGATCACTTAACAGTTAACATCCAGATGGCCCTCTACTATTACATTACAAAAAATATAATAATAAGCACTTTATTCCTGTAAGTACTTTAACCTAAGATCAGCATTTTGGGCACTGTGACGGTCCAGAATGGGGTCCGTTACCTTTCACAACATTTAAACTTTAGTTTACAACTAAAATATTCAATTTAAATTGATATATGTTTGATTGGCTGTGTCCATATTAATTTTATCAATGAAAAGCTAAAGGAATTCTATATTAATAACTTAATAACAGTTTTATACTGTTTTATAGCTTCCTTGTGGACAGGCGGTAGAAAAATATCTCTCCTTACTATATTAAGAAGAACTAAGGCTGCGTTTTTGTTCCAATTCAATGAATAGAACTACTAAATTATTAGTTGAATTAAGTATAATAAAAGAATAGGAATACCTTGTACAATTCACTTAACGACTTAGTCACTATCCGTTTAGAAGTTGGTTTGTAGTGAGTATTATCTGAAGTATGTGGAAGCAGTTCCGTTGGACCACGATTCTGCATTGGTTGCATTGGACTATGGGCATCGGACTGGATTTCATGAAGCTAAGAAGATGTAGGTTGAACGGGGTCGATGACCTGAAAATGTAACAAAATCACCTATTAAATAAGGGTAGCTACATAACACAACATAATGGGACACAAGAAAGCTTAAATGGTTGTTTATATACTAGGCTTGGGTTATGTGAGCTTGCAGCTTACAGGTTGTGGAACGCTAGAAGTAAAACATTATCTTATGTTATTTACGGTTGTTGAGTTATGTTTGACAAATTTGATGCTATTTTAAATAATCATTTACCTTTGTTGTTTCGCTAAGGATTTGTAGGAGTGAAGAGACTTCACTTCTTTACTTTATAATGTTAGAGGACTAAAAGGTTAATTATAAGAAATATTGTGTCGATTCTGTACAGTATTGGTGATCATTCACAGTTATGTATTATCTTCAGTCCAATGTTATTTTATAGCTCAAACTGATAGATAAAGGTAAGCAAGTTGCCTCTCCTTTACATATTAATATTAGTTAATAGGACCTGTGTGTTATTACTTGGTTTAAGTATTAGTAAATATAATTTTAGGATAAAAATTACCTTTGTGTTGAAAAGTAGCTTAGGTTGTTTGAACACAGGTTCATGTCAGGCGTCCTTATAGTCGAGTTAAGATGCGAACTTCGGATCAGATATCATCAGATTAATGGGATGCTACAGAATCCTGAAATTGAGAAGAAGTCACCGTTACAACATGTCTGCACTACTAACCCAGGTCTACATAGATTAGTAAGACATAAAGGACGTTTGTATGCGGTTTGTGCAGCTGCTGGAAACAGAGCAGAGAGGCTGGACAGCTTGCTCTCGACTTAGCTCGGGGAATCGTTGCTTTGAAATGTAATTTGCTTCTAAAATTTTAGTTACAATAACAAGACTTTGACAATTGTTTACTCCTATGATTAGAGATTGTATAGAATGAAGGGAGATAGGGCAGGACATTATATTTAGACAGGGATTTTCAAAGAAATATGTAAAGCAGTTTTAGTTTGTTTACAAAATGATAACCTACAAAATTTTATACGATGGTTTCCTCTACTATAAAAATAAATAAATAAACTAGTTACATACCTTAATTGGTAATAGTTCCAAAGATTTACAACAATTTAACTTGATAATTATTTAGATTTGTTTATTCAGTTGCAAAATCTTGATGCACAGGCTATTTAGAATGACAGACAAAATGGCGAAGCGGTGGAGGGGCCACTGTGTCGGAAGTATTGAAACTAACAATGTTTACAAAATCCGGCTCTCTGATTGGTCGAATTGTTTCAATACTATTGAAACTTTTGATACTTCTGATAGTTTCAATAGTTCCGATACTTTTGTGACAAAGCCGCTTGTTGTAGCATTATGAACCTTAAAGACGAAGGGTATATAAGGGGGTAGCAGAGGCGCGTCGATTCATTCTGCATTTAGTCGTGACCCTGTCGTGTTGTCCAATATATTTTAGAGTCTTTTGCGTTTCTTTGTGAATTTAAAGGTGAAGCTCTGCCCGACTTAACACAAATTTCCATTATGTCACAGAGTTTTATTAAATTCTTTTTGCTTAGAAGTTTTTCAGTAATTTAAACTCAGTTCGAGGTGTGAACGAAATTCCGTGTTGCTACGTGGAAGTTGGCCTCGTACTTTTGAGAATTAGATTCTTTTTCTTATGGGTAAAGGTAGTTTGATAAAAAATTTCTTACAAGTAAAAGTAGCTTCTTAAGGGTTTCTTACGCGTTGGGTAAACTCATTTAGTCATTTAAATGACTTGTATTTGAAATATTGGACAATTGCGATTCATTTCAACATGGTTTGAAATAATGGACTGCCTTCGCTGAACCTCACTGTGACCACTTACGAAGGCCGTTCATCTCCTCTCCGCGATAGTTAGGACTTGGGAACTTTGAGACGATCCCAAGGTCGATTTTAGCCGCTTAAATGAGGCATCGATTCAGTCTCCAGGTTGTGTGATTGACTGTAGTTTGGATGGGGGTACGGACCTCTGGAATCACCTTAACAGGTTGTGATACTATATCCTAGCGGGACTGGTTAGCCGTAGGCTAGTCTCCGTCCGCCTACATGCTTTCACATGATCTGTCTTTACGTTAGGAGGGTCAATAAGCTCTATCCCCAAGGGAGGTCCGTTCTGTTTTAAGAAGCCTCCCGGAACTTCGGTTCCTTTGAGCTTACCTGTAGGGCTGTAGGTAGTGACTATAGGTTCGTGGACTAGTCACCCATGTCAGGTCCTTACAGTTTAGTCAGAGTTCTGCACTCGGGCAATTAGCAACCCGTATAACTCTGTTGTTAGGGAAGGGGTGGTTTTTTTTTATTGTGTCTAGTTAATTAAAGAACTCGTTTGTTCTTTGTTTGAGTTATGGTGTATCTCCAGAATAGTTGAGGGTACCAGGTGTAGGTTTTTTGAGGTTGATCTCGGGGATCTGATATCTTCAAAGTATGCGAGGGTACCAGATCGTCAAGACATAGGGAAACCTAGGGACTTGTAGGGATTTTTCTTTCAGCTTGTTCCTGTTTTAACTTATTGGAGATAATCCAGTAAAAGGTGTTTAACTAAATTATTAGATATGTTAGTTGGGATTTTAAAGTTATATTCATAATTGGTCATTTATAGCCATTTGTAACTTGCAGTGTAGTCATCGAATGTAGATAGAAATCTATATGTGACTGATACTGTTGGTTATTTTGTAGAATTAAATGAGATTCTGTCTAAAGAGACTTAGTGAAGGTTGCTTAGACAAGCAATTCACTTCTAGTCTCTAACTAAGTCTAAAGCTAATTTCATAATTTTGTGAAGGTAGATGAAGAATTTCTATTTACCTTAAAACTGTAAGACAGTCAGAAAACCCAACTAGTATCTAATGGTTTAATGATTATTCAGGTTTTGGTAACTCCTGAAATTAATTGATTTATAAAAATCATAATTTTTCTTAGAAAATGAGGAATTTGTAAAGGAGATTGACATGTATTATTGTTTGCATATAATTGAATTATTGGAAATTCAGGGACGGCCAGGTCTAACATGATCTTAAGAGAAATATAGTTCTCAGTTTTAACATCAAAGAAATTACTAAATGAACCTCTTCAAATTGAAAGTTAATATGACGGACTTTCTTCTACATCACACATTATTTGGGTTCCATAGAAGGTACCTAAGCTAAGTATAGCTGAATCGTACATGGAGCGGTTGTCTCTGGGTTACCCCTTGGTTATAGAAAACTTAAAGGGCGCCTTTACATTGTTACTGATTTAGTAATACTGGCTTGTTCAACATAAACTCTCTTAAAGGAAGTCCTGATTGAGATGGCCAATTTGAAGAGCTAACGGGAAGGTTACTTACCTTTTACACTAAAATCATGTTACACTTGAATGTCTAGATTGAGTATTCAGTAATTTAACCTGAAGACTGCATTCTATTTGCTAAATTTGTAATAAAGCGCGGCAGTTTCTTTGCCAGTTCTTCTGCTAGCGTATAGGGTTTACGAACATGGTGGTAAATTTTGCATTAGCACAGAGCACCTTCTTAGGGTCTGTGCAAAGATTTGATAAAGTTTGCAGTCGCATAAGAATAAGATAACATTATTCTGACTGTTTTATGAGACGGGAGGACAAACCGTCGGGTAGTCGTTGTTCACCAAGCGGAGCGGTGGAGGGGCTCCGTTTTCCAAGTCTCAACTAAAAAACATTAATTTATTATACTGAACCCTAAACACAAACTATAATATCAGCCTTGTTGGTAGTTTTCCAAGTCTCAACTAAAAAACATTAATTTATTATACTGAACTCTCAAGTACAAACTATAATATCAGCCTTGTTGGTAGTTTTACAAGTCTCACCTAAAAAACATTAATTTATTATACTGAACCCTAAATACAAACTATAAAATCATCTTTGTTGGTAGTTTTCCAAGTCTCAACTAAAAAACATTAATTTATTATACTGAAATCTAAATATTAACTATAAATTCACCTTGCAGTGCTTCTTCAATGATTTGCTTAATATCTACACTTAAATAACACAAGTAATCAACGCTCAGTCTCCTTTCAATATTTTCCTCTCAACTTCACCTAGGTAGATTTCTATAACATTTTTAGGTCTTAAATAAGTCGTCAGTAGTATAACACGTTAGGATAAGAAACCAAATACAGAGTACCTAGGTTGGAAATATGATTCTCTAAATTATGGTTAGGTTCAACTTTAACTATGTAACAAGTAGGTTGTAAAATGAAGGTTTAGTATGTATGTTTGATAAGTAACCTAGGAAACGGTTATTAGAGGGTTTCAAGTTGTGATCAAGCTTGTATTGATTCCTGAATAAAAGTAATATGAGTACCTAATTGAATTTTACTAGATTAACACTTAGGCAGATATAGAAATAACTGAAATTAAACTTTAGTAAGGCGGTTAATGATGTTAGGTTCAAGAGAAAATAATAGTAATAGGTTTCAGCTTTTAGGTTTAGTGTAAAACTAGTAATTGAACTATATTGGAAGGTAGAAGTAGGAATATTTGAGTTAGGACACACCCAAACCTCTATCCAGGGTTGCAGCGGATCTACAACGTCGGGTTCTCTAACCACTTGATCACATGGCCATAATTTAAGTTACATTTATAATATAGTACAGGTTGAGTTAGGAATTTAGATAAGGTACTGATATAGCTAAGGAAGTCTTAAATACTAGAACTTATAAGGTACAGGTTTTATCTGCAGGGAGGTATTTCAATTATTAATCATCATAGAGAAATCTAGAAGGTTTAATATCTAATTTTTAGGTTTAGCTATTAACGTTTCCTTCTTTACCTAGACTTTCTTACTAACCTTAGGTTACTATAATTCTTATCATAAAATAATATCTTCATAAACTATTAAAATTCATAATCCTTTAGGGCTAGGTTAATATAGTAAGCTAGGTTAGTATTTGGTTTAAATTAATTAGTTAGTGATTAGGATCATAATATCTTCATCAACCTTTATCTACGAGCTAGGATATTAGAGTTATTTAGAGTTAAGTTAGTAAGTTAGTTAGGTTAGGAGGGTGAACGTTACAATATGGTTATGCCGTGCACCAGGATTAGCTCCAGGGTTTGAGGTTGACTAGAATGTAGATGGTTCTTTTGAGTGAGTCGTTATAGCGTTACAGTCACTGGTGAGCTAGGAGATACGATGAAATATAGATAATGAGGTTCGAGAAAGTTCTAACAAAGTCAGGTAGTTAAAGGTAAAGGTAGTTATCAGGCTAAATTAGGAGTATTCTACCCAACTATTCAGAAGGAAAGGTTATTGTTTAATGCACAGGTATATATAGCATATGATCTAATAACATTCAGTTGTCTAGGTAGATATCTGTTAGAGGAATTATGAGAAATTGTATCAAGTTACAAGCCTATACCTGCCTAGTGTCTTGACAAATGAAAACGGTACTAAGGAGGTGTTTATTTCTTTAAGCACAAATTAAGATTAGATTAGTAGCGGGTTTTTGTGAAGATTTTCAAAGCAGCAGAGAAGCAGGTAGGAGACATTTTGAGCAGATTCCAGGCATTTTGTAGAAAAATATATCTGAAATCAACAAATTGTGTTATGTGATGACTTCCTTTGAACTATATAGGAGATTATGAGTATAAAACCAGGGCTAGCTAAGTCATATTAATAGGTACCTAAACATTAAGTGCTAGAAATATACATACCAGGTTGCTTGAGTTCTTTATCATTATCCCAGCGTTAGGATAGGAAATCTTTCTTAATTTGGGTAGAGTTTTCAAGGTTACTATGTAAGTTTGGATTGGTCAAATCAGGTTGACACAACTATTTAAGTATGCCTGAAAAGGGAGAAATTGGAAAATTATAACTCGGCAATAACTAAATTCAGATACATTATATTAAATCATACTTTGAAGAAAATTATTTTTGTTATTTTTGAGGTTAATGAAGTAAGTATACTAAGTTTCTTTTAATACAATTAACATCAATTAGAAATGTACAATATAACTTGAGTTTTTGGTTTTTACAAGGTTCTATAACTTTAAAACAGCAAAAGAATTTCTAGGGTAGTTTGAGCTCAAAGGTCAAGGTTTAGGTCAAAGGTTCAAGGTTATTTGAAATTAAATATTTGTAATATTCATAAAAGCGTCCAGTAAACTGTTTACAGTAGGATATTAGAATCAGGAATAAGGTGGTATTTTACTTTGAGTGAGTAAAATTCAGTGAAAGATTGAATTTAGCTTAAAAATAAAGTCAACAAAGTGTTTATACACTTACGGTTAGTAGAAAGGTTAAATGGAATTTCAGCTTTGTATGGGGTGTGTGCTTGCACTGTGGGTTGAATTTAGTTGTGGTAGCATTTGCAAAATGTTTTATTGCGTTTTACAGGGTTAAAAACTTTCTTTGCAATATAATTTAGAGAAATGAACTCTGAAAATAACAAACTCATAACAGTATGACTACTAGAGCCACAGGTGGGAATCTTTGGAACTAAAAATAATAGTTGCCATGACATAGGAAATATTAATTTTACCATCCAATTAACAAATACGCTAATCTTACTATTGTTTAGTGAAAATGAATAGATTCGGGGAACTTGGTTTGTAGTATTTTAGACTGACTATTTATTTATTTACAAATTATTACATTAAATTATTTTACAATGGTTATCTGCATAATTTCTTCGGGAAGTCACGGAAAGGGGTTTGATCTTTAAGGCTTTAGCTTGCCCAGAGTAGAGTGAAAGTGGAACAATGAAAAAAAAATATGTTTTTTTTTTTGTTTACTTGTCAAATTTAGGAATAGACTAGACCACAGATAAAATAAAGTCTTCAAAGATATTGCAGTAAACACGGAACATGTAACACGTTGTGTTTAGGCCCACGTTAAACACACTTAACACGCGGTAAGGAAGAGAAAATATATTTTTTAAATAATTCTATGTCCGTATAATCTTACTATAGTAATATTTATATTTTAGCAGGGAGTCAATTTAGGTTAAATGTTATTACTCTTAGTTGTGTGTTAGAAGCAAATAAAAAATAAAACTTAGGTCAATTATAATTGTAAATCGATTAATTATTTGTAGTTCAGAGACTCATTCTAAATTAAGGCAGGAAAGTACAGATTCAAGGAAATCTTTTCGTTGAATCTGTACAATTTGTTGTCTGTGAAGAACGGAGACGAAAAGGTTTAACGGGTGTCATAATTTATTGTAGGTAACTTTGTAACTATATTCTGTTGAAAACTTGTTAGTTCGTTTAATCAATAATTACATACTAAAATTTTAAAATTAGACTACACTATAGACGTATTAATTGTTATTGTTAGATTATCGTAATCAATTGGACTTCAAACTTTATAGTAGCTGTATTTTATTTTTAAGGTAAAGAGTTTTATTTCTGGGTAAAAGCGGTGAAAAGGTAATATAAAACTATCATATATCTGGTTGAAGAAATTGGGTATCCAAGGTCACGAAAGAGGAAATAATAAATTGAAAGACGTATTCATTTCGTGATATGATTTCGAACAAAAAAGTTTTGTTCGAAAACGTAGTAGGTAGTAGAACAAAACGTTTTGTTGTAGGGTTGTTATCGGTTATTGTTTCAAGTTTTGTTATTGTAGAATCAAATTACTTTGCCTTATAAAATTTGTTAGTAGAAAAAAAAGGACGGGGAAGATAAAACCATTTTCCAACTTAACGGATTTGATGAACTGTAGGTTCGATAGATATGGAAAGTCTGACCTTTGTGACAAAGGCTCTTGCTGAAAAAAAAAATACGATTTATGATTAGTATTGACACATGTAGGTTTGTTACATCATGTCACTTGTCAACGGTTATCAACGTCAAGAGAATAAAAATATGATATCGGAGCTGACAACGGAGTGTATAAGCATTGCTAGATACTTAGAGTAGACGTAATTCGGCGTCTCCCGGAAGCGACGACTGGCCTAATGCGTTCTATGTTAGGAGATGGAGAATGGGTCGTGGGTTCGAATCCCGTCAACGACATATGTTCCTTTTGTGCGTTTAATTTATGTTTTAGTTTGAAAGCAGAAATAAGTTAAGAAAGAAATATTGAGCTTGTTTAGCATGGATGATATTTAAATTTTATAAATACCCAAAAATGTTAAGGTTATAGTAAAACACTTTATATTCTAGAGTAGTGAATGTATTCTAGTTATTACGACATAGAGAAATTTTAGGCGGTAATTAGTGAGAAAAAAAAAAAAAAAAGGAGGAGAACACGTTTTTCATACAGGTGAATTAACGTTAGGTAATTAAAAGGGCTTGTTATACAGTGTGAACTAAGTATGTGAAACATAGTTGAACAGGATTACATTCAAATAAGGTAAAAAGGGGTGATATTTTCCGGCGAGTCAAATTGAATTTATTTAATGAAAAAAAAGGGTATATGATTGGTAAGATTAGAAAAAAATATACTTTTATAATTTCATAGCATATAAGGCGATGTATGTTTGTTCTCCGAGTATTCTAGGACGGCTGAACCAAATCAGATGAAATTCGTTCTACAAATTATTTGATGTTGAGGGCGTTTTGAAATTAGAATTGGTACATATGAGGTTATTTATTAAGGTTGTAGTAAGGGAATAGCTTATTGTTATAAGTGCAACTAACTATTGCAAAACGTAGTTTTATTGAATTTGTTTGTTGTGGTACTGTTTGTATTTATGTTAAATTCAGGATTAATAGAGATGGTTTGTAAGATTTTTAGGACAAATGATTTGTCAAACAGTACAGTACAGGTGGGTAATGCGTTTTAGAAGTTATTTTGTATACTTGAAAGGGGTAATTATGTGATCAAAGATTATAATGAAGTGGTGTTTATGTATAATATTGTAAGATTTTAGCTATTTCGGATTGGCTAAACCAAATTCGATGGGATTTTCGCTAATCTATATCTGGTGATTTAGGGAAATAAATTAGATTATAAATTAATTTAAATCACTTCTATGTTTACATCATCATCATCATCATCGAATAAAATTAATTATTTTTTGTGTGATTTATACCAGTGAATCTATAGGGTGAATCAAGTATTTGCAAAAGATTTTAAATTTTTATAGATTGGGGTTTGGTTAAAATTAAATCATAGATCATCTACCTTATAGTTAATAACATTTATTTATAAAAATCAATCGATATTCATTAGACTCGTTAAAGCTCGAGAACGGCTGGGCCGATTTAGCTGATTTTAGTTTTGAAATGTTTGTCATCAATGGTTTAAACGGTGAGTGAGCGGCTGAACTAATTTTGATGAAGTTTGAGGTTCAGGAGCGGGTCTTGGTGGCGAGGCCTATGACCGGGCTTACACTTGTGCAAAATCGGAGCGCGTCACTAGATATAAAAAAAAAAAAAACACTTTATACAGTTTTAAATCAGATTTCAGGATGTTTGAAAGTCGTCGTAACTTTGGATCTTTTCTTAGATTTATGAAAAATATTAACTTTGTATAGGTATAAATATTATAAGGTTGCCATTTGAATTGTGATTTAGGTCCTGTTTTAACAGTATGTGTTCCTTTTCCTTTTGTATATTGTTTAACCTAAGGTTTTATGTTAAATCGTTAAAATGCTAGACTTCTAGGTATACTAATAATATTTGTAAATGGTGTCTAACCTATTATTTTGGGAATTGGTTGACTGATGTTTGACTCTTGGGGCTTTATTTAGTGTTAAATTTTCTACGATTAAGATTAGAATATCCCGTCCATTCATAATGTTAATATCTAATATAAATATTAGAACTTTTAATATGTAATTGAAAGAAAAAATTAGAAAAGAAAAATGGAAAAAAAAAATAATAAAAATATACATGACTGAAAAAAAAAAAACAAAGGGAAAGAAAAAAAATATTATAATACAGCGAAAAAAAAAAAAAAGAAAAAAAAAAAATATGTTTAACACAGAAAAAAAAATATGAAAAAAAATAAAAATAAAATATTACTAAAAAAAAAAAGGGAAATTATATGAGTAAATTCATCTTTGACTTTTTGCGAAAGTCTGATTGTAATTCTCTAGAATGTGTTGAATTGTACTTTGAATATTAGTAATTTTTGTCCAAGAAAAACATAACCTCTTTGTGAGAGTTATTTACGAACTAAAATCACTTTATGGTAATCTATTCATTGTTGGATTACTATTGAGGCGGCATTGGTTTTTATGTTCAAATTATTGTGACTTTGATAATAAATTGAGATCGCTTCAGCCAAAATTAAGAGGGTTTATAGTTAACAAGAGAAAAGTAAATTAAAGACACTTTTGGATTTTGGGGTTATGTCAGATATAAAGCTTTATCATTCTTACAATGTAAATAGAGATTGAGTCTAATTGTTTCGTTCCTCATCTAGAAGATAGTGTAGATATCCTAAGTTCTGTGTAAGACCGCGACAGGGGTAATGGAAAGAGAATGACAGTTTTAGCTTTTAATGAAAGAAAGAAGGTCTTGAATGTAGAAAAAGAGAGAGATGAAAGGAACAGAGTGTGTGAAGGCTTTATAGGGTACAAGAGGGACTTAGGATATTGACATTGTCGAGATGGGAGCGAGCTGTCAAAGTTTGAGTTTCAACAAACACAACTACAAATTAGATCTTTCCGAAGGAGAAAAATTGGTGTTAGGGTTAGTCTATCATATCATCAACAGGCGTTGATTTCGGAAGGATCTAAATACTCTACAATGTACGAACATTCCGAACTAATACACTACACAAGCACCAAGGTAAATAAATTGTATTTTAATCATTGGATTTTGGGTGGAATATAGCGGCTATACAGAATTTTTCCTTTTTTAACATTGGATCGGCCTTGAATTTGAAAGGGATACGTGACTTTTGCTTTTCAGTGGATGAGAGAATATTCACAAAGAAGAGTAGGGTTGCGTAGATTTATTAGAAATGAGTTTGACTCACAACCAAACTTTCTTTGCAGATGATAGGAGGTACTGGGAAAGGGGGGAATTTTCTTTATAGATAATATATTATCAAGCCTAAAAGTCTGAGATTAATTCATGATTATTTTGCCTTGGTTTAAATACACTTACATATTGTGTTAGGGCTACACACACATTCGATTACACATAATTATTATTGTTGAAAAGCAGACTTTGATAGTATTAATTTTGCACTTGCAGTTTAAAGAAGTTGGGTTAGAGAATGTTGTGAATTAAAATCGATTTTGGAAAATTTACTCCGATTAAGAAATTAGCATCTTCGCAAATTTTAAGGCAGGCTGTGACGGTCCAGAATGGGGTCCGTTACCTTTCACAACATTTAAACTTTAGTTTACAACTAAAATATTCAATTTAAATTGATATATGTTTGATTGGCTGTGTCCATATTAATTTTATCAATGAAAAGCTAAAGGAATTCTATATTAATAACTTAATAACAGTTTTATACTGTTTTATAGCTTCCTTGTGGACAGGCGGTAGAAAAATATCTCTCCTTACTATATTAAGAAGAACTAAGGCTGCGTTTTTGTTCCAATTCAATGAATAGAACTACTAAATTATTAGTTGAATTAAGTATAATAAAAGAATAGGAATACCTTGTACAATTCACTTAACGACTTAGTCACTATCCGTTTAGAAGTTGGTTTGTAGTGAGTATTATCTGAAGTATGTGGAAGCAGTTCCGTTGGACCACGATTCTGCATTGGTTGCATTGGACTATGGGCATCGGACTGGATTTCATGAAGCTAAGAAGATGTAGGTTGAACGGGGTCGATGACCTGAAAATGTAACAAAATCACCTATTAAATAAGGGTAGCTACATAACACAACATAATGGGACACAAGAAAGCTTAAATGGTTGTTTATATACTAGGCTTGGGTTATGTGAGCTTGCAGCTTACAGGTTGTGGAACGCTAGAAGTAAAACATTATCTTATGTTATTTACGGTTGTTGAGTTATGTTTGACAAATTTGATGCTATTTTAAATAATCATTTACCTTTGTTGTTTCGCTAAGGATTTGTAGGAGTGAAGAGACTTCACTTCTTTACTTTATAATGTTAGAGGACTAAAAGGTTAATTATAAGAAATATTGTGTCGATTCTGTACAGTATTGGTGATCATTCACAGTTATGTATTATCTTCAGTCCAATGTTATTTTATAGCTCAAACTGATAGATAAAGGTAAGCAAGTTGCCTCTCCTTTACATATTAATATTAGTTAATAGGACCTGTGTGTTATTACTTGGTTTAAGTATTAGTAAATATAATTTTAGGATAAAAATTACCTTTGTGTTGAAAAGTAGCTTAGGTTGTTTGAACACAGGTTCATGTCAGGCGTCCTTATAGTCGAGTTAAGATGCGAACTTCGGATCAGATATCATCAGATTAATGGGATGCTACAGAATCCTGAAATTGAGAAGAAGTCACCGTTACAACATGTCTGCACTACTAACCCAGGTCTACATAGATTAGTAAGACATAAAGGACGTTTGTATGCGGTTTGTGCAGCTGCTGGAAACAGAGCAGAGAGGCTGGACAGCTTGCTCTCGACTTAGCTCGGGGAATCGTTGCTTTGAAATGTAATTTGCTTCTAAAATTTTAGTTACAATAACAAGACTTTGACAATTGTTTACTCCTATGATTAGAGATTGTATAGAATGAAGGGAGATAGGGCAGGACATTATATTTAGACAGGGATTTTCAAAGAAATATGTAAAGCAGTTTTAGTTTGTTTACAAAATGATAACCTACAAAATTTTATACGATGGTTTCCTCTACTATAAAAATAAATAAATAAACTAGTTACATACCTTAATTGGTAATAGTTCCAAAGATTTACAACAATTTAACTTGATAATTATTTAGATTTGTTTATTCAGTTGCAAAATCTTGATGCACAGGCTATTTAGAATGACAGACAAAATGGCGAAGCGGTGGAGGGGCCACTGTGTCGGAAGTATTGAAACTAACAATGTTTACAAAATCCGGCTCTCTGATTGGTCGAATTGTTTCAATACTATTGAAACTTTTGATACTTCTGATAGTTTCAATAGTTCCGATACTTTTGTGACAAAGCCGCTTGTTGTAGCATTATGAACCTTAAAGACGAAGGGTATATAAGGGGGTAGCAGAGGCGCGTCGATTCATTCTGCATTTAGTCGTGACCCTGTCGTGTTGTCCAATATATTTTAGAGTCTTTTGCGTTTCTTTGTGAATTTAAAGGTGAAGCTCTGCCCGACTTAACACAAATTTCCATTATGTCACAGAGTTTTATTAAATTCTTTTTGCTTAGAAGTTTTTCAGTAATTTAAACTCAGTTCGAGGTGAACGAAATTCCGTGTTGCTACGTGGAAGTTGGCCTCGTACTTTTGAGAATTAGATTCTTTTTCTTATGGGTAAAGGTAGTTTGATAAAAAATTTCTTACAAGTAAAAGTAGCTTCTTAAGGGTTTCTTACGCGTTGGGTAAACTCATTTAGTCATTTAAATGACTTGTATTTGAAATATTGGACAATTGCGATTCATTTCAACATGGTTTGAAATAATGGACTGCCTTCGCTGAACCTCACTGTGACCACTTACGAAGGCCGTTCATCTCCTCTCCGCGATAGTTAGGACTTGGGAACTTTGAGACGATCCCAAGGTCGATTTTAGCCGCTTAAATGAGGCATCGATTCAGTCTCCAGGTTGTGTGATTGACTGTAGTTTGGATGGGGGTACGGACCTCTGGAATCACCTTAACAGGTTGTGATACTATATCCTAGCGGGACTGGTTAGCCGTAGGCTAGTCTCCGTCCGCCTACATGCTTTCACATGATCTGTCTTTACGTTAGGAGGGTCAATAAGCTCTATCCCCAAGGGAGGTCCGTTCTGTTTTAAGAAGCCTCCCGGAACTTCGGTTCCTTTGAGCTTACCTGTAGGGCTGTAGGTAGTGACTATAGGTTCGTGGACTAGTCACCCATGTCAGGTCCTTACAGTTTAGTCAGAGTTCTGCACTCGGGCAATTAGCAACCCGTATAACTCTGTTGTTAGGGAAGGGGTGGTTTTTTTTTATTGTGTCTAGTTAATTAAAGAACTCGTTTGTTCTTTGTTTGAGTTATGGTGTATCTCCAGAATAGTTGAGGGTACCAGGTGTAGGTTTTTTGAGGTTGATCTCGGGGATCTGATATCTTCAAAGTATGCGAGGGTACCAGATCGTCAAGACATAGGGAAACCTAGGGACTTGTAGGGATTTTTCTTTCAGCTTGTTCCTGTTTTAACTTATTGGAGATAATCCAGTAAAAGGTGTTTAACTAAATTATTAGATATGTTAGTTGGGATTTTAAAGTTATATTCATAATTGGTCATTTATAGCCATTTGTAACTTGCAGTGTAGTCATCGAATGTAGATAGAAATCTATATGTGACTGATACTGTTGGTTATTTTGTAGAATTAAATGAGATTCTGTCTAAAGAGACTTAGTGAAGGTTGCTTAGACAAGCAATTCACTTCTAGTCTCTAACTAAGTCTAAAGCTAATTTCATAATTTTGTGAAGGTAGATGAAGAATTTCTATTTACCTTAAAACTGTAAGACAGTCAGAAAACCCAACTAGTATCTAATGGTTTAATGATTATTCAGGTTTTGGTAACTCCTGAAATTAATTGATTTATAAAAATCATAATTTTTCTTAGAAAATGAGGAATTTGTAAAGGAGATTGACATGTATTATTGTTTGCATATAATTGAATTATTGGAAATTCAGGGACGGCCAGGTCTAACATGATCTTAAGAGAAATATAGTTCTCAGTTTTAACATCAAAGAAATTACTAAATGAACCTCTTCAAATTGAAAGTTAATATGACGGACTTTCTTCTACATCACACATTATTTGGGTTCCATAGAAGGTACCTAAGCTAAGTATAGCTGAATCGTACATGGAGCGGTTGTCTCTGGGTTACCCCTTGGTTATAGAAAACTTAAAGGGCGCCTTTACATTGTTACTGATTTAGTAATACTGGCTTGTTCAACATAAACTCTCTTAAAGGAAGTCCTGATTGAGATGGCCAATTTGAAGAGCTAACGGGAAGGTTACTTACCTTTTACACTAAAATCATGTTACACTTGAATGTCTAGATTGAGTATTCAGTAATTTAACCTGAAGACTGCATTCTATTTGCTAAATTTGTAATAAAGCGCGGCAGTTTCTTTGCCAGTTCTTCTGCTAGCGTATAGGGTTTACGAACATGGTGGTAAATTTTGCATTAGCACAGAGCACCTTCTTAGGGTCTGTGCAAAGATTTGATAAAGTTTGCAGTCGCATAAGAATAAGATAACATTATTCTGACTGTTTTATGAGACGGGAGGACAAACCGTCGGGTAGTCGTTGTTCACCAAGCGGAGCGGTGGAGGGGCTCCGTTTTCCAAGTCTCAACTAAAAAACATTAATTTATTATACTGAACCCTAAACACAAACTATAATATCAGCCTTGTTGGTAGTTTTCCAAGTCTCAACTAAAAAACATTAATTTATTATACTGAACTCTCAAGTACAAACTATAATATCAGCCTTGTTGGTAGTTTTACAAGTCTCACCTAAAAAACATTAATTTATTATACTGAACCCTAAATACAAACTATAAAATCATCTTTGTTGGTAGTTTTCCAAGTCTCAACTAAAAAACATTAATTTATTATACTGAAATCTAAATATTAACTATAAATTCACCTTGCAGTGCTTCTTCAATGATTTGCTTAATATCTACACTTAAATAACACAAGTAATCAACGCTCAGTCTCCTTTCAATATTTTCCTCTCAACTTCACCTAGGTAGATTTCTATAACATTTTTAGGTCTTAAATAAGTCGTCAGTAGTATAACACGTTAGGATAAGAAACCAAATACAGAGTACCTAGGTTGGAAATATGATTCTCTAAATTATGGTTAGGTTCAACTTTAACTATGTAACAAGTAGGTTGTAAAATGAAGGTTTAGTATGTATGTTTGATAAGTAACCTAGGAAACGGTTATTAGAGGGTTTCAAGTTGTGATCAAGCTTGTATTGATTCCTGAATAAAAGTAATATGAGTACCTAATTGAATTTTACTAGATTAACACTTAGGCAGATATAGAAATAACTGAAATTAAACTTTAGTAAGGCGGTTAATGATGTTAGGTTCAAGAGAAAATAATAGTAATAGGTTTCAGCTTTTAGGTTTAGTGTAAAACTAGTAATTGAACTATATTGGAAGGTAGAAGTAGGAATATTTGAGTTAGGACACACCCAAACCTCTATCCAGGGTTGCAGCGGATCTACAACGTCGGGTTCTCTAACCACTTGATCACATGGCCATAATTTAAGTTACATTTATAATATAGTACAGGTTGAGTTAGGAATTTAGATAAGGTACTGATATAGCTAAGGAAGTCTTAAATACTAGAACTTATAAGGTACAGGTTTTATCTGCAGGGAGGTATTTCAATTATTAATCATCATAGAGAAATCTAGAAGGTTTAATATCTAATTTTTAGGTTTAGCTATTAACGTTTCCTTCTTTACCTAGACTTTCTTACTAACCTTAGGTTACTATAATTCTTATCATAAAATAATATCTTCATAAACTATTAAAATTCATAATCCTTTAGGGCTAGGTTAATATAGTAAGCTAGGTTAGTATTTGGTTTAAATTAATTAGTTAGTGATTAGGATCATAATATCTTCATCAACCTTTATCTACGAGCTAGGATATTAGAGTTATTTAGAGTTAAGTTAGTAAGTTAGTTAGGTTAGGAGGGTGAACGTTACAGCACTCTGCCTGAAATTATCATTTAGGACTACTTAATTAACTTTAAAATTAAGCCTTTAATTTATTATTTAATCTTTTCAGTATTAAAATAATGAGTCAAATATTTTAAAAAAAGAAAAAAAACCTAAGATCTAAGTAGATGCAAATGAAGATACATAGAATTACAATTTCAAAAGTAAGTAAGTAAGGCATTTGTGCTTCCTGTAAAAGATACCAGATTTGGTTATATTAGATATATATCCATACTTTTAACCATATTTTTTCGTTGTCTAGAGGTCAAGCTTACGGTGGTAGAGCTCTAGACCTCTGACCTCTAGACAATGAAAAAAATACAGTTAATTAATTCTAATTCATGTTCAATATATGATGAAACAAAAGAAAACGCTAATAAAACTGTAATAAATCGTAGTTGTATTCTAAGTAAAGTTGTCAAGAAAATCAAGTTGTAAAGAAAAAAAATTATTACTTTGATTTTTCCTTAGACACGCAGTCCCATCATTATCTATTTAGAGAATATAGTGGAAAATAGACCCGTCTCATAACAAAATGACAAAAACTTGGAGTAATTCCAGATCTATTGGAAATTGACAGCTCAATATAACCTGTCGCCAGTTTTATATCGCGCCATTCTTCCGTAGAATTGTTGAATATTTTAGTACATTACACTTTCTTCAGAAGAGCGCTGCCATGATTTATTCAGTGGAAAAAACAATACGTAAAAAAGAAGAGCCTGCTATTTAGAACTCTATCTTGCTGTCTCCACGGACGACAATAAACAGACCGTTAATAGGCATTTGTCAGGATACTGATTATTTCAGTGAAAATAAAATGTTATAGGACAAAAATAAGATGATTACTCGTAGGTAAATATATGAAAAACCAAAATATAATCCAAGTGCATTCGCTGTTGTGTCAGAAAAACATAATTTTCTGATTCTGGTCATGCCTACCATAAAAATGCATTCTCATCGTAACTGAACCAATATGCAAAAATTTAACTCCAGGAGGAAGGAAGTGGTCTTAATTCAGCTTGCAAGATTTGACATAAACAAACATACATTATACACAAACATTGCAAGTTAAACAAAAGCTTTGAATTAAATAAATAAATATCTGGGACATTATTGCACACATGGTCACCTGACCCCAAACTAAGCAAAGCTTGTAATATGGCTGCCAGAGACTGATATACATACATACGTATATATATTTAAATTATGGTAAAGTCCAGTTAAAAAGGAGCTTTGCATATCATTGGCTTCCTAGGTTACAACTAAAATTGGTTATTTATAAAAATTGTTTTTTTTTTCTTTTGTGTTCGACATACTCATATTATTACCACTAAAAATATAGGCTATGACACTCCGTACTTATAGACGAATATAACGAGACCTCACAAAATCCAAATTGGTCAAACCATTGAGGCGGTAGCATAGAAATATATGTGTAATAGGTGGTAATTTAGAAACATGAAAAAATACATACGTTTTAACTGTTTATTGGGATTTAACGCGCATCAAGATCAAGTCAGTGAGGGTCCACTCTTCTCGCCGAACTCACCCGCAGTTTACAGTCTTTTTTTTGCCAGTTATTCAACCGCCAAGCAGTAGTGTGCAAACACTACTGTGTTCCGGATTGAAGGGCAATGTTTCCAGCGAAATTACAGAGCACACAGAGATTTGACATCTTACATCTCGGGGTGATGAGCGCAGTGCATTGCCATCCAGGGTTTTGAACTGTTGAAGTTCAAAATTTTGAGTGGCGTTGCGCTGTTATGGGCAAGCTTGAAGAGCCATCAGGCGAGCGACTTCGCTCGTCTTGTCACCAAATATCATTAAAAAAAAAACTAAATAAAAAAAATGCCGAAATAAATAGTTCCGATATACATTTAAAACATTACATATTGTGTTTAAATCGCGAAAGTTTTAGAGTAACTTTTTTATACCTAGATATTTTTAATACGAGTTGGCGGTCAAACGTAAGCCTATTACAAAAATAAAAGCTCTTAAAGGGTCCTTCTTGGGCAATCGCGTAAAAACTAAACACACCCAATGGTTACCCCTATTTTCACCACCTGTTCACGACCTTTTCATCAAAAATTCTTATCTTGAGATATATATTGGGCCAGAACCTGGCAGTATCTACATTCGACGTGCCTCAGTGATAGCATCGTAACCTGACAAATCACTGAGAGCTCGTTTCGCCACAAATAGGAAATACATTTCAGGCTTGTCCATTTAGATTTCCGGACATTTTTATTCGACAGAGCAGAGATCATGTCAAACAGTTTATACATAAAAACTATTTTTCTGACAAATCTCTAATATAATTCTGCTTCTACGTCGCTTCAAGTACAAAAAGGGATTTGGGATAAATTGTACTCGATCGATAAAAACATACTAGCTAGAGATTTTTCAGCAAAACAGATTTGAAGATGGACTTCCAAAGTAACACCTGATTCAACCAACTAGTTTACACATCATTTCTTTTCACTGGCAAATACACCAGACGTGCAATGCCAAAATTCTGTCAAAACGAAAAAAGATGAAAAAATAAACATCGTAGTGTACAATACAATGAGCTCACATAATATAAGTAGCGTATCACATATTTGCGCAAGTTTTGACTTAAACATAATGAAGTTATTTTTCTTGGTAAAATTTATCAAGTTATCAGCAAGAATTGCGGAATGTCTTTGTGTACGTGCATCGGGCTAACATCCTGCAAATTACCGATCGCCGGCGGTCCCGCCCGCCAATATGCAGGCACGCCCATTCCAATTTCCTGTCAGTTTTCATAAAGTGGGCGCATAGAAGAACATGTTTGCAAGCTTTTCAAAGGAAGTTTGGAGGAACCATAATTGCTTCAATATAATTTGTTTGTGACACCGAAAAACTATCCATAAAACACTGTTTTAAACTATGTTTGTTCACTACAGTTATCATAATTATGATTATTTACGGGATATTTACCATGATAAGGTTGTGGAAGGAGCTCCCATTATTTCGGCACAGTTACATGTACCATGTTCAAGGGAAGACCGAACTGCGCCGAAATATCGGGAGCTCCTTTCACAAACTTACCACAGTAAATATCCCGTCAATAATTATATAACTGAAGTATCCATAAATTCTAATAGAAAAGTTGGATTCACTAGTGCTAGAGACTATATCGTAGTACTACAGATTGCCAAAGTACTAGAGAGAAAAAGTACTGGGAAATAATGAACAAACAGACATAACTTTACCTTAAGAAATAATGATAGACTAGTTCTACCCCGAGTGAGACTTAGTAAAGTTGAAAAGCTGGGAAGTCCATAAATAAGTTTCCAGTTGCTTTGAGAAACTTAACGATTCTTGAATACATGATAACATCTTTTTTTTTTTATAGAATAAATGGCAAACAAGCTACGGGCCACCTGATGGTAAGTGTTCACCGCTGCCTATATACCCGGGGCATTGTCAGTGCGGTGCCTACCTTTGAGTACCCTACCCTATTCACCCCTCGTTTGAAGCAGTCCAAATTATACTTCGGAGGAAAAACCGAAGGTGGTAAGCCCTTCCACAACTTACAGGTACGTGGCAGAAACAGTCGATTATATCGAACAGTACTTCCACGTATCTATAATGTGTGAATGGCATTACAATTATTGCGTTTCACGGAATGTATATCTGTTTGTTTGTATGTGTGTCTGTGGGGGTGTGTGTCTGTATGGCTGTGTCATCGTAGCTCCCAAACGGCTGAACCGAATTTGATGAAATTTTTTTCTTTAAAAGATGACTTATCCAATTTGTCTAAGCTATAATTTAAGAAAATCTGATCAGCCATTTATCAGGAGTAAAAAAATATCTATTCATGCTTCTTACTCGAAATATCGAAAATCACAGATCACTGGTATATGAAGAAATCATCCATAATCCGCAATCTTTACGCCATTACCATCACACGTGGCTGTGCCGGATTAAATTTCGTTGAACAGGCTGATCAGGGAGAAAAACTTACACGGCTGTGTTGGCTAGTAGCGGTGGGCGTACTCAGAAGGTTACCAGGGGGGCACATTTACCATCTCTGGAGTCGAAGTTTGTAACACTTGCTATTTTTACTGGAGAAATCTGAACCCTTTTCTTTAATTACAACAAAATACAAAAAACTAAATAAAAATAAATTTATTTTTCTATATTTTCTTATATATGTAGGAGTCTATAGTGTTGTAGTCTCCTTTATCTAGCCAATAATATATCTATCTTTTTTTTGTCTCTACCCAGGGTTTTTGAGGTCGGACGTTTGAATATATACATAACATGTTTCCGCTATTTGGCTCTGTTATTTATATCAGCTGTTTTGATCCGCCGTGTAGTCTTCTATAGTATTTCGTCTAATGGTGCCCCCTTTTCTTTCACTCTAGAATGCGTTCACGTTAACGAATTAATTGGGTCCGCACCCGACCCTTGTAGGGTTCGGTTTAGGCAATCCTAACGGCCTTCACTCGTGTCCGCTTAATTTTGTGCGACAATTACTTTTTTCTTGATAATTTTCTGGAAGACTGACCTAATTATGCTGAGGCCGTCTTATGACAGGAAAATGGCGTTTTCTTGTCGTGCCGACTCTAAGATAAAAATATAATACGGCCGTATTTTAAATGATTAGCGAAACTTTATCTGTTACATTTTAAGCATGACACTTTTTTGAGACAGATTTCATTACGCTGTTTGTGCTTAGGATTTATTTATATGAACAAAAATGCTCTCGTTTTATTGTAACTTTGGTTTGCCCGAAATTTTCATGTTATCCAGGTGTTTTAAAGTCAATAAGAGCGTTTTCACTTCTATTTGCGTGTATCCCTTTTATCATTTTACATTTCGCCATAAGCTTGTTAGCTCAATGTCACGTCTCACTTCGCGTGTCTTTTACATGTTTGAAAAATACCTGAGAGGGTTGAAATATTTATGAAGGTACTTCTTACGTCTCACATGCACTCAACGCAATTTGCATAAGAGCAAGAGAGATGTAAATATTTGTATTGAAGATGTGCATTTTTATAGATATTTTATTTGATATGTTTATAACTGGTGGCTTTTTTCTGTAGCGTGATCAATAGGCCTTTAAGGCCCCTCACGCTTTTAGTATATTATTAATTATTTTAGGGCCTTCTCACACGATGCTCTACGGTGGTATTGCGGTGCTTGTTTTCAGACACTCATTTGTTTCAAATAAATAATAGGTCGGGGAAAAAGTCTTTTCGTATTTTGTATGTATAAAGTTGTAGTAAAAATCTCATGGGTTGTACTGTTTGTATCTGGCTGGTTTTGATACCATTAAAAATATGACATTTTAAAAAAGGAATATAAAAAGTAAAAAGCAATTTCCCGCCATTTTTCAATTGTTTTTTTGTTCGATAAAATGAGTGAATCTAACGAAGAAATTCGATATATTGTGAAATTTTATTACAAAAAACTGAAAAATGCGACACAAGCCGCGAATAAAATTTGTGACGTTTATGGACCTAATGCAGTGTCATCAAGAGTAGCACAATGTTGGTTCAAGCGTTTTCAGTCCGGGAATTTTGATGTCAAAGATGCAGCTCGCTCTGGTCGCCCTGTTACGGATAAAGTCGATGCCATTTCTGAAAAAGTGGACCAAGATCGGCATATTAGTAGTTACGACGTAGCTGAAGACCTGGGGATTGACCACAAAACAGTTTTGACCTATTTGAAAATAACTGGGTATACAAAAAAACTCGATATTTGGGTGCCACACCAGCTCACTGAAAGAAACCAAATGAATCGTGTACTCATTTGCAATTCTCTATTGAAACGTAAAGAAACCGAACCGTTTTTGAAAAGATTGATCACTGGTGATGCAAAATGGATCACCTACGACAAGAATGTGCGCAAACGATCATGGTCAAAGGGCAGTGAAGCACCACAGACTGTAGCGAAACCCAGATTAACACGTAATAAGGTGATGCTGTGTGTATGATGGGATTGGAAGGGCATCGTTCATTATGAGCATTTACCGCCGGGCAAAACCATCGATTCGGATCTCTACTGCCAACAGCAGATGAGACTCAAACAAGAAATTGAGAAAAAACGGCCGGAATTGATCAACATAAAGAGTGTGGTCTTTCATCATGATAACGCCAGACCGCACACATCTTTGGCCACTCAGCAAAAATTTAGAGAGCTTGGTTAGGAAGTGTTAATGCATCCACCACATAGCCCTGACCTTGCACCCTCAGATTTCCACCTGTTTCGATCTCTTCAGAATTCTTTGGGTAGTGTTAGATTAACATCAAGAGAGGACTGTCAAAACTACTTGTTGCATTTTATTGATCAGAATTCCCAAAATTTCTACAGCAACGGGGTCATGTCTCTACCTAAAAGATGGCAACAAGTTATCGAACAAAATGGTACATATATATTATAATTAAATGTAATTAAACTTAAAAAAAATATGTCTTGAATTTGTTTATAAAATACGAAGAAACTTTTTCCCCGACCTTATATTTAAATGTCTTCGTAACGTAAACAAGTTCTATGAAATCACCTCACATGCATTTAGAATTAATGTCAATATGTCATAGCATTAGGCTTTATGTAATTTTAAACCATTATCACAACGGTTTATTATTATTAAATAAGTTTAAAAAAAACAAGCTCCCAGCTTTAGCGAAAAAAATGATATCCGCCATCCTAGGACCAAAATGTTTGGGAAAACAAATCCAATGAACCTAAACTCAACGGGGTTATGTTGTTTCATTTAGGAGTTCATATGGCCACCTTCTGTCACCAACATCAGACAAGCTCGATGGTACCATAACTTTGCATTGTCACCAAACTTACATAAGTATGTAAAATTTCAGCTTAATCGGTTGATGATAACTGGTCTAAAATTTAGTTGCAAGATTCCACCCGAACAAACATACATAATACATTGAAAGTTAAATAAAAGCTTGTAAAAACAGTGGTCAGCGGCAGAATTAAACTATTAGCAGTGTAAAGCTGCGAAAAAAGATTTGAAACTACACTGTTTTCATTATTAAGTTCTGAGAAAATTAAAGTTCTCTAGAGCTCTGTTGGAAAATTGTTTTTTATTATTTAAGCTCAAGATCACTGCTACCTTATTACATATAATTATGTATATTGAAGAAGCTACATAAGTTTATAACTGCAGAAATTTGAATGTGAATATGCATCGGAGCTACATGACCTTATCCTACCATTTCTACTACAGGACAAGTAGGAATACGGACTATTATTATCTGGGACATTTTTGCACACACGGTTAGCGATTTTAAAGCGTGTTTTTAGTTTTTTTTTATGCGAGAATTATTTTCTGATAATTCAGTATACATTATATTATTTATTGTTTTAGCCTCAATAAAATATAGTTTGCTAACTGCACTCCGTGGTATCTATACCGTGGTTACATTATCCTCAAAATTTATTTAAAAAAAAAACACATAATATAATATTCTTTCCCCGGTTGACACGTGAAAGAGTAATAAACAAGCATACAAACAAACTTGCATTTAAAATATTCGGCATGAAAGTATGATTACAGAAGTTGATTTTCACATCAGATGTGATATAAAACAATCAAATGTCCAAACATCATTCATTCAGCTCTGATTAACCATGTACAAAACTTACAATTAAAGATACAGAATACGTAAAAACAACTTTATGACAGTTAAAATTGTTTAGATATTTGCTTAATTTATTCCACGGAAATTTTCAACGCCAGACATTCATGCTACAAAGGTAACACGCGAGAATAACAAAATTGTAACAAAACTCGTAGATGTTATCTCGACCTTGTTCCACACAAACGAGTTGCATGGTATTAGTCCTGGTGCGAAGATACCGGACCCGATATGCAGCGTATACGTTTGCATGAGAAATAGTTAATTTATAAATTATTATTTTAAGTGCATTCAGCTCAGGTGCACATTTACAACAAGCTTTTTTTACAACTGTAAATATCCCGTAAATAACCATATAACTATGTATACGTTTTTTTAATTTATTATTTTAAAATTAACAGGCTTGCGCTTGGCTGCCAACTCGCCTAATGTTAAGCGATGATGCGGCCTACGATGGATCACGCTTGCTAGAAGAAACCGATTCACTCTTGACTTGACGATACCCAGATCGTAACTATCGGAGAACATCCATTCAGGCAGCGCATTCCACAGACTAGCAGTTATTTACGGGACATTTACCGTGGTAATTAAGGTTGTAGAAGGAGCTCCCGATTTTTCGGCGCAGTTACATGCACCATTTTCACGGGAAGACGAATAATCATATAACTGTAGTGAATAACCGTGAAAGCCGTTTGCTAATTTGTTTAGGCTTGACGTCATATCTTGCTACAGTGCACTCTTTGTCTAGTATGAAATTAAAATACTTAATAAGAATTAAACTAATTTATTTGTGATCAATTTTTTTTGTTATATTATTTGATGGGCTCTATTTGTGATTAGTATTTTTGTGAGATAATAAAATTAACTAACCAACATGCCTTTTGTAGTTTAGGTACTAGTATTTAGTGTTAGTTAGCTTGTATTTTGTTTACTGTTTAACAGTTTTTACGTATTAGTTGTATACAGTTCCCAAACTTGTAAATAATCCAGTACACTGAGCTTCAAAATAAGAACTACGGACTCGCGAATTCCGTCTTTTCTCACAATTTTTGCAGCCAACGTTATTTTTTACTGCACCTTCTAAATTCTAAATTCTTTTGTTCTCTCGCAGGTATACAGAATAATTAAAATCTCTGAAAAAAAGGTCTGCAGATGAGAATTTGTGCGGTCCAGGGCCGCGACGGAATGTCGTGTTATTTTACTTCTAACCTTAAATTGCTGGACCGTTGCTACCTAATTGCTACGTGTAATTTCCCGCTTTAAGGGTTAATTTAATTTATTTGATAATACACGGGTCGTGCCATGATTGCGATTAAAATTTAAATTTTGAACGTATTAACGACCGTTTTAAAGATTACGGCGGGTAGTCGATTAAGGCGAGGAAACGGTTTTAATGTGTCGTAGCTGCTCGTAGTAGTGTCGTAGCGTTTTGTAAGGAAATGTAGAGAGAGAGAGAGAGCTACAATAACCGTAGCACTTTGTTGCATATTTTAGAGATTTGGTATAAATGTATGTATTTTAGGATTGAATAAAACGCAATTTTAACTCATAAATTAAATTAATATAATTCTGTTACTCGGTCTTTTTTACTCTTTTAGGGTTCTGTAGTACAACAAATAACACGTAGAAGTTAATTCTTTTCGTCCGTCTCTCCGATTGTCCGTCTATCCGTTAGTCCGTCTGTCCAAGTGCCTGTCTGCCCGTCCGTTCGTCTGTTTGTCGGAATTTTTTAAAGCCTTTCAATTTCTATAGTTAAGTTAAGTGCATGCAACTTTCCGTAATTGTAGTTTTGGAATAGATCCTTATTTAAAAATGTCTAAAATGTGTATTTTAGAAACTCTTTAAAATGGCGAATTTTTTCGCTGCTCCTTCTCAATTGTGTTGTCATTGAGTAGGTAACTCAAATGAAGATAAAGCTTCATACATCACTTTTATTGTTATGAGTATGTGTTCTTTGCGAAATATGACTAGCCAAAATGACAGTTGATAAGTTTAGAGAGCATTAGACGAAACGCTATAGCGAAAAGTCTTATTTTCTTCTATACCTCTAAATTATGCCGCTTATATGCTATTCTATAACCAAAAACTATAAAACTATGCAGTATGGAAAAGTTTTCTATAAGATAAGATAAATAAAAATAATAAATAAATAAATAACTGAGAAATTATTGCACACATGGTCATCTGACCCCAAACTAAGCAAAGCTTGTGATATGGCATTTAAATCTTTATTAAAAGACCACACAACCAAGGAAAACATACATTACAATGAAAATATTATCTAGGTTTTTTTAATAGGCGGCCTTATCGCTACGCTTACTATCTACTATAACGGAATCTTAGTATATTCATGTGTCGACACACCCTTGACTATTATTAGGTATATCAATTTCCACATTTCATCTAAACATAGAGCATGAACTGAAATATAGTTAGTTCGTTTAGTAAGTTTGTTAGGCCGGAGACTAAGATTAAGTCTTAAAGTCTAATAAGTTATAAGACATTGTGATGTCTAATAATTTCACTATCCCGTTCATAATCTTATAATGGTGTAGAATGTGCTGCCTAAGTAGGTATTCCATAATGGTTACGAATAAGGAATGGCGACGGTGATGGTGATATTTTGAGTTCTTATAAGAAAAACGTAATTGCTGGTTTTCACCAAAAAAAAAACATGAAAAAAAGTGAAAGGATATTTTTTATCCGAGACATCTTGAGAACTGCTACTTATCAGAAGGACGTCTTGGTCCTTATGCTACTCGTGTTTTTGTCATATTTGAACTCAAAAAAATTAATATTTTGATAATCGTCCCATTATTTTTCTCATCAATATTTCTTGTTTTTGTTGACACAACGAGCGACCACTTTTACAACATTACTCGTTAATCGAATATCGTCATTTGAATGACTGATGAACATGGAATCGATAACAATCAAACGACAATTAAAATAGGTTTATTCTGTCACGTCCGAATAAATAAATAATTTCGATAAATCGATTTGTGTAAGGATGTCGAATGATGGATATTATTGTATGTTTTGTTAAGCTATTATCGGACTGACAGATCTCAAATAATGACGGTTATAAATCAAATGTTGGAACATTGTTATAAACAGAAAAATATACATTAGTTAAATAACTTTTTTTTTAATCAGGCAAGTGCCTTTTTTAACTAAATAATATACAAGCTAACACTAACACTACATAAACAGTTAGACTGTCCATAGACCGTTGAAGGTCAAAATAAAATCCAAATGCTCAAGCCCACTGCCTACGCACTGCGTACGCAGCATGCTGATGGCATTACCACGTTGAATGCTCATGCGTTGAGCCAGATACATGCCAGCATTTTGGTTACGCGTCGCATTAACCAGGCGCTCTGAAAGATTTTTGAAAATGAGGTGAGCTCCCGGTCCCCAAGGGCCCAATGTCTCGACCCCAAACGCCTCAAATCTGTAACCACATCCGTGGTTACCATTTACGCCGCTTGTGCTGCTCTGCCGAATTGGCAGCTGCACCAGAGAGTGTTAGTTATCACCAATACCTAATTGTATTGGTGAGATCTAACAGCCTTAGTCCTTGACAAGAGGGCTCCGGGATCTCCAGGGGAACGCACCGGGACACATCTGCGCTGCGGCTCCTCCCGAGACAACTGCATGTTGTCTTTCCTCTGTCCACGACCACCACACCAGACACACAATATCGTCATCTTCTCCCGGGGCTCGCTTGGGTGGAGGGTCAGAGCCTCACTTCGACCACCCTGAGCCCAGAGGTCCACTTTTAATAGCTTTTTACTATAGGTTGTGTAATACTGGTGCTGTCTTCTATTATTGCCCAGGCACCAGGGCTAAATACTTAAGGCCTAACGCACACTGTAGAGTCGAGGCATCCTCGCAGCGCAGAAGTGGAAAGTGACTCTTTTCACTATAGTTCAGTGTTTTTCACCGTGTGGGTCGCGACCCCTGAGGGGTCACGAAGTCTCTATAAAGGAGTTGCGGGAGGTCGTGAAGCCTAAGAAAAAGAAAAAATTAAGTTTTAAATTGTTTTTTAGTAAGGGAATATTAATTAAAGAGCATTCGTAACAATCTATCAACAATCATAAAAATGTGACGATGTTGTACGTCTATTGATGTTTGTAATATACAAAAATACAGATTATAAACAGCGAAGCCTTTTTTTCGCGATTTTTTTTTGTTTATTTTAAGGGGTTAGCGACATGAAAAAGGTTGAAAAACACTATTATAACAATCTAGGAGCGACAAGCGACGAAAGTAATATAATCGATGTCAATTTGTTTCTGTCGGATACTTACAAAAACCTACCTTTTCTACTAAACATACCTATGAAACTCATCTACACGCAACAACCTCAGAAACTAGAGCTCGTAAACTTTCCAAAACAAAACAAAACGTTCGTGATTCGAACAATAAACTGGTAGTGTGTGTTCGCCCACTTTACAGGGCCGTTGGTGTAATAGAAATATAAAGGCTGCCGCAATAAATATATTGTAATACAGGATGTTGTAGAAGTTATAACAGTTTTTTTTTTAAAGGTTTTACTAAAGTGGCCGTAACATCTTCAGATTCGTTATCTTAAATGCTTATAATTAACATGGCAATAATTAACTCCTAGAAGTGAACACTGCATACTCTGCATATCAGTCTCTGGCAGCCATATTAAAAGCTTTGCTTAGTTTGGGGCAAATGACCATGTGTGCAATGATGTCCCAGATATTTATTATTATTTATAGACGTGAATGAAAACAATAGTAATAATCATCATCATCATTTCGTCAACATCACGTCCACTGCTGGACATAGGCCTCCCCCATCGATTTCCAAAAGGACCGGTTGGAAGCCTGCATCCAGCGTTTTCCTGCGGTCTCTTTTAGGTCGTCTGTCCATCTTGTGGGTGGACGTCCTACGCTGCGCTTATCTGTCCGTGGTCTCCACTCGAGAACTTTTCGGCTCCATCGGCCATCTGTTCTGCATGCTATGTGCCCTGCCCACTGCCACTTCAATTTGCTAATCCGGTGGGGTATGTTGGTGACTTTAGTTCGTTAGTTATAGTAATAATACACTAATTAAATTAAATATAGGGTTATAATATTAATGAGTATAAATTGAATGAAATTACTTGTAATGGGAGGTTCAAAAATGGTGTTTAGTATGTGTGTGTGGTGTGTCTTGCACACTATTGTTTACACCAGACATTGCATACGTATTATATTGCAGAGAAATCTTTAGCTTTTACAACACTCTGTACTAAAATTTTCAGGATAGCCTACTTTTAATATTTATGTTTGTTTAAAAAATTGGGGTTAAATTAAGTAGCATAATATAACGAGGGGTTGAACTAAAAAACCGGGTCAAAAAGATTGGTTAGCAAATATTAGGTAAGTATGTTCATCATTTTTTTCCTCTTGTTCATTTGCCAGTGTTAAGGTAGGTATTAAAATATTTTTAAGATTTATAAGATTTCAAAAAAATAAGTCTTAGTCACAGTCTGAGTCAGCCAAGTATACATGGTCAAGTCAAAGGCTATGCTCTAGTAAAATGGTGGAGGTTTTACTAGATGCTTCTATTGTAAATATCTATTTAATTGTCTCATTATAAAGTACCTGTTAATGCAACTACGTGATAATCAATAATAATTATTCTGTTCTGCCCTGCTCTATTCACGACCACTTACTAAATAACAATCCACTATTATACATAGAGTCAAAAATATTTAAGTTTGAAAAATATCATGAGATGACATGTTTTTTTTCCACGTAGGTGCGAAAAAACAACTGATCCATTCATATTTGTTTATTTTTCGTATTTGAGGTTGGGATACTATTATGTCTTCTGTGGTTGTGCGTAAAATAATACCATGTACAAACCACAGACCTCAAATTTTTTAATGATGCAAAGTTTTTTTTTTCTTTTCTGTTGCAAAGAAGTTGAAATTCGTTTTTTCACAAAAAAGGTGCGTATGGATGCATAGAGTTTATGTTAAAATTTACGGCAGATTTCTAAGACTTGGTGTTCTGTTGGCTCTTATAGGGAGTTTTGGCGCCTTAAAAAACATATTGTCTCATTGTAATATTTTCCTAAACTTTATTAAACTATTTTATTTTCAATATAATTATATAGATTTCGTGGACGTGCTTGAGTGTGTAAAGTGATAAAATGTGGTGGAACGTGTTTCGTGTTGTTTCCAAAGCTAGAAGAACGCTTTTTGTAGTCTCCACCACTTTACTAGGACATGACTTTGACTTGACCGTGACTTACTTTGCTTGACTGTAACTGACTTTTTTGACTATATTTCAACAAACTTGATAATATTTTAATATTTGACACTCACAGAGGAAATAAAAAAATTGACTTAATATGGTAACAAGCATTAGCCATCTGATAATGATAATTTTTTAAAGTTCAGTTGCTAATACGAGTACCTATAATTCAAGAGATACTAAAACCATTTCAAGACATTACGATTTCCATAATACAGACGGTTTTCTCAACTATACTCGGTCCAAATCATTTTGGTCTGTTATTTGCAAAACCAATGTAAAATGCTGAAAAAAAAACACATCAGTCATAGGACTGCACGTCAGAAGTGAAAACTGAAGTAGTAATTCACATATTATACAAGAGATGGCGCTGTTTTAAAATACACGGTTCCATCGTGACGATGGCGCGAGTTCCATGATTTTTGTTCACTCAAAAAGTTCTCAACGCGCCTAAAGAAATTTTCATTTCAAAAACATCTTTTCAATATTGCACTGCCATCCATCGGGTACCAGCTACAGTCTTCTGTTCAAAACGTAGAAAACGTGATCAGAACTGATGATTTTCATTTGGGTTTTTGTAATCTACTGCATCTGTCAGAGCTTATAAACTTAGTCATTGTATAATGCACAAACGCTCAGCGCAAAAATGCAATTTTAAAGTGTCACAACTCCGTGCAGTTGAGACAGGGCCGGTAGCAGGAACGTGTCATGATTTCTAAGTATACATTATTATTTTAATTGTTTCTTTATGATTTCATGGTTTGAAACCATTTGATAAGTATTTTTACTAAAATGACGGTAGGAAACGTGTTGACTCGGTAGTCTCGGCAACAGTGCGAACCAAAAATGATTGTCGGAGGGTAGATGTAATGTAAAAAGTGTATAAAGTGAGCGATTGGCGAAAGGGAATTCATTCTGGCTTGAGCGTTCATAGCGAAAGCATATTGTTCTGAGTATTATAATATTATAAATAAATGTTTCAAAAGTGAGAAGTAGATTATGATTTACCACAAACGTAACCTACCGTTATCCGAGTCAAATCTATTTTACTAGTTACTTTTAGTTTTTATGTTACTAGTGTTGACTAAAGATTAATAACTATTACAATCATAGATAGCAGGGGGTCTCCAAACTACGGCCCGCGGGCCAAATCCGGCCCGCCACTGCCATCAATCCGGCCCGCGACAGGAATTGAAACTCGCGGAATTGTCGGTGATTCAGCCCTGTGGATCTGATAAAATTAGCAACTGATATGACTGGTCTTAGAAATTCAGACAATTCCAAACATTTTCCGCACAAGGACTGAAGACTGTAGCTGAAATAGATAGTACCTAGAACCGTTCATAGTATCACTACTCGACACTAGATGTAGTTACGTGTCACAATACACAATCAATAGTAATTGAAATGCAATAAAAACCTATGTTTGCTTAGGTGGGGAGAAAAATTAAAATTGTTACGGCCCTTGCAACATACCGAAAATAATAATAGGTCGGGGAAAAAGTCTTTTCGTATTTTGTATGTATAAAGTTGTAGTAAAATCTCATCGGTTGTACTGTTTGTATCTGGCTGGTTTTGATACCATTAAAAATATGACATTTTAAAAAAGGAATTCAAAGAGTAAAAAGTTATTTCCCGCCATTTTTCAATTGTTTTTTTTTTTGTTCGATAAAATGAATGAATCTAACGAAGAAATTCGATATATTTTGAAGTTTTATGACAAAAAGGGAAAAATGCGACACAAGCCGCGAATTAAATATGTGACGTTTATGGACCTAATGCAGTGTCATCAAAAGTAGCACAATGTTGGTTCAAGCGTTTTCAGTCCGGAAATTTTGATGTCAAAGATGCAGCTCGCTCTGGTCGCCCTGTTACGGATAAAGTCGTTGCCATTTCTGAAAAAGTGGAGCAAGATCGGCATATTAGTAGTTACGACGTAGCTGAAGAACTGGGGATCGACCACAAAACAGTTTTGACCCATTTGAAAAAGTCTGGGTATAAAAAAAACCTCGATATTTGGGTGCCACACGAGCTCACTGAAAGAAACCAAATGAATCGTGTGCGCATTTGCGATTCTCTGTTAAAACGTAACGAAACCGAACCGTTTTTGAAAAGATTGATCACTGGTGATGAAAAATGGATCACCTACGACAAGAATGTGCGCAAACGATCATGGTCAAAGGGCAGTGAAGCACCACAGACTGTAGCGAAACCCGGATTAACACGTAATAAGGTGATGCTGTGTGTATCGTGGGATTGGAAGGGCATCGTTCATTATGAGCTTTTACCGCCGGGCAAAACCATCGATTCGGATCTCTACTGCCAACAGCTGATGACACTCAAACAAGAAATTGAGAAAAAACGGCCGGTATTGATCAACAGAAAGGGCGTGGTCTTTCATCATGATAACGCCAGACCGCACACATCTTTGGCAGCAACAATTGAGAGAGCTTGGTTGGGAAGTGTTAATGCATCCACCATATAGCCCTGACCTTGTACCCTCAGATTTCCACCTGTTTCGGTCTCTTCAGAATTTTTTGGGTAGTGTTAGATTAACATCCAGAGAGGACTGTCAAAACTACTTGTTGCATTGTTTTGATCAGAAGTCCCAAAATTTCTACAGCAACGGGATCATATCACTACCTACAAGATGGCAACAAGTTATCGAACAAAATGGCACATATATATTATAATCAAATGTAATTAAACTTGAAAAAAATATGTCTTGAATTTGTTTATAAAATACGAAGAAACTTTTTCCCCGACCTATATTATGGCCCCAAGGCTTCAAAGTTTGGAGACCCCTGATCGATAGGAACATTTTCAATTTTTTATATTAAATATACTGTCCTACTGCTGGGCAAAGAGTCTCCTAACCCCTCCGGAATGAGTAAAGTTCGTCACTTCAAGATTTTAGGCCTTCCTTACTGCGTCGTCCAAAAGGCACTCATTGTATGACGATCCTGACCCATTAGTCCATATTATGCATACGCACCAAATTTTCTATCTACCCAATCCTATTTTAATTTAGCGGCTTTTTGGCCAACGTCAACTACACGTGTTTTGGAATGGACGCTGTTGCGGCCTCTTTCCATTTCCTTGATACCAAGCACGCTGCGTTCCATTGCTGTTTGTCAAACTTTGACAAACTTTGAACTATTGAGAATCGGTTAGTGACCAGATCTGCGCACTGTATAGGTTAGAAGGGGCAAAATACACCTGTCGATGGTTACCTTTCATTCGCTCTTTCTTACGATAGATCAGTAGAAATCTATAGGTAGGTATAATATAAAAAAAGTCGGGTTTGTTCAAACACTTATAACTTGAGAACGGCATGATCGATTTTCATGGTTTTTGTTTTTTTGTATTTATCTCCGTCCTGAATAGCAAGATAATTATTAAAAACGGCTGGACAGATTTGGATGAAATTTTGTGTTCCTGGAGCAGGTCATACCCAGTAGCGAGGGCAAAGGCCGAGCTTACAAAGCCGGGGCGGATCGCTAGCAAGTAATAAATTTTGCTTGATTTTTTTCAAGTTTTTTGTTGTGTATAAGTGATTTTACTTGTCAATATTTTTATTGATCAAAGCGACGAATATTGCTCAGGAAACATGTTCGGTAATAAATAATTAAAATCTACTTATTCATATTTCGCATGTGCCTGAAAATTATTCCCTCCAGTTGACAAGAACATTCTAACAAGTCCTCGAATCGTGTCCAATCCACAAGATCCTAAGTACAGCCCTGCAGGTTGCTATTATATAATTTTGCAATTTTCACGAGACACTGACAAAAAACAGTGGTTATTACGTTTATTAAAATAGAGTTTTATGAGAATTTTAAATTAGATGGGAAGTTAAAAAGCTCATTCCAACTATAGTTTTGAAACCAGCGACTTTTTCATGAAATGTTACATAACTGTCATTTCTAGCAAATTTTCTGATGAAATATTCATAAATTAGACCGTAAAATAAAGTGGTTTTTCTTTAATATTTAATCATGTTAATAGTTGACAATAACATGTAAGTCTTGACGATGATGATAATTGAAAACTAATTGACCCAACAGACGTGGCTCTGTCCAAATTTCAATAATAGTGTGGCCACTAAATTCAAAAAAAAGGGTCGGACCTTGGAATGAGATAATAAGCTGTAATAACCTTTATTCTGGCATTCTAAATATTGTCGCAAAAATCTCATATAATCTCGCGTCCGCTTCTTAAGATATTAAAAAAAAGGTCACAAAATTTGGTTTTTCGCAAATATCTCTCTAGAACTTTTGCAGAAACATTTTTCTAAAATAAATTCATTTTACTAGGTTTTAAGCGGGCAAAAGTACTACAAATCTTATTTTATTAGAACCGGAATTGAATCCTCATCGAATTAATTTGAAGGTAATTTTTGGTTAATTTGGTAGTCAGGACAAACGAGCACTCAGGCGACGGCATGTTTTTTTTTATGATACTGGATGACGAGACGAGCGAAGTCGTTCGCCTGATAGCTCTTCACGCTTGCCCATAACATCTCAACGCCACTCAGAATTTTTTACTTCAACAGTTGATGTTGATTTTCTGTTAGCATTGCATTATAATATATATATATATATTATAATATAGTTTAAGCAATCGATCATAGCTCTTTGAATTGTGATGTGACCATTTAGCAGAATGGATAAAATGTATCAAAACGCCTGTTCCTGTCATCATAATTATCATTTCAGTCATAGGATGTTCACAGCTGAACATAGGCGTCCCCTATAGATTTCCAAAAGGGCTGATTGGAAGCGGCCTGCATCCAGCTTGTTCCTGCGGTCTCTTAAAGGTCGTCTGTCCATATTGTGGGTGGACGTCCTACGCTGCGCTTACCGGTCCGTGGTCCGTGATAAGTTTGTTTACCGCTCTTTAAACACACCTCTTCTTAGCCCGCATTAAAAAATATCTTTGTACTTGTACCTAAAAGTTACATTTCACAGCCGCAAGCTGAAATGAAATTTATTCACAAAAAATAGGGTTATACACTGGTCTTAGGTATTTTATATTTATTTCTCCTATTTTGCCGTTACTCGGTATGTGAATTTAGTCATAAAAATAAATGTATAGTATGAAAAAAAAGGAAAGAATACAATTCTATGTTACGTTTTACACCAACCGTCTGACACCGACTGCGTCACTTAAAACCAGGCGAGCTGTGGTCAGTCGCTTAAAAAATGCCACTAAAGTAAAACGACGCACTGAAAAACGTCTGCACATAAGAATAGACACAATAGGTAACAAATTAGTATTAACGGGACTCTCTATTCCCGACTATGAATCCCACATCACATGGCGGTGGGGTCAGCCTTCCTTACTTTTCTCCTCCACTTCGTTCTATTATCTACATCGTTTTCGGAAACCTTACACTCGCTCATATCTTTTAGCACGACATCCTTCCACCTTGTCTTTGGTCTGCCTCTGGATCTTTGACCGGGGATGGAAAGTTGCAGTGCCATGTTTTTTCATTAACGGGACAAGTTTCTTTACTAACTAAACAAAATACAAGCTAACACTAACACTACAAAAACAGCAATAAAATGTCGAGCTTTTATTATATCTGTATTATATTTTTAATTTATTGCTTGCCTTGTTATTTTTTATCTGTATATTTTCATATTCTATATTACCACGTCTGTTAGTGTTTGAATATGTTTAAATTCCTAATTTATATCTGTTCGTGAGAACCTGTAATTGGCTATCTATAGTTTTTTTAAATGCATATATTAATTTATAAAACTGTTGGTTTTCCTATAAATAAATAAAATTACAGTTAGACTGCCCAAAGACCAATCAAATCAAGTTGATAAGAGATAGATTAAAACTTGAATAACTATCTACAGTTGGATAGTTAATACCAATTTATGGCGTGCATTATACTAACAAAGTTAGTAGACACTTCGTGAAGTACCACCTGCAGGCTAGATCTTAAGTATTCGCGGCTATATTTACACCGTATCGTTATTACATTTATAATTGGTTAACTTCTTTAGTTTATAGCAAAAAATATTAAATACTATTTTGTAACATGAATAAGTTAGCTTTACTTCTAAACTTGGCTGAGGTATATAGCTAATGTTACTATTAATTTAATCAAATTATTTAACTTTTATTTTGTGAACCGCTTAGATTGCAATCTGCTGCCTGAATGGGTGTTCTTTAGGTGCGTTGAGCACTTTTGATATTAATAAACAGAATGTATCCCCTAATTTAAAAATTTCCACCCATAGTGGTGAAATATTTTCTTCAAATTTTAATTGGAGAGAATTATCCTGTTGAATACAAAAATAATCATCAAAGTCAGTTTACAATATTTCAAGTAACACACACATATAACTAGTCGAATTGAGAACCCTTTAATTTGAAGTCGGTTGGAAGACGCATGAATTGGTGATACTTAACAACCACAGCTCAATGCAATTAATACGAAAACAGCTACTGCCTGCCAAAATTATATTATCCAAACTCCAAAACGGAAGCCTCGGACCGAGCCATCAATTTTTATTAGCGTTTCGGAAATATCCAAAGCTTTAACAAGTAATATTGCGGCCTAATTACTGTCGATGCTCGGATCGGTGTGAAATAGAAATGTTTCTTAATTCCGTATCTTTCTTAAATTAAAAAGTATTTGTGGACAACTATATCTATTGTTTTAGTGCACAAAACTTAAAGCTATTGTTAAATCTTAAAAATAATAGGTACCGATATAAATCATTTGCCTTGCTCTCATCTGATCTCATTTGATTTGCGTAGTCTCGCAAAAACTCAAAATTGGCTTGAGACTTTTAATTTTTTCTGTTTTTTTGGCCTAAATACTGAATAAATAAATTAAATATGGGTTGGTTTAGATTTGTTTTTGTTGAAAATTTGCCCGCAACATTCGAAAATTCGGGAAACTTAGTGATTTTTTTTCAAGTAAGAAATCAAAATATTGTGGTTTAATTAGTGGAAAAATTGCGGAAATTTTCTACCGTGTTGTTAAGTACCTACCATATTTTATCAACAAGTGTGGGACGGCGCAGTTTTTTTTTCCATTACCAGATTACGTATTAAAATATTATTATTATTTATTAGTATTCAGTTTAATTTAGTTATTTATTTAACTATTTTATTATTTTAAGTTTTAGTTTTTAGTTAATATTTAAGTTTATGTTAATTTTCTGTTTTTTAAGTTACCTTTGTTTCAATACCATTAATTGCTATGGTATATAGGTAATAACTAAGCACGTATCTACTTGTTTTTTTTTTTTTTTTTTTTTAATTTAATTAAATTATTACAATCGGTTTGTTTATTTAAATTGTGTAAAGGAGATAGTTTTTTTTTTTTTTTAAATTTATTTATTTCATATGTATACATAATAGTTTAAACAATAAGTACCGAAAAACTAAGATGTTTGTATCGATACTTAGCTTCACTTCACGCACTGACATCATATCTCAAATTTAAATAAATCTAAATCTATACTTATAATTATTTACAAATAAGTAAGTACCTGAAATAATTTGCCGAGCAAGCATCTGGTCATCCTGGTAACATAATCAATACTAATACACAAAAAAAAAAGCTATCTCCTTTACACCGCCTCCTTTGCTCTGGCCGGTGAACCCGGCCTTAAGTCGTAAAATGCAATGCATATAAATATCTATCCAAAAAGTATTTTTGTTTAATTCGTTCGTTTCCATGTAAGTAGTTTTGAATGTGTAGAAGAGGAAGCAAATTTTGAATTAGACTGAACTGAGCATATATATTTTTGTTTTTACTATTCACGATTTTTCTCCTTTCTTTTCTTTATTTTATCTTTCGTATTATTTCGTGATTATACTTCCTTTTGTGCCTCTAATGTCTTCTTCTTTTAACTTGCTGGGGTATCAATAAAATTGTATTGTAACTTCTACTACACATCTACTAATTACTCCGTTCATATCGATGTGAATGCGGCCACGGCGTCCGTTCTTGCACTAAAACTTTGTCAATAAATTCATTGTTCCTATGTTCGGCTTGGGCTATGGCACTGCGTTCGATACGATCGATTCAGTGTAATGAGCGCCGGTTGTTTGCAGTTGCGTTAATGCTTTATTTGATAATATAAAAGCGTGCGTTCTCTACGCAGCATCACACACGCAGCATTCGGCCAAATGAGAAGCACCAGCTTCCAAATAAAAAAATAATCATCAAAATCGGTTCAACCAGTGAAAAGTTCTGAAGTAACAAACATTAAAAAAAATACATTGATAACCTCCTCCTTTTTGGAAGTCAGTTAAAAAACAGTTGGATTGCCCATGGACTGTTGAAGGTTTAGGATTAATCCAAATAATCAAGCCAACTACCGGCTGGCAGCGTATTAAATCTCAATAATAGCACATGAAAGAAATACAACTTAGGTTCAGAAAACAGCAGTGATATACTATTTTTTTTCAAATGAAGGGCAAGTGCCTTTATTAACTGAACAAAATACAAACTATAACTAACAATACGAAAACAGTAAGACTGCCCATATACCGTTGTAGTTCTAAAGACATACTTACTTATGTAGTTGGTGTAGGAACTACTCAGTAGTTCACTGAAATAGCTGTGTGAGCCAACGAGTCTGCAGTGCAAGTATTCTTAGCTCTCGATATTTTTTTAGTTGTAATCGACCAATTCGATAAAATGCCATTGTGTCGATCATAGCGAGTACGGATCAAATGGCATTTATCGAATTTGTCTATTTCAACTGTCAAATTTGTATTGTACAGGTACTTTCTCTGTAGACTCGTTGGCTCACACAGCTATTTCAGTGAACTACTGAGTAGTTCCTACACCAACTATATAAGTATATCTACATTTACAATTGGTAAATAATCTTGCCAAAGATAACACGACCTGGGGTTCACAGGCCTAAACACACAAACCTTCGAGATCTAAGCTTTGCATGAAGTTATCAAACAGGGTCACAGGTAGATTGGAACATAATTTTATGTACACCATGAGTGTAATTTTAAGGCCAAAAACGTTGTCTTATTACGCAGTTAGGAAGTTCGTATGAAATTGAAATTTTGCTAGTACTGTCTTACTGCAAAAAATTGTTCAGTCTGGTATGCAATTACCTGTATTATAGGAGTCAGTTGTTTTCTAATTATAGTGACTGATATTGGCGGTAGGTAAATAGTGCCCTTACTATTTTTTTTATAACGGCAAGGGCCTTTATTAATAAAACAAAATACAAGCTTCCACTAACACTACCAAAACAGTTAGACTGCCCTTAGACCGTTGAAGGTCTAAAGACAATCCAAATACTTAAGCCATCAACAGTCAGTTGACAGCGTACCCAGCATGCTGGCGGCATTACCACGCTGAATGGCAATGCTTATGCGTTGAGTCAGAAATACGCTAGCATTTTGGTCATGCCTGGCATTGATCAGCCGCTCTGTTTTTTTTTAAACGTGCCTATTATTACTGTGCCAACTTGTAGTGAATTATTAAGAGTTTCGGAAAGCAATGAATGAGGCTTATACAGGGCCGGAAATGATGATGTGAGGCACCATTATACCCAGCAGAGGGAAAGCAATTTTTTTTTCATTCGTGATTTTCCTACGACTGAGATGCATTCCCCCATTTCCCTCATTTATTTCCGTTAGTCACCAGATTTAATCAGTCTGGAACGTATCAACGTCATTGCATCAGCTTTCTTCGTCTACTTTTACTCTTTCGTCTGTTTTCAGGTAGGTACCTACTGCAAAACTCTCTTGGCCCATCTATCAAGATGCATTCTGGGCACATATTCCACCCAACACCACTTAATTTGTCAGCTTTCATGCCAACATCAGCGATTCCAGTAAGTTTATTGTGTTACTGGTGTATGAACATATAGATAACATAAAATATGTACTGCCCATGAATGGAACTCCCTGTCATCCTCCTTGTTTCCTGAGAACTGTACAGTCTAGGCATCTGCAAGGCTAGTGTGAATAGATTTCATCTCCAACGTGTTCCATCCTCGGCGACACCGCCGCTTACCGTCAGGCGAGTTGGTGGCCAAACGTAGATCTATTCTTTAAATATATACATAAAAAAGAAACTAAGAAGACTATAGACATATAGATACATGCATTTCATACATGTAATATTTTGCCATAAATTGCACGTCATTCCACTTAATCAACGAAGATATTTTTCTGAAAATTCTCGGTAAAAGCAATCTTTTCTAAAGGCTTACCTAATTTTGTAGCGGTCACGGTTCGCTGGGCGCGACGGGAAGGCCAATCACTGTACACGTTGAGAACTAGCTGCCAGCCTTTTTGGAATTAGGGTTCTCTGTCCAACCGTTGCCAAACAGAACCAATAATCTAGTGTTTTTGAACCTTTTTCATGACGCGACCCCCTTAGTATGAAAAAAGAAATCGGGACCCTCTGCCCTCTACAGTTTATAATCTATATTTTATCATATTACAATAATCAAATACTTACAATCTTTTTTTTATTTTTATATTTACTCTTTAGTTAATATTATCTTGGTAAACTTTTTTTTTCTTTTACCAAGGCTTTGCGTCCCCCGCGACCCTCTTATAGAGGCTTGGCGACCCACAGGTTGAAAAACACTGATCTAGAACATCACATTTAATTAAACGAATGAAGCAAAGGTTTCAGACTGCATGACCAAATAATCAGCGTTTGTATGTATGTTTGAAATCAGAAAAGTATATTTTCTAACAATAAAATATGTAACGAGAAATATTAAATTACGACAATTTACATTGTCACTAAAACCAGCCCAAACTCAGCAGTTTGCTGGTTGTACACAACCAGCTGGTATTCTGTTGGGCCCGACAAAATATGAGGTCACCTTACCGACCTCCTTTCGGCTTATTACAAGGGATATGCGTAACCCTGTAAAATTATGATGGAAAGATGATGTACGACATGAACATAATATAATGTATGTATATTTTTACCCGACGTCGCAAACTAAAAAGGAGGTATTGTGTTTAATGTGTATATTTGTACTTACAGCTTAAGGGCCTTACTTAAAAAACGTTACTCAAGATGATCTATCCTTAAAATTGCTCTGTCTTGTTTTCGCGTGTGACGATAGCCAACAGCGAGAAGTTGAGAGAGCAATTTTAAGCATAGATCAACTTAAATACGTTTTTAAGAAGGCCCTATAAGTCCATGTTTCCTGCGTACCCTTCCTCAAGCATTTAAACATATTTGAAAATATAAAATGATTGAATGGACTTGTGTTTTTTTACCGCTAATAAATCCTCGTTTGACCTTAAACCCGTTTGAATCTCAAAGTCAAAGTCAAATTATTTATTGCACATTATGTTATGCTAAGCTTATAGTTAACACTTATATTAACACAATGACCCAATTAGGGTATGGCAATTGGATCTAAACCAAAGCAGAATGAATAAAGAATAGGTATAACATAACAAATGTTCAGTAAATTTTTATATATAATTTCAAGGATTTTCCTCTAAATCAACCAACATCATAAAAGCTTACTTTCACACGTTCAACAGTAGAAAACCGCTGAGGAAGTAAAGCAAAAAGCGCAATTTCGTTGAAAAATTGAATTGTATTGAACTGTACCATTCCATTTCCCGAAGGCTGATTCGTTTCAACTTCAAAGGTTAAATGTTGTCGATAACCGATGAATGCGTGTTTGTTTTCTCCTTTAAAAAAGTATTTTATGTCTCTCCATAACTTTCTTAACCGTTCTACGATTAAACCTTAAGGCAAAGCTTAATGGATCTTCTGATTTTTCAAGGCGGTATGTACCTACCGCTCAAACTAAGGAAAAAATAATTTTAAGAGTGAAACTTGTCTTTATTCATTCGGATGAAACCCTGGATCAATTCGAAAAAAAAAACGTATCTTTTAAACGGCTAAACAGATTTAAGTCAAACATAATTAAAAACAAACCGCAATGAAAATTGCTTTTAGATAAAAAAATATTTTTAACCCCTTCTGTCATTATGGAGAAAATGCACGTTCTTCGTTCTGTCGTGGCTAAAACGAAAACGAACTTTTTCGTGTGGCATATCTAAAAATGTCGTCCAAATTACTAATTGGGTAGTTTTAAAAATGCTGTATGCATAGTTAAACTAAAAACAACAGTTTCCATAACTTTCTTTGACCAACGAAAAATTGTGTGAGCTACCTAAAAAACATTGTAAACAATTTTTCCGGCGGTTTTCAAAGCCAAAATCACTTTTCATGCACAATATATGTTTTGTTTACTCTTTTCGAACGTTTGTTTTTACAACGATTGGTTTAGTTTTTGATGCCTCAATTTTTTAGATTTATATTTCTTTTCACAAAATTCAGTTTTATTAGATCGTTTAGAGTACCTACTCCAAATACCTACCCATCAGTAGCATTGAATATCATACTTGTGACAATAAGTGCAATAGTTTTGTGTTTATTTTTCCAATCAACTCCGTGTCGGCTGAACGATTTTAGATGAAATTTGCTATAGGGATTCATCAGCCATAAGACGTCCACTGCTGAACATAGGCCTCCCCCTTTAATCTCCACACTGAACGAGACTCTGCCATCTGCATCCACTGGATGCCCGCGACTCTCACGATGTCGTCGTTTCTTCTAGTGGGAGGCCTACCTACGCTGCGTCTTCCGGTTCGTGGTCTCCACTCACTTCCCTATCAGTTATCGGTTCTTCGAGCGATGTGGCCTGCTCATTGCCACTTCAACTTGCAATTTTTAATAGCTATGTCGATGACTCTGGTTCTTTGTCGAATATCCACGTTTCGGATTCTATCGCGCAAAGAAACTCCGAGCATAGCTCTCTCCACTGCATATAACATATTATTACATATGAATGTACGAGGGTACATGGTATGGTGGTACTGATCCGAAAGGAGGCCATTGTACTTATCATTATGAAATACTTTTACTATGGGACTAACCCGGAAGTAGCGAGATAAAAGGTTTGACTCAATTGTATTCGCGAAAAACGTATTCGTTGTTTTTTGAAATAATTAATAGGACGGATTTTAATGTGAAGACGGGAGTTGGAGAGTCAGGTAAACTTGGAGATAGAGAAGCTTGTCGCAGAGTAAATTATCACAGAGATCAAAGCTTCATGAAGGTGTATCTGATCTAGATATTGCAGGAAATATACCGTAAAGTCTCGAACTTGCGCGAGCTCCAAGTCGCCAACTTGCAAGAGAGCGTGAGACCGACTGATGGCGTTCTCTTGTGTCGGACACCAAGGTCCACTTCAGATCACTATACATAAGTAATAAATACCTGACGTTAATTTCAATGTGTAATAATCGTGAAAACCTTAGTAATTATTTAGCCCTTTCGGCTTAGTTACCGTTACGTACAACCCTGATAAAACTACATGTTATTTTATTTGTGAACAAAACTAAATTTTTAACCGACTTCCAAAAAGGACGAGGTTCTCAATTAGACTGGGTTTTTATGTTTATTTGTTTCCTCAGAATTTTCGATTGGGTGAACCGATTTTGATGATTCTTTTTTTATTTGAAAGCTGGTGCTATCCCTGTGGTCCAATTTAGTCCAGTTTTAACATTTTTATGAAGTCGGTTTTTTATATAAATAATTATTTTTATTTTGTCCTGTGCTTGTAGGCGAAATGTGTGAGACGTTTAATTAAATAACCATTGATTTAATTCCTGAAAATATAAACATAAATAAGATACCCACTCACTAAAATTTAAAAAATATTCTTGCAGACTCGAGAATAAAAATAACAGTGAAACAGTTTTACTTGCAATTTTATTTCGAAAACTTTGCCAAAGAGCGTGTAGTAAAGAAAACATTTTATTCCCAAAGCAACAGAGTGACACAAACATTGTATGCTTGGTCTTAACTGCACTAGGGGCTAGGTCGGTTATTATAGCCAGACGCAAACTATAACCGTCATGAGGCACATTTATAGAAACAATAGAAAAGTGCGGTGATTTTTACACCGACTTTAAGAATTTAGACGCGACGCCAAACCAAAAATTCTGGCGTGTATCTGGCTCAACGTATAAGCATTGCCATTCAACGTGGTAATGCCGCCAGCATGCTGGGTACGCTGCCAACTGATAGTGGGTTTGAGCATTTGGATTGTCTTTAGATCTTCAACGGTCTATGGACAGTCTAACTGTTTATTTAGTGTTAGTTTTAGCTAGTATTTTGTTTATTTAATAAAGGCACTTGCCATTAAAAAAAAAGAATTTAGAAATTAGTTTAGTTACTCCACACACTCCGAAACAAATATGGTAGATATTTGAACAATCAAACGTGTTTTTTTTTTTTGTAGTTCAGCTCCACGGACTTGTGTTTGTCAACTATTAAGTATAATTAACATAAAACTTATAAATGCAATTAGATTTAATTTTGACAGCGTTTGGAATTAAATTATTGTTATTTTACAACAAAAATGTGTCTTGAAAAAAAAAAACGCAATTTAGAAATGAAAATGTTTTATTTGATTTTTGATACCGATTCTTCCCAGGAACAAATGTTCCCAATAAAATATATACTTGGGTTGGGCAGTGAGCTGGTCATATCTGTCGCAGTACCAATAACCGCTTAGGTTGACGTGTTCTATAGTGCAGAAGTCACAGCAGACTGGTTCACGAATGGAGACCACGGACCGGTATGCGCAGCGTAGGACGCCCACCCTCAAGATGGACAGACGACCTAAAAGAGACCGAAGGAAAACGCTGGATGCAGGCCGCTTCCAACCGGCCCTTTTGGAAATCGATGGGGGAGGCCTATGTCCAGCAGTGGACGTCGTATGGCTAAAATGATGATGACGATGATGATGCACAGAAGAACCGTGGTTTCTCCCCCCCCCCTCCCATAAAAAGTCACAGATTAGATTAGATTCCCTTGGGAGAGTCCTATGTCCAACAGTGGACTAATTTGGGCTAATTATGATGAGGATGACCCAGACCACTCAAACACTAGGTTGACGACACCCAAAGGCACGCACGACTGGATGCCCAAGGCAGAACAACTCAGATCATGGAAGAGATTGAGAGAGGCCTATAATCAGAAATGGACAAAGTCTATTGAAGAAGAAGATTGCTATATACTGTTACTAAAGTAGTAAAGAGTTGCCATGCCGGTTCTAAGTTGCGCCAAATATAGCTGCTTGCGTCGTATTCGTGTCGTGGTTGGTGCAACTTTTTAGAAGCACTGCTGTCTGAAGTTGTGTCTATTCTTCACAAACTTTATTGGGAGGGTTAACTGGTTCGCAGAACTTTCTTTTTAAGGGTTTATGTTTAAAGAACAAATATAATTTTTTCAGCCATTTTAATAGACCTCAAAAAGATTATAATGGAATGGAACTAACTAAGTTGAGAAGAAATTAAATAATGTTACAGGTTAATGCAAAATTTTATTAATCTATATTATTTATATGTATCTCGTTATATTCCCTACACTTAAGGCAAGCGCTGATATAGCGTCTACCCACGCTATAGCATAGCCATGGGCGTATTACTCGTACCTAATGACATGTATGTTCAGGACCCGGGTATGTCCTAAATCTGTGACCAGAACCGCCGGAGGATAGCTAGCAGCGTCCTATCAGTACATGGTGAACGTACTGCGATCCCCAAGCCGCCTGTCAAGCGTGCGCATTATGGCAACAACCCCTATCTAAGAGGAAGGCCTTTGTTCAGCAGTGGACGTTTACTTGCTGATGATGTGATGATGTGCGTATATAGGGAGGATAGGGTCCCAGAATCTTCTGTTTATGAGGCAGACACAGCAATGTGCAGGCTTCATCGCTTGAAGAAAAGATAACCGATGGAGAAGAAAGTTTGTTGAGTGGAGATCAGAACCGAAAGACGCATCGTAGGTAGACCATCCACTAGATGGACTGACGACATTGTGAGAGTCACGGACGCCTAGTAGATGCAGATGCCTGCCATCTGCATCTACTGTCGTTCAGTGTGGCGTTCGTTCAGCAGTGAACGTCTGCTGGCTGATAATGATGATAATGATAATGCAGTTATATGATTATTAACAGGATATTTACCATCATAAGGTTGTAGGTTGTGGTAAGGTAGTGGTTTAAATACGTATCCAAAATGTGTTCCAAATACCATACAGTGAGTGTGTTTTGTCGGGACTTATAGGTTCGAGTTCGAGTTCCAGTGATTAACCGTAGCAAAATACAGAAGAAAAAGGGGTAGATCGTTTTGTCTGCACGTAACGTTGTACTTTTCGACCAACCACGCGTATTCTTCAGTCTTCACATGAACATGGTGCATGTACGACCATGGTGTATCCACGACCTTATCATGGTAAATATCCCGTAAATAATAATTACGTATATAACTGTAGTGAACAATCATTATAGTTTAAAACAGTGTTTTATGACGATAATTATGATGATTCTAAACATTTAATAGCAAACCTTGTAACTCCTTTTAACCAATTTCAACTACCATTAACTACCAAAATCACAATTTTGCGATGCTGGTATGAAAATGTTGTCCATAAAAAGAAACGTTCCCGTACCTACAAGCATTCCCAAAGCCATAAAAACGTTTGAAAACAAACACAAACCCAAATAAAAGAGAAATGCAATCCATTGCGATATTTATTAGAAAAGATAACATCGCAATCGATGCAGTTCCCATTGACCATACGAGTATGCATTAGGCATCGTAAATATGAATTTATGGCCCCCGGTAACGTAAATACTGTACGACAATCTTACCTGTGCAGGTGGCTTAATGACCGAACAAAATTTTTTCACGAAAAGCTGTCGGTTTTGTTCAGAAAAAACGGTGGTGGTCCCCTTATTCTACTGCAGAGATAACTTGGTCCCTCTATAAGCCTTGAAGCGAGATGCAGGTTTCGTACATATTTAAGAGCTCGCTTCTCGTCGATATGAATTAGAAATAGGCTGTTACTATCAACGTAGGCAGTACTATGATATGGAGGTCCAGTCTAGGTTATAGTGATGAAATTTTGAGCACGAACTTAGGTAATATTTTTGGGAGTACATTTATTTTTCTAGATAAGTGATTGTACTAAGGTGCCACCTGAGTACATTTTCTAGAATCATAAGTATGAGAATAGATAGGAACAAGTAAATTAATATATATAAAAAAAAACCGAGTGCATTGTATAAATCACAGAAAAAAAAAATTGTTTAAATTAGAACGGCTGTCAAGACATTTTTTGTAAGAAATATGTTGTAGACACTTGCACGCATATAAACGAAACGTCAATCATTCGAAATCAGGTAGCAACTGTGACGCGAAATTAGACGCGTTGATCTAAATAAGAATGTTCAATCAAGGTTCTGTCATAATGCCTGGCGACAGATTTTCCTTCCCATTTCCGTTGTATTTACTAATCTTTTCTGTGGTATAAATAACTAACTGAAAAGTAACAGCGGCGCACTGAGTTCCTAAATGTATCTACGAGTAGGTATTGGTACCTACTCGTAGTAGATGCAGAGCACCTTAAACCAACCACCTCAAACCACCTTATTTCGTAAATTACTGAATTAATAGTTTTGAAATCTGCTGAGTGAGCTCTACATATTGATGGTAATATTGATTATTTGGCAAACTTTATTTATAATTTTACCTCTTTTTTGCGGACTTGTAGTTGGTATTGAGGTAGTGTAATCTCACTTCCACTATTATTAAAACAATTCAGATGACACCTCACATATCGAAAACCATTGAGCCGTTTAGGCTGTAGGGCGTGCCAAAGAAACCACATACATACATACGTGTATACATTTGAAATACATAATCTTCCTACTTCGCAGTCTGGTGAAAATACAGGATTTATTCCAGCACATTTACTTTTTGACATGTATTTTTATCACTGTAAATAAGCGTTAAATTGATAGATACAATTACAAAAAAAAAAACGATAAAAACACACAAAAGTTTTTGGGTACTTTTGAATCATTTTTTTTTTCATTAGGGTTTTATTTATTTCATATTATATTAGGGAACCCTGAAACTGCGCGTGAATAGTGAACCAACATGCTACTTTTTTACTGCTACACCATTCGTTATATCATAAAATAAACACATGGCAATTTTTTTTATTACTGCAGTTTCTTTTATTTCAAGGCATTTGAAAACAAGGTGAAATACAGGGAACATAAAATCTATATAGATTTTTATCATCCAATACTATTAGTAAGCAACATATGTTTAAACAGTGGAAGAAAAGTTACCAAGGCTACCAAACCGGCAACTTCATACTAACCTGATTCACTTTCATAGTTCATTATTCATATGAGAAATTGAGAACCAAACTCGAGAGCATATTTACGTCGTTTTAAGCAACCATTTTCATCATCTTGACACAGATAAGAGGTATATATAATGTGACGCATAACAAAAGGACCTGGGTATGTCCTAAAACTGCGACCAGAACCACCTGAGGATGGACAGCAGCGTCCTAATAGTACACGGTGAACGTACTGCGATTCCCAAGCCGCCTGCCAAGCGTGGGGATTATGGCAACACCCCTCTCTATGAGGGAGGCCTTGTCCAACAGTGGACGTTAATTGGCTGATGATGTGATGATGTGATATCAAACTTTAGGCGAAAATACAGAAATCGTAGATATTCGCCAAAGAACCAGAGTCACCGACATAGCTTTTAAAATCTGCAAGATGAAGTGGCAATGGGCAGGCCACATTGCTCGAAGAACTGATAACCGATGGGGAAGAAAGGTTCTTGAGTGGGGTCCGCGAACCGGAAGACGCAGCGTAGGTAGGCCTCCCACTAGATGGACCGACGACATTGTGAGAGTCGCGGGCATCCAGTGGATGCAGATGGCAGGATGTCGTTCAGTGTGGAGGTTAAAGGGGGAGGCCTATGTTCAGCAGTGGACGTCTTCTGGCTGATGATGATGAAGCAACCATTTGTTACAGTCGTTTGTTTAAAATGAAGTTTTTTTACAAGCTTTTATTTAACTTGCAATATTTCGAGTTTGCTTAGATCAAAATAAATCTTGCAAACTGAATTAGAACCAGTTCAAACTGATTGCGCTGCAATTTTGCATACACTATTTAGGTCATCAGTTGGAATCCTCTAAAAGGCCGCATCAGTACATCAAAACAAACTACTTTTGTTCTACGACTTTTCTTAATTCGCGAAAAAAATATATGCCGTTCCATACAAAGAAAAATCATTCCTCCCGAAAAAATATATGACACGGCTGTTTTTTTTTCTCGTGAATATTGATAACTCGTAGAACAACATTTGTTTGTTTTGGCCTATTGAAAACCTTTGAACCTTTTGACCGCCTTTACGAGGATGCTTACTGATTACCAGTAAACTTGTTTAAGGTTATTTCTCAGTTTGTCAATTTCCATCCCAAAGCGATCTTTCAAAAGCCGCTTCAAATTAACCTTTCCGTTATTAATGTACTATCATTCAACTGAAACAATACACTGTAATGCATTTTGTCCCTTACCCATATAAATCCACCGTCACAATGGAGACAATGAGAGGAGGAACTAGGTACATTAGATAACAGGAAACGTCTAACAATACGAAGGATCCAATTGGACATTAAAGGATGTAGTTTTCAGTTATAACCCGCTGATTTCGGTGTCTCAGAGACAATGGGCTTGCCTTACCCCTTGAGTGACAAATGGGAGGTTGGTTCCTTAATCCGGTGAGTGTTAGTGTTCGAATGAGGGCGGGACTCACGGAAAACTGTTCTGACAAACTTTTCATAAATTTTATAAAGGTTGATTGGTGTTTTTTGTATTGTTAGTTCGAAACACTGTTTTAAACTATCACGGTTTTCACTACAGTTCTAGGTATGGTTATTAGCAGGATATTTATCTTGGTAAGGTTGTGGAAGGAGCTCCCGATATTACAGAGCCGTTACAAGCACCATGATCACAGGAAGACTGGAGAATGCGGGTGGTTGGTTGAGCTGTTCAAAGTTAACACGTTAAATATATAAACATATAAATGTTTGTTTGACGACGAGAATTAGCAGTCTTGCGTATCGAACCTGTTCACTGCGTATTTTCTGCAACGGGATTAAGTCATCTTCAGTCGTGGTTTTATGTCCGTCAAAACTCTGGGTAGCTGCCAGCGAGATGTAATATAATAGAGACGTTATAGGTGAACAATACTAAAAGTGGCAACCGGCTCGCTGCCGCCGTGGTGATCGGCTGAATTCGGCTTTGTTCAGCTTTGGTCGTCGATTAAACTGCGATCTCTCTTTTCTTGTCCCTCACAGAGCGTGTGCAGTTTGTGCAGTTTATAAAGACACAGGAAGGCATTTTATTACAATTATTTGTGCTAAAATACTTAATTAGCTGCGATGTGTTGCCGGACACTCGGAGTGCGCGACTGAGAGACGACTGTAACGTGTATGATACAGTGCCTTGCATTCGTCTAGTCAATATGGTACAACCTATCTACAGATAAAAATATCTAAGGTTCCTACATAATTTGCTCTCCAACCATAACGACCGTATGCGTCCAACACTCGGGCTGCTTGGATACGTAAGACCTACACGAACCTAGGCCTCTGTGACCGCAGACAAGCGACTCGCCGACTACTGGATTAACTGTTTCTATTAACTTGCAATAAGACATGATATTTTAGCCGGATACTATAATATATGCCGGAGCTTTGGATAGTTTTTAACAATATGATTGGACACACTATGATTTGTTCATTTTAAATACCTACTCAAATACAACTATTTACATAAAGTTATTACTGTAAAAAAATACTACTAATAGTTTTACTCTCACAATTATAGTTGTAATTTATAGCTGTTATATGAAATTTTTTGATCAAAAGACAGTAATAAACTTTTTTTCTTTTCGATCGATTGTATAAATATTAAGCAGTCGATTTTATCTCCGAAATAAGCATGTACAACTGTCATCGCTTAAAGATAGTAAGCACGTAAATTAGCTCAAGGAAAAATTTAGTGTTTCTTCTAGTGGATTAATATCAGAACCATAGCCTTAATATTAATACAAAATTTGTTCATACAAACATTAAAATAGCCGGATAATATTGAACTCATGAATGTTACCCGGCTATTTTAGCTCCGAATATAATCGAAATGTCACATCTCTATCAACTTAGGCTAATTAACAGTACTGGATGTATAAAGTTATTATGAGGATAACTTCCCGTATAATATTCAACAAAGGATCGAGTGGGTGTCTTTATGCAAAATAACTGAGCTTCGGACAGTCGCAAAACTGAAACACTGCGTGAAATTATTTATGTCGTAAATCAACTCGTTATATTCTATACGCTTTTAATGCTTATTTTTTGGTAATAAACACAATTACTAATTTAGAGTTTGTAACACAGTATTGTTTAATTTATAATCTGGTAGTACATTTTAGTTCGTATTAGTTAGCAAAGGTTTAAATGTAACATCAAAGATTACACTAACAAGGGAGTCGAGGTAAGAAGCTTAAATCCAGCAATCCAACGATGCCTATTTTTTGAACTGTCTTGCAAATAGAGCGTTTATATTTAGTTAAAAATTAAAAACAAAAGAACACGTTTGCGCGAAAAATTATTGTTGTTTATTCAATCTGGAGTTTTTAATTGTTTATTTTTGGAATTTATAATTGTTAATTATTTTGGCGATAATTGAAATACCACCAGTTTAAGTTTCAAATATTGCATTCATCAACTGTATTTTCTTTCGAATAAATGAAAAAATAAAACAAAATAAATACTTTGAATTTCCGCGCATTATCTGAGAAAAATCCTATATAACTTTTGGCCGCAACTGAGCATTTATGGACTTACGTATGTTGGCCTCGGCTACACTACCTCGCTACCTTCGCCCACATTTTCAAGTTCGTCCTTAAATGCTTCTGTAGCCGGCCTCTGCAGTATTGTACTATGCTTGTAAGTAGTTTTCACCGAAACAGATTTAAAAATATTCGAACTCATGCAAAAGATTGCGTGTAAGTGTGTTTATCCCAAATAAACTTGATGATCTGTGAACAAATTTGATATGAAAGAAGTTTATACCGTGGATTAACAGGCCTCTTCCTTTTTTTTTGAAAAATAGCAACGAAAGCTGAGTTTTTGGCATTTTGATTCTATTTAATAGAAAGATCTCTAGAAAATTATATTTCTGTAAAATATAGATCTTAATTTTTTATTTATAACAACGGCTTAAAATTTTGGAAAAACCTTACATATCAACTTATTACCTCTATTTAACAAAAGTCGTTTTTCATTAAATTTTCGTAAGGTCTCGTAAACTTTTCGCCTTGAAATTTAGGGCTTTAGTTTTTGTTTTATGCCCAAAAATCCAGATAAATAGAATTGAATTATTTTATTTTGAAATACGGCTTCTAAAATTTAAGGCTCCTTTAAGGCTTACTATCCCGGAAAAACAAAACGACAGGAATCGCGAATGTTCGCGGTTCCTCCGGTAGAAACCGCGGAGCTGTGCTAGTTATAAATAAAGCCTAATTCCGGTCACAAAATCACCCTTGACTTTACAAAAAAAGATTCACAAAACACTATTAAGGCCGTATCCACACCACGAACAGCTGAAGTTCTTGATGCATCGTCGTAAAAGTAAAAGAAAAGTTTTTCAAGCGCGCGCTCAAAAGAGTAGCGAGAAAACAACTTTACTTCCTATTTCGAGAACAAATGGCATCGTTCCACTGTTTTCGAGAGAAACATTGAGCTATGTAGCTGGCAGTGTGTAACAGACTTTATTACGGACGCCGAGTGCCTGGATTAAAAAGTGCTTGTCGAGCAAGAGTTACGTCAAAGAGATTGAACGTATTTTATGTAGTTAACTGGATTTGAACCCCTCACAACTTCACTTTTTAAAGTCTCGGTATTAGAAAATTGAAAAAAGTAACCGGCTAAATGCGAGTCGGGCTCGCGCACCGAGGGTTCCGCACCACCACAAAATACAATAATTAAATATGAGTTAAGAAATCCAACTTCTAAATTAGTAAAATGTGGTATTTCGATTCGGTGAAGGATATGGTAAAGTCGTCCAAGTAACGAAACTACCAGTTATAACTTGGTAATGAACAGAAATTTGTCATTGACTCACACTTGGCCATTATTTATTATTTGTTGTTATACTTTAGAGTGTGTAGTATAATCATGCCAAGTTTGACGCTTGTACTATACTGTTTTACGTTAGAGCTATTACGTAAAAAAATACGTTTGTTGTATGAGGGTTGTATGTCCCTTTTGTCTTTACTTTTTAACTTTTTTTATTATTTCTTCTTTAATCCGCCGCAACATTACACATTATGTGGAAATTTCAACTGGCCATCTATTACGGTTTCAAAGATAAAGCACAGGTAGGACGGACGTACAGACAAACATACAGCGTAGGCTCAGTAATAGGGTCCCGTTTTTACCCTTTGGGTACAGAACCCTAAAAACATGTCGGCTCGTTGTATTATTTTCCCAAACTTGTGTATTTCCGAGTGTTAATATGTAATAATGGTGGATGATTATAAATTAATTACTTGTGAACGTGCTCGATTGTGAAGTGATATAACGAGGTGAAACATGTCTTTTCGTGTTGTTTTCCAAAACTCCATAGAAGCATCTTATAAAGCCTCCACCACTTTAATGGGGCATCAGTTTGACTTGACCGTGACTTACTCTGCTTGATTCTGACTATGAATTGTTTGAAGTTTAAAAAAAACCAGCTAACTAGTACATATATAACATTCTATGAATGGTGATGAGTATAACGAACCCATTTTCGGATTAGCTCATCACGAAATCTCAAAAGTTACTTGACTTAGAAAGCTGAGCATTCCTTATAGGTTGTGAAGTCCGCTAAGATTAGATTTTATGAAAGGGCCTAATTAAAGGCGGCAATCGACAATCAAAAGTTTATATGAAAGTCTACGCCTACGAAGTAGCAGACCACAGCTAGTAAATCATAAACGCAATTCAGCACTGTTAAAGCACCTGAAATAGGAGATAAAATCCTATATATAAATACGATGTAGAACAAACTAAAGAATATAAAGGTAGCACATTAAAACTGGGTGATGGACGATCGCAAGTTTCCACGACCTAACTTCATAAGTTTACTTAGAGTCAAGAACTAACAACAAGGGGCGGCACTTGTCCGAGCAACTGAATAATTTTATTTATGGGGCTCTTCCAGTCTGAAGTTCTCTCACTCACACTATTGAAGATAATAACAAGCAAAAATAACAGTTGTTAGCATTTAACTTTGTGAACATAAAACATATTGAGGCAAAATGTCTTTAGATAGAGAGGAAAATACGGTTTTGTCCTAAGATATGTTTCCCTGTAGATAGGTTGTCTCCGCCACCATATTGACTAGAAGAATGCAAGGCACATTATCATACTCGTTACAGCCGTCTCTCAGTCACGCACTCCGAGTGTCCGGCAACACACCGCAGCTAATTGAGTGTTTTAGCAAAAATAATTGTATGAAATGCCTTCCTGTCTATATAAACTGCACAAACTACACACGCTCTGTAAGAGACAAGAAAAAAATGTTTAATTTCACGCGTAATTACTGTATTCTTTACTAAAACAGAAAAATTATAGCCCCCTTAAGATGACGGCACAATATATTTTTGGAACTATTTGGTGAAATTATATTAAATTTCAAAATTATTGAGACAAAAACGAAATGTTAGTAAAAATATATCAAACTAATTATAATTAAATCAATCTAATGTCATATACCTAACAAACTACAAGGATAAATTATAAATGTCAAATATTTAACATAATACATTTCAAACAATTAATATAATTTATAAACACTGTTTTAAACTATCACGGTTGTTCACTAAAGTTATATGATTATTTACGGGATATTTACCGTGGTAAGGTTGTGGAAGGAGCTCCCGATATTTCGGCGCAGTTACATGCACCATGTTATCGGGAGCTCCTTCCACAACCTTACCACGGTAAATGTCCCGTAAATAATCATATAACTTTAATATAATTTATATTAAGTATGTCATAAATTAATGACATCTAAACAATCACAAAAATATATCATTTGATGTTGATGGCGAATGAAAATAAAAATAAAAAATTGAACAGATGACATCTCTCTATCTCACCAAGTCCTGAGTTTACCTTTATAAATTTAGAATACTAAAATTTTAAGATACCGATGAACATACAATGTCTAATTTAGCGCGATTGATTTGTTGTGTAGTATTGTTTTGGTTCGGGTTTGGTTTGCGGTTTTCATTCTTGATCACTGAGTCGATATCCGTAGTTTTAAATATCTATATACTAAAACACTAACTTTGTCAATAATAGCTGAGTGTTGCCAACCCTAAAAGTCCGAACCGTTGCCAACATTAGATCAAACAAAACTTTTAGCTACGGAACTCTTCAACCACAATTCACGATAACACGAATGATGTAACTAACCGTGAAATTCTTGTACACAATGAAAACGCAAAGTTTGTTTCGCTATCTCATCTATATAATCTGATGGACAGATAAATAATATTTATGTAGAGTTCTCTAAACAAAGAGTCGATTTGTTTTGTAACCGTAATAAGTCAGAGTCCACGCTCAGCGGCGACAGCTATGTCTTTCGCACGTTTTTTACATTCAAAGATAAAAATAGCTGAGTGAGAATAAAAAAAATACTATTTAGTTTTTTTTATGATACTGAGTGACGAGTCGAGCGAAGTCGCTCGCCTGATGGCTCTTCACGCTTGCCAAAAACAGCTCAACGCCACTCTCGCTCAAATTTTGAACTTCAACAGTTAAAAACCTTGATTGACAATGCACTGCGCTCGTCACCCCGAGATATAAGATGTCTAATCTCTGTGTGCCCTGTAATTTCGCTGGAAACATTGCCCTTCAATCCGGAACACAGTAGTGTTTGCACACTACTGCTTGGCGGTTGAATAACTGGCAAACTATTAAAATTGAAAATTATATTGCAAATTCCTAACAGCAAACTTTTTTTTTTCTACGAAAAAATTGTAAATCCAAGCTTTTCACAAAAAAATGCAACCGCTTTTAATAGACCAGACCTTAGTGAGACCTTGTATAACTCAATAAATTTTAAGTAATTTTTTTTCAAAGTAGGCATTTTCCACCCAGACCGATAATTATTACTGAATCGTAAATAGTCAAAAGAATAATTAATCACGTAATTAATTTTTAGTCAACGAAAAGAGAGTATTATAATTTATGATTATTTATTTGTACTACGTTTGCCCGCGGTATTACCCGCAGGCTGTCCTAAAGACATCGTTATCTTTTCGCGGTATAAGTAGCTTACATGTATTGTTAATCCAGCCAGGCTAAAAGCCACCTTAATAAAAAAATCACTAAAATCCTTCAGCTGTTACGGAGTTGAGTGAGGAGAAATAAACACACGTACACACAAACTATCCATATAAATAAAAATGAATCTCCGAAATGTATGTACGCGTATAACTTCCGAACGACTGCAACAATTTTTTTTCCTTTTGTGAAGACAAATATTGAATATTTTTTTTTTTCAAAAAATCGATTAGATTTTTTTTTACTATGCGAGCGAAGCCACGGGCAACAGCTACTTTATAATATTAGCCTGATTGTAAGTTTATTTAAAGAATTTAATTTGTTGCTAAGGATACCAATTTGGAAAAGGTGTAATTAAGTAGGTATATTATTGTACCTTTTTGGGAACGAGCCCGGAAGTCTTCTAAAGATACCCAGATGTATTAGGATAAAGCCAGATTATGTAGTATTACACCCATTAAAACCCCTCTGGTGACCTCCGTCTCTGCGTCACTGAGATCCGGGTGAGATGTCTATATACGAGTAGGATATTTATTATAGTAAAGTAAAATTTATATTTCCAAAAAATAACATTTACATTTTATAAGAAGTACTACCGTAATATACAATGTTGACATTGTCAGCGCAGAACAAAAATATGTAGTCTCTGTTCTCAGGGTATCCAAGATAAAGGTTTAGCCCAGTTTGAGGCACCAAAAAAAAACTTTTTTTTACCGACTTCCGCAAAGGTTAGGAGGTTAACACTCGACTGTTTTTTTTTAATGTTTGTTACCACAGAACTTTTTACTGAGTGAACCAATTTTGATGATTCTTTTTTTATTTGAAAGCTGGTGCTTCCCGTGTGGTCCCATGTTGGTCCCGATTTGGTCCAGTACTGAAATTTTTATGAAGTAGGTTTTTTATAATTGATAATTATTTCATATTATGTATGTAAAACCACTAAAACACTGTTTTAAACTATCACGGTAATTTACTACATTTATATGATTATTTACGGGATATTTACCGTGGTAAGGTTGTGGAAGGAGCTCCCGATATTTCGGCGCAGTTACATGCACCATGTTCACGGGAAGACAAGTGATAAAGTGAGAGGGAAGTAAGTCTTCCTGTGAAAATGATGTGAGTTTCTGGTCCCCTAGGGCCTAATATCTCGACTTCAAATAAACACTCCCAAAGTTAGCATATTTACACCTTTCTCCTGAGTATCCATAGACCACATAATTACATGCCGTCCACAGGACTATCACTATCACATGTACCTAGAAATTGATACTACGTTTTACCACGACAGAACTACATTTACGACCGGGATATTGCGGTTATGTCTGCCAGGGGCAAAGCTGGCGCTCACATGGCTTTATCGATTGACTTGGAGCTGGGTGCTGTTGAAATTATTTTTCTTATGCCATAGGTGGCAAACAAGCTAACGGGCCGCCTGGTGGTACTCCTTAGTCTTGAGCATCGGCGCAAAGTTGCTAGTCTATCAGTTTTTTATCGGATACATTTCGGAGAGTGTGCATCAGATCTGCATGATCTATATCCCTCCTGCCCATTTTTCTGCCGGACTGCCAGAGCGGGCATGAAAAATTGACACCGCTTCATGATGGTTGATATTCCGGAAACTCGTGCAAAGCGCTTTGATTCAATCTTTACTGTGCCAACTGCTAGTCTGTGGAATACGCTGCCAGAATGGGTGTTCCCCGACGGTTACTCCCCCGGTAGATGGTTGTAGTAATCCAAATGTGTTTTCAGATACAAACACACAAAGTTCAGGCACTTTGTATATTAGGTGTGTCACAATGAATGCAGTTTTATCTACTTTTTTGTTACTATTTTTATATTATGAAGGATCATAAACTGAGCTCAGTTTACGTGCAACCAAGCCACGGCGTACAAAGAATGTCATAATGCGATATTATTTTCAGCGAAAGGTTAATGAACGCTTGCTGAAAATGCTCTAAAAATGTTTGAAACTTTATCGTTGGCACAGAATAGCTCTTTCAGAGCGCGCGTGCCTTTTGGAAAGCATTATAGTGGTTGTTTACACGTGTTTTACATGCGCTGTAGTTTATACTTCAACGCTTTTTAGTGTCATACCAGCATTCGCAATGTTCTTTTTATCTTCTATTTAAACAATATTTTATAGCACAATGTATATAGTAGTATCTAGTATTTTATTCTTTTTTCCAAATGGTATCCAAATTTTTGCTTTTCAAAAATGAAATATTTCCATGGCAGCGCTTGTGGAGCTTGCATATTACTGTTTTAGAATTGTCAAAATAGACCGAATAACTGGCTAAGAGCGTGTCGAAACACGCATATACACGCACGGTAGGGTTTCGTTACCAAAGCCATAATAATTGTAGTCATATAGTTCAGAAATTTTGGTTATAGAAAACTTAGAACGAACGAAGCTTTGTGACATAGCCTAATTTCAAAGATGTATCATCCCGACATAGCACATACTTTTTATGCTCTAACCATAGAGAAAATTGATTGAGAAATATTCTTTGTTAAGATCATTTTACCAATCAATGACCTTTGAGCTAGAACGCCTTGAATATATTACGGTTTTATCGCTGTTACTCAAAAATTCATAATCAGATAATGTTCAAAATAATTTTGAATTAAGGTTTTAAACATGACCTATCCGTATTCTAAGTTACAAGTTTCTATGCGTTATAGTTTAGAAATGCGTGCACCAACTTTTTGCCACAAACTTTATGTACATTTTTTTTTAATATTTACTCATTACGTACATGTTAGGTAGGTTTAAAGAGGAGTTTGTTACAGTAGAAACTAGTCAATGGCACAGTGTTGTACTGTTAGGCTGACGAATCCGTAGAGTTACATCGATGTTTTGCTCGTACACCAATTACTGTTTTGTTACTGGTAAAGGATGGCCTAGAGCTTTCTATCGTTCTACCAATAACGGTTGCTAAAAAAAGTACCTGGTGTAAGGCTCGTTTCACACGGGAATATGAATTTAAAACTCAACAGATAGAAATCATTGAATTCTGTGCTCTATTTTGTTTGGTTTAAACCAAGTTTTCAAGTTAATCCGTAAACATACCTAGCGAACGCAAGCGTACGTGAATGCAACGGGCAAAATTACGTTGATTTTCTTTTCATTTCAATGAAATCAATCAGAGAGACGATAAAAAAAAATGTTGTTCCAGCTGACTCGAAAGATAGCGACATAACCACAACAAAAAAATCTAGACTAAGTAGCTCAACTTATACAGATTCTTTTAGATATCAGCTTCTGCGATAAACTGTTAAACTATTCTTTGACACTGCACAGAGAATTTTCAAGCCGATTCGGAAGAATAAACGATGTTTTTGCGTGTTGCATTTCTGTAGCGCGTGTCTTAATAGTGATTATACGTTTAGATCATTTACGTCATCTAGTGAAGCTAACGGATGCTCTTATTGAAATAAAATAAGTGGCAATAAATTTGTGGACATGCGCTTGATAGGCGTGTATATGGCATTTCGTGACTACCTGAAATTTTATGTACATTAATGTACATGTTTTATACTGATTATTTAGTTTTTAGTTATATTAATATGGATGTAAATCTGGAATAAAACTATTTCATTTTCTGGACTATTCTACTATTTCTGGAATAAAACTAATATTTTACTACATTTCGCTACTAAATGTAGACGTCAGATTTTCTTTTTGCAGGGTTAGACCGTGTGCAACTCGTGTGGAGAAAGGTTTACCACAACATTTGACAATTTTTTGCCAAAGCTAGTAACAATGTAAGATCTTATATTTTTACGAAGAAAAATGAAACTACGCCATGTAGTTTCAAACCAGCTTTTGGCTTATGAGTCCAGATCGAAGTTTTCGGGTCACTAGTTTCTTTTATGGTTGAACATGTTTAGGTTTGACAAAATCTCATCTGATATAAAATATAGGATCTAATAATATAATTTGAGATGCGGTTGTCCAATTTTCTGATGTTTTTACTCTGGACTATAAAAATAATTTGGTTAATTTTATTATTTTTAAGGCATTAAAGGTAAACTTCTGTTGCACGTATATAATAATAAATAAGTGGATCACATTAAAAACTGACTTTAAAAATATATGAAAAACGTAATAACTGCATATAAAATTTAAGGGTTGCCCTCGATTTTCCTGGGATCCCATCATCAGATCCTGACTTGGTGACAATGGGACCAATTTGGAAGTATACCCTACCGAACAAAAGATTTTTTTTGCAATCGCCAACAATTGGCGGAGAAATCGGTGAACATAAATAAAAAAAAAAAACAGTGGAGGATAGAACCGTCAGCCTTTTTTAAAGTCGGTTCAATAGCTATATTTAAAACTAGAGGTAAGTATTTAATTACTAAAATCTACATAATTTTAAGCACAGACACGGCAGTATTCTTGGTTAAATTAAAATTATGTAATTCTACGCAGTAAAGTAAATAGACTTTTTTGAGATTTGAAATGTTAATTCAAGACTCTATAGTAAAAGCATGAAGCCATAAAAGAGAACCAGTAATTATTAATGAGTATACCTACATCTATTTTTAATCGAGGAAGACTTGCCTTTTTTAGAACGTGGGGTTCTACAAAGTACAAAAGGCGAGTTAATAGTCTTAAAGGGTCGGCAACTTACTTGTGATGCCTCTGGTGTCACAAGTATCCATAGGCGACGGTGACTGCTTACCATCAGGCAGCTCGTCTGCTTGTTTGACACCTATGGCATAAAAAATATTCTTAATTCAAGCTGTACCTTTTTATTAATATTATGTACCTAGGTACAGACTCCGATTACTCCGACATTTGTAAATAAATTTATGTGTTATTTTTTGTTATGCAGAAGGTCTCTAGGCAAATAAAAAAAATCATAAACTCTGGCTTTTTTTACCAGCTCAATAGTAAATAACTTTGTTCGAGCGACTTTATATTTTGAAGTCGGGTTTTAAATTATATATTTATACTAGCGGACCCGGCAGACGTCGAACTGCCCGCTACTGGGTTCAATTGTGTTTGCAAACCATCCAAGAACCAATAGCAATATACACACAAAATTTCATGCTATCGGTCCAGCCGTTTAAGGGGAGTTAGATGACAAACACGCGTACAGAAGAATTTATTTATTGTCCTTACCGAAATCTTAATTTTCTAACACATTATATCATCAGCCAGTAAACTGCTGAACAAAGGCTCTTAGAGGGGTTTTGCATTTTTTAAATAAAATAATGAACCTCGAAATAACACTATTTACCAATTTTTTTGTAATTCGGTTTCACATCATCACATCATCAGCCAATTAACGTCCACTGTTAGACAGAGGCCTCCCTCATAGAGTGGGGTGTTGCCATAATAATTCGATTTACCAATACATATATACTTCGAACTTTTCTTGTTACAAAAGAGACCCTATTAAACTAGCTACCAGAGTTTTAGCATTAACGTATCGCTTATAATGCTCCTTGAACAAAATCAAGCAAATTGGTACAAAGCAAATGCTGCTGCACTGCATCGATCTTAGTTACTGTAACCGGAAACATGCATCGAAAATTTAACCATAGCCAGTAGCGTTAACACTGCATTTTGCTTGAATATTTGTACGAAAATTCAGGCAAAATTTTCGTTGTGCAAGTAATTTGAGTCTATACTTTGGGAACATACACAGAATAATACAGTGCATGTATACGAGTAACTGCTTGCAGGTTGATGAATTTTATAACGATGGATTTTGTTGTTGAAGGTTTCGAACGTATGTCGTTCGTTACTTGTTACCAAAACTCGTAACAACTACGTTGATAGTTGAAAAGGTCAACTAGAAATTCGTCAATCTATTACATGTACCGGAGTTTTGGAAAAATTATTATATGCCCTGCGATTTCACCCGCGTAGACGTTCTCTCAGGATTCGTAATTTTTTTCAAAGTTCAATGTTCAGCTTTCTAATTATGCTAAAAACACAGATGTGTGTAATAGGAACAAACAAACACACTTTCGCGTTAGTAATATTAGTATGATTGTAAAGCTGAGTTCCGGAGAATCTAACACAACACTAAGGGTGGGTAACCGTATTCCATCTTAGTTTGTGTTTTTGCTTAACATTTATTCATGATGTCGATAAACGCAAGCCTCATCATCATCATCAGCCTATCAACTTCACACTGTTGGGACAGAGGCCTGCAACTGCCTCTCTCACGCAAACCTACCAAACCTTATATTATGAATAAAAAAACAACATTAAAAATATAACCGAGTTTTAGAAATTTAATTTTACTGACAAACCTATTTTTCTACCTTTTTTTTCTATATTTATCACTTAACGAAGCTCAATTAGCCGAATTAGCCAAACTAGTCAAGAACTATCTTGTTGCTACAACATATTTGTCTAGGATACTTTGTCTACGACACTTTATCCACGACATTTTGTATACCATATTTTTGTCTAGGATATTATATTCATAACACAACATGTGGTATTTGTCCTCTTATAAGTAAGTTAAAAGTCGTTTTAAAGAAGGAGGTTTAAGAAGAAATAAGGTTTCAGCATAAGATATTTTTACCTGTAGACAGGTTGCCCGCCACCATATTGACTAAACGAATGCAAAGCACATTATCATACTCGTTACAGCCGTCTCTCAGTCACGCACTCCAAGTGTCCGGCAACACATCGCAGCTAATTAAGTGTTTTAGCAAAAATAATTGTAATAAAATGCCTACCCTTGTTTTTTTAAAGGCACAAATTACACTCGCTCTGTAGGAGAAAAGAAAAATGTTTCATTTCACACGTAAGTGCTGTATTTTTAAAATAAATTGTTTCATCTTAGATGGCAGTTGTCACTAAGTGGATGAGCGAGATGTGTAGATCGTGTTGTGTGAGAGAGTGAAAGAAGTCGCAGCATAATCGACGACCAAAGCCGAACAAAGGCGAACAGAGCCGAACAAAGCCCAATTAAACCGATCACTACGGCGGCGACGGCACGGCGGTGACCCGGCACCACATACCGCTAGCTAGTAGCTAATTTATATCTTTCTAACAACAGATATCTATACTAATATTATAAAGAGGAAAGATTTTATTGTTTGTTTGTTTGTTTGGATTTAATAGGCTCCGAAACTACTGAACCGATTTGAAAAATTCACTGTTGGGAAGATACACTATATCCGGATGACATAGGCTATATTATATTTTGTAGCGAAGCCGAAAGCCGAGCTTACACCTGTGCGAAGTTAGGCCGGGCGACTAGTAGCGTATAAATTCTTTCCTTTTCTTCACAAAATGAACATAGGTAAATAGATTCGTAGGCAAGTAGATAAGCTGCTTTTAGTCAGTTTTTAAAGCCGTGTTGTTCGCCTATAACACCTCTATTATGACATCTCACTGGTTTCAGCATAAACATACCTCGAACCCTTCAAGCACAACCAGGAAAATTTAATCATTATTTTGTTCAAATTTCAACACAGAGTAATAAGCAGACGAAAATAAAATTTTCACTTAATATTTTTATTAAAACCAACTTAGGTATCCATCCGCCGCGCACTTTTATGGGACCATAAAAAAATCGTCATAAATTATACTTTGACGGTAAATTGCTTTACCTTTCCTTCTTTGGGATATTTTGTATTCACGCGGGTCTTTGCCAGTTATTGTTCGTAATACTTTTAATGACTGGTCATTTACGTCTGCTAGATTTATAGAAATATGCGGGTAGGCGTGAAAAGTTTGATTATTTTTTGAAAGGTTCGTATTTTTAGCGATTGAGCGATAAAAAAACATTGATTACGCTTTCTGTTTACTTATTTTATATAAACTTACTATACATTTTATAACTAAACATGTTTGGACCTGTTAAACAAAAACGAGACCCGCAAGGCTATATCAGAAGTCTTCACTCACTCTGACACTTTACTGGGATACACGGATTAGAGGTACTTAGCCGAAAAGAGGTCATTGTTCTCATCATTATAAACAACTTTTACTATGCGAACCAACCCTGGAAACTCGAAAAAAAAACTGTTCCACAGAATAATTATCGATATAAAAAACCGACTACATAAAAAATTTAGAACTGGACCAAATTAGACAGACGGGAAGCACTAGCTTACAAATAAAAAAAGAATCATCAAAATCGGTTTAGCCAGTGAAAAATTCTGAGGTAACAAACATTAAAAAAACAGTTGAATTGTTAACCTCCTTCTTTTTGGAAGTCGGTTAAAAATAACATTCACACAACCACAGAATACATAAAGTACAAGTACAGAAGGTTCACTCCGCAAAAGCATTTAAATAAGTAGCGACTCTTACTACCACACAATAAAGTACAATTCAGGACGTGCGAGCACTAACTACCTACTGCTATATTAACCTAGAAGTTGCCTCTCTGTCTATCGCGCGGCAGCGGGCACGGCAAGTCCGACCAGTTAACTACTTGTAGCGTCATACCAAAACTGCGGAGAACGCCAACTGACTCAACTAGTTATTTATCATCATGATCATTTCAGCCTATCATGTTCTCTTTCTGTGCCTAAAGACAAAGTCTTAGACCAGTGTGTGTTGCCGTGTCTTAGACCAGTGTGTTAGTGATGACATATGGTACTGAGACGTGGTCTTCAACTGTTGGTCTTTTGGAAAAACCCAGAGTCACACAACGGGCAATGGAGAGAGCTATGCTCGGAGTTTCTTTACGCGATAAAATTCGGAACATAGATATTCGCCAAAGAACCAGGGTCACCGACATAGCTGTTAAAATCTGCAAGTTGAAGTGGCTATGGGCAGGCCACATCGCTCGAAGAACTGATAACCGATGGGGAAGAAAGGTTCTTGAGTGGAGACCGCGAACCGGAAGATGCAGCGTAGGTAGGCCTCCCACTAGATGGACCGACGAAATTGTGAGAGTCGCAGGCATCCAGTGGATGCAGATGGCAGGATGTCGTTCAGTGTGGAGGTTAAAGGGGGAGGCCTATGTTCAGCAGTGGACGTCTTCTGGCTGATGATGATGATGATGTGATCACTGCTGGGACGTAGGCTTTCTCTCAGAGAGATATGATGGGCCCTAATCCACCATGCTGCCATAGTCCATGTTTTTTTGCGATAGTATCAACATTGTACAAAATTTATTTGGGTATTGAATAAGTAATTGGTGCAGGGCGGAGGATCGAACCGGGTGCCGTCAGATTGTAAAGCGCATCTTGTTTGAAGTTTGAATTAAATTCGTTAAACATTCTTTTTCAAATGTATTTACACAATCTTGTTTTGTCAAGCCATTTAGGCGGCTCAAATCAAATAAAAAAATACAGATCGATTACGGCGTACTGCTAGTGACGTCAAAATCGCTTCCAAAACTATGAGATTTCCCAGTATAAATACACGACTCACGCACGCATACGCATTCAAAACTACGTGAATTTCATACTGAAAACATCTAACGACTTGTTTCAAATGTTTCATGTTTTCGACACATAAATAAAAAATAAAAAACACTAAACTTGTTTGGACTTTTCGTGTTCACCGTAATCTGGCAATTTTCATTTGATCTGAGTGTTAGGCGGTATAATTTCACATAGGAACATATTCGTTTCAACATACGTATACATCCTAACACACTAACACATTTTTTTCTTAACCTACTCTGTCCCACTGTTGGGCAAAGGTCTCCCCCATTTCCTTCCATACACACTCACAGTGCATAAGTAATCAAAAGACTTTTATTATTCGAACTGCTAGTCTGCGGAATGCACTGCCTGAATGGGTGTTCCCCGATAGTTACAATCTGGCTGTCTTCAAGTCAAGAGTGAATCGGTTTCTTCTAAATAAGTATGCTCCATCTTAGACTGCATCATCGCTTAACATCAGGCGATAGCTGTGTTTTATTATCGCACTTATATTTTAAAGGCGAAAGTTTGTGTGTGAGTGTGTGTATATTTGCTGCTCTTTCACGCTGAAACGGCTGAACGGATTTGGATGAAATTTGGTATGGAGGTAGCTTATATCCTGGAATAACACATAGGCTACTTTTCATAATAATCATCATCACCGATTTTCATCACCACGCGGGTGAAACCGCGAGACGTAGCTAGTTATTTATAAAATAAAAAAACACATTATAAAAGGCACATTTTCTCTAAGATATTTTATCTACGACATTTTGTTTGTACTCTATTTAGGGTATTCTTGTTGTAATGTTCGTTTTGCGGTGCTAAAAAAGTATTGGGTATTGTATTATGTTGTACCTAACCATCGTCCTGGTAGTCGGGTAATAAATACCTAAGCACAGCACAATGACTTTTCACATTGTCAAGTGGAAATCACTCCACGTAATAAGCGTTATTTTCTTCATTTTTACGGCTTAATTGTAAAGAAATTATAATAACAATGAGCCACAAATTAAATGCAATCAGGGCGCTGTACAAGTATTAATGTGACCCAGAAAATGAACAAGACGGCGAGGTGGATTTATTAAGGAAAGGTGTATATTGACAACATGAAGAAAATTCAATTCGGGTTTTATAAAAACCGTTAAAAGTAATTAAGCTTATCAACCTACTTCAAAAAAAGGAGATTCTCAATTCTACTGTTTTATTTATTTATTTGTTACGCAATATCTATGATAATTGTAACAGGCGAGTAGGCGATCAAACGCAAGCCTATTATTTAAAAAAAATATTGTTAACTGGATTGAATACACACACACACATACACACACCATCAGCCAATTAACGTCCACTGTTGGACAAAGGCCTCCCTCATAGATAGGGGTGTTGCCATAATCCCCACGCTTGGCAGGCGGCTGGGGGATCGCAGTACGTTCACCGTGTACTACTGAACTGGAATGAATGATTATTCTTTATTGAATAGGCTACATATATCGCAGAGAGAGGTATAATTTAAATTTAAAGAAAATATTTTATTTATATTACACGGGAATTACTCACGTAATATTAAGCCGGTTACTCTGACTATAGTTTAAACCGTTAACCGTTTTTAAAGAAAATATGTCACCTCTAAGGGTTGTAAATTGAGAGATAAATCCCTTTTTTTATGTACTCATTAAATAAAACGGCTTATGCGTAGTAGCTTGCATTAAGATTAATACACGATTAATTGCATTGCATACTGGCATAGCGGCGTAGCTGGCTTACTGCGTATTAATTTAATAATTAATCAATCGTATCTAATCTAGACCATTCCAAAATGTACACGGTTATTGCGTGCTATTGACATACAATTCATAGTGTATTACATAGCTTCTGTAATGCCTTTTATAGAAATAATGCTTGAACGTAAACATAACCCATTTTTTGACATATTGCAATTTTATCCAGCTAGTGCGATGGAAATTCACTGGTCAAGGCGGTTGTAATTTTTTACTATTTTATCGTTACTTTTTTAAAATAAAAAACATAATTCGATCTGGGTAAACACAGTATTTAGCGGCCAAAGACCAGGCTTTAAAAGAGGCTTGTGACTAATTGTGTGTTGATACTGATAAAACACAATACGAAATAAAATGAACAATGTATCATGTTCAAGAAAAAACAACTCGCTAAATGAAAAAAAATATGCTTGCAATATAAGGCTGACCTAACACGAGCAACATAGTTCGACATAATGAATCGCTTCCGTCGCTGAAACGTTATACAAAATGCGGCCCCACCCGTCCGTTTAGTTTTTGGGGACCAAAAATAATAAATAAGTGAAAAAAATATGATTACTCGAACGTGCTATTATAAAAAAAGTCCTTTGTATTCACTGTGTGGACCCACAAGCATAGATACTTTTTAGTTTACATCCAGTCTCACCTCATTCTGTAACCTTAGCGGAAAAGCTTTTCCAAGGCTAAACCGGTTTCCGTACACTCGAAGTCGGTTTATGGATTTCCAAACGAGCCATCAAAGCTCATGATAAGCTCGAAGTCAGTTTATGGACTTCCAAACGAGCCATCATAGATCATGTATTAAAATAAAAAACGAAACAACGACTCGAAAGAAGAAGAAGATCAAAGATCATGATATGATCGAAGTTGGTTTGTGGATTTCCAAACAAGCCATTTCAGATCATGATCTGTGATCTGTAATGACTTATTTGGAAGTCCATAAACCGACTTCAGGTGTAAGTAGGCCGGTTCAGCCCTGGGGAAGCTTTTCAGATCATGATCTTTAATCTGTAATTACTTGTTTGGAAGTCCATAAACCGACTTCGGTTGTAAGTAGGCTGGTTCAGACATGATATGTTTAAATGAGGTCTACCTGAGCCTCCAGTGGAACTGAGTGACTGTGGTGATATCTCGCAGGCAATGGAAGTATCTGCAGGCAATGGTGCCCGCTGTAGCTCCACATCATGACATTGCATCTTTGCGAGGAAAACGCTCCAGTTTTTGTGCCACCTATGTCCTAAATTGTATGTCACTCTTTGACTATTCAACTATCTCTATATTGAATACTCGTGGCATTGTTACTGCATTACCTACCTTTGAGGACTCTATTCATCCTTCGTTTGAAACAGTCCAAATTATATTTCGGGGGATAAACCGAAGTCGGAACCGGAGATATACAATTACTAAGGGAATATCAACGCAGGTGAAACTTCGAGGCGTAGGTTATTTAACGCAAAACGTGTAAAAAGCGCAGCTAGTGCCGACCATGCTCATAGATGTGTAACCTATTACCCTGCAAGAAGAGTTATGTAAAGCAGTTTATTTCTAATACCTAATTAGTTCCGACTACCCGCAAAAAACACGTACAATATAGCATATTAGCATACAAATAGCACGTTAGAGTTAAAATCGCACGCCCAACGCGCCAATTAGAGTTATATTGTATGCTAGAATTAGCGTGTTAAAAACAATTGTAGCGTGCGTGTTATAAATGCAGGGTAATCAAATAATTTTGATGTATTGCGCGACTAAAATAGGGTTGTGTGGAGGCGATTTTAAGATTTCTATAGGGTAACGCATACAAACTACTAAGCCGAAACGAGATCATTTTACTCATCTTTATAAACAATTTGAACTAAATATTTTGATTTGGGTTTTGAACTGTTGAAGTTCAAAATTCTGAGTGGCGTTGAGCTGTTATGGACAAGCGTGAAGAGCCATCAGGCGAGCGACTTCGCTCGTCTCGTCACCAAATATAATAAAAATATATTATTTTTTTACTATAGGACCAACCCTGAAATCGCGAAAAAAATATGAGCTGTTCCATAGAAAACCGTCATTGACACTTGACGAAATGTAGGGAACCGCTGTTTTTTTTTGCAGTTTCTGGGTTGCTCCCATAGCAAAAGTTGTTTATAAAGATGATTATAACGTTATTTCAGAATATTTCCACTGTCTAACAGTCACCCAGTCAGATCAATTAGAGCTATTTTGGAAAGTTCATTCACAGGGCGAATGAACTGTTCAGAACACTTCCACCCTAACGGTTAAAGCCTTATCGATTCTGCACCAGATGTAACTGATCCACAGCAATTTCAGCTTGCTTGCTAATAATGCACTGAGCTATGCCGATGATGACTTTGGGTAAGGCTGTTCTTACCGGCCCAGCTATTTTTAGAAGAAAAAAATCCGTAAATGGTAATTTATAAAAACGGTTGGGCACTATCTTTAGAATTAATTGTTATCTTTATTAAACATTACAAATAGAATAAAGAAATTCTCATGCTGATATTGCATATGATGGTGGGGGAGAGAAAAAACTTTTCCGCTGTCCTGCACAACTTATCAAGACGAAAATTGCTTTATGCTATTTGTAATGTTATTCTACTGTTAGACTGTGAGCATGACAACGGGTGAGGGCATTTACCTTCCTACTATCAACTCAAAATCGCCATTCCCTATCCCCATCCAGAGTTATAATGACAGGTGACCACCAAGGACTATCACTATTTTTATTATCATTGAGTGATTTTTCATCTTCAAAAATGTTAAAAACACTCGAGTGAGATTGCCACGCGCCTTTTGTGGCCTTTAAACTCAGAATTTATCACACAGATCTTTATAAAGTTAGAAGCTTGCATGCTTGTCAAATTGTATGAAAACCCATCGTATGGCATTTTTGTACGTCGCGAGAGTAATTTAGTGGTAAAATTAACAACAAGGCCTACTACTTTGAAGTTTTTTTTACAGTTTCCTATGGTGCAATTCGACATTTGGTTTGACGTCTGACGTGCTACTGTCAAAATGACGGAGATCAAACTGAATTAAGTTGTAGCACTGAACCAACTTAAGGCGGAAAACAGGTGTCTGTTGATGTCTGGTGCAAATGATGTGAATTCGTGGCACCCAACCTGATACAGATCTGTGATCACATATCGAGAGATAATTAAAAAAAAATGTATATTGTATTCCTACTTCCAAGTGGGTTATAAAATACGCTTGCTTTGATTCTCTTCAAAAGTATTATGTTGTTTCGGAGTTATCTATCGCATAAGCAATTTCACTAGTTTCTGAGACGAATAAACCAATAAGACCCTATCCATGTCACCCGAGCTATTTTAATCTCAGCGTCTGCGAATCAATCAGCCTGTTCCATAAATAAACCCCTTCTTACAATGTCGTGAATCGGGGGCCGTAAAAAGTCCCAAAAAGTCCAACTTGGAGTTTGCAGTACAATTTATATCCGTAAGTTTGTAACGTCCGGACGTTATCGGATAATTTAAAACGTTAATGTCTAGCGGTCCGGTTTTATGTTTTGGAATTGCGTTGTAATTTGTGAGGCTGATTGCTTTGTAAATTTTATATCTTTTAACAGTGTTTTATGCCTTTACAACATTGTCACAGTAACCTTGCCTAAACTTTAAAATTGCTTTAAAGATTAAACTTTAATGCAATTTTACTTTTTGACATGGTTGTAATTAATCTTCGAAGGTAATTCTCCTATGCTTTAGCTAACAACTTTTGTGCAGAGAATTTGATGCTAATTATACAGACTATATAGACTGAGAAATACTGAAATTTACCTAATTTTGAATGAGATTTTGGTATGAAACCCTAAACTAAAACAAAAAAGGACAAACAGTCTAGTAAAAAAAAACAAAGACTTACTTTCGCGTGTAGGTATAGGTAAAAATTGTTATTAAGGTTAGTATCTCAACGAATAATTTGTTTTGTATAAAACATACAAATATTAATCATTATTTACACAATACTTATAAGTTTATTTCTTTAAAATTGTACATAATTCAAACGGATCATAATTATTGCGACAAAGGTATACCTCAATAATTATCATTATAAAAAACCGACTCCATAAAAATGACAGAACTGGACCAAATTGAAATCGGACTACACGGGAAGCAACAGCTTTCAAATAAAAAAAAAATCATACAAATCGGTTCACCCAGTTGAAAGTTATGAGATACCCAACAAACATTAAAAAAAACAGTCGAATATAGAACCTCCTCCTTTTTGGATATATAAAATAACGGATGCTTTAAATATTATAAATTATTGAACACAATGCCCTCATTTTTGTTTAGCGTTGTTGGGTAAAAATACTAATAAAAATAACATCACGTCATGTCAGATATTTTTGTCGAAAATAATAATATAACATCCAAAACATAAATATCCATCAATCTTCTCGTATTTTTTTTTGCAAAATATCCGTTTAGCCCCAGCGATATAAGCATGAATGTGTGAAAATTAATAAATCCTATCCCAAAGCATTGTGGGCCAAACTGCCCAACTGGACCGCCTATGATAAATGTTTTTGGACTTTGCCGGACAATAGGCCTTCGCTTTCTACTTTTGATTAATGAAACTTTTAAAATCGGACGCGGATATGGGGTGATAAAAAATATGTCCGTTGCAGATCTTTTTCTTGCTCAGATGATATACCTATACAACCTACATACCTATTATATTACTAACTAGCCGCCCACCCGGCTTCTCATGGGTGTAAGCTCAGCCTTCAGCCTCGCTACAAAATATAATATAGTCTATGTCACCCGGGGATAGTGTAGCTTTCCAAAAGTGAAAGAATTTTTAAAATCGGTTCAGTAGTTTTTGAGTTATTTTGTTACAAACATCCAAAAATACAAATCTTTCTTCTTTATAATATTAGTACAGAACAAGGGGCAGCTAAAAGTGCGTAGTTATCTCAGTCGCGCATAATATCAACATTTATGAAGATCATGGGAATGAGAATTTAAATAAACCAACTAACTTAGTAAGCTAACCAATCATGAATACGAGTTTATCACCATAGATAATTTAATGTCACTTTGTGATATTTATATTTCACACAAATCAGAAAATAATAATAGAAAAAATAAAATGAAAACGCAGAAGCAGCTTTATGGCGAGCCGTCGGTGAGTGGCGACACCGCGTACCCCGATTCCAGGGTGCTAAAACCCCAGACTCCGACCCCTGGCTTGCCTTAAACGGCCGTCCGGGGGTGGAAACCGCAAGAGCTAAGAACTTAAGCTCCAGGGTGGAAGTGTTAAAGGGCATAAAGCCGCGAGTAGCTCTTAGTGACAGTGCAGCACACCTCTCGACACCTTAATCACCCACGCTGATGTTGCCCTTCCGGTGCTAAGATACGGCAGCCATTATGGGGGGCCCATTTAGTGGATGGCAAGTCATCACCTGCCTAACTAATTTTAAGATGAGACAGGGTAAGGCAGGTGCCGTTTCTCAACCAATATATCTCTTATTCCATCCACAAGTTATTCACCTCAATAGCCCAGTTTGTTTTAAATCCTATACTGTACAATAGTTCTTATTCCTTTTTATACATATTCCATAGTTATTGTATTTTATATTCAACAGGGCGTCTTGGTATTGGTTTCAGTTGGCTAGACTCGAGAATTTTACGAAAAAATAATAACAGTAGCTTAGCTAGTAAAGTAGCTAGTTAGCTAGCAAAGTAATAATCATGCATATCCCTACCCTTACTTGTACTTTGTCCCATAGTAGCTCATCGCACTAAATCAGCCAGCAGACATTATATACATCTGGCAAATCATCTGTATAACATCATTAATAAAGAACTCCACATCTATCCACTTCCCATTAATAAAGTTAAATCAAGCGTGGAACTATGGCTTAAGACCTTATCTTACGATGAAACCAAAAAATTATTAGGTATTGTTAGTTAACAGTTACGTTCCCCCTCACACTTGTCAAACTCTCTCTTCTCTCCCACAGATAACCTCACAATCACACATTCTTATCGTATCTTGGGACCCTGACTCTAAGGAGTCATGGAGTATCTTTGAGATGCATCACACTTAGGCAAACACATATACGAGTACCTACACCCCTTTCTCACACCCACACACACATACACCCACACCCACATACACACTCGCACCCATACACACTCTCTCTCTCTCTCTCACACACACACACACACACACTCCTCTTATGCTCGCTTACATTAGGTTTACTACACTGCATGCTTATTATATGTTAAACTTAATATCTAATACCTGATGTACGTAAATCTTAATTATTTACATTCCTTTTTCATATAGTGTCAAATTGTTAAAACTCAATTTTTTACATTTCTTTCTAAATTTATGCGGAAAACTTTGTTAAAATTAATAGTGGTCAAATGGAAGGCTCTAGTGCCTGTGGCACAGTTTCATTACTAGTACGGGTGCCGGCCAGACACTAACATTTTTTGTAAATTTTAAATGAAATCCTAATATGTCTAGTTTTAAGTTATTTAACACTATTGTAGTCTTAAAAATTTTTGGTTCAATAAACTCTTTTATTATTATTTATTTGTACTTTAATTAATTAGGTCCTACTGTGTGCAGTGTGTAGGCTGCAGCAATGATTTATGTAGGTATGAATAGGTAGGCATGGAAAAAATAATTTTGAAGTTATGACAGGTCTACGTTAATTGCCACCTAAACATATTGTGCCTACAAAATATAATATAGCCTATGTCACCCGGGGATAGTGTAGCTTCCCAACAGTGAAAGAATTTTTCAAATCGGTTCAGTAGTTTCAGAGCCTATTCAATGCAAACAAACAAACAATCAAATCTTTCCTCTTTATAATATTAGTATAGAAGTATAGATAGTGTTAGAAACCTCTTTCAAAAAATATTAAAAAAAAAGAATTTATATAACACGCAATGACAATTTAATGGTATAAGAAAGTAATATTAACAATTTACATAAATAGCACAAACAAAACACGACCGATCGTCACGAGCGCAAGCCTGGGAAAGAGGCAGAGCACCGCTTGCTGCCCGCTTTTATATTAAAGCGAAGGTGGGGGGGTGGCGCTGCAGTCGCCTCAGCTAACACGGCCTCTCCTGACGGGGCAGCGTCCTCGCAGCCCAGCCTGGAACCTCCAGAAGTAGCACAGGCAGCTACTTTGTCTTCGCAGGGTAGCGCATCGTGCGCTGCATGACGTGGCTCTGTACAGAGGCAAAGATGGATGCCTTTGCACTGTCAGGGCATAAGTCTTCATCACAGGTCTATAACAAACGAAAGTTTAGGTGAATAAATTGCTAAGAAAATAGAACTCTTATTTTTCTGTAGATGGGGAGACAAAAATCAAGCCAAGTATGTATTTGCCATGTAGTAACCAAGACACACACCACAAAGGCAACAGTGCGGTATCCGTAAGTCTTTTCCCATTCACCCCGTTGCTTAACTGAGAGAACTCAGAAGGCTGACACGGGTCTTTTATGAGTCACCTTATTTAAGTCTTTTCCCATTCACCCCGTTGCTTAACTGAGAGAACTCAGAAGGCTGACACGGGTCTTTTATGAGTCACCTTATACCCGCAGTCGTACTCAGAATACAGCTGTATTCAGAGTACCAGCAGTGCGCATATAACAACGGTGTAGAAACTGTAAGTATTTTCTCATTCACCCCGTTGCTTAACCGAGAGAACTCGGAAGGCTGACACGGGTCTTTTATGAGTCACCTTATCTACAATGCGCAGGGCTTCGGAAGTCTTTTCTCGCATAGTTCTGCGAGTCACCTTTAAGCCAATCTACAAGACAGGCCTTTTCCCGGAAAATACCGAAACTCAAAGGATAATAAATCCAGAGAGACCAGTGGCATATCTAGGTAAAGGTATCTTTGGTAAATGTCTTGGTAATGCAAGGCTACACATGAAAAATAATGTACAAGGAAAACTTCAAATAAAAATAGTGCACCGATAAATAGCACTAACTTTCAACAAAAAATGCTGCACAAGTGTCTGGCGTTCATCGTCATGTACTTGTTAACGATGATGATGAAGATGATTACTGCACCAGGACTCAGCAGTTCTGGGTCAAATATAGTCAGTACGGGCTCGCTACTCAAAGCCAACAAAATGAAACAGGACGGCTATCCTAGCAGTCTTCGTAGCGTAATTAGGAATGTACCGTCTAAAATATCCGGCTAAGCTCAGAAACTATCGGACCCGCTTTACGTTGCCGGGGACCAGCGACTTAACCATGGCCTCAACTTTACCCGGGCTCGGCCAAACCTGACCCCGACTTATTAGTCTACCAAGGCACTCCACTTCGTCAGTCTGAAACGTGCATTTCCATAAATTAGCCAAAAATCCAGCATCCGTTAAAGTTCGCATTACAGAATCAAGTAATTCGATACCTTCTTCTATACTACTACTCTGTAACAAAACAACATCAATGTAAACTAGTGTGCAAACAGGATTCTATGTAGGGTTTGAGGGTATCCGCAGATAGACCACCGGTGCGTTCGCGAGACAGCATATGGCACTTTCAAATATTCTTACTGACCCTGTCAATTATTTAGTTATCGAGCGCTGTATAGAAATTACGGTCTACTAGCCTATCGATGTGGTCATCGATCAATGAGAGTACGAATCGATCTTTAACCATTGGTTGATTCAAAGCTCGGTAATCGACTACAATTCTATCACTGCCGTCTTTCTTTTTAACTACTCGTAATAAGACTAGGCTCCCATATTCAGATTACGACTCCCTTATGATTTCTTTATAGAGTAGATCACTAAAGATAACACGTACCCTCAATTTTTCATCATGCGATAGTTTGCAAGGTCGGTAACGGACGTGCGAGTCCCTCGTAAGTCGAATGTGCATCTGTCCGGTATTTACTGTTGTGGTGACTGTACCGATCAAAAAGCTGTCCAAGTACTTATCGAGCAATTTTAAAAACGTTTTCTTGTTGGACTTGCACTTTCGACTTAGCTTGCGTCACGTTGTTGACAAGAGACAGTTCACTCCGAACAATACGTTGAGTGTCAGCTGTTCGTATATACGCGACGCAGTTCCTATTCAGTACATCAGTACCAATAATAACGGGGGTACTAAGCAGTTTTGTTTTTTTTTTTATTTTTTTTTTTTACGAGTGTAGGCCACTTTACTTCCGCCGCCCCATGTACCTTTCTAAAATAATAATTTTTGAGCTTCCTCTAAAATCTGCCGCCCCTAGGCCGCGGCCTTTATGGCCTATTGACAAATCCAGAACTGGTACTAAGACAACCGCCAAGCATAATGTAAAAATCTCCAGCGTCAGTTCACTCAATTCAATCAGCAGGGTGATATAAGAAGTCGATTATATTTCTGTACCGCCCAAGTCACGAAGTAACTGACAATCGGTGTTTTGTCTTGCAAGGGAAGTGCTTCAACAAGTCTGATGAGATTAATGAAATGTATGAACCACTGTCTACTAATACGTCAACCGGTATACCTACTAAACAAACAGCGGTAATTATATCGCGATTTTTAGTTTAATCATCATCTTCACGGCCTCACTTGACATACCCTTTATTACGCGACACGGAACATTCTTGGACAAAACATCTACTCTCGACATGACAATTTTTCTTGCAAAGCGTGCACTTATCTGGAGATGGTTTTGAATTAGCTGAATTGACGCTATATTGTGCAGTAGATAGCTGTTTAGAGTTCGTACGGCAAGAATGGCTATGTGACGTATGGATTACATTTATAACAGCGGCTACCCACTTGCATGCGACGTTTTTGAACGAGCCTACATTTCCGTCATTTTCGTCCTTCACGCTAGTAGAGGGTAGATTCGAGAAACACCTTTTTCTACCGGTAATGTTTACGTTGCAAAACGAGCAACCTTAGGCTTTACATAAATGAGGGTCAGTTATGCCACGAATCATAATTGCAGTGAACAACCCGTCACTGAGACCTTTAAAAGTTTGCAAACGAAGCAATGACCTACGCGAGTACTCGACGTAAGTGGAATATTAATCGAAGTTAGTACGCATCACTTCAAAATAGAATATTCGCAACGTCATCGTGCTGCGGCACAATGTTGCAGTTCCTACTTGAAGTTAGACCACGCGCGGACGCTGTGAACACAGTCCCTCAGCCACGAACATGCTAGGCATTTGGTGTCATCTCAACGGTTTTTCACTTTTGCACGGTCTAGTTCATCGATACACGCTGACGTCATGATTCAGGGTTAAGATCGTAATAATGGGTTGGTCTCACCGGATTCAATGCACTGATAGCATTGGCGAGCAGTTCCACCACGTCACTTGGCCAATCCTGGCGTGGCGGCTGTGGCTGGTCCACTCGTAGTCTGGCACAGTAGGCGTGCCTACGCCCGCGGCTGCTAGGTGTGACCTGTCCAGGACTCCAGGCTTGGAGACCGGTGTTGAACGGCCTGCCTCACTGATGGCAAGCGGGGCACGCCACTCGTAAGGGCCACGCCCGCCTGGCATGGCGAGAGCAAACGCATCAGCTGCTGCTGGAGTACGCCCCTCGAGCGCGACCAACCTGTCTAGGATTAAACCAAGCTGCTGCCCGATATCGGGCGGCGATGGCGTGCGCTCAATACGACGTTTTTCATTTGCGTACCGCGGAAGACATTACTCAGAAATGACTCGAGCAATCGGAAATATGATCCAACAATCGCAGACTGGCCACGTTGTCAGATCCCACTTCTGATGTTAGAAACCTCTTTCAAAAAATATAAAAAAAAAAGAATTTATATAACACGCAATGACAATTTAATGGTATAAGAAAGTAATATTAACAATTTACATAAATAGCACAAACAAAACACGACCGATCGTCACGAGCGCAAGCCTGGGAAAGAGGCAGAGCACCGCTTGCTGCCCGCTTTTATATTAAAGCGAAGGTGGGGGGGTGGCGCTGCAGTCACCTCAGCTAACAATAGATAAAACAGTTAAACTTCCAATAAAAGCGTAGACAGAAACGTGTAAGATCAAGCAGATTATAACGGTAGGCGTTATTTACTTAATCTTGTTCAAAGAAACTGATACTGACTAACAGCTTCTGGGATATTTGCCCTTCTAAAATAGAAAATAATGTAAACAAAGCCTTAATTTCTTGCCATTGGAAGGTCGCACGAACAGAAATCAAAGTAAGCTTTAATTTTATCGAGTAAAAAGATTAAGTCGCTTGTCTGATTAGGCATTGTATCACTCAGTAGCCCTAAAATGATACAAACAATTTCCTGAGAAGAAAAAGCTTCAAGATTTTAAACAATTGAATCACATTAAAAGCTGACTTAAAAATATATGAAAAACGTAATAAGTGCCTATAAAATTTGAGGGTTCTTGATTTCTCTGGGATCCCATCATCAGATCCTGACTTGGTGACAATAGGACCAAATTGAAAGTATATCCTACGGAATATAAGAAACATTTTTGAAATCGGTTATTAGTTGGCGGAAAAATCGGTGAATATACAAAAAAATACAGGGGAACATAGAACCAACTTCCTTTTTTGAAGTCGGTAAAAAATCACGAAAAAACACCACAGAAAAGTTTTTTTTTCTGTGATACCTACATACCTAAGCTTACAAATTTTCTGTAGCGCCATGTCGTCGCTTTCTATAGTTATCTACCTAGTATTTTTAACCGATTTCCAAAAAAGAAAGGAGGTTCTCAATTCGACTGTTTTTTATGTTTGATACTTTAGAACTTTCGATTGGGTGAACTGATTTTGATAGTTCTTTTTTTATTTGAAAGCTGGTGCTTCCCGCGTGATTGCGAGCGTCAGACGGGATCTAGGCGGAGGCAAGTCCCGTACGGAACAATCCGTGTCGCCGTGAAACGATGTTCTAGTGCCTCACGTACTATGTTACCGCTCCAAGAGCCCCGCGGGCCCCGAGAACGGGCGACCCGCGCAGGTTTTCCGTACAGCTGTGAAACCAGCGTTAGATACATTAATCAGTAATTAATACGCCACGACTTTTTTTAATTTATGACGAAGAGCATGCAGTTCCATTTAAATTATTAAAAAATATAATAACTACATCTAAAATCACCATAGAAGGAAAAATATAGTGGAACACCTGTAACTTTGTCTATACCGCCCACAAATCGTCCAAAATCCTTGGTCAGCCACTTTACGAAATCTTTTTGATCCTACGTCCGGGGACGTGTTTAACGAAACGTGTGCGAACGTCGGCGGAAACAAAATGTCGTGGTCAGCGCAACGTTTGTTTATCCTTGATCACAGGATCACGTACTATTTACTTGCTCATTTTTATAAGCAAGTACCTTTATTAACAAATATAATTATAAATATAAAAAACTGAATTCGTGTCAGAACTGGACCAAATTGAAATGGGACCACACGGAAAGCACCAGCTTTCAAATAAAAAAGAAATATCAAAATCAGTTCACCCAGTCGAAAGTTCTGAGGTATAACAAACATAAAAAAAACAGTCAATTGAGTTCCTCCTTCTTTTTGGAAGTCGGTTAAAAATCAAAGACTATTGTTGAAATTAAACAATTTTAACGTATTTCATCGCGTGTATTTTACATTTTACAAGGTCACGGGTATTCGAAACGTCAGTAATTAAAATTATGTAAACACGCATGATAAAATCCGTTTAAAGTGTTTAATTTCGACTATAGTCCTTGATTTTTATAGTTTATACACAGGCTAGGTTTTTGACCACACCAATAAGACGTCCACTGAAGAATATAAGCCTCTCCCTGTGCACGCCACACTGAGAAACTGCCTGCCATCTGCATCCACTAGATGCCCGCGACTCTCATGATGTCGTCGGTCTCACTAATGCGAGGCCAACTTATACTGCGTCTTCAGGTTCGTAGTCTCCACTCAAGAATCTTTATGCTCCGTCAGTTATCGGTTCTTCGAGCGATGTGGCTTGCCCATTAGTGCCCATAAGCCACTTCAACTTGCAAATCTTGGCAGCTATGTCGGTGACTGTAGTTCTTTTTGCGAATGTCCTCGGTCCTGATTTTATCGCGTAAAGAAACTAAACTCATCATGCCATTTCAATGTGAAATCATTGTGAAAACTTCAGAAATCATCAAATTTTCTTTTTGTTCATACCTATATATTACACGGAAATAACTCACATATCGCACATCCTCTGAAAAACTGTCGTATCACAGAAAAAGTACGTTTTGAGTTAAATACATATTCAAATTCTGCGAATGATCGCCGTCAATAAAACAGCCATAACTTACTGTGGTGTCAAAACTAGCCGCTAGATATCGCAAATGACTGTTTTTTACGAAACTAGTTTTGCGCGTCCGAATCGACAATAGTGACACTGACACATCAGAAACTGTCAGAACTGTGCCGAGTGATCGTGTGTTGGTGCTCGTGAAAATTGTCAGAAACTGTCTTAAGGGTGTGTTTAGGTGTCTTTTGCTATAATTACGATTCTTACGGTATCTAAAAAGGTCTCACATCACAGGTTATGATGGTATTCTACTCAACTACATTTTTTGTATAAGCTTATTTAGAAGAGAAAATAGCTGTTGTCTTCTATGTTGTAGCAGTTTTCTTTCAGTTCAGTTAAGTTTCAGTTTCAAGTTAGTTAAATGGTTATTTTTAATAATTTGTTACCAATTGTAGATTTTATATCACCGCAATTTAGTTTAACCCACAAAATGTTTCTAAAATGTTAATAAAATATAGTTTTTAGCATAATTATGTTATTTTATTGAGAAAACTACACCACACTAAATGTGAAAAAGTATCATAATAATATATTGGGTCATATTTCAGTTTTTGTCAAAAAAATATAGTAAATATTCTTGTTTTTATCGTCCTGAAATAGCTTAATAAATTCTTCGTTTATTTAAAATATACCAAGCTGGTTATCCATACCCGCTGCGTAACAATAGTCCTCACAAATTGAATAAAAACTTTAAACTCGATTATCTCAAAACAGATTTTTTTGTGTTCCGACAGTTTTTCAGAGAATGTGCGATATGATTAAGCCAGTTATTCCCACTATAGTTCATCAAGAACTAGCTTTCTACATTTTCTATTCCAATTTGTAATAAACTCAACATTAACAGTTTTATACAGTTTACCCCTGACTTTAGTTTGACCCTTTTACAATCGCAACAAAACCATTACCAGTTAACAATAAAAATAAAACGTTTTACGATATCAATACAATCCTACAATGCTAATCGGCACCATTCTATAATATCCCTTCACAAAAAGTTCTTTCTCAATACAAAATCGTTTAACTTGGTGTTAAAAAAGAAAGGTGTGCATTGAGCAGTATAAGAAAGGGTTCAAGCAAAGACTTTCATCCTATTGACCTCTCACATAAGGCAAATACTTTCAGTCAAAACATTGGCTTAAAAATGCTTCGCCCACCAATAGCAAGCCCGCATCAAATTCTGTGACCTTGAACGGACCAATCAACGTTCAGTCACCCCGTGCTATTCAGCTAGTTGTCGGAATCGTTCACATCACATTCAATATTATTAATAAAACAGTTTTAAAGTGTATTAAGTGCTATTTTCCCGCAGTCAAATCCATAACGTCTTAATAAATTTGGATGAATTTCAGTATGAACCCCCATGTCGTAGCTTAGATCATAGATTAACACATAACACAACAATAACCTCGTCACGGAAAATGTTCTATTACTGTAGAATCGCGAGTAAAATCGCGGAGCACAAGTAGTTTAATATAAGATTGATGTCATGTCTATAGGTTACCGAGTTGCTGGGTGCAAGAAAGTCCGCGCGAAACAAATAAATCAGTTGGCGTGCTCGGAATCACGTCCGTTCTAACGCAGCTTGTTAACGCGAGCAAACTTGCCCTATACTCCCTGTGAGGTCACAAGCTTACCTCTAGACCATAGTGCTTTCTCACCAACTCACACGACGTTAGAGGGCCTAGTGCGAGTTTTACCACTGCCATTTACTTATTCTATCGCGTTAATTTGTATTAAAAAAGAGCAGTCCCATCTAGGTATATGGAACTGATGGATGTATATGAAATAAAAACAGCGCAGATGGTGCTGTTTCTATTTCATACAAATAGTGGTTAACGTTGATGCGATCGGGTAAGTAAACGCATTTGCAAAACTCGTACTAGATTTTGCGAGAATTTTCGAGCGTCAAAATATAGTAAAAATCTACTTTTATAACCGTTCGACCCAATGCATACAGCAGAGTAATAATGTTGTAGTAAAATTTCATTAAAAAATCTCCCATTCCATAGTCAAACTTTAAAAAATAATTAGTAAGAACATATGAAAATGAATCCAGACCCACCTAATGAAAATTGTGGTAGTAATTGTAAAAATTTGTTGAGCAGATTCTAATATATACATAACAATCTCAAAATTATATAGTAGTTTACTATAAATAGCGATTAGAGTGATGACGTGGGATACAAAAAATTAAATTTCACAGACGTATTAATTTAAATTAACATTTTGGCCTGCAATATTTGTCAAAGAAAATTAGTAAGTTCGGCTGAGAAGTTAGCCTCAATGTCAGAGATTCATAAATGGAATAGCATCAAATCATGCGGCATTTCCGAGTAACTTTAATATGGGGTTCTTCAAAAGGGCTGTTAATAGAGTATTTAAGGGTCGGCAACGTATCTGTGCGCTTACCAGCAGGCGGCCCGTCTGCTTGTTTGCCAACTATGACATAAAAAAAAAAACATGCTCATTACGATATAAGTTGTATACAGACTCAAAAAGATTATTCTCCTTGTACCTAGCAGACTTAAGTCATATTCTTGCATCATTGCCATCGCTTCGTTGTTTAGCGTATGTACAGGGGTAACTGATCCATCTTATAATGGGAAAACACTATTTATTTTGAGATTGCGAATCCGATTAGTTACTGTTTCGAGTTGTTTATCAACTTATGGCAGTTTCCATATGAAAATAATTGGAAATCTGTTGTGATAGGTGCTTTGTTTATTGACAGTTCCTATATTTCTGGTTTTGATTTTGATGTGAATTATTATATCGGTTTTAAAGTTAAGACAAGCTATCGTATTCTGAATATCACATAAAAAATTTACCAGCCGTTTTTGACTTTCAAAAATCTAAAAACCAATGATTTGGTATCATTTACATTAGGTAAGAACCTGAGGGAGATAAATAAGTGGTTTTTGCAATTTATTTATTGATTTGAGCTGTTATGGGCAAGCGTGAAGAGCCATCAGGCGAGCGACTTCGCTCGTCTCGTCACTCAGTATCATAAAAAAATAAAAATCAGTAAACATACAAAACATGCAATAATTTGTATATAATATATTGAATTTACATTTAATTATCTGTATCACATTCTAAAATTATAACATGCCTAGGAGCATTATAATAACATCTTTGTAGATCGGTACGTGTAAATATTTAATAAAATATTGAACCAGTAAGTATTAAACTTATACTAACAAATAATTCAAACTATCAATTAACAAATAATTTACAATTATTCTTACAAACTAGTTGAATCACGCGGATTTACCCGTGTTTTTCAGTTTTTCGTATTTCTGCGGGGAAAGTACCCAATGTCCGTTATGATGCAAATTATCTTCTTGTAAAATGTTGTTATGATCGGCTTAGCCGTTTAGTCGTATAAAACAAGCAAACAGACAAATATAAAGACAGAGAGGCAGTAGTTACTTTCATTTTTATAATATTTCGCTTACAAATTAGTGAATATTAAGCTTATTAACACATACACATTGAGGTTTATTGTTTTTAAGTTAACACAAAACCTAGTCACATAGCAAATCAAACATAATACAGAGTTATTCAGAATACTTATAATGGTAGGTACTATGCTAAAAAGGTAAAACCAAAAGTACTACATATCAATTAAAAACAAAAATGCCCAAAAAAAATGCTGTACCATACAAAATGTAAATGAAATAGTTAATACAGTTCAGTTCGGTTTAACTCTTTACGTAAGGTATCAAGTATACTTAAAATGTTAACGAGATGAAAATATCATCCTCAAAAAGGTTACCTACTTTTTAATCCCGAAAATATCTGAAAGCTTCCACAATTTTTACTCAAATAAGTTCTCCGTAACTGCTTCGTACATAAGCATAAAATACCTAAATCCAGTAGCGTTATCCGTTCGGACCATAAAAAGAGGGATCCGTACAATTATTTTTACATCACAACCGGAACTTTTCCGGACACGATAAAGAACCTACCGGAAAATATATTTATCCGAACAACCCTGGACTACCGTTCAACATGATTACTTTCAACCTTAACACTTCGCAATAGAGGTCATTATTCTGCTCGTGTGTTGAAAGGCGATGGTGTAAGAACTTAAGGGTGAGCAGTAAAACACCTTAAGGTCGAGGCGTGAAATCACAGACTTATAATTGTTAGACTTGTTTCAATGTTAGTAACGATGAGGAGCTCATCGATAACTGCCAGTGATGGGAATTTATCGATAATTTTCTAAGGCCGCAGATGGCTGGCAAAATGGGCCGTAAACTTTTAGATGCCGCTGAAATACGAGTGATATTAGTAATTTTAAGCTGACGGTTCTATCAAAACGGCGTCGTAAGTAATACAGTTTGATAGAAAATGTAATATCTATCAAATGTATTATATTTTAAAATAAAGTTTTTATGTGCCTGCAATAAAAAAGGGTTTTACTGGAATTGTATTCGACTGCCCAGAAAAGTATAACAAGTGTAAACTTGTTTTAGTGTTATGCATATACTTTTAGGTGTAGTGTCTTTTTATTCATATTTAAATTTTATTTTTATGATGAAACTAGCGACCCGTCCCTGCTTCGTACGGGTATATGTTTTATTATATATATACCTTCCGTGAAAAATTATCTAACTGATAGTGAAAACCGCATCAAAATCCGTTGCGTACATTAAAAGATCCAAGCATATATAGGGACAGACAGAAGGAAGCGACTTTGTTGATGGGCTAGCGTTCGACCACAACTCACCTGATCACCTGATGATGTGGTCTAAGATGGGACACGCTTGCCCATGAGGTGTCTATTCATGTCGTGAAGAGACCCAAGTTGTACTTTATACAGAACACCGTGGCGGAGCGCATTCTATTCCTTTGCAGTTCGTATTAAATAGGAATTTTGGACGCTTTAGACAAGGTTACGCATATAGACTGTATTAAGGCGAAAGAAGGTCACCGTACTCATAATTATGATGTCTGGGTGTTAGTATATATTTAAGTATGTATTTAAAATATATATCAGTCTCTGTCAGCCACATTACAAGCTTTGCTTAGTTTGGGGTCACATGTGTGCAATAATGTCCCAGATATTTATTTATTTTATGAACAACTTTTACTATGGGACCAACATTGAAAATGCGAGAAAAAATATATGCTGTCCAGTGTCAATGACCGTTTTCTATGGAAAAGCAGATATTTTTCTTGTTTTCAGGGTTGGTCTGGTAGTAAAAGTTGTACATAATAATGAGTATAATGATCTCCTTTCGGCTTAATAGGTACAGTCTATATGCGTAACCCTGTATATATAATTAATAATAATGATATTAAAAAAATGTGGCAATGGGACACAGGCCACATCACTCGAAGAACCTATAACAGATGGGGAAGAAAGGTTCTTGAGTGGAGACCGCGAACCGATGGACCGACGACATCGTGAGAATCGCGGGCATCTAGTGGATGCAGATAGCAGTGGAGGTTAAAGGGGGAGGCCTATATGTTCAGCAGTGGACTCGTCGTGGTGTCGTCTTCTGGCTGATGATGATGACTCGAGCGTCAAGATACAGGCCGTGCTTAGGTTGAGGCTTGCCGACAATTTTATTTAGAAAATAAGTACCTAGGGTTTTAAAAGTAGTAAGTATAATTATGGTTATGTTATTTCTGGCAATACATAAATTCTATTCTTTTTTATTATATTGATAAAATGAGAAAACAAGAAAATACGCAATAGAAATAAATACTTTTACCTACGGAATTTTGCTAAAAATATCCTGAAAATGAAAATGAAATGAAACAGCTGTTTACTACCCACATTTATTTTATTTGTAGCTACGAAAATCACGCAAACTTTTTAAGGTCAGACTTTTGTATCAGTTTACTTCACAAGAGTTTGTAAATGACGTTTGTAAAATAAATCACGTGTAATTTTCGTATACCCCACATTTTTTTTTTTTATGAAACTGGGTGTCGGTACATGCGAAGTCGCTCGCCTGATGGCTCTTCACGCTTGCCCATAACAGCTCAACGCCACTCAGAATTTTGAACTTCAACAGTTCAAAACCATGGATGGCAATGCACTGCGCTCGTCACCCCGAGATATAAGATGTCAAATCTCTGTATGCCCTGTAATTTCGCTGGAAACATTTCCCTTCAATCCGGAACACAGTAGTGTTTGCACACTACTACTTGGCGGTTGAGTAACTGGCAAAGGTGTGATACTTCCCCAGGCGGACCCCTGCAAAAGAGTCCTACTACTACAAAAACATTTTTTTCTATCTGTAATGTATCCTTGCTGGTATTTATTCATTTTACGAAAAAATACCCTCATGAAAAAAAACGGTAAGCTATTTTTGGTTTAATAAAAGTACCAACCAATTCCGTTTCTGCAACATTTATTATTAAGTCTCATTTACATTTAGCATACATTTTGGTAACGCGGGGGAAATCTCCTAAAGATACTCTTGCTATAAATTGCGGAACAGACAGGTTGTGTAGGATTGCACCTACTAAAAGCTTCTCGGTGTCCTGCCTCTGTGCCAAACGAGGGCATCGGGATCTTCATAGTGGAACGAGTGACACTTTTTAACCGACTTCCAAAAAGGAGGAGATTCTCAATTCGACTGTTTCTTTTAAATGTTTGTTACCTCAGAACTTTCGACGGGGTGAACCGATTTTGATGATTATTTTTTTATTTGAAAGCTGGTTCTTCCCGTGTAGTACCATTTCAATTTGGTCTAGGTCTGTCATATTAACGAAGTCGGTTTTTTATATTGATAATTATCGTGTGTTCCCACTAGATGGACTGACGAGATCGTGAGAGTCGCGGGCATCCAGTGGATGCAGATATCAGGCTGTCGTTCAATGTGGAGGTTAAAAGGGGAGGTCTATGTTCATCATGGCGTCTTCTGACGACATGATGATGAACACTATTCGTGATGACGATTTAGGAGCCTGCTCTACGGAATTATATAGCTGGCAATCGATTTAAAAAAGGCATTATCTGCAGAAAAACATTATATATTTTGTCGTACAGGTCCAGGGCCTCCGAAATCCCTTTGTCAACTTATAATATTTTTATGTCAACGGTTTGTTTTCTAAATATTTTTTAAAACAGTTTAGCAGTAGAAAACAATAGTGCTAGAAAACATCTTTTGGATTGAACTATCTGTACCAAACTAATATTATAAATACTTAATTTAGGTAATTTTTAACCGACGAAAATGGAAGACGGTTCTTTGTTCCACTGTATATTTTTTTATATAAACTAACCGATAAAAAAAAAACTTTTGTTCGGTCGGTAGGGTACTACCTACTTCCAATTTGGTCCCATGATCCACCTTGAAAAAAATCTGATGGTATCTGATTAAATCTGTAACATCGTTTAAGGACACTTGCAACACTGTTTAATTTTAATATAATAGGTCGGGGAAAAAGTCTTTTCGTATTTTGTATGTATAAAGTTGTAGTAAAAATCTCATCCGTTGTACTGTTTGTATCTGGCTGGTTTTGATACCATTAAAAAGATGACATTTTAAAAAAGGAATACAAAACGTAAAAAGCAATTTCCCGCCATTTTTCAATTGTTTTTTTGTTCTATAAAATGAGTGAATCTAACGAACAAATTCGATATGTTGTGAAATTTTATAACAAAAAAGGGAAAAATGCGACACAAGCCGCGAATAAAATTTGTGACGTTTATGGACCTAATGCAGTGTCATCAAGAGTAGCACAATGTTGGTTCAAGCGTTTTCAGTCCGGGAATTTTGATGTCAAAGATGCAGCTCGCTCTGGTCGCCCTGTTACGGATAAAGTCGATGCCATTTCTGAAAAAGTGGACCAAGATCGGCATATTAGTAGTTACGACGTAGCTGAAGAACTGGGGATTGACCACAAAACAGTTTTGACCCATTTGAAAAAAACTGGGTATACAAAAAACTCGATATTTGGGTGCCACACGAGCTCACTGAAAGAAACCAAATGAATCGTGTACTCATTTGCGATTCTCTATTGAAACGTAACGAAACCGAACCGTTTTTGAAAAGATTGATCACTGGTGATGAAAAATGGATCACCTACGACAAGAATGTGCGCAAAAGATCATGGTCAAAGGGCAGTGAAGCACCACAGACTGTAGCGAAACCCGGATTAACACGTAATAAGGTGATGTTGTGTGTATGGTGGGATTGGCAGGGCATCGTTCATTATGAGCTTTTACCGCCGGGCAAAACCATCGATTCGGATCTCTACTGCCAACAGCATATGAGACTCAAACAAGAAATTGAGAAAAAACGGCCGGAATTGATCAACAGAAAGAGTGTGGTCTTTCACCATGATAACGCCAGACCGCACACATCTTTGGCCACTCAGCAAAAATTTTGAGAGCTTGGTTGGGAAGTGTTAATGCATCCACCATATAGCCCAGACCTTGCACCCTCAGATTTCCACCTGTTTCGATCTCTTCAGAATTCTTTGGGTAGTGTTAGATTAACATCAAGAGAGGACTGTCAAAACTACTTGTTGCATTTTTTTGATCAGAAGTCCCAAAAATTCTACAGCAACGGGATCATGTCACTACCTACAAGATGGCAACAAGTTATCGAACAAAATGGCACATATATATTATAATTAAATGTAATTAAACTTGAAAAAAATATGTCTTGAATTTGTTTAAAAAATACGAAGAAACTTTTTCCCCGACCTTATAGAAACTGCCGTGATTTTTACACATTTTGTTTATATCAATTATCTAAGATTAAACTAGTTACCCTGACTATAGTTTCAATCGCATTCGGTGGTATTTTTCAAGGTTATTATTATTCAATTATTCAACCGCCAAGCAGTAGTGTGCAAACACTACTGTGTTGCGGAGTGAAGGGCAATGTTTCCAGCGAAATTTCAGGGCACACAGAGATTTGACATCTTATATCTCGGGGTGACGAGCGCAGTGCATTGTGCTGTTATGGGCAAGCGTCAGCCATGGTTAGCCATCAGGCGAGCGACTTCACTCGTCTCGTCATCCAGTATCATAAAAAAAAGTAAATGCGCGCGTCTCGCTTCTCCCAAAAAAAAAAAAAGCCGAATACGTTTGAAACTATAGTCGTAGTAACCGCCTTAATCTTCCGTTCGGAGAGGAAAACTAGCGGCATTGTTGATTATTTGTTTTTCCTCAAAATCGATTATCCGTGTAGCAATGTCCCCTCACTACCCTACCTTGTTACGTAGTGTAGGTAACCGTGGGTTTTGTAAAGTATCGGTAAGTGGTTGTACGTTGGTCAGGTTGATTGGGGTAAGGAAGTTTTTGAAAGCCTCTTTGAAAGGTTCTCCTACTTTAAATGGAGTTTTGCCTCGTAAGGCGTCGGAACTAAGACAATGTTCTTTGTTAACACCTAGATGAGGTTTTGTAAGCGTTGTTTTGCACTCGTTTTTGTTCTCTTACATGTCGTATATATCGGGGTGACAATTGCAGTGAATTGCTGCTTTTCAACTGACTGCTGTGCGGGATGGTTGGGCTTTGTATTAGGAGAACATAAATTTAAGAATGGGCCAATGAGGGTGGCAAAGTCATGTCTGACGAAACCCTCTTTAAAAATTAAGATTAAAAAAATAAAAATACTGTTGAAGTTCTAAATTTTGGGTCGGCAAAGAACTGTTATGAGCAAGCGTGATTGTTAGTTGAGTAGAGACGCAAAATGGGCCAATAAATGGCCTAAGAATGGCCGCTACACAAGTAGTAGTTGAGTAAAGGCAAACATACCTACATATTTACAAACAAATTATCGTGTTTAAAGCCCTACTTACCTTTACTTTACACAGGGAACCAAGATCTCCATATAGGCACGTATTGATGCCCCTTAGTATTTTCCCTGAACTAGTAGTATAGAAAAAGAAAATTCAAAAACATAATATTTTGCTGGTCCTATTTTCGTTTAATAATTTGCTTACACCTCGTTTATTAATTGTGTTATTCGTTCCAAAAAAGTACACTTAAGTGCATCTCAATTTGTTCCCAAAACAAGCGCTGCTTTTCCCTCTAAACCAAATTTCATCACAAACTGTATCAACGAAACATCGCTTAAAGCGCTTTCAGCGATGCTCGCTTCCTCATATTGCGATATGAAAGCGCTTCAAGCAAGACAGGTTCGTTGCACAGTATCATACAGTACGTAAAGTTGAGACAACTTTAGCTTACTTATTTGCTTAGATACTCCGCTTGAGCAGCGATTCCAAGTGGGTCTAGGTGACGAACAGTAGAGATTCCTTAAGTCTATTTGTCTAGAAGCGATAGTTGCCATCCTGCTTGAGCAGATAGAGCTAGCAAATTGATCCACCAGACTTACATAAAATGGTCCACTGTCTCACGCTTCTTGGCGACTGAGTTTGCGCAAGTCCAATGTTGCTAACACACGTGTGGATTTAGTGGACCTCAACCACCGTCTAACCAACGGGAGAGAAGGAGAGGGAAATATGTTACTCTCAGTCTTTCTTTCCCGTTGGTTGGACGGCGATCCGTCAACCAAATCTATATGTCTGTAAGAGCTTTAACTATACAAGGTCACACCAGTGGCTCTAAGTCTATACGCAGCATATTGCATAGAAGCTAAGATAAATTGGTAGACTAAGTAAGCTGATGGGGAATGGTGAACAAAACTCGTAGAATACTACGAGTTTTGTTCACCATTCCCCATCAGGTATTATAGTAGGTACATCATCAAAGCGACAAACAAACTAACAACTATACACATTTTTATATTCATAACTAGCGACCCGCCCCGGCGTCGCACGGGTATATGTTTTATTATATATATAAACCTTCCGTGAAAAATTATCTAACTGATAATGATAACAGCATCAAAATCCGTTGCGTAGTTTTAAAGATCTAAGCATATATAGGGACAGACAGAGGGAAGCGACTTTGTTTTATACTATGTAGTGATATTAGTATGTTTGATTTGCTTTCCTATTTCATTCGCTTTAATATTTTATCTGGACTATGCCACTGTTTAACAAAAAACTGTCCCAATACTTTTAACTCAGTGATCCCTATTTTAGATAAAAAAGTAAAAGTTGTACTACTGCCACTAACTATAGCATGCGCATAGTACATACGCTAGCCGCCCAGTTGCGCCTGATTTATGAAATTGCGGCGAACGTCCGTTCGTCAGTTCAATTATTGAGGGCGCCACCATCGCGCATACATCAATCTTACAGACAACAAGACAAACATAGCCCAGATATTGTATATTCGAAGTGATAAGGGTTGAATATATTGATGCAGTAATGTAGCAATCATTTATTAATGGGAAAACGTTTTTAAAAAGATGTCCATACTAAGGTCTCGCAAGAGTTAGCGATAAAACGCGAAATTCACTCTCGCAAAGAATTAGTAGAAGCATCGACAAAGTACGTTAATCCATGGTAGAAGTAACCTATATCTATACTTCTATACTAATATTATAAAGAGGAAAAAGATTTGATTGTTTGTTTGTTTGTTTGCATTGAATAGGCTCCGAAACTACTGAACCGATTTGAAAAATTCTTTCACTGTTGGGAAGTTACACTATCCCCGGGTGACATAGGCTATATTATATTTTGTAGCGAGGCCGAAGGCCGAGCTTACACCCGTGCGAAGCCGGGACGGTCGACTAGTAGTAGAAATAACTTCGCAACGGAAAGACTTGACAATTGACTTGCAAGAATTCACGTGCCTTAAAGTTTAGCTAAACAGATTTAAAAAAAAGAGTGAAAAGGTATGCCATCCTAATTCCACGAGACATTTTAACGCAAAATAATTATGGTAGTAAAGCAATACTATCCACCCAGGTATTTTTTTTCATCTACAACGGAACGAAGTAAGTGTATAAGAGTAAGAGAGAGTGTGTGAGTATGTATGTATGTATGTTAATATATTTTTTAACTGCTGGATTTATTTAAATACATGCCTAAAGTGGGACTGGGCCGGTCATGTCAGTCGAATGTCGGAGGATCGTTGGGCCAAAACCACAGCACATTTGCTTTCATGGGATGGCAAACGACCTCCCGGACGGCCCTAACGGAGATGGAGGGATGAACTGGACCCTACTTGAAAGACTGGACCCAAATTGTCAATAATAGAGAGGTATGAAAGGAGGGAAGGGAGGCCTTTGCCCTGCAGTGGGACGATGCAGGCTAATATAATAATAATTTAAATGCTGTTTTACATTCGATAGGGAGTTTCATTTCGTTGCATTGCATTGGTTTTAGGGTATTTATGTTTAATTTGCGGTTTGAAAATTATGATTCCGTTGTCGAATCAATCGCTTTTTTAAATAATATATATATTTTTTAAATAAATATGTACTTGAATAAAATAAGAGTAAGTACTTTCTTGCTAATAAATTAAAATAAAAACAAAAAAGTGTTATACCTATGCAAAATTATAGCTGGCCAAAGTTATTATGAAAATTAGGTGGCACTTCAGCCCTTAAAATATAGTAGAATCCGCGAAAGTGTATTTACAAGCTATAAACTTAAATGAGACACACCGATTCATCGAGTAGTTTAATTGCTTACCTAAATATTAAACAAACTCAACATTGTTTCAAGTTGCTGCATAGCGTACTATAAAAAAGGTAAAGCATAATAATATAACAGTGTACCATTTACTACAATTTAAGCGTGCAAAGTAAAATTAGTGCAATATTTCCCCGCACGTCCAGCGAGAAATTATCGGTGTTTATGGGTAAAGTGTGACATTACTGGCTCTTACCGGTTCTTACCGCCTTTTACAGGCTGGAGGCAGCGCGGATCGATTATAGCGACAAATGCACTATGAAGCACGCAACTTTGTACTGCCGCCTCATGCCATGTACAGAATGCCTGATTTGCACTTTGTTAAGTTCAGTGCGAGAAATAAGTGATTAATTAATAGGTTTTTTTTGTAAAATATGCTTGCGCTTGGCCGCCAACTCGCCTGATGCTAAGCAATTAATAAATTAATTTCAAAATATCATTCTTACTTATTCATAATTACATTTGCACAATTTCTAGTGTAAATTTTAATCCTAGATGTACAATGTCGTCTATTGATTTTGTTTTGCAAGCGTTAAGCTCATACAAAACTTAATACTTAATGGATAATATTTTCAGAAATACAAGTACTTATTACAAAATAATTTTGACAGCTTAAATGTAATATGTATATAAACTTTAGAGAGAGTATTATATTTAACAAAATATTAATTATTATTAATTTTTGCTAAGCAATGATGCAGCCTACGATGGATCACGCTTGCCTAGCAGAAACCGATTCAGTGGCGATTTGAAGACACCCAGATTTTAATCAGGGAACACCCATTCAGACAGTTCATTCCACAGACTAGCAGTTCGCACAATAAAAGTGGAATCAAATCGCTTCGTACGGGTTGTCGTATGTGTTTTTCGCCTATTTCTGAGCAGGCTAAAGCCATAAAGGTACCGTCTTCCGTATTTTACTGCCATAAGTAAGTTTTAGTAAATTGGAGTACCTAGTAGTTTGGAATCGAATTAATAATAAACTTCTTACCCTATTATATCACTTCCCTACACTCGAGCACATTCACTAACCCATCATCACACACACATCATCAGCGAATTATAAATCATAAATCATAAATCATATATTTCCGAAAGAACAGCACATAAAATTCCTTATAGACATACAATATCGAAAAACACAAAAAAGAAGTCTGCATTGGGCCCCAAACTAGGCAAAGCCTGTATCTTGGGTACCCGGAAAGATCAGAACATACGTACTTCCAGAAATAGCGCTGACAGTATTTAACAGTTTCCAAATATTAGTGATAAGTGACTATAAATTAAAACGGAGAAGAGAACAAAACATTTATTACTATTTCTCATTCTTATTAGTATTATATTATTATATTAGTTTTATGGTTAGTATTATATTATTATATTAGTACTTAGTATGTTTGTGTGTGGTTTGTGAGTATGTGTGTTTGGTAGTGTGTGTGTGTGTATGTGAGTGTGGGCGATTGCTTGTGAGTGAAACAGTGGATGCTTAGTATTTAAAGAAGCCAGCGTCAGGAGAACCAAGATGTATCTTGCGCAAAGACCTCTTTGCGCTTTATTTCGGAGAACCTCACTAGTCTTTCTGTTTGATCCCCGGATAGCGAGAGAAGCCATTTCTGTATTTTATTTTTAGATTCGGCGAATGTTTTGTTTTGTATGTCAATTAATTTACAAACAGAGTTATAGGTAAATATATGTACATATTTAGGTAGGCGGGTGGCAAACGTAGTATTTACTCTTGGAGAAGGCACATCACGAGAGCGATTTTGCCTACTAGGTTTGACATTACAGGACAAGTGATGACTTTTGGCAATAGCCCGCATGACAAAAAGCTGTCGAACCCTTAGCACCGAAGCTTCTTCGTACAGTTTATCCGTAGGATACCTGCGTGGCTTGCCCAGTAAAACTTTTAGCGCAGCTCTTTGTGCGCGTTCCACCTCGTCCATATGTGTCTTAGCTGCGCCGCCCCAAACGCCTATGCAGTACAGCAGAAGCGACTGGCACAATGACTTATAGACGTCCACTGTTGGACAAGGCCTCCCTCATTCCACATTCACTAACATTTCTTATATAATATCAACTTTATTACACATTAACACTCGAAAATACAAGTTTAGGAAAATAATTCAATGAGATGACATGTTTTTTCCACTTTAGCGCCAAAACTTTGGTTGGCGTCGTCATGTGATGTAGATCACGTAAGTACTTATTATTTGTGTTATTCAAAATGGCGCCTTCACTAAGGGTATTTATTGTTTTGGACGACGTGTGTGTGTGTGTGTGTGTGTGTGTTTGTGTGTAAGTGTGTGAGGGGGGGGGGACATATATAGTGTAGAAAATTTTCTTAGGTATTCGAAAAGGTTAGGTTAGGTTTCGTAGGCATTGAATTTAAGGACACGTCCGAGTCAATCCACTGCGTTAGCTTATAATATGTATATCTGCTGTGGTATTTATCTACTGTATTTTTTGGCTGTATTCTCCTTCAAATAACTTAGAGTGAGTAGGTCATACTTTGTTACGAAGAAAAAACTTAAAGTGAGTAAATCATACATAATTTTGTCAATCTGAGGTAATTTTGTAAATTAGGTCAAACTTTGAAATTGATTAAAAACAACGAAATGAGTTCAGACCTTAATTAGATTAATTTACGTTAATTTATGTGAAAACTCATTTAAACAATGAAAATACTGTTTCTCAATGTATTCAAGGAATTAGAATTTGTGAGGGAATTCACTGTGAAATTAATGAAGAAGGGAGTTTATTTTCCGGAAATAGAAGCCGGCTTAGAAAAACAACTGAAAATGATGAAACTTGACATTTGTACTTTCAGTTGTTTTTCGGAAAATCAAATAATTATGTTCATTTTGTTCAAAAAGCTTACTAAACAAGCTATGTTTAGTAAAACAGAATGGGTAGTCAAAACCTTGTCCAGGGCACCCGTAGATGAAACTAGAGTCAGGGGCTTACACCTACCTGTTATAAGTGATTCAGTTTAGCGTTTGATTTGCGAAAAGTTGCGCGGCCCCAAACCGTATCTCGGCGCCTTAAGGTTCGCGTTCGAGTGATTTTGCAAACTGCACGTATTCGAGCCCGCGGTTAGAGTAAGGTGTAAGATCCCTGCCCTGCCTAGTCACAACACTCGTCTACTTCTAAAACTTACCTCTCAAACAAGGCTGGTCTTAAAGCCTAACTAATAAGGGAAACATTTAATTAATATAATTCCAAGTTTCGCAACATTCAGTTATTAAATCAAAGGTCAGGAGTAAGAACACGATTAGCCTTTTGCTCTTGCACATGTTAACGATCTACAAGCTTGGGTTGAGAAGGGTAACCATATTTTGGTGTAAGAATGTTCCTAAGTCAATACAATTTATTGTCTTGTAGCAAAAAAAAACGACTGCATCCCACCGGTTATCCCACGATTACTGTATTTTCTCCTAAAGTTTTATATTCGTCACATTAGACCTCTTTAGGTCTATTCTGCAAGCTAAGTGAACGCGCAAGTGAAGTGATAAGCTAAGTGAATGTGATTTTTTTCTTACCTATTTCTGCTGATAAATATCAAAATATCGAATTATAAGGGTAACGGAACTAACGGACTACAGTCAAGGGTAATCACTTGACATTTTGACATTTATCTGCAAAAATAGGCAAGAAAAAAATCACATTCACCTAGCTTATCACTTTACTTGCGCGTTCACTTAGCTGGCAGAATAGACCGGCTTGTCTGTGTCCGGATGATTCAATACACCCGGAAGTAAAGTTTTTGAATTCGTATGTATATTTGAGGTAATCTCTGGACAATTGATCTGATTTTAGAAATTCTTTCACTTATAGAAAGTTGCACTATCCCCGGGTGACATAGGATATGTTTTGTTCTTAAAGTAGGTGCCTGCGGGCAAAACCTAGTATTACATAGATATAATTCCTTAGGTATATAGCCCTAATTATATAGTTTTATTAGGGGCAACACCCCTCTGAGGGGAGGCCTTTGTTCAGCAGTGGACAGTGATAGCTGATAATGTGATGTGATGTTATATAGTTTTATTAAAAGTAAATAGTATTTTTTCTTTTTGCAAGTGTTTAGATGCTCACAAAAATATGGGTTCATTATAAAATTTATAAAAATTGATAAAAGTCATCGTTTTTTGAATTGTAAAAAAAAAACTCGAGAGTCTTCAAAGCTTCTAAATCATTGTCACCGAATGAAACACCAAGTCACATATGACGGGGTCGACACAGGCGTATTAAATTCATCTAATTCTCGTACAAATCGCGCAAGTTTCCAAGTGGGGTCTCAGAGACCCCTAACTGCGCCCTTTACTAGGGTCTCTTACACCCGCGATACGAGGAAGGGTTAACGGCTGAACTGTGTTCAGATGTGTATCATCTAGTGTTTTGTAATTGTTTAAGTTAGTTTGCAAGTAGCGGGGAACTTTATCTAATCTACATCTAGGGGTTAAGATAATTTTATTTCAAGAAAGTTCAGAGGGAAGGTGGGGTGGATGAGAGACGGCATTCAAGTTTATTGAGCAAATTAACTAAATTTACGAATGGAAATGGTTAAAATTTTATTACACACCAGATCAGACTTTTTTCGTAACCAATTTGCGAGCCTAGATTTGATTTTCCACCCTGATTTGTGTCGCTTACATTGGTCGCTGACTTCGGTCACGCGTAGCAATATATCTTTTGCCATATATGGTTCGGTCGCATATATTGCTGACTCAAATCTTATTAGATACCTGTCTGGTACCATCACTTCTGGTCGATTCAACTCGTGACAACAATGCCTCTACTTTGCTCAAGGGATGAGCATTGCTCATCACATCATCACTGCTGAACAAAGGCCTCCCTTATGGTACCATAATGCCCACGCTTGGAAAACAGCTGAAAATATAGCCCATAAATGTACCGACCGTGCTCCACGTTACTTAATTTGGTAATGAACAGAAATTCGTCTCTGACTCACACTGCCATTATTGTTATACTTTAGAGTTCGTACTATAATCATGTTAAGTTTTATGCTTGTATGTATTACAGTTTTTATTATGTTTACATTAGAGCAAACACAGTAATACATAAAAATACGTATACTACCTTTTAGTTTTTACTATTTGACTTTATCATGATTTCTTAGTTCTTCTTCTTTCGAGTTAATGTTTCATTTTTTATTTTATTTTTAAATTAAGTTTTTGGACCAAAACTTTGCCACTCCAATGGCACTCTTCGTGGCTTCATTCATGTCGTCTAATGTGCAGGTTGTAGGGCACGCTGCACAGTTCATCAAATGTGACATTGTCTGAGGGTTCAACATGCCTATTCTGCAAGCTAAGTGAACGCGCAAGTGAAGTGATAAGCTAAGTGAATGTGTTTTTTTTTTTTTTGCCTATTTCTGCAGATTTATGTCAAAACATGAAATTATAAGGGTAAAGGACTACAGTCAAGGGTGATCACTTGACATTTGGACATTTCTCTATAGTAATCGACAAGAAAAATACACGTTCACTTAGCTTATCACCTCACTTGCGCGTTCACTTAGCTTGCAGAATAGACCGGCTGACCACAAAGACATTCGGTATCAGAGCCTTCTATAAAACCCCACTTAGTTAATCCGCCGTTACATATTAAGTGAAAATTTTATTACGGTTCGAAAGAAGCAGTCGTTAAAATGTAGGACGGATAGACAGCGTAGGCTCAGTAACGGAGTCCCGTTTTTACCCTTTGGGTACAAAACCCTAATAATGAAATCAAAGCGCTTCATACGAGTTCTAGGAATATCAAACAATGATAATTATACCCTCTCTCTAAAAGAGTGTATCCTTGATTTATACAGCATCAATAATAATTTAGGAGGGCCACGAAATCTCTTTACTAAAAACTCTGTATGTATTGTAACGAGGTTTCGTGACTTACATACAACTTTATTACCCTCTATCTGTCTTTGCTCCTGATTTGCTTTATGTGGTGTCAATAACGAGTTATATACTATTGTATCTGTCGGTTAAAAAGTAAGTAATGGATTTCACTTTTCAAAGAAATTATAAAGGCTTTTTACTCTTTAAGTACTTTCAATGTTACACGTTCGCTAATATTCCAAGAAATTGAATATAAGTTAACAAAGCAAACAAGCGCACCCACTACAAAAATTTACAAAGAATGCCCTTACACCCCTTGACTTTTATGAACCTTTCATTACACTGCAAAAACGATGTCATTATTTACTGCACTTATAAAATTCAATCAACTCTGTAATTTTCTTTAGTACTATTTTTTTTATGATACTGAGTGACGAGACGAGCGAAGTCGCTCGCCTGATGGCTCTTCACGCTTGCCCAACAGCACAACGCCACTAAGAATTTTGAAATTGAACAGTGTAAAACCCTGGATGGCAATGCACTGCGCTCCTCAGATATAAGATGTCAAATCTCTGTGTGCCCTGTAATTTCGCTGGAAACATTGCCCTTCAATCGGGAACACAATAGTGTTTGCACACTACTGCTTGGCGGTTGAATAACTGGCAAAGGTGTGGTACTTCTCCAGGCGGACCCCTGCAAAAGAGTCCTACCACTACAAAAACCACACTACCACTACTTGATACAGTTTTCACAATAATTTATTATAGTATATTATAGTAATTTACGCAATGTTTCACAGTGCTATCTATGGTTAAGAATTTTACGCGGTTCTATAGTTATTTATGCAATTACAATCAAAGATTTACACACCCATGGATTTCAAGTTAGCCCTCAAGGATTTCCGTATAAAACCGTACCTTATAACTAATTATAGGTAAAGTTATATGTTTATTTACGGGATATTTACCGTGTGCGGTCTTCTCGTGAACATGGTGCATGTAACTGCGCCGAAATATCGGGAGCTCCTTCCACAACCTTACCACGGTAATTATCCCGTAAATAATCATATAACTTTAGTGTACAACCGTGATAGTTATAGGTAGTTTATAATCTGTATTAATTTTTTTTTTAAACCAACTTCAAGGCTATACCTACATAGTTACAGCAGAGATTGAAAGTCCTCATCAAAACTTTTGCTGAATAGAACCACAAACCAAACGTCATCTGTGTATATATTTTTGGTTTTTGTTGATTTTTTCAAAAAGTGCTAAATCAATTTCGATAAAATTTATATGGAACTACCTCTAAAGTATGACCTACCAAACAAAAAAAGATTCATCGAAATCAATTCATAATTGGCGGAGTAATCGTGGAACAAACATACAACAAGTGGATCACAATAAAAACCGACTTAACACAGAACCTCCGCCTTTTTAAGTCGGTTCTAATAGCCTGAAAGAATGCAACTATAAAATAAAAAAATAAATAAATATCTGGGACATTATTGCACACATGGTCATCTGACCCCAAACTAAGCAAAGCTTGTAATATGGCTGCCAGAGACTGATATACATACATATATATTTTTAAATACATACTTAAATAGATATTAACACCCAGACATAGAACAAACACAAATGTTCATCACACAAATGTTTGTCCTAGATGGGAATCGAACCCACGCCCCCAAGCACAGAAAATAGGATCACTACCAACTGAGCCACCGAGGCAGCCATATTGGTCCATATGTACGTAAAATTTTGAAAGAATTTTCTTTCAACTCCTAACCGTTGAGGAGTTGTACCCTTCATCATCAGCTCATCCATATGAGATGATGATTATCAGACGCAAATACTTGAACAGCTATAGAAAATATATGAAAAACGAAATAGGTGCTTCTAAAATTTGAGGGTTGCCCTCGATTTCCCTGAGACCCCGTCATCAGATCCTGACTTGCGTGACAATGGGACCAAATTGGAAGTATACCCTACCGAACAAAGTTTTTTTAATCGGTCTACATTTGGCGGAGATATCGGCGAAAATACATAAAAAGTTATATATATAAACAGTGGAACATAGAACCTCCGCTTTTTTTTAAGTCAGTTAAAAATTACATACAGTCAAATTGATAACCTCCTCTTTTCATCGGTTAAAAAATACTTGCTAATCAGAAATAGCCGGTGAAACTGTGAGGCACAAGTACTGACACAGTAACATATTTTTTAGCCAGGAGCCAGCCATTATTGACTATTGGACCAGTTGACACTCGTCATTGTGACGAGTGGCTTGCAGTTTGACAGTTCTTTATGCATAACAAACTTGTAATTTTTTGTTTTGAATACATTGAGCTACAAGCACTGTGAAAAACTAAAATAAAATGTGTTTTCTTACCTTTACTAAACAGGTTTTGTTTGGGCACTAGTAATAATATTTCATAACTTACGCTCGGTGAGTGGGTCATCGATGACTCAAAATACGGGCGGTAAATATCATTTTACCTACCCTGGGACGTAAAGCAATAAAAAAAAACTACTCAAAAATACCAGTGAGCTCATAATATAATACAATACAATACTTTATTAATAACTAACTATGTTTTTTTTTTTTTTTTTCTTAACCTATACTGTCCCACTGCTGGGCAAAGGTCTCCCCCATTTCCTTCCATAAATCTCGGTGCTCCGCCGCCTCTTGCCAACCTCTCCGGAATGAGTCAAGATCGTCACGCCAGCGTTTCCTAGGCCTTCCTTGACTGCGTCGTCCATCAGGCACCCACTGTGTGACGATCCTGGCCCATCGTATATATATATGTACATATAACTATGTATATAAAATTATATCTTAATAATATTATTATGTATAGGTCTAGGTACATTAAATTAATTAATCAATTGAATAAATAAAAAGGATTATGAACAAAAATGTCATTACAATAATAATTAGGTATGTCAAATTCAAAATAATCCATCGTTATTTACTACAGCAGCTACCTGAAATATTAATCGATTCATCCATTAATATTTCAGGCAGTTTAATATAGTCATTAAAATTATAATATTGTTAGTCACGGAGCCAAGTTTTAAGTCTAACTTTAAACGACGCGGTGGAAGGTGCATCGCGTACGTGTGTGGGCAAGCGGTTACATATCGCAGGTCCTACGATGTAGACAGACCTCTCTGACTACTTTTTTCTTTTCTACGATCACGTAGGTTTTACTCCCTAAAATTATGTGGGAACCTTCAAACTGTTCAAACATAACTTTAAATTTTCACTAAATAATACTAAATGAACAGATTTTTTCTCATGCTTTTTTTAATCTTACCTTACACTAGTGATGAAAAGTACATTATTTACACACGCGTATAGGTGATTTTTACACCCTTAACATATTAGAGCGATAATTCTTAAACTTTTTGTAATCACGGACCACTTTCATAGTTTCAGAAATACTACGGACCCCTCTGGTGACGAGAACTTTCGAATAAGAAAAGTGTTTATTGAAAATTACTTTATTTTTGGTTTTGTTAATATAAATAACTATATACCTACTTCAAACGAATTCTAATAAATAAACCTCAGGACTATGGACCTCTGGCACTCGCGTCATGGACCCCTTTGGGGTCCATGGACCTCACTTTAAGAAACCCTGTATTAGAGCCTTCCAGGCTTCACCATATCGTGTGTAAAAAATCACCTACATTCTTAAAAACCCCATGAACAACGTTAAATACAGCTTATAGGTTTAAAAATTCTACACAGATTTTAAAGAAATATTACTAGGCATCACCGCAATGAAACTAAGATTCTGATTCACAAATTTCGTCAATACGGTTTTTTACAGTTTTACCGTATCATACCGTATCAAAATTCATTATTAAAAAATTACGAAATATATAAATAAGGATTTGCAAAAAAAAGAGACAGCATTAATATCGGTCTAGCCATTTTTAAGAAAAAATTTAGCCACGCCTCTTACCCAAAAATGCATGACGTGGCTTTCCATAACATCGTGAGGTAAAAAATAAATAACGTTAATTTATGAAGCACTATACCCAACAACGTCAGTTATTATTAAAGTCAATTAATTGCGCATCTGTACCTTATCAGACTTTCTTGTGAGCTATACACGGGAAATGTTCGAGTTATTACTTACTTAGCCTTCGAAGACTTCTACTTGGAATTCCCTTCAGAATCAATCATCTATAAGCTTCTACGTAATGAGACATTTTAAAATGACTATTAAGTATTCTGCTGCCTTTTATTAAGCAAAGTAATGTGAAATAGTTTTGATTTAGAGCTTTGAAATAGCTCCATTTATAGGGTTATTGAAAATATGCTAATAACCTTTTCAAGACATATCAACGTTAAATTTTCACATCTTTCGATAAAGTTTGTAAAGTTTTTTTTTATAATCTACTGGTTTCTTATAATCAACACACCTTTGAATAAAATTTATTGAAAAAATAGCAAAAACCTTTTTTTCTCTCAGTTATTGGGATGTGAAAACTACGTGAAAATTGTAGCATTACAAAATAAATCAAATAAAGGTAAATACTTTTTAAGTTTAGTCAGATCACACTTTTGTGAAAATGATAGGCATTGCTGTGTTAAGTCCGCCGTGCTCTATATCGCACGCGCATATTTTTTTACATAGACATGAGATGTGTTTAGGCTCTTGTCTATGCTTCGTGCATCTCACTCGCAAAATTCGATTCATCCCCATTTGTTATGAAGGTATAAAATAAAATGCTTTTGTAATCCTAGCCATATAGGTACAAACTAACCAATAAACTGTTGAAATAGTGTCAATCGCATTCAACTTGTTCGAATAAAGCGCCCATATACCCATTTTTCCAATCACTGTCGAATCGATACGTCGAAAGTGTCCAAATGTAGGAAAAACGATCACTTCGACAAGTTACAAATCGGCACGCACTGCACGCTTTGTTGCGGCCGCCGGCCTGTGTTAACAATAAAGCCTTTAATTAATCAAGGGATGTTTAGTGGGGTCCGAGTTTGAGCGATTAATTCAGGAAATGTTACCTATTAACCAGGAATTGGAAGAGTTTTTGTTTGATTCTTGAAAACAAGTAATATTCCGCAATAAGTCCCGATAAACATTAAAACATGTGTTCAAATCGCGAAAGCTTAATTTTTTTTAACTAGTCGAGTGTAAAATACATCGGCTGCTTTACTGTAGTTTACGTATACAAAAATTTATAGCACTTCACACTAATACGCGCTGTCCCTTAGATTCCAAGGGACAGACACAATGACTCAAACAACTAAAACTCAGACAGAACAGATATTTTATTTCGTGTTTCAAGCATTTCTCCGGTCAGAAATCTGACTCGGGAGTTTTTGCTGATAAAACAGACGTGTTACCACTGAGATGGAGAGGATGAAGGATGAGATGGAGAGATGGATAGAGGATTCTAACTGATTACCAGTAACCCCGTATATAAGTTGTCACGAAAAATTTCAAACTTATCTTTGAGGACTAGCCTAACCTAAGCACGTTGGCGCTGTAACCTAAAATCTTTCTTGAGCATCATGATACAGTTTTGATTTGAGCACGAAAATCTTTTCTTTCCTAAATCCGCCAACAATATAACCAAACCTCATTCGCGATCAGGCCATCACTAAACGCATACCCGATACCTGTGCGGTAGAAACGAATCGGATTAATGTTCCTCGCTTTGTTAGCTCGACGTTAACTAGGTTACTGCGTGACCTTGCTTATGTTGGATCTCTTTTATGAAATAAGAACCGACATAGATCACCAACACAGACATTGTTGACTCAGCATTGCAAGTACCGAATTCCTTATCGATATTTTATGTAGTCGTGAAACTCGATTAATGTGAAGATGGTAATTTTGTTATTGAACTGTTCTATACGCTTTAGAATTTCCTATTTAATTGCAATGTTAGTCATATAAAAAAAAATACACAGCCAGGATTTGAAACTGCGTAAAGATCCGGGTAAACGGTCCCATTGTTCTAGTCATTGACCTACGTTTGCTTATCCGAGTGGGTCAAAATTTTTACTTTACTGAGGCCGCCAGCATCGTATTATGTCAAGTAGTTTTTGAGATTTCGTTATGCTAGCTATTCTATCTTTCATTGTACCAAGCACAAGTTCGGTCGTGCATGGTGTACCTACTGCTCGCACCTTCGAGATGGATCAGCCAAAGTATTGAGGCATTGGAGTAAATTGAAAAACGTGTCAAGAGGCTCATCAGGAACGAATCCCTAAATAAACTTAGCTTCATAATCTTGAGGATCAGCGCAAAGTTGCTAGTCTGTCGGTTTTTGATCGGATACATTTCGGAGAGTGTGCATCGATCTGCATGATCTAATTACCTCCCTCCTGCCCATTATTCTATCGGACTGCCAGAGAGGGCACGAAAAGGTGACACCGCTTCATGGTTGATTTTCCGAAAACCCGTACAATGGCTTTGATTCTACTTTTATTGTGCGAACTGCTAGTCTACGGAATGAGCTATCTGAATGGTGTAGTATTCCTTCATATTCATCCTCATTCATATCCATTTTTATATAAAATTTGTAAACTTTTTATCGGTTAGTAAAACTCTTTGGGCACACGCTCCGCAAGTCAAAATTCAAAATTTGAAAAAGGAAGAGGGAAAGCCGTGACGAAAACAGAGTCGTCATTCGATGAGGATTCTATAAACAACCTTGAAAGCAGGAACATCAAAAAAAAAATGGTGAAATGTTTTGATTGTGGATGCTGCTCTGAACTCCGCGAGTAATAGTGTTCCGTGGCTCTGAACCTAGAGGAAATGTTTTGAAAATTGATGCTGCTCTAAACCTAGAGAAAAGAGGACCGGCATGCGGAAACCGTGAGTCCCTTAGTATTTTACCATTCTTCGACCTGGAATTTGCTCCGCTGCCGTCCTCCTACCTAAATCCTCGCTCAACGTCCTCTGGATACCAGACGCAAGCGAAGCTTGATCTCCGTACCTCTTCCGAAGACTACACCTCCGGTCCACTACTTCGCCGGATACCTGCCGTGCGGAGACTGCGGAGCGCTTAGGCCCCTTAGCCCCTTTAGCTTTCTTTTTTATATTACTGTACTGACTGTACTGTACTGTACTGGTCAATTAAACTTATCTATCCGTTACCTGGTTGTTTTCCTTACCACCCATTAGGATCTGCAGGAACTGATAGGCAGGCTTAATTTTTCAACACCTAGAAATTGTCGCGGGACGCCTGTTTAAGTTAGCAAACAGGCGTAACGTTACAGTTTGGCGCCCTTCTTAAAAACCCACGTTTCATGCTCCTTAATCTCAAAATTCTAAAATAAACCTTGCCCAGGGAGCTCCGTTTCGACTTAATCTTTCGGCTTTAACATCTCTATATATTTATCTATACATCTTTACCTATTACTCTCACTCCACTTCATTCTTAACACTAAACCCTACACTTTACAGTACTATGTTCATCATTATGCTACACCCCCACGCACATATACATTACTTACCTGATTGCCACTGCAATCTACATCCATTCTTCTCTTGTAAGTGTTAAACCCTCGGGTCACTTTCAAGTTGAGGTTTGGAGTACTCTACGGCGTGCTGCAGGACAATATCCTGTAGTAAACGTTCATGCAAGTTTCCATCTACAAGAAGGTGTACTTCTAGATCTTCGAGGTCGACTAACAGGTGCACTGTAAGTTCACGGAAACTGAAGTCTAGACACGCATAAAACCTTATTACGCTTCATACATAATCTTCTTACACGTCTAATCAAACTATCACATTTTACCATTGATTAAAAAAAAAAGGTAGACGTGGCATAAATTTACCATTGACTTATTAATGGTGGACACGGCATAGATTTTTCCATCGACGTATATATAGATGGACGAGACATCTCTTTAATTCGTTATTAATATTATAACGTTCGTTGTAGGTACTTTCTACGACAATCTTAATAAAATAAAACGCTCAACATACATTTGCAGCGTCTTATTTATTTACTTTTTGTTAAGGGTGTTTTGAATATTATAGAATACTTCTATAATTCTATAATATTTTAACCCGAAACAAACGCGTATAAATAATTCTTTAATTCTTAACTCTAAACTTAACGTTTTAAAACTTAATTATGGCTAGATCTATCAAATATTCTTATTTGAATAAACACGAACTTGAATATGAAGTGTCTATTAGGGCTGAAAAACCAACAGATACTTTATCTAATCTTAAAGAACAGATGACGAAACTTTGTCACATTTTTCCAGAGAATATTAGGTCCTCTTCTTTACCTCTTAAGGTGGACCTCTCTCAAGCAGAGGTAACTCTTGAATACATTGAGACTAAAATCTCACACATCGAATCTTATGGAGACAAAAGTGGTTTGAGGAAACTCGAGGCTTTGGTAAACCATCTTTATTACCGCCTGGACCGTCTTAAGGCGACTTCCTCCTTGATTGAAACTTGTTCAAATTTAAGATCACGGTTTTTCACACTTCAAAAACGCTTCGATGTACTAACTCTTGATGATGATGGAAGGTTTTCTTCTGAAGAGGTGTTGGTGGAGGTACACAGCCCTCCTCCTCAGGCTCAATTTGACTCTCCCATGGTTTCTGTAACCCTCCCTACTATAACCCTCCCTGCTACCCTCCCTGCTATTCAGCCTACCTCTCAACTTAAATCAACTCCTGAAGTTTCATTCACACCTCAGCCAAGTATAACGGTTCCGTACTCGTCAATGCCTCAAGTCTCAACAATGTTTCAAAATTGTCGTACATCGGACAATTTTATTAAAGATTTGAAAACTTTTTCTTATAATGGCGAAACATGCCCTAGAACATTCCTTCAAAAGCTGGAAGAATTCAGGATTTCTAGAAATATCACGGAGGAGATGCTTTGTAAACATGCCTTTGAAATTTTCTCTGGAAATGCACTTCATTGGTTTCGTTTTATTTATCAACAGAACCCTAATCTAACATGGAATGATATTCATATGTTACTGATCAAAGATTTTGGATCAATTGATTATGATTTTAATCTTCGACAAGAGATAATGAAAAGAATTCAAGGCGATTCTGAGCCCATTATCATATATGTTTCCATAATGTCTGGAATGTTTTCACGACTTTCAGAGAAGCTTAGTGAAGCCAAACAACTTAAGATTATCCGTCATAATATAAAGTCGTGCTACTCTGTTGTTTTGCTTTGTAAGGAAATAACGTCAATTAATTCTCTGGTCTCAGCTTGTCAAAGCTATGAACAAATTTATTTTCGCAAACCTGGATGCGGAGATGCTTCTTGTGCTGCTGAATTTGCTTACCATTGTCCTTCAACTTCTAAGACTTCTTCAAAGATGAGTTATACTAATGCTGTACAAAATAATGTGAAGCCGCGTACTTCTTCACAGACTTATGAGAACTTAGTGGAAGATTCTTGTTTTCGTTGCCGAGTTAAAGGTCATTCTTTAAAGACTTGTACCCAACCTAGATATTTGGTTTGCTTTAAATGTGGCCGTAAAGGCGTAAAGATCACTAATTGTCCTAAATGCGCTTCACAATCTCAACTAAAAAACTAATTAGTGACTTGAATAGTTCCTTGAATAGTTCTTTGATTAGTTATGCCACTAACCTAGGTGTACTATCTGCCACCTTTGATAAAGTTCAGACTACACACTGCACACATTAAGAACGCTGCTCACTACAACATGAGACACAATTTTAAAGAGTTTAACGTAGGTGACACAGTCTGGCGTAATGTCAAGTGCACGGTAGTTGAGAAATTATCGCCACTTGTCTTTGTCCTTGAGGATCCTAATGGTGTGAGAGGAAAATGGCACGTTAAAGATTTTAAAATTTAACTTTTCTAAATTATTTATCTTTTGTAATTTCTTGGTATAAATTCCTAACTGTTGTAAACCAGCAATCTCTAAATTATTTATTGTAACTTCTCTTAATTCAATTATTTTCTATCTAAACTTAACTTTTCATAACTTTGCTTAAATTCAGTTTAATTTTTGTTACTAGTTCTGTTTTTTTTAATACTATTCTGTAATATCATCTTTAACCTTAAAAACCTAGACCTTATTTTTTTATCTTGACTATGTAAATCACCTCATCATCACTCATCGTCATTTCTGGTTTGGCAATCTTCCTTATCATCTGAGCGGTGGCACAACTCTTTAAGAAAGCCGAAGGTGCAATTTCGTATCATTGTATACTATCACTCTCCTTGTATATTCTTTTAGTAGTAACTTAGCTTTAATTTCGAATAGAGCCCAGGCTAGGACATGTTCCCCTGTGGTTTCCTATTCAACCTTCCTTGACTCTTAATCCTTGAGGGACCCTAAGTCCACTTAATCTTAAACCTAGACCCTTAATCCTTGATGGACCCTAAGTCCAAATTAATCTTAAGCCTTGACTTCTCTTGGATGGTATCTAAACCCATCCAGGATCTTGGGTATACCCAGACTTGGACACGTTCCTCTGCGGTACCTTACCCCTGTAAATATTTTTTTTATGGGTCTTCTAAGCGGTGCGGGTGATGACACCCCCAAAATAAGCCCTAACATTAAACTTCGATATCTCCTTGAAGGAGTACGTGCCATCGACCTTGCAGGCGTGAGCCGTATCCCCTACCTCTGAATGTATGAATGAAAGTGAAGAGTGAATACCTTTGAGAGATGATGAATACATGTGTCAAGTTGATATCCTTAACCTCAAAATTACATGGTTTAATTAAAAAAAAAAAAAAAAAAAAAACTTTGGTAAAAAGTTTTTTTTTTCCGGGGTTTTTGGGGTAATGTAGTATTCCTTCATATTCATCCTCATTCATATCCATTTTTATATAAAATTTGTAAACTTTTTATCGGTTAGTAAAACTCTTTGGGCACACGCTCCGCAAGTCAAAATTCAAAATTTGAAAAAGGAAGAGGGAAAGCCGTGACGAAAACAGAGTCGTCATTCGATGAGGATTCTATAAACAACCTTGAAAGCAGGAACATCAAAAAAAAAATGGTGAAATGTTTTGATTGTGGATGCTGCTCTGAACTCCGCGAGTAATAGTGTTCCGTGGCTCTGAACCTAGAGGAAATGTTTTGAAAATTGATGCTGCTCTAAACCTAGAGAAAAGAGGACCGGCATGCGGAAACCGTGAGTCCCTTAGTATTTTACCATTCTTCGACCTGGAATTTGCTCCGCTGCCGTCCTCCTACCTAAATCCTCGCTCAACGTCCTCTGGATACCAGACGCAAGCGAAGCTTGATCTCCGTACCTCTTCCGAAGACTACACCTCCGGTCCACTACTTCGCCGGATACCTGCCGTGCGGAGACTGCGGAGCGCTTAGGCCCCTTAGCCCCTTTAGCTTTCTTTTTTATATTACTGTACTGACTGTACTGTACTGTACTGGTCAATTAAACTTATCTATCCGTTACCTGGTTGTTTTCCTTACCACCCATTAGGATCTGCAGGAACTGATAGGCAGGCTTAATTTTTCAACACCTAGAAATTGTCGCGGGACGCCTGTTTAAGTTAGCAAACAGGCGTAACGTTACAATGGGTGTTCCCTGATAGTTAAAATCTGGGTGTCTTCAAATCGCGAGTGAATCGGTTTCTTCTAGGCAAGCGTGCTCCATCGTAGACTACATCTTCACTTAACATCAGGCGAGGTGAAGATCAAACGCAAGACTATTTTATACAAAAAAAAATTCTATATTCCATCTACTATATAAAAATCAATATTGCCGTGCGTATAGTCCCGCAATAACATAAAAATGGCATGACCGATTTGAATGTTTTTGTTGTTTTGTTAGCAATACTCTGGTTGTTTGGAAAAATTAGGAACTTTGACAAAAACTGTGTTTTGGACATCAACATTTTTTTACAGCACAAAATATAATACACATGAAACAAAACAACGACATTATTCAAAGCAAATATTAGTTTTAGTTCATATCTTTAGTAAAGTTGTTGTCTGCAAACAGTTGTAGTGGAGACAACATCGCTTATACTCACACACATGAAACTGAACTCTCCCATCGGGTGAGCTCTAATCGAACTCGAAACTTTAGCTCGAAGCGCTATAAATTTTCAGTGAAATCGCAGCGGTACTGCTGTAGCGTTGCACAGCTTCAAGGAAATTATATTCTAGCAAACGTATACTAATTCGTGGACGTACTGCGATCCCCAAGCCGCTTACCAAGCGTAGAGATTATGGCAATACTCCCTCTCTAAGAGGCCTTTGTTCAGCAGTGGACTTTTACTAGCTGAAGATGTGATGTGTGTATTCTAATTCATTTGCTTTGAGTTACAATTTTATTATTGTGTAAATTATTTTACTCGTTTAATATTTTTGATGGTATGCTTTGTTCTCACGAATTCTATGTTTTTTCTTTCCTCATACAAAATGTCGAATTCCGCGGTGTTTCCGAGCAGCTACAAAATGGGTTCTTCAAAAGGCAAGTCTATAGAGTCATAAAGGGTCGGCAACATATTATTTGTGATGCCTCTGGTGTTACAAGTATCCATGGGTGACGGTGACCGCTTACCATCTGGCGACCCGTTTGCTTGTTTTCCACCTATGGCATAAAAAATACACATTAGATCTGTTGGAGCAGAAACAATGGAAGGTGCCATAGAGGTACCAGCGGACATGCGGTGCTCGGCCGCGGCTGTACCGTCTTCAAAATTCGAGTATTGTTGGTTATTTTTAAACCTTGCTACCTGAACCCCACGGTTTCATCCAACTTATACACCTCCTTGAAGCTATCTCCTTGGTAGCGACAGCAACCCCTTTAGACTTTTTTCTATGATGTAATTATGACAATGTAGGTACACACTTTAATTCTTGTTTTTGTTTTTTGCAGAGAAAATATTAAACACCGAACAAAAATCTGTTGATTCGATCTCTACCAAACTTCACAGGATCACTGATCAAAAGATTGCCGAAAAATGCCTCAAAATTGGTCCAGCCGTTTCGAATCCATAAGGAACATACATAACATACACATATATAATATATCTCCTTTTATACCTTCCTCTAATATATAAAAATCTCGTGACACACAGTGTTTCACACTCACAATCACATCGATTTTTATGTTTTTTTTAAAGTATTTGGCATGAGAATAGGTCGTGAAGTATTTTTCATCATCATCATCACTATTTTTCATCACCACGCGGGTGAAACCGCTGGGCGCAGCTAGTAGTTATAAAGAAATTTCCTCAATTTCAGTCTTTATATATAGATATATTTTAATATATCTGTATAATCTGTACATACAGTCCTACTAGGTTTCTATTTCAAACTGAACAATATAGGACTAAACAAGCCCTCACCTCACCTTAACCTCAGTTCAAGCGTTTATTTGCCCAGACAGCTGCAATAAAATTGTAAAAGCAAAATAAAAACCACAAATTCTAATCACTTTCGCAAGGTTTTTATGACTAACAGATACCCCATATACTTTAAGGTTGCCTGGAAGAGATCGCTTATAGCGATAAGGCCGCCAATTGTTTCACTAGTTTTAAGTTGTTTTTGTCATATTTACCTTTGTAATTTTTGGTGTGAACAATAAAGAGTTATCTATCTATCATTATGCCTTAGTACATTTATCACGCAGGTTCAAATCTACTCTTGTTTCAATTACTTTTATCACCATAGCGCTAAACCACATACCGCAAAAATGGTAAGTACGGAAACATACTAATTTTTCATGCACACTTAGTAACTTACAGCGACACCAATAAAACTAATAGTCAACATGCAAAAACAAATTGGCGACAAGGTCTGCAGGGTGATTTCGACTAAAGGCAAGAAGGCTACTTTCGGTCTAGAAATTTCGCTCCCGCCACGCCACTTAACATACCTCCCTTGTTTGTCTGATCTGTAAGTCCCATTTAACCATTATAGTAATGTATAATGATCGCCTCATTATAGCTTCTTAAAACACATTATTACTCATTAAATCGTTAAAATTAATTCAAGTACTTATGTAGTACTTACAAATTAAAACACCTGATTAAAAGTAAATCTAAGCCGACGGTGATTCGAGTGCTGATAGCTCGTAGAACTCGAAAACTTTCTGCTTAATCACATCGTTAATCAACCGTTTAAGCGCGGCTTAAACTATAGTTGGGAATTACTCAAAGTTTAAACCAGTCTAGTGGCAGACGAGCGCTATAGATTAACTTGGATGGCGTTTTTATGACGGAAAAGTATTGAAACTTATCGTTTTTAGTAAGACTGCTTAGACAAAACGATAGTGTAGATACGTCGTAGACGTCGTGCTACGATACGTAGCACAACGTTGTGTGATTGGCTACGATGTTATACTACGTATTTTTTTAAGCGTACTAATTAATGACTGCAAAAATTAAATCAAACATATAAGTAACTAGCTGCGCCCCGCGGTTTCACCCGCGTGGTGATGAAAAAATGGTGATGATGATGACGATGATGAATATCAGCCTATATCCAGGACCAGGAATGTATATTCCAAATTTCATCTAAATCCATCTAGCCGTTTCTGCGTGATTGAGTAACAAACATCCATCCATACATCCATCCAAACTTTCACATATATGATATTAGTGTGATAAGTCAACTATAATGACTATTCTGAATGATTAATAGTTTATTTTTTGGATAAAGATAATGTAAATACAGAATCTAATTCTATTAAAGATTTTCTGATAATCATTCGTATTTGTATATTCGGGTTAACATACGTACAACTGAGTGCCACAAAAAATACAATATCACTTTATCATCCACCATAATTAGATTTAAAAAACAGTCGCTTTGCTGTTCAAAAACGAGAGAAACATTTAAATTTTCTACTACTCGTATACTAATAAAAATAAAAAATAAATAAAAATGTTTGAATTAAAATATAAACATAAATAAATCAATAATAGCAAAATTTACTAGCTATAAAAACTAGTACCTATTCTGTCATTGATTTTTATTAGAAAAAATTTCTTTTGAGCTATTTTTAGAAAAGTAGAGCAGAACATATTTCTATTTCCACGTCGCTACGTATAAATGGATTTTGATACCCTATAGTAAAGTCTAGGTAATAATTCCTCAAGTGCCTGACAATTTGCTCGATCGTAAAAAAGTATTAGCGACTAGATTTCATGCCCGATAATATGACCATAATAAGGCTTTTACATAATGTAAATTGCCTGTTGTTGCACCGTGGTAAAACGCGCAAGGCTTACGAGCGATCAATGGTTCAGAATACTTAGAAAAAGCTGCATTGACTCGCTTGCATCAGTAATTAATTCATATTTTATACAAAAATATCTGTATACATACAATAGCGAAAAAAGTCATAATGAGACTAAGAGCTGATGTTTTTGAGTGATGAGCCAGCCAAAGTTTTAATAAAGTTTCGCTTTGGCGCGGTGAAAATATTAAACAATACTGGCTGTGCTTAGTTTGCGAAATATTAAAATGAGAAACTTTTGTTATAATAAAATAATGTTTATGATTTTTCGCCAGCAAAGATGCCAACTACAGAAGTTGAAAAATAGAAATGATATTTTTTTACTTAACGACCGATAAGCTGTTAGTAGTTGAACCACGGCACTATTCTAGAATTTATCACGACCAGACCAAACATACACGTTTTTGTTTATTTTTTTAATATAGGTGGGTGGGTGGCAATTTTGTATTACCAATTTTTACAAAGAGTAAGGCATTTTCATTTAAGCCCGATTCATACACCAGAGTTTCGTCATGCATAAAAAAATCTGGTTACAGCCACTTACGGCCTTTATTTTATGCCATTTCGGACCTAAAAATATTTACATTAATTTTCGAATTAAAAGCTCTCGTTTTGTCCTGTTTCTTAGTTCCGATTCATTCTCAGATTTTTATGAAGATTTATTATAATTCTTATTTAATACGACCAAATCTTACGTGAGGAATTCCCGTGTAATATAAATAAAATGTGTAAAAACCACGTCAGTTTCCATAATAAAACTTACAATGTTTATATTTTTGTCATCGAGACTCTATTCCCGAATTAATTAGATAAAGATATAAGATAAGATAATTTATTTCACAGAAAAATAACAGTACACAATGAATGCACTTCACATTTTTGGTAAACAACTCAAAAAAGTTAACACAGGGTCGTTAGATTCTTAGTATATATATATGTATATAAAAGATAAAACTAAGCCTGAAACTAAGCACGAGGCTCAAGTGCGGACTATCTACATACATAACTATCTACATACATATTTATTAAGTTTGTACGGAACCCTCATACAAGGTGCAAGTCCTACTCACACTCCTCCGTTTTTTTAGGGATCCAAATCTACTAACAACTTAATAATAACACTCCCTTTGTTTCCATTACGTACCTTAGGTGAATAATCTTAGCAATCAAAAGTTCAGGGTCAAAGAACAAAGTGTCGTGAATTAAGTTTGCGAACATAGTTTTTAACTTTTCAATCCAAATTAAGTCTGCGGACTTTTTGAAAAGAAAATTGGGAATTCGGTTTTTGTGGAAATAGTTTAAAAGTTTTTTTTTTAAGACTGTTTTTTTTACCTAGGCTATCATTAATGCTAATGGGCTGGGATTTAGTAAGAAATAAGCATGACTTCATTATTATCAAGACCAATAGAAAATTCGGAACATAATTTGCCGCCGAAAATGTTTAAGGGCACTAGGGCACTAGTTGTTTTATTTTTATAACTAGCTTTTTTGCCCGCGACTTCGTACGCGTAGATTTTCATATAAACCTTCAATTCTTTTTTCTTCCCTTAACCCGGCCTTGCGCAAAATAACATAGCATATACTTCAATCTGGTCATAGCTAAGCATATTCGTGAAAACCGCATTTAAATCCGTCCGCATTTTCTTCCAGGGGTGTAGGAGATGTGCGTGAACAAACAAACAAAAATTCTAAAAACTGCCTTAACATGTTCAGCTGCTTATTTTAAGTCGCCCTGTATGAAGTATTGATAGAATCATAAAAGTAATAAATAACACCGTCAACAGTTTTCAAATCAAAAAGATAATGTGACCACAGTGCAGAGCATGTTTTGAAATTTTCTTTTTGTCTAAACCATTAAAAGTATATTTCCGGCCAGTTTCGCTGGCCACGGAACCCTGACATAATGCTTGTCTTAACACGCTTTTGGCTAGTTATTTCTTATTTCGCGTGCATTTGTATGTATACCTTGATTAAAAAGCCATGAAATGGAACTACTCTATTTATCTGTTAAAATATCACAGTAAAATAAAATTATTTCTATATTCTTATTCTTACTGCAAATAATATACACTGTATTCTTCTAAAAGCTAAGTTTATATACCCTGCATAAAGGGTGCAGCAATGACTTATGTAGTGGCTGTTCACAAAACCAGACCACAGACATAAACATATAAATTTAAGTATAGTTAAATCTATTACATAAATATTATATATACTATTCAAACTTAACCTAGGGTGAAGTAATTTTACAAAACAAAAAAAAAACATACTTAGTGTGATAGGGTACTTAATTATATATGAGATGATACAAAACTTATGACGCTACTTTCTTAACTATTTATATATCGATATTTATTTTCTAATTATAATTTTCTAAAATTTATCATCGAATAAATCTTTTATCTCGTAATAACATTTTTGGGTTAGAAACTTACGAAGTTGGTTCTGGAAAAATGTTATTATTTATTTCTTTCTTTATTGCGTCCGGAATTTTGTTGTATAGGTTTATTTTCATGTACAAAGGGCCTTTTTTGAATATTTCTATTCGCGGGACTGTATTAAAATAGAATGCGGTATATTTTGTGTTTTATATGCTAGAAACATAGAATAAAACCATGAGAATGTAATATGGAGCTTGGAGCTTCCCGGTGTGGTACTGGATGTAGATGCGACCCAGGGACAACGTCATGTATGCGGTCGGCTAGGTCTGCTAGCACATCGAGTGATGACGTCATCTGCTGCGAAGCAATGATGGTCTGCGTGCTGTTCGGTAGGCGGCTGGTCCAAATCATGCGTAAAAAGTCTTCTGGAACTCCGGGGCCTGCTAGGTGTCGTAGATGACGTAAGAATTGAGAAGGCTTACGATCACCTAGCTCCTCGTGTGTTAAAAGTTGCTGTACCTTTTTTCTCTTGATGCGGACAAACGTTTAATTAGCTCCAGCTTGAGTTTTTCGTACTTCTCGGTCACAGGCGGGTTGACGATGATGTCTTCGACTTCAGCTGCGTATTGCGGGTCAAGTTGTCCAATCACATAGTAGAACTTGGTGCTATCTGCAGTGATGTTGGAAATCGCGAATTGGCCTTCGATCTGGGCGAACCAAATCGCCGGCTTCTCGGGCCAAAACGGTGGAATTCGCACGCCAACTCGGAATACATTGTCATCATCTTTATTCTTCGTGTCAGCCGCAGTGCTATCAGTACGATCTAGCGGCATTCTGACCTTTGTCGGTGGTGTACGGTCCATTCAGTGGTCACCAATTATAGTGGATTTGTACTATTTATATAGAAAGAGAGGGTTAAGCTACCGACAATGGAAGAAAATAGCTGAGTCCGAAAGAAATTATAAATTTAATGCAAAGAAAAATCTTAGACAAATCTTAGAAAAAGCGAATGACAATTCCATTTGAAAATCGGTGTTCTTTTATTTTTTTCTTTTCGCGCCCCAGCGCCACACGTCGTCGAAAATTGGAATGAAATTCACGAAGGTTGGCGCAAGGAGTACGAGTACGCCACACTCCTACTCCATGCACTGGAATGAATCACCAAAGAGGTTGTAAGGCCTATAACATGCTTGATCTACACGTTCATTCATCTAAGAAGGTTAAGGAACCTTCTTTAAATTTAAACTGATTAACCGAATGACCATGTTGACAGTTGAAATAGTTGACAGTTTCAAAATTTTAATGGCTATGTCAATAACATTCTCTTTACTTTGGATCTCCTTGCTTGAGGCTATGTGACGATCCTCATATTACGTTTCGGGTAACGAAGAAATAAATCATTGATTTTTATTTTCGTTTATGTAAAAATAAAGAATTAAAATAAATGATATAAGATAGCCTATGTTTTAATCTGGTAATTTCTAAGCATATTCGTGAAAACAGCATTAAAATCCGTCCAGTGGTTTAGGAGATGTTCGCGGACAAACAAACAAACAAACAAACAAACAAACAAACAAACAAACAAACAAACAAACAAACAAACAAACAGACAAAAATTCTAAAAACTGTCCTATCGTGTTCAGCTGCTTATTATAAGACGACCTGTGTGTTTTTTTTTTTGTTATCTCGCAATTACAGATTTTTTTATCTCTACGTTTTTATTATATGTATAGATATAGATAGATAGATAGATAGATTAGAGTCATCTTTTGAAATGTACAAGTTCGGAAATGGACAGACTTGACCGCGGTCAAGTTTCGGAAGGAGTTTTAGTAGAGATTGCCGAAAGGGGTAGAGGATATATTATACAGTAAGAAAAAGCTACTTATGATTATGACGATAAATAAATTCAATAACAATATTTAAGTTTATAAAACAGGCATGCTTATGTGACTTGCTATAACGAAACATAGTAACCATATTCACGCACGCGGGTAGGTGAAGAGAACGAGAGAGAAGGGTCGATACCTCGTCTCGTTTTTCCCGCTAGATGGCTCTATCAGAGTGATTCAATTGAAAAATTCTACTATCCACCTCCTGGCTCCATCATCATATCAGTTTTAGGGTAGATTGTTACAAAAGTGAAGCTTATAATATAAAGCGTGTAAAAAATGGAGTATGAAAGATCTGCCCTACTAATTCCCTTGCAGTAATCGACATTTTTGGGTCACGTTTTATGCAGAAATTGTATCCTAAGGGGATAATCTATGCACAAAAAATAATTTTGATCTTGTTATTTAGATACACTTAAAAAGTTATAAAACAAAGACATGTTGTTTATTTATCCAAAAAATACGTTTTCCGCGAGTACTGCATTTGTTAGAAGGAGGGCAGAGATACAATCATGAAAACTATGCCTATGGCATGGTTACTATGCAGATTATTAAAAAAACGTAGCAAAAGACTAAGAAAGAGTCTAGAATGTTTTGCCTGCACCAACTTAGAACTTTTGAACATTACTTCAGTGTTCCAGTGCATGTAACTGCTCTGAAATATCGGGAGCTCCATCCACAACCTTATCACAGTAAATATCCAGTTAATAATCAACTATTTTTAGGGTTCCGTACCCAAAAGGTATAACGGGACCCTATTACGACTAAGACTAAGTACCACACCTTTGCCAGTTATTCAACCGCCAAGCAGTATTTCCAGCGGCAATGTTTCCAGCGAAATTACAGGGCACACAGAGATTTGACATCTTATATTTCGGGGTGACGAGCGCAGTGTATTGCCATACAGGGTATTGAACTATTGAAGTTCATAATTCTGAGTGGCGTTGCGCTGTTATGGGCAAGCGTGAAGAGCCATCAGGCGAGCGACTTCGCTCGTCTCGTCACCCAGTATCATAAAAAAAAAGACTCAGCTGTCCATCCGTCTGTCCGTCTGTCATCAGGCCGTATCTCATTAACCGTGATAGTTAGACAGTTGAAATTTTCATAGATGATGTATTTATGTTGCCGCTATAAAAACAAATACAAAAAAAAAACAGAATAAAATTAAATTTCAAGGGGTCTCCCATACAATAAACGTGATTTGTTGCTTGTTTTTGCTTGATATTGATAACGGCATGAGGTAAATGATTGAAATATTCACAGAATGTTAAGTTATATATGCACTTTAAATATAAATAATTAAATTAAAATAAAATATATGGGGGATTAAATATAATATAATTTAAGGGGGGCTCCTTACAAAAAAGTGTTATTTTTGTCGTTTTTTAAAGATAACGGTACTGAACCCTTCGTGCGCGAGTCCAACACGCCCTTGTCCGGTTATTATATTTTTTGTTAGTTAATTTAAAATTGTATATTAATAAGCAAATTCCATACCATACTTGTGTTAAAAGAATTAAATAGCCATCAATTGAATTTTAAAGTAGCGTTCAGAATACTACACCTAGTTCGGTCCGGAATAAATTGCAAGTTATTTTCCGCGCCGTCTACCGGCTTATTGACGTTGACACTTAACGGCACATAAATCTCGCCTAGAATTAATTAAACAGAATTGCCGGATAGACAGTTTTGAAATATCCTCGCCATGAATAATAAATAGGATATTTTTTTACTTCTACATAATATTGTCAGTTGCTGGATAATGCGAAGTATTTTTGAATACTGTGATTTATGAAGAACTTTTAGTTAAAATAGCAGCTTAACGCCTAATATTAATGCAACTTTGTCACCTCAATTTTTTATATTAAAATGTAACTCCACGGACACCGGGGTCCGTGACTTTTGTTATATTAATATGACTACAATTTTGTTAACTTAAACGAATTTACTTTAACAAGCACAATACAAGAACACAAACAATACAAGCTATAATACAATACAAGAAGAGGAAAGTTAGTTATATCTTAATCTGAGGTTAAAACAGTTCAATCATGTTACCTATTACTAGTTTGTGTATACCGCGAGCAGACCAGCGACCCGCAAGCAGCACCCGATCACGAGTATGACTCATGTGCCAGCTATTGCCCTCCTCAACCATATATTATTTGAAGGAAGAGAGCAACCCGACACACGACGCCACCGCCAGATGATGCCTTCGATGGTGAGCATGAATGAGCGAGGCATAAACACAATCTTTATTTCGAAATGCTTTTTTTTACATTTGAAACCCTATTTGTACATATCAATGGCCTCCTCCCGGCTCAGAGCCTTCATCACTGCCGCGTTGCGATCTTTAAAAGTAAATCTACCCTACATTACCTTGCCTAAACCTAATAATTTCGTTCTTTCTAAAGTGGGAACAGACGGAAACATCTATACTTTCACATTCATAAATATAAACTTTTTATTCTAGAGGCAATAGTTCACAATCAATATGTGTTCTGCGTCAGCCTTGTTCTGGTAGGCAGGGCTCTGGCTGGAAGCGGGCTTTGAAAAAGGTCGGGACATTTTTCAAGGCGTACGTGCGTGGATCGTGTTCCGACAACGCTCGTGATTTGGCTGTATTCACACTGTCAGGTATTGTAACATAATAAGTATGTATGTAACAATGCATCATTTTGTAACCCGCAGAATTTTTGAAATAGATACTGGGTCCACGTTTTTTAAAACATCTTTTTATTATCACTGTAATATATCTGCAACCTTATTTTTAAGCCCCTGCAAAAATTATCACAATAATAATTTACGGTTCTATTTTATAAGGAGGCAAAAAATGGCAAGAATTAAAGCTAATTCACCGAAAAATGCAAAAAGTAGTATAAATAAATGAAAAACAATAAAAGAGCTGATAATCTTCAAAAACAGCCAAACAAATTTTCTATTCTTTCAACTACGTAGTTATCATTAATCATCATGTCATGTCACCTCTAGTATTTTTTTACTGGTTTTGCCGTTTGGGAGTTGCGACACAGATACACAAGTTAAACTTATGACACCTTCTGTTTGCAACGGGGTTTAAAACAAGAGAAGAAAGGCTAAGTTTCTTTATCATTAGTAAAACTCTTAATCTCGTTTTACACCTATAGCTTGCTTACTAGGATTCCCTGTGTCGGGGATGCAATGGAATATTCTCAGATACGGACGACTAACGCTTAGAGCAGGTACCGGCATATCGGCATACAAATAGTTATCAAAAACTAATAGCACTGAAGTACATAGATAGTACGACCCTGTAACAATATTGATAAAGTTCATTGAGTCTCGTTGATGTGTTCTCGAAAAGAAATCTTTTTAAGAGAGATCCCTTCCTTCACGGAAGTAATTAATACTTTCGTTTGTTTGTTCCGGTTTGGAGCTCAAGTAGGTAGATAACATTATGAGGAAACTTTCCTTGTACTTAAGACAAATTGTTTGCTAGTATAATTATATATAGAGTTTTTTAACGTGTTCATACGTTTCGCAACACTTGGAATAAAAGCACTTGCCGTTAAAACTACAAGGTTATGCGAGATTGCTGTACTAAGTGGAAAAGCGGAAAGTTTTACTATCGGAACAACCCCGACTGCCCCGGTGGCGCAGTTGGTAGTGAACCTACCTTCTGAGCTTGGGGGCATGGGTTCGATTCCCACCTAGGACAAACATTTGTGTTTGTTCTATGTCTGGGAGTTAATATATATTTAAGTATGTATTTGACTGCTCCGGTGGCTCAGTGACTGCTCCGGTGGCTCAGTTGGTAGTGAACCTACTTTCTGCGCTTGGGGCGTGGGTTCGATTCCCATCTAGGACAAACATTTGTGTGATGAACATTTGTGTTTGTTCTATGTTCTGGGTGTTAATATCTATTTAAGTATGTATTTAAAAATATATATGTATGTATATCAGTATCTGGCAGCCATATTACAAGCTTTGCTTAGTTTGGGGTCAGATGACCATGTGTGCAATAATGTCCCAGATATTTATTTTTATTTTATTTATTTATTTCAAAATATATATGTATATCAGTCTCTGGCAGCCATTTTTCAAGCTTAGCTTAGTTTTGGGTCAGATGACCATGAGTGCAATAATGTCCCAGATATATAAAAAAAAAACTCTGAAAACGGTAAAAAAATCTGCTGTTCCATACATTCTATTCTAAATTCTGGGTACTTATACTTTTAGATTGGTCTCATATTTTTTTATTGAAATTGGTTCAGCAGTTTGACTTTTAAATCAAAATAACTGAAAAAAATGGTAATTGGATGACAATAATTATTATGCCATCTAAGTAACCGAAATTGCATATTTTACTAATTTTAAGGTCATTTTTTTTATTGATTATCTTTGATTTTATTAGTACGCATAGCCAAACCACAGGTTATAGCTAGGTTCCTAGTAGAGTTACTGGAGTAATATTGGTTAAGGAAAAAATTGTTTTGTTGCATTACATTGTAGAAGACGCCATTAGGTGTATTTCACACATGATACGCACTGGCAGCCGTGCGCGCTTGACGCGTGCTATCTACCGATAAGGCGAATTTCAAATACTATCTCTACGTATGTAAACGTGACTCTATTTTCATATGAACCCCTCTTACGGAAATCAGAATTTTGCTTTACGACAAATAAAATTGGGGATAAAATAAATGGGTTAAAACAATTTTCGTCTGTTTCTTGAAAAGGATTTGGAAATACAAAATGTAAATGTGAGGCTAACGTTTAGCGATCGGCTTATATTGAACTCAATAATTAAAACTAAAGCTTTACACAATTATTATAGTTAGGTTTTATTTTAACTGGCAAGTGCCTTTTTTAACTATACAAAACACAAGCTAAAACACTAAAGGCCCTAACAGACGTGTTAACTTGGCTGACGGACCACCGTCTGACAAACGGGAGAGAAAGAGTAAAGAAAACTCTTTCTCGCCCGTTGGTCAGACGGTGGTCCGGAAGCCAAATCTGTCACGTCTGTTAGCTACTTAACACTACAAAAATAGTTAGACTAAACTAGACCCATGAACCGTTAAAGGTCTAAAGACAGTTCAAATGCTCGAGCATATTACCACGCTTAATGGTAATGCTTATGCGTTCGGCCAGAAACACGCAAGTATTTTGGTCAAGCGTCGCACTAAACCGACGCTCTGAAACATTTTTGAAAATGAACTGACCTCCCGGTTCCCAAGGGTCCAATATCTCGACCCCAATTGTTTCTACTAAATAATAAGATAATGGACTTAGTACCTAATTTTTATAACACTGACGAGCAAAAACTTGAACTTAACGTTGTGTAAAATTTTGCCACCGAGTTCTTCCACCTCAGTTCATTAATTTACTTCTGAGCCCCGCGATGCTCCCGATCTTGTACTAGGTGTTGGCAAATCTGCTGCCGTCTCTGATGGTTTCCAACCTGGTATATCACCTCAGAGATTTTCCTGCCTAGCTTTTATGACACTTGGTCAGTCATCTTGTTAAGCTGTCTTTTGGTTGCTGCTGCTGAATTAGGCTCTATGCAAACGTAACTCAGTCTATATGTCTTTATTTCCCTCAACATTTTTAAGATTTCTGAAGAATGAACAGCTAAACCGATACTAATAAGATATGGAAAGGAATATAGTACCAGGCATAAACTATAAAGGTATTATAAAAAAATACAGGCTTATTAATTATATACGGGACTCAACTCTGAAATCGCGGGGAAAAAAAACCAGTTTTGCCATAGAAAACGGTAAATGGCACTCGAAAAAATGTATGGAGCGGCCTATATTTTTTCGGGGTTTCGGGGTTGGTCTCATATAAAGAGTTGTTCATAATGATGGACCCCTTTCGGCTTAGTACACCATTTCCGCGTAACTCTGTAGGTATATGTTTTAGTGCAGTCTAATCAATTTCGAAACCAAAAAAAGTCCTGTCATGTCATGCCAATGTATGTGTTATCCTGAAACTATAGAAAAACTAGAAAATCGCTAGAAAAGACACAGTATTACTTATTCAGATTTTTGTAACAACGTCCTAATCACATAAAAGAGAAGATTTACTTCTCTTTTATGTGATTAGAACGGAACGGAACGGAACGGAACGGAACGGAAAGGAGAAGGAAAATCTGTCGCCAGGTACTATGACAGAACCTTGATTGAACATTCTTATTATTTAGATCAATGCGTCGAACTCCGCGTCACAGTTGCTAACTGATTTCGAATGACTGAAGTTTCATTTATATGGGTGCAACTGGCTACAACAAATTTATTACAAAAATGCCTTGACAGCAGTTCTAATTTAAACCAAAAAATTATGTGGTTCTAACTACGAATTTTGAATAAACATTTTAAATAAGCCCTCTGCAGCTAGAAGTTTTTAAATAAATATGGAGTTTTCAAATAAACAATTTGATTTCAAAATGAACGATATATCCAGAACAAAGCTAATATCAGATGAAGAGATACATAGTAGGTACACGCGAAATGGGCTAAAGTTGAAGGGGCGTCCATATTTGCTCTGAACGTATCTCGAAAAAAAACTTCGCAAACAAGAGCTCAGCGAACGTTCAAAAGCAGTTTTATTTTACTTTTGTTTTTAGTTCATTTTTGTATCGTTATACGACTAATTGGCTGGTTGTTTTTGGAGTAGTTTGTTTGAACAATAATGCTGCTGGCGATTGTCTGGGCCATCTTGTTTCTACCATATACCTACTTAGATACCTATTTCATGTGGTCATTTTGTATGATCTATACATAAAAAAGGGAACACTTACTCATTCACTGACTTGTAACGAAATCTTGAAAATTACTAGACCTACGAAGCTGAAATTTGGCAGGTAGATTCCTTAAAAGAAGTAGAGATCCGCTATGAAATAATTTTGCAAAAGGGCCGAATGAAAGGGGGCAATTGTGGGTTATAATTTATATTATTTAAGATCACAATTTATTGTTTACACCTATTTTGCAATGAATAAATGAATTATGAATTAAAGTCAAACGTATACAAAGTCGCGGGCAACAGCTAGTATTTTACATAAACAACCTTCGAGTACATTCCGAGTATGTATTCTGAGATAATGTCATTCTGCAAGCTTGACCGGCCTTTGTGTATGCGATATTGCTTCTGTCTCCGACACACGTGTCAATAAGAATGAAACTGACAAAACTAATATCCTGCTCCTGCTCTGTTATTATTCTGAGTCCTGGTGGATTATCATAATCTAAAAACATTCTTAAAATAACCTTGTATTGGCTTTTGTCTGTTTAATTGACATTTTAATTATTTTATTCTTTTTTTCTATTTGATAACTGGTGCTTCCCGTTTGGTTCCATTTCAGTTTGGTACAGTTCTACTATGTTTTATTTTTTTACAATGTAACAATTAAAAAGTTCCACACAAAAAATATTATAAGAGACATCTGTCGGAACACCTCAGTACTAAATTAGGCATGCGCTCTCTAATACCGATAGTGCCTAATTATGCACACGCTATGGGATAGAGGGCGCCTATTTGGTCCAGTTCTGACAATTTTATGAAGTCGGTTTTTTATATTAATAATTAGGTTTTGTCTCATGAGCTAGAGAGAGCTAGACAAAATTCAATGTAAGATTAATACAAGAATATTATTGAGATTATGGCAACCCAGCAGGAACAACTCACATGTCATTGTGAGATAATGTAATTTTGAGTAATCGTGGACAATAATAAACTGGTTGTTGTATTTTCATCTTAAAATTATTACTCTGATAGTTTGATAAAACTGTAAGGATTACTTGACTACTCATCCTCATCTTTATTTCACGTTTTTTTCTTTAAAATACGTTTTCTTTACTCCTACCTAAATGGGTGTTCCCCGGTAGTTACAATCTGGGTGTCTTCAAATCACGAGTGAATCGGTTTCATCTAGGCAAGCGTGCTAGTAGACCGCATCATCGCTTAATATCAGGCGAGTTGACGGCCAAAACCAAGCCTATTCTTAAATACGTAAAATAAAAAGAAAGGAAGTAACAGGCGAGTTGGTGGTCAAACGCGGACTTATTCACGTGAAAAAAATGACCAATATTTATGGAAGGAAATGGAAGACCTTTGTCCAACAGTCTGTGGGACATTAGTAAAAAAAAGAAGAAAACAATGTAACAGAAATGACCTAACACTTTCCGTTTTCCAAGAAAACGTGAACGGATTTCATTTTATTTACATAAGCTTACCGATGACTTGTATTTTATTTAACGTAGATATACCGGCCCCGTACACTTGTTGAGCAACACGAGCCAATAAAAAGTCTCTTCCTTTAAAGATATCGAGCAGGGTAAATGAGAAACTCGTCGTTAACTGTACGCAGTCGGGTAGAAAATTGAATTAGTATCGAAGGAGATCACGTTTTGGGGTACCGTTGTTAGAGAAAACACCTTGTTAAAGTCGAAAGTACAGGTATAAATTAAAATTGAAATTTACCTTAGATAAAAGAGCTGATAATATTCAAACGGCTGAATAGATTTTCTTGAACACTATCGATCAAGTCACCATTCAAACAAACAAAAAAACTAAATCAAAATCAGTTCTGTTTGCGTTTATGTAAAAAAACACATCAGTCATAGGATTGCATGTCATAAATTAAAACTTAGGTAGTAATTCATCTATTCTACAAGAGATGGCGCCGTTTGAAAATACACGGTAGGTACAGCGTGGCGATGACGCGATTTCCATGATTTTTGTTTACACAAAAAGGACACAACGCGCCTAAAGAAGTTTTCACTTCAAAAATACAATAATGTAAAAAAAAACTCGGATATCTGGAACTTAAGGTTATGTAAAGTGTAATATGTTCTTGAGAATAATTATAAATATTTTTAATTTAAATAGAACTCATAATAGACATGCAATTTATTATTATTAGGTAAGAATTATTGACGTTATACTATAAATGTCTATCAGGACTTTTAGTCTTAATTTTGTCAACTCGGGAACAGAAGTTGTTTTTGTTGTGGATACTCTGACTAAAGATTCAACCATATAATATGACGTTATTTTCATGTGAGCGTACGCGGCCTATTCTTCTCTCTTTAAAACCTTGAAAGTGACAGCAAGTGCTGTTGAAACTATATAGTCTAATAACTATCTAGTTTAATCTAACAATACGAGTAATTCCCGTATACTGAAAACTGACAAATTTTTTCTCATATTGTATGAGAAAAATGTAGTCAGTTTTCATTGTAAAATAGACGTGCGTTTTTATTTGATTATACATTTTTGGCTTCTCAATTTGTAAAGTGCATAACACAATGGTGGAACGCCAACAGTCTCTTTATTTCTCTCTCAATTGTACTAATTACATTTTCATGTTATCTTACTCTTACATGACATTACTTCATGCTACTGAACTCACCCTGTCAAAACGTTACGTGTCTGTTTTTAGAACAGTGGCCTTAGTGGCCTTAGTTACGTAACAATAACTTTTTCGCAAGTGCTCGTATTAAGGCGACAGGTAGCTAATTCTTACAACTCTCCGTCTAGTATTGTAGATATCTGAGCTTACAACTTAAATACCAACGCACTGAAAAGATCGAATTATAATTTTCTGTCTTGTATTTTTAATGCAACGTATCTCTGCTACATTTTAATACTTGGCATTCTCGTTAAAGTATTCATTATAGAAACAAATCTCTAAACTCGTATAAATTTAACGCTCAATGCAATTCGTTCATCGCTAACCTGCTCCAATGACGCCACGTTTTTACGACAAACACTATCTACATTTCCTGATGAACCCTTACGAAATCCTCCGCACAAAAAGAATTCACGCTTAACCTATTTTTTCCGAGCCATCGGCGCAGCGCAAAAGCCTTCACAAACGATATCCCCCTCTCAAACTGATACTTAGTGTTTAACGTATTCTCTATACAAATGTGCCTACATAGCGGAAAATATGTTTTCTATATTTTAAGTGGGATGGAAAGAAATTGTTTGTTGTTTGTGAAAACGTTGTTTTGAGATGAGTCTTGATATTGACGTATCCAACGAGCAAGTCACTGGGCTGTAAATGGCTGACGTATCTTATTTTTATAAATTGCTTCTACCGTTTTCGTTCAAATGTTCATTCAAGTTGGAGTCACAAGACCATAGATAAACAACAGATATGTAGCCTGCATGTTACTCTACTAATTGGGTAATGCATTAAACCTCCTAAACTACAAACGTTTGGTTTTGCTAACTGCCTAAAGTTGAACCTAGATATAATTTGGGAAGTTTGGTAAGCTCTCATGCTTGTGGAATCACTATAACATGCTTGTAAACCTTGATTACAGACTCTTATGTTGATTGTTAAAAAATATACTTAGATTTTTTAATATTTTCTAAGGATTGAAGAAAAATGTTTGTTTTTGGTGGTACACAGTTTTTAATTTATATGGTTGTTTTTAGGTTTCATATATTTTAACTATAAATTCCTCGGCAGACTGTTCTTTATTTCTTGCATCGTATAGGCTTAGTTAATCTATAGATTCTAAAGTTCCTAGACTGTTCAAAGCTTACACTGATCAAAACTATAACTGATCAAAGCTCAAACTGATCAAAGCTCAAACTGATCGAAGCTCTGATTAATCAAGGCTCATAGCTTTATCAAAGCTCAAACTGATCATAGCTCAGATTGATCAAAGCTCAATCTGATTAAAGATCATACTGATTAAAACACAGACTGATTAAAGCGCATACTGATTAAAGCGCATTCTGATCAAAGCTCATTCTGATTAAAACTCAGTCTGTAAAGCTTAGCTTACATTGATTAACACTCAAACTGATACAAGCTCAGAGGCATCAAAGCTCAGACTTATCAAAGCCTAGATAATTAATTTAACGATTGTTGTTGACCAATTGATTTTCGTTGTCCGCGACTGCAGATGATGTCCGATAGCGCGCCATGTTTTTCTCAACTTTATTGTCAGATGTTTATAGTACAAGCACATGTATTTTATTATGTTAATTATTAAATTTGTTATGTTAATTATGTTAATTATTAAATAATGTAACCGAGTTAAATAATAAATAATGTAACCGAGACGTTTGGTCAAGTCGGAGAGGCCCGTAGGCACCTTTCTTGGATTGCTACCCTAAACAAATACATTTCCTCAATATTGATAACATAACGATTGATATTATTTTACATAATCACTACATCAAAATTAATAACGAGCCTTCAATCTAATTGATATTTACTTGTTGTTTTTGTAACAATCATGGTATCACTTGTTTATCGATCCCATAGTAAAATACACCATGAAACTTAAACCATACCACATTAGCATAAGCCTCTTATGACATGCCGTGACGTCACCACACCCTCTGGTAATAAATCACCTTCTTTTATTATGGTGACTTAAAATTTAAGTGTATGAATAAAACATTTCATTTTGGTTACACGTCAAATCCTTGGGTGTGAATGGAAAGTATTAAAGGGATTTGAAATAAAGTTCGATTAAAGTTGGTCATTTATCCAAATATTCGACTTTGCCTCATTTTCTGGAGTTACTACTACTACGGGTTTTAGCATTTGGGTTGTCTTGAGGCTTTCAACGGTTTATTGATTGTTTGTTTTTTATTCAGACTATGCTAACATTTATTTTGACCGCGATCTCATCTGACATAAAGCGATGATTTGATCGATTATGGAGCACTTTTGCTTAGTAATACGCTATTTACCTTAAATTTGAACACACTTAGTTTCTAAGTTGGTGAAAATACAGATCCCGTCCTTTGTTTAGCCGCTCTAATTAAGAAAAAGCAACGAAACGATGACGACGAAACTGGATTTTTGGAGATTTTATTCTATCAATAAAAAAGATCTATATAAAATTTGTTACATTTCAGTAAAAAATAGATCAGTATTTTACTAAAAATAACTTTGAAAAACTCTACATATCATTATATTACCTCCAATTCAAGTAAGTAAATTGAAAGTAAGGCTTAAGTCATATTTTGTTTAATTGTCCTATTTACCGTGTAGTCGAAAACCTGTAGTGTAGTCGAAAACCTAAGAACGTTTCTCTTGGCGATCCAAGAGAAACGTTCTTAGGTTTTCGACTAAAAAAATAATTGTTTAGTTACTAAGGGAAATATCAACAGCTTACTTTTTTAAATAGGGAAAGTGCCTTTATAATAGGTCGGGGAAAAAGTCTTTTCGTATTTTGTATGTATAAAGTTGTAGTAAAAATCTTATCCGTTGTACTGTTTGGATCTGGCTGGTTTTGATACCATTAAAAATATGACATTTTAAAAAAGGAATACAAAACGTAAAAAGCAATTTCCCGCCATTTTTCAATTGTTTTTTTGTTCGATAAAATGAGTGAATCTAACGAACAAATTCGATATATTGTGAAATTTTATAACAAAAAAGGGAAAAATGCGACACACGCCGCGAATAAAATTTGTGACGTTTATGGACCTAATGCAGTGTCATCAAGAGTAGCACAATGTTGGTTCAAGCGTTTTCAGTCCGGGAATTTTGATGTCAAAGATGCAGCTCGCTCTGGTCGCCCTGTTACGGATAAAGTCGATGCCATTTCTGAAAAAGTGGACCAAGATCGGCATATTAGTAGTTACGACGTAGCTGAAGAACTGGGGATTGACCACAAAACAGTTTTGACCCATTTGAAAAAAACTGGGTATACAAAAAACTCGATATTTGGGTGCCACACGAGCTCACTGAAATAAACCAAATGAATCGTGTACTCATTTGCGATTCTCTATTGAAACGTAACGAAACCGAACCGTTTTTGAAAAGATTGATCACTGGTGATGAAAAATGGATCACCTACGACAAGAATGTGCGCAAAAGATCATGGTCAAAGGGCAGTGAAGCACCACAGACTGTAGCGAAACCCGGATTAACACGTAATAAGGTGATGCTGTGTGTATGGTGGGATTGGCAGGGCATCGTTCATTATGAGCTTTTACCGCCGGGCAAAACCATCGATTCGGATCTCTACTGCCAACAGCAGATGAGACTCAAACAAGAAATTGAGAAAAAACGGCCGGAATTGATCAACAGAAAGAGTGTGGTCTTTCATCATGATAACGCCAGACCGCACACATCTTTGGCCACTCAGCAAAAATTTAGAGAGCTTGGTTGGGAAGTGTTAATGCATCCACCATATAGCCCAGACCTTGCACCCTCAGATTTCCACCTGTTTCGATCTCTTCAGAATTCTTTGGGCAGTGTTAGATTAACATCAAGAGAGGACTGTCAAAACTACTTGTTGCATTTTTTTGATCAGAAGTCCCAAAAATTCTACAGCAACGGGATCATGTCACTACCTACAAGATGGCAACAAGTTATCGAACAAAATGGCACATATATATTATAATTAAATGTAATTAAACTTGAAAAAAATATGTCTTGAATTTGTTTAAAAAATACGAAGAAACTTTTTCCCCGACCTTATATACTAAACAAATACAAGCTAACACTTAGATTGAATGCTCGTTATTAGACTGTCCATAGACCGTTAAAGGTCTAAATACGATCTAAATGTATAGTAATGTATTGTTTTAGTTTTTATTTAATAAGAAGCTAATGTAAAAGAAATGTAATATAAATTTAAATCACAACTGTATTCTGTTTAGGCCATGTTGTGTGCTCATTGTTTTGGGTCATGGGATCGAGCCAAATCATTAACATGTTACTTTTCTGTATATATCCTGTGACTTGTTATGAGTGCCTAATAATAAAATAAATAAATGATCAGCCCACTTCCATTTGGTAGCATAACAAGCATGCTGGCGGCATTACCAACTTATGCGTTGAGCCAGAAACACGCCAGCACTTTGGTTACTCGTCGCATTAACCAGGCATACTGGAATATTTTTGAAAATGACGTGAGGTCCCGTGCCTCAAGGGTCCAATGTTTCGACCCCAAACAGCTCAATGATATAACCACTACCAAGGTTAGCATATTTGCGCCCCTTGTTTTGCTTTGCCAAATTGGAAACCGCACCAACCCTACCTTGTGTCTCGTGATAATGGCTTACTTGAAGTTAAGTAACGGTGTAGTCAAATATATGATAACACATCTAACCCAAAATGTATACCTACTGCTGAATGAAATTACTCAAAAACGGACCGTTTTACTTTTACTGTCTAGTATCCATCTCCATTTGCCACTAAACTTTAGTACCATCCAATGTCTACAATCGCCCGCTGTGCTTTTGCGTATGGCCATATAGCCTAAATCTTTGTTTAGGCTACCGATTTAGGCATTCAGGCCATCGTTAGCTATCTAGGCCATACGTCTAGTGACAATGTCTAAGCCGAAATGGTTTGCGTATTTATTTATTCACGAAGAGGCCGATGTAGAAAAGCTTTGGAAAAGTAGATGTGGTAATATTTTGTTACCAAGATAAATTGTTAATATTGTAAGACACATGTCATCAATATGTCATATCAATCTACTATCATATATTATGCTACATTTATAATTATTTTGTTTCAAGGAATTTTGATATTAATAGTATTAACTAAAACCCTTAAAGTGAATATAGGAACAAGGAGTAAAGCTTTGATTAAAAAAACATAACGGATATTAAAAGATAAATAAATAAATAAATAGACTCCGATAGTCGGTCCAGAATGCAATGAAGCACCTTTGTAGTACTTTATTTTTATTTATTTAATGAACACCAACATGATTTACGTTATGACATTATAATCATAGGGGAGACAATAATTAAACTAAACGTCTTCACAATTATAGGTGAAGAAATGCTTTTAAAAAGCAAGAGTTAATGTTTTGCTATGGATAAGTTAGTACGTACATTATACATTAAAAGTCCAAAAAGTTTTTTTTTCTTATAACATAACGACATATTGCATAGGTTATAAAACGCAGATTAGCTAGAAACGGCCGCTAATGAGTTTTATAACTACATCTTTTCTTTTCTAGTGACTATGGGAGCCAATTTTTTTTTTTCTTATCTATTAGTACATCTGTTATGATTTATTGAATGGGCCCTAGGATATCTTGCGCCCTAATTCACCTTAATATAAAAAATATTTTTATAACAAAATATCAATAAAACTAAAGTCCCTCAAATTTTTTAGCTTCTTGACGTTATTTTCGATAGATAATAAATATGTAAACATACTTTTTGTCATTCTATTCTTTAATGTTTAATCATGTCTTTTAGAACTTTATGCAAGTTTTTGAAGGCCCCGTGGGCAAAATAGATAACTAAGTAAGTAACTTAAAACTAGCTCCAGAAGAAGTAGTCTTGTAGAAATAAAAGAAAGCACTTTTTCGACTACAACAAAGCTTTGTAACTTTATCTGATCTAGGTTCCAGATTAGCTTAACTTTGTTGTTTTGTTTAGTAGCGTCTAAATAACAAAGTTTTGACAAATCATTTTGGGTTTCTTGGGAGTACCATCTCTAATACGAAACTTTTACGCTATTTTCTAAATTTACGCTAATTCTAAATTTGACTGTTTTGCTTTTGCCAATTAAGCAGAACGGATAAAAGAAAACCATTATAAAACTTCCATCGTACGTACATCATCGCTTCACATCAGAAGAGTTGGCGGTCAAACAAAAAAATAACTGCGCAGCTTCTACAAGTATGAGATCAAAATATATCTTACAACTAGCAGACATGGTAGGCAGACTCCGTCCTGCCATGACAACAGCATCACCAAATTGGCTCCAACTATAATAGTTAGGAACCACCCAGGTGACCCCATAAGTTTAAAAAATTGCCGGGGTCATCGATAGTGCACGGGCAACTGTCTATGGGAGCGCGCGTATTCCTTGATGAAAGAGCTCTCATCATCAGCCAGAGAACGACCACTGCTGAACATATCTGCATCCACTGGATGCCCGCGACTCTCACAATGTCGTAAGTCCATCTAATGGGAGGCCTACCTACGCTGCGTCTTCCGGTTCGTGGTCATCACTCAAGAACCTTTCTTCTCCATCGGTAATCAGTTCTTCGAGCGATGTGGCCTGCCCATTGCCACTTCAACCTGCAGATTTTAATAACTATGAAAGAGCTCTAATGGCTCCTAAACCAATCAGACGATGATTTAAAAATATATATGTACGTATATCAGTCTCTGGCAGCCATATTACAAGCTTTGCTCATTTTGGGGTCAGATGACCGTGTGTGCAAAAATGTCCCAGATATTTATTTATATCTTCACCGAGAAACATTACAAAACTTCTTTCTCTCACGTAGAGACGTGGTCACGTGGCTCACGAGGTCAAGCCTTTTAGGAGGATTACGAACACAGGCACACTCTCTATTGTATATACAAAGATAATATTATAACGCTATTCAGAATATAATTATAAAACGATATCTTGCGAAATATTTTAGCATATTACATGTGCAGTACATCTCTTTAATAGTATCCATTACAGGTACGTTTACAATTACAACATAAACATTTAACGGTGAAACTCCGATATAAATTACGACAATTAGTGAAATTACTTAGAACGGCACCATTAAAAGTTAACACAATAAGTTTACGTGTATTGCGGCATTAGAACGGTTGGTATATGCAACAACTTTCCACTCCATAGACTCCACGTATAAGGCGAACACGTTCAGCCAAGACATTGGTGTAAATATTGGTGATGCCACGAATACTCTTTATGCCGAATACCAATTACTTGGCGACGCTCTCGGCCAAAGCGTCGAATATTCGGCGGCCAAAAAAAAACAGACGAACGTTTATTTCTTTTCCGAAAAATATTTATTTATTATTTATTATTAAAAAAACACTTATAACACCATAACAGACACACTAAAGCGGTTCTGTAACAACTTAAACAAATATAAACTATTCTAATTTAAAAATACCAAAAATATAACAAAATTGCATCAACCATAGATTTCCCTTAAAGTATATTTTGCACAAATTTTGTGAACCGTTTTTGTGAACTCTGCTAGCCCACAAGTAAAAATATCTGTCCCTTCTGAGACCAGATTGAGCAACGTCAAAGCGCGTGACACCGGAGCAAACATGAGCAGGTTTGTTCTAGACGCGGGTACGCTGAAGGTAGGGAACCTGCGTCGCCTGGTCACCGCCTCATCAGGCACGCACAGTTGCAGCGCTTCCAGCACCTCGGGATGGTGCAGCCGGCCACGCAGCACGCGCCACACATACTTACAGAGCGCGACGTCACGCCTCACACCTTGCAGCTCACAGCTTCCTGTACCCCACCATGCCAATAACAAACAAGGTCGGATACATCAGCGGGTAAAAAGGATAGACTCCGAACTCCTTTAAATACAAGAAACGCGTGAATTTATTTTTAATTTTCTCCACCATGTTACTGTATTTAATCTCGTGGGGATTCCAAATTATTGCGCTCGTTTCGAGCCGGCTACGAACGAGTGCATTATATAAAATTTTAACTACCTCGGTACTGTGAAAGGCTTTGCATTGCCGCAGACATAGAATTAAGAAAAAAACAGAAGCCGTGAAAGCACCCAATACTGAAGCGACAAAAACTATCCTAATATAGCGTAGTTTTACGCCAACGCGATTAGTTACTCTGTGACCATAGTCGCGCGTGACGTGTTTTACCGCTGCAATATTATTTAAATTATGCCTTCCTGCTTCGACCAAAATAAAATGAATGGACGGGCCCAGTAGAAGAGCATTTTTGAAGATTACAAAATGAGCGCCAGCTCTCATTTCGTTTCAGTCGGTCTCTAGCCGTAGGAAGTGAAACACGAGTCTATTGTTACGCGATAACGAAACATCTGACAAAATTATGAATTCGTATGCTTTACCGAAGTGTAAATACACAAATAAAACCGATATCTATTTTTTGTAACATATATACTGTACATTTTTATAATTAGGTGTTGAAGTATATGTCCGACGGTTTTGACTCGTTTTTACTGATCAAGTTCAATGGTTAGGGCCCGTCCATTCTTTTATTTTGGTCGAAGCCTTCCTGTGTCGTCCCAACGTGTAAAAATTCAACTGGGCTACAAAAAAAACAAGATGGGATCACATTCCATACGTAAGTAGCGCATTTAGATGTTGTTTTATTTGATAATCGAATAAAATGTTCAGTCTTTCGTTGTAGTAAGTAATGATCCTCTATTTTGTCGGTGTTGCCAAATATCGAGAGTTGCAATTTTCCCTAGAATTAAAACTTTTATCGGTTGGTAATTCTATATTAAATAATTATTTTCAAAAAATCTTAACAGCTTACTAATAGTTATACAGGGTTACTGGTAATCACTTAGCGTGCTTGAGAGCGCGTGGACACGCAAGGCTCGGGCGAGCTCACTTTACTTTTTGATTTGACGATGCAACGATTCTTTACTAAGCGGAATACCTTGTCCCCAAGTAATTTTTCATTGTAAGATCATAGTGTTATGGAATAAAAGCTGTTATTTGTACGAGCGATGTCTAATTTCCTCGCCCGCTATACCCATGCCGTGGAACAATGATGTCTGATGCGGATCGGCCTACCTACTACTACTCTGATGTTTGACAATTCGACATAATAAAAAGTAGTAGCTAGTAATTATATTTTCATTTACTTATGTTTGTTTTTGTGTCAATCCGATCAGTATATTGATTTCATTAAGTGTGTGAATAGTATCTGACCTAAAACATTTAACCGAAAACGGGCAAGTAATGTCTAAGCTAGCAACATTACGCGGGTGGAGGTGAGGCAGGCGCGGGACGTGGGTTTTGTTTTTTGGCTTCAGCGTGCGGCTTGCAATCACAACTTAAGGCTCCTTCTGGTTTTTTCTTAATTCTATGGCCGCAGAAGGAAACCTAAGTTTCTGAACGCTTTACTACAGATATCAACAATGTGCTTACGAAACGATAGCTCGGGTACCATCTGCACACCCAGGTCGCGCACGCACTCGACTCGCGTCATCTCCGCGCCACCTACCTCGTACGGGTACTGCAGCGGCGCCAGCTTGCGCTCGTAGCTCATCACCTCGCACTTAGCAGTATTAAAAAATAATTTGTTAGCGGCACTCTACTGCACTACCCTATCTATATCTCGCTGAAGCCGTTCACAATCCGAAATGTCTGCCACCGACAGAAACAACTTGAGGTCGTCCGCGAACAGCAGACATCTCGCATCGGTAACGACTTCCGGGAGATCGTTAACCATTAAAATAAACTCTAAAGGACCTAGATTGCTGCCCTGGCTCTCTCCCGAAAACGTAAAGTACGGTTCCGATTCGTGACCCCCGTACTCGACGTACTGCCGGCGCTCACCCAGGTAACTCGCGAAAAATCTTAACAGATGTTGGGTGAAACCCATTGCCGCTAACTTTTCTAATAAGATGTCGAAGTACGCGGAGTCCACCTGCCCACCGGCGTTGATCTCTGGCATCAGGTACAACATGAACGAAAGCAGATTACTCCCCGTACTTCGACCTGGCCGAAAGCCGTGCTGAACGTCGGGCAACCGTGAACTGACTTGGGCGTAGATACATTTGTGCAATGCGGATTCGAATACCTTTGCGAACGCTGACAGGACCGCTACAGGTCGATATTCGGTCACCTCGGAACCAGAACCTCCTTTCGGCACAGGAATCACTCGAGTTATCTTCCAATATGTGTTCGTTTCGTAGGTACCTTGCAAGTGGTGGTCAGCAAACGCTGTTGTCAGCAAATTGTTGATGCAAATAGATGTTATGTATTGTCTATAAGGTATGTAGTCGACGATTTTAAGGAATGTTTTGAACTTGTTTCAATAATTGATGGGAGGAATTCACTCGCATGTGTCGCGTGCGATGAATTTTTAAGTGTTTTCGTTGTTCAAAATAGGGATGTCTGCATGCGTTCACTGCTGTGAAATTTGTCATAACATACCAATAAGAAGGACTACTCAGATTATGCTACAGTTCAGGGCGTCTAGCTTTTCCCTCGGTACCCTGTCAGCTTTAGTAATTACAACTTTATTACTTGCATGCATGCAGTATTGGTTGTATACATTTTGTAGCATTAGCAGAACGCTGTGCTGTAAAAAAGTGCAAAAGTTTTTTTAGGGTTAAGGTATGAATCTATTAAGTGAAGAGTAGCCTCTAGTAGGTACCGCTGACTAGGTCGTGAGGGTGGCGTAGGGTTACCCAAATCGCGTCCAGGCGATGCAGCATCCATGGTAAAATGTGACAGCATCTACGTGACTCCTGAATTCGCTTGTTCAACCTTGAGCACATTATGTATTTTGGATGCTATATCATCTATTGACTGTTGAACGGATGATGATAATAATGAGTCCTGGAGAGTAGTATAAGAATTTATATAGAAACTAGCCATTGCGTTTGACCGCCAACATGCCTGATGTTAGATGATAATTTCTGTCTACCATGGAGTAACTGGCATAGAAGAAACGAATTCACTCGCGATTTGAAGATTATAACTATCAGGGAACAATCATACAGGCAGCACATTCCACAGGCTAGCAGTTTGCACAATAAAGTGGAATGAAAGCGCTTCGTACGGGATTACGGTACAGATTTCGAAATTTCAACCAAAAAGCAGTGTCAGTTTTTCGTGCCAACTCTGGCAGTCCGGTAGAATAATGGGCAGGAGGGATTAGATTACGCAGATCCAATGCACACTCTCTATAATGCATCCGATAAAAAACCGATAGACTAGCAACTTTGCGTCGATTCTCAATACTAAGAAGCTTAGTTTCAACTAGTGATTCGTTGCTAATGAGCCTCTTGGCACGTTTCTAAATAGACTCCAACGCCCCGAGCTGGAACTATTAGAACTGTTTAGAAAGGTAAGTAGATTAAGAACTTAGTTTCTACACAACAACACAACGTTAAACAACGTAGAGTAGTACTTGTTTAGTTTTTTTTTTTTTTTTTTTTTTATTTATTTATCATTTAATAAGAAAATTATACAGTAAAGGATATAATGGCATTTTAAAACCACTAAGGTTTAATAGTAATGCCATATGGAGTTTAAGTCTACGTCTACTATAAAAATAATGTTAATATCTAAGTACACAACTGGCAGCGAGCGAGGCGATTACATCAGGTTGTCAAGAAAGTAATATTTTAATTTAGTTTTTATATTATATGAAGTAATGTTTTTACATAAATCTGAGGGTAGGTTATTAATTAATCGAGGAACTAAATACATAGCGGTCCGTTCGCCGTAGATATTATTTGTACGTCGAGTAGTGCAAAGCAGGTTTCGAGCGACGGCCCGCGTGTATACAGTATGCTCGTATTTTTTTCTAAAAGTCTCATTAAAAAAGTGTTCTTTAAGTAACATCATTTGAAATTGCGCATAAATAGGTAAAATTTTACAGTGTTTAAAAAGTAATATATCGTCATTTTCAAATTGTTGTCTAATTTTGGTACTTACAATATTTTTTAAAATCTTTAGTTGGAGTCTATAGATTTGGTTCAGATATGATTTATATGTACGGCCGTAGCTTGCAAGTCCATATTGTATATAGGATTCAGCCAGAGAATTATACAGCATCAACTTGACTTTATAGGGTATACGATTTTTAAGGATTATTATATTAGCTAAAAAATGTCTCAATTTATTACAAACGCGTTCAATATGATTGCTCCAGTTAAATTTACTATCTATTATTAAACCGAGGTAAGTTTGAGAGTCTACTATTTCTATATGTGGGCAGCTACATGTCTTATTATTCAAAGCATGCAGACAAGTGTGGTTGTGGGCGACGATATTTTGGGTAACTGATCGCTTAGCATACGGAGATTTAATCACTACCAGTTTGGTTTTATTCGAATTTAGTACCAAACCCGCATCGTGACACCACCTTATTAGTAAATTTAGATCAGACTGCAGGAGTTCACAAGCTTTTTTAGGGTCCTTGTCAGCTACTACGAGGCACGTGTCGTCTGCAAACTGATAGCACGTACAGTGTTTGAGACAGTTACTCATTTCATTTACATAAGACAGAAAATGCAGGGGCCCAAGCACTGATCCTTGAGCCGTACCAACCGTAGAATCCATGGGTTCACTAAAAGATTTATCTACCTTTACATTGAATTTTCTGTTCTCAAAGTAATTTTCGCACCATTTAAGCAGCGGGCCACGCACACCACAGTGGTCTAGCTTATCAACTAATTGCTTATGCTCCAAGGTGTCAAATGCACGTGAAAAGTCAATGAACAGAGCTAACACTAGGTTTTTATGATCCAAGTGGTCATTGACCTCATCACTAAATTTTGATAGTAGGTTTGTTGTGCCTTTCCCCGCCTGAAAGCCAAATTGATTTTGATAAATAACATCATGTTTCCTATAGAATTGGTGTATTTGATCACAAACATATTTTTCAACTATTTTATCTATAGACGACAGTAATGTAATAGGGCGATAGTTAGAGTAATCATTACGTTTGCCTTTTTTATGAACTGGTCTTACACAACCCACTTTCAAATCATCAGGATACGAACCAGATTTCACGCTACAGTTGATCATGTTTGCGATAGCCGTTGATACGTCTTGGCCTACCATTTTAATATCAGATACTTTAATGTTGTCCGTTCCCGGGGCGTTATTGGAATTTAATTTATTTATAATTTTATATATTTTATCACCAGAAGCTTTTTGAAAATATAAACTTGAATCCACTGACTTGCAATACGTACTAGGGTCTAGTAATTTAATATTACAGTTAGGAATTATGTCCTTTACTGCTTGGTCAAATCCATTTGCAAAGTTATCGGCAATAGCTTTAACGGTTAGTCCTTGGGTATCGAACGCTTTAAGAATTGCTGTATCGATTGACAATGTCCCTCGTCCTAACATTTGGTTAACAATTTGATACATCTTCCTAGTATTTTTAAGATTTTTATTTATTTCTTTAATATAATAAGTATTTCTTCTATGTTCTATGACTTTATGTACTTTATTACGTGCTTTATTGTATCTTAATCGTTTTTCAGGATTATTTGAACTTTTTTTCCACGATGTAAACAACTTATCACGCTTTACACACAGGCGAGTAACATTACCATCAATCCAAGGAACTCTTAGTCGTTGTTTTTTGTTGTCCTTGTAAGTGGTACTAGAGCTCGCCATCTTGTTTGCGTTTTCAAATGAACTCTTAATAAATTCAAAAATGTCGTCCGGTGAATTCATGTCGTTAGTAGATATCCAATTCACTTTTTTTAATTCGTGTTTGAGAATATCATAGTTTACTGTATGTCTCGTAACATGCTGTATACACTCGGGTGTCGTATCGTCAACGCAGGTAAGTAGAATGGCTCGGTGGTCAGCCAGTACGACATCCAACACAGCAGAGTACGGAACCAATGTGGGAAATCGTGCAAAAATATGATCAATACAAGATTTAGTGATTAAATTTAGTCTGGTTTCAATTCTTGTAAAGTCTGAAATTCCACACATTAATCCGTGCTCGCTTAGTGTTTCCAAGTATGTGTCTTTGTATGACGTTATGGATTTTAAGTCAATGTTCGTGTCGCCGATAAATAGTAGGTTTTGTTTTGAGTCAAATTTAGACATGTAATTGCCAAGCTCATTTATAAACATAGTTTTATTTGTTGAAGGCGGCCTATATACGGAACACACAACTACGTCCTGACTTGAGTTTATTTTTAGAATAGCAGTTATACTTTCAAACGTTATCGTTCTTTGTTGAATTATAGTGAATTTAATGTGATTTTTTACGTAAATTATTATGCCTCCACCTCGCCTATCAGTTCGTAGTTGAGAGTACATATTATAGCCAGGTATATTGTACAGTTGAACAATTGTATCCGAGATTCCGGCTTCAGTAACAACAATAAGATCTAATGGAAAACTACAGTTCTGGATCGTCTGGAGTAATTTAGTAAAGTTTTTTATGAGTGATCTAATATTTATGTGAATACATGATAAATTTATATGACATTTAGGGGGTAGTTGCTGAAAATATCTATCCGTAGATGAACAATTAAATATTTCTTTGATTGTACCCATAGATGATACGTGATAATTATAATAATTAAGAAAATATACAATAATATAAAAAACTTACAATGGGGTGGAAACTCTGAGTGGTTTTTGAATCTCATCAATATCTTTTATAGAACGAATGCAATAGATTTTGCTGTTACTGTTTTTCCTGGCAAATACTTTGCCATCTTTACACCAAATGAACTCATGAGTTTTACCTAGCTGGGTTTTGGCGTTATACAAAATGGTTTTCAAGTGTTTAGTAAGGGCTTCTCTAATGAAAACGCGACCATCGGCTTTCTCCTTGGGGGCGTCCGGCAGCATGGATCCCACAGTGAGGCACTTCTCCTTACCAGCATCTGCCCATTGCTTTTGGGCTATTTTTGACTTCATCTCCACAAGGATCGGTCCCGGTCGGTCCCTTGATCCGGATAGGCGTTGCGAAGACCTGATGTCACTTACGTCCATATTTAGTTTCAAGGCTATTGTTTCTAAAACCTTGACTACATCTTTTGGGGCAATTTCGGGTAAACCGGCAACTTCCAAAGAAGAAGAAAGAGTTTTTTGCTCATATGCCGTCATTCCTTGCTCCAGGACGGCTACCCTCAGTTCAAGGTTCTTGTTTTTATTTTGTAGGTCTTGGTTTTTATGTCCAAGATCTCTAATAATAATATCTTGTTTTTTAATTGACTGTTCCATATTGGTAATTTGCTCACTAAACATTTCCATCGAAGATTCGAGGTTACTCATTTCTTCTCGAAAGGTTTTCTTCAACTCCCGGCTAATATCCTGGACAAGTTTCTGTGTGTCGATTTGTTGGATATTCGCAGAGCGACTTGACACGGGATAATCTTCTTCATCATCTTCTTCTTCTTCCGGAATCATAAACGATGACCTGCGGGAGAGGTTCTTCATGCAATCTTCACAACTCCATTCGATACCAGATGAATTCCGAAGAGTGTTAATCTGCTTGTTAGATAGTTTAGAACACGCAGGGTCAGCATGTACAACTTTATTGCATCTGCTACATTCTAATCCGGGCGTTTTTTTTGTAATGTTTTTCTTGCACTTTACACATTTTTTAATCACCATTGTGGGTAGGATTTTTGTAACTCGGAATCACGCACAGCGCACAACCGCTCGCCACGACGTAGTGACGTAGACTTCAAGTTAAAAAAGTAAATAAAAATGTGCGTGTAAACCTAACATCTGTCAAAACAAGTAATTACCATCAACATTCGAATTGCATAAAAGGATTTTACATCAGGAATAATTACGGGTGCATTGTTTAGCATAATTATAATTAAAATCAGACTGTGTGGTAAAGCTAATTGTGGTTTGGCGTGCGAACTCACGTGTATATGTTTTCAACTTTTGTAGCTTCTACGTGCGGTGAGGCAAGTTTACGTCTGAAATAGTAATTACTATTTTAGTAATAACGCGTAAGCTTATTGTCTTTGATGTAATGACTGCAGATGTAATCAAGGCAAAATTTTAATCAAACTTTGAAATTGAATTGAATTCAGTAAAATTCAATTACAGAAATAAACTCTACATTGTATAAAATAAAGTCGATTTCCGCGTCTGTCTGTATATCCGCTAATTCCTACTAAACTACGCAATGGATTTTGATGCGGTTTTCACCATCAATTAGATTTTTACGGCAGGTTTAGATATATTATAAAACTTACACTTGTGTAAAGCCGTGACGTTGTAAAGTTGTGACGGGTCACTAGTTAAATATAAATTACATATTGATTAAAAACAAAAAAAAACTTTTTTTAAACAAGCTTTTTGTATTCTTCTCAGTTAACCCTTTCATTTTATACCTATATCATGATGGTGGTTAAGAACATTTTATTCTCCGTCTTGGTGCGTCCACCATATTGAATTTATAATACGAGATCCGGCTGCAGAATTAGTGCGGTCATCGAGTTTTTGCTTAAAACCAATTCTTTACGCATAATTATGATTTGGAGAATAGAACTAGGGTGCCAATCAAAATGTGGCCGCTAGTATTTTTAATTAAATTATTGTTAATTAATTTATGGGAAAAAATTTCATTCACTTGGTTTTAAATAAAATATGTTTGTGCACCGTAGGTTAGGATGGGCATGATACACATGTCAAAGAGTTGACGTTTGAGGAATATGGGAAGATCTGATTTCATCAGCGTTAATTTTGCTTAACATTATGGCCTGTACAAATGTACAAACATTAATAAAAGATGGTCGCCTAATCGAATGAAAACATTTAAAAATGAATAATTATCAATTAAAAAAACCAACTTCATCAGAACTTGACCAAATTGAAATCGAACCAAACGGAAAGCACCAGCTTTCAAATAAAAAAAGAATCCTCAAAATCGTTTCACCGAGTCAAAAGTTCTGAGGTCAAACATAAAAAAACACAGTCGAATTGATCACCTCCTCCTTTTTGGAAGGCGGTTAAAAAGATCTTTAGTGTGTCCCATTTTCTGTTCCTTGATGGGCCCAATTTTTTCCTTAAGTTAATATAACATAACGATCGTATATAATTGTATGAATGTATATTATTTTAATGGATTAGCATAATTAATAAATCACAAAATAGATACCAAATCTCTTCTCCGATTCTCATAAAAATCGCTCCGCCCGTAGAATGTTATGAATACTCGACATACGCACTTGTTCCCGGATCAATCCTATAAAATGAAATAAACCGGATGATTTTATAAAATCGTCATTACGTTTGGAAATCCAATAAGGCGAATCCCATTTCACGTTAATGTAATACTGGCTTCGATTACGCTGTATTCTAAAGAAGTTCAGGTGTACCGTTGGACGCAACATGGGGCTTAGTAAAATAAGAATTATCACACTAATATCATATATCTGACAGTTTGGATGGATGGATGGATGGATGGGTGTTTGTTACTCAATCACGCAGAAACGGCTGGATGGATTTGAATGAAATTTGGAATATACATTTCTTTTGTCCTAGATTAATACATATACTACTTTTCATCATCATCATCATTACTGATTTTCATCACCACGCGGGTGAAACCGCGGGGTGCAGCTAGTTATAGTATATACACAAAACGCTGGATGCAAGCCGCTTACAATGAGCCAATGATTCCAATGATGGATGTCCCCATCCACCACTGCACCACACACCACTGTTGTGGACGTCCTATGGCTGAAATGATGACGATGCTGATGTCACACAAAAACTAAACTGAAGAACACACTCGGGTAATGTGAATCATCAAAAAATTCAAACAGACTTCACGGGAAGTTTAATAAACGGGATTCAACCCAAAATTTCCACACTTTGTGGGCGGAATATGATAGGCTGATAATGATGATGATGACGCAGATGTGGGTTTGAGGCGAACCGTCGGTAAGTGGCTATACTACGTACCCTAATTCCATGGGGTTAAATGAGACCCCTGGATTACCTTTATCGGCTGTCTGGGGATGGAAACTGCAAGAGCTAAGAACCTAAGCTCCATGGAAGAAGTGCTAATGGCATAAAGCCACGAAGTGTCCCATAAAAGTGCAGCACACCTCTACACCCTAAGCTATCCAACCAATGTGGCCCCTACGGTGCCAATATCTGGCAGCTTTTAGGGTCTATTTAGTGGATGGCATTCATCACCTGCCTAACTGTACTTTGAGATGTGACAGGATAAGGCAGGTGTCGTTTCTCATCCACGAGTTGTTCACCTTAATATAGCCAAGTTTATTTATAGCCCCATATTATAATCAGTGGTCCATTTACCAACATAACAAACAACATTGACTGCCTCGGTGGCTCAGTTGGTAGTGATCCTACTTTCTGTGCTTGGGGGCGTGGATTCGATTCCCATCTAGGACAAACATTTGTGTGATGAACATTTGTGTTTGTTCTATGTCTGGGTGTTAATATCTATTTAAGTATGTATTTAAAAATATATATGTATGTATATCAGTCTCTGGCAGCCATATTACAAGCTCTGCTTAGTTTGGGGTCAGATGACCATGTGTGCAATAATGTCCCACATATTTATTTATTATTATTATTTATTAACATCATCCTTATCAACATATAATTATTTTTATACACAAGGATGCCACTCAGTATGCCACATGATGATGACAGACAAAAAAAGATATTACAGTTGAATTGAGTACCTCCTACTTTGAAGTTTGAAGAAAAATCTGCGTGTTATGCTGTCTGTACGTATGTTCTTATCTCGGACGCCCACCGGCTTAATTTTCCTCCTCCTGTTCATCCCTATCGGCTTGTATAATATCTGTACTAAAATCCGAAACGAGATTTGTAATAGAAATATCAAAGAAAAATTTTTAAATACGAAAAACAGCGCGACATTATTTTACCTTACAATAATACTCGTAATAATTGGCCTGGAGAGTTTTTGTATTTGAAAACATAAAATATTTTATATTTTCTGACACCATGACATGCTGATGATTCATTGCCAGAATAACAAAGTAACAACAACACATCACATCATCCGCCAGTAAACGTCCACTGCTGAACAAAGGCCGCTCTCAGAAAGGACTCTTGCCATAATTTCCACGCTTGGCAGGCGACTTGGGGATTGCAGTACATTCACTGTGTACTTATAGGACGCTGCTCAGCCTCCGGTGGTTCATGGCCCCGATTCTGCTAAACCAGATGTTTTTCAATTGTTAATGAATTGCCTAAAATTTTTTACTTTTGACATATTATCTTTATACCAAAAGTGTCAAAAGGGCAATTTTTGAGGCAATTAATAATCAAAAGAGTAATTTTTGAAGCAATTCATTAACAGTTTAAAAACAATTGGTTTTTCACTTTTGACACTTTATCTATGCCAAAAGTGTCAAAAGGGAAATTTTTGAGGCAATTCTTTAGCAATTTAAAAGCAATTGGTTTAGTAGAATCGGGGCCCAAGTCGCAGTTTTAGGACATACCCGTGTCTAAATAGCAAAACATTTCACATTATATTTGTCATAAAAAAAGGTATTATTAAGTTACATGATTTTTGTTTACATACATTACATACTATATATATACACATTACACATTATATTTACATACATTTTTGTTTTTGTTTATATACATGTAATAGATTCTAGCTACATTTTACGGAGCAACTTTAGAGCGCACTTTAGCAACTAATTAGGGTTTATTAATGAACTAGTTTGCGTCTAATGAGTCTAGTTCTGGAACTCTAGCTCACACTCTGATTAATTATGTGGTAGTGTATTTGAATAATTATATCTAGTTATGTTTGTGAATGACACAAATGGATGGAAAATGGACACAGATGGTTGGTTGGAACATGGCGAACCTTATTATTATTTTACCACACTATCACAATTACTAAAATTGTAACACCCCATGTTCCGTGAAATAAATAATTTGAATTTGACATTGTGGAGTCAAGTTATTGCATTTGGTGCTTAGATTTGTACGTGTACTAAATTACGCTTTTGAATATACCTTTTAGTCCGCCTTAATCTATTGAGGAAAATTGCAAAGAAAATCTGCCCAGTATATTTTCAATTAAATCCGCTGGCACAGCGACCCAAAGTGGGTCTTGTTTTTTGACACAAGAGAACGCCATCGGTCTCAGTCTCACGCAGATCCGACTCTACGTCATAATATTACGAGTTTTTTTTTTTTTTTGCTTTCATAAACACAGTACAAAATATTCATACCAAGATCCAACGTGTTTTTTAAATCTCCTTCGGGACTCTCATTTAAATTTTAATAAATAATAATTATTTAATATTTTAATAATAAATAAATAAATATTAATAAATTTAATAAACTCAGTGCAAGTAAGAAGGGGAATTCAACTGCATTCTGGATTAGTTCCCAATATTGTCGCTAATGTGTCTGCCATCTGGCGCCACCCTTCTTTGAGCGAAGATAATTTGGCGAAACTAACAAGCTACATAATTTTGCGCTTAGATACTTCACTTGTAAAAAGGACGTGTATTTATAAAAATAATAATTATAAATACTAACTTTGTTAAAAATATTTCGGCCCAGCTTTCTGTGTAAAAATGAAATCGATTATCGATCAAATCGATCTAAAAGATCCAAAGGTAGACTACGTTTAAACAGTCAAGTAAATAAATATGAAAAAATATATAGTTAAAACTTTATTATAACTAGCGTACATATATTGCATTATAACGCCTGTTAAGGGTGCATATTATCAGAACTTCATAATTTAAATAAAGTGTTATAATATGTATTATTTAAAATGTGTACTGTTGGTGTTTCTGTATGTTTCTGGTGTTGTAAGGTTGCCTGGAAGAGATCGCTTATAGCGATAAGGCCGCCAAATTTTTCACTAGTTTTTATGTTAATTTTATGTTACCTACTATGTACGTATGTATTTTTTTTGGTGTGAACAATAAAGAGTTTTCTATTCTATCCTATTCTATGATAAAAAAGTGCATTTTTATTTTATAAAAAGAAAAATGAAAAATTCGAAATGTTCGCTTAAAGGTAGACTGATTGGCAAGTCCTGATGTCAGAGCTTTTAGGCCTCCCGAAGCCGTCTAACATGGCTAAACAAGTAAACAGCTGTTTAGCCATAGCACAAATCAGGACCTACAATTTAGCATGACATACAAACAAAAACGCAAAACGCAAACCTATCACAGAATAAAAAAAACGAAATCAGTCGCGCTACGCCATAAACGATACAAAAAAAATGTGTCACAATATTAATAAAAATAAAATATAAGTATATGAAAAAAAAATTGCTCTACATATCCTATTGATTCATCACCTAACTCCTACCATACTCAAGTTGAAAATATAGGGCAATATAGGGATTTAACAAAAACTTTTGAATAATATTTTTGTATGACGTACAGGGGCCTTACCCCTAGCTTCACTTTTGCGAGCCAACTTTTAGTAGGTACCTGATAGGTACCTAAAATTAACCAACTTATTTAAGCTGCATCGTTTAAAAGCGTCTAACTTGAATGAACGATAATCACGCACACACGCATAGTAAAACGGATTTTCGTTCATTCAAGTTAGACGCTTTTAAACGATGCAGCTTAAATGAGTTGGTTAATTTTAGGTACCTATCAGGTACCTACTAAAAGTTGGGTCGCAAAAGTTAAGCTAGGGGTAAGGCCCCAGGTTAGGTTTTTCATCACACTAGGTGACGATGTGATCGAAAATGGTAAGTAACACTATCAAAAGAGGTCCTATGATTTTCCGCGCCCTTGTTTTTGTATACTTATTACTTATTATTGAAAATTACGCACGGTATTTATTTACGTATACTTTCTATAAGCAAATAATGCTTCGCTAAATTGCGAGGGTAACTTTCTGACCAAAATACAGGCCAGCATTTTGGTCACGCAAAGACATGATAAATAAATAAATCACGTAATAATTGGTAAAAAAAATAATCTAACGTAATGTCGTACTCGCTTCTAAAAATATATTTTTTGCGTTTGACAACCAACTCGCCTGATTAATAAATTATTGATAGTTTACAGTTTTCCCCTAAAACAAAATCAACCATTCACCGAGTGTGTGTGTCACATCTCAATATGAAGTAGCAAAACAAATCGCCCTATCGGAACGCGGTTTCCTTTAAAACACACATTTTTCTTCTAGTCCAGGAGTACCAGTAGTATTTTATTACGCATCAATTTACGCTGCTGTTACGTTTAAGGTGCAGAGCTAGTACGTTGAGGTTCCACATTGTAAGGATGCAGTCTAAGGTGAAAAATAATTAACACAACCGCACAATTCAAGTACACCAGTTTTATTACTAACAAAATATTATCATTAAATGCATTTGCAATATTTTGATTTAGATTATGACCTACTTACGACATACACACAACAGTAACGTAAATAAAACTGCATATTTTTAGTTTAAACGTAATGACAAATATTTTGGTTAAAAATTAATTTAAATTTATAAGAGTTAATTTATAAATCACTCACAACCATGACGTTTTTTGATTCTTTTAAATGTACTGCTTCAAAATTGTTTTCTATATTTATTTTCTAGTGATACTTAGTTCAGTTACGTAATTTTTTTAATTGAAAACTTGTTTAGCTATCCTTAACGATTTTTGGTACGGGGAAGAACTTATGGGTTTGCATCATCATCATCAACCAGAAGACATCCACTGCTGAACATAAGCCTCCCCCTTTAACCTCCACACTGAACGACATCTTGCAATCACGGGCTCTTAAAACATCTATCTATCTATACATATAATAAAAACGTAGAGATAAAAAAATCTGTAATTGCGAGATAACAAAAAAAACACACAGGGCGTCTTAAAATAAGCAGCTGAACGCGATAGGACAGTTTTTAGAATTTTTGTCTGTTTGTTTGTTTGTTTGTACACGCACATCTCCTGAACCATTGGACGGATTTAAATGAAGTTTTCACGAATATGCTTAGAAATTACGAGATTAAAACATAGGCTATGTTATATCATTTATTTTAATTCTTTATTATTACATAAAAGAAATTAAAAAATCAATGATTATTTTATTCGTTACCCGAAACGTAATATGAGGATCGTCACATAGCCACAAACAAGGAGGTCCCAAGTACACAGAATGTTATTGACATAGCCATTATAAAAATTTGAAACTGTCAACTGTCATTCAGATAATCAGTCTAAATTTAAAGAAGGTTCCTTAACCTTCTTAGATGAATGAACGTGTAGATCAAGGATGTTATCAAACATAGGCCTTACAACATCTTTGGTGATTCAATCCAATGCATTTTGCAAGACAAGCATATGTCAGGGTTCCGTGGCCAAAGCCATACTTGTGGTCGTATTCATATAGTTCAGAAATTGCATGGTCATAGAAAAATTCGAACGAGCGAAACTGGACAGTCAAATTTCAGAGATGTATCATCCTGACATGACATGATATACTTTGTATGGTTTAGACAAAAAGAAAACTTCAATACATGCTCTGCACTGTGGTCACATTATCTTTTTGATTTGAAAACTGTTGACGCTGTTTTTACTGTTATGCTTCTATCAATACTTCACACAGGGCGACTTAAAATAAGCAGCTGAACATGTTAAGAGCGGGCCTAATGGCAGGATAAATTCTGATTTCCCCCGCGCATCTCGCCACACCCAGCGCATGTACGGATAACAAACACGGGCGGCGCGACGACGCGCGGAACCAAGCTTGCGTACTCGACGTCTGAACTGACATGGACTACCCGTCTCAACAGAGCGATGGTAAATGATCGGTGCAACAAACCGATGCCTCAAGCTTATGTCACGCGAGACGAAAGACAGCGTATTGCGCGGATTAAAAATGTTGTAAGCGCCAAGTGCTTTCTACTCTCATAGCTTATAGAATAGACAATATTTTTAAAAATTGCTAGGGTCAGCTCTTGGTTATACATGAGTGATAATATTTACATAATTTATTGTTCAATAATATGTACCAAAACAGAATACAAACCAAAAATGTTGAAAATTAGAGGTAACTTTGTGATGGTTTTCTATCGAGAAAATTTTATCCTACCATGTTTTCGTCAGGGTCGACCTTTACTTATATATTGAAGTTTCCTAACGTATTTTTTTTTTCAATTTTGGACATGATTTACTACTGTGAAAATCTAATCAAAGATTGAAGATTTTGCTTTAGGCCCACTCTTAAAGCAGTTTTTAGAATTTTTGTTTGTTCACGCACATCGCCTAAACCCCTGGAGGAAAATGCGGATGGATTTAAATGCGGTTTTCACGAATATGCTTAGCTGTGACCTGATTGAAGTATAGGCTATGTTATTTTGCGCAAAGGCCTGATTAAGGGAAGAAAACGGGTTGAACGTATATATGAAAATCTACGCGTACGAAGTCGCGGGCAAAAAAACTAGTTCTAATATAAAGTACCAAATCGTGACAGGACTATCAAACAATGTCGCAACACCTCGTAACTGGAACCCTCCGTAGCTTCCTCTCTAAACATTTTCCTGCTCAGTATTCAATGCACGTCGCTTGCAGCCTGTTTCACAGAAATAGTTAGAAATACCTTCGAAATATTTCGTGTCCTTAGTATTGGGGCAAATTTTATGAACATTGGGGTCTATTTAATGGTGTTACAAGATTACAAGTCCTATTAAATGTCCCTTGCTGCGCCCACTGGATTTGTCCACACAAGAATTTGACACCCTCATTTGACATTAATGACAATATGAATTCAAGGTACGTACGGGTAAAAAAAAAACTAAAATTACAATTCTTGAGAGTGATGGTGGCTGAGATAGTTTAAAACACATTATGAACTATTGATATGAAGTGTTTAAAACGTCATCAGCACACGCCATTACTAATGGTTGCGATAGAATTAAGAATTACTTAATCTAAAGATAATAATCATTGCTATTACAAACTACATTTATGCAGTAATAAGTTTTTTTTCTGTGGATATACAAGTATATTATACTTGTGGCACTAGCTCGTTAGTGTTTTCTTTTTGTTTTTAATTTTTATTTCTTGTGTACACAGTAAAGAGTTTCTATCTATCTATCTATCTATCTATCTATCTATATATAATAACTTTCAATGAACTTTCAAACAGTTTTTGTAATCGTAATGTATTTCGTTTCGATTAGCATTTTGCTCATCGCGTCAGATTATTGTGTTTTCTTAATAGCTTCTATCGCGGGCCTTGAGCGTGGAGACTGAATCCAGAAATTCCGTAACGAAAATAACCTAACACCCACTCACTCACTCCTCTCACCGCTAGATGGCGATGTAAAATATGTTTGATAAAAGAACGACATACATAGAGTTGTAAAACCTACATAATTTTATTTGTTACAAGTAAATAAATAATTATAATTGCATAAGTTGATAAAAAATGCTATGCAATAGCTTTACCGCGGCAGTCCCCGAGTGCCACACGTCTTTTTTAAAATCAAAATATGTATTAATCTCCCTTTTAAAATATAATATTACTATTTCACTACTTAAAATCATAATTTCAGTAAAACTTTGTTACTGTCATCTTGTCTCGTAGACTTGTATTTCTTCTCTTCCAATAGTAAGCAGCAATATCCAATTTCAAATCATTAGGTAGCCCAGAGAGAAAGCTCTTGAACATTATGTGACTGGAATATCTCTACTATTACAGGCTCTTCTGAAAGAAATTCTGTAATGAGAAGGTCAAAGCGTGAGATATATTTTTATGTGAAATTATTACAAACTAGCTGTGAATCGCGGTTATGCACGATTTTTTTTGCTGTCTTAAATTTAGCTGAATAAAAAACCACCTATTTATTGTCTAAAAATGTTTGCTTTATAAAAAAAGCTGCTAGTGGTTTTACTTGCTGTCTAATATGAACAATAAAGACTATCTTTTTATAAATCAATGTGGTAATGCTGGCAGAATGCTGTTTGTTGATTCTAACTGGTAGTGGGCTTGGGCATTTGAATTATTTTTAGACCTGCAACGATCTACCGGTAAATATATGTTTTTTTAAAGACTAACTAGCTGCGCCCCGCGGTTTCACCTGCGTGGTGCTGAAAAATTGTGATGATGATGCAAAAAAATATGTATAGACTTATTCTCATACCTACATAAAAAAATAAAAATTGTTCGAGCCGTTTCGGAGAAGTGCGACTACAAACACCGTGACACAAAAAAAAACAGAAGAAAAAACACCGTGACAAGATTTTTATTTAAGATACTAACTGTTGCTCGCGGCTTCGGTCGCGTAGCATAGAAATCCACTTTACTGCAGTTCCGTCCTTTTAGTAAATATATATATACAAACCTTGTGCTGACAATACCGAACACACAAAAAAAAAACCATTTGGTGCAACCGTTCGGAAGTTATGCGCGTACGTACATACATTTTGGGGATTCATTTTTATTTATATATAGAAGATAATAGATTAGGTTAGATATTAGTATATTATAAAACATTAAAATATTTGAGTGATTGTTTTTTTTACGCGTTTGAACCTTTATTTCCTTAACAAAATACGAGATAAATAATCAACATTTGTGCTGTTTATCTTGTACTTTCTATCTTATTCTTTCTCTTATCTATATCCTACTAGTAATTTCAATAATTTATTTCAAATCCATTCAGTGATTGACGTGATTAGTAACAAACACATTTGGCACCGCATTTAAAATACCAACTAGTTTCATTGTATGAAACTAGCATAAACTATTTTTCCTGGAATTTTCCTTAAGAAATTTCACATAATATTATTATTTCGTGATCGAAATCTCCTTACCCATATCAAGAGTATTCAACAGTGAAAGCTTGTTTGAAACCAGTTTGGTAGTTTCGGAACTTATTCCCGACTTCTGGAGAAGTCTCAAAACTCACATACTTACAAACTTTATGTATTTATTGTGTTATACGAAAGAAGTACATCATGGATCGGTCGTATATTTAAAACACGTTTTACACAATTTAACTCGAAACTTTCGCAAATCGAAAATGTCACACATACTTTTGATTTGTGTGATACTTAATGGTCTTGGTATAGAAAAAGGTATAAAAATGCTGCTCCTTTTTACAGGCTTCTATTCAACTTGCCCTGTTATACTAACACGTACGAAATTGTACGAATGTGTAATACCTATCATTGCGAACAACTTTTACTATGTGTGGTCCCTAGCCATACAATTTGTAAGTATCAGGTTAGATGCCGCGAAATCAGCTGATTTGAGTGTCTGTTTCCCGTCTTAAGTTGGATTAATGCTCCAACTTATTTACAACAACAAAACAATTTTTGAAGTTTTTAGTTCTGTATCGAAGGTGGCTTCGCCCGGCCTTGCGTTCCTTTTCATTTGAAAATACGTTTAAGCCCTATAAAGGTTTTTGATAATTTATTGAAAAAAGCTGTGACTCTCCAACTAGTCCTATTTTTCACCATAGTCACCTCAATTCAGTGGTCAGATGACATGTATGTCGGTACGCATTGTACGAAACTAAAAAAAGAGGGCTTACCTAATTCCTTCGTGCCCATTTTTCTATCGGACAGCCAGGGCGAGAACTAAAATGAATCACCGTTTCATCGTTAGTATTCCAAAAATCGAGTGAAGCGCTTTGATTTTACTTTTATTGTATGAATCGCTAGGCTATGGAATGTGCTATTTGAGTACCTACTGTTCTTCAATAATTAAAATCTGAGTCTTCAAGTCACTAGTGCATCGGTTTCTAGCAAACGTACTCCATCGTAGACTGCGTCAGCACGGCGATGACGGTCAAACGATACCCTATTATCGAATAACCATTTCCAGTCAAATGTAAAGGGTGTACTGCAACAGGAGGCGCTGGCTTCACTTTCTTCTTAGGTCAGTCTTACTTAGCCAGAGACTCGCCTGCAATACCCAGTTACAAGGGAAAGTAGCAGAGCAGATCCTACATATCCTACGGTTTGAATTTGCAGCGAAAACACAATTTCAAGAGGTGCACTATCCTTTAAGTTTACACGAAACACTTGAAAATTTTGTTGTCAAGTTACCCTTACAAGGGGCGAAATGACACAAGTAGATATTCTTGTGTCGTTTCGTCCCTTCATTGCAATTCAGCCCGTTAAGCCTAGGGGTGCTGATAATGTCCTCCCATAAATAATAACTGCTGATTTGCAATCAGTGGCAGCTTAAAGAACAAAGCAAGCATCGGGTGTGAATCCGCTATTTAATATTAGACTAATTAAACTAATAGCGCTATTAGTCTTAGTCGTTTATTAGTTGGGCGCTTATCGAGGGGAATAAGAATGTAATTTTTAAGGAGAACGTAAATATTTTGTTACAAGTTTAAGAGGGATATTTCTCTCATAAACTAAGAATGTAGAATCTTTTAATTTGACACAGCAAAACAAAAACAAAAACGACAAGAAACTAAAAAAATATGTAAGCAAAATTTTTGATTAAAGTGTTTCGGTTAAAATTTCAGTTTCAGATAAAGTGGTAACTTTACTTTGTCAAACAAACAAATTAAGAGATATGGAAACGAATTTTTAATATTTTTTGGAGTCGTGATTAGCATGCAAAACCGTGACATTAGATAGATAGATAACTCTTTATTGTTCACACCAAAAATTACAAACGTAAGTAGATAACATAAAAAAACAACTTAAAAACTAGTGAAACAATTGGCGGCCTTATCGCTATAAGCGATTTCTTCCAGGCAACTTTAATTTTCACATTGTGGCATTGTCACTTTTTGAAAATTCAGACTTAGTGATTTTATATCTTCATTAATGTGATAATGTGCGTGCGAGAGAACAGCAGTACTGAACGTTATCCCGTTTAAACGTGCAACAACTGCGCAGTGCTATTGTTGTGCACTGCCGTACTGAACGTAAACCCGTTTAAACGTGCAACAACTGCGCAGTGCTAATGTTGTGCACTGCAGTACTGAACGTAATCCCGTTTAAACGTGCAACAACTGCGCAGTGCTATTGTTGTGCACTGCAGTACTGAACGTTGCAAAAACTGTGCAGTGATATTGTTGTGCACTGCAGTACTGAACGTAATCCCGTTTAAACGTGCAACAACTGCGCAGTGCTATTGTTTTGCACTGCAGTACTGAACGTAATCCCGTTTAAACGTGCAACAACTGCGCAGTGATATTGTTTTGCACTGCCGTACTGTAGAAAAAATATAAGGCACCTATTATAAATTCTTGTAGAGCTCGAACCAGCCCTGAAAGTACTCGTAAGCCTGATCGGCCTAACATGAAGGTAGTCACAATAATATTTTAAAGAGTAAACAGTGCTAATAGACAGATAGGAAGAGGTAAACTTTGCCAAAGAACACCAGATCTGATTTAAAAAAATCTTGTTCTATAAAGTTTTTTTAACAACAAAGCGGCGGGGAAAAGCTAGTTGTATCTATTTAAGATTGCTGCCATGGTCAAGGAATGAGTAAATAAAATTAAATACACCTCGTGGGAATTTATTTACAAAATCTTTAAAACAAAAACTATCAAATAATTTATTATTTCTAACTGCTTTGGAATGAAACAATAATTATATTACATTTAAGACTACTTTCCTTCAACTCATAATGTTGAAAAACATATACGATTTCACAATATATTACGTGACAGAAGTTATTAAAACTTCAATAACATACTCGAAAGTTTACAAAAATAAACGTACCCAGCTGACCTTAGATCCATTCAGTGGAGTAGACATTTAAATTGTCATTTCACTTTTAAAACCCGTAAAGAGCGTGTAGGTGTTACATCATTTGGAACTTCGGCTCAAAGCTTCGGGCCGCATTGTTCTCGAAATACCTACTTTGGGTGAAAAGGACGAGCAAAGCTTAATATGAGGACACAGTTTAAGTAATAGCAGAAATATTTTTGTATCGCTTCACCTCGATGACCGATGCTCGGTGGTCGGCCTTTTAAATGTGAAGCTCGGCCTTGCATTGCAAGTATGACAAGTTTTGGCCTCCCCAAAGTCGTCCTGTATCCCAAACTCCATAGTTCACTATCATTATTAAAGGCAAATTGCTTTCCGCATACTTTAGTGTATGTTTTACACTAACGTATGACAAGTATAGTGCACGCTCCCATGCATCTAGCTTGTCATATTGGTATATTATCTATGTCAAATTAAATCAATGTCTATGTTAAATTGTCGCAATTTCCCTGCATTTTATTAACCTCCCTAAGCAGTAGCATCATTTATAATGGTAGCACCCCGATGATTGCAAGCCGTTGCATTATAATGACGCTCTGATTTGGAATAGTAATCTGGACAGAACAGAAGACTTGATCTTCTGGTTTTTGCATCAACTTGCCATCAGCTACCCTTCGCAGGTCATCGCTCCACCTGAATGTAGCTTAGGACGTCTACGTTTGCCGATATATGGTCTCCATTCTATCGTAGAACCCTTCTACCCCAACGTTTGTCAATTGCCAGATATTGCCACGAAACTTCAGTTTGCTAATCCTTTGAGCTATGTCGGTTATTTTAATTATCTTTCCGATAATGTCATTTCTAATACTATCTTTCAAATAAATCCCTATGCTTAGCTAGCTTTGCTAGCTCGCTCCATAGCCCACTAAGTGAATATTACTATAAACAGTGTTAAATAAATAAGCTATTGTTAAGGGTGTGCTCTAATTATGAACACCGCTGCAGCTCAAGTTTTTGAAACTTGGCGCGTACATGATTTGCAGAAGGATAGGATCAGACTACGCTTGTTGCTTGGTTGCAAAGTTGCTTCGCTCGTCATACACTGTGACGCAGCGATCAGGTAGGATCACAAAGTTCATCCTGTTTTGATTTACTACGAGTAATTTCTAACAGAATTTCGATTTCCGCGAAACTCCTAAAACAACGGTACGGGACCGGTGGCTGGGTACCGGTTTTAGATTTATCGTCACCGCAAACCGGTAACTTTTTTCGTTCCTGGGATACTGAAATAAGAGTTATTGCACCAAACATTTGAACGAAAATTGAATACACTCGGATTGTTTCTCATTACGATTTTCATCAATTACGGGCTCTATTACAGGTGTTTGCTAAGGTTGTGGTAGAGAGCGAGCGGGTTTATAATAAGCGGCAATATTTTATACTTTCTAAAGGTTGCTCGGCAAGGGCAGCTTCAAAGGAATTCGTTTGGAAAAGTCAAGATTTTTTCAGATCGATGCATGATGCTTTCACTTTCACTCTACAACTAACTTATGGTACCGAAACATGGTCACTATACCTTATAAAAACATACGCAGATAAAACTAGTAAAAAAAAAAACCACAAAGATCATGAAAATCGGTCCCGCCGTTCTTGAGGTATAAATGGTTAACTAACCTGACTTTGTTTTATATAATATAGATTGAGTATATTGTTTTTTTTTGCTCCAGTTTTTTATATTTGTCGGTCGCTTTTCGCCGCCTAACAGCCTAGGCCTTTACTTTAAACGGAACAGAAAGTAAAGTTATTTTCCGAAACACAGCGCGATATATCATCGTTACCAGCGCTGCCGAATTCCTGAACGAATGTGTAAGAGGATTAAAACCTGGTGCGGTGCGGACTGACTCAGAACGAAATGAATGTTTGTGTGTACTCTTTGAGCATTTAACCAAGGGAGATGCCAAAATAAACCGCTAACATTTTTTCTGAGACTTTTAGAGAAGGCTAGGAACACGCATTGCACCCATTTTCAGATAAATGGACACACGTGCAAAACAAAACTCTATTCAGTTCTAAGCACTAAGGTTTTACCAATAGAGAGGTTATACTCATTAAAAAATCACTAAACACATGGCAATATTTTAGTATAGAGAACTTTACAGCATTACAGTATTAAACAGCCATCGCGGTATTTCAATTTCTAGACACACAACATTGCATTTTTGATTATTTTTCATACTACAAAATCGCGCATTGTACCACAGAATACATAATACACACAATCGTACGTTTGCGTCGTTGCAAGACACAGGAGGGAATGAGTTCAATCAAGCTAATTAACTTAAGTTTATATCGACGCACAGACTTCGCTAAAACGTATCTACTTCAGCTTATAAGTAAGATCCATTGGTTATGAATGCATTCAGTAACAACCTTGCATCACCAATGTATATAACACGAACATGGTTGTAAAATACAGCATAAATATATATACTCAATGTTAAGAGCATGGCGATTAGCGGTATTGGTGCCGATAGTCCAGCTGTCGATAGTTCGAAAATCAGAATATTAATATTGACACATTTCAGTATTATTTATACTATCTATAGCACACAATGTATTTGACGACTTGCAATTGTATAGATTGGATTTTATCTCAATAGTCGCTACGTCGACGTATGCTTGAAGAACTGATGACTAATGAGGAAGAAAGGTTCATGAGTGGAGACCACGAACCGGAAGACGCAGCGTAGGTAGGCCTTCCACTAGATGGACCGAAGACATTGTGAGACTCGCGAGCGAGTGAATGTAGATGGCAAGATGTTGTACAGTGTGGAGGTTAAAGGGGGAGGCCTATGTTCAGCAGTGAACGTCTTCTGGCTGATGATGATGTGATGATGAGTCGCTACGTTAATTATAGCGTTGATACTATTCTTACCCCAAAACAAACCATCGCAATATCGATATTATCATAGACATTGGGTATTCTTACTATTTCCGGCCTATCTATAGAATCTCAATAGTGAACTAACAATCGGCAACACTAGTACATGGTTATATGATCAATTTATACGCCTCTGCCTGGCCATCTCCCGTGGTTAAGTGCTCGAAGACTCGTACGGTTTGTTTCATGCGTTGTGCCAGGGAAAAGTTTTTGTCGAAACATTATTGTACCTAATCTAGTACTTTTATTTGAAGTATATGTGTTTTTCACCCGACTGCTCCAGAAAGAAAGTAATTATTTGCAAGTATATGTATATTATATAATGGTGTTACACAGAACGGTGTCTTAGTAAATAATTATCAATATTAAATAAAAACAACTTCATAAAAATATCAGAACTGGACCAAATCGAAATGGGACCACGCGGGAAATCACCACACGGGAAGTCTGGTTCTTTAAAATAAAAAAGAATCATCTAAATCGGTTCACCCAGTCGAAAGTACTGAGGTAACAAACATTAAAAAAACAGATGAATTGAGAACCTCCTCCTTTTTGGAAGTCGGTTAAAAAGAGAAAAGAAACGAGGTCACTGTATTCATCACCATGATGACATGACCACAGAACCTGTGCAAAAATTTGTGCAATGCGTTTTACGAATTTTATTTTTACGTATTAAAACATTGTGATGCTTTTACCAAATCGGGGAAAGGAATTAATAACATGTTATTAAGTTCCATTTGGGTCAACTTAATACGCCGAGATTATATGGAGGATTTAATTATAATTAAAGATGACTCGTGATTTTTGAAGAGGCTTTCCCGAAATTTCATAATTTTTATTGAAAAATTGAATGTAAAGAGTATAATTCAATGTAAGCTTTTATTAATTAAAAAATAATGGTCAAGAGAGTGTCATAACACGCAATTAGAAAGGGTTCCGTTATAATATATATCAAAGTGTCCATACTGCATAGTTTAGAAATTAGCTGGAATGTACCACTTCTGATGAAAGAAGAAGATATACAAATAAATCAACATTTTATAAAAAAAAAAACAATGTCCAATGTGGTCCAGTGACCACATAATAAGATTTACGAAAAAAGAAATGTATCTCTATGGTGCAAAGCCGAATTTCAGACATGTCTCATCTCGACAAAGCATATAATTTTACGTTAATTATACTAGATAATTTTACAAAAAGGTCAATAATCTTTGAGCTAGATCGTCTTGAATTTATTAGCGTTATCGCTATAACACAAGAAATTATAATCACAAAAATTTAATGGTCAAAATAATGTGTGATTATTATAATTATGTTTTTAAACAACCTATCAGCATGGTAAGTTAAATTCTAAATCTAATTATTTAGAAATGCACGGGGGCAACGTTTTACTACTTTGGCGAGCCATTTATGCAAAAAATATATCGGTAAAAAACGGCTGTATCATATATCCCATTGATCCCATTTCCCATTTCAAAAGACCCAATCAACGAACAAAAAACAAAGAGGAGCAGCGAAATAAATCCATTTCACGTATACCAGAGCTACCCCTAAAATACAAAAATATATTTTAAATAAGAGGTGTTTATTAAAAAAAATATTGTGCAAAGTTTTATGCACTTACCTTAATAACTATGGAAGTAAAAAGGACGGACGGACAGATGCACAGACAGAAGGACAAAACGAACTTATAAGACTTCCTTGCAGTACTATAGAACCCTAAAAAGGAAGGATTAAGGTAAAATATTGCTTCAATAAACTTTGCGCTGACGATTGTCTAAGGTTTTGATTTGTACCCTGATGATATCATCCGTTCTCAACCGCTGATCTAGTTATACTCTTCTAAAAATCATTATGACCCATTTCGGGTTTTGAATTTACCTAGAATTACACTGTGTAATGCTAAAAACTAAAATTTTCATTCAATTAACACACAATAGTGTCTCAGAAAGGCTCTGTTGTTTACTGAAGGAACCCTTTCACCAAACAACGTAGAATTTCAATTAGTTTATTGCCTCTTACTCAATTCATTAAGGGCTGTCTTGTTGACCTCAGATTAAAATAAACAAAGTGTCCGTTACCAACGCTACGTTCAATTAGATATTTCCTGTTATTATGTAGATAAGTAAAAGAAATTTAGTATACGTAAGTCTTAGATGAAATAAAAATAGCCAGATGGATTACGGCGAACACGAAAAGGGAAACCACTTTTTGAAACACGTGTGCGTCGTTTGACGTTTTTTTTATTTTATTCATTAATAAGCTTGCGTTAAACTGCCAAGTCGCCTGATGTTAAGCGACGATGCGTTCTACGATAGAGCACGCTTGTCTAGAAGAAACCGATTCACATTCAAATTTGAAGACACCTATAGATTATAACATCAAGGAACAGCCATTCAGGCAGTGCATTCCACAGACTAGCATTATTATTTATCATTATGAAATTCACTTAGTTTTGAATCGTGAGTCCTTGCATTGATACTGGGAATTCACGTAGTTTTGGAAGCGATTTTGACTTCACTTTGGCAGTACGCCATAATCCATCTGTATTTTTTTTTTGATCTGAGACGTAAGTACGAGTATAGAATGGCACTTTTTCCAATATGATATTTAATTGCACACCAACGACAATACACTATACATATACAATACAATGAGTTTATAATTCAAAAATGTATTGTCTTTGGTTGTGAGTACTGTGTAGTATATGTACGTGTACCGTGCGTGACCTTACTTGCCGGTCAGATAGAAAGACATCATGCTGGGCTGAGGCCGGTGTGTGGCAAAGATCAAATAAGTGTATAGCTGTGTGTGTTTATAGTGACAGTGCAACTAGGAAGGTCCAACTTCAAGAAAAAGGTCAATCAACGAATCCAACTTGCCTGGGCAGCATTCGGTAAACTTCGCAACGTCTTCTCGTCCTAAATACCTGAGTAAGTTTTTTAAGACGAAAGTCTTCGACCAGCGAGTGTTGTTAGTTATAAGATCCGGCACATAAACATGGTCTCTCAGTATAAACCTCATAAGCAAGCTGAATGTCGCACAACGAGCTATGGAGAGAGCTATGCTCGGGGTTTCTCTACAAGATTAAATCAGAAATTAGGAGATCCGTAGACAAACGAAAGTTACCGACATAGCCCACCAGAATAGCAAGTTGAAGTGGCAGTGAGCAGGGCATATAGCACAACTCACAATGGGGGAGAACAGATAGCTGATGGGGTCGAAAGTTTCTTGAATGGAGACCACGGACTGGTAATCGCAGTGTAGGACGTCCACCCTCAAGATGGACACACGATATATAAGAGACCGCAGATAACGCTATATCCAGGCCACTTCCAAACGGCCAATTTGGAAATCGATGGGGGAGGCCTATGTCCAGCAGTGGACGTCCTGTATATGTCTCAAATGATGATGAATGTGCAGTTGATTTTTGACACAAACAAAATATTATCTATCGTCTAAATATGGTTATAATAACAAGTAGGTGTTTATTGAGTATAAGTAAGTGTTTATTGAGTATAAGTAAGCCTTTAAGTCCTTAAAGGCTTACTTATACACAATAAACACTTACTTATTCCCATAAAACACATCATCCCAAAACGTGATAGATAATGAAGCAACTCTATCTACTCTCTGACGATGTGCATTGCAACAACAGCTTCGGGCTTCTTTGGTGATATTTTGTTGCCCTATTTTATTACTCAGCGCATAATGAAAACAGGCAGCTGTTCGTGCAAGAAAACTTTTTAGAATGTCGTCGGATAAAATTGCATTTGGAGAAGCAGGCTTTAGAATAACAACTTGATAGTATGTACAAGCTATAAGGCGCAAGAGCAAAGATGCTTCATAGAATGGACGTGACAATATTTATCATTAAAAAAACAGACTTCAAAATGAGTAAATACGCAATTTCGGTTACTTGAATGACATATTTTTTCCAGTTATTTTGATTTAAAAACCAAACTACTTAAATGATTTTGGTGAAATTTGTATGGGATCAATTATGAAAGAGTTTCCTTTCAAATAAATAAAAATATCCAAATTTTAAAATTGACAGAGACAGACACATTTATAAATGACAGAGTTTTGAGGTAACAAACATATTTAAAAAAATGTGTCGAAACCCTTTTTTTTGAAGTTAGTTAAAAACATTTTCAAAAGCAAGCTTTTATTTATATGATGCTTTTAATTTTTATTTAATTTATATGTAGCCATTTGAAAATATTGCAGTATTGGGTGCATATTATATTGTCATCAGAACTAAAGGTGCATGCAAAATATCAGCGATATCGGTTATGAGAAACTGGTCCTAATTCAACTTGTGAGATTTGACCTGAACAAACTAACAAACATAGTAATTTTTAAACTTTCGCGATTCGAACACATGTTTTCATATTTATCGGGACTTATCGCGCACTATTAAATATAGGTAAAAACTGACGTCGAGCGGCAACCGGCTTTCATGCCTTACGTTAAAGGAGTAACGGATAAGGTAGGGAGCTTGCTGAAAGAGTACTCCATCAAAACAGTGTATACCCCCTTATCAAAGTTGGCGAAACACGTGAGGTCGCCGAAAGACGTTATTCCTTTTCAGACCCCTGGTGTGTACAAGGTTGATTGTAGCTGCGGTAGTTCCTACATAGGTCAAACAAAGCGTACCATAGCAGAAAGGATCAAAGAACATATCGCAGCCGTCAAAAATCGCCAGACACAGAAGTCGGCTATAGCAGAACATTTGCTTGAGTCGGGGTCCGGTCACTGGATCGAGCTCCACGACCCGAAGGTCCTCTCCACTGAACGGCATTATTTTTCAAGAATGGTTCGTGAAGCGGTTGAAATCAGAAAACATCGCAATTTCAACCGGGAGGATGGATTTAAATTAGCGGCGTCGTGGAATCCCATAGTAAGCAAATGTACAAACCGCGGTGTAGGTACTAGGACTTTTACCGATACAGTCAGTGTTGTGTGTCGTAGTGACAACCCTGCAATTTTTCAAGATCAAGATCAAGTGAGGGTAGGAGAACAAAATATCCGCTCTTCTCGCCGGACTCACCCGCAGTTTTCAGTCAGCTCGTGACCACGGCCATTGTAACATGGTCGAAACGTCGAGCGAAAGGTATCTATTTTTACCTATATTTAATAGTGCGCGATAAGTCCCGATAAATATGAAAACATAACAAACATAAATGAAATATAATAAAAAATTTAAATAAAAACTTTTAAATTTAAAATGTCTATTAGTTTTATATGGTTTTAACCTTATACCTGCACAACGCGTTTACTAAAGGTGTAGTGCTATTACTAAAAAATGATTCAGTAGATATTATATTAACGTATACAACGTGTTTACTAAAGGTGTAGTGACACTGAAGGTTATGTATGTACTCATCATGACAAACAACTTTTACTAGAGGATCAACTCTGAAATCGCGAATATAAAAATCAGCTGTTCCATAAATTTTGTCGAGTGTCAATGGCCGTTTTCTATGGAACAGCTGATAGTTTTTTCGCAATCGGTTTTGTCCCATGGCAAAAGTTGTTCATAATGATGAGTATACATACCCTTCAGTGTTACCACACCTTTAGTAAACACGTATTCGTTAATATAATATCTACTGAATCATTTTCCATTTCAGATTATTATCACATAAAATAATTATCTCTACTGCCAAATCAAATTCATTCAATTCATCACTGAAAACCAAAACAAACTCTATACATTTGTTAGATTTCAATTCGAATCCCAACAAACGTTCAGGCTGTCGGTAGACAAGGTCCACAATTTATGGCTTCGAATAAAACAAGGGCTGGAAAAGTATCAATTTATTGTTTCACACTCCGATTAAAATAGACAGTATAATCACAATGTAGAAATAGGAGCAGTAAATCAACTTCACACAATACAGAAAATTCAAATTCAAGCTAGAAATAGCGTCCTTTATATCCTTTAGTTTGACCGATAAACAGTTTTCAAGACTTGACAGACCGCCTTGACACTGTGATACTTCGGTTGTCTTGACAAATTATTGCACGTAGACATTTGACATAAAATAAAGAAACTTGCCCGAAAAAAACGGTGTATCATGTCTTAGGGATAATTTACACAGAAAAACGTGCACCGGAACGCCTTATAGTGCATTTTACAATGCGGTTAGTAAAATTAAAATAGTGTAGTTATAATTTAGATAGGTTATATTTGTATGGACCTTCTACGGCTTGGAACCCGGTCAGCTACTTGTGTACTCTACGGGAGCCAACCAAGTACACACACTTATCGCAAAACTACTGTAAAGACACTTTAATTTTCTTTCTCGCACTGTTAAAGACGCTCGCGAGACACCCCAGTGCCAACGCGCGCCATTTCATCACCCATCACCATCATCCCTTGTTTTCTATGTGTTCAACAAAATCTCATCTCATAATTATGATTATCATCATTTGTTTTATCATATTCATTCATTTATTTGATGATTTTCCATATTCATTTACAATTTGCTACTGTCATGATAAGTGAATCCTCGATTTGGTTACTTTTTTAGTTTATGTATAGGTAAAACGACATTAGAAAGTAGGTAACAACTTGCACGAAGTTCAGCTACTGCTCACATTAAAATACTGTGTTATAATTTATTATGCTTATTTGCTTTTAACAAAGAAAACCAAGTTTAGACAATCTGAATATAACTTAAATATTTCTTGTTTTCGAAACAATCTTTGGTGTGTAAATCACTGTTATCTCTACTAATTTGACTGTGAACTTAAAACTACAAAATACAGTCTTGAAAATGAATAATTAACTTACCGACTAGGTATTAAAGTTCGGATTTCACTTCGCTTCTGAAAACTTTCATACTTAGGTACTCCACAATTCGCGATGTTTTTAAACACCGAGGGGTAAAAAAAAGAGGGGGGTGTTATAAATTGAACGTGTGTATCTGGGTGTTTGTGGATCTGTTTCTGTTTGTGGCATAGTAACTCCCAAACGGCTGAACTGATTTTGATTTAGTTTTTTTTGTAAAGGTGCCTCGATCGGGAGTATTCTTAGCTTCTCGTATGATTCATTTCTAAAGCCAAAAATATTATGACTAGTCGAAGAAGCTCTATTAACGCATCGCTTTCAAGTAGGACGAGAGTACATAAACGAAATCGGAGTACGACTGATTTGACATTAGCGAGCAATATTCGCTCACCATTGAGTCTGTAGGTAATTATAAAAAAAGGTAAATTGGCCCGATCCTTACGAATTAAAAAAAAAACATGAAAAGCCCCACTATTCCTGTCTGCTTGCATTCTAATATATTAAAGATGTGTTAAACGTATTTTTCAAGTTGAATGTAACATTTACTTTTCTACAAAATTGACTTGACATCTAGTTTTGTATTCAATAAATCTAAAAGGGCGATATTCTAAACCTGCAATTTCAATTCCAATTCAAATTTATTTCAATTGAGGTGACACAAAAATGCCTCTGAATTGATAGATAAGTTTGTAAGAGGTTTTCGTCAAATACTCCTAAATTCAATCGGGAGCTACAAATTTACAATCAAAAATGATATTATGTGACAGTGTGATGGAGCGATGTTGGCCGGGTGGTAGCATCTGCGCTTTAAAATCTGACGGCACCTGGTTCGATCTTTGGCCTGCACCAATGATTTATTTAGTACTTAAAATAAAAATAATATATGTGCAGTTTTGATGCCATTGCACAACAACGACGAAGAAAAAAATCGTGAGGAAACCGGTATGTCTAAGAACCTCAAAAGTCCAAAGACATATGACATCACCAACATGCACTGGGCCAGCATGGTGGGTAAGGGCCCATCCTCTCTCTCTCTGAGAGAAGGCCCGAGTCCCAAGAGAGGAAACATGATAGACTGAAATGATAATGAATGATTATAATGTACTCGTATACTTAGTAAACTTTCTACTTTTAGGTCCCACCCCATACTTATCTCGCAGGATGAGTTGACAAATTCATTAATTTTATTAGTACCTAATAACTAAACATCTTAAATTGTGTTATCCTTTTCTGAAATGTTGGCATCGTGGAGAAGGCTAACGCGGAGTACCTATAGGTTGACGATGGCAATTTTGTCCCAGCGATTGTAGTTTATAAAATAATAAATTGAGACAATCAAAATAAAATTTTAAAATTATTCACTAAGCACAATTTTCTTTTTGATTTATGTGATTGTCTTGTATGTGTTATAATATGTATATTAGAATTATGTAAATTATAATTTTTTAAATGAAATAGGAGCGATCAACTCGCCTCTCTTTGTCGACCCTTTGTGGTAAAAGCATATCGATCGTCTTAAATGTTTTAAGATCTTCACCTACACACATGTTTTGATAAATAAACATATAACCTACGGTGCTCAGACCTGGTCACTGACCGATTCTCAAAAGTTCAAACTCGGGGTTTTACAAAGAGCAATGGAGCGCAGCGTGATTGGTATCAAAAGAATAGACAGAGTTCGCAAATACCGCACTACGCTCCATAACTGGTGTGTACGACGTCAGCCAAAAAGCTGTCAGATTAAAATGGGATTGGGCAGGATATGTGGCTCGTATGAACTCCGACGGATGGGCCAGGATCGTCACACAGTGGGTGTCTGATGGATGACGCAGTCAAGGAAGGCCTAGGAAACGCTGGCGTGACGATCTTGACTCATTCCGGAGAGGTTGGCAAGAGGTGGCGGAGGACCGAGATTTATGGAAGGAAATGGGGGAGACCTTTGCCCAACAGTGGGACCCAACAGTTTTTTCTTTAGCGCCAGCTAGTGGCACTTACCGGGAAGGCCCTGAAAAGCTCTCTTTAACCAGCAGCCTGATTACATCAATCGCAATGGCGCCATCCTGGTCACGCTAACTTACTCGCTCCATGAGTGCGTGAAGTATGCATCGATAGCAATTTCAAGTGACAGCTAACATAATCAGGATGCTTAGTTAAACAAAGGAGGAGTTTTATCTAAATTTAACGTTATTTTAACGAAAAGCTAACAGTGAAATCTAAACTTTTGTAGATAAATATAACAAAGCAAAGTGCCATCCTAACTCCAATAAGGCTTCACTAGCACGCGGTACAAACTCCGTGAAAATTACATTTTAGAAACAGTTAATTTTAACAGTCAGTTAATTAATATTAGAAATGAAGAATTTTTTTAGGTAAGTAATTTTAATATTTACAATTGAGACTTATAATTAATTGTATTCTACTTACATAATATTGGGTTAGTAACGAAATCTGATGTTAGTATTTTAGGCCATACGTATACGAGGCGACACAAGTTTCAAATACTACGACACAAGTCAGAGCTAAAACACGCCATGAGCATTTTCGTCGAGGTCGCATCGTAACTTGATGCGACGGTTAAATTTACTTTGATGAGTATGACAAAGATTTAAAATTACACTGCACGTGCGAACATAAAATTATAGACAGGTATGGTAACAACAATAAAGGCTAGGTAGTTCACAAAGGAGATTTAGTCGCGGCAACGCCAACCTGATCTATTTTCGCAGGAAAAAGAGACATGTGCTTATGGCATCGGGCTTCATTACATCGTTCCGCATCATTCCATTGAGTTTAAAAACTGAAATAACGCTGGCACGGACAATCCCACAAGATGATAATATTCAACCTGGCCTGCCACTTTTTATCTCTTCATTATGTTTTCTAATTTTTTGTGTTCTAAGTTTATTTTAGTTCATTAACGTATAATGTAAAAACTTGAGTAAGGTAAGATTTCAAGAAATTGACAGTCAAGAAATTTACAGTTAAATATATTTATCTATTTATAGATTATTTACAAGCAGAACATTTCTTAGTTCTCATAGACGCGCTCCACCTTTTAAGACTTACAATGTAAGTATTCTATGTTCTGTTTGTGATTAATCCATTAACTGTCGCGTGACACGATGCTAACGTCATGCCATGCGTATTAGTGTTTGCCGTTACTTCAAGAGGAGCAGCGCTGACAGCGGCAATCCATAAATTGAATTTTATATCTGCACATAATTGACAAAATTTTGGTGACGTCATTCAAGTGTATGACCAAAATCACGGCGCAAGTCAGGTCATCGACTTAGTCACCTTATGTACGAACGCTACCATACCAATATTATAAATGCGAAAGTGTTTTTTGTTGGTTTATTATTTTGTATATTTGTTCCTATTTCATGTAGTATCAGATAAACGTGTGGGCATGTTTTTTTATACGAGGTATATCTCTAGACAATGACGACGAACATATTCGAGAATATCATTGTACTATTGTGAATGTAATTTTTCTATAGAACAAATGGCTGTTTTCTTTGCGATACCAGGGTTGGTTAGTAAAAGTTGTTTATAACGACGAGTACAAGGATATTTTCGAATATGTCCATCGAATAGAAACTCACTCCCTAGAGATAATTGGAGGGCTGAATTAAAGAGACATGACATTTTATCCTGGGTAAATTTACGGTTTCTGAAATTATTATGCAATACATAAAGTCTAATTTCCTTTGTTATTCAAGTGACCGTTTACTATCACTTATGCATTTTATGACCAAGTCAGCTTTAAAAAGGTCCCTATTAAGTTCCCTTTTTTGCCCTTGCTACTACCAATACTACTACCAGTAGTAACACTTAATAAAATTTAATCTCTTTTCTTACAACTCCTACGTTGGAAGGGTAGTAAAAATTTGCCCGTGTACCTCTAAATATAGTTAAAATTTCTTTGTGAAATATGATTCATTCTGCTTGGTTAACATGAAGATGAGGAAAAATAGACATGTCATTCTTATTCTTATTTGAAATGGGGGCGCTTGGGGTTGTATTGTGAATTTCCTACCAGTACCTACCCGAGCCAACTCAACTCTTTGAAATATCGCGTGAGCTCTAGGTCTCTGGCACAGTTGCTCTAATGGCGTAGATAGAAGTGTGCATAATGACGATGAAAAGCAGTCTAGCTATTCTGGTGACGTGGATGAAAACGGCAATGATGGCGGTAGTGATTCTAGTTTCTTCTGTGGCTTCACAATGCCACAACACATGCTCTACAGTTTCGTTCTCCTTCATGCAGCCACGACACAGTGGACTGTCCGTAGCTCCCAGTTGATACAAGTGACTATTCAAGTTGCGATGACCGGTTATGAAGCCTACTAACATGCGAAGGTTCTTTTGTGACATGTCATGTTCGGTGATGCGATAATAATGCCCAACGCTGTCTGTAGAGTCAACGCAACTTTGCTTCGTACAAACGGCCGTGGAAAAGTCAACTCTTTTCGGTGTGGACTAGGTTTAATATTGTACCTCATCTAATAAAACAGTTTAAGTTTAGAACAATCGATTTCCCACAAAACCACGATACGTTGCAGCAGTGCACCTTGTCAATTTAGAATCTTCTCTAAAACCTGGAGAGTCGACTTTTCCAGAGCCACTTGTACGTCTCGACGCCGCAGTCTCGATCGACTAGTGTGAGCGTCTGAATTTATAACCTCAGACACAACAAGAGGGGTGTTATAAGTTTAAAGTGTATCTGTGTATATTATGTGTGTCTGTGTGACTTGATTAAGAGCATTCTTAGCTATGATTTAAGACGCTCTTTTCCGACTTTTAGCAATTATGGTCATTCTAGATTAAGTGTGCATCCATGGTTAGCTTAAATTATAAAAATGGTGTAATAACAAAATTGAATGTTTTATCTAGGAAACCCATGAGACCGAAACAAGATTAAGCACATTTCGCTCGATAGTTTTTTTTTTTATCAAAGTAGCACTGATTTGCGCTTTTATCTCTGTTTTTTGGATTCATTCAATTACCTATTTATTAAATTATGTCTGCGATATCTTGGTATATAGATTTCATAATTATTAAAGAAACCGGTGGGGTATATTTTACATTACAGCTATACTTTTCGAAAGATATGAGAAAAACCCCAAAAATAGAAGTAGCGAAACGCACGACTATGTGTAAGAGCCATGATTTTGCTCCGCTAAATGCGACTTTAATACAATAAACCAAGGATTATGGTCATCTATAGTAATAAGCGTTGCTTAAAAGTAAGAATTTCTCGCCTTAATCAAATCTGTTCAGCCGTTTGAAGATTATCAGCTCTTTTCTCGGGGTAAAAAAAATGCTTTTTAATGACGCTAATTAGGTAAGAATATTAATGAATATTAATTTCTAATCTAATTTTTTCCATCCCTTTTTATGACATTATATCACTAGATAAAAACAAAAGTCTAGTTTCAATGGACATAATACCGAAACAGCTTTTAGTTCCTCGTAGTTTTAAATAGCACTGAATCGGGTTAATGAAAACTTCACTCAATTTAAACAAAGATGAACTTATAATTGGTCTGCAAACTATCAAACTTCGAAATAGTGTTTAGCTAATCGATTTTATGGAAATCATTTAGCTCTTTAAAGTTACTGTACTGTACTTTATTTTAGTTATAATATGTATAAATTGTTTTTTTTAAAGCCTGTTTAAATATAAATTAATAAAACCTGAAATAATAGAGCTGATAATCTTAAAACAACAACAACAACAACAACCAACAACCAACCAACAATAACAACAGCCAACAGATTTTTATAAATAATAACTATAAGGACACTCTTGATCAAGTCACCTTTCAAACGAAGAAATCCATATAAAAATCGGGTGATGATGTTGTCCGCGTGGTGTCCGACGATGGCGACTAATCGGGCGAAAAATCGGGTAAGCAGTTTATGAGCCACAATTTCACAGACAGACACACACGTCAAACTTATAAAACTCCTCTTTTTGCATCGGGAGTTAAAATTTACGTAAAACTCTGTTATTTAAAATATTATTCAGTTAATTGATTAAGAACAAAATATGATTTAACCAGCGAGCTAATTCTCAGTCGTCGTAAATAATATCTATAGCATGCCGAACTTTTATTAATGTGACGGGAGCAGAAACAATGTCGATATGACGATTGCTCTAGAATCAGCCCGCTATAATAAAATATGTATGTAAACTACTTAAATAGGTACTATGGAATACACTATTCTAAACTTTTTTTACATAATTGCGGTGTTTTTAGATAGTAAAATTAAACTTGCTAAATATTATGTGATTTTTCACGTATGACAATTGACAATTAATATTTTTCTCTGTCAGCTACAATTTTACAAAAATACTCTAAATACTAACTATTCAAATGTCTTTGTGCCGCAGAGAAGTTATTTATACAAGGCCTGAATTTTACTTAAGCTCTTAATCAATTTTAATGAAGATAATGCCTAAATAGCTAGTATATTAAAATTTAATTTCACTCTAATAATTTTTACTTTCAGAGTTTAACTTAAGTGAAGAAAATGTTTTAAAAGTCACTCAACTATTCTAAATTATGTTCTCAAACTATTTACAATATTTCACATTCTTTCCGCTACAAGAATTTCAAAAGAAATACCAGTATCATACACTTTGAGTTGAAAATTGTTTCACTAGAAGACGCTTTGTAATATTTCACCTCATCTTGAGTTGGAGGCGAGTATGATGCTTCGGAAACCAGCCTGTTAGGACAAGGTAGCATCTCCGAAGGAATCTCTACTAGCTTCCTCCTATACTGCACTTTAACATCTCCATTCTCCTGATCCTGCATCTCATCATATGTCTTATCATCCACGATTTCTTCATCATCTTCATAGTCTGTATCCTTCTTCAAAGCAAAGCCGGTTTTCGGTTGTCGGTCTGTAACTTTTTCTATATTTAAAGTCCCTAAGTTGGATTGGAGTTTGGTATCCATGATGCAGTTTAGGCGACTGATAGAGTATTTAAGGCGTTTGCTGCGAGTCTCGTTGCGTAGTTTTTGAAGCCAGGAGATGCGGCAGTCACAAGTTAATTTGTTACCTGTGGACAATATAAGTCTCGTTAGTTTCATCCAAAGACGTAAAGACAAAAAAGGTGATGTGTTTAAAAAGGAAGGCGATGTTTTTAAAAAGGAAAGTGTTGTTTTAAAGGAAAAGTGATGTATTTTAAAAGAAGTGCGGTGTGTTTAAATAGGAAGGTGGTGTGTTTATAAATCAAGGTGGAATTTCAAAAAGAAAGTAATGTGTTTAATAAGAAAGATGATGGTATAACGTTTGAAAAGTATGGTACCACCTACAGTCTAAACGCCTCAAATGATTTTGATGTTGACGACAAGAGAGTTATTGATAAGTTTTTTGGGATTGGGGATGATTACTGGGCAGGTGACGTCATTTAACCAAACGCAAGTACTCTTAAGACATAAAAAAATATAGTTTGTGATAAAGTAATAAAATGTTTCATAAAAGAATTTACTGCATAACCCGCTTCCCGTATAAACAAATCCGACTGAATTAACCGCTACAAAGAACTGTAAATCAAAACACGTAAAGATAACAATAGTTTTGTGCAAAATGAAGCATCTCTCAACAAAATATACAGTCCATTAAAATGTCACAATGGTAGAACATTACATAGGCAAAGGCAGTAAGGGAACTTTTGATATTATTATAGTAGTTCATAGGGGCATTTCATCACGGGGCGACGCGATATCGATTCAAATGTCAGTCGCGAACAAAACTGTGCTTTATTGCGTTTTAATGAAGAATGGTTTAGTTCACGATTGCATGCAGGTTGAACGATCGATCGATTTTTAAGCCTGTGGAGCTGAATTGTACTTTATCGTGTACCTTATTGCGTGTGCTTTATTTGAAGTATCCTGTTCGTGAAACAATACCCATAGAAATGTTACACTACGTCCACGCAGTACATACATTTCAGTGTTCTAATTTAAAGGTGTTGGCAACTGTCAAAGTGCTGCTAGCATAGATTTGCATTTGTTGTGAGGTAGTGTTTTTTTTTTATTATGACATTGAACTGTCTTTGACATTTGGTATTTTCCAATAAAAGCTTTAGTAGCGCAGTGTCTAAATAGTTTCTACCAGCCAATCCCTTATTGTACAAACCTATAAAATAAATAAATAAACTGCAACTTTGTACCATACAATTTAGTTATTAAAGTTAAAATATTATAGGCATGAAGCATTTGGGAAGATGGCCAGACGATCAAGTATTTTGTTTCCATGTAAAGTCAATTCCGTGCGTATTAAGTGAAATGCAAACGAGCTCGTTCTTACTGTTTGCACTGTGTCGCAAAACTAGGAAAAGGCCTGATTCATAGTGCGCCGCGTTAACTAATATTCATGTCCGGTAGGTCGGCTTTCTCATTGTTTATTTAACTCCAAATTTGAGGAACTGGCCTGTTCTAGACCTAAGTTCAGAGTTATGAAGGTCACGGATATTTGTGTGGTAGCCACAGAACTTTATGGCAAAGAGCTCACGGCTTGAGAATATCCGAGATTTACACTCAGTAGCGTTGTTTTTATTTAGTAGAAAAACTTTGGCGAAGTAAAAACGATCATTAAGTCTGCAGAAAATTAATGAATGTTTCATAACATGGTTATTCCATGAAAACCATTTTGTACCATTATAATATTTCTACTAGGAATGTCGGAATGTGTTACGAAATTTAATATAAATATTTCTAGTCTTCATTCACTGCAGTTATATTGTAATGCAATTTTTTTAATAAATTATTATTATTACTGCTTCAAAATTTGTCTGAAAAAGATTGATTTTTGTACGAGTAATATAACTCGCCTTTTTGTAATGATTATAGAAGTGTCAATAATGTTCTTAGATTGTATTAAGGTATTTTACATTGTTGGCTATGTTGAACGTGTCGATATATAAATCACCAAATTAATGTGATATTGGCAATCAATTCCATCTGCTCAACGGCCATAGATTTAATGGTAAATCGGCCGTTTAATGGCAATATCTTATGGACTGCGAACATTGGGGTAAATTACCCGAATCGGAACAAATTGAGGAAATGAAAAAAGTCGGATCAGAGAGGAAATGATAATTAACTTCGCACAGATGGATGGATTGAATTACTTTTTGCAGCGGTTGGTAGGATTTGTATGGATAACTAATTGGTTAAATAATAAAACAAACATATAAATATACCTAGGTACTCATATTATGTGTCACGTATATTTTGACAAGAAACTGATATAAATAAATATCTGTGACATTATGGCCTATACTCTGGCTATCTGAATATATATGTATATATTATTCTGACTATATATATATATATATATATCTTGACTATATTCTGGCTTCATCCATAGTTATGTGGTAGGTTTAAGTAGGTACTGTATTCCAGGTTTCACTTTTCTTCTACGTTCTGAATCGGTATCATTAAGGTATTGACAATGTTCTAAATAACATAGAAATGTATTCTTGCTTACAGTACACACTCACCCCATTCCCGCGAGTACGATGTGTTGAGCCGCATAATAAACTACACAAGAGCTAATCAAAATAGATAGATCCAAGAACCAAGAGATAGCTCAGGTTCCTCGGAAACTATTCAAACGGAGCCAACAGACTCACTAATTAGTTGGTATAGAAATAACTAGATGTTCATCGATTCATCGTTCAAAGTAAGTTCGTTTCTATCAAGCGAGGATGTAAAAAGTTGCGAGCCGTCGCAAATTAATAAAGAATTGCAAAGCTGAACCAACAGAGATAAATCAAAAACAAAGTTACAAACAACTCACCGTCGAGAGAGATTAAGGCGTAATTTGACTTCATGTTTTCCAAAACATTGTGGACCGCTTCCTGCTTGAGAGTCTCCAAGTTGTTATTCCTCAGATCCAGAACGTTCAACTTCTGAATATCAGCCAACACGCCGTCGTCTAATGTCCCCAACTTATTATCTGACAAAGAAAGTTTCCGCAGCTGAGTCAATCCGCCAAAACCCCGCTCCGATATAAATTCTATTTCGTTACCGTCCAGGTAAAGTTCCTGCAGACTCCAAAGTTCCGCAAACGCCAAGTCCCCTATCATTGTTAATTTATTGTTTCTCATATCAAGCGTTATCAGATTAGACAGCCCCTGGAAGTTCTCTCTAATGACAACAGTCAGTAAATTATTATCGAGATCCAACTTAATGAGGTTGTTCAAATGCTTGAAACATCCGTCGTGCAATACGCCCAAATTGTTCTTCGACAGGTGTAACCTTTGCAAATTCGGTAGGACGTAGAATACGTCCCGTTTCAATTCGGATATCTGATTTTCCACTAAGCTGACGTTTGACAGCATTATCAGATGAGCGAACGACATTTTTTCAAGTTTCGCTATTTTGTTCTTCGGTAATGTTATTTCACGAAGCGTCGTCGAATTCGTGAACGCGAAGGAGGGTATGCCATATATGTTAGCGTATTGTATGTTGAGGTATTGTAGGCGTTCAAGGCGGACGATAACTTTGGCGGGGATGAACGTCAGCCCTCCGTCAGCTCTGACATTAAATGTGAGCCTCTCTATTTTCGGTTGGGAATAGAAATTGGACCAGAACGGATCATCTTCAGCTATGCCACCGTTGAACACCCAGCAGTCCGCCTTAGTGGCCGTTTTGATTTTGATGCTTTCGCAGTAGCAGTGAACTTTGGAGCCTCGGTCTTGTATGTCGCAGATGTTAACGTAGTGCGAGTGTATGCTTTTGTCATTTTTCCATCTTCTCTTGTCGTTTTGTCTGCTTTCTGTGACGTTTATTTCAACTGTCGCGAAGGCGATCATTAGGATCAAGTACTTAAGGTCCATCTTGCTTCACATCGGGCCGAGTTTTATCTGCAACAAAGGAGAAGGCGTTTAGCTACTTCTTTTGTTTTGTCAGTCCGTACATTAGCGAAGTTGCTGATTAGATTGTATTGTCATGAGGTGCCGTTACCGAGGCGCGTAATTGACTCCTCGGTCATTTGAAAACAAAAGTAAGGAAAAGTCAGCGAATAAACGGTTATACTTAGCAGAGTGAAAATAGGGACGAGTAACTCTCAGAACAAACTTTCTTAAGATAGGCATCAGTACATTGCCCTAAAATAATAAACTGATATTATTATTCATAGTCCTACAAACACTTTGTAAAGTAATTATCAGCAAAATATTCATGAGTATTTTTGATTCTAGGTATTCATTTAGCGTCTAAAATCCTTGGCTGTGAATATGTAAATTTTCCATCAAAACAAAGTAGTCAAATAACTAATAATAAATTAATTTTTATACAAACTATAATAATATATAAATTAAAATAAAATAATGGATAAGGTCTTACATTAAATAATCACTTAGGTAAATTTAGCGGTAAATAATCAATAATCAGTATTTAAGAATGCTTCTGTATTAAAAGTGAGTTAAAGCATACTTTGTGCCTATTCACCAGTTGGTAAACGGTTCAAATAACAGCTATAGATTCAATTTGGCTTCTGTCCAACTAGCATGTAACTGGTACAATAAAATTGTATAATCTCTGAGTCTGACACAAATAAAATAAATAAAAAGTTTAAGTGCACTGCAGCAATGTAAAATATTTACTTATCTACTATTCTTAGTTTTTTTTTTATGATACTGGGTGACGAGACGAGCGAAGTTGCTCGCCTGATAGCCATCAGGCGAGCAACTTCGCTTCATTCGCTTGCCCATAACAGCTCAACGTCACTCAGAATTATGAACTTCAACAGTTCAAAACCCTGGATGGTAATGCACTGCGCTCGTCACTCCGAGATATATGTTAAGATGTCAAATTTCTGTGTGCCCTGTAATTTCGCTAGAAACATTGCCCTTCAAAAAAGTTAGTACTTTTATTAACTAAAATCGCAACTTTTTTGTATAATATGCTTGCGTTGACCACCACCTCGCCAGAAAAACAATTCAGTCTATCGAAATCGACACCGCTTCATGGTTGTTATTCCGAAAATCCGTACGATGCGCTTTCATTCCACTTTTATTGTGTAACTGATAATATGTGGAATGCGCTGCCGGAATGGGTGTTCCCTAAATCTGGGTGTCGTCAAATCACGACTAAATCATTATTATTATTGTTATCGTGCATTTTAAAATTTTCAAAGATATAAAGTGATCGTTTATTCTTGTAACATCAAAGCTGTACGAATAAAGAGAATACCTAATCTGATGAAAGTTCAATAAAGTTTTCATATTGATTTTAACAAATTTTCATACTTAAAAAAACAATTAGTACAATTACTTTCTTGTTCAGCTTTTATGTATAAAAACTGATTTTAATCAAAATATATATTTAACTAAACATTTGTTGTTATTTTCTTAATTTTGGATTTTTTGTTATTTGTATAGCATAAATTTGGCATAAGGACTTTAAATATATCTTTAGAAGTTTATGTACATAAAACTTAATTTTTCCTAAAAAAATTGCAAGTTGAAGTGGCAATAAATATGCAGGCCACATCGCTCGAAGAAAAGATAACCCATGGGGAAAAAAGTTCTTGAGTTTTGAAGAAACCATGAAACGGAATATGCAGCGTAGGCAGGCCTCCCGAGAGACTAGAGAGACTGACGACATTGTGAGAGTCGCGGACATGCAATGGCAGGCTGTCGTTCAGTATAGAGTTCTAAGGAGGCCTATGTTCAGCAATGGACGTCTTCTGGCTGATGATAATGATAACACAATATCTTTAAAATAGTTGAAATGCGCTAACGAAATAACGCACGTTATGATAACGTAACGATAGTGGACGCACGAAGGATGGCCTCTTAAACCCTCTCTATTCCTAACCATTAAACTAATTCCTCATAATCTTTACACGTACTCGTCAATTAGTTAAATTGAGGCGTCCAATCGTACAATGATAGTTTTAATTTTCTTTTATTGTTCCTTTTGTCTCGCCTGCATCCTGTCTAAATGAAAGTCAATTAGTCTCTAATTAAGACCTTTGATATCAGGCTCTGTTAATAAAGGAGTTCGTTTTGAGGGCTTGGAAATTATTTCGTAGAGACCAATAAGTTTGTGACTAGTTTACTTTTGTAAGTTACTTTACTGAGTAAATATACAGGAGTACGTTCAGAGGATGCGTCAGAGCGCACCCAGAGTGCAACGTCCCTTGCATCCGGTATAAAATCTATCGTGTGTCTAATCAACCTATTTTCCAATTAATTCGTTTAATTTCGTACTGGTATTGAATACTAATTTTGAAATAACGCCCATTTTTTTTTCTTCTTCTAATACTCACTCTGTGATTATTTTTTTCTTCAAAAATTTACAAAAGAGATTGCTCTGGCTGGGAGCGCGTCTTTAATTTTGGTGATCTTGTACTAACACTTAGGCTAGCTATGCCACGAGTGACATACTAATAGTGATCCATCCAAAGAATGACTGAAATAAGGGATCACTAGCTAAGGGCCAATGTAACATGACAAGGATCTACCGATCTACCAAAAATCCACACTAATATTGTATATAATAAATGCGAAGGAAACTCTGTCTCTTTGCTACATAATCACGGCTAAAAGGCTTAACCGATCACGTTAAAATTTTGCGAGGTAATAGTATGTATCATGAGAACGGACATAGGCTATTTTTTTTCTGAAGAAATCGCGGGCGAAGTCGCTGTTATAGCTAGTATTCTATAATTCCCCTCGCAAAAAAAGTGTCAATTATTGAAAAAAAAAATTGCTACTGGATCATTATCTTAAATAGTAAGGATTGAGCAAATAAACTTTACCAATGGTGCTAACTCATTGTTGCCAACAAGATAGTATACCGCGCACTAGTATGAAGTCAGTTGATGGCCGGCTTTGTTAGTGCTCGGTTGCGCGTCACGAGCATTATGTAAGCACGTATAGGCACGCTCACTGAAGTGAGAATTTTTTTCCCTTCTCTTTTCTGTGGGCACGCTACATTAGTTGAAATTTCGATTAACCACGCCCATTTTCTGTACGAGAATGTTTTATTGACATACAATCTTTGGATTATCCTCCAAATATTTAGCTCTATGTACCTACTTAACTGGCCAAAAACACTTAAAATTTCACTTACAAAATGCGAGTATAGAGAATTTGAAATAAACAAATAACTCAAACTGCATTTTCCGCAGAGCAGTAACATTTCATGAAATGGTAATTAGACAGTCACTCGACTATAAAACAGTGTCATTTATCACACACTGCAGTAAAATGTAAACATAAAGCATAACTTAGGGGGCGTTATTTCAAGTAAATGTGCAACATTAAATTTCATTTAGCCGTATAACGACCCTAGTGAGTTATGTAACTGAAATGTATGGTAAAAGTACCCAACTATACTTTTATATTATTTTATTGATAATGTACAGTCTTTTAATTTACTTTTTTTCCTCGGAGTCACTAATCTTGTAACATTTTCCCGCAACGAAAAGTAGTACCTATCCTATACTCAGTTTTACTAAAAACGAAACGGAGTAACTAAGTGTACATAGTTACACATAATAAAATATAGAATTTTTAGAGAAGGTTCCCAAAAATTCGGACGGATGGGCGGACAAACGGACGGACAGACAGACAGACAGAACGAATTTATAAGGGTTCCTTGTTGGGCTACGGAACCCTAAAAACGAGGTGTACCCATATGACACTGTGAGTTAAAATTTATTTTATGACATCACTACTCTAGCTCGTCTTTAGCTAGAGCTGCTTGAAAAATAAGCATCACGCCTTTCTCTGGTGTATCTTTCCGTTGGTGTATCTGGTGCCGCTTTGATAGATAGATAAACACTTCAAACACTGCTGTATTCCGGATTGAAGGGCAATGTTTCCAGCGAAATTACAGGGCTCACAGAGATTTGACATCTTATATCTCGGGGTAATGAGTGCAGTGCATTGCCATCCAGGGATTTGAACTGTTGAAGTTCAAAATTCTTAGTTGTGTTGAGCTGTTATGTGCAAGCGTGACTGGCTGATGGCCTGATGGCTCTTCTCCATTTTTCCATCTGCGCCATCAGGCGAGCGGCTTCGCTCGTCTCGTCACTTTGTATCATAAAAAAAAACTTCACTGTTCACACCACAAATTACGTACATACGATAAACAGCTTAAAAAACTAGTGCAACAGTCGGCAGCCTTATCAATATGAGTGATCTCTTCTAGACGTAGTTTGGAGTCACACCTCTCCGTGATACTGTAATACTAAGAATTATGTTAAATACCATCGAAGTTAATGACAGAACTGTGATCAAACTGTAAAGGTCAGTGTCCATACAAGTCTAAGGAATAACAAGTTCAGAACAAAAAAATACTGCTAGTATCTTTCTACGCTTGGCCATAATTTATACACACAAAGTGGACAGTGTATTTTTACATCAAGTAACCTTAGATACAACTTATTTCAATAATAAAAATGATCTGTAATAAAATCTATTTTATTTTATATTTTATAGATATCACGGGTCTAGGCCGGATAATTTTATTGAGAGGCATGGGTGAGGCCGCAGCCTACACCCAGAAGCATTGTTAAATATAAAATACAATTTTGGAATATATTTTGGGCTATTGCGGTCAGTAATTCTTGATGGTGTTATGTTGTTGAGCTATCTATGGTGTGTGAGGTACGGTACCCGCCAATTATCTAATTATGCGCCAATCGAAATATTGTGGTGATGACTTACCATCCACTAAATCACTCCCCCCTACCCCCCCATAATAATGGCTGCCCTATATTGGCGCCGAAGAGGCAACATTGCACTTTCACTAAACGATACTCGCGGTTTTATGTTTAGTTAGTTTAGACAAGGCCCAGAAGTGTCCAGAAGAATTGTAGTGAATTTGAATTTTAAAGTGAATCTTTTATTTATATTTTTTATCGTGAATAAGCCCATAATAAAGAAATAATAACGTTTGATCACCAACTTGCCTTAGTAAGCGAGTATATCCACTACTAACACCCATAACTCCGCGTCAGTAAGTAATTAAGTCTGTGCATAGTGCATACCCTGTAGGTGTGAACATCCTTTTGACTAACAGACTGTGTAACCGCCCAGCTCGAGGGATGATCGCCTAATAAATTTTACACAACCACGAACAATGCTGTTGTACCCAAACAAGCCACTTTCAACCTTCCCTTGTAAATTTCAAAGTTGATTGCTGTTTACTTTCAAACTTTAGCGTAGTATTCTAGTAAACAGAAGAATAATTCATGAGTACGGAGTACAGCTTATAAAGGTGCGAGCGATAAACTAGTTAAATACAGGTCACAGCGCATTAAAGCAGCTATACATCAACTTGGCACCGTGTAAGCTTTAAATTTCATTCCAGCGTCAACAAGTCGTCTTTTTAGCAGTTTGATATTGACATTAATTATTTTTGCTACAAAAAACTGTACAAGGTACTGTACAACATTTTGTAGTTCATAAATACTCCCATCAGCTATTAGAGGAGAGTGATAATATGAGTACTATTTGACCACGCGGCATTCAACAGTGTAGCTAACACGAAAACATGCCGCAGCGGACTCGGCTTAACAGATACAATCAGTGTCGAGTGGGTCCATCATCATCATCAGCCAGAAGACGTCCACTGCTGAACATAGGCCTCCCCCTTTAACCTCCACACTGAACGACATCCTGCCATCTGCATCCACTGGATGCCCGCGACTCTCACAATGTCGTCGGTCCATCTAGTGGGAGGCCTACCTACGCTGCGTCTTCCGGTTCGCGGTCTCCACTCAAGAACCTTTCTTGGTCCGTATCGGCATTAATGCTGAAAGTCCAGGACTACCAGCGCTGGAAAACGTGTAATCAGACGGTTACCGCTATGACTCGTCAACGTAGGTCGACAAGCTTAGTGTTTGTAATAACGTGGGACAGACTACTGACAAGCTGACCGTAGGTGATCTAAAGTTTACGACGCGTAGAAATACGCGTTATCTGCTTTAATTTGCAAATACATGGCTGCCACGTCTAGCATTGAGTTCACAAAAAGTGTTCTGAGTTTTTACCTATATGACTTTATATAGGTACATTTTATAAATACCTACCTATCATTGAAATCCTATGTCCTTTATCACTGTTTTATTTATATTGCAATAAAATGTAGACTAAATATACATATTACCATAATAGGGGTTTAGTCTACTTTTGGATCGGGCATTTTTGAGCATTGATTAACCCGCACCCGAAATCCATATTTTTAAATATCTTTGACTATTAACTTACATTTTTCAATATTTTACTTTATGTTGGTGTTGAGTTGATGTTGAGCTACTGTAATGCCCTTAGACCAGCCGGAGTTAAAAGTTTCGGCCCGAATGGGTTGATAACAATGTAGCACAAAGAGAATGTTACGAGATAGCTTATATTTTATGTACGAGAGGTCAGCGACGTAAATGGTTGCAAACGTGCAAACGTTTTATGATCTTACAATTTTATTCCTGCCTTCCACTGCTACGCTAACAACTTACTAACAGACTCTTTTTAGACTTGTAAAGGACATAGCGTTTAGTATAAATGACAGTTACTGTCTGACTTACATTTTATGGCTCTGAAAGATGCTGAGACTTTCCCTCTTTACTCTGGTATATTTCGACCAAAAATTTGTCATTGTGATGGACGATGTAAGGCGTTTTATGTAATTCTTTGCCATGAGTGAGCGTGCTAGGATCCGTTGGATTGACCCGTATATCAAAATCATCAGCAAAAATGCTTAAATCGTTTTTTTAAGCACGGTATTTAATGTGTCCATGATTTGAAGAAAGTTGACGAAAATTAAAATGTACGACCTGAATATAATAAGAGCCAGTTTTTTTGGTTGTCTACTCTAATTTCTTGTAGATATATGTGCGTACAATAATTATATCAATTGCAAAGAGGTTTAATAACGTTTTTCCAATAAAAGAGGCGAATTTATAGAGGTTATATTAGAATTAGTAGACAAATATAATTGACATTTCTACATGGTGTCTTATAATCGGCTCATAGTATAGTCATCTGTATATTTTTTAAGTTTGGTTGCTAGGCCACGTTTTAAGTAAATGTGAAAGTTACCCCAAAATATTGGAGTGTACTTTTCGGTGAAAATAATAATATATGTATATTTTTGCGTAGATATGCAATGTCTAAAGTACTATAACACACTTTGAAGGCAGCTATAAGCATGGACTTACGTATGCGGGCCTCAGCTTCACTTTGGGCCATATTTTTGCATTTTAAATATTTACTATAAGTGGCAAAGTTTATTGGTATCACCATCATCACCATAATTTCAGCCATAGGACGTCCACTGCTGGACATAGGCCTCCCCCATCGATCTCTAAAAGGGCCGGTCGGAAGCTGCCTGCATCCAGCGTTTCCCTGCTATCTTATTTAGGTCGTCTGTCCATCTTGGACGTCGTTTGTTGGTATATTGGTTTGTTGATTTTTCCTCGTAATAAAAAAATAAATAATAAAAATATCTGTGTCACTTACGAATAAAAAAAGGCTTAGCAAAACTCATAATTTACCCGAAGAGTTTATTTTGTTTCGCAAGAGTTACAGATCTAAGAAATTAACAGTAAGCTCCTTAAAAAGATGGGTTTTATCTTTCACGGCGTTCGGAGATTATTTTCCGTAATTTTCGGAGACATCGGTTTATGAAGTAGAGAAAGGTTTTATTATACGCCAAACAGGTGATTTCCGGTCTGAAAACAAAAATGTATCTCACACTGCTTATTTTCAACTGACTGAAAGTTTACGCGTGAAACAGTGCAATGGTGTGAAATTTTCATTCTCAGTTTTGGAGTGGTTTTCGTAATAATTTTATTTCAAAGTATTTTATACTCATGCTTTTTTTGTAATAAATATTGTGATCTTAAGAACATGGTTTCCACCACTGCTACACCCGCTCGTACATAATATATTATATAAAAAAAAAAATCATTAAGAATAAAAAATACGATTGTGCATTAGCTTTAAAATAACATCGCAAATGATTCAAAGCATGTAGTTGATTTTTTATCCAAGAAAAGTAGTAACAGGTTTTTTTTCGCAATCTTCCTGCAATTTTACTCTAAAGATTATGCCATATTTCAATGCTTCAATAATGTTGAAAATGGACTAACATAGAAAGGCAGTAGTTAACTGGCTCTGCTTTACGGCAATCAGTAAAATAATACTAAAATAAAAAAATAAATATCTGGGATATTTTTGCACACACGTTCATCTGACCTCAAACTAAGCAATGCTTGTAATATGGCTGCCAGAGACTGATATACGTACATATATATATTTTTAAATACATACTTAAATAGATATTAACACCCAGACATAGAACAAACACAAATGTTCGTCACACAAATGTTTGTCCTAGACGGGAATCGAACCCACGCCCCCAAGCACAGAAGTTAGGTTCACTACCAACTGAGCCACCGGGGCAGTCGCATACTTGTTACTCCACGTGGTCTCCCTAGCTTTTGCTTGCGAAGCAATTACCCATTGCGAACTCATTTTGAAAATAATGATTTTAATTAAACCGGACAAAACGTATTGGTGGCGCTTTAATTTGTGATGTCACGAATGCAATGGTGACAAAACAACAGTAACCCGCTTCATATGTACTGACGTTTATTGCGTCATAATTAAGTGTAAGGGCCAGACCAAAATTTTTTTTGCTACGCAATAAATCTATGGTAAGGGCCATTTTCATTGTAATTCACATTTACATTGACTAAATTGATAGGTTCAAGACAGTACACACTCTGATCCTGACCTTTTATTATATACCTACTACATCCTACGTCAGGCCCTGGATGATTAACCACGGAACACGAAATCGAGGAACCAAAAAAAATATAGGTGTAAGTGAAATCTACGGTCGTACTGGAGTTTTGTCACTACCAGGCATGACGCAGTTATTTATAGTTTTTATACTCTACTAGCTGCGCCCCGCGGTTTCACCCGGGTGGTGATGATGATGACGATGAAAGATGTTTGTGTTAATGCAGGACATAAGCAATGTATATTCCAAATTTCATCCAAATCCATTCAGCCGTTTCTGCGTTATTGAGTAACAAACATCCATCCGTCCATCCAAACTTTCACATTATATGATATTAGTGTGATTAGTGTGACGTGAACGTCAGCGCTATCACACTAATCACACTAGATTAGTGTGATAGCGCTGACGTTAGTCGTTGACGTCGGTTACGTCTAGCATATATTTCTGGATCCATGTCCCTATTCATCAGCGTCGCTGTGTTTTAAAGATTGCATGTATATTCGTATGCACGGTTGGCGTCAATGACCGACGTCCTTTCCACTTATTTATTGCTTAAGATAAATTCTTCGTATAAGGTAACAGAACTGAGTTTCAAACTCTGAAGTTTTGAGAAAACAGAGCTGTGTTGTCTTCGCTGCTTAGTGTTATTGTTATACCCGTCAGATGCATAAAATACAATTCCAGCTATACATCTGGGGTAAATAAAGTCTCATTTGACTTGCAACCCTGGTAAATTTAATATGCTAGTGAATACGGTGGTGCCACGCATTTCGTGTTACTGCTAAAGTCAGCGTTATTTTTATTGTCAAATTTATCATCTATGGTGCAACCAAGCTTTAGTTCAGGTAAAATGTTGCAAGCTGAATTTAGAAACAGTTTCTTCTTACCGATTTTGCCGAAATTCTGCTTACACTGTGTTTTGTGACAATACAATATGCAATACCCAATAATGTTATATATACTAAATTGGCTACCAAAATAAAATAAAAACATTTAACTCAAAATTAAAAGCATATAAATTAAATTCTGATTTTAGGAAATAAAAACATTTAACTCAAAATTAAAAGCATATAAATTAAATCCTGATTCCTAATTTATTTATTTAAAAAGCTAGTTCACATTTTTTTTATATTAAAACAAAGCCTTGGCATTTAATTTAAATTTAAGAATAGGGGTAATAAATAAATTAAACAAACTAATTCTTCAGACTCATAATTATAACTTTTTGGTTATACTTAGGTAATATAAAATGTGTATCCTTCTCTTATTTATATTGTGTCGTTCATACATAAAATATAAAAAAAAATGGGGGTTAGCATTTTACTGAGATTTCTCGGTACATTTCAACGAGAACTGTCAAATGACGAGTCCCATAGCTTATTCGTCAAGCCCGATCCCCAGGGGCCTTACTGTCGACTTACGACCCTGAGATATCCGGAATCATTGCGAGCAGTATTTCAGAACGATAAAGCTAATATTTTTTGGGGGTAGGTTTCGGTAGATAATGTCGATCAAAACGGTTTAAAAGGAAGTAGGATTTTTATTTGATAGCTGTTAATATTAGATAGTTTTTTAAGTGCCTTTATTAGCTATACATTTTTTTTATTGTTTACATTTAAGAATTTCAAATTAATTTAAATCAAGTTACAATATACATTAATGAAATATATTAAAACCTTAAACTACTAAAAATAATAACTACAAAGAAAAACATATTTTAGTCTTTTAGAATTTACAATAATTTTATAAAGTTACAGTATAATATAAAGTATACTGTACCTTGATAAAATGATTGGAATAAAATGAAAACCTGAATCACCAAAATGTTATTTACCTATACAAAAAAAACAATAATTTAATCAAGTCACATTATAAATTAATGAAATAAAATGAAAACCTAAAACTACTTAAAAAAATTAAGAATAGATAAAATTAAATTAAAAAAAACATCCTGGTGGAAGGAAAAGTGGATTAGAATGCTGGCAGCTTACCATGTTAAATGGCAATGCTTATTTTTTGGCCAAAGTATGCGTTTATCCAAAATAGGTTTTTATGTAAATACATTAGTTATTAAATTACTATTTCTAGGGCGAAAATTAAATCATTTGAAGCTCTAATTTAGAGTCTAAACGAATGTGGAATGTCTACATACGATAGTGGTGAAGCCGGAATCGCTCTGGCAAGTGACTTATATAGCGCCTAGAAAACTATTTTTTTGTTACTCGATCATGTACCTAAATATAAAGAATGCTGTATTAAAGTATTAGTTCTGGGTCTAGGTGTTAGTAGTTTGTATTTATATATTGTACTACTTGCACCCCCGGTTTCAACCGCACAAGCGGACTCGAAGTAAAAATATTTTTTACCGGGTTAAAAGTATCCTATGTCATTCCTACTTATCCACATATCATAGGTCAGTGGAAATTGTACACTGTGCAATTCACATAATATTCCTTGCCTCTCACCTGCAAAATTTGAAATGAGCTACCTTCTGTGGTGTTTTCGAGAAGCTACAACATGGGGTTCTTTAAAAGGCGAGTTAATAAATTATTAAAGGGTCGGCAACGTATGTGTGATGCCTATCTGGTATTACAGGTATCCATAGGCGACGGTGATTGCTTATTATTAGGCATTCCATATACTTATTTGCCACTTATGGCATACAAAAAAATCCCTGGCCCTACAACTATCTCTTAGTCGAAAATCTAAAAAGCTGTTGCTTTATTGTAGCGTAAAGATCAAACAAAACAACATACAGACACACATTCGCATTTATTTATTTACGATCAAATGCTAGCTGCGATTACAGCGAAGCCAACACGCAAAGCAAGCCAAAATTAACTATTGTTTTCCGTTGCGCAGAACAGATAAGATTGACACATAATATTTTACATTAGATATTGTCACTTAAAAAACTACACAGGCATCCATCATAAACTTAAATTTAGCATAAAACATATCTATATCTGGATACTGATCAATCAGATCGGTGAGAAGATTAATGGAGCGTTTGTAATAATATAAAATAGTATAAAGTATAGTCTTAATCCAACACAGAGAAATCTAGTGTAACAATTTGATGATAATTAACTTTTACCTTGTGTTGTACCTTTAAATAAAGAAAAAAAGATAAAATATATTTTCAAAGCGAATGCAAAATTTTCCAGCAAAAAAAACTAAGCAATCTAAGGGTGGCGTCGCGGCAGAAGCTGCAGAAGACGCCATTCGGCGCAAGTATGGATCACTTTCAGGTGAATATATAATTGTGCCACTTGGCGTCGAAACTTTTGGTCCGTGGGGTCCATGTACCAAAAAGTTTTTTAATAATAAGAATAAATAAGAGTACCGCTGGTAATAAGAGCTGGCTCTTTCTTAGCGCAGATAATTTCTCTGGCAATTCAACGCGGGAATGCAGCCAGCGTGCTCGGTACTTTACCACACGAACGACATCTTGTTTTTGATTATTCGTTTAAGTGGTTTATTTAAGGCTTTTGTGTGTTTGCTTTATTTCGTATACCTTTATGTACATAAAACTAAATAAAATTAGCATAACAATATAAGAGAATTCAACTGGATAAATCTCTCGTAGATAGAAACAGAACAACTCATCATGTCCTAGTTCAGAACTAGGTGGCGTAATAACATACTCGTAATAAAACTTGTTTCGTAAACTTCGTGTGGTAAAACAAAGTTTGTTATTTTATACACCACTGCGATATTATTGTAAGCAAAACTAGCATTTTGCATAAAAGTGGTTCTAACATTTTTGCGTTGTAAATTTTCCCGTTACTACGCTACGTATATGTTGCAGAGAAAATAACCGGCCAATGACGAGTCAGACTCGTGCACGAAGAGTTCTGTACCACTATCTATAAAAACGGCAAAAAAACGTTTGTTGTATGGGAGACCCCTTAAATATTAATTTTATCCTGTTTTTAAGTATTTGTTGTTATAGCGGCAACATAATCAGGTACATCATCTGTGAAAATTTCCACTAACTATCACGGTTCATGAGATACAGCCTGACAGACAGACAGACAGACAGACAGACAGACAGCTATATGCTATGTCGGGATGGTACATCTCTGAAATTTGGCTAAGTCCACAGAGCTTCGTTCGTTCGAATTTTCCTATAACCATAATTTTCTGAACTATGACTACAATTATATGGCTTTGATTACGGAACCCTACCATATGCGTGTCTAGACACGCTCTTGGCCAATTATTCATGTTGATAATTATTTTACGTAAATTACGAAACTTAACTAAGTACCAACCAATGAACTAAATAATAGGCCACATGCAAAAAAGGGCGAGTTCGACTAAGGACAACGAGCCAGATTTAGGTCCCATGCCAGGCCTGGCTCACTCCGCACTTTAGGTATGAAACTACAAGTAGTCGTCTTGTCGGACTTGGCGTGCCCGCTGCCGCGCGATAAACAGAGAGGCAAATTATAGGTTAATATAGCTGTAGGTAATTAGCTCTCGCACGTCCTGAATTGCACTTTATTGTCTAGTAGCAAGAGTCGCTACTTATTTAAAATTAAATGACTTTAGAGAGGAAATGTTCTCTTCTTGTACTTATACTTATTCTGTGCCCATGCATGCGCACCCGCCGCTCCACCTGTACCTCGTTTGTCTGATCTGAGGTAACCACTATTAGGTCTCCTTATCTGCCGTCACCACGCTTTAACCACGGTTGTCACTCTTCATCATAAATACGTAATAATCGAATTGAATACGTAATTTATTTTATCGAATCAACGAAACACCGCATGTTTCATTCAAATTACAACCGACTATGCGCGTCAAACCGCAAAATCACAGGGTTTATTCGATTGACTCCCATCGAATCCACCATCGATTCGTTGACCATCGCTTAAACCGACCGCTTTCACCAGATTTCCCAGTTAATTGCACGGTAAAAACCGTTCGTCGATACTACAATAGCTTCATTAGTGAACGCCCGGCGAATTTCAATTTGCGTGCGGGAGCTTAAATCGTATGATTATAATTGACAAATCGGTTTTATCTGCAGACTCGGTTATCGGTCGAGATAAATCGGATCGCGGTTTGATGTTCTTGAGTACGTTTATCACATAAGTACCTTATATTCGATGTGACGTACTTATAAATTAATTTTGAGAAGAAAAAAACAACTAGCTGGTCCCCGTGGATTAACCAGCGTGGATTACTCCTTATATCATCAGCTGTCTGCCCGTGAAAGTCTCCGTCAAATCGGTCCAGCAATTTTGGAGTCCATGTACATATTTACATACACACATCGCCTTTTTAGGTTTCCGTGGTACTATAAGGTACCCTTATAAGTTCAATAAACTCCTTCAAATTGTTCTATGACTACCAATTTCTGAACTATAAATGTGACCAGAACTATATGGGTTTGGTTACGGAACTCTACCAAAATGCGTGTCTTGACACGTCTTTATATAATCGCTTCTCGCTCATCGCCGGCGGTGAGACAAGTGCCTTAAACCCCGTTCCAAACGATTTCAATAAACATGTCTAAACTACACGATCTCGCATTCTGAAACCAGCTATCGCTACCAATGTCCAATACCAACACAACACCGAAGCAGTCGGCAGGGAATACCAATACAGGGCGTTAGATACAAGCGTTGTAAAATTTTATTTCTCGTCCGGCAGGTCTCGTGAGATTGTACATTATGAAGGGGCGTTAAACTAGCCATTATAACCGTAGACACTGTTTGGCAAAAACGTCTAGAAAGGGAACTAACATTTAATAATTTTAACACAAATACGACTTCAAAGTTAGTAAATCTCGAACAAAATTATTGCTTTTGCTAATCAACAGGTGCCAAAAAATATGCTGCCAGCATTTTAGCCACTTTTCCCTCCACAGAGGGACTTTTAGATTAGTCCTTTTTTGTGTATATTGTTTTTGATATATTTATTTGTATATAAGTAGGTATAGATTAATTATTTTACAGGTGCCTGTGCAAAATTATTCATACTATTGGATCTGGTTAGGTTAAAAACTACGGAGCCAAAGTTAATAGTTATTTGTGGGACCACCTTGAGTACTTTCTCTTATTATCATCATCCCGAAAACATCCACTGCTCAACATAGGGCTTCGGCTCGAACATCAGAACTTCTGCTACATAGCAAATAAGTAATTAATTAAATAGTACTAAAAAACACGCTAGTGATACATATCGGATTTAATTACATGACCTATATAGCAGAATGAGTGAGTGAGTTTATATCACTACTACCTAAATAGATAAAACAAAGCAGGAACACAATTCCCACTTCATATCAGGCGGAGAAAACTCGATTGGAACTAGTTTCGTACTTCATTAACGTTTCTACCTAGTACGAGTATTATATAACATACATCTATTATTGGACTAGAAGTGTGCGCGTCGAACCACTACTAACGATACCACTCACATCAAAATAGATCCAGACGTTCAGAATTATTAATATATTAATTCAAAATTATTAATATATAAATTTTTATTTACACATGAGAACAAACATGTACTACAAAATAAAACTCCGTCGAGATCACCACCGTGCGGCAGGGTTCCTAAAACACTGGCAGAATTGGCTCGCTGTATGGCAATACTTAATTTTTGTATTTAATTAATAATAATTCTATGGTGAAATTAACAAACCCGCATACTCTTACCCCAAAACCCCCCAAACCCTAAAAACAAAACACTCCTTTTGGGCTCTCTTGTAACAAATAAATTGATAAGTAAAAATATCGGAATATGTGAGTCGAAAGCAATGTTTTTGCCTCAGTATCAAAATAGGTTCTTTTCCGACGGGCTCAAAAGCATGGAATGTACGAGTATGAGCAAATAAAGGGAGAGGGTAATAATCTTGATATCGGGCCGTCTCCAGGGGCACAGAAAACATCCCGGCTGCCACGGGCCGTTTGTGATGCGCCTTACGCGTGTTTTGGACCATCTTTATGTATTTCGGATACAATATAGACTGTTGAAATATGGCCCGAAACACGCAGACTGCTTTAGACTTGGTCTGTTTTAGTAGATTTAGATTGAGTACATAGTTATGGTGGAAACGATTCTGACTTTGCCGCTACTTTTCATTATGATTTTGATATTTTGCATCTGCACATAATCACTATTGCTCTGTATTTATACTGTTAAGCCATGTTATTTGCTCACTCACATCGGTCGAAGAACCGATAACCGATGGGGAAGAAAGGTTCTCAAATGGAGACCACGAACCGGAAGACGCAGTGTAGGTAGGCCTCCCACTAGATGGACCGACGACATCGTGAGAGTCGCGGGCATCCAGTGGATGCAGATGGCAGGTTGTCGTTCAGTGTGGAGGTTAAAGGGGGAGGCCTATGTTCACCAGGGGTCGTCTTATGGCTGATGATGATGATGATGATTTGCTCACTGTTTCACAATGATGGAATCGAACAAAATAGCGTGTCATGAACAGTTGTTAACTGTGTAATGTGTATGTCTTGCCATTATGAGCGCCTAATAAAAAAACCGTTATCTGCTTACCCAGACATAGAACAAACAATTAATGTTCATCACATGAATGTTTGCCCTAGGTGGGAATCGAACCCACGCCCCCAAGTGCAGAAGGTAGGTTAACTACCAACTGAGCCACCGGGGCAGTCAATTTGAAGTCAATAAGATTGGCAGTTGTTACACTAATGTAATGTTATTCTATTCTATGTATTCCATGTTAAATCTGGAGCGAATAGTCCTATTTAAATGTCACTTAACTTCTAATTTCGCCGATCAGTTGCGACTAGTTGGAAGAGCCACGTCATGAACACTACAGTATAATTGAGTCAGAGTGGCTCGTTCGTGAAATCCCCAATGGACATAAATTAACTTTTTAACCCCAAACAGAAACTTAACGTAATTAACTGTCACAGCATTTAACAGCTCGCATGCAGTTTTAAAAACCACATTTGTTTTAATTAAACTAGATATACTTACTATCATTATAGTTGTGATGGTATTTTATCCGGTCACTTTTCATGTGGTTCCGGCCACTTGTATAATCAGATTTTTTTTAATGGAAGTGACCCACCCGAAAAAACATGCAATGATTCACGAAAAAGTGTCCAGAATACATTATATGTAAATATAGGTACTTATAAATACTGACAAACTAATTTAAACCCAATGCAGATAAAACAATGTCCAATTTACTTAGGAATATATGTACTTACATTAAAAAAAACTATGTAAATACATATATTTTTTTAATCTACATTTATTCAAAAATCAATAAAATATCAATAAATAACAACAACTTTTCTTTTAAAAAGTTTACTTAATTTTTTTTATGCGTTTAATTTGGTTGTCTGAAAACGCGAGTTAAATAGATATAGATAAAATTTATTGCCGAAATAATCTATATCCTGGATTAATACATACCTATGCTACTTAGTTAATTCGGAATAACGTGTGGTTTTTGTAGCACGCACCCGCGACATGAGCTAGTGGAGAAATACTTGTTAATTAAAATAAAATGGCCGGAAGCTCTCTGTATTCCTATCAGCCTATACGGCTTAACCAATATCCGCCTATCCGGCTAAACCAATATTCGCCGAACTCCAACCACTAGCACTAAATTAAAATTATGTACTTATGAAAAGTATCGTGCGTAAAATGAAGGGGAAGTTATCTACGATACACCATCAATCAAAATGGCTAATTAATTACAGAACATGATAAATTTTACCCTCGCCTTAATTATTTGAATAAATTGACGTTTGACTATAAGAGCCCGCTTTCCGATGCAACTATCTGGCTTTCCATTTTTTAACATTTTCAAAGGACTGTAAATATAAACGACCAGTGGACCTGTGCGCGTTTGAAGAAAACCAGTTTCGATTGTTGTTGATGCTCACAGGAGTCACAATAAAATCGCTATCTTTAACCATCCAACCTCGCGAAATAGAAAAGTGAAGTGTGTTATCGGCTTATGGAGTGTTCACTGTTTATTACTCAGTGCGAGATTCTTCTAAGAAACAAAAATTGGTTTGGTTGTTCTTGGTATTAACTCCGGATCTTTGGGGGTGATTTCCACAAAAGTTTCGAATAGTATCCCTAATATATATAGCGGTCAAAATAGTGCCACTCAATACGATACCTGGGATTTTCGAACAATAAAGTTTGGACTTAAACTGACCGTACTACTTAGAATAACATAAATGTAAACAACTATTATTAACTTCAAGATTAAGTTTGCATAAATCAATAACATCGATAACAGTTACTTATTTCCAAGCATAGATCTGTGGGTGTTGAGTTGTGGGTTTGCTTGCGGCTGTGATTTCCTGAACATTCTGACTTTTATCCTTTCAATTGTGTGATTGTGTTGCTTTTGAGAATATTATTTTTTTATCGTGTGGGTAGTGAGGGAAAACTTTTTTGTTTTTTTTTTTCCTACCTACTTCATTATTTTTATTCAGAGGTCGCGTTTTAGATCATATGTAGTATTTCTGTTAAGAAGGTATACTATCGTACTAGTGTTAATGTACAACATCTACCTACATCTTTTGCGGCCACTGGTTGTTGTGTAAAAGTTTTCTGTTGCAAAAAAAAAAAAAAAAAAAAAAAAAAAACATTATATATATATATATATATATATATATATTATTAGTAGGTATTAATAATTATTTCGCCATTATAACCCATTCGCAATTGTCATGTCTACTATATCTGGAAAGTCGTCAAGAGGCTCGAGAGGCTCGAGGGGGGGATCTTCCTCGGGGGGTTCGCGGGCGAAAGGTGTCAGTGAGGCAACGCGTAAAAAGGCCCTCATTAAAAATGCAGAGAAACGTTTAAAGGATTCCGAAGATTCTAAACCGGGCATTTCTATAGTCGAAACTCCTCCGGAGACTAAGACCACCAAGATTAACAGGGCTAAAACAACTTCTGAAACTCCACCGACTTCGCAACACTCTTCTGTGGCTGAATCGCCTAGTCCAATGACTAACATGCCATCTATAGCAAACCGGTTATTCCAGGAGGCAAAAACACAACTCGAGCAATCCGAAAACTTGGAGGCCCCAATAAAGGATGCTGTGATAAACTCCCTTGTGGGTATATACGAGATAGTTCTTCGTTTAAATGAATCAAGAATCACCCTCCAACTACAAATGGAAAAGGTCAAATCCCAAATAAAAGACGAAATCTGCAGTCGCGAGAGGGATCATGCCCAAAACCTGGCAAAGATGGCTGACGCAGTAAAGGATATAGACATTAGATCTCCTGTGAAGGAAACTCTAAGCGAGATAAAGTCACTCCGTCAGTTAATTATTTTTGAACTATTAGAAAATCAGAAGATATCTTCTTCAGAAGGAGGAAGAGATCAAGCGGGAGCGATGGAAGTAGCACAATTGTCCCGAGATATTAAAGAACTGAAAGATACCGTATCAGAGATTATTCCACGAACGGTCGTAGCTCTGAAGGAAAATCTGGCTAAACTAAGTGAACAAGGGTCACCTGAACAGATGACGTATGCAGCAGCAGTGGCACGCCAGCAGCCGCCCAAGCATACCATTATTGTCTCCTCAGAAGAGTCAAAAGACACTAGTGAGGACGTACTCACTAAAATCAGGGGAGCGGTAGATGCTAGAAGCATGGGAGTTCAAGTCGCTGGGGTACGCAAGGCCAGAAACCAGAAGGTCCTTATAAGCTGCCAAGACAAGGAAGATCTGTCCAAAATAGCCGACCACCTTAAGAAATGCAAAAAAGGTTTAAATGTTGAAGAAGCAAAGAGCAAAGACCCTCTGGTTGTTATCCGCGATGTATTATCATATAATACCGACGAGGACATATTAAAATCTCTGAAATCTCAGAATGTTAAAATCACTGGAGACATCCGGGATAATGAATATCGTGCTATAGTCAAGTATAGACGTCGTACTAGAAACCCATTGGAAAATCATGTGATTTTGCAAGTCTCTCCAAAACTGTGGCAAAGGCTGACAACAGTAGGAGAGGTCCATATAGATCTGCAAAGACGGGCAGTGTTGGACCAATCGCCGCTGATTCAGTGCACAAAATGCCTGAGCTTTGGCCATGGGCGGAAACTGTGCAAGGAACCAGTGGACCTGTGTAGCCATTGCTCCGGGCCTCACTTGAGAAAAGACTGCCCGGCATGGACAGTGGGAGACTTGCCGTCTTGTCGCAACTGCTGCAACGCAAAGATGGATCGGCATGACCACAGCGCTTTTGATTTTGGTTGCCCGATCCGAAAACGATGGGACACACTGGCAAGGTCCAGCGTAGCCTATTGTTAAGAGAAGGGCACCAAAATGTATAATGTGCTGCAAGGCAATTTACGGAGAAGTGAACTGGCAACACTGGAGTATTTATATCAATCGCAAAAAAGAGGAGTTGGATTTGGCATGATACAGGAACCATATGTTGGAGCAATCGGGAAAGTAAGAGATTACAAAGGAATTAGAATCATTCAAAAATCTATGATTACCACAGAAAAACCAGTAAAAGCTGCAATAGTAGTATTGGACAGCAACATAAAAATACTAGCCGATCCCACTCTAACGACCGAAAATATTGCTTTTGCCGTATTAAAGACCAACACATGGGAACTCGCTGTGATGTCCGTTTACTTCGAAGATAATGAGCCTCTGGACGGCTATCTAAATCATGTAAGCCAACTACTAACGAAATGTAATTACAAAAACGTACTTATAGGAGGCGACGTTAATGCGTGGAGTCCATGGTGGGGCAGCGTTAGAGAAAATAGCAGGGGCGCAAAAATGGCTGCATATTTGGATGAATCGAGCCTGCACATTTTAAATGTAGGAAATACACCAACATTTGAAGTTGTAAGAAATGGCATAATATGCCAAAGTAGAGTGGACATCACAGTTTGCAGTGAAGATCTTCTTCCGAAAATAGATAATTGGTATGTAGACGACACCGTGTCGACCTCGGACCACAATGCAATTTCTTTTACAATAATAACAACAAAACCGAAACTAAATTTAAACTATAAAACTACTCGAATATATAATACTAAAAAAGCAAAGTGGCCCCAGTTTGACTCAGTGCTAAGCGATGCCCTCACCGAAAAAGAAATTAATGTATCTACTGTAAAATCTATTACAGACAGTCAAAAATTAGAGGAAAATATTAAATCATTTTCCAAATGCATTACAACTGCATGTGAGTCTGCAATTCCGAAGAAGAAATATAATTGTAAATTCAATTTACCTTTGTGGAATGAAGATGTTGAGCAAAAGATGAAAGTAATGATGACAAAAAAGAGAAGAATAAGATGTGCAGCTCCAAGCAGGAAACAATATGTTATAGATGAATACTTAAAGGCAAGAAAGGAGTACGAAGAGGAAGCAAAACTACTACAAACCAAAAGCTGGAGGGAATATTGCACAAAGCAAGACAGGGAAAGTCTATGGGACGGTATCTATCGAGTAATAAAGCAAACTGCGAAAAGACAAGAAGATGTGTTACTTACTTTAGAAGGAAATACCCTTGACTCCTTACAGTCATGTCAGTTACTTGCCAATGTATTCTATCCTGATGACGATGAAAAGGAAGATACTCCACATCATGCTGAAATAAGACTACTGACAGAAGACTCCTTTCCGAATCCAAGCGGCGTGGAAGACGATCCGCCATTTACCACCGATGAACTACATAGTGCGTGGAATAGCTTCAATCCCAAAAAAGCTCCAGGGAGTGACGGCTTCACAGCTGTTATCTGCACGAGAGCCATAGAAGCGAATGAAATTTTATTCTTGGAAATTGCAAATAAGTGTATGCAGTTGCAGTACTTTCCAAAAATATGGAAAAATGCCACAGTTATTATATTGAGGAAGCCGGGCAAGTCTGACTATAGTCAGCCAAAATCATATCGACCGATAGGGCTTTTACCGATTCTTGGGAAAATATTAGAAAAAATGCTCGTAAAAAGGCTAAGATGGCATCTACTCCCCAAATGTAATCCACGCCAATACGGTTTTGTGCCTCAGCGCTGTACGGAAGACGCTCTCTATGATCTCGTGAATTACATCAAGAATGAGATCAATAATAAGAAAATAACAATACTCGTCTCACTTGACATAGAGGGCGCTTTCGACAACGCGTGGTGGCCATCCATAAAACATCAACTAGCAAAGAAAAAATGCCCAGGAAACCTTAGATGCATGGTCAACAACTACCTAAAAGACCGTCGAGTAGAAGTGAGGTATGCAGGAGAATGTAGTCCCAAGCAAACTACTAAAGGATGCGTCCAGGGCTCAATAGGGGGACCCACATTCTGGAACATCTTGTTAGACCCATTATTAGATCTGTTGGACAGCACTGATATCTATTGTCAAGCTTTCGCCGATGATATTGCTCTTGTGTTCACCGGAAAATCAGCACTGGACCTGGAACAGAAAATCAACACATCATTACAGGATATTAGTGAATGGGGGAACAAAAATAAATTAAAATTTGCGGCACATAAGACCTTTGGTATGCTTATAACAAAGAAATTAAAATATGATATACCAAATTTAAATATGGGAGGAATTTCAATCAAACTTACTAATGAAATAAAACTTCTAGGTTTAACAATAGATAAAAAACTTACATTTAATAGTCATTTATCAAATATTTCTAAAAAAACAATAAAAATATATGGACAATTGGCCAAAGCGGCGAAAGTTTCTTGGGGACTCAATCCTGAGGTCACAAGAACCATTTACACAGCAGTGATTGAACCGATAACTCTATACGCAGCAAGTGTATGGTCGCAGGCTGCAACTAAGATTTCCGCGAGAAAGAAACTAAACTCTATTCAGAGGGGCTTTGCTCAAAAGATATGTAGGTCCTACCGCACTGTGTCCCTGAATGCAGCACTATTGTTGTCAGGTTTAATCCCTCTAAATATGAGAGTCCAAGAAGCTGCACAAGTATTTGAAGCCAAGAGAGGGAAACCCTTTGAATATATAGCTGGTCGCCAAGTTGAAAAGAGAGAAAGCTTCTTGAGCGCAATACACCCAGCTAAAAACAGAACAATAGGATTTAGATGTATCGAAGATTGGACTGAAAAAAATATAAAAGAAAAAAATATAAGAGGACTGTTGGTATTTACCGATGGCAGTAAAATCGAAGGAAAAGTAGGAGCTGCCCTCTCTTGGTGGAGGGATGGCAGAGAAGTCAAGAGCACAAAACTAAAACTAGAAGCATACTGCACAGTTTTTCAAGCCGAAATGTATGCCTTATATTACGCTACGACACAAGCCTTGGAAATGAATGATACAGAAATAACGATTCTAAGTGACTCCAGATCTTCGTTGGAGTTACTTCAGAATCACGAAACATTTCACCCAGTAGCGTTTCGAACACGAAAGAACTTGCTACAACTAAGAGACCAAGGTAAAACCATTCATCTATACTGGGTAAAAGCACACGTAGGAGTTGAGGGCAACGAACGCGCAGACGTACTCGCGAAAGAAGCAGCATTAACAATGAGAACTGCAGCTCATTACGACAAGTGCCCTGTCTCATATGTAAAACGCGTAATAAGAAACGAAACTATCTTGAAATGGGCGGCTAAATATGCAGATGAAAAAGAAGCAAGTATAACGAAACTGTTTTTTCCAAATGTGCAAATGGCTCATCGGCTACTTAAAGAAATAAAACTTACCCAAGAGCTGGTGCAGGCGTTCACGGGGCACGGTGGTTTTGCGCAATATCTCCACAGATTCAAGATCAAGCCATCGGCTGGATGTATCTGCGACCCGGAAGAGGATGAAACCAGTGTCCACGCTATTGTTGACTGCCCCGTTAACATTATAAAAAGAACACTATTAGAAATAAGATTTAGAAGAGACATCAAACGCGACAACTTAAGTGAGTGGCTGCAAAATAATGATGGTAGAGAAGAATTTTTAGAATTTTGTAAGAATGTTACCAAGAACTGTAATAAAAGGAATAAATAAAATTTTATAAATACTCAAATAAAACTTCAAATTTTATAATACATATATAGTTTAATCATTTAGGTTAACTACTACTATTATTGAAAATACTCTGCAACAATACGTGCACACGTACAGTTGTACATGTATAAAAATTATGTATAAATATATATATATAATGTAATAATATATATATATGTGTGTATGTATATATATATATATATATATATATATATATAATATGTGTGATATATATATGTAGATGAAATAATGCATAATTGTGTATTTTGATATTAATTATAATAATATGAATGTGAAAACTATATATATGAATATATTTAAGTATATATTACATATATATGGGAATCAATGCAAATAGTAGAACGTAAAAGGTTGAAATGTTAAAACTATTAGGTATACTAACAAAGTTCCTAACGCTAGTTAAAATATGTACAAGGTGTGACAATATAATATACTATATTGCACAACTTCAATTAATTACTGTAGCTGAGCACTGTGAATGGAAGCAAACACGATAATTGTATACATGTAGGCTCCATTCGTGATGATACGAGTCATGCATGAGCATTGTTTTGTACGAGTAAAAAAAAAATAATAATAATATATGTATATTTAAAAACTAAAAAAAAAAAAAAAAAAAAAAAAAAAAACTAAAAAAAAAAAAAAATTACAAAAAAAGCATTCTACTCAAAATTACATCTATTAATTATGTATAATATACTTGTATAATGTATGATGTATGTGTGTATTTGTATAATATAATTAAATATATTATGTTAGTCTAATTATAATAATTTAAGGTGAAAATCGCCGAGAATTATTAAAAAAAAGAGTAAACTGCTATGCAATATGTTTAGTCTAACAATGTCTCCGGCATGTGTCGGAGAAAGTAAAGACGGAACAACAAAAAAAAAAAAAAAAAAAAAACATTTTCAAAGACAAAATCACTGAGTAGAAAATTAATAAAACTTATTGGGCATCTTGTAAAACAATATTGCAAATGTTTCAAAGCATTTTTTATGTTGATCTGTTTTATTTTGGCGAAGAAAATAGATCAACTTTGCCTATAAATACCTATATTTATTTTAAAACAACTATCAGCGCCTCGATTTTATGGAGTTTTGGCACGTGGAAAAAAAAATGACGCTTCATTGTATTATTAAGTATCTTATTCTTTTGTATTTTCGAGTGTTTATGTTTAGTTATAATAAATGTGGATTATTGTGTTCGTGAATGTGCTCGAGCGTGGAAAATGATATAATGGGGTAATAATGCTCACAGTTTAATAAACTAAAAAACACGCTTTAAAATCGGTAATCCTGAAGATTCTGGTAAGGATAATGGGACAAACTATAGAAATTATTGCATTGTCATCGGTCCTTGATAAGTGTGCAAAGTTTCAAATCAATCCGTCGTTTTGGAAGGGGTGAAATCACGTTCAAAGATTCCGATATATAGATACATACCAAGCTAATAAAAGCGTGTTAAAAAGTGTATTTTCATGAAGTCTCCAAACGATTCCAAAACTCCATAGCAGAGTCTAGTAAATTCTTCACTACTTATTCCTGGGGCATACTTATGACAGTACAATATTGAAAATGAGGCAGTATGGCCTTAATGGCTTTAGCCTGCTCTACTGAGCAAGTAAATAAATAAGTAGTAAGTGATGAGTGAAAACAAATATAATCACGTTTTTTATCCCCACGGTTTAGAAGAACAGGTTTTTTTTAATGTTAAAAAGGCTAGGCGTTAGACCACAAATTATCTGATGTTAAGTGACGGTATGGTCGAAAATAGTAATAACATGATATATGACAAAATATGATTTAAAGTCATTGCGTGTGTTTGGCGACAGCGGTTCCAATACTAATGTATTTGTAAAACCGTTCCACCTATTTCCCTATTCCATGGTAAAAACAGTTTAGAATCACGGCTTCAACACTCGTGCTATAAAACATCGAAATGTAGCTTAAACTTAAACGTATTCATAATCTAAAACACTAACGCGCTAATGCAAATACAAAGCTAATCTCAAACCAAAATATTCTATTAAAATCCTAAATACGGCATCTCTAAGCGGCAATTTGTTCTCAAAACAAGAGAGTAATATACGAAACTAAATGTGTCTAAATTACCATTTTTGAATAAGTAATCCTTGATGAGCTTAATGGAGGAAAGAATGAGCTTTCGTGCGAACAAACGAAGTCAGCCGCGCGAAGGGTGTAATTTGGTACAGTTTGTCATGTACAAAGTTAAATTGTTATATTGAGCTAGTATTATTTACTTACTATAAATCAAAACTTTTATAATGCTTGAGCTGGCATCAATAATAATATATTGATTGCTAAAATGATTTTGTTTGCGTAGCGACAGAGCAACGGATCGATTAGATATTTCCGTATAGAGAAAGGTGGTAGGCTAGAGCAGATTTTTCTGGAAAAAATTCAAAGGAAAATTATGTCTTATAATATGTAGTTGAAAATTGTATATTTAAATAATATAATAATAATTATTTCAAATATATTAATAAATAAACCGGCAATTTAAAGTGGTCAGCTATGTCATAATAGATAGATAATTAAAAACTCCTTATTGAGCAGACCAGAATGTTACAAATTAAGAAAGAGCTAGTGCCACAAGTGGCGGCACCTTTGCTAAAAAGCGATCTCTTTCAGGCAACCATTCGATGAATATAATTTACGTATATGTTAAGTTAGGTTGTAGATCACTTACAAAAGGTCGCCAATTACGGGTTTATACTCGTTTCAAGTCTTTTTGTCCTCCGTAGTTTGTTTCTATGTAATTTCAGGCGTAAACAAAAAAACTACCTGTATCATTAATTATGTCCCCTTCTCAAATTTCAAACTGTTTGCAATATCCAATCGCCATCGGTTCAATCGTATATTCATTAATGGATTACAGACAAGAGAGAGAAATTGTAATATGAAGAGTTAGTAAAGCGGAAATATACGGATGAGATCAACGTTAAAGAAGGTAAAATTGGCGAAAGACGGGGGATGCGTAGGCCTTGACTGAATAAGTGTTAATATCTATTTAAGTATATATTTAAAAATATATATGTATGTATATCAGTCTCTGGCAGCCATATTACAAGCTTTGCTTAGTTTGGGATCAGATGACCGTGTGTGCAAAAAATTCCCAGATTATTTATTCACTAGCCGTCCGCCCCGGCTTCGCACGAGTGTAAGCTCGGCCTTCGGCCTCGCTACAAAATATAATATAGCCTATGTCACCCGGGGATAGTGTAGCTTCCCAACAGTGAAAGAATTTTTCAAATCGGTTCAGTAGTTTCGGAGCCTATTCATTACAAACATACAAAAATAGGTACAAATCTTTCCTCTTTATAATATTAGTGTAGATATATTTATTGTCAAAAGCTCTGCGCTTCTTCTGCCTAAAAATAAAGGCTGACGTTCTCTGATGGCATTTGTTTTAATTTAAAGTCTAATTCCATAAGTATTTGTAACATGTATTTATATCAGTTATGAAATCGTTTCAGATACTATGTTACGAGTATGCTATGTCAGACGCCATGTCAGAAGCCACGTCAGAAGCTGTATCATAAGCTATTCCAGAGGCTATGCTACAGGCTATATCAGAGGTTTTATTAAAGGCTATAGGGTGTTAATATCTATTTAAGTATACGCATTTAAAAATATAATTATATATATGTATATCAGTCTCTGGCAGCCATAGCTTTGCTTAGTTTAGGGTCAGATGACCGTATGTGCAAAATGTCCTGAATATTTATTATTATTATTTATATCAGAGGCTGTCAGAAGCTACGAGTATGTTACAGGCCATAACCGACCGGAATCGAGATCTGGATTTGTTCCTTAGTTCCTATGATGAGTTTCACAGAGCGGCAACGGATTTAGTCATTACCGGTACAAAGCTGGCGTATATATAATTAAACATTTTATTTTAATTGTTTAGGTTATAGGGTTTATAAATTACAGCTGATTTTAAATTATTGTGGTTTTTTTTTCTAGGATTATGTTAAATGTTTTATTTAAGGTCTGTTTTTTTTAACACGCTTACGAGCCTTGAAGGGGTGAATTGGGAAACTTTAATGCGCATTCAATATGTGATTCATAAATAAATAAATAAATAACAGAGGCTGTGTCAGAGACCCCATCAGAATGCTTCCTTTTATGGCGTGTTACATTATTATTATATGTCATCAGGTGCATACGAGCGGCTTAAAAACTCTGATACATACGACAACCAAGCCACATAAGTTACTGTTTGGGGTTAAATGTTAATTTATTCCCAATGGGGATTTTACGAACGAGGCACTCTGACTTAATTACACCAACGCACAGTTTTTATGATCGAACTCAATACGATCATTGCATTTTAAAATCTGAGCTTATTTCCATTGCTCGAAATTCTTGTTAAATTGAAAGTAAAAAATTACGGTAGATATTGCGCAAGTTTACTGATATGAGGCCGTAAAAAAGTACATTTATTTAACTAACAATAAAATTAAATAAATATTCATAAGCGAACTTCGTCTTGGTATTCCGAAACATCTGTTTGCCTTCACATAAGTATTAACTTGATTAACCATAATCTCTTAAACTATGAAACACTAGTATTTAAAAAGTAATGTTACCTTAAGTGCAAGTGTTTTAATAAAATTGTATTAAGCTACCTTTTAGCATAGTATTTTAACAAATGACATTAATTTTCCTTGTAGCGGGTAGAGTTATTTGTATATAATATACAAAATTTCAGTATTGTGGTTTTTTAACATACAGGGACAGACGGACATGGTTAAACTTTGAGGGTTTCGTTATGCAACAACGGAAAACTAAAACATCACGAAAAGATTGTCTTCCACAACGCTGTGACACAAAACATGCAACGCTAAACCTCTAACCAATTCTGCTCTACTAAAAATTGAGCCATATTTACCCATGTGCCATAAAAGCGTCACCTAGCTAAAAACACGGCCCATAACAACGTGTGAAATATCACCGCGAGTGTGTGCGTGACCGGACTCCCTTTGTCGTGGTTTATTATAATGTATTCGGTTAATTGTTCCACCAGCTGGTGCGAGTAAATACCATGCTTTTTCGACTTTGGTATAATTAGTGTGTTATGGGGTTTAAATAAATTAGTGACTTATGCTTTACAAAATCGCTATCTGCCCTGCATAACCTCCTACTTGGCATAGGATTCCACTTAGCTTATAAACAGGGTCTGGACCAGCCCCAACATCATTCTAAACGTATTTTCGAATAGGTTTGACTGTGTTCGCCTGTCCGTGTGTGTTAAAAAACCACAATACTGAAATTTAGTATGTTATGTAGGTACAGATAACTCTACCCGCTACAAGGACTAAGAAGCAAATGGTGAAAAGTGTGTGTTACCTTTTAATTATGATAGTATTAATTATTATTTTTACCTTATTTTATATTTAATTTTTCTATGATCTAACTAAATAATTGGTCGAAATAAATGAATTTCATTTCATGTTCCTGAACTGGTTTCCTGTAGTTTCTACAATTCAACGTGGTCCTTATAAAATGTGTAGGTATATTTGCCAATTTGTTCACACCTAGTAAAAATGTTTTTTTTTTTACTGTAACGGTTGTTCACTTTTTTTTATTTATTTACTTTTACTTTTTTTAAGAACCTTGATATACGACTAATTAAGTTGACATAATCTTGTAAAGCGGTAATGCTAGATCTAAGGTAATTATTTACAATCTGGTTGTCTTCAAATGACGAGTGAATCGGTTTCTTCTAGGCAAGCGTACTCCTTCATAGACCGCATCATCGCTTAACATCAGGTGAGTTGGCGGTCAAACGTAAGCCTATTGCTAAATAAAAATAAAATACAATTGTATGGGATATAATTTTGCTAGACGCTTTAAAAAGTTATGTCGTGAACTTTGTATGAGCAGTCAAAAATCTATTAAAAATATTGAACAAAATATGAGATCTCTAAACACTGTTTTAAACTATCACGGTTGTTCACTAAAGTTAAATGATTATTTACGGGATATTTACCGTGGTAAGGTTGTGGAAGGAGCTCCCGATATTTCGGCGCAGTTACATGCACCATGTTCACGGGAAGACTGAACATGTGTCTTCCCGTGAACATGGTGCATGTAACTGCGCCGAAATATCGGGAGCTCCTTCCACAACCTTACCACGGTAAATATCCCGTAAATAATCATTTAACTTTTATGAGATCTCTATTTCGATTGTTTTTCAATTTTTCATATACCTTTGTGTCGTAATTTATTAGTGATAACTGGGTCAACGTCCTTGACATTAACCTTGACGACCTTGTAAATGCGTATATTGAGGCGTACTCAACACCGTAATAGCCGCACAGATTTCGACTAAATTTGGTATGGGGATAGATTTGTACCTGTATTAACAGTTAGCCTCTTTTTATCCCAAAAAATTAGTGGTAGGATACCAGGGAAAACCACGGCATGCGGCTAGTGAATTCTAAACGAACTAGAACTCATTGCAAATCATTCTCAGGTTGTAACTGACCTAATGTAATCTTATTACTAAGTTGAGCAGACAAGGGCAGCATTGTCTGGGGAAATCACCACCAAATGATGTTTCTTATACCGCACCTTAGGGCCTGTAATGAACGCTGAATCAAATAACATTTTTGGTATCCAACGGAATACTGCAGTCAAAACAACAGCATGGTAGAATAATAAAAAACCTTTATTTCTCATATTTTTTTTTCGAAAAGCATGCACATTAAAATTGTCACAAATATTTTATTTGATTTAACTTTTTACAATTTAAAAAAATGTTGTATCTTTGTGTATTGAATATAATCGATAGAACCGAAGTAACTACTTTATTTGTGTGTAAATGTTACGTGATATGTTTGCCGATTGTGAGACGATTTTAATGATTACTTCAAATTGAATAAGCCATATCCCGAGGATGGTTCATTGCAATTTATAAAAAACATTCCACCTCTAAAGATGATGAAAGATAGCGGGCAATTTTGTATGGGAGTTAGTCCAAGAGCCGACACTATTAAGATATGCTAAATGAAAGGGTATAATTTAGTCTTCAAGTAAGCAGACGACATCAAATTCATTATTTTATCATTTTCTCGGGCGTTATCAAATAAGTAGTGCCACAGAGAAATACAGAAAGTTTTCCACACAAACATGTTTCTTGTACTCATTATTATGTTCTGATCTGGAAAATATCTGGGGAAATATCTGGGATTTTTTTGGGTCATCTGACCCCAAACTAAGCAAAGCTTGTAATATTGCTGCCAGAGACTGATATACGTACATATATATTTTTAAATACAGTGATCAATCCTGAAATAGCAAAAAATATCAGATAGATAAGATAGACCGATAGATAAACTCTTCATTGTTCACACCACAAATTACATACCTACACAAAAAAGCTTTCAAAACTAGTGCAACAGTTGGCGGTCTGGTAAGAGCGATCTATTCCAGACAACCTGAGGATGGAGAAGATTCATACACAAGGCAGACGGGGCGTTTAATAGGGAATCACTTACGTAAACCGTACCACACAAAAAACATTCTAATAATAATCCAAACAAAAAGTCTGGGCTAGACCAGTGAGTGAAAATAATTACATCACAATTATCATTACGTCATCAGCCAGTAAACATCCACAGCCAAACAAAGGCCTCGTTCTTAGAGAGGGGTGTTGCAATAATCCTCACGCTTGGCAGGCGTCTTCGGAATCGCAGTACGTTTACCGTGTACTAATAGGACGCTTTTGCTCATCCTCTGGTGGTTCTGGTCACAGTTTTAGGACATACCCGGGTTCCGGGTTAGTAAAAATAAATACATATCTATAAATACTTATATAACTCAACTGTTCCAAAACATTTCGCTGAGTGTGAATGACATTTTTCTATGAAACATCTAATTTTTATTCGTGATTTCAGAGTTGTACATATATTAAAAGGTTATTCATAATGATTAGTATCAAAACTCCCTCTCACCTTAGTACCACCGCTCCGTGTTTCTGAATAATATCATACTCTAGAATCATAGAGAAAAAGTAACCACTTTACCTGATTACCAACTTACAGTCAAAGGTAAGTTCTCTACTTTTGCTTCATCCATATTTCGTAGCGACTTTTGTATGCCAAGGGCATCCGGCTGACACGTGCGTCTAAATAATATATGAGGTGACAACACCAGGTCACTCGAGATGCCTAGACGTTTCACTGTGTCATAAAAATGTCGTACAGGCTCCGCCGCCGATTGAAGTCTACCGAAATTAGTTCTAGATGTGATTTGGGGCGACCTTTGCTAGGCCTTTGTTTAATAGTCTTTCTCGAATTCGATTGTCTTTAACTGCGAGTATTTGTCGATTTGTCGCCAAGCGCTAAGATTTGAATTTTAGCAGCTTTACTTGTAATTTACAAATTTTTTTTTTACTAAAAACGAATATAGGTAGTAATTAACATGTTTCTTTTAGTAATTAAGACAAAAAATACAACTAAACTAAAATATAATTTGGCAATATTCTAACATAGACGTAATTCCTTTTTTAACTTTAGCAAAAACTTACTAATAAATATTTATTTCCTATTTGGTGAGTCGCCGTTTGGCGAGACCCGGTCATCGAAATAAAATACCGGGCCGCAGCAATTGTTTTAAATTAATAGTATCGATCGACACATTGATAAAACATTTTTAATCGTAATAAATATCTCATAATGTATACATACTTCTAATAACAATACATATGAGGTTATAACTATTGAGTGGGTTACGAAGGGGCAGAATGAAAATTACCGGGCCATGGCAGGACAATGTCTGGGAAACACTTCCCAGACATCCCCCACCACATCTCACTTTCCTTGTTCTTATAATAATATTCTTTTAAATATAGTTTTTTTGGTCACAATTAAACTTTTTTCTTTCTTTATTTATGTGTGCATGTCGGGTACCTATAATAGTCTTACGTTCAAAATCCTAGCAAAAGTTATCAGAATTTGTGGTTTTAATTAAAATTTTTACAATATCATTGCAGCTGTCAGAGCAAATAAATACTTAGACTGAGTTTAATAACACGATAATGTGATGTAACCACTATCTGCCACTAACGTCGTACTAACATTCCCTAACATTCTCTTACTAAATCAGTTAATTTCAACCACGCTGCCAACACGCCACTCCGTCGACGACATCAATATCAATTCCCAACCATTGCCAAAGTTCAAGACATAACACTAAACTTTAATAACATCATTAGTACCTATTAAACGCTGTTCTATGGCAAAATTTAACATTACAATTCGTATTTCGTTCGCGACAGTACCGTTTCGGTGAAGATGGCGGAATTAAACAGATGACGGTAGATAGAAAATTGGGTTTTGCGAATGACTGTACTAATGGGGTGATTTTCATTGGCCCGGCTGGGTTGCGACCTCGGAATAGGGTGAAAAGAACGGATCCGAGTGTCAGCATCTTCAACTTACATTCCTAAGATTTTCACAGTTTGTTCAGAATGTTGAAGAGCAAACAACTTATAATCATCATTATTTCAGCCATAGGACGTCCACTGCTGAACATAGGACTCCCCCATCGATTTCTAAAGGGACCGGATGGAAGCGGCCTGCATCCAGCGTTTTCCTGCGGTCTCTTTTAGGTCGTCTGTCCATCTTCTGGGTGGACGTCCTACGCTGCGCTTACCGGTACGCGGTCTCCACTCGAGAACCTTTTGGCCCCATCAGCCATCTGTTCTGCGTGCTATGTGCCCTGCCCACTGCCACTTCAACTTGCTTATCCGGTGGGCTATGTCGGTGACTTTAGTTTGTCTACGGATCTGCTCATTTCTGATTTGATCTCGTAGAGAAACCCCGAGCATAGCCCACTTAAACAACTTATGAACTTTCTTGACTCGAACTCATATTTTATTTGTTACAGTTAGTATTGTGTGTTGTAGTGATATCTCTGCGTTTTCGCAAGATCAAGTTTAGGTAAAAAATACAACAACCGCACGTCTCGTTAGACTTACCAGTGGGCGAAGTACGAATTTTCGCTAAGTAAAAACGTATGTCGAATTTCATACATATTGAAATATCTATGGGATTAGATACGTATTGTACGTATCAAATACTCGTGTTGCGCTCTCACTCTTCAGTAGACTTGTGACCTCGACCATTGCAACGAGTTTGAAATGTCAACTGAGAGACATTAATGAAGTCTAGTAAAATCTTTTTTTGTTTTTATGATACTGGGTGACGAGACGAGCGAAGTCGCTCGCCTAATGGCTCTTCACGCTTGTATCGTACATAACAGCTCAACGCCACTCAGAATTTTGAACTTCAACAGTTCAAAACCCTGCAATGCACTGCGCTCGTCACCCTGAGATATAAAATGTCAAATCTCTGTATGCCCTGTAATTTCGCTGGAAACATTGCCCTTCAATCCAGAACACAGTAGTGTTTGCACACTAATGCTTGGCGGTTGAATAACTGGCAAAGGTGTGGTACTTCAAAAGAGTCCTACCACTACAAACATACATAAAAACAAACTTACATGTACACACACATCACACATCATCAGCCAGTAAACCTCCACTGCAGAACAAAGGCCTCCCTCTTATATTATAGATACATAAACAATGAAAATCTAATAGGTACTCTACTTTTTGGATCAGTTATGTAAAAGAAGTAATCACTTTGCGCTTAGATCATTATACAATCCTAAAGATTAGTCATTTTTCTCTTACGACATTCCAAAAAGAAGTTACTATTAGGCGTTTTGCTTTAAAGTCGAATTAAAAACTAGACTAGATGATTTGATATGTTGTCAATGTGATCAAGAAACCATTTTACCTGAATAATATAAATGCGCGATAAGTTCCAATAGGCAATTACAAAACTACAGGTTTTTTTGAATTACTAGTTTTGCTGGAGCCAGGTTTTCGTTTAGTCTTTTACTTCAACCACATCGTTCAACAGCGATGATTGTGCAATGATGGCCGGGTGGTAGCATGTACGCTTTACAATCTGACTGTACCTGGTTCGATCCTTGGCCTTACATCAATGACTTATTTAGTACTTATATAAATTTGTGCAGTCTCGATGCCATCGTCGATATCTCGACGCCAACGGTTAAGGAAAAGGAATCGGTATGTCAAAGAACATCAAAAGTTCAAATACATAATAATGAGAGTCATCAACATGCACTGGGCCAGCATAAGGGATTACCGCCCATCCTCTCTCTCTTCGAGAGAAGACCTGTGCCCCAGCATTGGGAACCTGATGGGCTGGTAATAATGAACTACATATTTCGAAAGAAAGGACTCTTAAACTCTTAATGCACACCCATGATAAAAGTTTACTTGTTTTAAGGTATTTTTTTATGTATTAAACAAAGGCTAATAAGTAATAACTGTTGGTCGGAAAAAAGTTTAATCTGTAAAAAAATATTATTTATTCTGTTTTTTTAGTAGGTACTTTTTGTTATAGCGGCAAAAGAAATGAAATACATCATCTGTGAAAATTTCAACTGTCTGTCTAACTACCATGGTTCATGAGATACAGTCTGGTGACAGACGGATGGACAGATAGACAGACAGACGGACAGCGGAGCCTTAGTGATAGGGTCCTGTTTTACCCTTTGGGTATGGAACCCTAAAAAAATTGGTTCATTTAAAACTTTTTACTGATTAAACTTTTTTTATTATAAGGCTTTTGTCTCTTGGTAACATATAAACCATCGTATTTAAATGTAATATTTTAATTTTGTTATCACACAATTTAGGATTTACTATTTAAATTCGGGTATACACTCCTTGCACTATGTCTGCAAAGATACAGTCGGTTACTTCAAAAAAAAAAAACACCCATTTTCGAATTTTGGATTGTTTATAAAATTTCAATAGATAATTTAATTTACCTCCCTAATAAAATTATATCAACTTGAGAGAGGGAATAAAACCATTACACTTAATCTAACACAGCGTTCTCGTGTAAGCTGATAATCTATTTTCTTGATTCTCGAATATTCTGAGTACGCTGTATTACGTCAGGAATCTCGTGAGCAATTTCCTTATACATATTCAAATATATATCTATTTTCTATTTTCATATTCAAATGTGGTTGTAACCGATATGAGTTGGCAAGGCTTTGATGTTAACGTCGTTAACTGCTACGAAGTGCTACTACGTAGCTGTATTACGTAGTCGATCGCTCGTAGATGTTATGTAGCTACGTTGCTACGGCGCTACACTATATAGATATGAGTATATAGGTAGGTTGATTGGCTTTTACTTATTATAATTATTTTTAATGCAACAAAAACCTCTTGCTAACAGTTTTCCAATTCAAACTTAATACCTTATGCTAAAACAAATTTTATGAGTAGTAGTCGATCAAAAATTAGTTCCAAATGTTTAGTTCCATCAAAATCGGTTCAACCAGTCGAAAGTTAACAAACATTTATTTTTTAAACAGTCGAATTGATAACCTCCTATTTTTTGGAAGTCGGTTAAAACCGTATGAAATATATGAACAGTCAAGACTTAAAAGTTTGCACGGATAGAAAAAGAATACAGTACAGTGGGCAGATAATATTATATTCTGTGAGAATCTAAATAATGCAGTTTAAAAATAGATCAAAAGTTGGAAAGTTATGATGGTGATGGTGATGGATATTATTATAGTATGATTAATTGTGGTGATTAACAATTGTGGTGATGAATCGTTTAGAATAGATTGTCATCGGAATAAATACGTTCTACAACAACTGGTAATCGAAATAATGACTATTATTTGTTAAAATTACACTCTGAAAGATAGGTTCAAATCTGGGCTTTTATCTTTAATCCTATATAGTCAAGCTAAATATGTTTTAGCCTAACTATAGGGCTCAATCCTGTGTTAAGTATTGCTGTAATGACACATAATCAACTAGTCTTTCTAGTCCAGACAGTTTCTATTAGGGTTCCGTACACGGGACGGGTGTAAACGGGAACTATTACTAAGCCTACGCTGTCCGTCTATCTGTCCGTCTGTCTGTTTGTTTGTGAGTGTCCCAGGGTACACGCGCCACGCACCGCACTGCACGCTTCTGCATGCAGAACGCTCACTCCACGGATATACGGATGCATACGTTAAACTTATAACGCACTTCGTTTTGCGTCGGTGATGATCCAAACCATGCTCGTTACAGCAATATTTCCCAATATTATTGACAATATTTTCCTTATTTATTCCTTTGAGTAAATTAATGTAGGAAAACTCTGTTGCGTAATTAAGGTCTTAGTTCCCTAACAGCGTTGAGAGTTGCCATCACGTAATTTCTAACTTTGCTAACGTATGCCCGGGTTTCTAACGCCTGGTGTATATCAAGATACGCTCTGAGGTATTACTTAGATAACATAATATTTTATTGCGCTAGCTAGATGGATACTTAGACCTACATATCAAGGACATATCTAACTAATATTAATATGTATCTAATTGACTGGTGTTTCATTTATTACAAATGACTTAGCGTAGCGTAGGATATAATTAAATACATTAAACATACTGAAAAAAGGAAAATGAAAAAGAGCGATCGCGGCTGAGGGGTAGCATGAGCGCTTTATAATCTGACTACACCCGGTTTGATCATCGGCCCTGCACCAATTTCTAATTCTTTTAATATTAGAATATGTTATTATTAGAATGTAAGTATCACATGTTTCACTATTGCATGCCCCGCCTTCTACCTCCTGTACGAATTCTCTCCATCCTAAGGTTGCCTGGAAGAGATCGCCCTTAGCTAATTTTTTTACCGACTTCGAAAAATGAGGAGGATATCAATGTTTGTTACCTCAGAACTTTTGACTGGGAGACCGATTTAGATGATTCTTTTTTATTTGATAGCTGGTGCTTCCCTTTTGGTCTCATTTCAATTTGGTCCATTTCTGATGAAGTCGGTTTTTTATATTGATAATTATTCAATAAACATATTATATTTACCTAATTTTTTCGTCAAAGCTATTCGTTTCAACGATATAAACCAAAGTCATCTACCCTATTTGTCCATGGCCAGTGTTCGAGTTCGAGGAGTTCGAATTCTGAATTCATGAAGTCTGGAACATTTCGCAGTGCGTGCTAATAATTACTTTATTGCGATGTAGCGAACACACAACGGGCAATGGAGAGCTATGCTTGGAGTTTATTTGCGCGATAAGATCCGGAACGTAGATATTCGCCAAAGAACCAGAATCACCGACATAGCTATTAAAATCTGCAAGTTGAAGTGGCAATGGGCAGGCCACATCGCTCGAAGAACTGATAACCGATGGGGAAGTAAGTTTCTTGAGTGGAGACCGCGAACCTGAAGACGCAGCGTAGGTAGGCCTCCCGCTAGATGAACCGACGACATTGTGAGAGTCGCGGGCATCCAGAAGTCTCTATTTATATACATATCCTGTCAGCGTAAGCTTCCTACTTGTACTATTATTTATTGTATGGTAAAACCTCGAACCTTGTTCTTGAAACGTCTCAATAGTCAACAATCCATCTAATTAGTAATTTGTATTGAAACAATCGTTTAGAGTTTCCGAGAATCGTTACAATTTTCTGGCACAATCTCCTTTCGAGGTCAGCCGGAACAAAAACAGTAGTAACTTCTGTAAAACAATCTCGTCTTTTAGGACTTCTCTCATCAAACATTTCAGAATTCAAACTCGGAATTGACTCTTGAACAAGATCTTTTTATCGGATAATATAAAAAAAAAATTATTTAAAAATTGTTTTTAGTAATATTTTTCAAACGGTATACATAACCCCACTTTAATTTTAAAATATTTACACATAAGGGAATGCTACTTTCAACCGTCGTTTCACTGTTTTTTTATACTTTTTTTTTAAATTGCTAAATAGGCTTGCGCTTGGCCGCCAACCGCCTGACGTTAAGCGATGATGCGGCATACGATGGATCACGCTTGCCTACACTTTCTGGCTTGAAGACACCCAGATTGTAGCTATCGGGGAACACCCATTCCGGCAGCGCATTCCACAGACTAGCACTTCCACGTTTGTTTATGTATTTGCACCGATTTCTCCACCATGGAACTAATTGAATGTATTGCCTATGTTATTAAGTTATTCCATATTTCTTAGTACAGTGACGGTATCTCCGGTAACAAAACGCTGCATGTTGCCATCGCAGAAAATTGCTTGATGTTACGTGACGTCATAATTGCCCAAGTATGCGCAATTTAAATTGCCCGTGTAACTGCACCATTTAATGACTTGCCGTTAGTAATTTGGCTTAAAATCAATAGTATTAATAGTTAGCATGACCAGAATTGACATCCAGGATTAGCTCTACGTAAAGGTACTCTTCAACGGTCAACAACACAGACAGAAAATTTTGTGTACGCGTTTTATTACGATAGCTGGTTTTAAGTCTTACTATATCAAGATTGTTGCACTCAGGGTTGGGTCCTGACTAGGGAACGCCTCAATGGTTAGCAGCACTGACATGGAATTGTGTATACGAATTCAATTATGATAACCCATTCTAAATGTCACCATGATATGGCTACTGAACTCAAGATTGGCTCCTAACGAAGGAACGGTTAACAGCACAGACACGAAATGTGGAATTCTCATTAAAAAGATAGTAAAAAAATATGTTTTTACTATTAATTTATTTTCGTCTTTCTCGTAGTCGTGTAGAATCGCCAGCGAATTCTGAGCGACGCAGCTGATATTTAGTTTTTATGGGAGAGGCGCTTTAGATGAATAAAGTACCTATTTACTCTGCTAAAGTAATTGCTAAGATTACTGTGAGAATAGTGAAATCGGGAGCATTGATAGTAATTCATAAATTTAACAAGGAAAAACTAATTTAAAAACCTGCAAGATTTGTTCTATCTGCAAGTATCTCACGGTAGATATTTTGCAGTAGATAAAAAAGCACATTCATAATTCATTCACATTTCGTTTCCACTGCGGCTGCCAAAGAACCCCAATGCTATAGAAAAAACACATAAAACTTTGACTTATAACGTGCGACACCGGGTAATTATCACTGAATATTCATGAACGGAGCGTGTCCGCTGTCAACTCGACTCGAAAATATTTTAATAGTTATTATTTACGGCGTGAATTGTCTATGATTTCATTCTTTATAACAGTATCCTATCCGTAATACAGTATTTTTGTATTTTTTATGCCATAGGTGGCAAACAAGCAGACGGGCCGCCTGATGGTAAGCAGTCACCGTCGCCTATTGATACTTGTAACACCAGAGGCATCACAAATACGTTGCCGACCCTTTAAGACTCTATTAACTTGCCTTTTGAAGAACCCCATGTTGTAGCTTCTCGGAAACACCGCGGAAGGTAGCTCATTCCACATTTTGCAAGTGTGAGGTTAAAAAAATCGTGTGAATCGCACAGTATGCGATTTCCACTGGTCTATGATATGTGGATGTGCTTTCAAACGGTGGCGGCTAGTACTATGATAAAACTGCGATGAATATTATTGATATTGTGTGAATGTGTTCATACAAGACGTATGCAAGCAATAATATTGACACGCTATGAAACAGTAACTAGTCTGTCTGAGGATCTCAACTTTACAAGGAATACCAGCTTCGTGTGTTCGGACAGGCCAAGTAGATAGATAGATATAAACTCTGTCTTGTGTACACCAGAAATAAAAATTACAAACAAATCGAAAACAATTACGAGCTAGTGCTGCAAATAGTAAATTATTTATATGTCCCAGACGCCAAAATGTATAATGCCTTCATAATCAGTTTTCAACCTTTAGCTCAGTGATAGTCGCCCTGAATTCAAAATGCTACTTTCAAATTTTTTGCTCAAATGTTACCCACCCACTACCATGAGACCTTTCAAATCTTCGACCGAATTTGCCCATGTTCGAACTTAAAAATTCTATTAAAATTAACAATTTGCCTACAATGTTTTATGAAGATCGGATCAACGTTACAGAAGTTCATTCATTCATCATTCATCATCAGCCAGAAGACGTCCACTGCTGAACATAGGCCTCCCCCTTTAACCTCCACACTGAACGACATTCTGCCATCTGCATCCACTGGATGCCCGCGACTCTCACAATGTCGTCGGTCCATCTAATGGGAGGCCTACCTACGCTGCGTCTTCCGGTTCGCGGTCTCCACTCAAGAACCTTTTTCCCTCATCACACAGAAGTTATCGCCGAACAAATATAAATACATACAAACGCAATAATAATAAAATAGAAACGCCGACTATTCTAATGCGATAGAATCTGAGATCGCTCACTCAAAACAGTTGAATTACCCACCGTTGAAGATTTATAGATAATCCAAATGCTCATGCTAACTACCAGTTGTCAGTACCCAGAATGCTGGCGGCATTATCACGCTAATGTCAAAAACAAAACTTGCTCTACGGTATTTTATCTCAAGCTCACTATCAAAACGTTTTCGTTGTTTAAAAATTTACGATCCCTACTTAATATTTTAAGTAAAAAAACTACTCTAAGTCATACAACTCCGGTCAGTCCCGCCACATATCGTGCCGCGAAGTCGTTTTATGCATATATTAAAACTAACATTTGTCACGAACGTAGAAAAAAAACGCAGCTATTTTTTACATTTAATTAAACATACGACTAATAAAAACTTTATGGTGGAGTTTGTTGGTCCCAAAATATGCAAACAAGATTATTTACAGGTAGTAAATTGTAGGTGACAGGTGACACAAAAACTGGCTGCTCGTAATGTAGGGAGTTTACGAGCATTTTATGATATTATTTGGGGGTAGCATGGTATCTTCGGAATGATATGGCTGAACTTATTTCGTAAATAAACCGATAGAACGAACGAATTGGTACAAAAATCAGTGGAGCAAAAACTTGCCTTTTAAAAATAATCTCCTTCAATATAGGGAAACCCTATTTCTGTATATATAAAACCACATAACACGACAGTAACACGTCGTAAAAGTGATATAACACGATAACCATAATCGCAAATAACACAGTAACTATGGTTACAAAATTAAACAAATAAAACGCATCTTCCGATTGAACACTACATTATCTTGATAAACGCGCTCGTAACGCGCTTGCTTGCTCCACTTTATTTTGAAAGTTCAAAACGTTCTCTATTACATTTTCATGTTATAACGTCACGCGTTTATGGTACGGAATCTTATGTGAGATAGGAAATAAGGCCCACTTGCACGAAAACAAACAAAGTATCTAGTTCGCCTGGATTTGTTAATCTGGACTAACTAATTGTTATAACTGAAAATCAATGAATCATCAATATTAATATGATCCAAAAATTAACATTCCTCATATTTATGTATGAACAGGACCGAAACTAGGACGTTTTCCAGGGGTTACAAACTTTTCTTGTTGTCTAGCATGTTTTTTTTTTGGCTTTGTGTTATTATAACTACGCCACAATCGATTCGGATGCATTTATTGTAAAATTTACAATTTGTTAACGTGTGTATTCTTGTGGATTACGCAAAACGTTGACGGACCTATAGTTGCAACGGATGGCCAGCTAGTTGGTTACAACCGGTATCATGTAGAGTTGGGGCCGGTTTTTTTTTTCTCGTTTTAATTTCGTTTGTCTTTTGTCAAACGAAATTATATATATATAAATGATTTCCAATAAAAAAATATCTAATACAAATATAGATTTACAATTGCATTTTGACATTTCACTGATTTTTAATACATATAATTATTATTTTTAAGTAAATAGTTGACATTTGATTACACTAAATGGAAAGTTAATTGGTTATTATTGTATAAAATTTAAAATGATATTATATTCATTACTAAATTATTGTATGTCTGTAAAGGAAAAAGCTGTTGAGACTGTGTGTTTTAAGAACTTACATATATTATACTTACACAGTTTGACAATAAATGATTCTGATTCTGAAAATGAAAAGAAAATAGATTCCAATTGATCCTCCAATCAAGCTCCTGGATCCGCCTCAGCAGTTAGTTCCTAAAAGCCAGCTGTTCCATAGTTGCCCAAAAGTTCAGGCGTCCAATTAACGCTATTTTTCGTTCGAGTGGTTCCGCAACTTTCCGCTTGCTTTGCGCAAATGGAACAGGCATTTGAAACAAGTATTCTAGCATACATAGCCGTATGAAGTAAGAACTGAGTAAATATTTTATCTATCTATTTTTTTTGGTTGTTTTGAAGGTGTCTAGTATTTCTATTACAATGGGCAAGCAGTAGATATACCGCTATTGCTAAGGAAATTGATGTTGGCTTGTTCAATACCTCTGCTTTTGAACTGAAGCAGTTTGTAAACACTAATTGTTTCACATGAGTATATTCTAATTATGATCTGTTTTTATATTGACTGCCTCGGTGGCTCAGTTGGTAGTGATCCTACTTTCTGTGCTTGAGGGCGTGGGTTCGACTCCCATCTAGGACAAACATTTGTGTGATGAACATTTGTGTTTGTTCTATGTCTGGGTGTTAATATCTATTTAAGTATGTATTTAAAAATATATATGTATGTATATCAGTCTCTGGCAGCCATATTACAAGCTTTGCTTAGTTTGGGGTCAGATGACCATGTGTGCAATAATGTCCCAGATATTTATTTATTATTTATTTTTCTTCTATTTATTTAACAAACTTAGCTTTCATCATATTGTGTATTTTTGGATGAGTCAGTCAGGTGTTAGTTATCTACTATTTGTGAAAAGTTGTAATAATTGGTCTTCTATCCTTTTCTTTATAGGGTTCCGTAGCCTGACAAGGAACCGTTATAAATTAGTTCTGTCCGTCCGTCGTCTGTATGTCTGTCCGTCCGATTTTTTTTACCTAGTTTCGTACCTAGTTATAAGTTATCGTATGAAAATAAAACAAAATACAGGGTTGTGCACATAGACTGTACTAAGCCGAAAGGAGGTAATTGTACTTACCATTATTAACAACTTTTACTACCCAAACCTTAAATCCCGAAATAAAAAACGCAAATCAATAGTTACATTTTGGTGGTAGCCTTAAAATAATATAAGTACCAATTTATCAAAATTGACATGTTGGTATTATAGTTACTAATTAATATTATCAGATATTTAGAACGACAAAGTATGTTATTAATTTATCTTTTTTCGAATCCCAATATTTGCGAAAAACCTCATATTTTATCCATTAGATTATAAGCATACGAATATGTACAAACAACTTGAGCATAAACACCTAAGGCAATGCTTTTAGAGTACTACATTTAAATTAGGCTTTAAAAGGGGACATTAGAAGTACTTAATCTTTCTAAGTGGCTACTAAGCCGCATTAGTGCTAACGCTGACGCTATTTAAGTATTTATGTTTACTAATATAAATTTGCTAATAACTAATGTCTCTGATGTTGAAATTGTGCTGAACAATCTGTTTTAAAACAACATTATCGTTTATTGTGTAGTAAAACTTGCTATGATATTATAACTTGTGACGTCACCTGCCGGTCCCACCGGAAGACCAGCGCCGGTTGGTATCGAACGGCATCATGCTGAGCTGGGGCCGGTTTGTGGCAAAAATCATTTTTTTTAAATATGTGTAGCTTTAAGTGTGTTGATTTTTTGTTTTAAACAAAATATTGTCTATGCCCTGGGGTTCACCCGTGAGGATATTTCCTCAGAAGCCGTAAATTTTTCCGGGATAAAAAGTATCCTAATTCACTCGCCGGTTTTCAAACTATCTATAGGCAAACAAGAATCATTTTTTTTACCTCCGATAAAAGAACTGATAATTTCCAAACCGCTGAACAGATTTTATACCTATAATCGTAGCTAAGATCACACTTGATCAAGCCACTTATCAAACGAAAAAAAACGGTTCAAAATCGGTTCAGTAGTTAGAACATCAAGCTAATGCATTTTGGTGAATGCATTTTTCGCAGTTTTGTGAAAAGTCATAGAACTAAAACAAATAAGTTGGCAGCTTCCATTTATTACATCTGAGCTGTCTGCTCCTGCAGACTTTTATATTTATTATATTTGAGATTTTTATTGAAAAATATCCTTTTCAAACCAAGCTTTTATTAAATTAGTGATCAGAACGGTGTGCTGATGAAAATGAGTCCAAACACTGCCAGTCTACTATTACCCATCGAGGAGTACAGTTGTCTACCGTCACCATCATAAAATCAGCTGTCACCATAATATTGTATTGTCATCGAAACTTGACTTGTATGTCAAATTTCAGTTCAATCGGACACCGGGAAGTTAGTCAAATTTTACTTGCAAGGTTTGATTACAGACAGCCACCGGGACAGGTAAAACAAAACAAAAGTTTGCAAAAAACTTGCAACATTTTTACTCCACCATCTACAAAATAAAGTTCAACTCAATACATAACAAAAAGCTTAACAAAAGTTCTTTGGTTCTATTCACTGTCAAATGTCAAACTAACACGTCTCATGTTATCATTGCATTTATAAACTTTGTAAGTTACTTTCACGTTCATAACTTACTTTAACAGTTTATAAAGAAGGGTGAATATTGGCAGCTCTAAAGAAATTACGTGGAACTTTCATTTTATACACGTTTTCGGAGATATCCTTAGGGAAGCCCTTATGTGATATACTCGTAATATTATAGGTTGGCGCAGAATTGAAACAGCGTCAATATCTAAGTGATTAGAAAATGTAGAAGAAACTTTTGAGTCGGTTCCACAAAAAAATCACTAATTATGGCTCATTAGTTTTAAATCATATCCAATAATTATGAATATTTTTATTCTTTGTAGTGACATAATATTGTTTTAAAATGTTTGTGTTATGTGGTTTTTAGAGTTTAGTTTTTTTTTGAAGACTATTTATTTATCACACTATTATACAACCTCTCACCCTAAACGCAAAAACCTTCTCCGTTCCGTGGATAAAAAAGTTATTTGTTTGTATAACAAATGCAAGAGTGCAAAGTTGCTTTTTAACCGCGTGCTCAATTTTGATGACCAAGCTAGTGAAGGATTCTAAAATTGCTATAAATAATTAAAATCCTGAGGGAATCAAAAGAGCACGAGGTGAAAAATCTTTGCACTCGAGTGCATCACGTATCTTTTCATCCCACCTCAGCAAATGACCTAAGTTGTAACAATATGACGTGAAATAAAATGGCGCGCGCAAAGCAAATAAATATCATAACAAACAACAACAATTTTTTAACAAATTAAAAAAGGTTGTATGTTAAATTCGGCACCATGGAGGTAGAAGTAAATAGGTTTAATGATGTTTTGAATTCACAAACCTAGTGCACACGATGTTCTTAATTCAATTAACTTTATCCTCTAGCAGATAAAATCAGTTTTTGCACTCAGATATCGAAGAGCAAAAATACTCTTTCCGAAATGGGGGGATGAAAAAAATATTTCCAGGTCTGTTAGCTTTCATAAGCAAATACAGCTTTATTACTTACGTATTTTATTTCTGCCTAAACAAACTCATATTGGGTTATCATATTCTCATTCTGTCTAATATTTCTAGAAACAATAATGTTATTATTCTGCCTACAGTACCTAAAATAACCTCAATAATACCTTCCACGTGTACCTAATATGCTTATTAGGGACTGATTGTCATTCGTGGGTTTACTTTCGCACCAAAACAAATATAATCCCCGAAACAAACAGATAACATATAAAGCGCGTCTTTTGGTGGATGCGTGGGTCTCTCACTGGCGCATTTCAACGTTTTTAACCGACTTCCAAAAAGGAGGAGGTTATCAATTCGACTGTTTTTTTTATGTTTGTTACCTCAGAACTTTCGACTAGGTGAACCGATTTTGATGATTCTTTTTTTGTTTAAAAGCTGGTGCTTCCCGTTTGGTCCCCTTTTAATTTGGTCCAGTTCTACTGTGCTTCGTTTTTTAACAATGTAACAATTAAAAAGTCATTTCCACACCAAAACTATTATAAGAGATCTATCGGACGTCTCAGTACCAAATCAGGCATGCGCTCTCTAAAACCGATGGTGTCTAATTAATGCACGCGCTATGGGATAGAGGGCGCATATTTGGTCCAGTTCTAACATTTTATGAAGTCGGTTTTTTATATTGATAATTATTAAAGAGAAAAAAACACCGATGAAGCATTATCCTTAGAATAACATTACAAATAATATAAAGCAATTATCTTGTGATTATATTGATGATGGCCAAGCGGTAGCATGTAAATTTTACAATCTGACGGCTCGACGGTTCGATTCTCGGCCCTGCACCAATGACTTATATTAGTATAGTATATAAATAAATTATGTAAAGGAAAACATCGTGAGGAAACCGGGGTACGGTTTACGGGTTTGAAATAAGAGATATAAGGTCTTCGTTCGAGGCAAACTACTATTGTGATGCATGAAATGTTTCACGAGATGCTGAACTCTGAAACTATGTTTCAGTGGGTGCAATCGAGTGAACGGGGTAAGCTCGGGTCAAACCACGGTACACTGCACTGCGCCTTGCCAGAAATACGGGCCGCCGAAGGTTTAATGGGGTCAAAATTTATAGGCGAATTTAAGATATGTAAGCTTAGTGTATAATCAGTTTTTACTTTGTTTTTTATTAAAAAGCGCTTTTTCTGCTGATTTTTTGCAGTATCTTAAATTGAGCCAATTGAATACACATAGGGCCTTGATTAAAAACGTTACTCAAGTTGATCTATACTTAAAATTGCTTCACGCTGACGGCAATGGTCACATGCAAAAACAAGACAGAGCAATTTTAAGCATAGATTATCTTGAGTAACGTTTTTAAGTAAGGCCAATCATTTAAGTAATAAGTAATAATAAATGCTCTTTCAACTTCTCGCTGACGGCAATCGTCACACGCGAAAACGAAACGGAGCATATTTAAGCGTATGTCAACTTGAGTAACGTTTTTAAGTAAGGCCCTAAGAGTACAATTGGACTGGAATGGAATGGAAAATAATGATATCAGCGTCGATTCAAAATGTAACTGATTCTAGTCCAAGTCTTATTTGGTTCAAGGTTCAAGTATTATATTTTGGGCGAGTTTAATAACGCCGTGGCTATATGTACATAAAGCTATAATACACATATTTTTGGTAAATATAATACGAAATTCGGCAAATAAATTTCATAAGACTGAAATGTTTAGGTTATGAGAAATAGAACCGTATATGCAGAAATGGGACAGACAAAATTTCATTATCATTCACAGTTTTCCTCATCTCATTGGATAAAGTTAAGTAAACAAGCTGTAAATAATTATACGTCATAGAAAAGTTTATCGCAAGATCATATTTTTCTCGAACTACCCACACAAACATAAATTTTTTAAGCTAAAATATCACTGAGTATTAATTTTAAAAAGTGATTGCGTATTATTCTTAGAATGACATTGAAAATAGTAATACAGCAATTTTCGTGTTGATATGTTTTTAGGATAGAAAGAAAAAATTCTATATCTACTGTCTCTTCTTTGTGTTTAATCGCATTAAATATTCCAATAAAACGTCGGTTTTCTTTTGCGACAGCTAAGCCAAGTCAATGGAAGACTTAACATTACACTTTCTAGACATTACTTTCAAACCAAAAGTTCTAAATAAGTTCTTAATATCAAAATCTGGTTATTCCCAAAAGAGACGTACTTTATGCTTTGCTGAGAGATGAAAGTTTCCAGTGATATACGCTTAAAAAAGAGCTTCAAATAATATAATAATGTTACTTTAAGACGTTGATAGGAAACTAGTTGCATTTTGAGATTTCATCATCATCATTATCAGTACATCATGTTCCCACTGCTGGGACAAAGCCCTTCTCTCAGAGATAAAGGATGGGCCCTGCTGGCCAAGTGCATGTTGGAGTGTCTTTGAACTTTGAGGTTCTTTGACAAACCGGTTAACTCACGATGTTTTTCTTAACCGTTTTAAGCGATAGCATCGAAACTGCACTTAATACATGTACTAAATAAGTCACTCGAGTATGTCCGAGACCAAACCGGGTGTCGTCAGATTGTAAAGCGCATATGCTACCGTTAGCCCACCATCGCTCTATAATTATGAGATTTATAATTGGTTAAGCAAACAGCATTATGTAAATGGAGCGGTGATGCTAAACCATTAAGCAGTTTATTGTATTTTGATGTGGTTTATTTTAATGATCAAACTTTCCAGTCTATTCTACAAGCTAAGTGAACGCGCAAGTGAAGTGATAAGCTAAGTGAACGTGTATTTTTCTTGTCGATAACTATAGAGAAATGACAAAATGTCGAGTGATCACCCTTGATTGTAGTCCCTTACCCTTATAATTCGAAGCTTTGACATTTATCTGCAGAAATAGGCAAGAAAAAATCACATTCACTTAGCTTATCACTTCACTTGCGCGTTCACTTAGCTTGCAGAATAGACCGGTTGGATTCGCGGGGAAAAAATACTTATTTGTTCTTTATTTCGGTGCGTTTCATTTGAATGATATACATATTTCTATAAAACAGCTTTTTTGTGATTTCATAGTAAGTCCTATAATGAAAATTGTTCATGTTGAGCACAAAGACCGCCTATTAGTTTAGTTACCTTTTCGTGTCACCCTGTGTTAATATAATAAAAAAAACTGTAAGTAATAGTACATTAAGGATGGGTTGCACCATCTTACTTTAGCTTTAACAAACATCGAAATTCCAGTTAAAGTAACGGTTAGGCAAAAAAGTTTGTTGCACCATCGGACAATTCCGAAATGACGTAAAAACTTTAACTTTAACCATAACTGCCAACGCGTCGCTGGTTAGTGTTAAATATATGTCAGTTGCATAAAATATAACTCCAGCTATGCATCTGGGGTAAATAAGGTCTCATTTGACTTGCAACCCTGGTAACATTAACTATGCTAGTGAATACGCTGGTGCAACGCATTCGCAGTAACTGGTAAAGTCAGCGTTATTATTGTTATCAAATTTAAACCCTAACTTTACTACTATGGTGCAACCAAGCCTTACAGTACACACAGTAACAGTCGGCAGTTTGGTTAACAGTTAAAGTTCTGACGACATTTAACACAATTGTCAGAATATGCAAGATTTTTTTTGCCTGACCGATACTTTTACTGAAATGTCGATATTTGTTATTGCTAAAATAAGATGGTGCAACCCACCCTTAATAGGGTACCAAAACAAATAAATAAAAAATGTGATTAGTGAAATTTGGTTGTTTATCTTTCTTCTCCCCACATAAAGAACAATTTTTTAACAAAAAAATGCTCGGGTCCTTGACTTTCATTTCAAAGATTGATTTACCTACACTGTAGGTATGTTTAAATAGGTAATATCTCCCCAATAAAGAATCCCTAGCTCAAACATTTTCAGAAACATAGTTATAAATAAATATCTGGGACATTTTTGCACACACGGTCATCTGACCCCAAACCAAGCAAAGCTTGTAATATGGCTGCCAGAGACTGATATGTGGATGTGATACGTACATATTTATATATTTTTAAATACATAATTAAATAGATATTAACACCCAGACATAGAACAAACAAATCATCACAAATATTTGTCCTATGTGGGAATCGAACCCAAGTTCCCATCGCAGAAGGTAGGTTCACTATACCAACCGAGCCACCGGGGCAGTTCTAGCTTAAACATTTCTGTTTTTATAGGAAGCATCGTAAATAAGACTTTTATCTCTACCCATTAGGCGTATAATGTCAGGCAGACCATTACAAGTGCTCAAAGTCTACAGCTTACAATATACCTTCAAGGCTTAAACGTAGGCATTACAAGGCAGGAATATATTTTTCAGTATTGCCTGCCTTACGCTAGAAATTAAGGGTAAAGATTAGTACTATAATAAACCAGTAATTTATGTATACGGTACTTATAAACTTTCGTTCTTTTGTTCCTTACATTGGAATTTTCAGCATATTTGAAAATGTCTATTGAACTTCTCAAGTATAAAGCTAAAAGAGTTTATTTTGCTGAACGGAGTCCGTTATAATCATCATTATAACAGACAGACAGACAGATACCGGGACAGGTAAAACTAAATAAAAGCTAACTATTTACTAATATCCGATATATAACTTTACTAACAAAAAAAGTAATGAAAAAAACTTTGCTATGTGCATCTTGCACATAGCAAAGTTAGAAGTTAGTTGGCTATCTTTTATAACATGTAGAGATGGATAATTTCCAAGCCTCTAGGGGGAGCATAGGCAGTTTTGATTAGGTAACCAGGAAAAGGTCACAATGGCTACAAATGTCAGGCTTTGTTCAGTTACTTGCCCGTACTTTGCTACAGTTTCAGCGAAACACGGTAGGTGTCATAATGTGACAGCCTTTGTGCAATCGCCTAGAAATCCTGGGATAAAATAAGGTTATGGTTATATGTAACTGTGCTCAGTCCGAATTCGCACAAACTATTAAGTTCAGTAAGTTTATTAAAGACTTTTTTTGAAAGAAAATAAGCCTTACCAATTTTGCTTTTTTGAATGTGAAAACGTATCAAAAATCTGAATGATGAAACTTTTTTATACCTCTCTGTTTTATATTTTAGTTTCATTCAATACTTAGATATAATTATATGTATAAAAATATTGTATAATAGTCTACCTAAACTAAATAGTTTAGATATTAAAATGTAAAGTGGACTTGTATTTTGTTTCGTTAATAATAAATCCTTAGATGAGGTTACAGATAAATAATGGTTTAATGACATTGAATAAAAAAAAAACAATTGTTGGAAACTAGCCTTCCAACATCCTTTAAATATATATCTTATTTTTTTTTATAGTAGAATAGGCTTGCGCTTGGCCGCCAACTCGCCTGATAAGCGATGATGCGGCCTACGGTGGATCACGCTTGCCTAGAAGAAACAGATTCACTCTTGACTTGAAGACACCCAGATTGTAACTATCGGGGAACATCCATTCAGGCAGTGCATTCCACAAACTAGCAGTTCGCACAATAAAAGTGGAATCAAAGCGCTTCGTACGGGTTTTCGGAATGTCAACCATAAAGCGGTGTCGATTTTTCGTGCCCGCTCTGGCAGTCCGATAGAAAAAAGGGCAGGAGGGAATTAAATCATGCAGATCATGATGCACACTCTCCAAAATGTATCCGATAAAAAACCGATAGACTAGCAACTTTGCGCCGATGCTCAAGACTAAGAAGCTTAGCTTGAACTAGGTCTTTCGTTGCTGATGAGCCTCTTGGCACGCTTCTCAATTGACTCCAAGGCCCCGAGCTGGTATTTAGTTGATCCATCGCAAAGGTGAGAACAGTACTCCATGCACAACCGAACTTGTGCTTGGTACAGTGTAAGCAACTGTTCCAACGTGAAGTGCCGACGCACCTTCGATAGGATACCTAGCTTTTTGGCAGCCAATTGAGCCTAGTTTTCAATATAGGAGCCAAAGTTGAGAGTTATTATTTCCATGAAATACTATAGGAACTACGTTTTATTTCAATGGCACTAGTATTATTAATCTGCGTATCCAAAAGCGTCCTGTGTAGCAAAAAAGTCAGAAACGGGAGCGGTAGGTTTATCGCACGGTTGCACCAACATTCTTTCCACGGTCCGAATTTCCCTGCATTCGGGTTTAATCAATGCACAAAGGTCCTAGTACGCCACAGTACTAGGCACTTGATATTTCCAGACACTGGACGGACAGTTTTGTGCGTAGGTTGAGGCTTTAGGATGACCGGGCAGTGTTTGTGCGAGACTAGAGGTTGATTGGGTAACCGCAGGAATCAGGTGTGTAGTAATTACAGTCTTTGTGTTACGAATTTCCATTACAAAAGCAGAGGCGTGAAAGGTCCGCCTACCTAGTCCATAAATGTCATGTCTAGTCTAGTGTTTATAATTTCACAAGCAATAGTGTATCACAGTGGTTTAAAATAAGATCTCAGTGGGCGAAGTATGAGTATTTGATACGTAAAATAAGTATCGAAATTCATACAAATGTTGAACATTGAAATTGAAAATTCTATGGAATTTGATGCGTCTTTTTACGCATGGATCGTCCTACGCCCACAGTTTTATACATTTATCCTGTGAAAGTTGAAATGTTGATAAACTCGACATTTGAATAATTTGAGACCCTTCATGCAGATCCAGCGCAGATGGAAAATACTTAGAAATAAAATCTAATATCGGGAACCTACAATCATTGTAAATTGTTACTCATACTATTTTACTACAGTTATATGATTATTAACTGTTACTTAATTATATAATTTTTTTGGTGAGACTGGAAACCTGCATGTCTATGAAAAAGTGTCACAACAAAAAAGATACCATCAAAATAATAACAGGGTCGTCCCAACGTAACGTATCATTACTCAGCTATAATTACCTGTTAAATTATATAGCTGTTATAATTAATAAGGTACATAACACCCAGGAAAATTAATTATTTAACGTGGAACGGGAGACTTAGTAACGTTAATTAGCTACTGTTGCCTGACACGTACCTTGAAACTTGAGCTTGGGTTTCAGCCTATTAGAATAGTTAACTAAACTATGTACTATTTTACGTAGTACTGAAAGCGTTCAATGGATTTACTCGAGACTTCTTTCTACGTAAGGAAATTTATTTTTATGAAAAATATTATGGACAACGAAATTTCTAATTAATTAAAACCACAGATCAGGTTATAGATGTCGCGAGTTTATCTACATTTCGAGCGTAGTAGTTTGTCGTACTTATAACTTCAATTAGTTCAGTCTCTGTCATCTTGGAAGTAGCGCGTCAGACGTCAATAAAAAAAATCCAAAGTGTGCATCAGGTCGAAAGTGAAATCACACTGATTTCTGTAATATGAAGAAAATTCATGAGAAAACTGCTCATATATGTATTACATGAATAAATAAATAAATCGTCCATGCTCCATCGTAGACCACAATCATCGCTTAAAGTCATCAAGTTGGCAGTCAAACGCAAGCCTATTAATTATGTTTAATTAAACAAATAAGAGCAATCACTAAACAAATCAATTTCCAATCGAAACGCACCAATCGAATCCAAAAAAATCGTCAAGGATTTTCTTGTGCCTTTCCGCTATCATTTGCCATTTTGCGAATTCAGCGCGTCAGGCTGGCGGCCCCCGCGATTTTTGCGCGAAATTTCCAATCTGTGATGGAAGTAAAACTAAGCTATCATAATGATCAGCCATTATTCTGGTAAAACAATAAGCATCTACGCATTTCAAGAACTGTTTGAATATTTCACTGGAAGCAATCGAGAGAGGTTTGGTACCTGCGATTAATTCTGAACGGTTTCTAATTAGGCACGTTACTCCGAAGGCGATTAATTAAAGAAAAGGTTAGGTTTTAGGCGATTTATCGTATTCTGCGTTATGAAAAAATTGTAGTAGATAGACCCCGATAGGTCTCCGGCAGAATTCGTACGCAATCTTTATTTCCTTAGAATTTAAAATAATGGCTTAAAACTGGATGAAAAAACCCGAAATTAATTTATGTCTGATCGACTTCATTTTTGAAGCAATAAAATAAACACAAAAATCCAAAAGTTATACTTGTTACGCTACGTGTGAGACAGAAAAACGATTAAATATAATGCGAACTTAAGGGCAATCAAAAAAAACAAAAAAAAAACAAGTACTTCAACACTATCTTTCTTTATAATTGGTATTATGTATGTATTGGTGTATTGGTATGGTAAATATATATAAGTACATACCTATGGTATGTATATATTTATATGTATTATTTATAGTATGTATTAGTAAGTACATATGTTTATTTGTAAATTCAGTATTTATTTGTATGTATGTATATTAGATGTATTATCTGCACCACCAACCCTACTCCTCTTTCAGTTCATTTCCATTCAAAGGTTGCCTGGAAGAAATCGCTTAATATGATAAGGCCGCCTATTATACTGCCGATTTTTGTATTAATTTTTAATTACTTTGTTTTTTAAATTTGGTGTATAATAAAGCGATATTGTATTGTATAGTACTTTTTTTTTACACCTTAAATGAAGCTGATAATCTACAAACGGTTAAACAGAATTACTTAATTTAAACTATCACGATTGTTCACTACAGTTATATGATTATTTACAGGATATTTACCGTGGTAAGGTTGTGGCACGTGCTCCCAACCACACATCCTTACCACGATAAATATCCGGTAAGTAATAATATAACTGTAGATTTTCTTGAATCATAGGTAAAAACACCCTCGATCAAGCCTTTCTAAGAAAAATTATTAAATCAGACACACTGATATACAAACGTTAAATTAATTATATCACCCCTCTTTTTGCGTAAAAACGTGAGCCCGTACTGAATTATTAATGTTAACTTTTCTCTGGCAGAAGTTGTCAAACGCAAAACGAGTTGAAGCAAATTAAAACATGAATCAACTTAAACAGTATTAACAAATATTACTTTGTTTCGGATTTAAGGGTAATGTTACAATACACAGGACCCGGGTATGTCCTAAAACTGCAGACCAGAACCACCGGAGGATGGGCAGCAGCGTCCTAATAGTACACGGTGAACGTACCGTGATCCCCAAGCTTGGGGATTATGGCAACACCCCTCTCTATGAGGGAGGCCTTGTCCAACAGTGGACGTTAATTGGCTGTTGATGTCTGATGTGTTACAATACAATAACTCTTTATTAAAAACCAAAAAAACAAGGATAACTTTATAAATTAAAGTAATTATCTAGGCTTTTAACAGGCGGCCTTATCGCTTATAGCGATCTCTTCCAGGCAACTGTGAATGTTCCCACTGAAATTACCGGACTAAAGATATTTAACATTTAAAATATCTCAGGTTGCTGGCGACTGGTCGAATATGGGCAAGTTTTTCTTTTTACCCGACCGCGCAAGAAGGAGGGTTATGTTTTTCGAGTATATGTATGTATGAGGTTTTTTTGGCACGCCCTACAGCCTAAACTGTTTTATGGATTTCGATATGTGAGGTGTCATTTGAATCGTTTTAATAGTGGAGTGACACAAACAAATAAAGGGCGTCCGCAAAAAAAAAAATGAGGGGAAAACTGTTAGTAAACTTTGCTAAATAGGTGAACCATCGTTTATATTACCATCATTATATAGAACTCACTCAGTTTCAATATTATGTAACACTACTATTAAATATTCAGTAGTTTAAGATATAAAGCGGTATGAAAGAGCTCTGTATCTACTACGAGTAGGTATAGATAGTACCTACGCAGTACGCCGCCGTTACTTTTCAGTAATCTAATATTTATACAATGCAGTCAAGTAATATTTTTAACATTATTTAATTTCCTTGTTATTTTATACAAATGTTTATTCTATTTTCCATGTCAGTTGTGTAATTTTTGACATGAAAACTTTATCAGTAGTTCAGTGCAGTTTTGTTAAAATATTAAAATTTAAACACGTTTCAACCACCATTATCCACATTTATCATTACCATTATCATTATCCACATCAACAGTAGCCGTTATATAGCAGGTAATTAACACAGGGTGAATAATTCGATTAGTAATCTGTGAATAGTGGGTTGGACTATCATAAAATTTATCCACCTTATTGTACATTCTTATAATATGGCTGTTTGCTGTTCCTTAAAATACACGCGATGAAATCCTTAAGTGTTTAATTTCAATTTATTATTTATTATTTCTATTAAACTTCTTTCTTTCGTCCTGATGTTTTAAGCCCAACTTGGATATAAAAATATTTAAAGCACTATTTTAAACTATCACGGTTATGCACTGCAGTATACTTTCAATGTTATATGTCACGGTAAATATCCTGTTAATAATCATATAACTGTAAAAATATTCAACCTTTATGACATTATTGTCAATTCTTCATCAACATTACTATAAAAAAATAACATTCAGGTTAGACGCATCAATAAATAATCAATTTGAGAGTGGTGATAAACAATTCATCATAGGAAGTCTAGTTTATATCTAGGTATAATCTAACAAATACACGAGTAATCAAAATATATTAGTTCAACAATAATTACATACCAATTCCAAAATTCCTGTTATAACTATCCACACCTCTAAAACCAAAACGGCTAAAACCCGCGAACTAACTTTCGTAGCAACTCGCGCAAGACAACGGTTCGTAGCTCTCGTTACGCGTAGCTCCCGTAGCTGATTCGTCTGCCCTCTACGAAGGCAAGGGCCGGACTGAGCCATGCAAACAGAAGTTAAACGGAAGTATGGCAACTAGATGCGGCAGGGTCGTTGACTTGGTAATTAAGATTACGTGGTGGGGAAGATTTATGATTTCATTAAACGAAAAATAGTCCTGGCAGAGCGTGTAATGTGAAACATTAGTAAAAAAATATTAGCATTTAGAATAAGTACAAACTCACATTAATAAGGTTATGTAGGTACATTGTTGAAACTTAAAATAATTAAGTAACTTAATAAGTTTTTCATAGTAATAAATGACAGGTTATTTTGTTATAACATTTTAATCTTATCCATATAGCAGATATTCTCAAAAAGTGTTCCGTGGAGCTCTGGGGATCCACAAGGCGTCTGAATAGGCTGCGCCTTTACCAGCCTGTTATTAAATAGTAGATCAAAATTATACGGAAATAACAACCAGTGGAATCCATTCGCAATGTTTTGTAAAGTAGGTGTATGGTGTTAACCTATGTATGGTTTTCATTAAAAATAAACAAGACCAATTTTTACTTTTTTCGAGCTCTGTTAAATATTTAGTGTTTCATAAGGGTTCCACTGCCAAAAAAAAGGTAAGATCCGCTGTCATAATAGGGCATTCATTGGGTTTATGTAGGCGTAACAGATTAACAAAATTAAAAAAAAATATGGTCGAAGCTGATGGTAAACACGCCTACCTTGAAGTGGGAACTTCAACAATAGCCATTAAATACGTAATCATCATGTTGTATTTTGATGAACATAAGCCAAAGAAACATATTGATTTCTATTCATGATTTTTGCACACCCCATGGGCTCTAAGATTCTAAAAGCCGTGGGAGCCTGTATTTGGGAGACCGCTAGACTTGAAAGCGTGAGGTCGCTGGTTCAAATCGCGGGTCAGTACCGATGAGCTCTTTGGAGTTTTCATACCACTGTCTTTTCGGTGAAGTAAAACAACTTCAGGAAACCAGCATACGTACAGAGAAGAAATTCAATGGCGTATGTGAAATCACCAACCAACAACTGTGCCAACGTGTTGTATATGGCCCAATCTGCCTAATATACCTAAGGCAGGTGAGTTGGTGGTCAAACGCAAGCCTATTAATACATTTAAAAACAGTCTAGCAGTGGATAAAGCTGATTATGTATGAGCTCTTAGATTGAAAAGTAATAAAAAATCGTTATTTATTTCAAAATTTAACAGTAGTCAATTTAACTTTGACCAACGAGTAAGTCATTTCAACAGTTACATCTTCAGATCAGACAAACAAAGAAGATGTGGTACCACGCTTGATGCCTTTAGCTGAACACAACCTGCAGACGAACATGCAGCCTTTTTTGCTTGTGAACTACTATATAGTTCATTGGTGTGGTGTCGCTTCAAGTTTTTAGTATGCGGAAATAATATATGTGTGTCGTACAGTTTTTTTGTTAAACGGTATGGTGAATAACTATCAATATAAAACACTGAATTCATAAAAATTTCGGAACTGGACCAAATGAAATCACACGGGAAGCACCAGCTTTCAAATAAAAAAAGAATCATCAAAATTGGTTCACCCAGTCGAAATTTCTGAGGTAACAAACATAAAAAAAAACTGTCGGATTGAGAACCTCCTCCTTTTTGGAAGTATAAAAGTGGGTGAAACACGGAGACATTTGGACACGAACAATAATTGTACTAAGACATATTTATATCTCCCTTGTTTGTCTGAACTGCGGTTTCATTATTCTACCTTGAAAACATCCACATATACGAAAATGCCTACAAATACAAGTTGACCTCATAAATCGCACAAACAGATATCATTTTAATCCTGTCTCCTTCGCGAGAGTAATTCCGATTTATTTCCCTGGGTTCCGTACATCTTAATAAATGAAATCGTTAGTAAGCAATAAAGTTAGAAACACCTGGGGCTGGGAATTTATCGTTCTATAGCACAGTGGTTAAAACTCACCGGGAAGAAAAAAATAGATGGTTTGAAAGTAACTTCGCCCTTAGTATGTATGTATGTATGTACAGTGGACAAAATGATGTAAAGTATTGTGTGTGACAGTATTCATAGTTTAGTATCGCAGAAAAATTTACGCAGTATTGGTGACGAAATTCTAGTATTGTAGAATTTCGTCACCAATACTGCGTAAATTTTTCTGCGATAGAAGTTCGTTTGAAACTGATATAATTTCAGGAGACGAAATTGCCTGTCTATTTTTAACTCTGCGTCGCAAGGGAGTCATCTCGTTTTTACCCTTCTTTAATAAAAACGCTTTCACATAAGGGGAATTTCCAATCATCTTGTGAATGTCTTCCTGAACGTCGTCATTAGGAAATAAGAAAGCGTAGTGGAAAGAATTTAAACAATGCACACAATTTAATGATTTTCCAGCTTCTGAGTTTTGCTCACAGCAGCCCCATATCCATGGTGAAGGGAAGTTGTTATCAAGTGATTGAATAGTTGCAGTAAGCTCCAAGATATATCAAACAATATCTCAATAGAAACACGCACCGTGCCGCTTGAAATTGCAAGGTTGAGATGCTATATCAAAATGGCGTTCATATGCCGTTATTACGTACCGGTTATTGATAAGTTATTTTGGCTTGATAAACCAATTCAGAACGAAACAAATTATTGTACTACAACGCACTTAACTTTGTTTGTAAAATTGATAATAAGCACTCACTAAATATGACACTTATGCAAAAAATAAAGGAGCGAATAAAATTCACGACAAATTTCATGTTTTATTTTTTTGCGGGATCCTGTTGGCCTAAAAATAATTGGACTGTCTTTGCAATCAAATTATAAATATCATAAAAAAACTAGTAATTTTTGGTCTCTACCATTCACACTTATCTATAAAATTCTTATCAGAACTCTCTATTTCAATTTGATATGTCGGAGCTAGATATCAACTAGATATTTTCATTCCCGAATGGTTTTATGTAGTTATTACGTAGCTCCCGGGCTCAGTGAGTCACAGGCCTTGTAGTAAGCATTTTCCTTATGTACTTTATCAAGGCCCTACAAACGAAATAACTGACAAGCACTTGTACTTCTGTGACTTGGATTTTATAAGATTTTCGTTCCAGTTTAGCTTGATTGTTATTAAACTTCTAACTGTATTATGTAATTTCACTTGAAATTTAATATGATTTTCTGTGATTTCTCGTGTAAAATGTATGTACAGTAGAGTCTCACTAATCCGTCACTTCAGTACATCTGCACGTCCAGTACTCCGACAATATACACCCACGGCCCCCGCTCTTTACGCCTGCGCCTTCCCCTTAACTTAGTCACTACCTACGTCCGAAGACACTCTTTCTTACCCCAGATTACATAATATAGTACACGGTAAAAAAGGAATTGTCCCATCAACAAAAAAAATATTGTTAGCAATTCCAAGACAATATTTACTTAAATTACCAATATATTGTCAATTTGACAATTTCTATTTCCTTAAAAATACAAAATAATATTGTTGGTTTATTGTCTCATATCAAGTAAATATTGTCAAGTAAACATTTCGAAAGATTCAGTCTAAGATAACGATTAATCTCGTATTAATAAATCTGCATTTGTTAACTGGACACTATTATATTGTTAAATCGACGATATACATTGTACTAACAAGAATATAGTGTACATTGTTACTTTAAGATAAATTATTTGTAAGCTAACAATTTCGTTGTTCTTCTGAAACACCTTTAAATTTCGATCAATATTTCACAATTTATCATTTTAAAACAAGGTATGTTTTTACAACAAGCCTCATATCTTCTCAGACGAAGATTAAACATTTTAATGCTAGACTTCGTTAAATGGTCACTTGGAACAACAAGTGGTCTTGATAGAAGATTTATTATTTCTTAGATCAACAATATTAATTGTTCAGCCAAAATGCTTTTAATTTTTAAATAAGGTTTTTATACACACTTATTTCTAAACAAGAATATTGTATAAATAACGCAGCAAATTGTTGAAGGAAAATTAAATATTTTCAATAGGAGAATATTATTCGGAATAAAAAGAGGTCTTGATAGAATATTTATTATTTCTTAGAACAACAAAATCAATTGTTCAGACAAAATCCTATTAATTTTCAACTAAATTTTCACATACACCTGTTTCAAAACAAGATTATTGTGTAAATAACGCAGCAAATTATAGAATGAAAATGAAACATTTTCAAGGCGAGAAAATGATAAATGATCATTTGGAATAACAAGTGATCTTGATAGAATATTGATTATTTGTTAGAAGAACAATACCATTGCTAAGTCGAAACGTTTTGATGGTTTCAAATAAGCATCATAATATAATCATCATGTCAAGCGAGCTGAGTACCTATAACTATTCCGCGTTCATGAATAAGAGTGAGAATTTGTGCTCTGTGCTGTAGGTAGGTACCCCAACCCCACATGCTAAGGGTGCCTACCACAGACTAGGTATAGCTAGTACCTACCTACCATGAAAGTAATATGTATACCTACTTACGTTTACGTAGTATACCTACTTAGTATTTCCATGCTACCCACCTATAGAAAGAAAAATTGGGGTTATTTCTGTGTAGGAACGAAACACATTTTATTGAATTATCACATCGTGTAAAAATTTAACTTAAGCACAGTATAAATAAGTAGGTAATATAGTAGGTAAGAAGCGTGCGATTGTGCTGAGATTTAAAGGTTACCGATTCGGCCCGTTTCTACGCCGATGTATTACTGTAGGTATTGCATATTACTTATAGGATGGTTCTCTAAACGACGGACATGCTCTAGGATTGATTCTACCCATCAATATACGTATACAACTTTTATTATGGGACCAACTCTGATGAACTCTGAAATCGTGAAATAAAAACACTGCTTTGAGTATGTAGGTAGGTATATAGATAGTCAAAGAAACACTGCTGTTTCATACTAAAATAGACTTTAGCCCCGACAACATGTAGGTACCTACCTATGCAACAGCTGATATTTTTTTCCCGATTTCAGATTTGGTCCCATAGTAAAAGTTGGTCATATTGATGGGTAGAATCAACCCCTAGAGTCGTTTAAAGAACCATTCTGTATATATTTACTGTTATCAAATCAACAATAATACCTTAGGTACCTACCTACTCACAATTAATTTATATTGAATTGACAAAAATCTTGTCCTAGGAATCGACTCCCTCTCTTCGTTCAAAATAAAATATTGTTAGGTAACTGAATAGGTCTATTTATATTGAATCGACAAAAATCTTGTCCTAGGAATCGACTCCATCTCTTCGTTCAAAATAAAATACTGTTAGGAAACTGAATAGGTCTATTTATATTGAATCGACAAAAATCTTGTCCTAGGAATCGACTCCCTCTCTTCGTTCAAAATAAAATATTGTTAGGTAACTGAATAGGTCTATTTATATTGAATCGACAAAAATCTTGTCCTAGGAATCGACTCCATCTCTTCGTTCAAAATAAAATATTGTTAGGTAACTGAATAGGTATATTTATATTGAATCGACAAAAATCTTGTCCTAGGAATCGACTCCATCTCTTCGTTCAAAATAATATATTGTTAACTGAATAGTACCTACATACCTCTCGAAGGGAGGCAATAATGTACGACACAGATAATGTACGGCATGATATTGTACGGCATAATAATGCACAGCATGTTAATTGGTGTACATGTACATTGAATATCATGCTGTGCAATGTTGTGCCGTGCAATATCATGACGTACATTGTCAGCTCAGCCCAATAATACACAAGCGATAATGTACCGACTGATATTTGATGTACAAGTACACAAATTATTATGCTGTCCAATATTATGCCGTACATTATTGAATCCGTTCAATAATGCACACCCTGATTTTGTCAGCATGATAATTGCAGACCATGAAAAATTCAAAACTGAAGTTTCTTAGCTCAAAATGAGTGACAGATCTGGCACACAGAGCATCCCGACTTGAGTAGGTTAGGTTCGAAATGGTTTACAGAACCGACACAGAGCACCCCGACTCCACCTAGTCTTGTAGTCCCTACCCTTAGAGTGTATATAAAAAGCGCGGGAGTCAGAAGCTCAAAGGAGGTCCTGAGTGAGTGGGCGCACTATGGAACGAAAACAGCTCGTAGTGGACTTGGGTACTCGAAAAAAATATATCAATTTTTTGGAAATGTAATTATGGGATCCGATTCTACTCATTAATATAACTATAAACTATCCCACAAATATTTTCGATTACAGCAGTATTTTCAGAGTTATGACGATTTGTAATTTTTTTTGTATGGAGACCAGGACAAATTGGCGTATATCACGCGTTGGCGCAATACGTTGTCATAAATAATGTTACAGAGACATTATCAGCGGAAACAAAAAAAAAACTTTTAATATTTTTCATACATTTTTCATATTGTTTTTTTATCGAAAATACTATGTTAACGTTCAGGGGCAACCGTAAGAGCTTCTGGCTGCCCACCCGGAGTCAGACTTGAGTTGATTAGGTTCGAAATGATAGATCCGTTCAATCGACGCAACAGCCAATCAGAGCAGAGAGATTTCAGCAATATTAGCCAATACGGGAGATGCCACCTTTTATCATGTACGTGGATAAAACGTGCATTTTTCCCATGTACATGGATTATTGCATGTACAATACTGGCTGTGCTTTCATTGCCGTACTTTATAGACACGAGCAGATAATTGACGGCCAGTATTGGACGACATGGATTGCACAGCGGGATATTCAATGTACATGTACACCAATTATCATGCTTTGCATTCTTGTGCCGTACAATATCGTGTCGGCAAATATCATGTTGTATAGTATAGACATTAGACACCCCAAGAAAACATAGTACCATAGTAGCCAGACGGCAGACCAGAAACTTGAAAAAATATATCTTTCTTTGGCTTGCGGCGTGCGCGCAGGAGGCAGCAAAAAATTAGCAAATAGTGGAAAATAGTTTTGTTCTCAAACTACTAGCGTTGTTTTGTGTCTGTGTGTGAACAAGCATTATATTGGTGAGTTATAAATCCTTATTTTCTAGATCTAGATAAATGTTAGCTAGGGATGTTTATTTTATATACCTACTTGTACTTCTTTTTCTGACCCAGGCTGTGCTAGCACTAGCTAGCACGCATTATTATGGACACCGGCGCCGCCGTCGAATTTGACGTTGAAGATTATGTTGGACAGCAACTCTCGAGTTGCTTTCAAAATGGCAAATGCCATCAGAAGTTACATTTTTAATCACACTAATATTATAAATGCGAAAGTTTGTGTGTATGTATGTTTGTTACCTCTTCACGCTCAAACGGCTGAACCGATTTGGATGAAATTTGTTATGTAGGTAGATTATACGTACCCTAGAATAACATATAGGCTACTTTTTATCCCGAAAAATTACGGTTTCTGTGGGATGCGGGTAAAACCGCGGGGCGCAGCTAGTTTAATGTATAACTAAGTGAGATATGATATGACTTTATATAAAAATTAACAATTTGTATTGTGTGAGTGAGACGGAACAAAAAAAAGTGTAATGTCTCTTAAATCCTTGAAAGTAATTTTACATAGTAAGTAACTACGAGTATATGGTCCCATACTGCTGTTAAAATTCCAGAAAACCTGTCTAGTATTTGTGCAATACATAGATTATTATTTACTAATACATACCTCATTGACCTATAATATTGTTGGTTGTTTTTGTTACAGATTAATCTAGATTTTGACCATATGTATCCTGATAGAGGCACAGCTTTCTATATAAAGTGGGTTCAATTTTTTGAGAAGATACGGGCATACTAAAAAGACTCATCAGATGGCGTTGGGAAGTTGCTTGACGAGGCTTGGGAACACACATAAACGAATCAGAATTAGGTACGTATAATCACTTGCGTGTTAAATTATTTTAAAAATATTAACCTATGTATATACAAAAATTAAAGATCCTGGCATCAAAAACAAATAATTTTCATAAAAACGCTCATCCTCATTCTGACCTCCTTAATCTGTCCCTGTCATGTGCTCTTGCCGCCACCAAGCGACCGCGCCCGCGCCGCACATTTTGTCATGTGTGTTGCGCTATACAGAATACATAATATGTAGGTAGTATAAAGAAGACCTGCCTAGGTATCTAATCCTGAATGTTTTATTCAAATCTAAATTGGGTAACCTATCTTGGTGTTCTAAAATGCTGAGGAGAAAGAGACATTGTGAGGTGATGTCCACATCAGTGTTGGCATGTGCGGTTAAAATATTGATGGACCTTTCTACGACTCCTTGATTAATATTAATTTATTTAAAAATACTTATCTTTTTTGTTTGTTCACAGAAACCAAGCAAAATAGAAGACGCGATTACCACACAGCAAAAAAAGGCACTTGCGAAGAAACAAACAGTACAACCATATGTTCTGGTACAGGGTGCAACATTGGAAGATGTACAAAGCACTTTTATAGTTGTGGATAAACTTAGATATTCTTTCACAACTATGTACATACAAAGCTTTTGACACTTTGTTCAAATTGTATCACATGTTCAACTGTAGGTACCCAGCGCCTTCGGAACACTTGTATTTGTTGATTTAAAATTCAGTTTATGGAATCAAGACACAGCATGATAAAGTGATTCCATACATTATCGACGTGATGAATCTTACTTAAATCTATAACTACAGATAAATATAAAATTGTTAAGATGGAACTAAACTGTACTGAATGTGGTAAGTTTTTTTTTTTTTCAAACAATATGTATTCCATATCGAAATTGTTCATAAAATCTCTAATTCGTTTTCATGTCCTATTCAAAGGTGCTGTAGAACATATCATACTGCTCATTGCTTGATTACATGTAAGTAATGTTTTTGTTAAAGCAGATGGTTTGACTCGTGGCGCGAAATACTTTAAAACATTTTTCTTGTCCTTGCATCTAAGCAAAACTATTGTAAATGATCGCACTATTGGTAGGAGTCTCTGATTTTTCCTAAATTTTTGTTGGGTGTTTGTAAAGCTATTCTCTAGTTTATTTTGTGTCAACATTTTGTTGTAATTTTAATCATCGCTTTCAGTATTGCCACAAAAGTAGAAATGTGCGAGCGAGATGTCATGAGCGTACAGTGTCTAGTTATCTGGACCATCCAGTACATGAAAGATAATATTATATAAAGAGCTTGTAATAACAGTATTGAATCGTCAGTAATTAAGAATAGTTTTATTTGGACCGAGAATATTATGTATTATGTTAAGGCTTTTAAAACAAAAACGCTCATTGCACAAAAACATTGCCCACAACTAGCCGTGGGCATATTTTTTGCGCAAAGAGAATTTTTATTAACTGTGCATAACATAATACATAGGTATTGTCGGCTCAAATAAAACTTTTCTTGATTACTGACAAATCAATATTGTTATTTCAATTTGTCTTTTATTTACTGGAAAATATAAACTGTTTTGTAATAATAATTAAGTTTTTAGAAGAATAAATAAATGTCTCAAAATGAAACAACAAGAGTTTTAATACAAGTATATATATTGTTAGATTAACACAACCATGAGTTTCAAAACAAAATAAATTATTTTAGGTCTAATTGAACTATATTGTTCAATCAACATGTCGTGTATACTTACACAGACAATAAACATTGCTGTAGCAAGTAAATCTAAAAGTATTGAACGGAAATATCTGTTTTGTAGATTTAAAAATAAACATTATTTAAACAAGCTAGGGTGTATTCTCAAAAGAGAATAGATATTCTTGAAACTAGTAAACCATGCGTGTTATAATAAAAATCTGTTTTGTTAGACCAAATAAATCGTAAGTTATAAAATAGTAATCAGGTATTGTCATAACTACAATATGTATATTGTTAAAACAAGTAAACATCTTTTAAACGAAGAATCTATTTACTCTCAAAACAACTAAACCATAATTTTCAAGCTAATATAACTTGTATTATCATAAAGACGATACCAATATTGTTAAAATAAGTGAACCACTAGTATCAAATCAAAAAAACACATTGTTGATATATAAAAACCATATTGTTCCAACAATCTAATGTATATTCTTATAAAGACAATATACGTATTTTTGAAACAAGGAAATATTGTGTGTTGAATCAAAATATTTGATTTGTTTGTCCAAATATACTAAAGTATATTATCAAATCAATAAGGTTGCTTGGCACAAGTAAACTATTATTATTACAATAACAAAACAGAACATTTTCGATCTAAGAATACGGACTCATTGGGTGAATATTATATTCTTATCAATATCATATTGTATATGTAAGTAAATATTGTGTTCCTCGTATGGAAAACAGGATTTGCTTTGAATTAAAGCAATTTGCTTTAGTTTGACAATTCCTTTTTTTCCGTGATAGTCATAAAGAAAATTGTAATATGTAAATGCATACTACCTACGGACCACTACCTACCTACCATACTATAGTCGGAGTAACCGGCCTAATCTTATGTGAGTAAATCCCGTGTTATATAAATAAAACATACTACCTACATTTGCAATCATCATCAGTCATAAGACGTCCACTTCTGAACATAGGACTCCCCATTTAACCTCCACACTGAACGACATCCTGCCATCTGCATCCACTGAATACCCGCGTAAACATTTGCAATGTTTTATTTTATTTACCTTGAGTTTTCCTATATAATAATCGAGTAATCCGAATATTTCCATAATCCGGCACCTCCTTGTCTTTTAATTCAATAGTGTCGGACTAGTAAGACTCTACTGTATTTTGTATGGATTGCAGAGTAACAACAACAATATCTCAACATGAAAGTTTCATCCAAATCCGTTACGACATAACAGAGCTGAGTTGTTACAATAGATAACAGATATAAACTTTTGAATATGTGAATATTGTATTTTTAGCTTTATTTCGTACTAGCTAATGCCTGCGACTTCGTACGCGTAGCACAAAGTTATTAGTGGGCGGACGATTAGACTGACATAGCAAAATATAAATGTTACACTAACCAACAAACTTTAAATAGGCACAAATCCATCGGATTATTTTTATACTGAATATTTTACAGATAATACCTACACTTATGACATTATTGTAGATTTTGTGCCCTCCAATTTTTTGCCAATTTCTCCAATTTTAATGCGGATTGTCATACTATCGTCATAGTCTAGTTTTAATTTGAGTCGATACAGGTATCCGACATGTCCATAGTTTCAAATATATTTCAAGCAAATAATATATTACTTTCACTGGTTAAATACGTTGGAAGTGTGGAGCCATGGAGCCAATAAGGAAAAAAATTGTATAAGTCAAGCGAAATGTCAGGCATGTCAAATTGTTATTGAATTATTAGTAAACAGTAAGTAGGAAGTACATGGAGCGGTATCTATAATGAATCGCTGTTATTTAACATTATTCCGCGTAAAGACAATCAATCAAGAAATCGTAAAGAATCAATGATGTCTAAATATTTTTTGTCCGCCTACTGCGCCCCTACCCTTCCAACAACTAAACCGCTTTCGTTCACCACCATAACATCCAAAATAGCTGCTAATCAGATTAGATGCCGCGAGTTCACCTACTTTGCGTGTCTGTTATTGGTCTTAAGTTTGATCGTGGCAAAAATGTATTCATTTTAATCTCCGTCGACTTGGTATATTAGCACGACTGAAGTCAATACAAAAACCAACGTACGTTAAATTACGCCATAATAAACTGTTAAACCTCTTCAAAAGCAGTTGGCCGTCCTGACAATAACGAACACAAAAAAAAACTATTTGGTGCAGTCGATCGGAAGTTATGCGGGTACATACATTTCGGCGATTCGTTTTTATTTATATATAGATTATATGGCAACAGCCGCTTCAGTCTTCCTACCTACCATGTCTGCGAGTAGAAGTCTATCATTACGACAACATTACTATAAAATAAGCTAGATGGCGTTATAACTAATTATAAAAAAATATAGATTTTTTACTATTTATTTTCATAAATTAATATTGCCTATGTTTCAATCAGGTATTTTTTAAGCATATTTGTGGAAACTGATTTGAAATCCTTCTAGTAGTTTAAAAGATGTGCGTGGACAAACAAACAAACTGACAGCCGTCAGATTTGTAGTTCCTTAGTTTGATAATAGATAGCGTACTAAAACGATGTTACGCGAAAAAAATTTAAATATGTTTAAACTTTAAGAATAATATTATTAAAAATGTAATAAAGTATTCAATAATTCCTAAAATAATGAGTGTATATAGATCGTAGTTTCACAAATATGAAAAGTGCGTCTATTATAGGTAAATACGATACTTTACCTGAATCACGCAAACGGCATTTTTTTGCAAGTTAAACTGATATCAGGTATTGCTTCTACTTAGTTAGAAGTCATGTGTGAAGGTATTTGATCTACACATTTATAATATAAATAAATAAAATAAATAAATAAATATCTGGGACATTATTGCACACATGGTCATCTGACCCCAAACTAAGCAAAGCTTGTAATATGGCTGCCAGAGACTGATATACATACATATATATTTTTAAATACATACTTAAATAGATATTAACACCCAGACATAGAACAAACACAAATGGGAATCGAACCCACGCCCCCAAGCACAGAAAGTAGGATCATTACCAACTGAGCCACCGAGGCAGTCAGCAGCAGGCAGGCAGCAATATGTAGGGATTCTGACGTTTTTAGTCACTTATTGACGTCGATTCTGATGTACCATTCTCTAAACTAAACTAAATTTGACAGCTCTAAAATTGTTGCCAACCTTTTCCGACGTATTCAAATGAAAAAAACGCCGATAATTTTAGTCCTGTCAAATTAGTTTAGTTTAGAGAATGGTACAACAGAATTGACCCCATATGTCTCCAGAGTGCTTAGTGCGAGTTTTTCTAATTGCGTTTACCTATTTGATCGCTACTATTTACATGAAGTAAGAGCAGTTCTATCTACGTGACACTACTCCTTTTTATTCTATAGATGGTTAACAAGCTTACGGGTCACCTGACAGTAAGTGATCCCTGTCGCCTACCGGATACCTGTAACACAAGGAGCACATATACGTTGCCGACCTTTAATTCTACTAACAGCCCTTTTGAACATCCCTTGTTATGGTTACTCAGAAATGCTGCTAAAGGGAGCCCATTCCACATAATAATATTGCAGGTATGGGGCAAAAAAGATCGACATAGTATGCGATTTTCACACATCGTGGTTGCGGCTAGTGCATATTAATACTATCTCACACAAATTTATAATTATCAATATAAAAAACCGACTCCATTAAAATGTCAGAACTAAACCAAATTAAAATGGGACCACACGAGAAGCACCAGCTTTCAAATAAAAAAGAATCACCAAAATCGGTACACCCAGTCGAAAGTTCTGATGTAGGTAACAAACATTTAAAAAAACAGTCGAATTGAGAACCTCCTTCTTTTTGGAATTCGTTTAAAAATAAAACTTAAATTACTTTTTTTTTGCGAATAACGTTAACGTGATCCAATAGACAAACGTAATTGAAAAAACTCGCACTAGGCACTCTGAATTATAACGAATTTTATAATTATACCTACTCACCAATTTTTTCACCAGAGTATGATCAAACCAAGGTAAATCGAAAACTTATCGTAAATGAAAAAAGCTCATAGTTTTCCTATGCTACGTTTTTGGGGTTCCGTAAATACGTCCATCATTTGTCTGTCCCAGTCATGCTCCAGCATCATAACTTCCACAATTATTAATTAAATTATATGACATTTTGTGTTGTGATATTGTGCGCATACCTAGACCTCAATTTAAAAAGGATGAAAACTATATTTTTGCATTTTAAGGGTAGCTCCCTTTAGAAATCGGAACGAATTACTTTTCACTGCAGCTCTTGCGAGGTCTATCATTAAAAAGTATTATTTTTAAATGGAAGTTAAATTTCATGGAACACTTTTATGATGGTTGTATTGCATGAGATACTTACATCGCCAAAGTGGCTAGCACGAAGTCCCACCGACCCTAAAATTTCTAAAATATTTAATTTGATAACTTGTATTTTTATTGATTCATAGGCTTGCGTTTGACTGCCATTACGCATGTTTTTAAGCGATGATGCGGTCTACAATAGATTACGCTTGCCTAGAACAAACCAATTCACTCGCGACTTGTACACCCACATTTTTAAAACAGATCTACATTGTCAGGACATAGTAAAAACTCTCTTTTTAAATTATTTCGAGCACCGTGAAATAATAAACTTTTGAGTTATTGAAGGAAAACTGCATTTTTAATAAAATGTTATGAGTTCAATTAATGTAACCAAGCAATGAGGCCAGCATTTTATATGGTGCCTGCCAGTGAGATGTAATAATAGAAGTTTTATAAGCGAACAACACGACTTTAAAAACTGACGAAACGCTGTATATCTACTAACCTACGAATGTATATGTGCATTTTGTGAAGAAAAGGAAAGAATGTATACGCTGTATCTGTTGTTAAAAAGCGACAAATTAGCTACTACCGGTATGTGGTACCGGCTCACCGCCATCGCCGCCGTGGTGATCGGTTGAATTCGGCTTTGTTCAGCTAAGTTCGTCAATTATACTGCGAGCTCTTTCACTCAGTCCCACATGACGATCTACACATCTCGCTCATCAACTTCGTGACAACAGCCGTCTAAGATAAAACAATTTTTATTGTATAACATCTCTATTATTACATCTCACTGGTGCTGCGATGAGGTGGTCTACATGGTCACTCATACATACACAAATTACTTTTTATATATAGACTAGCGACGCGCCCCGGCTTCGCACGGGTGTAAGCTCGGCCTTCGGCCTCGCTACTATGACCCGTTCCAGGAACACAAAATTTCATAAAAATCGGTCCAGCCGTTTACTCACCGTTTAAACCTTCCCTGGACTACGACAAACATTTCAAAACCAAAATCAGCTAAATCGGCCCAGCCGTTCTCGAGTTTTAGCGAGACTAACGAACAGCAATTGATTTATATATATATAGATTTCGCGAATATCTCTACGGAACCGTGTCATATAAGTGACACTACACGTTCTTGGTAACCTATTATGAAAATAGCTGTACAATATGGTAACACGTCTCCTCTTCAAGATTCTACAGAATACTGAGCTACTTTTCCAGCCATAATTGCATATTCCAAGGATTTAGGGTGATTGCATTTCTTCTCGGTGCACGGTATAGAGCTTCGTACTGGATTCCCGGACATTTCTTTGAATATTATCTGTGGCAGTTAACGTTTCTCAGTAATCTGATATTGCAGTATTTCTAGAACGGCATAAGCAATAGAAAAAAAATATATGAAAATCTTAAAAAATGTGTTTGCGTTTGTTTTAACAAATCATTTAAATTTTTTGCTGCTCATTTTTGCCTGGTTAGTTCATTAGTGTCGCTGAAAGTTTCTTAGTGAGTGTGAAAAATGAGTAAGTAATTCGTAACTGCCGTTTTTGCGTTAAGCGGTCTACAGATATTGAAAAAGATGTACGAATAATACAGATACGAACACGAACGATAATTTTACTACAGCATCTCCCTCGTTTGTCTGATCTGAGATTTTTTGCCAACTGTGAAAATACTGAATACAAAATACTACAATGAATAAACACTGTGTCACGTCACACGACTGATTTGCGCACAGAATAATAAAGATCATTGAATAATAAAGAGCGTAGAATCCGTCACGTGATTTACAAAGCCTACTATGTAGTCTTTCAAATAGTATGTAGCCTTTGAAGCCTTTTACAGGTCCCTAGTATATTAAAATAATGTACAAACCTGCAATTTGCCGAGCTGTCAAAAATATATCTGTTTCGTTCTGGTAACAACAATTTTGTCATATGAGTAAAGAATGTAACAAGTTTTATTCGTATATGCTAAATATATAACTAAATATTCTGTGAATATTTCAAGCGTCTACCTGTTGCCGTTATAAATATCAAGCAAAAACGAGCAAAAAAGTCACGTTTGTTTTATTGGAGCCCCCTTAAATATTTATTTTATTATGTTTTTTAGTATTTGTCGTTTTAGACAGGTAACAGAAATACATCATTTGTAAAAAATTCAACTGTCTAACCATCACGGCTCATGAGATACAGCCTGGTGACAGACGGACAGACAGACAGACAGCGGAGTCTTAGTAATGTGAGGTATGTGGTGTGTGGTAATATTGGACTGTTGCGGTTTAATTATACAGCAATATCTAAACATTAATAACAGAAATCGATAATACCATGTTTTGCAATAAAACAAACAGCTAAAATATAATTTCTATTGATTAAAATTAAGTCCTTTGTGAAACTAGTCCAGTTTCCGTATTTCATTGGTGCGAGTCGGAATATTCAATTTATACTACGGCTAAGCTTGCCATAGGTCCGGATTTTGTACGGACGGTCCGGGTTTCACACTGGCTTCCCGGATTTAACTTCGTCATTTGAAATTGTAGAGCTTTCGTGAAGTAGTGATATATTTTTGCTTACTGTGAGAATGAATAAAAACTTTACATTAAATTAGAGAAGCATGCTCCATTGTAGACCGCATCATCGCTTAACATCAGGCGAGCTGGCGGTCAAAGGCAAGCCTATTTTTAATAGATAAAAAAAGATATGCGTAGTATTTCTGTGCTCGTCTTGCTATAGTCCTCTTTCTACAGGGTTACTCTATAGACTGTATTAAGCCGAAAGAAGGACATTGTACTCATCATTATGAACAACAAGTACAATGACCTTCTTTCGGCTTAGCACAGTCTATATGCATATCCCTATATAGTGGAAACCATTACCATATTGTGTCTACCTGTGTCTTACAGCAGCATCATTTATGATTACTTCGGGATATAATAAAATAAATCAAATACTAACCCATAGAATATTATTATATTTTTTAACGGCAAGTGCCTTTAATAACAAAATACAAGCTAACACTACAAAACAATGGGTTTAGACTGCCCACAGACCGTTGAATATCAATCCAAATGCTCACTACCTGTTGGCAGCGTACCCAGCATGTTGTCATCTGACACTGCCGTTGAGATGCATATGGCGACGCTAAAATCCTCTCAGGACGAAATAATATAAATTGTTTTTTAAACATACCTAATAGTGCTGATTGGCTCTTTTATCAGGGCTTTTTTAAAATATCAGGGACATTGGGACATTTTTGCACACACGGTCATCTGACCCCAAACTAAGCAAAGCTTGTAATATGGCTGCCAGAGACTGATATACATATATATATATTTTTAAATACATACGTAAATAGATATTAACACCCAGACATAGAACAAACACAAATGTTCATCACACAAATGTTTGTCCTAGATGGGAATTGAACCCACGCCCCCAAGCACAGAAGTTCACTACCAACTGAGCCACCGGGGCAGTCGCATACTTGTTACTCCACGTGGTCTCCCTAGCTTTTGCTTGCGAAGCAATTACCCATTGCGAACTCATTTTGAAAATAATGATTTTAATTAAACCGGACAAAACGTATTGGTGGCGCTTTAATTTGTGATGTCACGAATGCAATGGTGACAAAACAACAGTAACCCGCTTCATATGTACTGACGTTTATTGCGTCATAATTAAGTGTAAGGGCCAGATCTAAAAAATTTTTTGCTACGCAATAAATCTATGGTAAGGGCCATTTTCATTGTAATTCACATTTACATTGACTAAATTGATAGGTTCAAGACCTCAGAAAAAGGACTAAAGCATAGAAGTAGTACTAATTTAGCATAAACAAATCAAACATATTTACATGCTTTATTCATATGCCAAAATTGTTGTTACCAGAACGAAACAGATATATTTTTGACAACTCGGCAAATTGCAGGTTGTACACTATTTTAATGTACTAGGGACCTGTAAAAGGCTTCAAAGGCTACATACTGTTCGACAGACGGCCTTGTACGCTTTGTAAATCACGTGACAGATTCTATGCTCATTGTAAAAACACAATGAAAGGAAACATTTTCTTCTAATATTTTACTGTAGTTATATTATTGGCTTACCAGCTTTAATCTTACGTTCAGAAAACTAGTAAAAGTGATTCTAGTTTACTGTTATAGTGCGTCTTTATACTATGTTATGGCAACTGTTGGACGCATTCTTTTAGCGGCCGCACTTTAGTTAACAACTGTAAGGAAATGTCCAAGAGCCTTAAAAAGTTAATAGACATCACATTCAACTACATTCACTGAGCCAGTATGATGGATTAAGGCCTATCCTATCTCTTTCTATCTCTCTCTCTCTCACTCTCTCTCTCTCTCTCTCTCTCTCTCTCTCTCTCTCTGAGCCTGCCTCCCATCGGTGGGAACATGAAAAGCTGATAATGATGATTTTAGCAAACAGTCAGCGCTTTCATTTTACAAAGCCTCGACCTAATTATCACGATAACATTTCGTAAAATATTTTACAAGCTCTAAAAGAGCTTTCACCTAGTTAAAGTTACAGGTACATTACGGGCATCTAACATCACTCCAAAAGCTTTCCAGGTAAATGTAAGTACAAAAACACCTCAATTTAGTTTCGCTTCAAAAATATATTCTACGAAATGCTTTCACGTGAAGGTACTTCAAATATCCCAAAAAAATACCATAAAGCATGAGAAATGCTATAAAAAATGACCCAAATCAATCAAGCAGCCGTGCTAATGCGTATAAAATGTGTGGGCCCAAGGTCTGCGTAATTTGGTCAAGTAGCTCCCCCTACGTGTGCCAATATTTCTGTTTTGTTAGGCCACCGTTCCCACATATTGCCTTTACGTGCCATATTAGCATGTTACTTGGAAAATTTTCTCATTTCTAGTCGATTCGAAACTATATTTTGCCTGGAAGATAAATTATCATGATTTACTTGTTAGAACAGAACGCAGTTTTACGTAACCTCAGAGTCTGTACGCCATTATGTGTGGTGAACTGGCGATCATACACAAGCTTATTATTTTAGTAAAAATTATAATAAAAAACTATTATATCGACTTTCATTTGTTTGTTCTATTGTTTATCGGGACTAATCGCGCAAGAAACATAAACATTAAAACATTGTTCAAGTCAAAGTATGAATATATTAAGTCCCGTTTTATCCCATCACATCCCATCCCATTAAATCATGTGTTCAAATCGCGAAAATTTTAAAATTTAGAATTTTTGTCTGTTTGTTTGTCCACGCACAACTCCTAAACCACTGGACGGATTTAAATGCGGTTTTCATGAATATGCTTAACTATGACCAGATTGAAGTATAGGCTATGTTATTTTGCACAAGGGCCGGATTAAGGGAGGAAAAAAAGGTTGAAGTTTATATGAAAATCTACGCGTACGAAGTCGCGGGCAACAGCACTAGTTCATAACCTAGCCTAGTTGGACTTTCCTTAGCTTCTTTATGATTCAAGTGAACTTAATTTAATCCGGTCAGAGTAACGCGTACATAGTTCATAGCATTCTATTAATAACAAATTGCAGTTGCACGTCGTTAGTAATATAAAACTAAAAAAAATTACCTATCACAAGTCTTGCTCACCCAAAATACTCACTTTAAACACTTGAAAAAATTCCAGTAGCAGTTCCGATAACATTTTGAAAATGAAACAAATTGCTGAAAATGAAAATTTCCAATCAATTTGCGCCGCGGAAACGCTGCCGCCGGGGTGTGTCCGATCCGGGCGATGCTGTGTTATGTTGCAATTCAATAGCGCGCGCGAGTTTGCATCTTTGTAGTGGTAGGACACTTTTGCAGGGGTCCGCCTGGGGAAGTACCACACCTTTGCCAGTTATTCAACCGCCAAGCAGTAGTGTGCTGCCGACATAGCTATTAAAATCTGCAAGTTGAAGTGGCAATGGGCAGGCCACATCGCTCGAAGAACTGTTAACCGATGGGGAAGAAAGGTTCTTGAGTGGAGACCGCGAACCGGAAGACGCAGCGTAGGTAGGCCTCCCACTAGATGGATCGACGACATTGTGAAAGTCGCGGGCATCCAGTGGATGCAGATGGCAGGATGTCGTTCAGTGTGGAGGTTAAAGGGGGAGGCCTATGTTCAGCAGTGGACGTCTTCTGGCTGATGATGATGATGATGAAGCAGTAGTGTGCAAACACTACTGTGTTCCGGATTGAAGGGCAATGTTTCCAGCGAAATTACAAGGTACACAGAGATTTGACATCTTATATCTCGGGGTTACGAGCGCAGTGCATTGCCATCCAGGGTTTTAAACTGGTGAAGTTTAAAATTCTAAGTGGCGTTGAGCTGTTATGGACAAGCGTGAAGAGCCATCAGGCGAACGACTTCGCTCGTCTCGTCACTAGGTATAAAAAAAAAGAATTTACATTGTATTTTATTTTGTACAAAATAGGAATGAACACTGCATGCACGAGAATGAATACAATAGTAATAATACCTATATAATATACTATACTTACATTAAAGATAGGAATTGCAATGTTTTTTGATTTTGCCTGATGTATTATTAAAAATATCCAAAAAGTTATTAATATTATATTGTTGTAATGTTGTTGTGTTTGCTTTTTTTTTGTTGTCAATTGTTGTTGTTGTATACATATCGCCAAGTGTGTCGGCGGTGTTTATGTTTCGGCATGACCTTCATGAGCTTCATGACCTTATTCCACCCTCCCCCTTTTACTCCAGGACAAGTAGAAGAACTGTACACTACCACCCCTTCCTCGTGGAAATTACAAAGATTCGTACACAACGATTTGAGTCGTTATTTATGATACTTATTGCCCAGCGTGGAACTCCCTGCCGTCCTCCTTGTTTACTGAGAATCACAATCTAGGTATTTTCAGGGCTAGAGTGAATAGAGTTCTTCTAAATCAACGTGTTCCATTCTCGGCCACACCTTCACATACCATCAGGTGAGTTGGTGGCCAAACGTAGATCTATTCTACATTAAAAAATAAATGAATAAAAACGCATTTTCCTACTAACTCGTCTATATTATTATAAATATACTTGTTTTCAACAAATTATATACATTTCCGATATCCTATTCAAGTTAGATACTGCGCTTCTGAATTGGAACAACCAACCTCTTCTATTGAATTACCGAACTGCATCACAATCAATCCAAATTAATGGATAGTTCGAACATGTTTCTCGAGAGACGGTTGTGCCTGAAGATTTCAGCTTTCACACCTAATATCATAATTAATGCAAGAGTTTGTGTGTATCTGTGGAAGTCTGTATGCTTATCCACATTAAGCTTCGTAACAGCAGAAAAGATTTGATTAAAGATTTAGTTTATATTATTTATTTATTTACGAAAAACAGATTTAAAAATGTAAAACATACTCGTAGCATAAAATTTATATTAATTAACAAGCTTTTAAAAGTTTTCACAATTAAAAAGAAGGAGATAATCCAGTTCTGTGACTGTCCAAATAAAAGTGTATAACTTTTTTTATATTATATATCAAAGGTTTAAAAACGAAAGCAACGAGCCATATTAATCTATAATTTTAATTCAATGAAAAAAAACTTGGCCGTCACGGGACGCAAGGCAGATTTGAAACATGACGGCATACGAGAGTATCACGTCGTTTGCCGTTACGGCACACGATTCGGTTTTACTTCCAAAGCGCACCAATATAGTTTTACAAGCTTTTATTTAGTTTCACCTGTCCCGGTGTCTGTCTGTAATCAAATCCCAAGACCGATTTCCCGGTGTTCGATTGAGCTGAAATTTGGCATACTTGTCAAGTTTCAGTGACAATACAATATTATGGTGACAGCGTGCTGATTTGATGATGGTGACGGTGGACAACGGCACTTCTCGACGGACAATAGTAGACTGGCAGTGTTTGGGCTCATTTTGATCAGCACACCGTTCCGATCACAAATTTCATAAAAGCTTGGTTTGAAAAAGATATTTCTCAATAAAAAACTTGATCATGGATTTGCAATTAAAAATAATCTAAAAATCTGCTAATAATTGTCTAAACTATGTTTTGTTTTTAGAGTAACAATTAAACCGACGATTAACATACCGATGTAGTATTATTTAAAATCTTCAAATGTATACTAAAGTATAACAACAAACAGACACAGTTAACTTTTTTTCTACTATAATACCCATAACGCAAGTCATCATTAGGAACCATTAAAACGCGCGATTTTGTAGCGATAGTTTTTTAATCCAAAAAATTCCACGTAAAAGTATAAAGTTAATAATATAAATGCGAAAATTTGTGGGTATGGACTGTCATCGGTCCATCTAGTGCAATGGTTCTTAAACTTTTTGTAGCCACGGACCACTTTCAATGTTTCAGTAACACTACGGACCCCTTGCGAAGAGAATTTTAAAATAAGAAAACAGTGTTTCTTGACAATTACATGATATTTGGTTTTGTTTATTTAAATAACAGACCTGCATACTTCAAACGAATTCTAGTAAATAAACCTCGGGAATGTGGACCCCTAGCACTCGCGTCATGGACCCCATAGTGGTCCATGGACCCCACTTTAAGAAATCCTGATCTAGTGGGAGGCCTTCCTACGAGTACTCTGCGTCTTCCGGTTCGTAGTCTCCAATAAAGAACCTTTCCTCACCATCAGTTATCGATTCTTTGAATGAAGTGGCCTGCCCATTGCTACTTCAACTTCCAAATATTAGCTGTTGAAATATTATTAGTTATTTAATCTCTTTATACCCATTATTTTTATTGGAAACATTGCTTCTCAATCTGAAATACAATAACGTTGTCAAAAAGTATATTACTTAGAATGATAGCGCGAAAATCGCAGCGAATCTATCGCTCCAAGAAACATTCCCCTCTCCAAACATTATTCTATTTGTTAAGCTAATCTGTCCTTGGACTAAAAGGATGGATAGAACTCCACTATTGTGAATAACAAACTGTTCGACAGCCATTAATCAAAGTTAACGATGTTACACGTGAAAACGTCGGATTTCTTTTACAAACAGGAAATGTATGTTTACTTAGATATAGGTAGGTAAATTGTAGTTGATAGGTCTAGTTAAATATGAGTTTTTTTTAACATTGTTAAAGGAAACTCTAATCAATTATTGTGTTTATAAAATTTAAATAATTCTTCAGAGTGGAAGTGATAGAATTATTAAACTTCATTCAGGCAAGTCATTTTACAACACACAAATCAATAAAAACAATAATAGAGATCAATAGACATTTTAGAAATAAAGTAATAAGATTAAAATTGTAATATTAAATTATTATAAATGTTAAATCGTATACTTAATTAATTAATGTCATTAAGTAATCTCAGATCAGACAAACAAGTGAGATATGGTAAGGTAGCGTGACGCCCGGCGAATTACTTTTTCGCCCTTTTTTGCTGTGAACTATTAGTCAGCTCATTGATGTCGCTAAAAGTTTCTAATGAACGTAGAAAATGAGTAAGTGAGCCGTATTTATAGTTTTTGCGTTAATCTAATTATTATAGTGTAAAAATTTACGAAAATAGAGACATTTTAACACGAACATAAATTGTACCTAATAAAGCATATCTTCCTTGTTTATCTGATCTGAGTATTAGACCATGCATCGGCAAACATAACGTAGGACACTCTTTAACTCAATGGAGTGACAACCTGGGTCTCTTCAAGACAAAAGTGAATAGGCACCTCATGGGCAAGTGTGTCATCAGGTGAGTTGTGGTCAAGCGCTAGCCCATTTCATCATAAAAAATGAGACGATTTACATAAGGCTAAACTAATGGCTGAAAGCAAATATCCGAAAATCACGCTGATTGAGGTGATGATGATTAAGGCACGCCATAAAAGAGGCTGATTATGATGATGATGACTTATAGCAATGGCCACGGTAATCCAGTCTAATATGCACCTAGTTTTACATTTTGCTACGGCACTAGTGAATGCTGAAGTACTTCTTTTCTAAAATGAACGAGCTCATTTCTCAAGTGGAAATATTTCGAAACAATAGTTTCCACTGCCATTTTATATCGTAGCAATATCTCTTACTTCCATATTTGATCTTTGTTATTCAGGGTCCAAACGAAGACGTTTACGTTTGGATTTTCAGGCGGTGCACCGTATTCTTCCAGCAATCTTTTTAAAGGTCGCTATTCATGTTACGTAAATTATGTTGTCGCATAACGTTTAAATATTGATCGTCTAATCGTCAGAACAATTTTAACGTGTTGAATTTTGTATAAAAGTGCCGGTGAAAATAATTTGTGTGAACTTTGTGATGATATAAAATTGGTGCTCGATTTTTTTTTCTGCTCCGTCCTTCCGTCACTTTCTATCAGGCGATTCGAAGGCCAAAAGTAGGCCTATAAAAAATGCTAGATATTTCATTGTTGAAAAGAGTGACGTCAAATATCACGGACGACGTCAGATATTTGAAATGATGCCTAATATAGTTGTTTCAGCGAATTTTCTCGGGGCAATAATCTTTGGTTACAATGTGTCTGTTTAGACACATTGTAACCAAAGATTATTTGTTTTTGTAGATCTGAAGATTTTTTGTTTTTTGTAAAAATAAATAATAAAACGAAGACAAGTTCACATTAACACCGTATTAAGTTTTTAAGAACGAATATTCGGTACATCTACAAAATGCTAATTTGTCTTACGTTGAACAGCAAGCTTTAATCCGTCTCAGTTCTGCTGCAAAATAATGAAGGCGCAGCAGACAAACCATTTTCTTATAAAAAAGAGACAGATATTGTTGTGGAAAATAGGTTTTTCTGCTCTATGTAAGAAGACTAAAGATTCGCATGGAGTGGGCAGGTAGGTAGGTACTTAGTGTTCTAGAACACAAAGGAAAGCGATGTTTCATTTACTTAATTGGTTGAAGAAACTTTTCTCTGTGATTTTCAATTGTTTCTAAGGGCATTTTAATTGTATTGATTGTTTATTCCGTTGTTTTTTTTACCTTCATTTGTATTTCTAAATGTCTGTAGTCATATTTAAAAAAAAAACTCTCAGAGATTTCGCTGTTGGCTTGAAGAGCAGAGATGGGAACCACCCTTTAAAGGATTTCTATAAATACTTATTTTTAAACGAATTTTTTTCTACATATTTCCTTAATCTATAAAATATCAACACTAATATTGCTTTATTCTATTTGCAATGTTATTCAATGGGATTAGTGGCTAAGGCGTTCAATTATGTACGCTACACCATCTTCTCCATGCTGGATCAGCTGCTACATCACGGAGAAGCAATCCAAGCGGTTTCATCTGCCAACATGGCAGAAACCACGCTTAGTTTAGTCCAACCTAGTCTACTAGTCTGTACTAAGCTAGAACGCTACTGATTAGTATTAGTATATGACCTACGATGACAGACAATATGATTTAGCAAAGATAATGAGCTTAAATCATCTGTCGAGAAGCGCTTATCGATGAGGGTTGGTAGTTTTTTTTTTACATCGGGTGACTTGTGAGTCAGTAATAAAAAAAAAGTCGTACGATGTAGGTAGGGTCTACAAACACATAGTTTGATACTCTGATAATTTTTGATCCGGAAACATCCATCCACTTTTTTACAGCCACTGACTTTTCCCTTTATTCCAAAAATACAAAAGCATTTTATTCAAACCTTGTCACGCACGCCGTGACATCCAAAAATAACAACGTCACTATTTAGCCGTATTTATAGTACCTACCCTATCTTTGAACCCACGTCAGCAACCTTACTGCTACCAAATTATAATACACCATAATCTGTGATCAGTATGTATCATATAACACCAGTGTAACGTCACCCTCTCGATTTATCCGCCCTAATAACTTTCAGTACAAATGTGATTTTCGCGTGTCAAGTCTAGGGTCAAGTGGGGCTGGTCGAGCGTTGAAACCTGATTTTCTTTTCGAGAGGGCCAGTAGATTGGGTACGAAATGCTCGGAACCCGATTTGACACTCTACCGATATCGTCACATTACACCCTATCTGCTTTCAAGGATACGTTTGTGTGAAAAACGCTTCGTTATTTCCTTATTCGTACTTAATAATAGCTACTTGAATATCTTATTAATCCTATATTTTCCTTAACTTCTTAAGCTTGCATTTTCTTAATTTTAACTTCGTAATTTTCTCCTTTTTTTAAATCTTAACTGTCTTCTACTATCGTGACAATGGTTCTTTTAAAGGTTCTCTGACCAGAAATCTGCGATAGCTCCCCCAAGGAGAGAGACTTCCATTAGATCACTCAGTAAGCAGTAGGGAAACTGAAGGCAGGACAACAGGTGTTCCATTGTTTGCACTGCGCTATAACTACATTCTACAGAACCTGCATAAGAAAACCCCCATTTAGCCATGTTGGACTTGCAAATCTCTAAATTTCCTGGAGTCAGTTTAGAAAATTTTACGTAGACCACGCTTAGTCTTTGCCTATGGAAGAAGTTCATCTCCGAAAGCTATAAACTCTTGCTACAAAAGATTTAAGAATAATATGATTTGAACAAATCGGTACATAATCTCAAACAACAAGTTTCGGCATTTCTGACAAGATAATATATATTTTATTTTAGAGAAATATGTGAACGACGTCGTTTTTTTTTAACAATTTTACTAAAACGTTGCATGCATATTTGTAAAAAAATACAAATTTTTGTGCAAATATTGCACCAATTCTTTACAAAAAGTTATAACAACCACTTTTCACAAAAATATGTTAAAACAAATCTTAAATTCTCAAAATTTTTATATGATACTTAGCATAACAGTCTAGGGGGACCTAGAATGTTTTTATTTTCAAGTAAAATAAAACCTGGGCTTGACATTTTTATCCGAGTGCACAGACTACAATGTTGTTGCGACGACTCCCATTGTGCGCCTTCAGATGGACACAATCAGGCTATCTTTGTTTTGCAGCAATGTAAAAACTTGCACTCGAATCTTTACTTAAATTGTTCCTAGAATTTCTTTTGTACTTTTTGTTGGAAAGCGGTAAACGCTGCCTATGGGCACTTGCAACACTAAGCGGTGTACTCAATCCTTTTCCAGCCCGGAGAGGTACTTGTAGACACCTTTTTTTAAAAGCTCTATGTTGAAGACTTGCATAAGTTCTTTGAGGATATAATTTAATGGCTGCCTGGAAGAAAAATTGTAGTAGATAAGGCCGCCACTTATGGCACTAGCTCGTTAGTGTTTTCTATTTGTTTGTAATTTTTATTTCTGGTGTACACAATAAAGAGTTTATCCACTTATTAAAAATTTATCATCATCATTTTAGCCTATCATGTTCCCACTGTTGGGACACAGGCTTTTTCTCAGAGAGAGAGAGAGAGAGAGAGAGAGGATGAGACGCATTTGAAATTTATACAGTTTAAAAAATACCACTAAATAAATATGTGTGCATATTTGATTAGTACAATACACACACACATACACAGTAGGTATACCCGTTATATTCTAGTAAGTGAACTTGACAAAAACCCCAAATGAAAAGTTGGTTTTATAAAGCCTAAATTGCTTATCAATATTTTCAGTCACCCCTTTTTGAGTTGTTTTTTATGTTACCTACTATGTACGTTTGTAATTTTTGGTGTGAACAATAAAGAGTTTTCTATCTATCTATCTACCCTTCTTGTTTTCTAATCATCATCAACCAGAAGACGTCCACTGCTGAACATAGGCCTCCCACTTTAACCTTCACACTGAACGACATCCTGCCATCTGCATCCGCTGGTTGCCCGCGACTCTCACAATGTCGCCGGTCCATCTAGTGGAAGGCCTACTTACGCTGCGTAATCAATGTGTTAAAATCATAACACTTTAGAAAATACGTTTTATTACAACCGACCTGAAATATGGGAACATATTCTTTTTAAATGTTTGTCAAATATCAGCCGCTATAGCCGTTATATTTCAAATTCAGCTCTAATAATTCAAATTTTATGCGATAGAAAGTGCTAACTATTGCCAATCAAAAAGCGCTCTCCGCACTACGTTGCCTGGATGCTGCCGTTGAAAAATCGACAGGTGCATGTGATAGCATTTTACCAGCGCCATTCGTTTTATTTATTGGGACCTTCCGTTGACGGAGGCAAAAAAAGACAGGCAGATAAAGGGGCCCTTCCCTGCCAATTATATTTTTACTCTGTCAATGACATACTCTGGTGTAGAGTCCCTTATATGTATATTGCCTTTCCATCACAAGGTGTGAGGAACGAGAAAAAAATCTAACTTTTGTATCATCACATCCCTAAAGTTACATGATTATTTACGGGATATTTACTGTGATCCTTTGTGGAAGGAGCTCCCGATATTTTGGCGCAGTTACATGCACCATGTTCACGGGAAGACTCACACAACCAATCAAAAACAAAATCTCTATCATACAACCAATATTTGACACAAAATCGAAGAGTGATCACTGTGAATACAATACTTATAGAAAAGGAAACGTAATTAAAAACAGTTAAATCAAGTTTAGTCGAAGAATTCATTGCTCCTAGCCTAGCCAATGCTATGCTGGTAGACAATAAGTCCAAGCCTATTTGCTTACTAATAGAGTTGAAGGTATTGACTCGCTTGGCTCTAGTATTTTTTCCTGTAGTAAAAAGAATTGATTTTAGAAACATTGAGACGGGGAATGATCAAGGGATGACAAATAAATTATTTGAATTGTTTTGAAACACATACAAACTGACGTACAATTTACTTTAATCATACTAAGAAGCACGGGGTTATACATTTTTTTTTTTTCGTATAAATCCGAATTTATGAAATTTAGTATCCAAGTAGTTCACTCAAATACGATTATTATTTTCAATACAACAAAAAGCTATATATAATGAGGCAAAAAAAAGTTGTATAAAATAAGAGACACAATGACATTTTGTGGCGTACAACTAGGTATACACTGTTAAGCTCAACGCCCACTTAAGCGTCATAGTGAGGTCACGCCGTACAAGCAGCCGTGAAAAATTAAAATCTTCTCGGTTTACCGTAGGATTATATAATATGCTCAGGCTCCCGGACAGATTATTTTTAGGTTTTATAAAAAAGCTGACCATAACACAACCAAACACAGAAAGCAAAATTGAAATGTGCTATGGAAGATAATAACATGTGATATTAAGGAAGATACAAGTATTTCCAATGTCTTGCTAGACAGAGAGCGCATTACGATTCTTACGAATGACGTCACTTGTAAGTACGACATACAAACTACGAACTGACACTCACTTTACGGGAAAGGGATAGAGCATCCCTTCCTATTCTGAAGAAATACTTAAAATGCTACTTTATGAGCCTATTTAAATAGTTTCTTCAGTAAGTGTATTAAATTTTTCACTCAGCCTCATATTTTTAACAAATCAAACATCTGTCTGGTATTGTTCTACGTATAGAGTAAATGAATAGGTTATTACTAGGCTGACGTGATCCATCTTCGACTGTATCATCCCTTTTCATCACGCGAGATTGCGGTCAGCTTAATCCTAGTCCGAAGTAAAAAAAATAAATTTTAGGCATTCAAAAAAACAGCACGTCAAGACTCGAATTTACATAATCTATTTCTTTTTTTCTTTTTTTATTCGAACTCGACGTGTATATTTGACACCCCTAATGTTTCACGGATTTCAAGGGCTATTTGGGATTGGGACCCTCTTTGATCCCCCATCGGGTGGGGTTTGAATATGGAATGAGGAAATTGGGTTTGCAGAGACTAGTGTCAAATAAAGTCTTCAAACTTATATCATTGCTAAATGCATGGAGGTGTTTTATTAGTGTTGTCATTGCAGCCGTCTCAAAAATAGAAAAACTTTTATACTTCCGTACGTTTGTACAAATTATGACCAACACTCGTCTTTGTATCGCTTGCGCTCTGCATACAATAACATTTGTAATGAGATTGACATTTTTAACTGCTCTGTCTCTTCTTTTAAGAGACTCTTACTCTCAACACTAATTTTAATTCATTAGGTACATCTATGTACAACAATTTTGTTAAGCACGCTGTGCATTTAGAAGGCCATATACGAGTACATAGATTATGTACGTGTATTTAATCTATTTATTTAATAAATCCTCGTGCATATGTCCAGTTTTGTGAACCTATCAATAAAAAAGCTAGGAGATGGAGATGCGTTTAGTTACAGACTTTTAAAGTAAAATATTTGTCAGATAAAAATTAAGAGTTGAAGTGAATTTGAGATTTATTTACGGTATCAATAAAAATCTAATAAATATCATCAAAATATTATATTTTTATCCTACAAGAAAAGTAATCATATTTATAAACTTACCCATATTAAAATAAATAAAAACGAATAGACTGCACTAATAATAGACCGCTACCCGTAGGCATCTCTTCCAAAATACTGGCCGCATTGCTGCGTCGGATTACAGTTCTGATCCCTTGTGCAAGTACAAGATGCTTCGACCAAACTTTTAGATAATTCTCTAAAAAATTTTTACCCGTGTTGCAGGTATCCATAGGCGACGGTGATGGCTTACCATCAAACGATTCGTCTGATTTTTGCCACCTATGGCATTTAAAATACTAGCAGTTTTGCCCGCGGTTGCATCAGCTATCCCACAGAAACAGTATTTTTTCCGGAATAAAAATAATCTAAGTACGTGTATTCCACGGTATATTTTATATATTATAATTTTTTTCCAAACCTGTGCAGCTGTTATGTACTTGAATGATAACAAAAATACACAATAGGCTTGATTTTTAATTTTGATTAAATTGATCATAAATAGACCCTAACAACGAAAACAAAATTAAAATTTGTTCAAAAATAAATTAGTTCTATAAGTATTTTAATTTAATGCTAGACAAAGAGCGCACTATAGCACGTCATGACGTCAAGCCATACAAATGCTACACTAACACATGCTTTGCGAGAAAGGGACAGACCATCCGCTTTTTATACCCACCAAAATTTTAAAAGCTCATATCTCCGAGATTTATCAACCAATTTTATAATTTTTTTCGGCATATTATGTAATGTATTTTGTTATATCCTTTGCTAAGCTTATTATTTGTATTAAATGGAACATGAGTCAAAAGCCTAAACTCTCGCATTTTTAATATTAGTATGGTTTTATTTATGACACTAGAAATAAACAATAAAATATTTGTTTACTGACATGTTCTTACTTTTAAAGTGATACAAAATTTTCACCTCAAATACGTAATTGCAACAACTAATTATAATTGACACAAATAATGAACGCCAGTCCTCATTGCCATGAATATCACATAGCTAGCATTGACGAGGGTAGACAAGCACTGAGCAACCCGTCAGCTTTGGACATAATAGACTACCCTGTCGTAGTTAGAATATTTTGTAAATTTGAGAAAAAACTAGAGTTTCAAAAGTTGCTTATTGTGATATAGTTCTTTGTCGGTTGCGTTATTATTAAGGTTGATGTGTGACTTTTAGTGTGTTTTAAACTGGTTTTAAATAGTTAAGTATGCTGGGTACGCTGCCAACTAATAGTGGGCTTGAGCATTTGGATTGTCTTTAGACCTTTAACGGTCTATGGACAGTCTAACTGTATATGTAGTGTTAGCTTGTATTTTGCTTACCTACGCAATTGACTAAAAATTATAATAATATTTTTTTATTTATTATTTCTCCTCTATAAATATTATATCTACAATGTTGTGTTCCTACTCAATACTAAAATGTTGTAATGAGAGTAGATATCTGCCTACAAACTGCTACGCAGTTTGGCAGAGTTGTATATATATAGCATGTACGTTATTCACTGAGATGAAAATATTTAAAAATAAAACCAGTTTTTCTACAGAAACTTAAAGTGGTTTTTGAAAGTATTTTTACCACTTACTGTACTGTGGAACAACTGAATAAAGTGGTTTAGAAACTATATTTCAACATTTATTATAGCTTCTTGGATTACAGTTAACAGGTAACAATAATTATCCTACTCTAGGTTCCAACACTATCCATCATTACAAAAATCTGTCAACGTTATGACCCTTAATAAATTCAACATATCTACTAAAATGTTAACAAACTTTAGCATTAGTGATTCGTCATTATAGTCGTCAGTCTCAAAACACTGCTGGTTTTTGCTCTCCATTAATTTCTACTACTCTCCACGGTCTTTTACAAATATTATCCATTCATGTCCAGATACCTGAAATGAATAGAAGAGACCTCCAATAAAAATAAAATTATAACTACAGTATAATCTCACTAATCCGGCACTTCAATATACCGATACGTCCAATAATCCGGCACACTCCGCTAGCGCCTCCCTCGCCCTCTACGCCTATGCGCTCCGTCGCCGTGTTGGTAGTCGTCTAGGAGTCTAACGTCAAAACTTATCACATACACGTGCCTACGTATTTACCAGTTTAAAAAAAATAATTGAAGAATGTGTAGATAAAAATGACAAATAAACAGAAACACAAGACACTAGATTTGAAAGATAATATGTAGATAAGTATATACATTATATTCTCTTTATGAAATGCTTTATTTTATATTTTTCTTTGTCTATAATCCAGTAATCCGAACATTCCAATAATCTGGCACCCTCTGGTTTTTAAAAGTGCCGGACTAGTGAGATTATACTGTATATACATTTGCGATCTACGATACCACTGACACACGGATACAAATATTAAACTTATAACACTACTTTTTATGCGTCTGGCATTGAAAAGTGTTAGTAATGATGCTATAAAATCAGACTATGCTTAATCAGCGCCCTTATAATACTAGATGGAAGCAACAGCATGATTGAGTAGCTCTGGAACAGTATGAATGCGTTAAATATCCCAAAATACATTTCCCTTCAATCTCGCAATTAGTCGCTCTGGCGCGTCACCGAAAATCACGTTATTTCAGCTTCGGCTGTAGACTGGAAGACAATGGACATTGGGATTACTCGTCTTATTGAACTATAATAACACATTTCGTATTAGGTAGGTAGTGGAAGTACATAAGACAAGGACCTTTTTTAATATCACTTACTTTCTTCAACCTTTTTTAAAATTTATGAATTCATTCCCATATTGATAAATCTTACAGCAATAACTGAATTATGCAACACAATTGCTTAAAAACGGCCAATTGCGAGTTGGACTCGCGCACCAAGGGTTACGTACCAACTACAAAAAAAAATTACCATTCAATTCGGGATTCTTGGCACGATTCCGACTCATGATTCCGGTATATAGTATTTGTATTTAAAATACAGGGTATGACACACAATAATATAGAATTTCCAAGTTCATAGCTAGTTTGTTTTTGCGATAGATACCGTAACAAAAAGGGTCTAATTATAAATTGTTATAACTTAGACGGACCCTCATTTCTTTATATTTGAAGATAAAAAATAAATTAAAAATATATTTGTACTTACTCTACTTAACAAGTTACAAACAATGATAACCCACATAACAGGGTTACATTTCTTTTTAGCCTTTTTTTATAGGTATTTGGGATATATCCTCCTTAAACTTCTTTTATTGTGTTTAATTTGGTAAAATTTGATTGAAGTCGTATTTCTTAGTCACCTACTTTTTAGAGATACAAGACTCACTTTTACGAAATTAAATTTATTTCTTCGTAGGTATAGTGACAACGCCTTAAATTTACTAAAGAAAACGAACACCAGTCATCGACCTTGTGTCATATCAAAATTTCTGCTGCTTCTAAAAGTTTAATGTTCACGAGTAATAAGAACGTCCGGTCACCTCTCACTATATTTACGCGGTCCATCGCTTGTGACTACAATAGAGCCTATTTTCAGCGCGACAAGATTGACGTTAACACGATCTCGGCAACGGATTACACTAATTAGAAACTGACTATTATTAATAATAATAATAATAATAATAATAATTTATTTCAGACCAATGTCCATAGGTGACGAAAACAATTAGACACTTATATAAATATCATTAAAATCCAAAAAATTCAAATTAAAAATTAAAAGATAAATACAATCATCACTTAAAAATTAAAATTGTTAAACAATAAATAAATAAAAACAATGACATAAAAATAAAAAATAAAATAAATTATGCATGATATTAGAAAAATTAAATAAAATTAATAATAATACAGAAATTAAATTAAATTATCTTAACCTAAACTTTGGTTTGAATCCGGAGTGCTCAATATGCACACTTGTCCAGTGCTGCATTATTGGGCAGTCCAGATCCATCCGCCAGGCGAACAGCTGCAGGTAGCTGTTGTCGCTGCCCCGCACTCTGCGCATCAGGGACGCGACTCGCTTGCGCATGATCGCTGCGAACCCATCTATGTGCGCATCAGCGAACATCCCCGATGCGCTGCAGTGGCGTGGCAGCCACATCAGCGCCCTGAAGGCGTTGTTATACTGGACACGAAGGGCGTTGTAGGACTTTTTTGTGTACTTGACCCACAGGCTGCACGTGTAGAAAGACTGACAGTAAGCTCTAAAAAGAGTAGCTTTCACTTGTGCAGTGCATCGTGCAAACCTGCGGGCCAGCATGTTGCCCCGGACTGACAACGCCCTGCGCTCCCTTTCCATATCAACGTCGTCTGCGAGCGTATCGGTCACCCAATGGCCCAGATACTTAAACTGCGGGACTCGTTTCAGGACACTTCCACTTAGTGTGACTGGTGGTACCGTCTCATACGTTTTTGATCCTGCTTTAAACACCACAAGCTCGCTTTTAATAGCGTTGTATCTGAGCCCGTGAGTCCCCGCATAACGCTCGCAGATCTCAACGAGCTTTCTGAGGGCCCTGATGGATGGGCTCAGCAACACCATGTCGTCTGCATAACTGATGTTGTTGACAAATACACCATCAATCGAGCAGCCGACACGGGCATTGGAGAGCTCACGAATCAAGTGATCAATGTACAGGTTGAAGAGGCTCGGTGACGACAAACCGCCCTGTCTCACACCACACTCCAACCTGTACACCTCTGATAGCGACCCCGACCATCTCACAAAGTTGCTCTGATTGCCATACCAGTACCTAAGGAGAGATACAAACTCAGAGGGGAGGTCCGTATCACACGACAACTTGTGCCACAACCTGTCATACGCCACCAGATCAAAAGCCTTAGATAAATCCAAGAAGCAGGCGTAGACAGGTGTGTTTCTGTCAGTGTAATTAAAATTGATGCTTTAAGTTCACGTTGATGTTTAACTGTAAGTAATCGGGTATAAGTGGGTAGAGTAGTTATTTAGTACGAGAGTTATTTTTATTTAAAACTAGCGACGCGCCCCGGCTTCGCACGGGTGTAAGCTCGGCCTTCTGCCTCGCTACTATCACCCGTTCCAGGAACACAAAATTTCATCAAATCCAGTCCAGCCATTTACTCACCTAAACCTTCCCTAGACTACGACAAACATTTCAAAACCAAAATCAGCTAAATCAGCCCAGCAGTTCTCGAGTTTTAGCGAGACCAACGAACAGCAATTGATTTTTATATATTTATATAGACAAGCTAAGCCTAACTAGCCTACGGTTTTGCCTAATCGTACAATCTTTCAGAAACCGTATTTTTTCCGGAGTATAAATGTGATATAAAGTACACAAAACACTTTTCAGCTCTTCAACTATCTATATGCAAAAAAAATCTTAATTCTGTTGATCTGTTGCTGCGTAAAATAAAAACAAACAATCACTCATTTAAATTAGAAGAAAGTGTTGCGGGAAACGTAGCTTACTTGTTTTTTTTTTAATCCTTCAAACGGCTGAACGGACTTTGTTGAATCATAGCTAAGAACACTTTCAATCAAGTCGCCTTTAGAAAAATAAAAATATTCAAAATCGGTTCAGCCGTATTGAAGCTACGATGCCACAGACAAACAGATACAAACGTTAAACTAATAACACTCTTCATTTTGCGTCGGGAGTAAAAAATACGAGAGAACTGAAAAATTTCGTGTGACACCAAAAGCCCAACTCACATATTTTTAATAGAAAAATCGATATTATTTTTAACAGTGTAATCACATAACTAACCAAACAATTGCTCTGAATATAATTTTATAATATTTCACTCTTATCACCAAATCGATCAAATGTTTCCAACAATTTTAACAAACGATAAAAGTTACGATACATAATTTAAATAAACTGTCAATTTATCCAGCAGATACATCCGAGAGTAGAATATTCATTGCAAAAGTAAATCCTCGCTGCACTGTGCTAGATAAATCTTCATTAAATAACGCTTATCTTTGAAACCAGTAGGGGAACATTCCTTTAATGTTTTTTGTTTTATCGCTGTTTTTTATATTGTAAACTGACGGTTTTCCTGTTTTTAACAAGAAAAATAACCCAAAAATGATGTACCTACATAATTTATGTTTACCTAAAGTCGAAATCTGTCTGTTTATATTTCGACGCAGAGCTTAGCAAAAAGATATCACGCCGCATACAGCTCCGTTTGGCTGCTTTTGGAAAACTCGAAGATTTACTCTGGTATCGAAAAATACCGTTATGCCTTAAGATCAAGCTTTAAAACCAATATGTCCTGCTCACGATGACATACAGTACCGAAACATGGACGCTAATCCAAGATGCTGATCACAAAACTAATCGCGCAAAGGGCATTGGTGGGTGCCATGTAGGTATCACCTTGAGAGATCGAGTCCGAAATATGGAAATACGACGAAGGACAAAAGTCACGGATATCGCAAATCGTATTATGTGACTCAGGTGGCGCTGGGCAGGACCCATGGCTATGGCGGAGTCTTGACAGAGTAGTTACCAATAAAGGATAAGCGTGCCGTCGGCGGTCAGCAGGCTTGACGGGTCGATATAATACCTACCTCATGGACGAGATTGCCCCAGACAGGGATCAATGGCGAAAAGGCGAAGAGCTGATAATGATGATTATCATAACAAAATCTAATCAAAAGATCACCATCACAATACGGTCGCCGTGGCTCGAGAAGCGCTGTTAGAATTGGCCGACACGCCAGCCTGAACGACATCGTACGCAGGGCTTTTCCCACTGCCAATATTGCAGCTGTACTTGACCCGAACAACAAAAAGTTCATGACGATAGAAAAAATCCTGACAGTGTGACGCTTGTGCCCTGGAGGTTAGTATTGCCCCTTTTATGAGATGCGACTTGTGTCGATACTTTGCCGCCGTCACATTTTTCTGAGTGCGACACAAGGGAGAGCTGGTGCAGCGACCAATTTAGCGGAGTAGCAGAAACGGGGCAAATATGCTAACCGCGGCAGTGGTTACATATTTAAGTACCAACACTTGCCGTTTTAGATGCAATTGAATTTACAAAACGTACCTAAACGCCATCATGGTCACTCTACACCAGATAGCTTGAACGGTTCCCATACGAAATCTTTCCGAACATCCTCCTAACTGCTAATAGATTCCACTCGCGCCGTCCGAGGTTTAATTTTAAACCAATATCTAATCCCAGTTTAAATTTAAAGAAACGTTTCCTTTTAAACGCGTACATATACCAGTTCACATATCCAGTTGCTTAAAGACAATTTTGTAATAAACAATAATTATTGTTGAGTTCAAAATAATCATTATTTTTAAGAGTGAATAACTCCGTGTTTGACCACCAACTCGCCTGTTGATAAGCGACGATGTGGTCGAAGATGAAGCACCCAGACTTAGAAGATACCTTTTCACTCTTGCCTTGAAAAGGTCCAGTTTATATCTCTCCGGAAACAAGGAAGCCGGCAGGTTGTTCCATTCCTTGGCTGTACGCATTAGAAACGTAGAATCGAAACGTTTGGTACGTATCCTAGGAAAGTCCGCATTGTGTTGGTGGTAATGGACCGTTTTCATACTTGTCCTGTAGTAGAAAGGGGATGGGATAGGATAAGGTCGTGTAGCTCCGATGCACATTCTCTAAAATGAATCCTATAGAAAAAATTATACGACTTATAATTACTATCACTTATACAAATATAAATTTCTAAACTATGACTACAATTATATGGCTTTGGTTACGGAACCCTACCATATGCGTGTCTCGACGAGCTCTTGGCCAGTTTTTACTGTTATTTTAAATATCCTAATTTTGTGTATCCATCCATATATACGAAATAAACAAAAAAAAATACATTAATTATCATATATGCAAGTCAATACGTTGCTCTGTTGTTGCGTAAAAGAGCAACTAACCCACTTTCGACTTTATAATTTTAGTCAGATTCTTTTGCAAATTTTCTCTTTATTATTTCATATTGTCAATTCCTCACATCTATCAGACTCATACTTCAAGTCACTTCACTTCAAGTGGATCAATATATGAAGGAAAATGAACTCAAACGTATGCACTCTTCCCTTTCCACCGAATTCAATCAGTCTTCAAACGAAGTCATATTTTGTTTTCTATCCAATTTCGCTTTGAAATATTGTCTTTTCGTTTGAATGAGATGAGGTGATAGACATATGCGAACATATTTCACTGGTATATAAACAGTACAAACAGGTCTCAATTAGGTCGTAGCTACCGAGAATATGCAGTATTCCTTCCTGCCTATTTTTCTATCGGACGCCCAGGGTGGACACGAAAAGACAAAACCCTATCATGGTTGATATTTCGAAAGCTCTTACGAAGCCAACAGAGACACACACCACAGACTACCACAAAAATGGATAGAACAGAAACGAGTGGAATCAAAATTCAAATATATAATTGTAATTAGTTGATACATAAATAGGAGAAGCCATTGGTTCCCGTCACACAGTCTCTGACTAGTTCGGGAGCCTCTGGGACCAATACTAATCTACCATAATGCTCGAATAAATGATTTGTATTTGTAATTTTTGTGCAAACTGCTAGTGCCTATGTGATACCCGCTTCCTGAACAGGTGTTCTCCGATAGTTACAATATGGGTGTCTTTAACTAGCGAGTGACTCGGTTTCTTGCATGCAAGGGTGATCTATCGAAGACCGCATCGCTTAACATCTTTGCCTGATGTTAAGCGTGATATAAATAACTTTACGTTTAAATTCAAGGCAAAAATAACGTTTCAAAATACACTTAAGCTATCTTAAAAGCTATGTTTATTGAGTTCTAGGCAAACTTCTGCAAAGACTTTACTTATAACGACTACTATTATTTCACGCCAAAACATTGGAAATAGTCTGAGATAAGAATTTCCTTAAACTATTATTTGAACTCAATATTAGCTTGTCTTTTCTAAATTTACAACTACTTCGAGAAGTCAAACGGAGGTTTTGTCTAAATATATTTAAAGAATTTTGCTTTGAAATTTTATTTTAGGGTTAATGACTTGATTGATTAAATCTTTTGTCGTCAATTTATGTATCAAAACGTTGTGATCCTTATTTAGAAAATTAATCTTGGAAAATAGAAAATTTTATATTTGTTTGGTAGCGGCTAGCAACATAAGTCTTATATCTGCCGTGTTTAACGGGGAACGATTTCCAACAATAATCTTCATAACTGACTTGTTAATTCAACACGAAAAGTAGTTTTAATTGTCATAAATTAGCATTGTTTAGTGGGTACTATAACAATGTAGAACAATTAAATTAGACAATTTTAAACGTCAAACCTTACCTCCGCAGAAATCTTAGAGGTAAGGTATATGAGGGCACTGAGCGAATGAATTTTTTTACGTAAGTATAAAATTGCCTCATTATTAAAATAGAATATACTATTCAAAACAAAAGAACAAGAAACACGATAAAGACCCACCAAAATCACCATTCATCGTTTCAGTTTTCAGCATAGCGTGAAAAAGCCTCCAATGGCGCGCGCATTTTTGATATATTCCCCACATTTGTCAGGGAAGTAGATTTGTATCATAATGTATGCACATGGCCACTGCTACATTTATTTCTGTGGAAAGAAAAATGTTATGGAGAATTTTATGTCCATAGCGTGAGGCGGGGTCAACTCGCAAAAAACGATCGCCGCTTTATACAAGTTTTCGCTGCACCCTGTTATTTTATTCGTCGATTTGTCGACTTATTTTACGCTCATTGCTAAGCTAGTTTATCAAAAGATTTCTGAATTACCTACTACGATATACAGCTAATATTTTTAGGATGACGAGCGCAGTGTAGTAGCTTAAATGGTGGTTTCTAGACGGTGACTGTACTACCTGATCAATAGGTACAAAGCCCATACAATTTAATAATTTTCTTGTTATAGTTCCTACTGGTAGTACCACGGACAAAAAAAATGCCCTTGGTACTACCAGTAGAACTACGAAGTAGGACCACGGACAAAGAACGGGAATACGAAATGACGTTCTAACTTTTTTTTTATAGTTTAGATCTACTTTTGGCCACAAACTTGCCTGTTCGTAAGCGACGATGTGGCCGAGGACGGAACACGTTGATCTAGAAGAAATTCATTCACTCTAGCCTTGAAGATGCCTATAAATTGAAATTCTCAGGAAACAAGGAGGACAGCAGGGAGTTCCATTCTTGGCAGTATGTATCATAAATGACGACCCAAATCACTGAGTACGAATCATTAGAATTACCACGAGGAATTTAAATACATAGTTCCGAAACTCCCCGACTGAAACGACAAGACAAGAATAGAGTTTTACACTAAAATATTCGTACAAACGAGATGATACTGTGTTGTTTGGCCTCAGCTGAGCCCACAGGTCGAGCTGCCAGCCTATTCTGCAAGCTAAGTGAACGCGCAAGTAAAGTGATAAGCTAAGTGAATGTGATTTTTTCTTGCCTATTTCTACAGGTAAATGTCAAAACATCGAATTATAAGGGTAAAGGACTACAGTCAAGGGTAATTACTCGACATTTTGACATTTCTCTATAGTAATCGACAAGAAAAATACACGTTCACTTAGCTTATCACCTCATTTGCGCGTTCACTTAGCTTGCAGAATAGACCTACTGGACAGTCTGCGTCTCTGAGAGCTCTGATAGTCAGTACATCATTCTATTTTGTTTGTAATTGACAGGTACGCAGGATTTGATGTTTCAAATTCAGGGCAGCCCGGCAACTGCAATGGGCAGCATGACGTGTACCATCAAGCGATTGAGCTCGTCTTGAAACTCAGGTAAAGAGAGCATTGTCTTAACTTTGTTTCTTTGACAAACAGATAATACACAAGGTAGAGACATGACGCCTAATATTTTTATTACCTCATAAAAAAGCTAATCATCAATAGAGCTTATCAACGAAAACAAAATTTAAATTACTTCTAAAATAAATAAGTTATAAGTACATATTTTAATTTCATGCCAGACAGAGATCGCTCTATACTTAGCTATGACGTTAAGCCTCAGGCGCCGCATACAAAATGCTATACTAACACACGCTTTGCGAGAAAGGGATTAAGCATCCCCTCTCTATCCCCACCTAAAACTATAAACGTTCATATCTTAGAGATTAATCAGCCAATTCAATAAATTTTTCAGTAAGTATGTGTAATGTATTTAGTTATATTCATCGCTAAGCCTGTTATTTGTAATAAATTAAACATGCCTAATTAGGTTATTTTGTATAATTTTTGTACAGAACCAAAGAGAAGTTTGAGAGGTATTCTATATAATTATACCATGTGTATAGGATATAACCGTGAGAGTTGCAAAGTGTTTAGTAAACCCTGTTTTTAAACCTCCCGGGGAGACATTATTTGGTTAGAACAAACATTAGATAAGTAAGTACAGAAAAGATTCAAGTAATTTTGAAGTAATCGCTTCTCGCATTTGTACCGTTAACACAAATGACCTTTCAAAGTTTTCGAGGAAAGCTAGCTCAAGTTTCAACAAGCTTTCGTACAACTTCACTTGTACGTTTGTTTGTAAGTAAATCTTGTGCTCTTTAACGGAGTTTTCGATGTTGTGTGTATTTTCCTGTGTTATATTGGTAATTAAATTGTTTTGCTATGGATAAAAATACGAGATTTGTTGTTCTGACACTTGATGAAGAATTATTTACTAGATCATACAACAAACAATACTAACAACTTAATAGGTAGGGACTTGCTTAATTCCTGACAGTGTGTATTGAATCTGCATGATCTAATTCCCTCCTGCCCATTCTTCTATCGGACTACCAGAGCAGGCACGAAAAATCTATTGAGTCAACTGCTAGTTTTGGAATGCGCTACCTGAATAGGTGTTCCTCAATAGTTACAATATTGGTGTCTTCAAAATACGAGTGAATCGGTTTCTTCTAGGCAAGCATGCTCCATCGTAGACCGCATCAGGCGAGTTGAAACGCAAGCCATCGAATAATCAAATAGACTACAGACATTCTATTGGAACGCTTATCTTTCTTGATTGGTAAAAAATAACAAAAAAGCTATTTCATCTACCACCTGGATAGCTAATTAGGTACTAAAACCGTAATATATGTAACATAATAACATTAATTAGACGATCAAAAGTCAGCCAAAATTACAACCATGGTCGTAAAGAATTCTCATTAAGCGTATCGTAAAGAATTCAGGGGTTTAGTTAGAGTTTTAAGCTTGGTTTCCAAGAGATACATTTTAATCTACTTTTAGTCGCAAGTGAATCAGTTTCTTTTAGACAAACGTGCTCCATCGTAGACCGCATCATCATAGTGGGCGAAGAACGGAAATATTTGAACACCAACGATAATTTTTCTATGGCATTAATCTTCCTTTTTGTCTAATTTGAGTCTAATTTGAGTAAACTTAGTTGAGTCAACAAAGAGTTGACTGAGCCAACGATGATGATGATGATGCAATATTTCGATTTTGTTGTCACAATGTTAAAGAAATCGTCCATTGGGCATGATGACTAATATTTTTTATTACCTCATAAAAAGGTGATCATCAACAGAGCCTATCAACGAAAACAAAATTTAAGTTAGTTCAAAAATAAATAAGTTAAGTATAAGCATTTTAATTTAATGCTAGACAGAGAGTAGACTATACTGCCTCGGTGGCTCAGTTGGTAGTGATCCTACTTTCTGTGCTTGGGGGCGTGGGTTCGATTCCCATCTAGGACAAACATTTGTGTGATGAACATTTGTGTTTGTTCTATATCTGGGTGTTAATATCTATTTAAGTATGTATTTAAAAATATATATGTATGTATATCAGTCTCTGGCAGCCATATTACAAGCTCTGCTTAGTTTGGGGTCAGATGACCATGTGTGCAATAATGTCCCACATATATATATATATTATACTGAGCTATGACGTCAAGGCTCAGGCGCGGCATACAAATGCTATACTAACACACATTTCACGAGAAAGGGATGGAGCATCTCTATCTCCAGCTAAAACTTTAAACGCTCATATCTCAGAGATTAATCAGCCAATTCAATTTATTTTTTCAGTATGTGTAATGTATTTAGTTGTAATCATCGCTAAGCTTGTTATTTGTAATAAATTCAACACAAGGCCACATGCCTATTGTACTGTTTCATTATGTATACCAGCCCTAACAATAGCAGGTACAGTTAAGTGTCGTGATCAGCCAACATTAGAGAAGAAACAGGTAGTTCCCATAGCTCTACACGCTAACCGTATTCAATATACCATTGTGGCTAGTTATTTGTCAAGGTGCTGGAGCCAGCGACTGGAAGTGAATTAATTTGGGTAAAGTTTTTGAGGTATTTGACAAGAACAATCTAACTTTCCCATAAGGCAGGTTTATGGAAATTGATGTTGTTTCCGAATATTTATGTTCTATAAATATTAGATACTAGCGACTCGCCCGACCTTGCTCGGGTGTAAATTTTATTATATAAACTCGCCGGTGAAAAATTATGATAATCCGTGATAAACGCATCAAAATCAGTTGCGTGGTTTAGGAAGAGTTAACGGATATATAGACAGACGCGGAAAGCGACTTTATTTTATGCTATGTAGTAAAGGGCACTAAATATTATCGTGTATGTGTCATGCTAATAATATTTTATTCCAAGATAGTATTTATTTATACTGAAACTCAGTTTTTTCGGACTATTATCGATGCCTCTTCACTACATAATGTTCAACGTAACGTAAACTTGTTCAACTCTTATGTGAAATGAAAAAACTATCATAAATTATCATTTGCTTAGGTGTATATATTTTTTACATCGGACTATGCATGCGTTTGACCACCTGATGCGAAGCGATGATGTGGTCGAAAACGTAGAACGCTCGCCTAAAATAGTACATTGTTATCCTAGGGGTGAAAGTAACTTATTTAGTCCCAAGACGGGATTTGGTGCCCGAGCGTAGCCAGGGCACTAATAGTTCGAGGGACTAAATAAGTCTTTTAGCCCGAGGTAAAAACACTGTGCTTTTCATTACGAATACAAGGAAACTAAAAATAAAAATGAACTGGCACTGGCAAATGCACGAGAAGTGCGGGACCATAATTCTCTGAGGAGAAAAAAAAGTAGGAACATGGTTCAATACAAATGTGAAAATAGTACAATTTATTTTTTATTTGAGTATATGTCAGTTGTCAACTGTCACTGTCAGTTGAAAGTGATTCTCCCTAGGTATGAAATGTATTACTTTCAACCCGCTCTTCGGGCAACTTCAGACCTACTTTCCGAGTATGAGTAATGGAAAATACCTTTTCACTAGATCCTATGTCTAAAAGTTCTGATTTACAATAATTGTAAAAATAAAAAGAGCTGAGTAACTTTTATAAACTTTTATCGGAGTAAGTATCAAAACCAAATTAAAATTAGCAAAAAAGAGCAGTAAAAATGAAGTTATATCTTATTTAGATCAACAGTTTTCATAATTACACCCAAAATATATATCTAAAAAGGGCACCATTAGTACTGAGAAATCAGATAAATAAAAAAACCGCCCCAATAGTTATAATAGACTCCAATTTTCTAGCTTTTTTCACTTTTATCCGGTTCTAATTGCCTAAAGGACTATTACGCGGAATTGGTATCGGATATTGAGCACTTTTATCTTGAAAGCTTTTAATAATAGAGCTAGGGAATAATATTACATAAGGTTATTTTTTTATTTTTGTCGATTTGGTTAGGATATTAACAAGTTGATTGAATCAGGCGTTACTTTGCGGAAGTCCATCTCCAAAACTGTATTTCTGATGAATTTCTAGTACACAAAAACAATAAACAACGCTACAACACGCAACGCAACGGAATTACACTAGAAATTCATCAGAAAAGCAGATTTTAGGAGATTAACTTCAGTTTTCCTACTTTTAAGTACAGCTTGTACTACAGATGACCATAAGGTTTAAAATATTGTATTAAATTCACATTTACTGGAGTATTACATAAACCATGGCGATTACAAAAAGACGTGCGATTCGCTACTTCTATTTTTGAGTATTTTCTCATATTTTTCGGAAAGTATAGCTGTTTTTTTAATATGTACCTTAATGATTCCCTCTATAATTATGAAATCTGTATATAAAGATATCGTAGACATCATTTAGTAAATAAGTATTTGAATTAATCAAAAAAAAAAACAGGGGGAAGAGCACAAATCAGTGTTCCTTTTTTTCTTTTTTTTCTATCGAGCAAAATGTCCTTCATTGGGTTAGGTATTTATAGTTTTCTAGATAAAACATTAAATTTTGATAAAACACCTTTTTTTATTTTAAGCTAACCATGGAAGTAGACAAAGTAAAACAAAAATGATTAAACTTGCTAAAAGTTGGCCTTAAAGACTTTTAAATAGTTTTAAGTATTAAGAAACCCGTATTTAACTTACTCAAATGATTCCGGTAAATACTTACAAAAATAACTGCTAGGTATAACGTAGGCAGGACGTTTTCAAGCCATCAGCATTGGCTTAAAATAATAAGAGAACCCACAGATCTTTAGCAATATAGATCCCGCGAGTGCCTTAAATTGTATGAAAACCCAGCGTGCTACTATTAAGACGTCACTAGAGCAATTAAATGTTAGTTTAACTACAAGTTTAACTCCATTCTTAAGGCTAACTGCTTTCAAAGAGTTTTTACAGGTTACGTAATTTGACATTTATGTATTAAAGTCTGACGTGCCAAGAGAACTGAAATTAAACTGAATGAATTATACGTCATGCTCGTTCTAAAATTCATCATCATCGTCATCAATCATAAGACGTCCACTGCTGAACATGGGCAACCCTGTTAGCACGCCACACCGAACGACAGCCTGCCAGCTGCATTCTATGGATACTAGCAACTATCACGATGTCTTCGGTCCATCTAGTGGGAGGCCTACCTACGCTGCGTCCTCCGGTTTGTGGTCTCCACTCAAGAACCTTTCTTCCTCATCGGTTATCGGTTCTACAAGTGATGTGTTCTGCCCATTGCTACTTCAACTTACAAATCTTGGCAGCTATGTCGGTGACTGTAGTTGACAGTAGATCTTCGGCGAATATCCTCGTTCCTGATTTTATCGCAAAAAACTCTGCGTAGCTCTCTCTGCATTGTCGGTTGTGCGACTCTGACTTTTACCAGATGGCCATCAGTTAAGGACCACGTCTTACTATATATGTCATAACTGTCATATCACACACAGTCATCTATATACTCGTATCTATATAGGTAAAAATTATCCCCTATTTCTCCTGGTCACGGTATAACTTGAGAACGGCTATACCGATTTCATTCACATTTTTCAAATGTTTTCTAGTACTTCGTAGAAGGTTCTTAAATAAATTTTAAAACGGCTGGACTGGCTTGGATGAAATTGTGTGTTCCTGGAGCGGTTCATAGTTGCGAGGCCGAAGGCCGAGCTTACACCCGTGCGAAGCCGGGGCGGGTCGCTAGTAATATATAAATAAGATTGAACCAATTCTAGACTAGTCACAGACACGCAGAGTAAATAAGTCACGGTGTCCATCTTGCTTGAAAAAGTCTGTGAGAGAACCCTAATTTTGAACTACCTTCATTTTAATTATGTTTCTCGACCTCTTTAAATGCCTTGTTTTCACGAAATAACCACGATGAATATACAAAGTAAAAACAAACAGTTATTCTGTAAAAAAATTGATTACATTTAACCCTCCTTATCAAGGTATATGCGAGGCTATTGAAATTTTAAAAACAATCCAAATTTTAATAGAGAGGATGGTGGCATATTCCAGTTGCAGTCATCAAAGTAATAAAATTTTAAGTCCGGCGCAGATCTGCAGATTTGCAACAACGTGAGCAACTACTGTGTACTAATGTAGATTTGTTTTTGATTTTGATTGTTTTGGTAGAAAAAAATTGGCTTGTAAATAACTTCATAAAATTTCTACAGACATCCGTAATGTGACCACGGACACCGCAAAGTGTTCGAAACATCGGAAAAAAAATAGACGTGATTAAATCCGTTAAGTGTTTAATTGCAATTGCGAAAACCTAATAACCTTCAAACTACAGGACAATTTTTGATCAAAGTAGCTGCGTTTGTGTAGAACCACCAAAAAGAAACATTGTTTCAAAAGAAAAAAAAAAATATTAAAAAAATGTAACAGACATGAAAATATAATCTCGCACAACCTCAACCTTTTCCATTTCATCATAATATTAAATGTTAAATAGTTATAGTAAATACAACAATTCCGACAACAAACATTATTATATAAGTCATATTTACGCGTTTTATATTTAAATAGGCACGAGTAGGAGCAGTCTCAGTATCCGAGTCTACAGCCTACCTCATGAATACATTCAAGATACTAGACAGGGAGTAAACTAGTTACCTACCGTAGATCATACAGTGGTTCGTGCGAGAAATCCAAAAATAGAGCCCAAAAAAGACCAGCGAAGGCGGCTTTTGATTGCGCCCTCTGCGCTGTTCCGACAGCAAACAGAAGACGATACAATACCCGGGAAGAAATAATACATTCACACCTGAAGTATTATCTTATTATGAACGAGAACAGACAATCTTGCTCGAGCTTGGCCTGACTGGACGCACATACACCATCTAGTTGATTCCACTCATTGACCTATAATTATAGTAAAGATTGACTGGTTTTTTTCCAGTAGTGAATTTCACAGTGGTGCTAGCAAGTATACTGCGCACCAGTGTAAAATTCATTCACTCGCTGACTACGATTGCGCGTGGTCGTTGCGCGTCGCGTCATTCTTTTCACAAAACATAAATATAATAATAATAATAAATCATTATTAGAGCAAAAAACAGTAAAACAGTTAATACAATAGTGATTACAGCTATATGTTCACGCTATTTTTTAATGCACATTTTTTTTTATATATCTACAGATATTCTAATAATCACGTATCATATCTGTACTTTGCGTAGTGGGTACATCGTAGCGTGCATAATGCCGAAAGGCAAGGTAGAGATCTCGAGGTTCCACTAAAAACCGAAAACGTCTTAATTATTAGATTTTTTCGATGTGCATTATTCCTCGGCGGGTATTATAAACGCGTAGGTACCGTCTGCAAACAAAGGCAGTTTCATATTCGACACTATTTCCCGTGGGAGAGATGAGAAGCAAAAGTATCTATAAATATTAGTTTACGGGAACCTACATCGTTATGTTTGCTGTATAAGAAAAGTATACATTGTAACCTTGTGTACGTTGCGCGGCGAAGATTTCGGTGGGTAATTTTGGTCGGTAAACAAAGACGTCTTTTGTCGTACAAAAAAACTTCAATGACTTTTCACATCACTTCTTTTTTAGCGAACGTAATTGTTTTGGCGATGGTGGCCGAGCAATGCATGTGCGCTTTACAATCTGACGGCACCCAGTTCAATCTTCGGCCCTGCACACACACCTACATACCTAGTACGTACCTCAATAAATATGTGCAGTTAAGATGCCATCGCTCAGCAGCGGTGCAGGAAAACATCCAAAGACTTGAAAAGTTCAGACATAATGACATTTACTAACATGCATGGTGGATTAGAGCCTAGGAAAACTATGGGATTAGAGCCCATCCTCTCTTTCTCTCTCTCTCTATCTCTCTCTTTTTGAGAAAAGAACAGTGAATAGTAGGAACATGATAATAAATTATTAACGAAGTTTCTTAGCTTGATTTTGACTGAGACTTAACTCGCTTGACCTTTTAAAACTTCATCAACAAAAATTAAAAACTATTACCCATTATTGACATTGCCTTAATAGACAATTTGTCTTGAGCCATATATATTTTTATGAAAAACAAATGCTAAAGTCCATATATTCGCTTTTATTGGTACTCGTAAATGAGCGCGTCGAGTAGATTTTCCACGCACGGAACCATAAAGAAACCCTATTTGAATAACATAACACAATTTCTGCTCGCAAACACACCACGTAATTGTCCCTGATAATGGTTTGTTTTATAGTCTCTTTCTTCTAGAAAAACTGAACGCACAGATTTTTTTACGTGTACAACATTTTAAATTACAACAAATAAAATCTTTATTGTCTATGATGCATATAAGCATAAATTATCAAGAGGCCATCTTAAGACGTGTTATAGAAAAACATATTTACAAAAACGTGGAATATAGTTTATATTATATGAAGAATCCATAAAAAAATACTTTGTGGTCGCATAACATTTTTTGTTTTCGCATGGGTGCTTGGGGTTTCGTTATGGGCTTAATGGCTATAGCTTGTTTATATTTGAATATACACATGTCAAAATTGTCTAATCAAAGATATTTGTATATTTTTTTACATTAATTCACGCAAAACTGTAACCATTAAATTACGGATAGATACATACAAAGGTCAGACGTGAAATGTTAACAGAACATTTAACATAACTTTAACATAATTACGGCTAACAAATCTGTACCGTGAACAGATAACTTTTGGGGTGCGAGACTAAATTAAAAGATTATCGCAACAAATTAAAAAGGATTAGGCCCGATGTCTAAATTAAAATTTATAAAGCGTTCATTTAAAAATGTAGACAAACTTTTTTCGTAAATTTGCAACTTAAATATGGGATAACCCTTTTTAAACAATATGTTAAGCCTCAATTAGTCTAATTAAACCTTCGGTGTAACAAAACACCTGTTAATGTTTGCTTCTACACCCACTTAAGATTAAAATGGGCTATAATTATTCTAACCATAATGGATGCTACGCCTTTTAAACCCTTTTACCATATTTTAGCTCAAAGTTATTACTTAAAAAATATTAACTAACTGTGGTGCTACCCGCTTTTTTATAAATTGTGCATTATATTTTTTGAATGCGCCACCAACCACTTCGGAGTGTAACCGTATATTTTACATAATATTATTAAACCGGCCGAGTGCGAGTCGGGCTCGCTCACTGAGGGTTCCGTACCACCACAAAATACAGAAAGCTGTGCACAAAGACAACATCACGCCCAGGCGGTCACCCATCCAAGTACTGACCACGCCCGACGTTGAATTAACTTGGACCACCGTTCACCAGAACAGAAATTTGTCAGCAACTCGCACTTGACCATTATGAATTGTTATACTTTAGAGTGTGTTCTATAATCATGCCAGGCTTGACGCTTGTACATATTAACGATTTTACATTATAGCAAATACAAAAATACTTTAAAAAATACGTTTGTTGTATGCTGCCTTTAGATTTACCTTTTGACTTTATAATTATTTCTGAGTTAATCCGCCGTAACAATACATATTCTGTGAAAATTTCAATTGGCTATCTATTAAGGTTCGAGAGATATATCCGTTAAAAGGTTGGACAGACAGACAGATGGGCAAACAGACAGAGTAGGCTTAGTGATAGGGTCCCGTAGTAGGTAGTTATTGGGCACGCTGTACCACTTGGTCGCTGTTACAACTTCAGGTCGTATGCTCGAGGGATATCGACTGCGTTGCTCCACCTTCAGCTATCGCTTCAGGTGGAGTTCAACGCGGTCGATATCCCTCGAGCATACAACCTGAAGTTGTAACAGCGGGCCAAGTGGTACAGCGTGCCCAATCACAATGTAAAATTGAGTCAAGATAGACATTTAGATGATTATATCATTCACCTAGTCGATGGTGTAATTTATAACTTCACATTTGAATACAAAGTCGCTTTAACACCTACATGAAACGTACTAAATAAGCGACAGTATTGTGTTCAATAAAGCTTTTTTCATCAAAAGTATAAATGATGCATTTTTTTTCTAATCTTTCATTTCTATTCTAATAGTCAAGGAACTTAAACATGTTATTTATTAAACAGCCTTGCACATTAAATTTAAACAGATTATGTGTTTTACCGTCAGAAAAGAACAAACACAGACATAGTGAACTTCTACCAAATACGATTCGCTGCTTAATTTGCGGTCCGTCAAACTGTGGAAAAACCAATTTAATGATTGGGCTCCTATTACATGAGCACGGATTAAAATACTTAAATGTATATATATTCTCCAAAACTTTATTTCAACCGATGTATATGTTTTTCGATAATGTTCTGAAAATGGTACCAGCCGTAAATTTATATAAGTATAAAGAAAATGATGAAATATTGAGTACAGCAGATGCAAAACCTGATTCAGTGTTTATATTTGATGATGTAGCTTGCGAAAAACAGAATAATATTCGAGATTATTTTGCTACAGGGAGACATAAAAATATTGATTGTTTTTATTTAAACCAAACATATAGCAAGATACCAAAACAATTAATCAGGGACAACGCTAATATGATTGTTCTATTTAGACAAGATGATATTAATCTTAAACATGTTTACGATGAGCACGTCAATACAGATATGTCTTGGAATCAGTTTCGTGAAATGTGTAAAGAAATCTGGAGTATCCCATTTAATTATTTAGTAATAAATAAGGATTGTGAAAAAAATAAAGGTGCTTATAGGAAAAAATTTGATACGTTTGTTGTTTTCCATTAGCTAGTTTGATAGAAATAATATATAACGGCATTAACAATAATATCAAATTCATTCATTAATGCATCATCGGAAAGAACAGGTCGCATAACAGTAAAATATATATTATGTATAATTCAGAAAAATCATTAAAACAACAAATTGTTAAATCAGCAGATGCCGTAAAAAAAAAAGTTCAGTTGATGAAACATTTAAAATTAAACAGTGATTTGGTTATTGAAACTGCGTTAAAACCAATAACGGAACCTCTTAATAAATTAATTGCAAATAGAGTATCATCAGATGAAAGTAAGACTGAAAGGACACCTAAACGGTTGAAAAATGTTCGGTACCAGGATTTCAATGAGTCTGATAAAGGTACCAAAAAACACAGAATGTCTGATGTACCTGTTGTACACACATTAGACACGCAATCAAGTGAAGTCAACTCAGAAAGTTCTGACGAAAATGAAGATGTTGGAGATAAAAACACTGATCATCAAAATCTAAGTGCCTCATCTTTTAAGTCCATAGACTCGAATGATATGTCTTGGAGCTTAGCAGATGCCGCATTTAAAGAAATTCCATTTGGTGTTAGATTAGACCGTGGAAAACTTAAAATGGGATCTGCAACTTTTGTTCTTAAAGATTTTGAAATATCTGTAGGGGGACAAAAGTATCCTCGAACATTCGGGTTGTACGAGTTATTATTTAAAAGAACACCTAATATGTCGAAAATAACTGCAGAAGATAAGCAAAATTATAAACAAATGTTAATAGATACAAATGTACATCGCCGTGATTATGATCCAAAGAAGCCAATCAAAACCAATAAGGGTATCAAATACAAATACATCATAAAACCACTTTTCAAGTATATAAAAGACAGAGCAATAAGTACAACGAGTGCTGAAAGCCATGATCAAGAAGTAGAGGGCACTGGATTATTGCCTGTGTTAAAGAAAGTAAAAACAAAAGTAGACTATATTTATTGGGATGATCCTAATGAATTAGTCGAAAGATTACAGCTATTAATAGCATCTCGCGATGCCGGAAATTCAAATTTAGACAATGAAATAATATCAATAATCGAAGAACTTCGCGAATGTGGTGTTATTAGCTAAATAAAAACAATATTATTTCATTAGTTTCTACAGATTCATTTCAACTGTTCAGCTATCAATACCTCTGCTGCTATGAATGTGGACAAATTTGGAAATCACGTTCATAAACGTCTACGTTTACACGAAAAAATAATTAATCAATCTGCTTTAGAGTTTGATGAACAAATTATTAAGAACCATTTCTACACAAAGCAAGAAATAGATGCAAAATTTGTCGAAATAAGGATAAAAATTGAAAATAATAACAGACATAATCGAAGTGAACAAACCGCATATCCAAGAAAACTTGAAACTAAAAATGAGCAAGGAAGGAATAGTGAACGAAATCCACAAACAAGCGAGAAGGAATTATAAGCGGCGCTCCGTGGTAATTAAAGATATTGACGACCTATGGCAAGCAGATTTAATTGATATTAAAAATATATCTTTATTCAATTCCGGTTATAAATATATTTTAGTTATAATTGATGCTTTCTCCAAATTTGGTTGGGCTGTTCCTGTTAAAAGCAAATCAATGTGTGAAATAGCAAGCGCGTTTGAAAAAGTGATAAATGAAGGAAGGATTCCAATTAATTTGCAAACTGATTTAGGAACAGAATTTTACAACGAAGCTTTTAAAAAAATAATGAATAAATTTAAAATTAATCATTATTCTACACATTCTATCAAAAAAGCATCTATTGTAGAGAGGTTTATAAGAACAATTAAAAACAAACTTTACAAATATTTCAATTTAGCTGGAAACTATAAGTGGATAGGTAAACCTGTACAAGAAATAATCAACACATATAATAGCTCAATACATCGAACTATTAAAATAGAACCAAAAAATGTTTGTACCTCAAATAGAATTTCTGTATTGCATAATATACAAAAAAGTCAAAAAACTGTTTCTAAAAAGAAAAAAACTTTCAATGTTGGAGATCAGGTTCGCATTAGCAAATATAAAGGATGTTTTCAAAAAGGTTACACACCAAATTGGTCTACTGAATTGTTTAAAATTATTAAAGTGAATGAAACAGAGCCTGTGACTTACCATTTAGAAGATCAACATAATCAGAAAATATTAGGTTCATTTTATAAACAAGAACTCCAAAAGACTAATTGTCCTGGCGTATACCTAGTAGAAAAAGTATTGAAACAAAAAGGTAATAAACTATATGTTAAATGGTTAGGTTTTAGTGAAAGTGAAAACTCGTGGATTAATAAAAATGCATTTCTTTAACATTATATATAAAATGGTTGAGACCGTACAATAAACATTATTAAGATAACATCGATGGAAGGAGGTGGTCTCATTAACACAGTGATAAATAAATTACCGTTTGAGTTACATTTACCTGGATATAATTATTGTGGTCCCGGTACAAAATTGCAAAAACGGATGTTGCGTGGTGATAGAGGAGTCAATGAACTAGACGAAGCTTGTAAACAACACGACATTGCGTACTCAAATAATTCTAATTTAGGTGATCGTCACAAAGCTGATATAGAACTCATTAACATGACTAAAAGGCGACTAAAGTCTAAAGATGCCAGTACTGGTGAAAAAATTGCTTCCTGGGTAGTAAATAAAGCTATGAAATCAAAACTTAAATTAGGTGCTGGTGTCAAAAAATTTAAGGCTTTAACTACTCAAATTAGTACAACGCTGAAAAAATTAAAACCAAAAAATAATGAAGCTGCCATTAAAATTGCTTATGCTGTTGCTAAAAAAGTATTTACAAAAAATAGAGTTCGCGTACCGCGTGTTATACCTATACCAAAAACTGGAGGTATATTACCGTTAATACCAATATTTGCGGCTCTATCAGCGTTGGGCGCTCTAACTGGCGGTGCTGCAGGTGTTGCAAAAGCTGTGCATGATTATAAATCAGCAAAACTTGACCTACAAGAATCTGAACGTCATAATAGAACAATGGAAGCAATAGCACTAGGAAAGGGATGCTATTTAAAACCATACAAAAAAGGTAGTGGTTTGTTTTTAAAAGCTCCAAAAAACTAAATACAAGGCTACCCAAACGCGCTCTGACTGACATTGATATAATGACGTATAGTGCTAATATACCTTATTTTAGAGGTGTCTACATGAGAGATAGATTACCAAAAAAACCCAAGCGGATTGAATGTGGTATAATTAATCTAGATGATCATCAAAATCCTGGCACTCACTGGGTAGCCTATGTAAAAAATAATGAATATTGTGAGTATTTTGACAGCTTTGGAGATTTAAAGCCTCCGCTAGAATTACTGAGGTATTTTAATAATCATGAAATTTATTATAATTACCTGAAATATCAAAGTTATGATTCTGTAAATTGCGGACACTTATGCATAAAATATCTGAAGAACTTCTGGAAATCCAATTTAAGTTAAAGAATCGTTAAGTTGTTGTCAGTATCAATATGTCTTTTACACTATCCATATCAAGCTCCAGTCCACTGTCTACGATAAATTATTCACCTGGCTTAGAGCTCAATGGCGAATACGAATGCGGTCTGCTATACTTCTCAACATTTAATTCTATACCTAACATCGATAGCAACAATAACAAATTACATTATGGTGATAAGGAAGTCGTTGTAATACCCGAAGGATCGTATGAGCTGAGTGATATAAACGATTACTTGGAACAGAGCATGAAAGACTGTTCTTTTAAATTAATTTGTAATAACAACACGTTAAAAACTTCCATCATATGTTCTAAAGATATACATTTTGAAAAAAGTCCTTTGCTAGCTCGAGTATTTGGTTTCAACCAAGAAACTTTAAAAGCGAATATATTAAATGAATCCTCTTATCCAGTCAACATTCTTTCGACGACCGTGCTAAGAATCGAATGTGACATTATAAGCGGTTCATACACGGACGGTAAACCCAGTCATATAATTCACGAATTTCCTCCAAACGTACCTCCTGGTTACAGAATTATTGAAATACCCAAGAACATTATTTATTTCCCAATTAACCAGAATAATATCAGCTCAATTACCGTCAGAATATTGGATGCTAAGAATAATTTAGTAAACTTACGTGGTGAAGATATACAACTATACTTACACATCAGAAGAAAATGATTGACCACAATAAAACCATAGTACAAACACTAAATAAACACATTTCAAACCGTGTCATCAACAAAAGAAGACCTCGAGTGAAACTAACTAAAGAAAATAAGAAGTTTTTGAAACTAATTGGATTATTAAAATGAGTATGCTCAGTATAACAGATACGATACATGTTGATAATTCTATTGAAAGCATAGAATATCATACATATAAGCCATATGTCAATAGCTTTCGAGAAAATGACGAAATACGAATACCTATTAATCAACAAGATCTATGCGTACTACCTTCGGCAAGTACTCTATTCATAAAAGGCGTTGTACATGTAGTTAAACGTGATACAAAAGCTGCTGTAGCCAAAGTTCATTTTACAAATAACCCAGTATTATTTTTCTTTCAAGACATTCGATATGAGTTAAATGGAGTAGAAATAGATAAAATAAAAAATGCTGGTATTACTACCACTATGAAATCTCTAATTTCAATCAATGATAACGAGTCTAAGATGTCGAAGTTATGGGGGTGGGATATGAATGGTACCACAAATAAAGCAGCAGGTAATTTTTCAGTGTCTATACCTCTTAATAAAATACTAGGTTTTGCTGAAGATTATAATAAGATTATTATGAATTGTAAGCATGAGTTGATATTACTTCGGAGTAGCACGAATCTCAATGCAATAAAACTAGAAGCGGGTGAATATGTTCATAATGTTGAAATAGAAAACATAAACTGGCGCGTACCCCATGTGAAAGTATCTGATCGTGAACGGATTAATTTACTCAAATACCTGGAAAAAGATCGTTCTATCAGCATGGTTTATAGAAATTGGGATCTTTATGAATATCCTGCTCTTCCAAAAACTAGAAAACATACATGGTCTGTAAAAACTTCTTCCCAAATAGAAAAACCACGGTATGTAATAGTAGGATTTCAAACAAACCGTATGCGTCGTGCCGATGCCGACATGTCTCAGTTTGACCATTGTGACATAGAAAACTTAAGAGTTTTTCTAAACTCTTGCTATTTTCCATATGAAAATCTGAATACCAGGTTCGCTGACGATAACTATTCCCTTATATATGAACGCTACACTAGATTTCAACAGTCGTATTACAACCGTCGGCCAGAACCGTTATTAAGTTACGAAGACTTTAAGTCTAGGGCGCCTCTTTTTGTGATAGATTGTTCGAGACAAAACGAAACTCTTAAATCTGGACCTATAGACGTGCGAATTGAACTTGAAACCGCCATTGAGTTTCCAGAAAACACATCAGCATTTTGTTTGATTCTAAACGATTGCATCGTTGAATACAAACCGTTGAGTAGCACTGTCAAGAAATTATCATGAATTCGGAATACATTATAGTGGATTTGCAAGGATTTAAAGATACCAATAACTTTTTTATCATCAAAGAATTGGCTTTGGCTACGGTAGAATACACCCAAGTGTTTTTAGTGAAACCACCTTACCCATTCTCTCGACTCATAGAAAAGGAAAAGAAACAAGTTTCATGGTTAGAAAGATATCGTGGCATATTATGGAGCGAAGGTTACATCGACTATAGTGAATTTAAACGTGTCAGCAGGACTCTATTAAATAATAAAAAAGTTTTCGTTAAGGGTTTGGAAAAGATTAAGTGGTTACAAAATATTTGCAATAGTAATTGTGATATCATAGACATTGGAGAAAAGGGATGTCCTAATTTATTGTTATTGGAACAACTTTATAATCAAAATGGTAAAAACTCTCTAAATTGTGTATATCATAAAAAACATTGCGCATTAAAAAATGTAATTTTAGTTAAAAAATGGTTTATTGATAACTATATGAATGTATTCAAATTTTTCGAAAACTTCAGTGAAAATAATCACAAAAATGTAATAAACAATAATTTTGAAAATGACAAAGAGGAAAGTGATTCTAGTGAATCTGGTGGTTATGATTGTGTTGATAATTGATGAGGTCTATAGATATCTATTGCAATATATTATGTTATTATACAATAACCTAATTTATTCTAATCAATTTTATAACCTAATACTATCTTGACAAATGTTACCAATTATGATAAAAATTATAATTGTATGTAATAATGATCAATAAATGTATGTTTAAAAAATAAATTGTTTTATTTAAATGAAACAAAAATCTTATTTATTACCTGTGTAGTTTATTTAAAAATATAAATAAGGATATATACATTAATTTAAAAACTTAACTAACTTAAAAATTACTTTAAAATTTACTTATTTTTATTTTATTTATGTTTACATTTTATTAATTCACAGAGTCTCATTACTTAATCGTTTTGAAATTTTATTAACAACACTTTGAACTGAGTCTAACACTTCATCTATTGGATGAGTCACGATGTATTGCACTCTTACCGATTCACTGTAGGTATTTTCCCCTTCGTTGAAATCGTATACTTGAATTTTTAGCATTTTATATCCTCTCTCTGAAGATTTATTGATAACATAAGAAAGCGTCTCTTTCTTACTTTTTTTCATCATTTTTTTCTTCTTAGTAGCCTCAACTTTAGCGAGTTTAGCTTCAGCTAGTTCGAGCTTGCGTTTGGTTCGCTGTTCTGCCTCAAACGAGTCCCAGCCTGCTAATGGATCCTGTGCGCAAGGCATGGAATAGTAATCATCATTTACAGTTGACATGTTGATCTGAAAAAAAAAATAGAGATAAATAAGAGAAATGCACCATAAGTGACATTAAAGAACATTAATAAATTTATCCAAATCAAACAAAACGCTCACCTTTATAGAATCAAGTGTTGAACGCAAATCAATACCAAATATTTATTTAGCGAGTTGTAAAAATTATTTTTGCATGCGACCTGCCTGCAGTCTAGATTATAATTAATGAATGTGCAAAACTACAATAGCAATTAACACAAATAATGCTGACATCAATCGAAAAGAGCAGGATATAACTTGTCGCTCCCTCACAACGTATCAAATATCAACCCAGGCAGCGTAACTATAATACCTACCTATTAAATTACGACAATGGTTATCTATTTTATCTCTGTCAATCAAACTTGTTTCAACTTGTTGCTCATTTTATATAGACCTCACATTCACCTACTAAAATTGATGTCCTACCTACTTAGGAAAGTTGGTATGATTGGTTAAGGAAGTAGAGTTAGTAAAAGTCAAAATTACATGACATCATTTATTTCTATCGTCTATCATACTAAATTACAAACTAATCTTAACAAACATTACAAACTATAAGTACTAAGTAAGTACATCATATTCTATTATCATTGAAGGATACAATAATAAGGTACTTATTTACTAATACTTAGGTCATAATTAAAACATACTTAATCATGACTTTAAAATATAAGTGCTACCCCAAGCCAGGGTAGATATTCTATTACTAGAAACACGTCTCTTATCATCGTTTCCGGAGAGAACAATTTTATTTACTTGTTTAGTAAATATTCGGTGCTTTATCGATTTAAACAATAAGTTCTTTTTACGTACAATGCTTTCATTAAAATTCACGTTTTGATAATCTGATAAGTCAAAATTACGAATCACGCATGTCTTTACTCCTTTAGCTTTTTTTATTGTACGTTTTTCAGTTTTAACGCAATATAATTTCGACCGCAACCCAACAAAGTCAGTTATTATACTTCCACCCATTTCATCCTTAAACAAACCAGGTATTTTTTTGTTCATTAATGGTAAATTGTATTGATTTTTACGTTCGTAATTACTTGTGTCAAAATAATTCAAGAACGAGTCTTTCATGTCTTTATAAAAATCGGGTGTCTTTATGAAGTATATAAAACTGTCGGTGTCTGTGTAGCATAATTGAACACAATCATTGTACACTGGTTTGATGACATTATAGTGGAAGTTGTACATGTGTGCTTTAGACAATTCCAAGACTGAAAAACCAATGTAAATTGGTTTATCAAGAATTAATCGATCAGATTTCATTTGAACTGCTACTAAATTATCAGAAAAAACTGATGCACTATGAAAGTATGGACTACTAACCAATTTATCAGCGCTTGTTCTTTTTTTAGTAACATTGTTTTTATCGTTCCATTGATTTACAAGATGCACTTTGACTCTTGATTCTGTGTTTTCAAAAGATTTACCAAAAACACTATTATTTAAAAGTTTGAAAAAATCTTGTTCAAACACGGATTCAGCTTTTTGACGAAGTACTGTGTTAACCTCAATGTATCTTTTCAGATAAGAACTTTGATTGAATGCGATCACTCGATGTATTTTCCGCAATTCCAGACCGTGTTCTAGGCATTTCTTAAGATTGACATAATGAATTACGTACTCGTACTTGTTGTACAAATTTGGAACGAGTTTCATACATTTTCCGTGTGGGGGTATACATTTTTCCCCACAGAACGGCAAATCGTTATGCGATGAATGCAAGATATCTGGATATGCCAAATCTACTTCCAAAATGTAACCTTCATCAGCATTGTCTAATACTTTCATTACATCCAAAGTATTGATTTCTTGTTGGCTTAAAAACCTAAAGTTTGACAGCGGAAGTGACTGACACATGCTGTACCCATACAGATTATTACAATCGAGATATACTAAAAATGAATCCTCTTGATTTGGGTCATAGTTAGACATATATTTGTTGTTAGATTTTGCATAGCGGTGCGTACACATACACACAACTCCGCGAATTCCTTTTTGTATCATACGTAATATTGCTAAGTCATTGATTAGCTCTAACTGGACGGAAGAACCTAATAAAAAACTATCGAATGATAGAGAAGGGAGAGTCAAGTAGGCGGCTGGATCTAACTGATAATGCATCTTACTTGTCCTACGAAACTTTTCAAAAGTGTCTGTCAATAGTAAAACATCTGTTTTAACATATAAGTCTGTGTATTGACCTAAATTCTCGATGTTGAACTGCGACCAAACTAGCTGGGCATGGTAGTAATCAGCGTCAGATATATTTGTATCGTTTAAAGAACTATAAAACTTTTCCCGTGGGGGTAAAGCTGGTTCCGTATAGCATTCCCATTTCGTCATATACTCATAAGGGTAAACCCCTTTCCGAGTCAGTAACTCGAATTGGCTTTTGTCCGGAAAATGTCTATGCATATGCACTAAATCGTTGCAGTTTAGTGTTTGAGATAGCTTGTCTAGACTTGTGCTCAAAAATTTGAACGAATCTACGAAACGTAGCTGCAGGTATTCATCTAGGGCAACTTCCACATATTTAGTAAAAGAAATATAATTTTCTTTTGTCTTTGGTATGACTTTAATTGAACCCGGTAATTCTCCTAATTCTTTTATAAATAAGTGACAATCATAACCGGACAAGTTATGAAAAAAAATTGGGATAAATTTTGGTAGCTTGTAATTTAGATTACACATCTCATGTGCAGCACCCCGGAATTTTCCAGTTAAATGACAATGATCGCGAACTTTGCAACCCCACGTTAAATGCCCACAAATGTGACAACGAATCGATTCATTAAATACTTTTTCATCATGCTGGTTAAATATTATTGGAGTCTTTTTGCCAAGGATCTTATGAATTTTATGTACGTCATCAAGTAGTGAAGTTATGAATTTTGTAACACAATCTTCCCCGCGATAGCTTACGAACCGGTTATATGATTCATCGAGCACGCAAACAATATTATATGCAAAAGCGACAGGTACGTGATGATGTCGATCAGATGTGCTGGATATTTTGGGATCAAGTTCACAACCTTGTACAGGACGTAACATTGTTTCAAAGTCAGCGTAAATGACGAATGGAACATCTTGCTTGCGATTATAGTTTTTAAACTGTATTACTGACCCCTTTTCAGGTAAAATAGTAACGATACCCCCACAAACATGATGGTCGAGCTCTTCATTTGAAGAAAAGAATAATAAACAATTTTCGCAACAATGTAACTTTCCATGATGTCTTGTTAATTGATTTCTCACCAGACGAGGTAAATCTTTTACTAAACAAAAATGTGACGACGTGTTATTTTCAAGGAACAATAGATGAATTCGGTGTTTGTAACTCTTAGATTCTGATTTATACAAAGGCCCGGTTATAACTTTACTATCTCTTAAACCATAAACGTAGATACTCAAGTCAGGATTATTTTTTTCAAAAACAGAAATATCTGATAAAGTCATAGGGAATGATAAATCTTTGATATTTAGTTTGTCTTGAAAACAAGGATACGAAGTAACCCGGTCTGGGTGTTCGGTTGCGGGGTAAAGCGCAGCGATAACACACCACAAAAAACAGTAATCATCGTTATTTTTAATGTTTAAACACGCTTTTTTGTTTTGTATGAATTTTGGTAAATTTATGAAGTTTGAACCTCGCAGTGGTTCATATTTACAAATATTTATTTCCAGATGACAATTGTTTAAAAATGTCCACCCACTGTCTCTCTCTTGGAATTCTTCTATTTTTTTCATGATACTGTTTAAAATGTTTGTGTACAAGTTATTGAAATCATAGTTTAGATGAAGTGTAAAATTAGTAGTTGCAAAAGATTTCATTTCCTGTGTATCATTTTTAAACATAAGAAACATAGAAAACAATTCAAAATTCACTTTAATGCAAGTGTGAGTTTGAAGTGATTGATCAAGAAGCAAATTAATCTTTGTGCGAATAGCATTAAAGAAAGTGGGTACACAAATTCCTTCCTTATCATCTGATACTTTGACTCTATAACTCGCTATGCGATTGCGAAATGCTGACTCAATAATGTCTATACCATCACACATCGGTAAAAATGTACGGTTCTTATGTTTAGTACTACGTGTATGACCTAACCAACATTTTTTTTCAACGTCAACGTTACACGTTTTGCAGAATGGCATTTTAAATTTCTAACAATTCCCTATAGAAACTTCCCAATATCCTATAGAAACTTTGTTCAATACAAGTAATTTAGTATGTTAACCGTTTATTTAATTATTATTAGTGCTAGTTATACGTATCTAAATAATTTGCGACAGGAATAAAATCTAGTTTGAAGTTCACTCAATTGTAAAAAGTAAATGAAGTTGAAATTAGTCGACCATGCCTTATTCGCAACGTCTATTAAGCACATAACACACTGAGCTATAATGTATATTTTATATTTTTAGTTCAAAATATTCAGAAGTGTAAAAATCTAAATATTAATTATCTTGTCTGTTAGTATACCTCAATAGAAAATATAAGAAAGATTGTGCGGAAAGTATGTTATATTTGAATATTATTATAGCTCAGTGTATGACAACCATTATAATTATTTTTTGCAATATGGCATTTCAAATTTATTTACTCCCTAAAAGGTGGAAATTATATTCAATACTAGTATATTGTTTTATAATATTTATTTTCTTAATAATAAGGCCACCTAAAGCTATCTAAATTATTCGAAAACACAAATTAATTCTAGTATACTTAATTATACCGCGTAAAATCTAGTGACAAAAAGAACACAACTTAAAAATATATTTAATGACAAAATGATAGACCTTTCTTATTATAGGACACTCCAAATCAATCCTACTACTTGTCCTTGAAATAAACACTATCTGAATAAAATGTTGGATCACAAGCTTCAAAAAGCTTGTGAGCGTCCCTCACAAAGCTCTGGAGCTTACTCCACTGCGACGAGTCTGGTTCAATTTTGAGTTTGGCTCTTACCAGTGCTTTTTTCCACCGCTCCTCTGGAGCAGTGGAATCAGCATCTTCAGAGTCATAAATTTTTAGGTCTATGAAATAATCACCCTTAATGTCTGCGACTCGTCGCTGTGAGCCGTTAGCCACGCGGTTGACGAAGCTGCTGGTGATGGTTGATTTTTTGGGTTGTGGTGTCTCTTCGACGGCTTCTTCTAGTCCGAAAATGTCCGTGCGTTGGGATTTTCCACGTAGGCTGTAACAATTAATAAAATTTTAATGGATGTTATAACTCTAAACAGGTAAACCCATAGTTTATAAGGTTACCACCATACCAACAATAAATCACAAAGTTAAAGAATTACTACTTGACACTTGTTTATACTGACATAATAAATCTATACTAATATTATAAAGAGGAAAGATTTGATTGTTTGTTTGCATTGAAAAAAGCTCCGAAACTACTGAACCGATTTTATAAATTCTTTCACTGTTGGGGAGCTACACTATCTCCGGGTGACATAGAGCATATTATATTTTGTAGCGAAGCCTAAAGCCGAGCTAGACCCGTGCGAAGCCGGGGCGGCCGGCTAGTAATAAAATAAAGACAGTACAAATAAAAACTTAATGTAAGTATTTAAAATTAAAATAAATAAGTATCTAACAAAAGAAAAATACCTCTGAGTAATTTTGTCTCCTTTTCTTTTCTTCCCGATACTGGCAGTTGTTTCTGCAGATTTCTTTCCTCTCTTGTTTTTCTGCGCTGCTGGGATGATGATGGGTACTGCTTCTGATTCTGAGTCAGACCTGAAAAAAAAACATTGATTACAAACTTTATAATTACTACTAACATGAAATATATGGGGTCAAACATGACAAGCGTCGAGCGCAGTTATTTAATTCATGATAAATTAAAAGTACTGAAACTTATGTAAATGACTGAAACATTATGTAAGTACTAAATATTAATAGTACGTGTGATATTTACCACATCACAATCAGCTTACTCAAGACAACACAATTATATCAAAAATTAAGAGTAAGGTAAGTTACTCACTTACATGATGAATTTAAATTCACTCGAGGTCACTCAGGGTACTTCTGATGATGATGAAGATGCTCAAGATGCTGGTGAAGCTGAAGTTGCTGACGTCCACGTCGAAGACAGAATTCAGTATGAAACAATTCCTTCAGGTTCGAGTTTTATACGTAAAATCGTATAAAATGATATAATTTAACAAAAGAGCTTAAGTCACATATTATATGACAAGAATAACAAATCAATGACTACTAATTTAAAAGCAATTAATTACTTACATCATAATCATACATGCATCGATTTGAAATTGTAGACTTCCGCATTTACGAGGCTTTAGGTAGGAAAATTGATGACTTAGGCATTCCCACGTGTTGTAAAACACATAGTATTTACGTATTAGTTTTACATGAAAATGCTGACGTGCATACAGCACACACATTTAAAGGTAGGAATTGACGTCACTGCAACACCTGCTTAATATAACCTATTAACTAGTTTCGCCCGCGGTTTCGCTCACGATTTTCTCGATTATTTAGACATAAGTCAGGAATCATAAACAAATGATACCCATAGTACCCGGATTGTATCCCAGCGAGACTTTCTATAAATCTTGTATGTCAACTTGTCTTTTATTTCTCAATAACAATGTAATTGGTACCTCTTAATTTAGTACTTATGAAATATAGGTAGATGTGAAAAATTAAAACAAAATATACATTAGATGAATTTTGTTAGATAAGCGAAAATTCATGCAAATCCATCCTTCTAATATTTTCTTAATTTGCAAAATCGTTTTCAAAAATCACAAAAATAATAGGTGAACCCTAATTCAGAAATGAGGTCAAGTAATATCAATTTACAACGTTCCCACTACTTGCTAAGGCACAGAATATGTAATAAAACTTGCAGATAAAGCATAAAGTTATATTAGTACAGGAGCCCGCAGCCATTCAAATAACAATAAAGGTTAGTAGGTTATCTTTGTGAAATTGGTTTAAATTACATCATAGTAGATACTAAAACCCAAATCTTACAAATCATAATCCGCCGTAGTCTAAATACATCTTAAAATATGAAAATGGTTTGTAAAGAGGGTCTAATGTCAGCTGTTTCAGTTTGAACTGGTACTCTTAAATGTAAATGATTAAATAATAATTTATACCCTGACTTCAAATGATATTAATGTCTGTATATAACAACTTTCCAAAGTCTTACTCTTTCTTATGGTAATTGAACAAAGACCTCGAAAATTAAATAATTAACACATTTTGAGATCTTTGTTTTATCACTGTATATGGTTACGGCGGGTTTACGATCTTTGAGACTTGGATTTCAATATTTAAAATGGTGTTATTTAGACCAATTTCACATAGATAACCGGTAACCTTTATTGTTATTTGAATAGCTTCGGGCTCCTGTACTATATGTCTATGTCAACTACTTAATTTCTCCGCGTATACACACACATATCACGTTAGCTACATTTTAGTTATTTTTCTACTGTGAACTTGTGTAGTGCTATGCGATGGTGACATAAATAATTAAATTTAATTGATGGTGTTAATTTTAGTGGGTATATATCGTTTAGCTTCAAGTTTAGAATTTAAAGTTACCTTGGTTTCGCTATTTACTTCCTGACTGCAGATGAAAATTAGTACGCAGTCATTATTACAGAACATGTGCCAATTTCTTGTGGGGACGATCATAGGTACGCACACTGAAATCGAGCACATTTTCTATGTAGTATGTGGAGTGGAAATTACTGCTATCTAGCGACTGGGGATGAAAATTAGTACGCAGTCACTTTTGCAGAACTTGTACCAATTTCTTGTGGGGATGATCATTAGTACGCACACTGAAATTGGTGCACATTTCCTGATACTCCTGTGTTATCTCTGCCGATGAAAATCAGTACGCAGAGACTTTGAGAAGTAATAGCAAACCACTTAGGTACAATAAATCTATTCTGATCTGAACAGTACCTATAAAATTATAACTTTATCTAGTTTTCTTTCTTATTCACAATTTTTCATACACATTATGTTACGTTATTATATCTCACCATCGCTATAAAGAGTAGTAAGTGGTGTGAAAGTGACTTTGTATTCAAATGTGAAGTTATAAATTACACCATCGACTAGGTGAGTGATATAATTATCTAAATGTCTATCTTGACTCAATTTTACATTGTGATTGGGCACGCTGTACCACTTGGCCCGCTGTTACAACTTCAGGTTGTATGCTCGAGGGATATCGACCGCGTTGAACTCCACCTGAAGCGATAGCTGAAGGTGGAGCAACGCAGTCGATATCCCTCGAGCATACGACCTGAAGTTGTAACAGCGACCAAGTGGTACAGCGTGCCCAATAACTACCTACTTCCCGTTATCACCCTTTGGATACAGAAGCCTAAAAAAGCGGAATTTATTGCACAATATGAAAAAAAAACAACAAGAATATATATTTTTTTACAAAATTTAGCATAAAACAGATTACCCTAACATGCTTCCCCTAAGTTTCATCAAGATCGGCTCAGTTGTTTCGTAGTGAAAATGTTACTAAACTACAACATGGGGTTCTTCAAAAGGCGAATTAATGGAGTCTTAAAGGGTCGGCAACGTATTTGTGATGCCTCTGGTGTTACAAGTATCCATAGGTGACTTACCATCAGGCAACCCGTCTTCTTGTTTGCCATCTATGGCATTAAAAAAACTTTTATAAGTGACTGGTAGAAAGCTTTTAAAGATGTCGCTAGCATAACTTGTAATTTTTATTCATTGTTTATTTAGCTATTTTTATCATTCCTCAAGAAACTGCATTATGCCGCTGCCATTTTACTGCCGCTGCATTGCTGACCATAATTTAACATTTTACTACGTCCAGTAAAATCTGCATTAGTCATAAAATTTCGATAAAGTTGATGCCTTGTGGTGCTTTCCTACGGCTCGCTTTTAACTGATTACACGAAAGCATAATGTTATGTTGGAAGCATTGAGAAATGCTATAAATTTCAAGTTTTCATTCCTGTGACGAAATCATATGTCCCGACACCGTCAAAAAGCCTTCCCCCACGTCTTGCAAAGCTGAAAAATCCCACACATAGGTCTTCTCGCCAAGATTCAACTCGGAAAATTTCAAAGAAGACGTCTGCGACCAACTTTATGGTCTGGCAAAGTATCGACAACGCCAATAGAGTTACAGGTGTTCATAGACAGCGATTACCACTTACCATCAGGCAGATCACATGCCTGTTTGCAGCTCTTTTTATTTATAAAAACGAAGTACGTTAATTTAAAACGAATTTTTGCAGTCCAGCGAGCTTAAACCGCGTGCAGGATATTTAACCGCATTGGATGCCTTAGCAACGTACCAAAGATAATATGATTGTAATATAAGTCACAAGAGTCACCGACATAGCTATTAAAATTTTCAAGTTGAAGAGACAACCGATGGGGAAGAAAGGTTCGTGAGTGGAGATTACGAACCGCAAGATGCAGCCCACTAGATGGACCGACGACATTGTGGGAGTCGCGGGCATCCAATGAACGCCATATTTGGAGTCTCAGATGACGTCTTGTGCGTAGACTTTTTCAAAGAACTCGGAATACTTCCGCTGCCATGCAAGCTCATCTACAGCTGGCTTTGTTTACGCATAATAACATGCACATGTTTCAATTGAGGGGCGCTAACCCGGCGGCGAACTTGCACAGTAACAAAAGGAGGAAACAGCTCGTGACACCGTTCCATAAGCTCGTGAAGTCAGAGAGGTCTTTCTACATCGTAGGACCTGCGATATATAATCGCTTGCCCACACAAGTAAGCGATGCACCTTCTGCCGCGTCATTTCAGGCTTAAAGTCAGGCTTAAAACTAGGCTCCTTGATCAACAATATTATAATTTTAATGACTATATTAAACTAGCTGACATATTAATAGTTTCATCCATGAATATTTCAGGTAGCTCCTGTAGTAAATAACGATGGATGATTTTGAATTTAAGATACCTAATTATTATTGTAATGACATTTTCGTTCGAATTTTATTTATTGAATAAATTATCATTTGATTTAATTTGATGCACCTAGACCTAAATAATAATATTATTAAGATAAAAAAATTATATAAATTGTTGTAGAAAAGTGTACTGGAGAAATTTGACTTGTAATTATGGAGTTATGTATTGTGGATGCAGAAGGCAGGTTGTCGTTGAGTACGGAGGTTAAAGAGTTATGGCCTATATTCAGCAGTGGACGTCTTCTGGCTGATGATGATGATGATGAACATTAGTCAGTTCGTGTAGTGTAGCACTGCTACGGACGTAGCACTAGTATGCTACAGGCGCTAGCATACTAGTGCTACGTCTGCAACGGTAACGGATACAGCAATAAGAAGTGCTAGCGATGTAGCACCTCTACAGATGTAGCATAGCTACGGAATACCATTATAAAATAATTGTCGCAGTTTAAATAACTAAAAAACACGCTTTAAAATCGATCCGAGTTAGGATAATGGGACAAACTATTTAAATTATTGTATTGTCATCAGTCTTTGATAAGTGTGCAAAGTTTCATATCAATCCGACGTTTCAAAAGGGGTGAAAATCAAGTTCAAAGATTTCGTTACATAGATACATACCAAGCTAATAAAAGCGTGTTAAAATAGCCCTCGTAAGCTATATCGCTGTAGCACTGGTATGCATAAACATAGTAGTGAATTCTAGCGCTATAGCTACTGATGTACTATTATATTACTGTACTAGCTAATGCCCGCGACTTCGTACGCGTAGCGCAAAGTAATTAGTGGGTGGACGATTAGACTGACATATCCAAATATAAATGTTACACTAACGAACACGAACGGAACTTTAAATAGGCACAAATCCATCGGATTATTTATACTGAATATTTTATAGATAATACCTACACATATGACATGATTGTAGATTTATTGCTCTCCATTTTAATGCGGATTGTCATACTATCGTCATAGTATGATTTTAGTCTAGTTTTAATCTGACTCGATACAGGTATCCCGACATGTCCATAGTTTCAAATATATTTCAAACAAATAATATATTACTTTCACTGGTTAAATACGTTGGAAGTGTGGAGCCATGGAGCCAATAAGGAAAAAAAAATGGTATAAGTCAAGCGAAATGTCATGCATGACAAACGTTATTATTGAATTATTAGTAAATATTAAGTAGGAAGCATGGAGCGGTATCTATAATTAATCGCTGTTATTTAACATTACTCCGCGTAAAGACTGCCAATCAATGATGTCTAAATAATTTTTGCCCGCGACCCTTCCAACAACTAAACCGCTTTCGTTCACCACCATAACATCCAAAATAGCTGCTAATCATAGATCAGTAACAGATTAGATGCCGCGAGTTCACCTACTTTGCGTGTCTGTTATTGGTGTTAAGTTTGATCCTGGCAAAAAAATGTATTCATTTTAATCTCCGTCGACTTGGTATATTAGCACGTCAGAAGTCAATACAAAAATAAACGTACTTTAAATTACGCCATAATAAACTGTAAAACCTCTTCAAAAGCAGTTGGCTGTCCTGAAAATAACAAACACAAAAAAAACTATTTGGTGCAGTCTATCGGAAGTTATGCGGGTACATACATTTCGGCTATTCGTTTTTATTTCATCATCATCATCAGCCAGAAGACGTCCACTGCTGAACACTCCCCCTTTAACCTCCACACTGAACGACATCCTTCCATCTGCATCCACTGGATGCCCGCGACTCTCACAATGTCGTCGGTCCATCTAGTGGGAGGCCTACCTACGCTGCGTCTTCCGGTTCGCGGTCTCCACTCAAGAACCTTACCTACTTCCCCATCGGTTAACAGTTCTTCGAGCGATGTGGCCTGCCCATTGCCACTTCAACTTGCAGATTTTAATAGCTATGTCGGTGACTCTGGTTCTTTGGCGAATATCTATATTTTTATTTACATATAGATTATATGGCAACAGCCGCTTCAGTTTTCCTACCTACCATGTCTGCGAGTAGAAGTCTGTCATTACGACAACATTACTATAAAATAAGCTAGATGGCGTTATAAATAATTATTAAAAAAAATTTTTTTTACTATTTATTATCATAAATTAATATAGCCTATGTTTCAATCAGGTATTTTATAAGCATATTCATGGAAACTGCTTTGAAATCCTTCTAGTAGTTTAAAATATGTGCGCGGACAAACAAACAAACTGACAGCCGTCAGATTCGTAGTTCCATAGTTTGAAAATAGATTGCGTACTAAAACGATGTTTTACGAATAATATTATTAAAAACGTAATAAGGTATTCAATAATTCCTAAAATAATGAGTGTAAATGGATCGTAGTTTCACAAATATGAAAAGTGCGTCTATTATAGGTAAATACGACACTTTACCTGAATCACGCAAACGGGAATTTTTTTGCAAGTTAAACCGATATCTGGTATTGCTTCTACTTAGTTAGAAGTCATGTGTGAAGGTATTTGATCTACACATTTATAATATGGTAGGGATAAGCACTAGTCTTAGGACTGTAGCACCAATAATTGACAAGGTGGTCGCTATCGGTCCATACACTAAAACATGTAGTACAGAACATTTATCTTTATAGTTAGGTGAGCTGACGGAATTTAAATCCCTAGAACCAACAGTTTAAGTTTTTACTAATCAAAGATCTCCACAAGAGTTTCAAGTGTTTCTTTAAACCAACAAACATAACTTACGCAGTTTAGTAGAAAGTCATTGTATTGTTTGAAGTCACGTTATAATAAAATTTCAACATTTATAATCAGATAAACAATGTTATGAGTATTTTTATTTATATTACACGGGAATTACTCACGTAAGATTAGGCCGGTTACTCCGACTATTATGGTTTCAACCGCATTTGGCAGTCATTATCAAGGTGAATGCGCGCGCGCGGCTGCGTCTCGCTTTGTAGCGCAAAGCAAGATGTAGCCGAATGCGGTTGAAACTAGAGTCGGTGTAACCGGCCTAATTTTACGTAATTCCCGTGTAATATAAATAAATAAAAATAACATTATGTGAAAACCACGTCAGTTTCCATAATAAAATGTTATGTTATGTTACTTAATGGTAAATTAAATGTGGCCAAAGTGTGTGTCTGGGTGTGTGTGTGTGTCAATCATCATCATCACCACCCTTTGTTAACCCACTGCTGGACATAGCCCACCCATTGATTCTGCCCTCAGATCAGGACAAGGGATCAAGGGAGTTATGATAAGGTGATGTGGCGAGTGCGACCGCATCTGGCATAAATCAGGCTCGTTATCTTTAGTCAAATTCACCCAGCTGACGAACTTGTACTCCTTTTTTTGCATGTTAACTATTAGTTAGTTCATTGGTGTCGCTACAAGTTTCTTAGTGTGCGTGAAAAATGAGTAAGTGAGGCTTAATTACAGTTTTTAACCGACTCGCAAAAAGGAGGAGGTTCGCAATTCAACTGTTTTTTTTTTAAGTTTGTTATCTCAGAACTTTCGTCTGGGTGAACCGATTTTGATGATCATTTTTATTTGAAAGCTGGTGCTTTCTGTGTGGTCCCATTTCAATTTGGTCCAGGTCTGTCATTTTTATGAAGTCGGTTTTTTATATTGATAATTATTGCGCAAAGATGTTTAGCGGTGTTGCGTGTGCCAACTGGGAATGAGGATTTAAGTGTAAAAACTACTATTTATTTTTCAGTCCAAACTTTATTTTGTGTCACCGATATCTTCTAATTACGACTTACTCTACTGACGCACGGGAACGACTGGGGAATCAAGAAACACCTCGTGTTTTATATACTTGAGAGTTTTTTTTATTGCAGAATAGGCTTGCGTTTGCGTTGCGCCAACACGCCTGATGTTAAGCTATGATGCGGCCTACGGTGGATCACGCTTGTATTGTCGCTGCGTTAGCATTCCGAGACCTCACAATGCATGAAGAACACAACACGACACACATTCGACATTTGAATGATATTTGTACTAAGGCATAGCTCCCTTGGGGAAGAAAGATTCTTGAGTGGAGACCACGAACCGGAAGACGAAGCGTCGGTAGGCCTCCCACCAGGTGGACCGACAACGTGAGAGTCGCGGGCATGCAATGGATGCAGATGGCAGGATGTCGTTCAGTGTGGAGGTTAAAGGGGGAGGCCTATGTTCAGCAGTGGACGTCTTCTGGCCGATGATGATGATGATATCTCTCTTCTTTGTCTGATCTGCAGTTATCCTATTAACGTCGGTTCCTTGCTAATCGCCTCCATTCAAATCACATTAGCATCCTTAATCTTGCACTAACGTAAAAAATATTTGCCATAAATTCGATCATCCATCTTCGACCACTTACAATACCATCCCTTACTTTAATAGATCCCAAACTTTAATAATAAAAGAATAAAACAGCAACAAATCCATTATATCTCAAATCCCTAAATCCACTAAATATAGATTCAGATGTTTTGCCGAGGTTTCAGCGAAATTAAATGTCATACTAAACCTTATAAGTAGGTCGTATATATTTTCTCTCTCAATGTACTAAACAATAAAAATCTTCGGTCGTATGAAAACTTTATACGCCATCAACGATTTCTCTCGGTAAATGTACACTCGTAAAAAAATATCCACCTGCGCGAGTAGCGTGACTGTGGAGCGGATGCCTATGTCATTATAACGATTAATGACTACAAGAAGGCAAGTGTATGTATTTATGATGTTATTATATGAAATAAATAAATATTCGGGACATTTTTTGCACACATGGTCATCTGACCCCAAACTAAGCAAAGCTTGTACTATGGCTGCCAGAGACTGATATACATACATATATATTTAAAATTAATAATTATACATACTTCTTTTTATTTTATTCAATTAAAAGCATCGAGATTCAATTCAGATTTTAAACTATTGTCCTTATTTTTATATCTTCTATCTATATATCTTCTATACATATAATAAAAACGTAGAGATAAACTGTAATTGCGATATACCAAAATAATATATACACAAGGCGTCTTAAAATAAGCAGTTGAACACGATAAGACAGTTTTTAGAATTTTTGTCTGTTTGTTTGTGCGTTTGTTGCGTGGACAAGCACATATTTAATTTTTGTAGTTCTTAATTTATATTAACATGTGTGATTTTTGACATTTATTTTTATCCTTAATTATTATTGCTGTTATGTGACAATGATTTCAATGTAGTAAATAATGTATTTTAATTTTATTATAATCTTTTTTATGTATAATGATAATTTGTGAGATATTTATGTAATTGGTTGGACCGTGTTTTATCTCAATAAATAAATAAATATCCTGGATGGATTTAATGCGGTCTTCACGAATATGCTTAGCTAAGCCCAGATTGAAGTATAGGCTATGTTATTTTATGCAAGGGCCGGATTAAGGGAGAAAAACAGGGTTAAATCTACGCGTACGAAGTCGCAGGTAACAGCACTAATATTGAATAAGTGGCAAACAATTGATGGGCCACCTGATGGTAAGTGGTCACCGCCGCCTGTAAACCCCACAATACCCAGGGTATTGTTAGTGTATTGCCTACTTTTGAGGAGTCTATTCACAAACAGTCAGTCAGTCAGTCTTCGTTTGAAGAATGTTTTGATATTAATTCAAATTATCGAGACTCAATTCAGATTTTAGACAATTGCCCTTATACCGTTGAAGATCTCGAAACAGCTTATACCTAGCTGACGGCATGATCACGCTGAATACGTTGAGCCTGAAAAACGCCAGCATTTTGGTCACGCGTCGCATTTATAATTGCTTCCTTGCTTCTAATCGTTTTCGCTGTGCGTTCGCCTTATTTGCTCAGGTAAGCTTTGCACAAGGAATTTATGATACCACGCCCCCTCGTCCGCAGTAACATTTTCATTTAATGTTTTTGCCCAGTGAAATAAGGCCCTTATACGTGTTAACTCTAATGTCTCATTGACACGAATGGCCCAAAGGAGGCCGACCTTTTTGCTCACGTAGCTTTCTACCTTTTAGGTCAGGTAACACTATTTGATAATAATAGTTTCTTGAGTAACGGAAGTATTTTGTTTAATGATGCTGTAAAGGTTAACAACCTCTCATTTCCAAACAAAAATTAAAAAAAAACATAATTGCTAATTTCATTCAGTCCAATAATATTTTTCTTTAGTTCTTCATTATTTTTTTTCTGTTAGTAGTGTCATCGACCACGATTACCTCCCTTCTTTAAACAAGCACACTATCTCTTTTCTCACTGTCGACAGTCGTGAAATTTATTATTTTCCTTGAGACGTCATATCTCAAGTTTCTTTTCACCGAGTTACAAGCTTCCCCGTTTAAATCGCACGAAAGCTTCTACATCTTCTTTCTCATCACAAAATTAATTTTCGAGATCAAAAGTTACCATCCCAGTTTATCTCGTGAGCCCGGGAACTTGTTTAATGTTCTAAAGTGTAAGTACAGTAGGTATACAGCAGGAGATGTCAATCTTTTTTATTCATGGGCTGCAAGCAGTATTTTACGGGTATATAATGATTTTAAGTAAAGATAAGGACATCAAATGAAGGCAAAATAATAAGATTGTGATACAGGAATTTAATGCCCATTTAATATTTATAAAATATTAAATGGGCATTAAATAAAAAAAAAAGAGAAAATCAGAAAAAGTATATAAATAAATATTGCTGAAGCTATCACCATCCAGACCCCGTCCCCCATATTTTCATCAAAAATAAGCATAGATAAGACCCCCACCCCCCCAACCCCTTTGGTGCTTACGTAAAACTTGAATGGCCATAAATAATTACCTGACAGTTGCCAACCCCCTTGATCAAAATATGCTACAGGCCGGCACCTAACAAAAGCTGCACGTTTCCCGGTAAGTAGAGGAAGGTAATGAGAAGTTAGCTTGTTATGTTTATCACGCGCCCGCGGCTCTAATAATGAAACTCGCCCTTTCGCCGGCCGTGTTTTAAAATTACGAGACCACCTTTAAGACTACCGCGTGCTAGCTTACTACTCACTGGCTTGATAATGTTCAAAACTTTCTTCTAGAATATTTTCTCTTTTTATTTTGCTAACTTTCTTATACAATTTCATTGATATCTTTGTCTTACATCAAGTATCAGCTTGAGCCACTTGGTGCATTAAAGTGTAGAGCTGTTAGAATTGTCGACGATCCCAAGCTCACTGAAGACCTAGGCGCTTAGCATGCGCAGAGACGTTGGGTTTTTTATCCTATTTACAACGGGGAATGTTCTGAAGAACTGTTCGATCTGATGTCAGCATCGCGGTTTTATCTTCGCACCAGCCGCCACCGCCTGAAAGTTCATCCACATATCATATATAGATCGGTGGAAATCGCACACGCGTTTTACGCGATTTTTTTTGCCTACATCTGCAATTTGTTGAATGAGCTCCTCCTGCGGCATTTCCGAGTAGCTATAATATAGGGTTCTTCAAAAGGGTTGTTAATATTATAGAGTCTTTAAGGCTCGGCAACGTATCTGTAATGTCCCTGGCGTTGCAGGTTTCCATAGGCGACGGGGATCGCTTACCATTAGGCGAACCATCAACTTGTTTGCCATCTATCGCATGGTAAAAACGTTGTTATCTTTTTTATATTTTTTCTCACACTCGTCATACAAACACCCCAACAACGAACGTATTAAAATAGGATCATTAAACTTCTAGTACATCGTTTCTTTCTACTGGCATCTCAAGGTCACCAAGATACAGAGCAGCTAAGAACACTCTTGATTAAGTTAACTTTCAAACAAACAATAAACCTAAAACAAAATCGGTTAAACCGTTTGGGAGCTACGATGCTACAGACAGACACACATATATCTATATCTACACACGTTAATCTTATAAAACCCCTTTTTTGCGTCTGTTGTTAAAATTGCGATCTATCTATTAATTATTTGTGTGGTCTATTACGAGAGTTATTAATAGAGTTTTCCTATTTTATAGCTTACATAAACAGTTTCATTTTTGCCCAAAATATAAAAATACCTAAACACAAAAATAATAACCATCGGAGCATTTACAAAATTGAAAAAAAAAAAATAGTTGAAAAGAACCGAAAGCTATTTCGTCGCATTCACAAAAGATAAAAGGAACTTAATCTTAGCAAAATCTTTTTGAGCCAAAAGAATCAGTGTTGTCGGTCAAAGAGGTATGGCGACAAAGCGTGAAAGCAAAATAGAAGCATTTTTTTTTCTCTGTCCAAGGGGCCGAGCCTCTAACCGGAAAATTAAGCTCGCTTTTACTTTTGTTCGTTTCATCCCCGTTTTTATCAGAACCTAAAGCTCTATTCATTCGCTTCTATATTTATTTTAGCGCGAAATAGTAGATTATACAACAAGTAAAAAAGGGAATTTAATGCCAGGGATTAAGTAGGATCCTGAGTGTAGCTAAGGATTCTAAAGGACAATCCTGAGCGGAGCGAGGGTTACAGGCACGGAGATGGTTTTTTTCCAAGAGTTATATATTATGTACCAAATCAAATTATTACCATTGCTGCGAGAAGTTTAATAGTAATATCAGCATCATCAGCCAAAAATCGTCCACTGCTGAACATAGGCCTCCCCCTTTAACCTCCACACTGAACGACATTCTGCCATCTGCATCCTTTGGACGCCCGCGACTCTCACAATGTCGTCGATCCATCTAGTGGGAGGCCTACCTACGCCACGTCTTCCGGTTCGTGGTCTCCACTCAAGAACGTTTCTTACCCATCGGCCGTCGTTCCTCGAGCGATATGGCCTGTCCATTGCCATTTCAACTTGCAAAATTAATAGCTATGTCGGTGACTCTTTGGCGAATATCCACATTTCGGATTCTGGCGCGCAAAGAAACTCCAAGCATAGCTCTCTCTAATGCCTGTTGTGTGACTCTGAGTTAGTAAATAGTAGTAGTAGTAAATATTGAATAGTAGTATAGTACTTATATATCCAAAGAGGCCAAACACCAAGGGGGTTTTAGTGGGTGCAATCTCACATATTCACCCATGCTGCACCATTATGCAGTTGGATAACTAGCTAATATTTTCCGCCATTCACAAAAAAAATATGGTCAAGGACGGTCTATAGGGAATGGAGACTCCTACTTGGTTAATCAAAAAATATGTAAATAAATTGAAAGCCGTGTGAAATCTTGGGTCAAAATAGAGCAAAAGGGGATCATCTTCAAATTACCATCTCTGTTAAGAATTCTGTCAGCTCAACATACTTTTATCCGTGTCATGTGGAAAGACCCATTCTACGGTCACTATGCTATGCACAACAAAATATTATACCTAAGTACTGCATTTTGAGCCTGTATTATCCATGAGCAACATCGTTGTTTCCGAGTGTAACTTTTTCGCTTCCCACCGCCTTATTTAATTTGCATATTTTTGCATATATATATAAGACTGATATTTGAATATATTGATATTAATAGTTAATTTGTATTTCTAATTGATATCGTAAAATTCTCGGGTCTTGATTTCGTAAAATTCTCGGGTCTTTGATTTCGTAAAATTCTCGGGTCTAGTCTAATTGATTTTATTATTGAATGTGTAATAAAAGTACTACTTACTATATTTGATGTATAGGTAAGTATTTTATTGAACTATATATTATGTAGTTACAAAGTTAGTAGAATACATATACGCATGATATTTTAATAGACTAATAATGTTTTTTTCTAAGGAACCTGATGTAACAGTAAAGTCTAGTCTAGCCTATATTTCATTTATACATCCTAAGTCAACAACCTATGGATACAATGTTGTACGTAGAAATTGAGGCCTAATAAATTTGGTTAATTACTGCTTACTTTGTAAAAGCAAAATTTTATTTAATCATAATAGGTGATTCTACAAAATTTTGTTTAAAATCTGCAAATCGTTGCAAGATATAAAATATATTTAAGGCGTTATCCTAGCACCTAATACTAATACTACTTTAATCTACCAGAAAACTATGAGTACACCCAGTTTGGTTTATCTAATTTTATAAAAAACCGATATATCACAATTACTCACTGAGTGATTGACTGACGAACTTACTGACTTATCATAAAATCTCTGAAACTACTTGACCTACAAAGCTAACATTTGTCAGATTTGGGGTGTAGAGATTCACTAAGAAAGAATGTTGCGAAAGGGCCGAATCAAGGGGGGCACAATGGGTTGAAAGTTTATAAATCAATGCAGACTAAGTCACGAGCAAAAGCTAGTTTTCTTTTATATAATTTTTCGCATAATAAAGAACATGCCGCCCATAGACAAAAAATTTTTTTTTGCTTTTTTTCGATAGGCTATTTTAGCTTGCGGCTGCATGGTGAAAAGATTCTGCCAATTGCATGTGCAAGTGGCTTTGACATTCAATCTGAACGGACAAAGAATTTGTGACGAGAGAAAACTCATACATCAGCTGTTTCTCATGAACTTGTTTCTTGGAAGTCCACGCCAGCCGTCTCTATACTCAGTAAATCTGGCAATGTCATACCGTCGCTTAATCTCTTCTTCACAGCTTCCTTCGTTAGATATGGTAGGTAACGGCCAACTGTAAATCTGATTTCTAACAACAAAAAAACAATCGGTATAAAGATATTGTTTTTTTTTCTTTTGTTATGCCATAGGTGGCAAACAAACAGAAGGGCTGCCTGTTGGTATGCAGTGACTATCACTTATAGGTTCCATTAACACCAGAGGTATCACAAATACGCCGCTGACTTTACGATTATATTAATTCGTCTTTTGAAGAACCAAATGTAGTATCGTAACTTCTCGCAAATACCGTGGAATTCTTTCCGCGGTACAATTTAAGCGGTTTGCGTGAATCGCAAAGTGTGCTATTTCCACAAATCTATATGTTCTATAGTAATTATATCATAAATATATGCAAAATACCAGTCACTGATTTACTCATTCACTCACTTCCTGACTCATCACGAAATCTCAAAAATCACTTGACCTACAATACTAAAATTTGGCAGGTATATGCACCTTGTGAGGTGTAAAGGTGCGCCAAAAAAGGATTTTGCGAAAGGGCCAAATTAAGGGGGGATTAAAAGAAAGGGGGTTGACATTTTGTATGAAAGTGTACGCGTACGAAGTCTCGGGCAACAGCTAGTCAGTTATTATGTGGATGAGCTTTCTGGTATATAATGCCGATCTGATAGCATATTAATATAAAAAAAATTATTGATAAAAAGTATTTTATTTTATATATCTTCGGAAAGCAATGGTATTTTACGTTTATACCGGGCCTAAGCAAGAATTTGGAATATATTGTAATTTTATCGTAATACACTTTGCTACCCACTTCATCCAAACAAAATGCTTTAATATTTGTAAAAGTACAAAGTTCTGGGCTCTTTGCGAGGGATCTAGTCCTAAATCTTCTTATTCACGTAAGGAGCTTACCGGCAAGTCTTTGACAATCGAACGGGCGACATTCGCTCGCAGCCGGATTGCCTAGGGATGAGACCTTTGTGGGCAAGCACTTTGTCTGGGGTCTAGTGAACATCTTTAGAAACTAAATTATGGAAAATGGTGAGACAAGTAGGTTTTACAAAAAAAAAAAACATATTAATAAATGCTGTGAAATTACACCATTTTTATGGTTGACAGGCTTGGCTTTTGCTAAAGCTCACCTGATGTTAAGTGATGGTGTGGTCAAAGATGCTAAACACGTCTAGCCTGAAATGGGAACTGGCTTGGACTTGGCATCAGGTGTCGTTCCAGACACATGTGCAAAAGGGTCTAGTTGATCCTCTGGTAGAAGTGTGCTACAGTCGTGCCACCTCTAAGATCATGGAGGATCTACTGTGATCCAACAACTTCAGCATTAGGCGAGGCCAACGCTGCCGCAGTTTTTATGGCGTCCTACTGGTTATAAGTAACATAATTATACATAGAGTAAGTGAAATCACAGGACATAAAGAGATTGAACAGATAACATTTCAGGGTGAAGAGCGAAATTCATGCATGGGTTTGTCACTTGAAGTTCAAAATTCTGGTTGAGGCTCCAACTGTTATGGCCATTCCTGGTTAGCATATGGAAGGCTAAAAGTTAAACACCATAAGTAGTACACAAAAAAAATCTGTCATAAGTAGTTCCATCACGTACCAGAAGGATGAATTCACAGAATGGCATCGTAGCAAGACCCTCATTTTTCAATTACCTCTCATTCAGCCCACTGCAGGACATAAGCTTCCTGCCTTTTTCGCCAATTTTTCGTCCATGTATTTCTGCAAAATTTTCTTATGTCATCCCGCCATCTTTAGACTTGTCTTCCAGGGCTACGCTTATCCTCGCGTGGCCACCATTCCGTCAAAGACCTACTCCACCTGCCGTTGCTGTATATGAACAAGTGTCCTGCCTAACGCTTGAGTTTAGTTATATTGGACCCGATATCTTCCCCTTTGGTTTTCTTCGAATCTCCGTATCACAAATTCTGTCAGGCAACGTGATGTCTAACATGCTCGCTCCGTGACCTGTTGTGCGACTCGTATCTTTTGCATAGTCTCCTTGGTGAGTGTCCATGTTTCGACACCATACGTCATTGTGGGTACAACACATTGGTTATAAAGGCAGATCTTCAGGCATTGCGGAATTTTTGGTCCATGAATCTGCTACTTTGACAAAAGGATGTGAATCGTCTTGATTTTATAAATTAAATAGTAATAAGGTACAAAGTAGGTACATAATTTGAAATCTTTCTGTCGTCTTGTCTAACGAAACATTAAATTACCTTTCCGTCAAAAGATTCTAAACTAATTTTCCATCCCTACTTGCGCATGGTACGAGTAAATTTAAATTTTAACGGAAAATACTGGAGTCTAAGCGAACAGAATTAATTCGAACGAATGTTAATCGGAACACCTTCCGATTTAAAGGTTTCGCGACAGTTGGCTTGTTCTGAATCTTAAATGAGGCTGTGTTTTAGCTGCGGAATTAGCGAGGAATGAGAGGAGTTTTACGATGTCTGTCTTTAACTCATTGGTTGTTCGATGTATGTTTATCTTGCTGTAGTATTGGTAAGATATTTGTAAACGATCTTTCTTTGTCTTTAAAAATTTAATTAAACCCGACATCGGTATTTTTGGCAAATAATATTTCGCTAACGGTACAAGTGGCAATAAAAATATATGTATCAAACCTCACCTTTATTTTAAGAATGATCAATGATGTAATGATACAGTTATATGGTGAATTGGTACAGTCAGACTTATTTTATCATCTTCACTTTACACGTCGCCATCTTTTACCTATTTATCTATGTACAAGATTGCTCGCAGGGATAATGTAAAGATTGACAAAAAAATTCATCAAAATCGTTCCTGCCGTTTTGAAGTCCATAGAGTACATACATACACACATCGTTTTTTACATATAATAATAGATAGATAGATTTTTACAAAACTTCCATTGTGGACATGTGGTTGGCACAACAGAATGGGCCCAGCTATGCAAAATATAATAAAGCTGTCAACGTTTCTCTTTGTGATAGACCACAATAGAGCTACATGCCTGGAATCTGAAAACTGGTTTGTAATACATATTGTATTTCCTATTCGTGCAATCCATATTCAATGGTTTTGTCGGTATTTTGTTGGTGCCCTGACTTGAATGATTAACAGGGCATTTATAACCTAACCTAATGGTAAATAATTTGTATTATGAATTGTCGGTCAAAAACGATGAAGGAAATATCGTGAGGAAACCGGTATGTTCAAAAACCTGAAAGAGTTCAAAGACATGACGTTTACCAACATGCGCTGGGTCAGCATAATGGATTAGGGCTCATCTTCTCTCTTTCTCTCTCTCTCTCTCTCTCTCTCTCTCTCTCTCTCTCTGAGAGTAGGCCTGTCTCCTTGCAGTGGGAACATGTTAATAATGATGATGATCACATTGATGTGATAAGAAAATCTACTTTTTCTTTTAACTATACTATAGTTGCTATACATTAAAATAAATGATACAAATAAGCTTTATTCTTTAAAATAACATTGCAAATAGTATCTATAATGCAATTTTCGTGTTGATATATTTTAGGATGGCGGAGGAATACAAAAAAACTCGAAAAAAATGCTGCCATTCGCCGTTCAATGCAGGCTTAACTCTAGTTCTTCCGGGCGAAGCCGTGGGCAAAACATAGTCAGAGTAATATATACGTAATTCACACAATACATGTACTCTCCTTGTATCTCTTTAAACTTTTCTGTTATTCATTGGTAAGTAAAAAAGGAAACCGCTAAAAACCGCACAAATCTCTCATCTTATCGAACATCCGAAAAGCTTTGACGAAAATCTCTTCCAAATGAATGCCCATCGTTAATCCAACTAGAGCCTCACAAAAAAATAATTAAGAAAGCTATTACTGAGACACTCAAATATGCAATTTATCCTCATTAAAATAATGTCGTCTCCATTAATCACCTTATACTCCATTAGTGCTGGAATTACTTTACGAACGTTTTAATTTTATAGTTCTTTGAGGGATTTTTACTTGTCAGTGGATAAGTGCTTCAGTGTTGCAGAATAGATTTTTTTGGTGAGATTTAAACGGACAGAATAGTGTGAACAAGTAACTCTTAAAATATGAAGAAAAGAAGATAACATTATGGTCCAAGTAGACCATGAACATTTTCTCGTATCAGAGGTCAAGGCCAACTTTTTGTGGTTGCGCCAAAAGAGCAAGTAAATAATAAAATAAAATAGAATTTACTTATTAATTAATTATTAATTTTTCTTTGCTGTCATCAGATCCAGAGTGGCTTCCTTCTGGGCTGGGTTGAGGAGTTCGAAGAACGGCATATTGCAGTGCATGGGGGACTACCTTGGTAGCCCGATTTTTAAATCGTGGCTGACAGTGCACCGGAGTGCGAATCGAAAATTACTGTGATATTTCTATAATTTTAACAATTTTATATTATTATTGCATTTTTAAGTATGATCTATTTCTAATTTTCTTTTGTAACTGTAACATATGTGTAACAATATGGGTTCCATGCCTGAAATAAATACATTTTATTATTATTTATTTAATAATTAAGTAAGAACCAAAGAAACAAAGTTCTGCCAAAGAACCAGAGTCACCGACATAGCTGTTAAAATCTGCAAGTTGAAATGGCAATGGGCAGGCCACATCGCTCGAAAAACGATGGGGAAGAAAGGTTCTTGAGTGGAGACCGCGAACCGGAAGGCGCAGCGTAGGTAGGCCTCCCATTAGATGGACCACTGAAGTGAGATTTTTTTCTCTCTTTTCTGTGAGATGGACCGACGACATTGTGAGAGTCGCGGGCATCCAGTGGATGCAGATGGCAGGTTGTCGTTTAGTGTGGAGGTTAAAAGGGGAGGCCTATGTTTAGCAGTGGACGTCTTTTGGCTGAAGATGATAATGATGATGATTATGAATTATGTAAGTTGAAATCAAGATTTGGTACAATACAATTAAATTGTCACCACATAAAATACATTCCAAGAAGAATACATCAGAAATAAGTACAAAAGGCGGTAAAAACGACAAAAAGACATTGAAGATTGACACACAAACTGAGGTGACTTCATCATATTTTCTTAGTTTTCGACCACATACGCTGTGACAAATTAAAACCCAACAACATAGCAAAAAACTTTCTCATTTTAAAACAGTTGTTTAAATTATCTTTCGCTATTTTTGGGATGTAAGATCTTTATCAATAATTGATTGTATTGCCTTGGTTAAAAAATCTATTAATTTGGGTGAATATGGTAAGATGTAAGCTGTCCATACCGTTTATAAAGAAACGACACCGCTATATGGTTGATATTCCGAAAACCCGTATGAAGTGCTTTTATTGTGCGAACTGCTAGTCTGTGGAATGCGCTGTCGGAATGGGTGTTCCCTGATAGTTACAATATGGGTGTCTTCAAACCTCGAGTGAATCGGTTTCTTTTGGGTAAGCGTGCTCTATCGTAGAGCGCATCGTCGCTTAACATCAGGCGAGTTGGCGGTCAAACGCAAGCCTATAACAGAATAAAAAAAACGCAATCAACGCATTGAAATCAAGTTGACTGTCAAAGTATATCTAAAAACGTTATAAAAACTAGATACAAACGGAAACTAACTTCCAAACCCAAACAAAACGGATTCATTAGCTGCCGTATGTAGGTAGAAAAAAAACTCAGTGGGAAGTGAAACGAGAGTCGTAATCTGACTGAACTCAGTGACTGAATGTTCGTTAGGTTTAATGAACGCAGATTTACATACCGTACCAAAGCCTCTCAGTTGAACCTTAAGCGCTTTAAGCTGAATTGCGATGCTCAAAGTTTTAGCAGGGCACCTTTAGAACGCTATTAAAAGCAATCATTGCAACTAGCACCTCTTGAAAGGAGACCCAAATTTTAAGCTTACAAATATTTTAAAAACGTGTTAAAGCGCGAAAAAACTACATTGAGGGGTATTTTTATTTAAGTATGTTCTATATTGTAGAACAGTTGAAGAACCAACTATGATGGCAGAGCAGTAGCAAACACGCTTTACATTATAAACGGAACCCGGTTCAATCTTTGGCCCTGCACCAATGACCTATTTAATACTAAAACGCGGGCTAAACCTGTACTCGAACGCACCCGCCAACTAAGGCTGAACGTTGCCTAGCAACGCACGGGCGCTCCGCCAATGGCCCGCCGGCGCGCGAGAAAATCAGCGAGAGAGAGAGAACCGCCGTTCCGCCGGTCGCATGGCGCTCGCGAACTTTTTTGATATATTTGTGTTTAAAAGACTGTTTTGAGTTCCCAACCTGTATATATCGTTTAATATAGTGTTTATCTTTTGAATCGTTTTTCGAACTCATTCAACAACCCCCAGAGACCTGTGAACCCTCACTTATAATACTTAAATAAATTAAGTGCAGTTTCGATGCCATCGCTCAACAACACTCATAATCAACGCTCAATAATAATTTATGTATATCGATATATCGATATATTTTTAAAGATCTCATGTTAGTCTTTTATTACCACGTTCATACTTTTAGAATAAAATTTTATTTGCATGATATGCCAGATTGTAATTACATTAAGAGGCGTTTTTTACAAACACAAGTAAAAAAATGAAAGCAAAAATACCATGTTTATTTTAACTTGTTTTCTTGTCTGTCTGTTTGTCTGATTTGTACAAATTTTAAAATCGATTTCAGCCGTATGTTAACCAAAACCGTAAATTCGGTAAGGTATTCGGTATTTTGGTTTCGGTAATTGAAAGTAAAAAGTGTAAATGCATTATTTATTTTCGCTAATTAACATTTTACATTGTGATATTGCAATTTTAACCTTTTTTTTAAATTTAATGACAACTTTATCTCGGCAATATGTCATTAATGTTGTTGTGGGCAAGCGTTAAGAGCCACCAGGCGAGCGACTTCGCTCGTCTCGTCACCCAATACCATAAAAAAAAACTTATTTCTATTTCGATTACTTGGATGACAAACTATTGTAAGTAACCGAACTTTCCAGTTATTTTGATTTAAAAGCCAAATTATATTTGTAATTATTAATTTAAAAGACTCCTTATTTGACGTCCGTTAAAAAAGGACCCTTGGTCTCTCAGTTAGTATATAAAAGTTTCAGCGACACTGACTCAAAGAAGTAACAGTGAGTATAAAATATCTCGTTTACGGATTCCCAAGGCGAACGATGAATGATTGATGGACGTTTCAAATCTACTTATGAAATTAAATGTTAGGGAGCCGTGTAGCTTAGGGCGCTTCCACGCGTCAATCAAACTGGGGAGCATGTGTGGGCGAAATACATATAAACGATATTAGTAAATTATTATTATTATTGAATGTTTTTCCTGTGGTTCTTTAACTGGTGGCCTTTTGGAAAAACTCAGAGTAGCACAGCGGGCAATGGAGATGGAGCTATGCTCGGTATTTCTTTGCACGATAAAATCCGGAACGAGGATATTCGCCGAAGAATCACAGTCACTGACAAAGCTGCCAATAGGCATGCCATATCGCCCAAAGAACCGATAACCGATGGGGAAGAAAGGTTTTTGAGTGGAGACCACAAAAAGAAACACGCAGCGTAGGTAGGCCTTCTACTGGATGGGCCAACGACAGCGTTAAGGAAAGGAGCTTGAGCACTGCTGGTCGGACTAATACCGGCAGATTGCCTACCCCTCCATCATCCCACAGGACACAGGTACTAAGGAGGTCGCCGAAACGACGTCGCGACGCCCGGTCGGACAGTACCGGGCGGGCGTTCGCCCCTCAAATTTCCTGGAGGCAGTGTTCCCCCAAAGCCCAGTCACAGTATTTAAATGTCAATTTTCAAGCTGTTACCCACTTCTCCAACAGGAAAGAGGAAGGACTACGCTACGACGATAGCGTGAGAATCGTGGGCATCGGTGGATGCGGATAGCTGGCTGTCGTTCTGTGATCCTAAGCGGATGGCCAAAGTTCAGCATTTGATGTATTCTAGCTAATGATGATTATGATGATGACTGTTTTTTCTAACTTTTAGGGCCCCGATTCTACTAAACCATTTCTTTTTCAATTGTTAATGAATTGCCTCAATTTTTTTACTTTTTACACTTTATCTATACAAAAAGTGTAAAAGAATTACATTTTGAGGCAATTCATTAACAATTTCAAAACAATTTTGTTTTTCACTTTTGACACTTTATCTATACCAAAACTGTCAAAAGGGCAATTTTTGAGAAAAATCATTAACAATTTAAAAACAATTGGTTTAGTAGAATCGGGGCCCTGGTAGCAACTAGCATATCTATGCTAGTACATGCAGAGTCTTACTTGTGATAATCAGTTACCATTTTCTATTGACATTTGGGTAGTACCGTTACGTAAACATTGCGAGTTGTTAAAAAATCAAATATGCTCTTTGAAAACATTCTGAAATTTTATAACTATTAATATAAAAAATAACGATTTCAAAATTAGTAAGCGCTGTAGCAAAATTATTTCTGTTGTTACCCGACGTCAAACAGGAACCATATGATTTCTGGTAGAAAAAGTAGCCTTTGTATAATACCCACTCTAAATATCTTCCACAGTCGTGCAGCCATTGCGGACATAGGTATATAATATTTACACACACGAATATTAGCATTTATAATGTGAATGTTTTTGTGACTCATGTAGAACCTATGATATTGTAATACACTGATTGAATGTTAGGCTAACCAGCAGTGCAAGTACCATTCTTTATCGATGACAGTTAAATCGGAAAATTCGATAAAATGCCATTGATCGATCATACCAAGTAGGGATCAAATGCCATTTTATCAATTTTTTCGATTGATAAAGAACTGTACTTGCTCTGCAGTATCTAACACCTCATTTGAAGACCAAGGTATGCGTGATATAGATACAAAAAGAGAACCACTCAAAAGCAATCCGCCATCTAATAAAATTATTACTTACAACAATGTCAACGGCGTTCTCAACTCCTCACATGTAGCAATTGTTTACTTTTACTGCCAATATTGGTTATATCAGCCACGTAAAGACGCACCAAGTAACATAATATAGTTTATTAAGCAGTTATAAGATCGAAATCGGCCTTGAATACATCATCATCATCTAACAAGTCAAAAAATATACCTATTCAATTTGTTCAGATAAGAGATGTAAGAAAACGTTGTGTTTATAGACTTCACCAACTCTAATAGTGTGCAAATATTTGCAATGAAATTTCTGAGCATAAAGAGATTCAATATCTAATATATCAGGGTGACAAGTGCAGTGCATTGGCGCGCAGGGATTTGAATTGTTGAAAGTCCGAAATTCTGGGTGGCTATGAATTGTTATTGGCAAGCGCGACACTTACCATCAGGCGAGCAAATTGATCGTCTCGTCACTCAGGTGCATAAAAAACCTATCTATGGTTGTGGCGTCTGGTGCCCTTGAAATCATTTCTATCCCGACAAAATTACGTATCTATCGAAAATAGCATCTCTGGCCACAAAAATTCAATTTGAAACGTTTGACAGACGATTTGCCTGCATCATAGGCTCTCCGATTTCGTTCCAAGCACTACGGCAAACGATAAATGGATTCCATATGCTCGAAAGTCCAAGGAAATCCAACGTCGATTGAAAAATCTTTGTGGGACGTATAAAAGAGTGAACAAAGATGTAAGTTGCCCTAGAATAACTAATTGGTAAAAGTTTTCGTTACTAGCGTAGGGTGATTAATATCCACTCCAGAAAACCAGGTGCTTACTTTATAAAAATCAAAGAGGTGAAATAGAGGAATGGTAGTAATATGGATATTTTTAGGATGCATAAATAGGCTTGCGTTCGACCACCATCTCGCCTAGTGTTAAGGGATGATGCTGTCTACGATGGAGCACGCTTGCCTAGAAGAAGCCGATTCACTCGTAATTTGAAGACACCCAGATTGTAACTATCGCGGAACACCCAATCAATTGTAGTAATAATTAAATAATAATTAATTAATTGTCCTTCCTCAGATACTGGGACTAAATTTTATTTTTATCATCAGTATATTTAATACACTAATAACAGTCTTGTATATGTGAATCTTGATTTTCCTTCTCCGTAACTTTTTTGGCTTATTTACTATTATTTTATTATCGTGTTCAGCCACGCAGTGAGATGGGTTTGGTTTCGTCGCATCTTCAAAGATCGAGACCATATCAAGTATGTGCTACAGACCGTGTGTGAGCGCCCTTCAATCAGTTGTATCGGCCAAAGGTGACGAAACAAAGGTCGAAATCACACATTCTGAAGAGGCAAATATTTAGATGATTTGCGAATACTTGTACCAAGGGTTAAGGTCAAGAATCCTTATTCAGGCTCGAAACTATTTACAAGCATTGCCAAGCAAAATCCGTGAAATTAGCATTTAAGTTAAAATGTGTACACCTTAATTAGGTGTACAAGATAATATTTGAGACACGCATTTGTATACCATCATTTATGACAATATCCTTACAAATAAACTGATTTTAAATTTGATTAGAATTTAATAAAATAATTTTAAAAATTATGATGGACTTACCACTGCTTTTGTGAACACTTCAAATATTGTTTCACAGGTCAAGACGCAAATTAATATTCGCAGTTATAATAGTACGATATTTTGATATAACTTTTTTTGATTTTGTAAGAAAACTTACACCACAGTATAACGCTGGAAGCAGGCCGCTTCCAACCGGCCCTTTTAAAAATTGTTGGGCGACCTACCAGCAGTGGACGTTTTATGGCTGAAATGAAGATTGAAAACAATAAAACTTAATTTGAACAAACAACCCAAAAAAATATTTGTGTATTCTAAATCAGCAACATCAGTCCAACGCTGCACGTGACTATTTTCATAAATAAAAGAAATCTTTTGTCGTACTTTTTTGTAACAGGCAAAATAACACTTTCTTCGCAACCAGTATTGAACGAAACATAATTTTTGTTTTTCAGTTTTACTATATTAAATCTATCAAAATTCATAGTTTATCAAAGTTAAGCCGTTGTCGCGTTATGTACGAAAAATTTGACTATAGACCTTTGTTTCAAAACTATGGGAACCTAAGCGTTTTTACCAAGCCACGGTGCTTAGCCCGATCATCGTCTTTTCTTCTCCAATCACCGCCAATTGCATTCAATATAAATCGTCACTCCATCGAGTGAAATATATCATATAAATGTACCACCATACTTAAGTGTACGGTGGTTCAACAACTTGCAAGTTTGAACCCTAAAGTAGAATTAAACTCTAATAAAAAAGTTTTTGCGATGAAATCTCTGTTTAAGTTTATTTTGATGCGCAGTTTTTTTTATTTTAATCTATAAATGTCAAGTCTCTTCTAGAATATGTACGAGTGAGAGCAATATTCCTGACGGAGATTAGCTCCACAGCCGCCAGTCTCCCTGGGCTTTGATGTCCTAATAACTTTTTCATTCTCTACTTTCACTAGTCTGCAAGGATTACAAGATAGTGTGTATCATAATGAAAGGAAAACATGTTATGTAATGTTTTATTTAGCTTACTTATCCCGACTATGACTTTGATTCACTTACACGAAAATATACCTAATAAAAAAACCCTATGCCATTTTTTTTATGATACTGGGTGACTAGACGAGCGAAGTCGCTCGCCTGATGGTTCTTCACGCTTGCCCATAACAACACAACATAACTCAGAATTCGAACTTCAATAGTTCAAAACCCTGGATGGCAATGCACTGCGCTCGTCACCCCGAGATAAATATAAGATGTCAAATCTCTGTGTGCCCTGTAATTTCGCTGGAAACATTGCCCTATTAGCCATAAGTGCCTAATAGCTAACGACCCACCTGATGGTAAGCGAATACCGTCTTGTTTACTTTATTAGAAGTAGTTACCTATTTGTTTGGTTTATGATGCGTGAGCGAAATGAAACCTTTATCTAGTTCAACGTGTAAAAACTGTCAGCGTGATAATCCCACAAAGATCCTGAGTACTCAGCCAACTGGTAGTGGGCATATTTGAATTATCTTTAAACCTTCACCAGACTTTGGGTAATCCAAATGGTTTTGTATAATAGGCTAAGTATGTTTTTATTAGCTTTAATTTTATTCCGTTCAATTTACATACTTATTGTGAAATCTTAAAAATAATTTTTAATAGCAAACTAAGAACTAAAGTAACGAAATAAATACTACATTAAATTTATTTACCTATCTAAAACTTTAAGTATTAAACTGTTTTAAGGTAGCTGTCAGCAGGTAAATTACCCAAAAAGCTACTCCGTTGAACGGCTAATTATTATTTTAGGTAATGATGATGGTTATGTTAATGTATTTGATATTTTTAGTGTCAGCTTGTATTTTGTTTAGTACCTAAATAAGGACACTGCCCATAGCAACAAAGCACAAAAAACATAATATTTATCTTTTGCTAAATCACACGCACTGGACCAGCATGGTGGATCAGGTCCTATCCTCTCTCTTTCTCTAAGAGAAGGCCTATGACCCAGCAGTAGGAACATGATAGGCTGAAATGATGATGTTTTTTTTTGCACTTTTGGTACTAGCTCGTAAGTTTATATACTTGTATGTATCTGTTTGTAATTTCTGGTGATCACAATAAAAAATCTATCTATAACTATAAATCTAATTATAAATTTTCCTAACTATGATATTTAAGATTTGTAAATACCAAAATAAGCCTGAAGTCTCTCGTCTTTTGAGTCTCGTTTTCCGTAACAAAAATACTAAAGACACGTTATAGATCTCGTTTAAGAACTAAAAGCCATGTTTATTTAAGTTTTTCTTGGACTTTTATAAATATCAATACAACATTTTAGAGCTATTTCTTATAACAATCTTTTCCTTTTGAAATATCTTATCAAAAAAAGTTGTAAGGGTTATTATAATTAAACTCTACGTTACAGGTTCAGAGATGCGTGTGTAGTGACAAGCCCAGGGGTGAAATATCTATTGGATGGCAGCCACTCGACCGTGCGGCGTTTAAGCTCCGGTGGTGCTTGACAAAGGCTCGACTCTCTCATGCGTCGGTTATAAGACACATCGTGTGCGAGCGACTAGTCGCATAAGCTGCGTACTTGCTTGTCTTCTAGGCTGCGTTTCAGCTCCGGTGGCGGTTGACAAAAGCCTCTCTACGGCGTCAGTTATAAGACACATCGTGTGCGAGCGACTAGTCGCATAAGCTGCTAACTTGCTTGTCTTCTAGGCTGCGTTTAAGCTCCAGTGGTGCTTGACAAAGGCCTCTCTAACGCGTCAGTTATAAGACACGCCGTGTGCGAGCGACCCGTCGCCGTCGAAAAGCAGTCTCTTGTGAAAAATATATATCGTGAAGACCATATTATAGACCATATATATACATATTTAGAATTAATAAACTTTTATACTTTTTTAAATTAATATATTAATCTATGTAACCTACCCCATTACAATTATATTTAGTTTTAAAACGCGTACAAAATTTTACAAATATTTTTTTTTTCGTCACGATTTTTCTTATTCTTAACTTATCCTAGATCTTTTTAGACAAATCTTATACAACATTTCTATTGGAATTATAACTCGGAATCCGCTTGTCACGCAAAAATGCGGGGAAGATTGCAAATAATATACAATATAAAAAATTGACTTCATAATTTATTTTTAACTGGACCAAACAGGACCACACGGGAAGCACCAGCTTTCAAATAAAAAGAGAATCATCAAAATCGGTTCACCCAGTCGAAAGTTCGGAGGTAACAAAAAAAATCTGTCGAATTGAGAACTTCCTTCTATTTGTAAGTCGGTTAAAAATGTGCGGAGAAGATGACAAAGGGAATCATGCTAAAAAAGCGCAGTTTACATTACCTACTATATAAGACTCAATAGTTAATTGCGAAGTCGCAACAAATTTTATCGCCAGTGCGCATCAGACCTTACAATTGTAATTTTCCACGTCGACTCTCCAAGCTTTTTACTTTTGTACCGTCCTTTGATTTTGATAGTGTCGTTATACGCCGGTAACGGGAATTTCATGCGTCGCCGTGCATGTTACTGATTTCCGCGAATTTAGACGAGATTCATAAGGAAACCTTCTTATAACTGTTGTCTTTTGGAAAAACTCAGAGTCACACAACGGGCAATGGAGAAAGCTATGTTCGGAGTTTTTTTAGTTATTTTTGAGCGATAGAATCCGGAACGTGGATATTCGCCAAACAATCAGAGTTATCGACTTAGCTATTAAAATTTGCAAGTTGAAGTGGCAATGGGCAGGCCACATCGCTCGAAGAACCGATAACCGATGGGGAAGAAAGATTCTTGAGTGGTGACCACGAACCGGAAGAAGCAGTGTAGGTTTTGTAGTTGTAGGACTCTTTTGCAGGGGTCCGCCTGGGGAAGTACCACACCTTTGCCAGCTATTCAACCGCCAAGCAGTAGTGTGCAAACACTACTGTGTTCCGGATTGAAGGGAAATGTTTCCAGCGAAGTTACAGGGCACACAGAGATTTGACATCTTATTATTATCTCAGGAAGCGCGGTGCATTGCCATCCAGGGTTTTAAACTGAAGAATTTCAAAATTCTGAGTGGCGTTGTGCTGTTATGTGCAAGCGTGAAGAGCCATCAGGCGAGCGACTTCGCTCGTATCGTCACTCAGTATCATAAAAATAAATAAAATATATATGTAGGCGCGTCGATATTTTGAGTGGCAAGAAACAGAACTGACGGTGACAGATAGCAGCAACCGGCTGACACTTGGCGTTTTGTTACTCTATCGGAACTTCCGGCGCATAGTTTTTATGGATGAGATTATTTAGTTAAATTAAAATTAAGTTTGTTTAAACATAAAATATTTAGTTAAGCGCCACTAGCCTAGTTTTGGTGGACTAGTGATGGAAGTGGCACCATCACTGGTATAACGCTGGTAGCCGATGTTGTTGAGGCGGCTCGCTGATCGGTCGTTGCGACCAATCAGCTAGCGAGTTTGGCATACCATCCGGCAGAGGCGCTATCGAGAGCGCACGGACAAGCGAGGCTCGGGGGAGCTCACTTTGAGTTCACCTTTTGCTTTGGACGGTGGCAGCATTCGTTACTAAATGGAATACCTTGTCCCCAAGTAATTCAATGTACCTAATTTTTCATTGTAAAATTAATCATAATTTTATGGAATAAAAGCTGTTATTTTTACAAGCGATGTCTAATTTCCTCGCCCGCAATACCCACGCCGTAGAACAATAACGTTTGATGCGGAACGACCGGCCTACCTACTATTCTACTTCTACACTTCTGATGATGCATGATGTATTGACGATTCGACAAATATATAAAAAAAAAAAAAACTAAATGATTAAAGACATAATTATGACATTCACCAACATGCAGTGGGCCAGCATGGTGTATTAGAGCCTCCCTCTCTCTGAGAGATGGCTTGTGTTACAGCAGTGTGAATATGATAGGCTGAAGTACTGATAAAGGAGAGATTCATATAAATTAAACTTCCATAAATTATTTGTTTTTATTTTTCATTATCCTCTTACTGATGGAGTGTAGGTATACTAAGTAATACTAACTCCCATATTTATAAACGCAGCAACGGTATCTTGATTCTTAGCTCTGAGTAATTTTTTTCATAAAACAGAGTATTTATGGTAGTAATAATTATGGTAGTAGTAATTTATGATAATACAGTAGAAGATAGCTATGAGTGCAAAGACGTCTTTTTGGCTTAATACCACTGTCCTGTGTAAACCTGTATTGTTAAACAAATTTAAACAAACTAAATAGTTTTCAAAACCATTTTAGCAAAAACATAAGTTGAGACAAAACTGTACTTATTCTTCAAATATCTTTTAAACTGACAAATCACCAGTTATTTAGCATTGAAAAAGAAAAACAAGAACTCAAGCTGGAACAATCAGCCTCTTAAAACCTTACGAGTCTAACAACTTTTTCGGGTTTTATAATATAACTTGGGAATACTTGCCACTCTCATTTTAGACTTCGAATTTTGAATCGAAGTATTTAAAAAGTTTACTTTGTCAAATTTCGGCATCGCTTTCGAAATTTTACAGAGTTTTAGTTATACCTTTTCTAATTGGCATAATTTGTAAAGTGTTTTGGTAATTTTACTTGTACTTTGTGAATGAGAATTAATCTATCTTGCTAAGTGCAATTGAGTTTTACAGTTGTGGTTTCTTCCCGTCTATTGGTCTATCATAACAAAAATGAAAAATGTAATCATTAGCTTGTTACCATTTTTCTTCATCAATAGGAGAGACAGGGGAGAGTGGCATAAACAAAGGTAGGCGTAGATAGACTGGGAAGAGTAACATAACATAGGGAGATCTAGAGACCGGATAGAGTGGCATAAACAAAGAGAGGCGTAGATAGACTGAGAAGAGTAACATAACATAGGGAGATCTAGAGACCGGAGAGAGTGGCATAAACAAAGATAGGCGTAGATAGACTGAGAAGAGTAACATAACATAGGGAGATCTAGAGACCTGAGAGAGTGGCATAAACAAAGATAAGCGTAGATAGACCAGAAAGAGTAACATAACATAGGGAGATCTAAAGACCGGGGAGAGTTGCATAAACAAAGATAGGCGTAGACAGACTGGGAAGAGTAATATAACATAGGGAGATCTAGTGACCAGGGAGTATAAATGTTTTTTTTTTTATTGTATTTGGATTTTCTTTAGACCTTCAACGGTCTAGGTATGGGCAGTCTAACTGTTTATGTAGTGTTATTGTTAGCTTGTATTTTGTTTAGATAAAGGCACAAACTTGCCCGATAAAAAATAATATTGCATTTTATGTGGGTTTACGGAACCCTCAGTGTGGGATCCCATCGCGCACTTGGCCGGTTTATTACAATACACTGCAGCTGCTGTCTGAATTAAAAATAATTTGACCGAGTTTAATACAGATTGCACTTTGCAAATACATTGGTATTTTTTCTACGTTTTTATAGTTTCATGGCAAGATCATGGCCAATGTTATGAGCTAAGTTTTCCAAATCCAACTTTTTCCGACTTTCCTTTTCACAAAACCGGTAAGCCCGCCCTAATCCGTAAGCCGGTGTTACGGGAAATTTAATGCCGATTATAATTTAATACCGGAACTGACCGCGGTTCCGAATATTGGAGTAAAATCTGGAAAACGCTGAACGGTCTTTTGTAATCCCCCGTTTACACGAGTAAAATATGGATGTGGACAAAACATGCGTTTTAAAGTAATTTATTACTTATTTATTATGACAAAACGCGTAAATTTAGTATGTTTTCATTGATTCATTCGGGTTTTATTGTTATGAAGAGAATTTGGACCCGGGTATGTCTTTAAACTGCGACCAGAACCACCGGAGGATGGGCAGCAGCGTCCTAATAGTACACGGTGAACGTACTGCGATCCCCAAGCCGCCTGCCAAGCGTGAGGATTATGGCAACACCCCTCACTATGAGGGAGGCCTTGTCCAACAGAGGACGTTAATTGGCTGATGATGTGTGTGATGTGAAGAGAATTTACTAGGTAAGATGATGGTTTTCAACCAACTTGAAATAAATTCATGGTATTTTTAACCGACTTCCAAAAAGGAGGAGGTTCTCAACTCGACTGTTTTTTTCTTATGTTTGTTACCTCAGAACTTTTAACTGGGTGATCCGATTTTGATGATTCTTTTTTTATTTGAAAGCTGGTGCTTCTCGTGTGGTCTTATTTCATAATCAAGACCATTCCAAAGTGCCCAAACACGATGGGGTTATCTTGTTACGTTCATTAGTTTCTATGACCACCTTCCGACTCCATCATCAGAAAAGCTCCATGGTACCATATTAATGCATTGTCATGAGTACTATTTTATGCGTGTCACCAAACTAAATCATAATGCATCAAACGTTTCGTTTAGGCGTGAACAAAATCCATTAAGACTTGAATCAATTGCTAGTATTTTTTGATTACTGAACGTTCAACCCGACAATGTGCGATGTTTTTTTTTACTGAATTATACGAGGTGGCGGTCAAACGCACTCTTTTGACCACCACCTCGTCTGGTGTTAAGCAATGATACGGTCTACGATGGAGCACACCAACCTAGAAAAAACCGATTCACTCGAGACTTGAAGACACCCAGATCGTATCTATTCGGGAAAACCCATTCAGCAGCGCATTCCACAGACTAGCAAGTTGCACAATAAGAGCGCTTTTTTTGCTTTATGCTCAATTTTGTTTTCTGTCTTAACTACTTTTAACTACGCTTTTATGTCATCAAACTACGAAATCACACTCTGTTCAATCGTACACACTGTACACGCTGAAACACGTTTGACTGCCGCATGCGCAGAGCTAATGCAGTAGCGTCCCGGTCGGAGAGTCATGCGCACGCAACCAGTGTTACATTGTATTTTAGAAACAAAACTGTTTGTGAATAGACTTTACTGAATCAACAATGGGAGTTCAAATTACAGTGGCAGCACTGTGTCTTTTGTTTGGTGAGTTTTTTCGTTTTTTTATTTACTACGTAAAACAGTTTCCCGTCACTCAAAATTTCACCCCCACTCTACCACTAACAGCCGTACTCATAAACGTTACTTATCTTAAGCAATAGTTAAAATTGCTTTGTTAACTACTCGCTGACGGAAATTGGCAGACATGAATACGACAGACAGACAGAGCAATTTTAAGTACCTATTGCTTAATTTATGTAACGTTTATGAGTACGGCCGTAAGACTTATGCGGTGGTGTAATTTGACAGTTCAAATATACGGTAAAGCAAAAGTTTTCATACAACAAGCACTTGGTACAGTAAACCAGTACTTAAACTTCTAAAATAAGTAAAATTATGTACGTAATACGTATGTGGGCAAAATTTTGATCGGCCATAACCATAATAATAATATTTTAGGTACCTTTATTTTCCCAGTCATTTCACATAATTGAGGAAAAGCCGTTAGAAAAATGTAATGAAAAAGCCCGTTTTTTTTACTTAGCTACAATAATCCTTGGTTTTAAAAATAACTCATTTATTCAATTTTTTATTCAATTTAATGGCACGCCCTTAATTATAAATGAAACTAGTTGGATAACAAAATAAATTAATAACCACCAATACCGTGTCGTGCCACGCATATAGAAGGGTCCCGTAGTAAAAGTCACACATTTGTGGTAGAATTCCTTGTATAGACATTTTACTAAAGGCTTTGTCTATGAAAATTAATATAATTATGTCGAGAACCCGAGTGTTTATGAATCCACACTAATATTATAAATGCGAAACTCTGCCCGTCTGTCTGTTGGCTACATAATCACGGCTAAACGTCTTAACCGATCTCGATAAAATTTTGCGAGGTTGTAGTATGTGTCATGAGGACGGACATAGGCTATTTTCTTCTGAAGAAATCGCGGACGAAGTTGCGGGTTAGATAATAATTTATCGCACTCATTATTCTACAGTTTATGCAACCGCTGGCAACTAGCCACGTGGAGATCACGAATTAATGTACTGGTTGGTTGATATAGGATTTAAAAAAAAACAGCTCATTTTAAGTTCTTATTGGTGTAATACTACGCGTGGTATAGCTATTAATAATTTCAAGCTAATCTATTCCGATAATCTTCGTATGATTATGATAAAACTTTCGTAGAAAATATTGAAAAAACTAAGCTTTTGGCCCTAGCCGAATTTCAGAGATGTATCATCCCGACACAGTTACTAACTGATTTCGAATGACTGACGTTTCGTTTATATGGGTGCAATTTGAATGCAACTGGCTACAACAAATTTCTTACAAAAACGCCTTGACAGCCGTTCTAATTTAAACAATATTTTTTCTGTGGTTTCTATAATAATTGCTTTTATGCTGCTTGAAATAGAATGACGGTATACAACCGGCGATGCAAATACTCAGCTCTCAAAAAAGGGTGGGTAAGATGCGCATTTTTCTCATCACAAATAACTGCCACTTGTCGTTTAATCATCGCCAATTAAAATCAATTACGGTCTCATGGGCCGTTAGACATGTTTATTTTATGACGTTTTAAACAGTGGTTTAAATTCTATAGGCGCGAATTAGTTGACTCATAAACGATAAGAAAAAAATATCACAAAGTTAAATGGTTATTTAAGTTTAGCAAGTATTTAAATTTAAGTGTTTTTAAACCCCCGATAAAAGAGCTGGTAATCGGCTGACCAGATTTTCATGAATCAAATCAAATTATTTATTTGTTACGACATGGTAGGTACACATACATACAAAGTACTTAGCATACAAGGGAATGGAAACTTATCTCATGTCTTCCCGTGAACATGGTGCATGTAACTGCGCCGAAATATCGGGAGCTCCTTCCACAACCTTACCACGGTAAATATCCCGTAAATAATCATTTAACTTTAGTGAACAACCGTGATAGTTTAAAACAGTGTTTATCTCATGTCCTTGCCAGGGCCAGGTATGGCGTACAAATGTTAGTTTTTTGTATTATATTTTTATCTACACTCAATCTACACTATTATTACAAAGAGGAAAGATTTGTATTTTTGTTTTTTCGGATGTTTGTAATTATTTCATGTAATCCACTTGTAATTAGTTACGACTTCAAAAATATATGAAAAACATAATAAGTGCCTATAAAATTTGAGAGTTGCCTTCCCTGGGATCCCATCATCAGATCCTGACTTGGTGACAATGGGACCAAACTGGAAATATACCCTACCGATCAAAAGTTCTTTTTTTTAAATCGGCCATCAGTTGGCGGAGAAATCGCTGAACATACATTAAAAAAAACAGTGGCACATAGAACCGTCCTCCTTTTTCGAAGTCAGTTAAAAGTAGGTTAAAATCAATATCCAAGTTTCTTATTTATTATTAGTTTAAAAAAAAGCTAATAAAACGTGTTAATAAGGTTATCTAACCATATTTTACTCCTTTTTACATTGTATCTTTATTTTTTAAATATTTTGTTATATGTTAAAGGTTATGTTTGGTTTATCAAAAGTTATCTGAGCGCAATTTGTACGATAATTTGAACCGCGGTACTGTCAGATAGTCATTTTAGTATTTCAAAATCTCATTTGAATTCTTACATTCCCTTGCTTTCGTTATAAAACTAATGTTTTATAATGTCCTTGGAAAGCATAGCGCCGCGCCCCCACCGCCGGTGATTTGGGCAAGAAAATACAATCCATGTCACCAGAGACGTAAGCCCGCCGTAAACTGCATTCTTATAATATATTTTTTTTCGCCTATTAATGAACAGGCTAAAGCCATTAGGGCTATACCGCCTCTACTTGCGTATTTTACTGACACAAGTATGCCCCAGTAAAGTAGTAACTCCTATTGAGTTTTGGAATTGCAATTGACAAGTACTTAATTGGAATTCAAGGCAAGCATACTCTTTTTGCTTAACATCAGCCATGAGCCACGTTTACACAAGTAAACGCTATCCTGAACAACAAATAAAAAACCGCAAAACCCTAAACAATAAACGAAAATCTCTTCCAATATTTTTTTCAAATATTTTTTCTTAAAAAGTGAACATTTGCTGACGAATATCGTCTTCCTCATTGTCCCAAATATGGTACATTAGAGCATTAAGAGGCGCACGACGGTCCAATTGAGCGAATTAAGCCAAGACTAAGCGGGCTCTACTGTTTATGAGACAAGTAGAGCGGTTTGTGTGCGTCGCTGATGAGACGTATTTGATCCATAGGTCATGTTGGTGATAGTGCGTTTGGGATAGCTGATGGAAGTGAGAACAGTGTATAAACAATACAACTCAATAATTAACCGACTTCCAAAAAGGAAGTTCGCAGGTCGGCGGTTTTTTCCTCGCCAATTGTGGATTGTTTTTTAAAATAATTGATGGCAATTTTACAGCCGCTAATCTGTATATCTATATTGTATAATTGTGTCCTGTTAATTTTAAATTGAGAGTTTAATTCTGTAAATGACGTCGTCAAATGTATACCTATTAGTTATACCTAAGACCCGAAATACACGAATTGGATTGAATTTATTGCATTTATTGACTGCAATAAATTGTATTCAATTCACTATCAAAGCTGTAAAATTAAGAGACTCATTTATTGACTATATCTGAATTAAATGAATATTATAATTATCATCATCATCAGCCATAGCCTTCCTTATCCTACTGCTGAGTATAGGCCTATTTCTTGCTATGCCATCTGCCTCGGTCCTGTTATTAATCAAGTCCAGTTTTATCTCGCGATGGACACAATATCGTCGACCCATCTTGCAGCTGGACGCCAAATGCACCGTTATAATAAGATACTTATTTGCACTACGTGAATGGGTGTTCCCAATCAACCAATCGGAGCAATGGGGACTAATCCAGAAATCGCGAAAAACTTATCAGCTGTTTCATACATTTTGTCGAGTGTGAATGACCGCTTTCAATGGAACAGTTTTTTTCGCGATTTTAGAGTTGCTCCCATAGAAAAAGTTTTTTCATGATGACGGGTAGGTACCATAGACTCCTTCCGGCTTAGTACTCCCTTTCTGCATAACCCAGTGTAGAGCGCTCGAGGCGTAGCCGATGATGACGCAGGTTCAAACCCTGACAGTCGTCAAATATTTGAAATGTCTTACAAAGCTGGGTTTTTCATCTAATATTTATATATATTTGTGGAAACTTGTAATTGGCCTGAAGCAACCTACTTCGCTTTTTATCTTCCTTGATTAGCTGTAAGTTTTCCAGAAATTATAAAAATAAAATAAATAGTAAAATTTATGTTTTGTAATCTCGAGCGGCGCACTCGGCGTAGTCGAGTAATACCCTTCATATAATGAACGACGGCGCTTCCCCTACGGTTGGTAATTTGTCTAATTTAAAAAAATGAAAGCATAACAAGCTGAATTGTTGAGTAAACTCTGCTGGTATCAACACGCGAGTATTATTTTTATAATAAACGAGCTTAATGAAAAAGAAATAGAAGCTTTTGTTGTTTCACATGGGTAGTACCTAACGTAAGAGTAATAAGTGAGACACGTACTTGGACTGGACTGAAGAATCGAGGTGACGTCACAGGGGTTAAGTGTGAACTCTTTTCTGCTTACACTAAGTTGAAAGTAGTACGTTATATACTTTAATTAATACACAATCAAAGGTAATTTACTAATGGCGCGGTGAGGCAAAATATAGGCATAAGGTTGCTTTGAAAAAACTGCTGTTGGAATGCCTTAGTAAAGAAATTATTGTACGTAGTCTAAAAATGCTTTGTAAGCAATAGTGATTTTAATATAATTTTGGTTTTGAATTGTTGTTCGGATTCTTTATTTTATTGCAGGTTCTTGACGCCGTCTTTTTCTGGTGTTTCCGTGATATGATTATGATAACTATTTGTTACTAAATATTATCTAATTTTGTAATTATATGTCTCAAATGTTGTTTTAGTAGTGGTAGGACTCTTTTGCAGGGGCCCGCCTGGGGAAGTAACCTTTGCCAGTTATTCAACCGCCAAGCAGTAGTGTGAAACACTACTGTGTTCCGGATTGAAGGGGAATGTTTCCAGCGAAATTACAGGGCACACAGAGATTTGACATCTTATATCTCGGGGTGACGAGCGCAGTGCATTGCCATCCAGGGTTTTGAACTATTGAAGTTAAAAATTCTGAGTGGCGTTGAGCTGTTATGGGCAAGCGTGAAGAGCCATCAGGCGAGCGACTTCGCTCGTATCATCACCTAGTATCATACAAAAAATAATTTAAAAAAAAACACACTCGTACATATTTTTTTTTGTAATTGGTGAAATATAGATAATAAGAGTAGATTTCTGCCTACAAACTCTTATATTTGCCAGATTTGTGTAATTATATATGTACTTAGGTACGTATGTTTTATCACTAAGATTTTAGCTGGATGACCAGCAAGTCGAAAGCTAGAAAATTTCTTCCCATCATACAATTCGTACTCTAAAATGAAGGTGATATGACCTGCACTGATATTCCATATTGTGGGTACATTGGCCCTGTCAGCCTACCCAAACCAGTCGAGCTACTTAAAATAATGGAGCACGGCTTAGGTAGCTTAACTATACTGTATTTGGACCACAAAAATTCGATTAACTTTTGCTCAGCTCTAATAATATTGTTCGAGCGCCTGTTAATTTGGCAAAAGCAATAATTATGTTAGAGCGCTAATATTGAAGTTAGTTGCTTGGTTGTTTTTCACCGATTGATTCAATCCTCGTATCTTCGATTTATATATTCTCCCTTCTATGTATCACCGGCCGTATTATGCGTGCCTCATACTTCGGATTTGGGATTAGCTTCCTCTAGATTATGGGCTACTCTTACTCTAGAGCTGCCGTAAAAGTTTATTGTTCTACCACAAACACAAAGTAGCGATCGTTTGTTCACGCTAGATGATCTTTATACGGCCCTCTTTATGGTCACTAACTTTAATAAACAATCTAATACGATAGAGTTAGCTTTACGACGAAAATCATTCATGTGGCAGATCGAAACTATATTTTTTATAAGTTTTTTGAGTCACTTTTTTAATATCCACACATTATATCGTAGGCTGTATCGCGATAAAATTCGGAACATAGATATTCGCCAAAGGACCAGGGTCACCGACATAGCTATTAAAATCTGCAAGTTAAGTTAAGTCTGCAAGGCAGGCCACATCGCTCGAAGAACTGATAACCGATGGGGAAGAAAGGTTCTTGAGTAGAGATCGCGAACCGGAAGACGCAGCGTAGGTAGGCCTCCCACTAGATGGACCGACGACATTGTGAGAGTCGCGGGCATCCAGTGGATGCAGATGGCAGGATGTCGTTCAGTGTGGAGGTTAAAGGGGGAGGCCTATGTTCAGCAGTGGACGTCTTCTGGCTGATGATGATGATGATATCGTAGGCGTGGAAGTCCCGCACAGATCGATTAAATCGATTGTTTCTGCCACGTACCTGTATGTTGTGGAATGGCTTACCACCTTCGGGTTTTGCTCCGAATTATGAAACAAATTGCTTCAAACGAAGGGTGAATAGAGTCCTCAAAGGTAGACAAACGCCCCCCGGGTATTATAGGTATCTATAGGTGGTAGTAACCACTTACTATCAGATGGTCTATCGCCTGTTTATCTATTACAGTTTTTCATCGCCTATTGAGTTTCGCCAGTTTTTCATCGAGCTGTGAGGCTCACAGCTCGTTGCTCTATGAACTACAAAGTTTCCAGCTAGTACGTAGCGAAACCATCAAAAAGATGGCTGCAGTACTCCACACACGACCGGACCTGAGCTTGATACAGGCTGAGAAGCTGTCCCAGTGTGAAGTACTGCTTAACCTTATTGAAAATTCCAAGCTTTTGCCCGGATAGCTTAGCTTTGTACTCCAAATAAGCAACGAAGCTAAGCATGGGAGAGAGAGTGAGACCTAGTAGTTCTAATTGCCTTGACAATTCAACAGGTACCTACGTCTGAAAAGATGGGAGAGCCAACAAGCTGGGTATTTTTTGCAGAAAACAGACATGCTTGTGTTTTCTTAGCGTTAAACTGAACTAGGTTGATATATCCCCAGTTAGAAACAGCAATCAGTCTGATTCACCCGCTCGACCATAGCCTCTCGGAGATTCTCTATTCCCGGCTTACGGGCACGTGAACTTGCTGTATACCTCTCCACAACTATGCTATCATCTGCAAACTCAATGATGGTGTGAGCATGACATTCAATCCTGTCAGGTTCAGCCGTTTGGAAGCTACGATCCCAGAGATACACACGTCAAACTTATAACGCCCCTCTGTTAACGTCGAGGTTTAAAAATAATATTATGTTACAAAATAAAATGAGCACCTACTTTGTGTTAGTTAGTCAGTCTACTTCTTTAATAAACCTTCTTTGTTTCGCTACACAATAGTTTGTTTTGGGCATCACAATCAAAAAATTATTTTTGCGCAACAATGGTTTGTTACCGTCGTGTTACCCCTCGGTCCTATGTGTAACACTACGACACATTACGGAAAACAGACATTTCTACTATTTTAAGTGATGTGCAAACTTAGGCCTAGTGTCCACCTAGAGATATTATTATGCAAAGTGGTCAATGCAACATATCAATCACAAAAAATAACAACAAAACAAATTAAATAGGAAGTGAGAATTTTTTCTTTAACAGTCACCACGGCAATCTCAATCAAAAATTTTGTAAAAAAATATGACAAAAAAGCTTTGAGTCAGAGCTCAAAATTACCATACGAGCATTATCTTAGAAAGAATAACTTAGAAAATGTAAAGCAAATTTCAGTAGTTTTTATTCTGGCGAAGAAGACGATTTTTATGACCATGATAATTATGAACTATCAACATAATTATTACTTACTTTAAAATAATTAAAAAAATACTTTTTGCTAAGTTACAGTGGTGTAGCCTCTCCGGTCTTTTCAGCCTTATGATTGTCGATTGCCAAGCCCACTTTTACCACCCCAGTTGAAAATATTAAACAAGCAGGCCCAGTTATTCCGTTAATTGGGCAGCATGTTGTGAAAGCGCCCCGTTAATCATATAGCATTTGAATAATCTGGCACTGGGTGTAGGGTAGCCATGCTTCGTTGTTTCTGTACTAAACTAAACTTGTAGCCTTATAATGGGACTTTGGAGGATAATTACCTATTATTAAAATTAATGCCACGAATTTTAATGCAACTAGCTGTTGCATTAGACTTCTTACATGTTATAAAGTCTTAGTCCCCTTATCCGTTATACACTTTATGCCCCCTTAATTTGGGCGCCTTAATCTTTTCTTAGCGGACCTCCAGCGTCGGATTGGCCATATAGTAGAGGTGGAGTTTGCCAGCCTGGGCCCCTGGCGGGCCTAGTTTGCGGTGCTTGCCACAAGCCAGGTGGTAGGTAGGATAGGGGGCCCGCGCAGCATAGCCAGTCTCGGGCCCCGGGCTTGTAAGCCACCTGGGCCCTTCCGGCCCTGCGGACCTCTACGGGTGTAGGATAAGGAATCTACCTGCCAAATTTCTCATCGTAAGTCAAGTATACTTACCTACCTAACTGATAACTCTTCAAATTATACGTAACCGTACATATAAGTATCTACTTTGCCGTCAAAAGCAATCCAAACTCCAAACTGAACCTTCCGTCTCATTTCTGTAAATATTGATAATGTCAACCCTACATGCGTGACACACGACCATAAGCTGTGGGCCAAGCATTTAGTTAATTAATTGTTTAATATACTCGCAGGTAAATAAATATCCAGGAAGTACTCTCTGTGTCCGTTATTGTGACGAGCTTATCTGACGAGTTAAATTCGGGGTTTCTGGACAAAAAGGCACTACCCACTTGCATGTTTTGGCTCAGCGCTGGATGAATTAACAGTTCAGTGGTTTTCTTTAAACTTTATTGTTTCCAACTTAGGACCTACAATGGACTATGGTCTTCCCTCCTATTAGTAACTACGCATTCTTAGAGTTTTTTTTATAACTGGCAAGTGCCTTTATTAACTAAACATAAGAATAAATAGAAAAAATTAAAACCCCCCGATAAAAAAGCTGATAATCTACAAACGGCGGAACTGATTTTGTTGAATTATAGCCAAGCTCAATCTCGATCACGTTACCTTTAAAAAACTAAATCAAAATTGGTTCAGCCGTTTGGGAGACACAATGCCACAGACAGACACACTCATAAACAGATCACGTTAAACTTATAAAACTCCTCTGTTTGCGTATAGATCGTTGAAAGTCTAAAGACAATGCAAATGCCCACAAACATTTGGCAGCTTACCCAGTACGCTGACTGCAGTAACACGCTGAATAGCAATGCTTATACGTTGAGCCAGAATTAAGTAATTACCTCATTAAATTGTCACAAATTCATAATATTTAGAAAGCAGCGTGTTGCTGTCCATCAATGTAAAATGTCCAAGCGTGCGCGCGGCGCAGCGTGGTCGTTCGTATGCCTCTAGCGTCAGCCGATATTTTATTTGCGTTACATTGCGGACATTTAAAAAAACAGCATTTTTTGTGATATTGTATCAGTAATCACGTTTTCGGGAGTCTTTCTCTTACACCCGGTACAAAGGGTTGTATCTTATGTAGTATTTTGTATGTTTCAGGTACAATTGTAGCAGAGTTTTCAATGCTAGAGCTCACTCATGAATGGAAGCCCAACTTCGGCTGGGAGGTGGTTTGCTCTTGGAAGCTCTACGCGAACGATTCACTACAGTCTGTCCGACTCTACAAAGCAGACCGGCAGTTCTTGATTTATAGACCCGAGGTAAGAAATTGGAGGCCAAAAACAGACGTTATACATTCAGATATAACGTTCTGTTTGTCTGTCACTTAGTGGTATTTCACTTTTATCTTAATCATTATTGTCTATCATGTTCGCACGGCTGGGACACTGGCCTTCTCTCAGAGAGAGGATGGGCACTAATCCACCATATTGGCCTAATGCATGTTGGTGAATATCATTACGTCATGTCCTTGAACTTCCTGAAGTTCTTGAACATTCCTATGCCGCTAATGCCACCTTTAAGAAGATTGTAACTGATTACCAGTTATCCTGTATAAATACCGCTTCACACTCATAGCTCCCTACTAGGACACCCCTTGTCGGGTGTGTTATTTCTACTACACGGTTTTAGTAGAAAAAAATTGAGGCATTATTTTCAAACAGAAATAAAACAAACTAAATTAGCTGCCATCCTATTTTAACAAAACACAAGGGCAAAGATCATTAGATTGTTGTGGATGACCTCATCACAACAATAACGTCCAGTAAATGACTCTCATAATGCACACCTCTTCATTATACGGACCTTCCGGCCTAAATGGGTCCGAACAATTAAAATTTATGTTTATAAAGGTCGATCGTCCTATGTTAGTTAAAATCATAAAAATTACGACCAAAACGAGAAGGGAAAAGAATTTCGAGCCACGCTTAGAAATGCAGCGTTCCGTAATGATATTCTAGGTTTTGAGAAAATATATGGTGAATACACTATTATTATTAAGGGCGTCATCAGGTATCTACGAGTAGAGGGCAGATGCCCGTCTCTACCCTGTCGAATTTTTTTGATAAGCATAGATAAACATGTTAGCAATAAAAGTATGTTTCCACAAAAATGTTTGTTCCAATTATGGAAGTGCTTTACTGTTTGGTTTAAATCTAGCAAAACGTAAGCAGGGCATTATATAAATTGAAAACAAGCATAATACGGAGCTCTATCTAGATAAGTTCACTATTAAATACACTGAATAAATCTAGTTTGTAAACAAAATAAAATAATTATGTACCTACCAACTAGAGTCCTATTTTTTCCCGACTACGGCAAAGTACGTTATGCCCTGTGCAAGCAGCGTTAGTACCTAACCTACCTACTACAACATCATTCTAATAAATAAATTATCGATCAAAAAATACAAAGATGCCACAATGACGCGCTAATCACGGCAACACTCAATCTGGCTGGACTCAATACGCAGCCAGAATGGATCCACAGTCACGCGATAGTTGCACAAGTCGTAACACACCGTAACAGACACGCAAACTTGGCTCAAGCACCACCGTCTGACCAACGGTAGAGAAAGAGAAAATTGTATCTTTCTCTCAGGAGAGAAGTTCCCACTTGCGATTCAGACATAATCGGTGGCTCGCTTGCTCAACGACGGTTCACGAGTTTTGAGGATGTAACAGTCGGTATGTAACATGAGGTAACAGTAGTCTTCCACTGACATTTCAGAGAGATGGTCCAAACCGCAGCGCCCTCATCAGACTACCGACCATGGAGTTCCTAGCGGATTGCTCCGAAACCGACCAGAACGGTGTGACCGGAAAATGTGTTATGACCTTGGAGATCTTGCAGCCTGTAAGAGAAGACTTGAGCTATGCTTGTGAAGTGTCAGGCGAAAGACCAATGTTTAGGTCAGAGACGAAGACTGTCAATATTGAAGCTTTGGGTAAGGTGATTGACAACAACGAAGCGTGTTTTTAGTATCATAGGTGACAAACAAGCAGACTATTTGCTTGGTGCTTTGGTTTTGCTTGGACTATACACATAGGCGTCAGTGATGCTTACCACCAAGCAAATAGTCTGCTTGTTAATCTGTTGTTGTCTGCTCGTAAATCAATCTTGTTGTCTGCTTGTAAATCATACCTGTAAACCTGGAGGTAAATATCTCAAAAATAAAACTGCCTTAAAGAACCCCAAGTTTAGCTTCACGAAATTGCCGCAGAAGCTCATTCTTACCGATTTTACTTAGCTTTAGGAACTTATTTACTATTATATGTGTAGATAGATTACAGGTTTTATAAAAATAGTTTTACACTGTGCCGCCATCTCACCTGATGTTAACCGATGATACGGTCTACGATAGATCACGTGCAAGAAATCAGTTCAATTGCGACTTGAAGACACCCAGATTGTAGCTATCGGGAAGCACCCATTCAGGTAGCTCATTCCACAGTCAAGCGGTTCGCACAATTTATTGTACGAACGTAAACGCCACGCAGTTTTTTAAATAATAGGCTTGAACTTGAGCCATATCTCGCCTGATGTTAAGCCATGATGGATAACGTTCACCTAGAAGAAATCAATTCACTCGCGACTTCAATAGACACCCAGATTGGAACTATCGTTTGTAGATTTTGGTTTTTGGAATGTCAACCATAAAACTATCGCTAAGGCGACACCACCCTACAGAAAAGTACGCGGCAGACTGGTGGGATGCTTTCTAAGGAAAGTGCCCTTCTGTGATTATCTTAGATTATTATTTCTGTGATCACCCTAAAATGTTTCAGTTAGCCCCTCCGAAGCAGTGGTAGAGAAGATAACTGAGAATGAACAGGAACAAACATCCGGACGAGTGAGTGTGAACTGCACTTCCACTGGACTGCCTGCTCCAACCTTGGTCTGGACTATTGGAGATCAAAAGGTACCTTATTTCCTATATCGTCATCATCATAATCATTTCAGCCATAGAACGTGCACTGCTGGACTTATCCACCACTATTCCCCAATCGATTTCCAAAAAAGCCAGTTGGAAGCGGCCTGCATCCAGCGTCATCAGAAATGAGGAGATCTGTAAACGAACGAAAGTTACCGACATAGCCCACTGCCAAGTTGAAGTGGCAGTGTAAAGAGCACATAGCACGCAGAACAGATGGCCGATGGGGCCGAAAGGTTCTCGAATGGAGACCACGGACTGGTAAGCGCAGCGTAGGACGTCCGCAGGAATACCTACATAACCTTATTATTCGATATCAATCGTATGAAGCGAGGTATGGAAAAGTAACTTCTCGGAAAACTCGACCTGTCGGAAAAACCCGTCCTAATAAAAAACCCAATTAGGTTACGTGCATGGTACGTATACTGTGACGGACAATTCAAACAGTAGGTATCTACCTATCTATGGAATGCTAAGGAAACTTTTTTACGATACGAGATTGTATTGTAATGTATGTCGATAAATCTTAAGGACCAGATAAATGTAAACATCGAAAATATAAACCAGCCGAAGATCGGGCTGAGTGGCGTGTCATGGGAGAGGAATATGTCCAGCAGTGGACTAGTATACGCTGATTATGATGATGATGAAATGTAGACCAAATCACAATTATATTAAGATATAGAAGTAGGTAGCAGAAAAACAATTGCCAACTTCAAAAAAAACTAACTTTATTTTATAGATCCCCGCAGACTTCTCTGGCACTTCGTGGAACTTTACCACCAAGTTGTACCACGTGTGGTCATCACTTTCTTACACGCCAGATGGCGTCTCTCAAGCTGTTTGCACCCCAGAGACTGTCAGGGGAGGGCAGCTGTTGAGGGGCCAACCTGCGCAGTATAATGCTGCAGTACTCGTGAGAGGTAAGGGCTTTTGTGAGACGAGATTATGGTACTCAGGTTACTATAATCTCTAAAATATTCTTACAACCTCTCATTGAATTTTGCCTTGCTCTCTCATTAGCCGAGAGAGCAAGACAAGTCAATGTAAGGTTATTATAAGAAAATTTATGAGATTATGGTAACCTACCAGTTCATTTCGAGTGTTTACTGGTTTCAAATACCTACGCTAAAGAAATACACGGATGAGATAGAATTAAAATGGAAAATTAGTCAAAGGTAGGTTTATTATAACTTGCAGTGGGCTGAATGATGATGACGACAATTTATGGTAGCGGTGTGTCACACTGTGACTCAAGAGGGAGTTGTTTGTGTCACTTGTTTGTATTAACTACACAGGGCTGTGACTCATCGGTAAACCCTTTAATTTCACCGACTACGTTACCCTTAAAATCGGAAAAACAATTTTTGCACATAATAAGTATTAGTACCTATTTCTCGGGGGCAGAAAATCAGCTAATATAACGACGCTTACCACTCCAACTACCTACTTTAAAAAGTTATGATAAAGTTCTCTGTAAAGCGTTTTAGCCGTTGAAAAGCGCCATAATATATTTATTTTATTCAGGCTAAATCCAAATCAGAGTTTGGGAAAGGCGCTTTATCTACACAAAAGTGAAATGGAAGCAGTTATGCACGTCTGGGCTACAAATTGGAACATCTTACGGTTACCATAGAAACGACAGAGTGACACCTAGTCGATTTCTTCTCATTCTTCTCACGCTCACAATTTTTACATACTTAGGTTTTTATGTGCCCGCTGTCCAAAAGTTTGTGTTAATCACAGACCTTCATAGCAGCATAGACACTGACTTTACCTAATTTTCTTGTCCATGGCCTGTCTTAAATGGGACCGATAATGCTCCAACTAACATGAAGCATAATTCAGTTCGATCTCGTCTTGGCAGTCAGACAAGTATAAATTGTTTTTTTTTTAAACCCCCGATACAACGGCTGATAAACTTCAAACTACTCAACATATTTTCTTGAATCATAGCTAAGAAGCATCGCTTTCAGCGATAAGGCCGCCTGTTAAAAGCCTAGATAATTACTGTAATTTAAAATGTTATCCTTGTGTTTGTGGTTTTTAATAAAGAACTTTGTATTTTAAGAACTCTTAATTGATTGAATTTGATCAAAGTAGGTAACATTAAAAAAATGTTTAGCCGTTTGGGAGCTACGACGTCACAGACAGACACACAAATACACACGTTAATCTTATAACACCCTTCTTTTTGCGACGAGGGTAAAAAGATCCAATTTGCGCCATGGTAAAGTAACTCTTCGAAAGCAGAAGGCCGAGCGAATGGAACTACTAGTAAATTGCTTTCGTGACGTTCAAATGCGGCTTGCTAGGTTTTCACATAACTCTACGTGATTGCGGTGTCTATACTGGTAACGGTCTGTGATAATAATCTTTATTCCTCTGTACTTCCTTTCTCTTTTCTATTGTGGTGAATATTATGCTATCTAGTAAATAAATGTCTTTTTATTCTGTCATCTTTCTTTTTCTTTATTCCTACAAATGAAGACTGATTTTCTTTTTCCCAGGTGCAGCTACAGTATACGTGTGCCTTCTTTTAATTTTGGCTTTAACGAGATTAACACATTAAAGACTTTAAACATAGTGAGTTTGTGAAAAAGTGAATATATCCCAGGGTACATGATCCAATAAAACAAGGTCTGGGAATCCGGGCGCACTTTCTACGTCACTGTCCAGTTGCCACTTCATTGCAACAAACACAGAAATCGGGAAACAAATTTGTAAATATTAAATTAAATACAATAAATAATTTTATTATCAATATAAAAAACAGACTTCATAAAAATGTCAGAACTGGACCAAATGGGAAGCACGAGCTTTCAAATAAAAAAAGGATCATCGAAATCGGTTCACCCAGTCAAAAGTTCTGAGGTAACAAACAAAAAAAAACATTTGAATTGAGAACCTCCTCCTTTTTGAAAGTTGGTTAAAAAGCATTTCAATTGTTATTTTGTTTGTCCGCTCAAGCGAAGCAACTAAGGTTAAACACGAATTTAATATATTTAACTAAATGTCAGCTTTTTTTATGATACTGAGTGACGAGACGAGCGAAGTCGCTCGCCTGATGGCTCTTCACGCTTGCCCATAATAGCTCAAGCCACTCAGAATTTTGAACTTCAACAGTTCAAAACCTTGGATGGCAATGCACTGCGCTCGTCACCCCGAGATATAAGATGTCAAATCTCTGTGTGCCCTGTAATTTCGCTGGAAACATTACCCTTCAATCCGGAACACAGTAGTGTGCAAACACTACTGCTTGGCGGTTGATTAACGGGCAAAGGTGTGGTACTTCCCCAGGCGGACCCCTGCAAGAGTCCTACCACCAGTTTTCTCGAATTCCCTCATGTACGTAATACAGCGTCAATGACGTAGGCTTGTGTCACCCACATGACCTTTGTGTCTCGGAATGATATACCTGGCGGAGTACCTAGACATGCGGTAGCGTGTCAAGCCAAGTTCAAGCCTTGTTGATGATCAAGCTAACAGAATGGCAAGCGGTACACATTTTGAGCCTATTATTATACCATGGGGTACCCTTTTGATGATTCTATCAGAAGTTTTTATGCTGTGTGATACATGCGAGCGAATGCCTACCGTTTCAAAGCATACGACGAACGCGAGCGAATACTTTACCACAAACTTCTAAGTTACTTAAATAAAAGAAATCGTTATTTGATATATTTATTCTGGCTGCATATCGTTGTGAACGATTATTCCATGTTTATAGGTACATAGTATTACATTGGGTCAATTTTATGAACAAATCAATTTTATTCTGTCCCTACGACTAAACTACGTCAATGAGGCTTTTATTCAAAGTTTAGTTCAATGCGAATGATTAAAAACCCACTCATTCGAATATCCACCGTGTTCACTGAGAATATAATAATTATCAATATAAAAAGCAGACTTCATATTAATATCAGAACTGGACCAAATATGCGCCCTCTATCCCATTGCGCCTGCATTAAATCAGACACTATCGGTTTTAGAGAGCGCATGCCTGATTTCGTACTGTGGTGTTCCGACAGATGTCTCTTATAATATTTTTTGTGTGGATATGACTTTTTAATTGTTACATTGAAAAAAAAGCACAGCAGAACTGGACCAAATTGAAATAGGACCAAAGGGGAAGCACCAGCTCTCAAATAAAAAAAAGAATCATCAAAATCGGTTCACCCAGTCGAAAGTTCTGAGGTAACAAACATTAAAAAACCAGTCGAATTGACAACTTTTCTCCTTTTAGGAAGTCGGGTAAAAATTAAAAATCATCAAAGCGAGCATGAGATGAACGGAATGGCACGCCTACCTATTCTCGATCTATATACCTTATTTCGACGCTATTAAGGTGGGTTTCCGAGTGGACGGTTTTTCAATCGCATCTTTCAACTTAGAAATAAAGCCTTTTAATGGCTTAGGCGTATCAGTTACTTCACTTAATAATGTCGATTTGTCAAAAAAATCAATCCACTGTAACATTTGTGTAGTTTTCTGTATTTTCTAGATATTTTCATGAATTTATTATAGTTACCGTTATAAGTTAATTATAAACATTTTTACACAATAAATATACAATGAAAATACTTTTTACTGACATTTATGAGACTTAAATATTTCCAATTTATTAAAAGTGCGTTTAAATAAGTATTTTCGTGTTTATAAAAATTGTAAATAAATTATTTTGGACGTTATAAATTTTAAGTTTAGAATTAAAAAAATAAATAATATAGAAGCACCTTTAGGTACTGAAAATTTTAATGCTTGTTGTGACTAGGTCAGTACAATAGATAATTATTATGTTAAACTATGTTAAAAAGTAAGGGAACAAAATTATAGCATGTGAAAAAAAAACAATGGCAAGTTTTTTTATTTTTTATATAGGTATGCGTTTGACCACAAACCGTATTTCAGTGATAGCTTCAATCATGCTATAATTTTAAACGTAACTGTACCAGATATCTTTCAATATTCAAATAATACGAAACAACGCAAAATCGGCGTGATCCAATCAGAGGCCTGCCACTTGTGACGTCACATAATTGGTTCACCTCTCATTGGCTATTCACTTTAAACGATGGATTATAGCGAAATCAAAATATTTCAAGCCAATTTTGCGTTTAAAAACAATCTAAACACAAGTAAAAGAAGAGTCTAGATTCAACACTTTTATACAGGGTTACTGGTAATCAACTTGCATTATGTTAAGGGCGTCTTCAATACGTCAAAATAAACAACTTTTGTTTCACGACTTATCAAAATTCCTGGAAAAAAATTGCTGTTTCATACATTTTGTCGGAAGTGCATGATTTTTTTTATATGGAAAGGCAGTTTTTTTTCCGCGAATTCCGAAAAGTCATAGAAAAAGTTGTAGTTTTGATGTACTGAGGCTGTTTTTAAGAGGCTGCCAAGGATTACCAATAGCCCTGTAGAATAAACCGCTACAATTTTTATCGAATAGTATAAATAAAATAGTTTTAAACAAAATGACATTGATTCTAATTTCAAATAAGAAAGACATACATAACTAAAGTTCTTTTGTTTTTTTTTGTCACGTATTGAAATAAAAAGAGACAGATATGACGGTACAGCGGTATTTCAATATTTAATCAGGATCTTAATTAATTTCTCAATGGCTTTCTTTTTTCTTATGTTTCCATTGTATTAAGAAACTGTCCAAGTTTGTATGATAGAGTATGATACATAGTGTAACTTTTAGCTAGATCCTATTATTAGTGTACTTATAAGTTTCCTAGTTAAAATGTAAATAAATGCATAATGAGGAATGAGTTTGGCGTATCATGATTTCTAACTTACTATCACAGCGCCATCACACTTGTTCTGACAGTTGCACTATTATATAATTTGCTGTGTAGCATGGTGTCTGTGACATTAACTTCGATTTTTTTATTTAAGGTGATACGTTTCACGTATGGCGGGAAATTCAAATTTCAAACAGTTTTTTTTGTTCTTGTAGATAGGCCAGGTAATTATTGTAAACAATCATGATGTTTGCGAAAATTTATTATTATTCTTTATAAACTCACGTAAAGCTGTTTGTCTCTAATGCACATTATTACATACATTTGTCAATAAACAAATGTTTGCTGTTTCAAGCGGTTCATTGACAAATGTAAGTAATATGGTGAGTTAATGGGTAATAGCTGTAAATGATAATGTAAAGAACAACCAACAATTTTCGCAAACACTGTGTCATTTCACAATAAATACCTGGCCTAACAACAAGGATAAAAAAACTGTTTGAAATTTGAATTTCCCGTCAAACATGAAACGTATCACCTTAAAGGTTTGTTTTATTAATTATTCCAGGATTGGTAATAAAGCGTACATACGAAACGACTTTCTAGTTCTCTGAGAATCTCCCCGTATAAATGGATTACTAGTTCAGAAGGTATATATCGTATCATATTAGTTATGATAAAAAATATATGTTAAAAGTATAACTGTCAGAACTTACAACCAGATCATGTTGACTTCAGTCTGCCCGCCTAGCGAGGAAGATTTATAACACTTTATAACTATAAATACAATGGAGGCCAAGACAAGATCCTAACTTTGTAAAATAAGTAGGAATAATATGATTGTTGGTTAAAATTATAGTGCAATTTTCTATATTGACCTCTTTACTCACAAATTCGCGATAGCCCATTTTGTGCTTTGAGTATTTAACCACGGGAAGGGGCAACCCAACGCCAACTGCTGCCAATAGCACAACGAGTACTGTGACAGTGTCAAGTCGCACGCGCACCATACAAATGCTATACTAACACACGCATTAAGGGGAAGGTAGGGGAGGCATACCCTCTCAATCCCCACCAAAACCTATAAACGCTTATATCTCAGAAATCTATCAGTGCATAGATTATTTTTTCAGTATGTCTAATGCATTTAACTATATCCTTCGCTAAGCCTGTTATTTGTAATAAATGAAACACAAGTCTAGTCTATTATGTCTTGTTCCTCGCTCCCACAAAATCGACAGAAAAAAATTAGTGGATTATCTCCCGTGGTTAATTCTCGAAGATTTTCTCTGGATTATGCTTTGTCAACTTTACGCTGATAGAAATGTAACGCGTAAAACGAGACAAAGCTAAAGACATATGCAGGCATTTTTTTTATTAAGACTTAACAAAGAAAATGGGAGAATATATAATTTTGAAATAATGACTATACATGCTATTAAACAAATTGGAGAATACTAAAACTTTGTATTACTTTTTAGTTTCGGTAAAAATTTAAAGATCGAAATGAAAGTGCTTATAAAGGTAGAAAAAGAAAACTACGAATCTACGTATATTGACGATAAAATGGTTGCTACACACATACACTTAATGAGTATAAAATGGTTACCTAGCTCTCACTTGGCCTGGAATGTTTTTGTGCGATTAAGATACAGTGTGCTAGTTAATAGTATGAAATCTACCCTCAAAAATCTGTACAGAAATTCAGCTGCAGTAAAATCCATATAAGGACATGGCATATAACAACCGCTTGCTAATAATGATAAGATATATTTTTTTATTGAAATAGAGCGACAAACAAAAACTTACACGCGAAAAAAAAACATGCATAATGTCTGGTGAGCAGTAACCGCCGCGTATTGATACCAAGGGCCTTACGGATACCTGTTTTAAGCGATTCTGTTTAGGTGATTGCGAAACGTTGCGCGAACGCAAACCGTATCTCGACGCGTTAAGGCCCACGTTCAACAAAAATATAATTGGAAAATTTGCCCGGAAAATTTGGAAATACCTACTTTTTTCTATGAAATTTAGACAGGACAAAGTTTATCGGGTCATCTATTTAAAAATAAAATAGGTTTACAAACCACGCGCGTAATCAACCTTCAACATTTTGCAACAGCTGGCTGGCTTTTGTGCATGAGATATTATTTCTGTCCCTGTCGCACTTTTATGAATCCGAATTGGAGTGAGATTTCCTTTTAGCTATACAGTTTTCTTTTAGCGTTGTACAGTTTAGAAGTTTTACAGTTTTGAGGGTAGATCTCAAATAGCATCGATCGGAAATGTGCTAATCACACTTACGCCGTTTCCAGATTGTTTTATGATACATACAATTGGGTGAAAATGTCGTAAGCGCATAAATAATGAGTCAAATTTTGAAATACATATCTCTTGAATCTTGAATTAAGTCTTGAATTTGACTAAACATTTCCGATCGGTGTCTAGAAGATATCCTATTAGAAAATGTCGTTACAAGTCGTACCTAGCTTTATTCTAAACAAACACTTCATTGATAATCATTTTGACTAGAAGTAACTAACTACATTCATTATTTGGCTAATACAATCTTATAATAATTTTACGAACTTGTTTGTGGGTGAAGCAGAATTCATATAATTATCAATACAAAAAAACGCTTCTTAAATATGTCACAACTGGACCTAAATGAAATTGAACTACACGGGAAGCATCAGCTTTCAAATAAAAAAAGAATCATCAAAATCGGTTCATCCAGTCGAAAATTCTGAGGTAACAAACATGAAAACAAAAAACTGTGGAACATAGAACCTCCGCCTTTTTTTGGAGTCGGTTAAAAAGGAGGGGGAGGGGAGTAAAAACTAAATCCTGCTCCACTCATAAACAATCCCCCCTGATTATATAACTTACAACTCGCGATTTAGTCGTGAATTTGACAGTTTTAGTATGACGTAACTGTCAAATTAGCGACTAAATCTCGTGCTGCAAGTTATATAATCAGGGGGCCGGTCTTAGTTTAGAAAAAAAAACACACTACTTTAAGATCACGCAAATTCCCTTTGACAAGATAATAAATATTATCTATATCTATACATATAATAAAAACGTAGCGATAACAAAATCTGTAATTGCGAGATAACAAAAAAAACACACGCCCTGTGTGTTTTTTTGTCTTAAAATAAGCAGCTGAACACGATAGGACAGTTTTTAGAATTTTTGTCTGTTTGTTTGTTTGTCCGCGCACATATCCTAAACCACTGGACGGATTTAAATGCGGTTTTCACGAATATGCTTAGAAATTACCAGATTAAAACATAGGCTATGTTATATCATTTATTTTAATTCTTTTTTATTCCACAAAAGAAATAAAAAAATCAATGATTATTTTCACGTTACCCAAAACGTAATATGAGGATCGGGCTAAACTTTAGATTAACACCAATCTAGTTGGAGGTTCATATTTTTTTCACAGAAAGGTCGTAATATATGAAGGCTTCATGCGAAGTTTTAAGTTGCGGAAACTAACACTTTTCGAGTTTTTTTTTTTTTGAAAATACGAAAATTGACCATACATTTTATCACAAGTCCATTACTTGGACGTTCCGTTTTACGTGCTATCAGTTGTAAAATGTCGTACATTATTTTAAAAATATTATCAAGTGCTATTTTATTTCATTTGGACAGTTTTTATGATAAATTATTATTATTTACATTAAATAAGGTTCTTTGGTAATTTTTTCAGTCGTTTACTTTGTTTAAATAGCATAGAAACAATGACAAGATTCCAAAGTCATTAATAAGTGATGTGTGAAACGAAACGTAACCAGAGGCGCCATTTTGTGTTTTTGCCGGCTATCAGTCGTTCAGTCCAAAGAGTAAAGTAATATATACAGGGAATATATTTCAGTCATCGTTTGTTTTCCTTGCAGTCGAGAGCGATTTCCGTACCCATGTTTGTGTAATAAGCGTTTGACTACTTACGACATTTTCAGCGGTCCGACTCCTACACAGACCTTGGTAGGTTCGTTAGGTTGACAGTGACCATCCAACAAAACGATAACTTCAGCGGTCCGACTCCTACACAGACCTCGGTAGGTTCGTTAGGTTTACAGTGACCATCCAACAAAACGACAACTTCAGCGGTCCGACTCCTACACAGACCTCGGTAGGTTCGTTAGGTTGACAGTGACCATCCAACAAAACGACAACTTCAGCGGTCCGACTCCTACATAGACCTCGGTAGGTTCGTTAGGTTGACAGTGACCATCCAACAAAACGACAACTTCAGCGGTCCGACTCCTACACAGATCTCGGTAGGTTCGTTAGGTTGACAGTGACCATCCAACAAAACGAAGTTGGCCCCTTGGCCATACTTTTCTCATCGGTCCTTAAGTGCCCGCCCTTTGTCCCGCCAGTTTAGGCGATTAATTTGAATTTTTGGAAAAGTGAGGTAAGAAACTTAAAAAAATCATAACTCCGAGAGGGGGGGGGGGTTCCGCAAGTTTTCCTTCAAGGGGGAAGTTCTGCTCCCCACCCCCCACACCCCTCCCCTCTCACCCCCCTAAAATCGATTGGTGTTAATCTAAAGTCCTACCCATAAATTTTTTGTATGACCTCATATATAATTAAGTAACCTATCACACTAAGTATATTTCTTTTTGTTTTGTAAAATTACTTCACCCTAGGTTAAGTTTGACTGTACTATGGCTTTGACTTTGACATCTATGTCTGTGGTCTGGTTTTGTGACCAGCCACTACATAAGTCACTGCTGCACCCTTTATGCAGGGTATATAAACTTAGCTTCTAGAAGAAGAAAGTGTACCTATATTTTGCAATAAGAATAAAGAAAGAATGTTATTTTACTGTGATATTTTAACAGATAAGTAGAGTAGTTCCATTTCATGGCTTTTTAATCAAGGTATATAATTATACAAATGCACGCGAAATAAGAAATAACTAGCCAAGAGAGTGTCAAGACAAACATAATTCAGGGTTCCGTGGCCAAAGCCATAATATACTTGTGGTCGTATTTATAGTTCAGAAATTGCATGGTCAGAAAAATTCGAACGAGCGAAGCTGGACAGTCAAATTTCAGAGATGTATCATCCCGACATGACATGATATACTTTTTATGGTTAAGACAAAAATAAAACTTCAAAACATGCTCTGCACTGTGGTATCATTATCTTTTTGATTTGAAAACTGTTAACGGTGTTTTTACTTTTATGCTTCTACGAGTATCAATACTTCACACAGGGTGACTTAAAATAAGCAGCTGAACATGTTAAGGCAGTTTTTAGAATTTTTGTTTGTTTGTTCATGCAAATCTCCTAAACCCGTGGAACTACGAGAATGTAATACTCCCTGGAAGAAAAAAGGATTGAAGGTTTGTATGAAATCTACGCGTACGAAGTCGCGGGCAAAAAAACTAGTATTATAATAAAAACATTCAAGATAAGTCTTAATACATTATTGTATACATTTCATGGCCGAATTCAATATTGAAATATAATTAAGATTTAAAATCTTTCCGTTAGTCCATGATTTCAGTTGCCATTTCGATTATCGGTTAAAAAGAGATCAGTGTAGTTCCACCGCTTGTACTTTTAGTTACTATTGGCCAAAAATGGCACAAAACGGTGGTGCTTTAAAAAAATTTCATTCTTAATTTCATCCTCGTTTCATTTCGTACCTGGCAAGGACATGAGATACGATTCCATTCTTATGCTACTTTATATGTATGTGTACCTACCATGTTCTGAAAAATAAAAAAATTGATTTGATTTGATTCTTTTGACCGCGCTCTTGAAAGAAAAATGCCCCAAATAACCTGAGTACACGACATACTTTAATCTGCGTGCTTTCCTCTCTTTCTTACTCAGACAATTTTTTCTCTTATCTCTCTTACTTGTATTTTAAAACCTGCTGACTATTCTGTCGTCTACGCTGGTTCTAACACAAATGACGCTATAAAACTGCGTCTGATCTCTTTATATCCGAATACAAACCTATGGGAACTTTAAACTTTAGTTTTTTTTTTTTTAAGAATAAGTTTTTTCTTTCAGGCCTCAGACAGCCTGACGTGAAAACGAAAGGATCGCTTTCATAAAAACTGACAACATTATTATATTCACACAAAACTTCGAGTGTTTAAATATGGGGGGGGGGGGGGGGGCAAGCCAAGGCGTACCCCACATAACATTTTGCAATACATTGTCATCTCCCAATGTATTTATAATCTGTGTGCGTGTTATAATTCGGTGTTCATATGAACAGAATTTTTCGTGCATTTAGGGGTTGCCCTTTAAACACGTGAGGTTTTTGCCCACATTTTACCACCTCCTTTCCCTTGGTCCCGCACATCATGTTTATTGTTTAACTGTTTTAGTGAAAGATTGTGAAAAATACAATACATAAAAATTTATCTTACTAGCTGATACCCGCTACTTCGTATGCGTAGAGCTTGGCCTTCAGCCTCGCTACTATGACCCGCTCCGGGAACACAAAATGTCATCCGAATCGGTCCAGCCGGTTACTCACCGTTCAAACCTTCCCTGAACTTCCACAAATATTTCAAGATCTAAATTACCCAAATCGATCTCACAAATATATACACGCAATCGTCACCCCCCCCCCCTCTCCTCCCTATCGTGATTATTCGTGATGTTATTCTAACCTCCTCCCCTCTGTTTGAACCTCATGTGATTGAAGGACGACCCCTTACGTGTTAATGTGTGCAATCCATCTCCCATTGTTAAACGCTCGAAGATTCAAAATGATAAAAATGGAGGGACCACGATACATTAGGTATAAGTAATATAATTTTGTTTCTTTAAAACTTCGACTTTAACCATTTCACGCTTTGTAGTGAAGAAAGTGTCGATTTTTAAACAGAAGTCGCTCTGCGTCCATCGAACAAATGACCTGCTCACTTATAGTAAAAAAACAGTGTTCTATTCTTGCAATTAAAAACTTAAAGCATTTTCAGCTCATAACCGAAGTTATAGGTATTCTAACAGCGTTTTTTATCTTCAACAATTTCAAATTCAAAGGCAAAATCCATTGAGATACAATATCTATAGTCACAATCCCTAAGTGAAAACAGTAAAAAAACGTCCGAGCGTCGTTGTACATACTTAGACATCAATTATAAAGTTCACAATGCAACATTTACTCAAATTTAGACGTTATGTCGCTTGCATAATGTTCAACGTCGCTTGTCCGCTAGGGCATCGTAGCACTGACATTGTGCGGCGTTCTAGTCGGATCACTGTTGCCTTACAACTAACCAAAAAGTCTGCGCAGTTCGTAGCGTGCGCCGAGTTTTGGTTCGGACATTTCTTTGGCACGATTGTGTCTCTATATGCATTGTATTTCGATGACAAAATCTAATAAAATTCGACACTTCCTAACTCCCAAACTTCCCTATAAGGGCATTCCAACAATCACTCAACAAACAAACATCAATAAGGTATAATAAGGCAAAATAATTGTATAAGTTAGGGAATATTAAGGCTTATTGAGGGGAGTTTAGGGTGCAGTTTGCAACCACGCCCGCAGTCCCCTCGCTCGTTCCGAAACGCCGCCGTCCGAGTTGTCTTGGATTATTGGTTCTGGCTGGAAATATAAATTAGTTCTTCATGATTACCATGAACTCTTAGATACTTGCACGAAAACCACCAAAGTATCTAGTTAGCCTGGATTTATTCATCTAGACTAACTAATGATTACTACAAAAAATTCGAATGTAGTCCATGGCTAACCTCGTTTTTGTTTCGGTGAAAGACGAATACAGATATTTATAAAGTTAGCACGGGACTAACTTACTCGCGCAAGTACGCAAGCTACTGCGCATGATCTGCAACGGGCTTAAGTCACTAGTCCAGTGCTAACTGAAGCTGCGCCAGTTATTAGAGTTTCGAATTGCTTGCCTTCACAAATGGCATCGCATTAAGCAAATACTTCTATGACGTTTTGAAAAAAAGACTACTCTTTCTTCTCCTGTTGAGTTTAAATCTACTTCAACGACAAAGATAATATAACCACTCGATCGCGCATGAGTCATACAATTGTTGGGGGGGGGGGGTATCGTATGGCGCTTGTGATTGGAGAAAACAAAAGTCATTCATTCAATTCGCGCCTAGGATTGGCCCGTTCGAAAAAGATCCTGCTGAAAATTCAGTACCTTTTCATCACGGGGCGTAAAAGATAAGCTGTCAAGTGGTTATATCGTCCATTGTTCTACGATTACTTACAGCTGACAATGTCAATCTAGTTTGCGACGTCGACGCGGCATTGCAAGAACTGGTTTCTGGCGAAGCTGAAAATAATGAACAATATTATCTATCAATACAAGGACTCATTAACCGAAAGAACGGCTACAAGATATAACAATAGTACATTGTTATCCTAGGGGTGAAAGTAACTTATCTGGACCCGAGACGGGGTTTGGCTAATAGTTCGAGGGACTAAATAAGTATTTAACCCCGAGGTAAACACTGTGCTTTTCATTACGAATACAAGGAAACTAAAAATAAAAACATGAACTGACACTGGGAAATGCACGAGAAGTGCGGAACCATAAACCTCAGAGGAGAAAAAAATAGTGGAACATGGTTCAATACAAATGTAAAAATGGAACTAGTTTAAAAAACATATATGAGTGTCTGTCAGTTGAAAGTGATTCTCCCTAGGGCTGAAATGTGTTACTTTCAACCCGCTCCTCAGGCAACTTCAGACCTACTTTCCGAGTATGAGTAATGAAAAATTGCCAAACCTCGTCTCGGGACTAAATAAGTAACTTTCACCCCTAGGATAACAATGTACTATTAACGTCTGATTTACTTGTTATTGTTATATTTCAGTGTTGCTCCCATAGTAAAAGTTATATATATATATATATATATAGTTGTTCATAATGATGATTACAATGACCTCCTTTCGGCTTAGTACAGTCTATATGTAAAGTGATATTGTATATAGTATTGTCATATACCTACCATGTTGTCCCCGTCTGGCGTCGAGCGCGCGCCATATGTCTCTGACGTCAGCATGCAGCGCTCGCAGCGAACGAAGCACGGCTCCGCCTGCTTCGACTTCCTGAGCAGCCTCGCTACCGGATGACGGTTCGCTTGTTGTCGCTTCCTGGAGAGAACAATGGCTTTATATTGTAAGGATCACTTCTGAATCACCATCATCAACAAATCAATGTCATTTATTCATCGAGATACAATACCTATAGAGTGACAATCCCTAAGTGAAAACAGTCAAAAAAACGTCCGAGCGTCGTTGTACATACCTAGACATCAATTATATACTTCACAATGCCACATTTACTCCAATTTAGACGTTATGTCGCTTGCATAATGTTCAACGTCGCTTATGCGCTATGGCATTGTAGCACTGACATCACGCGACGTTGTAGTCCTATCGCGGTTACCTTACAACTAACCAATGCATCGAGTTATAATACCTTAGGCATTGCGCCGACTTTTGGTTCGGCCATTTTTTTGGCACGATTGTGAGTATAGACTCACAATCGTGCCAAAAAAATGGCCGATAGGTATTGTATCTCGATGCATTTATTACATAAATCTAAGAGATATTTTCAAACAACCTACAACGAAAACCAAAAAAACTGAAGACGAATTCGAAACAGCGAAAGCAAACCTAGAGGGATAAGCACTCCATATAGGACGTACGTGTCGAAGAGACAAATGAAGAAATAGAAAATTGTAAACAAAAGTTGAACAGAAAAATTCAGACAATTAAAAGAAAAACGCGAGTCTTGAAGACTCATGCATAACGAACGAAAGCAATACATTAGCATTGTAAAAAATAATGTAAAATATCGGTCAAACCAAAGACAAAGGAAAAGAATCGATGCACAAGTCTGCACAGACCGCGGCCGGAGTCGCAGCGCGGTGCGGCGCCAGAAGCCGCAGCGCGCGCTCGATGTGCCGCAGCCGTATCTCCTTCTCGCCGAGCAAGGCGCGCGCTCGGTGTAGCGCCACCTCCAGTTCTGTAGCCTCGCGCTCCTCCTGAACAAGTGTGCTGTCAGACTACATTCTTATTGGGTCGTAGCTTCATAAATACCTACAGGTGCTCAAGCGCGTGTTCAGGCTCAATTATACAATATAGGTAACACATTAGCGGCTGTAAAATGGCCTTGTCAATAATTTTGCAGCTGTAAAGAGGCTTTGTCAGATAATAATTGGAAAAAAATACATTAAGCAATAATAATTGAATTAAAACGCAGGGGCGGCTTTATGGCGAGTCGTCGGTGAGTGGCGACACCACGTACCCAGATTCCAGGGGGCTAAAACCCCAGCGACCTCGACCCCTGGCTTGGCTTATTCGGCCGTCTCGGGGTGGAAACCGCAAGAGCTACGAACCTAAGCTCTAGAGTGGATGCGTTAAAGAGCATAACGGCGCGAGTAGCTCTTAGTGAAAGTGCAGCACACATCTCTACACCCTAAGCCAATGTTGCCCCTCCGGTGCCACGATACGGCAGCCTTTATGAACGGCCCATTTAGTGGATGGCAAGTCATCACCTGCCTAAATATATTTTGAGATGAGACAGGATAAGGCAGGTGCCGTTTCTCATCCTATAGATCTGTTCTCCTATCCACAAGTTGTTCATCTCAATAGCCCAGATTTTTATTGTACTGTACAATAGTTTTATACTCCATTTTATACATACATATTCCGTAATTGTATTTTATACTCAACAGGGCCTCTTGGTGTTGGATTCCGCCCCTAAAGCATCTTAAGGGTCTGGGCTAGACTCGTGATGAGAAATAAATAATTGAATTAAAAAACTAAGTCGGAATATTATTGAATTTTAAAGGCGAATTCTTCTATAATGATTTTGATGCGGACTTTTTTTTATTGTACATACTCTGTCTTTAATAAACATATCTTCAGAGTAGTATGGTTAGCTCATCAATTATTAATAGTATTTTATAATTATTTTCGCTGAGATCTAATAACTGTTCTAGATTGACATTGTAAAAACGCACACAGTTTCTAACTTTCAAACCCCAGAGGGTTTTATTAGTTGAATTTTCCATTAGCTCCATTACCCGACCTAGCTATACTTGTCGCAAAAATCTTCTGCAAAGTGAGGGTGATTTGAAAACATCTTACCGAGGGCGCTCTATGTGGTGACAATTCAGCTCTTGTTTCCTTGAGCGCAGCGCGGCGACGTTTTAGAACGGCGCGCGCGCGCCTCATGCCCTCTCGCTCTATCAACGCGCGGTGACGCACGAACTCTAGTTCGGGAGTGTCCGCCGTCGATACAGCGCCTAGGCAAAAAATATCACATCACACATCATCAGCCAATTAAGATCCACTGTTGGACAAGGCCTCCCTCATAGAGAGGGGTGTTGCCATAATCCCCACGCTTGGCAGGCGGCTTGGGGATCGCAGTACGTTCACCGTGTACTATTAGGACGCTGCTGCCCATCCTCGGGTGGTTCTGGTCGCAGTTTTAGGACATACCCGGGTCCGGGGCAAAAAATATAAGCGTTGTCAAATCCAACGTAAAATGGCTGATAGTCAATATACCACATTTAAATATTAAAAGCTAATGTTTCTATAGCGAATAAGCGTATTGAAGAGTGAATCTAGAACAATTTAATGTGTATTCCAGTACTTCCGGTAGTATATTAGGTCGTGTAGCTCAAGCGCACACTCACTGAAATGCAGCCTATAAAATATTGCCAGGCACGCTACCTTACGCCAATGTTCAACCAGTTATAAATATTTTGTACATACCAATTTCTGTAAAAGGGTATCGCAGGCTGTAGGCAGGTTGGCACGCAAGGTCCGGAAACTGGTCCTCTAAATCATCCAGTTTGCGGAGCTGCTGCCGTAGAGATTCTAACGGACTCGACCAGCCTTCGCCGCGCCTACAATAGAAACAAAAACATGAAGGATAAGATAAGTCGACAGGATACGCCCGGCCCCATACAGCCACGATAGCTTAGTTGGTAGTGAACCTGCCTGCCTTTTGCGTGGGTTCGATTCCCACCTAGGACAAACATTCATGTGATGAACATTTGTGTTTGTTCTATGTCTGGGTGTTCATATCTATTTAAATATATATATGTATGCATATCAGTCTCTGGCAGCCATATTACAAGCTTTGGGGTCAGATAACCATGTGTGCAATAATGTCCCAGATATTTATTATTATTAGGAAGTAGACTAGCTCTTGCCCGCGACTTCTTACGTGTAGATTGCCTCCCCACTCGGCCTGTACGCGAAATACTTAGCGGAATCATCTAGACCCCAGAAATGATCTATCTGCCAAAATTCTGCTAAAGTAGTATTTGAGATTTCGTGATGAGACAGTCAGTTTAGCTTTCATCTAAGAGTCATAAAAAAGCCGATTACACAAAGCCAATCAACGAAATTAATATTTGTTCAAAAATAAATAACTTATAATAGCAAGTTATGACGTCAAGCCTTGCGCGCGCCATACAAATGCTATATAGCAGGTTTCCATAAAGTAGGTATATGCGCCATATACTTGCTTTGCGGGAAAGGGACAGCATCCCCCCCCCCTCCCCATCCCCTCTCAAATCCCACCAATAACTTTAAAAGCTTATAACTCAGAAATTTGTCAGCCAATTTAAAATATGTTTTCAGTATGTGTTTAATTATATCCTTCGCCAAGCCTGTTATTTGTTATATACAAACAGTTATATATTAACAGCCTATTACATGAATTATTACTAAAACAAAATACCCTATGACACTCTGGGTATGAAAACGAATTTAACCACACATCAAAATCGGTCAAGGCTATAGTATAAGTTTAGGCTACATTATTTAATATCACATCACACATCATCAGCCAATTAACGTCCACTGTTGGACAAGGCCTCCCTCATAAAGAGGGGTGTTGCCATAATCCCCACGCTTGGCGGGCGGCTTGGGGATCGCTTATTTAATATAGAAACTTATTTAATATAGAAACATTAAAAAAATACATATGCCCGAAAAACTTTACCCTTCATCTTGGGCAGTCGGATAAAAATCATCATCAACGACCACTACTTTCCATTCCGGAAACATTCGTCCCACACTCGAGCATGATCACAAACACAACAAATAATAATCCATCAATATAAATTACATCGAAACAAGTGGCTCACATTGAAAACCTACTTCAAAACAAAAATAGTAATGTCTATAAAATTTGAGGGTTGCCCTCGATTTCCCTTGGATCCCATCAGATCAGATAATGACTTGGTGACAATGGGACCAAATTGGAAGTATACACTACCGAACAAAAATTTTTTTTAAAAATCAGAAACAGTTGGCGGAGAAGTCGGAGAACATACATAAAAATATAAATATATTTACAGTAGAAAATAGAAGTCATCCTTTTTTGAAGTCGGTTAAAAAATAATACAATCAGGCGACATGTTTTTTATTTCGCGTTGGCACCAACACTCCCATACCAATGTTATCGACCAAAGAAAGCGGAAATAATGATTGATGTAAAATTTACTTGGGCGAGTAATTGAGACGCGAAGTCGATGCTGATTTTAACCTCGTGAAGCACCGGCGCCGTCCGTGCCCTGAAAACAATGATTTAATCACCAAAAATATACAACGAGTTCGATTAACTACCTTCTAATACTCGGCCAACGTTTTTGTTTTATCTGATAGCTGCAGTACCATAACTTATTTGTTGCAAAAAAATGTACAATAGAAATTAAAAAAACAAAAATAAAACTAATTCTAATTTAAAGTGGGGGTGATAAGACCTGCACTGACATCCCGCTTGGGGGTGTATTGTGCATTTGCCCCTGACAGTCTACACAAACCAGCCGAACTCCTTCAGATAACGGAGCACGGCTTTGGGTCGCTGCCTAAACTGTTCTACCCCTATTTCGCCAGGTGTTGTGGTATTGGATACTTGTTGTTGGATTAAACTTAACTAGAGCCTAGCTTATCATTTTTTTTGTCACAATCCGGCTCCAACTCAGCATGATGCCGGTTGTAAACAACCGACGCTGATCTTCCGTTGGGCCGGCAGGTGACCTCACGCATGAATGTACCACACGGCACGTGCACAAACTAACTAAATGCTTAATTTATTTAATACATAACTAAAAGAGCAATTCTTATATGAAAAATTATTAGACTGCTCCAGTGGCTTAGTTGTACATTGTTGAATGACAACCATAAATTCTGACAAAACTTTTTTTATGCCATAGGTGGCAAGCAAGCAGACGGAACGCCTGATGGTAAGCGATCACCGTCGCCTATGGATACCTGCAACACCAGGTGCATCACAGATATGTATGCTAGTAGGGTTTCAAATACAAACGGTGTCAATGAGACCCTATTAGTAAGACTATGTTGTATGTCTGTCCTAGCATTTAACGGCTGTAACTTTTGAACTGACATAGCCAGTTGAAATTTTCACAGAATATGTAATGTTACGGCGAATTAATTAAGAGATAATAATAAAATCAAAAAGTTAAAAAGACATGTACAGTAAACATTCGCAAAAAACAGTTTGTTATTAGTTGAATGTGTATCTCTGTGTCATCGTAGGTTATGCAAAAGGCAGATTATGCAAAATGAGAAATAACAAATGTTTTGGTGCGGAACCTCCAGTGCGTAAGTCCGACTCGGACTTGGCCAGTTTTTTTTTTTATCTGTCTAGGCTACCTTTGACCGCATTATCACCTTGTGAAAAACGACGATGCTGCTGATGATATACGAAAATATGAAGTATGAAAAAATCATAGTTTTTTTACAATGTCATTGCAACTGTCGGATAAAAAAAAAGGTTTAACCTAGTATAGGTAGTTTCTAGCAAAAATGACTTCTTACCATTGATAGATTCTTTTGGTTTTTCATCAGCTGTGGTTGCATCTGAAGAATCTTGGCAGTCTGTTGTGGCCCCTTCAAAAAAAAAAAATTTTACCGAGGAGCTTAAAACAAGGCAATGTTTCCAGCGAAATTACAGGGCACACAGAGATTTGACATCCACCCACGCCAATGTTGCCCCTCCGGTGCCAAGATACGGCAGCCTTTATGGGGGGGGGGGGGGGCTCATTTAGTGGGTAGTTGGCAAGTCATCACCTGCCTAAATATATTTTGAGATGAGACAGGATATGGCAGGTGCCGTTTCTCATCCAATAGATCTGTTCTCCTATCCACAAGTTGTTCACCTCAATAGCCCAGGTTTTTTAACCCTATATTGTACAATAGTTTCATATTCCATTTTATACACATTCCATAATTGTATATATTTTTTTTAATTCAAAAGTGCCTCTTGGTTTTGGCTTCGGGCCCACCAATGCCCACCAAATATCCGGGCTAGACCCGAGAATGTAATTAAATAATTATTATGTACTAACATAGTTACAAAAAAAATACCTGCATCTTTATCGGTATCGCGTGTACGTCTAGTGGGGGGTTCTTTGAAAGCCACGTTGCCGCGTCGATGTGGACGCTGCTTACTCGCTGAGCCCAGAGACGCGTCCGATGTGGGCAATGGCTGGAAATCAAATGTTTGTATTATACAATAGGCTACCATACTGATAATTTGTTCATCATCAGCCAGAAGAGGTCTACTGCTGAACCACAGAATACGTATGGTACAAGTACAGAAGATTCACTCCGCAAAATCATTTGAACAAGTAGCGACTCTTGCTACTACACAATAAAATGCAATTCAGAATGTGCGAGCGCTACCTACAGCTATATTAACCTAGAAGTTGCCTCTCTGGCCATCGCGTAACTCTTGTCGCGTTATCTGTCTATCGAGCGGCAGCGGGCACGGCAAGTCCGACCAGACGACTATTTGTAGCTTCATACCTAAAGTGCTGAGTGCGCCAGGCCTGGCCATACTGAAACTCACATTGCAGGAAAGGGGACAGAGCATCTCTTCCTCTACCGAACAAAAGCTTTAAACTCTTATATTCAGAACTTTATTAGCCAATTTAAATAATTTCTTCAGTATACATATAACATTTGATTAGATTTTTCACTAAACTTGTTATTTTTAACAAATCGAACACTGTTAGATAGCCTGTTTCACGACGCGTGGATCAAATAAAGCTTATTAAGAAAACATACATTCATACAATCATTCATTCAACATTTAAGAGCGTAGTTCTTGTCGGTGGAGTAACTTCCAGGCTTGAAGGTCTTCTGCCAGCGTTTTCACCTCCCTGTACGACATAACATTTGCCTTCTCTTTTATTTGATGTAAGAAACCTCTTCTTGGTCTTCCCGGTCCTCTTTTTCCTTATACCTTTAAACTCTATGATGGTTTTCATTCAAATTAAAATTATTTTATTATCAAGTAACCATGGACTCAGTCTTAACATTTAGACATATAATTAATTTGCACAATATAATTATTCCAAAAAAGTATGTGAAAATTTAAAATATCATAACATTAAAAAAAAAAAAACAATGTCAAAAACTTACAACCACAAAATTACATAAGATAAAATTAATAATTAAAAAAAGTCACATGAAATTAGTACTTAGCAAAAAATAAAAATTATTTCGAATAGAATTAGAATTTATTATTATTTTACAAAATTAGATAAAAATAAATAAATTACAATCTCCTAGTGGGGATTGGAAATGGGACATGCATGGCACATTAATATGTCATGTTGTACAAGGAGGCCTAACAAACATGCAAGTATTAAATTATAGTTCATACTCACCATATCCAATCTCCGAAGCTTCCACTCTTCGTTGTTATTGTCTATGGATTTGTGTGCGTTGCTCTCCGAGTAAGAAGTTTCGTTGTCGTTACACTTTAAAGAAAAAGAAAAGTTAACAAGATTTAATCACACTAATATCATACAATTATGTGAAAGTTTGGATGGATGTATGGATGGATAAAAAAAATTAAAAATATCTAGGAAATTATTGCACACATGGTCATCTGACCCCAAACTAAGCAAAGCTTGTAATATGGCAGCCAGAGACTGATATACATACATATATATTTTTAAATACATACTTAAATATACAGGGTGTTTGGTAGAGGGTCCGACAAATCAAATGAGCGTGTTTGGGGGCCCATTTGGAGAATAAAAGTTGGCCAAAAAAAATCCCTGACCCCCCTAATTTTTTTAAAGGTTTTTTTTGTGAATTTTCCCATTTTCACCGAAATTGTACCTATTTACCTCCATAACATTTGTAAAATCTGTTTTAGACCGGATGTTTTTACTTGAATTTGGTCTCTAATACACCTTCAGGCCACGCAAAGCAAAATTGGATACAAAACAGAGCTAAATAACTGATTTAGAGCTCATAGAGTGAAAAAATGTAAATAAAAATTACCTCATAGTTCAACTTTCACAGTGATCTAAAAAAAAAACACTAGCAATTCTGGAGATAATATGCATTTAAAAACTTCTCTATTTATTACTTATTACAATGACATACTAAATTGGTATAATACTTACCAGCTTATTGAGTTAAAATAGGATTCTAAGTAACAACTCTAGAAATAAAAAAATGTGTCATCTACGTAAAGTAAGGGACCAATTACGACGAGCAGGTATAAAACGGTTTCTGTTTTCTGTTTTGATTTGTTAAATTGTTACCTTGTTGATTGTTACCGTTGTTCTGTTGTTTTTGTTGACGTTGACTGTTGTTGCTGATTCTTTCTGCGCCGACATGACGGAGTTTAGTAACGAAGAATACGCCGACATGGTTTTTGCCTATGGCCGAGCTGATGGGAACTCACGTGCAGCCCAAAGAATGTACAGAGAGTCGTATCCCAACAGACATGTACCACATCACACCACATTCTCAAATACTTTCCGGAGACTGCGGGAAACCGGCACCCTACATTTTAGGGAACCACGACTCAATGCTAGACAGCATCGTGTTGTTGTAGATGAAAGTATTCTACAAGAGTTCGATGTGGATCCCACCACCAGCATTAGAAAAGTGGCCCGTGACTTGGGAGTTTCGACATGGAAAGTTTGGTCAGTAGTCAATGCAGACGGAAGGCATCCTTTTCACTACACTCCGGTGCAAGGTAAATTTAATTTATGACATTAACTCTAAACTGTGTTCTAGATTCTGACGCTTGAGATTATTTTGATCACTCTCACTCTTATGACTTTTGAAACGAGAGAGAGATAATGACCTAGATAATATCTCACGCGTCAGAATATTAGAGCTCCTGATTGCTCATTTAAAATACGAACCTTACATAAATTGTTTACTGGACAATGGGCTTTGCTCAAATTCTCTTGAATAGTGGATTGTAATTTTTTTATTATTATGACTTCAGTGGTGTATCGAACTCTACAATAATAATAATAATTGCCGTACAAGTTGCCCATCTCATGTTCTCAAACGGTTTTGTTTTGGTTTCAGGTTTAGTAGAAGGGGACCAAGAGCGGCGTTTGCGGTTTTGCCGTTTTCTTTTACATACGGACGTAGATAATGACGAATTCCTGAAGACCATTCTCTGGACGGATGAATCTAAATTCACGAGAGAGGGCATCTTTAACCAACATAATCTCCACAGACGGGAATCGCAAAATCCTCGCGCGACTAGAGAGGCCTCACACCAACATAAGTTTTCGGTCAACGTATGGGCAGGTGTCATTGGGAGAGACCTCATAGGACCCCATTATCTCCCAGATACACTGAATGGGGAAAATTACCTAGAATTTTTAATGAATGACCTACCGGAATTAATGAGTGACCTGCCGATTTTTGAAGATGACCGGGCAGTTGTATTTCAACATGACGGCTGCCCGGCTCACTACCGGAACATAGTACGCGAGTACCTAGACAACGTTTTCCCCAATTCATGGATTGGGAGAGGTGGCCCAATTGAATGGCCCGCACGTTCCCCAGACCTAACACCACTCGATTTTTATGTCTGGGGACGTGCTAAAGAGTTGGTGTACGAAGTTGAAATAAACACAAAAGAAGAATTGGTGACGAGAATTGGGGATGCTTTTTCAAAAATGAAAGTAGAAATGACGCTGAACACGACTACAAAAGAAATACGCCGTAGATGCCGGGCGTGTATTCATAACAGAGGAGCTGTGTTCGAACAAAATTTAAATTAAATAAATAATTGTATTTATTTCTGTTGTTTGAATTTTCCCTTCTGCCTCATTTATTCAACAAGTTGGTAAGTTTTATACCAACTTAGTATGTCATTGTAATAAGTAATAAATAGAGAAGTTTTTAAATGCATATTACCTCCCGAATTGCTAGTGTTTTTTTTTTAGATCACTGTGAAAGTTGAACTATGAGGTAATTTTTATTTTCATTTTTTCACTCTATGAGCTCTAAATCAGTTAGTTAGCTTTGTTTTGTACCCAATTTTGCTTTGCGTGGCCTGAAGGTGTATTAGAGACCAAATTCAAGTAAAAACATCCGGTCTAAAACAGATTTTACAAATGTTATGGAGGTAAATAGGTACAATTTTGGTGAAAATGGGAAAATTCACAAAAAAAAAACTTAAAAAAAATTGGAGGGTCAGGGATTTTTTTTGGCCAACGTGTATTTTCCAAATGGGCCCCCGAACACGCTCATTTGATTTGTCGGACCCTCTACCAAACACCCTGTATATTAACACCCATACATAGAACAAACACATATGTTCATCACACAAATGTTTGTCCTAGGTGGGATGCGAACCCACGCCCCTAAGCGCAGAAGGCAGGTACACTACAAACTAAGCTAACGGGGCTGTCAAATGGATGGATGTTTATTACTCAATCACGCAGAAACCGCTGGATGGATTTGGATGAAATTTGGAACATACATTGCTTGTCCTAGATTAATACATAGCCTACTTTTAATAATCATCATCATCACCGATTTTCATCACCACGCGGGTGAAACTGCGGGGCGCAGCTAGTATCATATATGTGAAAGTTTGGATGGATGGATTGATGTTTGTTACTCAGTCACGCAGAAACGGCTGGATGGATTTGGATGAAATTTGGAACATACATTGCTTATGTCCTGGATTAACACATAGGGTACTTTTTATCATCACCATCATCACCGATTTTCATCACCACGCGGGTGAAACCGCGGGGCGCAGCTAGTATCATATATGTGAAAGTTTGGATGTATGGATGGATGTTAGTTACTCAACAACGCAGAAACGGCCGGATGGATTTGGACGAAATTTGAAATATACATTGCTTGTGTCCTGTATTAACACACAGTTTACTTTTTATCCCTAGAACCCGGGTATGTCCTAAAACTGCGACCAGAACCACCGGAGGATGGGCAGCAGCGTCCTAATAGTACACGGTGAACGTACTGCGATCCCCAAGCCGCTTGCCAAGCGTGGGGATTATGGCAACACCCCTCTTTATGAGGCCTTGTCCAACAGTGGACGTTAATTGGCTGATGATGTGTGTGTGTATTTTTTATCATCATCATCATCATCGATTCTCATCACCACACAGGTGAAACCGCGGGGCGCAGCTAGTGTAAAATATTAAGCATAATATACAAAAAAAAAAAAAACTTTTGTTGTTTTTACCTTTGATGTAGGGGTAGATTTGACGCGCGGTTCGTGCTCTATAACTACGCTCACTGATGTCTCGTTCACTTCTTTACATCTGAAAATATTAGAGGTAGTATAAAGACTGGTGTCCACCAAAGTTGAGTGAAGATGACGGACGACGAACTTGTTAAGATAAAAATAATTAATTAATTAGATAATATGAATAATTGTTACTTTTTGGAAAGTTTCATGCACATATCTTAATAATTATAGAAGTTAGAAGTTTCTAAAAAATTCGGGCAGACAGACAGACAGACAGACAGACGGACGGACGGACAGAACGAATTTACAAGGGCTCCTTGTCGGGCTACGGAACCCTAAAAAAGAATCATCAAATTATTATATCATATTCGTCGCTTACCAACAGGCGAGTTGGTGGTCAAACGCGGACTTATTCGCGTTAAAAAAAAAAAAAATTGGTTCACCCAATCGAAAGTTCTGAGGTAACAAACATTATGAAAAATAAAACATTCAATTCGGTATGCTAAAAAAAACTACCTATGCCAATTCGGTATGCTAAAAAAAATTAACCTATGCCAATTCCGAAACCATTTCGAGATTTTATGTTACAAACCCTTATTTTTCTACTCTGACCTTTTAAAATGATAAGATGCCATTTATTTTAACAAAAAACTATGAAATCATTCGACTTTCATTGACCTCTAAATGACGTCATGTTTTTGCATTTTATTATCTGTGCTTTTTAAGAATAAAAAAATATAATACATTTGACACACTGTTCGTCACACGATGATCTTCACAGCTTAGCAAGTTCTGGTCGGGTTTGTATTCTACATTTACTTCCACACACCACTTCCTTTTTACGGTTTCTTTTACGCGAACAAACAGTTTATTGCGGCTGTTGCATGTGGTGTTTTTACAAGTCGGTACAAAACATTTTAAGCGGGTTGTGTTTGACCGATTCATTGTGCAGCGTATGATTAAAAAAAAACTTTGAGACAACAAAATCTAAAGAATCTTTAAATCGAACAAAACTAGAGAATGAAAATACTGAAAACAACTATTAAAGTAAAACTTTATCAAACAACACGAGCGGACTTTTGTTTTGATTGAATAGAGACTTACGAATTAGTAGGTGTCACTGTCAAGTGTCAAAGTAAATTCTTGTTTCTTTTTTTTTTACTCGCGTGCTTTTCTTGGCTCCTCAACGCAACTACATATTTGTGCAAAAAAGTGACGTCATAAGTTTCAAATTTTCAAAAAAATATTATAAAATAACTACTGAATATAAAACAAAAATATTGAAATTAGTTTCTTATAATGACCTAATCTACGAAATAAAAATATAAAAAAAATACCAAAAAAAAACTTTACATACCGAATTCCGAAACCATTTCGAGATTTTATGTTACAAACCCTTATTTTCTACTCTGACCTTTCAAAATGATAAGATGCAATTTATTTTAACAAAAAACTATGAAATCATTCGACTTTCATTGACCTCTAAATGACGTCACGTTTTTGCATTTTATTACCTGTGCTTTTTAAGAATAAAAAAATATAATACATTTGACACACTGTTCGTCACACGATGATCTTCACAGCATAACAAGTTCTGGTCGGGTTTGTATTCTACATTTACTTCCACACACCACTTCCTTTTTACGGTTTCTTTTACGCGAACAAATAGTGTATTGCGACTGTTGCATGTGGTGTTTTTACAAGTCGGTACAAAACATTTTAAGCGGGTTGTGTTGACCGATTCATTGTGCAGCGTATGATAAAAAAAAATACTTTGATACAACAAAATCTAAAGAATCTTTAAATCGAACAAAACTAGAGAATGAAAATACTGAAAACAACTATTAAAGTAAAACTTTATCTAACAACACGAGCAGACTTTTGTTTTGATTGAATAGAGACTTACGAATTAGTAGGTGTCACTGTCAAGTGTCAAAGTAAATTCTAGTTTTTTTTTTACTCGCTTGCTTTTCTTGGCTCCTCAACGCAACTACATATTTGTGCAAAAAAGTGACGTCATAGGTTTCGAATTTTCAAAAAAATATTATAAAATAACTACTGAATATAAAACAAAAATATTTTAATTAGTTTCTTATAAAAATCTACGAAATAAAAATATAAAAAAATACCAAAAAAAATAATTTTACATACCGAATTGAGAACCTCCTCCATTTTGGAAGTAGATTAAACGTAAAACACAAAAATTGAGAACCGCCTCCTTTTTTGAAGTCTATTAAAAATAAGGATACCTTTCTAATGAAGGGTTGGCTTTGTGCGAGTTTGACTTTTCCGTCTCCGATCCTGTTGTCATGCTCATTTCACGTCGCTTGTTGCGGCGTTCAATCGACATCTGGAAAAATTCATAGTAGTATTCGTAGCGTCCCTGAAGCGCCGCGTGCGGGGCAGCTCCAACAGCTACCTACAGCTGTTCGCCTGGCGGATGGACCTGGGGGTCTAGACAAGAACCACTTTTAGTTGGCGTTAACGCCTGCGGAAAGTTAAAATAGTATGAAAATGACATTAGCAGTCACGTGACATCTCTCAAGCTAGTGTCATTTTCATACAATTTTATCTTTCCGCAGGTGTTAACTCTAACAGAAAGTGGTTCTTGTCTAGACCCCCTGGGCTGCCCAATAATGCAGCCCTGTATCAAAGTCCAAATTGAGCATGCTGGGCCCAAGGCGAAATATAGGTTAAGATAAAACTGTTTTTCTGATGAATTTCTAGTGTAATTCCGCTTCTACGTCGCTTCAAGTACAATAAGGAATTTGGGATAAATGTTCTCTGTGTACACTCTGTGTTCTAATAGTACACGGTGAACGTACTGCGATCCCCACGCCACCTGCCAAGCGTGGGGATTATGGCAACACCCCTCTCTATGAGGGAGACCTCTGTTCAACAGTGGACGTTAATTGGCTGGTGATGTGTGTGTGTTCTCTGTGTGTTGTACTTGAAGCGACGTAGAAGCGGAATTACACTAGAAATACAGAAAAATAGTTTTGAAAATGGACTTCCGCAAAGTAACGCCTGATTCAATCAACTATAGATTAAGATAATTATATTTCTCTTGCTATTATTTTTATTATAATCAGGATTTGTATTGTATTGACTTGTATGACATTATCATATAATTCAATTGATTGAATTGAATAGCACATAGTTATTAAAACTCAGAGTCACACAACGGGCAATGGAGAGAGCTATGCTTGGAGTTTCTTTGCGCGATAGAATCCGAAACGTGGATATTCGCCAAATAACCACCGACATAGCTATTAAAATTTGCAGTAGCAATGGGTAGGCCATATCGCTCGAAGAACCGATAAAAGATGGGGAAGAAAGGTTCTTGAGTGGAGACCACGAACCTGAAGACGCAGCGTAGGTAGGCCTCCCACTAGATGGACCGACGACATTGTGAGAGTCGCGGGCATCCAGTGGATGCAGATGGCAGGTTGTCGTTCAGTGTCGCTGTAGGCAAGAGCTTGTCGACAGAAGTGTACCTTGACGTCGTGTTTGAGTCTTGCATGTTTTTCCTTGAGGCAGCGGTACTTTTCGTGCAACGCGCGCGGCTCGTGCCGTGCGGCAGCGCGCTCGTGCGCGAGACGAGCACGAACCTCTTCAAGGTGGCACAGGTGCTGCATTCGGAGGTGTTCCACCTGGAAATCGGACCAGTTGTTATTTAGATTTTTATATCAAGACCTTGGAAAAGAGCATGACTTCTGCAGAAAATGTTAGTCAAATAATTATCAGTTTAAATAATTATAAATATAAAAAAACGACTTCTTACAATATCAGAACTGGACCAAATTAAATTGGGACCACTTGGGAAACACCATCTTTCAAATAAAAAAAGAATCATCAAAATCTGTTCACCTAGTCGAAAGTTCTGAGGTAACAAACATTTAAAAGAAACATTCGAATTGAGAACCTCCTCCTTTTTGGAAGTCGGTTAAAAACAGACTTCAAAAGGAGTATGAGTTCTGCGCACTCGCTGGGTTAATCTTCAGATTAACCCTGGACCGATTTTGATGAAATTTCCTCAAAATTTCATCAAAATCGGTCCAGTCTCTTCGGAATCCACAAGGAACATAATACAATTTCGTTCACTTGGATGACCAAATTTCTCCAGTTATTTTGATATAACTACGAAACTGATTTTAATGAAATTTCTATGGGAGCAATCGACCATAAAACGGTGACGATTTTTCGTGCCCGCTCTGATAGTTCGATAGAAAAATAGGTAGAAGGGAATTAGATCATGCAGATCCTTTGAAACATGAAATAGTGATCAGTAAACATACCTCTGCTCTGTAGTCGTGTCTCAAGTCAGCTACTTTGGTCGCGTGTTCCTCCCTCAGTGATTCGATGGTGGTTCTGTTCTCTTCTACGATCCTGACTCTCGACCGATTTAGGCTCGCTTGCAGTTGTTCGTTTAACTCTGATAATGCTCGTTCGTTCTCTATTAACAAAAAAAAAGACATTGAGGGATCTTAATTTTAAACACGCCACACGAAGGCAGCGGTCAGTAAATGTCACTTGCAAACACCAATCAACGGAATAACCTAATTGAAATTGATCAGATGAGCTTATGATACGAGCGGTTCTCCAACGAACATTTTATTAAAGTTTTTTTATTTAAAAACATCCAATACCTTTTAGCTTTTTTAGCTTTACCAATACGACAATTAGAACTAAACATCGATACAATACCTACAGAGTCGTGCCAAAACAATGTCCGAACCAAAACTCGGCGCACGCTACGTAATGCCGACGCGGACTTTTCGGTTAGTTACTTCTAATTGTCGTAACATTTTTTTTTATTCTTTCCGTAAAGGTATTCCCGCCGAGCTCCAACCGGAAGCGTTTCAAAAAGAGTGTCTACATCTACCTCTCCGGGCTGGCAAAGCATCGTCAACACCCTTCGATCAAAAGTACAGAGATAGCACAAAAACGCACTAATCGAGGCAATACTCAATCTGGCTGGACTCAATACGCAGCCAAAATGGATCTACACTCACGCGATAATTGTACAAGCTGTAAAACACCGTAAGAGCCGTACCAGACACTTCAACTTGGCTGACGAGCCACCGTCTGACCAACGGGAGAGGAAGAAAGAAATTGTCTCTTTCTCTCGGGAGAGAAGTTCCCACTTACAATTCAGACATAATCGCCGTCTCGCTTGCTCAACGACGGTTCACGAGTTTTGACGATGTTGTACAAATCGAACAGGCATTAGAGAACTGAGCCGTAAATGTATTAATTTACGGTTGGGTTTGGTAAAATAGTATTGATTCGATATAAATTGTTTATATATAATTTTCTACGCATTGTGACTTTTATGTATAATTTTTCGAAGTCAACCTCGCAACTATTATACACGCTGACAGAGCCATCTAGCGGGAAAGACGACAACTATGATACTGCCTGCGACTTCCCTTCTTACCTCTCCTCACCCCACATAAGCGGATTGTTTAGATTTTTACTCTATAATATTTTAATTTGGTACCTATTTCAAGCTGTCGCTGTTGCTCCATCAATCTAGCTTTACATTCATTCTTCAGTCTTGCCATATTGTCCAAGTGTTGTCTTTCAGTCGCTTCGATGTCGCGATGATGTTTTTCGTCTAATTCGGATAATGCTGTTTGGAGCGACTGCCGGTGGTTTCTTTCTGCTTCTGATAATGCCTGTAAGAAATTGTCATTTTTTATTTTTACGGTTAAATGAAATAAGTGTGCGGAAGCGTTATATAATAACAAAGACTACATCTTCCCAATCAAATCAACCTTATTTATTTTAATACTTTATTGCACACTTACAAATTAAGTACAATTGCACAAATCGAGGACTTAATGCTAAACATTTTCTACCAGTCATGCACCAGGTTGGAACAAATGGTATGTAGGTGTGCATCAAAAATACTTATAGTTTAAAAGACAAAAAGCTGGTCAACCACCAAAAGCTAGATAGATCAGAGAGAAAGTTAGATCTTAGCCACACTGCTAAAAAACATAAGTTTTTATGGTACAATATGCTCCGTCGCTTTACAACCACGATCTGGGGAACATTTTGACAGGTGCCTCGCACAATAGGCACTGCTGCTGGACATCAACAATGGTGTTAACTACTCAGTCAAGGAGTAGGACCAGGAAGGCAGCAGCCGGTAAGGTCGTATCTAAATCTCATCAGGATGCCATTGATATACTCAAGAATAAAATAAAGCCAACAAGGAGGTAAGAATCTATGATAATAAAATACCTAAACAGAGTAAAGAGCCCTCGCACTTTTTTTGACGAAAAAAGCATCGAAAACTGGATTTCTGGAAGTTCTGATTCTGAATTTATAAAATAGAAAAACCTATTGAAAATTTAATTTCTGTAAAAAATAGATCTGTATTTTTTATTGACAATATAGACTTCAAAATTTTGGAAAACTCAACATATCAACTTATTACCTCCAATTTACAGAAGTCGGTTTTCCTAAGTTCTCGGAGGGAAAATTTGGGAATGGATTTTGTTAATTTACTGACATAAAATAAACAATTTGAATGTTATGGTTTACTTGTTTTATTTTCGTCTTGACAATTACGGCATTATTTTTATCTATTTATGCCCGAAAATCCAGATATGTATAAACGACGAAGTGATGTAACGAAAATTTAATTTGAATAAAAAATATGAGATGCTATAGTAAAACTTACCTCCTCTTTTTCCCTTCTATGTCTCTCCGCCTGTTCACCCAACCTCGCCCTTTTATCCGCTAAAAACTTTTCCTCTGCATCTCTCAAGTCCTGCTGCAATTCCGCCCTCATTTTCTTCTCTTTCGCACTCCACTCAACTCTTATGCTCTCCAACTCTTTCTGCAGCGACAACTCTAGCCTTCTCCTCTCATCTGCCTTATTCCTTTCCATCATATCTCTTGCCATATCGGGCATTAATGGAGATTTTATAGGCTTATGATCATCTTGAGTCTCAAATTGATAAACTAGTACCACATTGTCAGAACTAGATTTTCCTTGAGACAAAATTACGCTGTCAAGTCTTGGACTTGTTAGGCCTTTAGAAATGTTTGAATTTGAATCAGAAACTTTGATTTGGGGAGCTATGACCGCTTTGTTTAAAGGTTTGAAGGTGGATAATGGACTCCAAGGTTTGCCAAAGTCTGACCTTGGTGATCGTATTTCAGATCCTAAACTAGGCGTTGGGGATATCTTTACTAAGGGCGATTTTGGAATATCTATGCTAGATTTAGAGAGTTTAGATTCTTCTAAAGATTTGGAATTGTCTGTATCGGAATGCTTTGGCAAATCTAAAGTAGGAACTTTTATTTGAGGTATTGGAATGCTTTCTCGTTGTGATTTACTATCCCGCTCAGAGGCTTTGGAATTATCTTCTCCATTCGTAACGTCTTTATTGTCAGTAAGTTTAGGCTCAGAGTCGCTTAGTTTATCTTTGTGCGTATCGTTAGAATCGTCTAAGTCATTCAAGTCTAGATTTGCAAATTCTCTGTCGGGTGAATCTATGGATGTCTCTGATTCAATGCTTTCCATTAGGTTGATGGAGATTTTGCTCTTCAGTGGTATCATTGGTGACCTGAAACAAAAAAGAAGCAAGTTCAGCAACAAATAATATTGGAATAGGACATCATTTTGGATTCCTTTAAAATTATGGATGCCTGATTTTGTTAGCTGTCAAATGTGATCATGCTATCTCACTCAGGTGCATAACGAAAGTAGGATGGCGTGATTGTTGTTAGTTGTTTACCTCGGTCTAGATTCTTTATCCACCACCGGCTCTTCGAGATGCGTGCCACTTGGTTCTATTTCACCCGGCCGGACCAAATCGGATATTTTCTGGAAGTTCTTCTGGAACAGGTCTGGTTTTATGTAATCTGCAGCGGGCGGCCGGAGGACGCGGCGGCGAGGCGACGCACGGGAATGGGATGTGTGGCTCTCGGATTCTGGAAAAATATCATACTAATTTTTAATCTGTATTCAGCTATTCAGTTCTTTTTACTCTGAACTGACGTGGTTTTCCCATATTTTATTAACATGACTCAGGAATTACGTAAGATTGAGCCGATTACTCCAACTATAATATCAACCACAGAAAAGAGAAGTAAATAAATCAGAAATGAGAAGGAAAATCTGTTGCCAGGCATTATGACAGAACCTTGATTGAACATTCTTATTTAGATCTACGCGTCGAACTCCGCGTCACAGTTGCTAACTGATTTCGAATGACTGCCGCTTCGTTTATGGGTGCAACTGGCTACAACAAATTTCTTACAATAATGCCTTGACAGCCGATCTAATTTAAAAAAAAAAAATCTTCTGTGGTTTCAACCGCATTCGGCAGTCATCTAAAAATGTGAATGCGCACGCGCAGCTCCGTCTCGCTTTGCACTGCGGGCCGCCGCGCGACGCGCAGTTGATGACAATGGCTGCTGATCGGGTGCGGGGGTGGGAGCGCGTAGAGAAATACGTTGGCATATAGCCAAATTGAATTAAATGGATAATTTTTGGTCCACGGCTATTAGCCAAAATTTAAAAACAGATACAACGGATTCAGAATGATTGTGTCAGCTTCTGCTTCGAAATTCCGTTGTCACATGTGACCCCATTTCTTAATAAGCATCTTCACATGAAGATGATGCATCGGGCCAAGTTTTACTTGACGTGTCTTGTGTCTAACAGCGTGACTTAACGTGAAAAAAATCATTGTTTTTGTGCTACGTTTATAACTGTTTTCATATTTATCGGGGCTTAAAGCGCACTATTAGGCGCGCGCGGTGTAGGTACTAGGACTTTTACCGATACAGTCAGTGTTGTGTGTCGTAGTGACAACCCTGCAATTTTTCAAGATCAAGGGAGGGTAGGAGAACAAAATATCCGCTCTTCTCGCCGGACTCACCCGCAGTTTTCAGTCAGCTCGTGACCACGGCCATTGTAACATGGTCGAAACGTCGAGCGAAAGGTATCTATTTTTACCTATATTTAATAGTGCGCGATAAGCCCCGATAAATATGAAAACATGTGTTCGAATCGCGAAAGTTTAAAAATTACTACGTTTATAACGTTACGCGGCCAACAGGAAACAGCCGCAGCGGCAACGTTAATTTTGGGTCAGCCGTAGCATTATCTTTTCACGATTAAAGCAGCTGATTCAACTTTAATTAAATTTGGCAATGAATTAGTGTAACGAAGATGTAAAAAAAAATGTTTTTTTTTTATTGGTCATACCGATCGAGTCCCTCGGGCTATCGTGCCGCGGTGGCAGCGGTGGCCGCGATGCTAGCGGCGAAAGAACAATGCCAGTTAACGGCACTGACGTCAAAGGCGACGCCAGGGGCGATGACGTCACGACTTGCGGCGGTGACATCGTTACCTGAGGTAAGAAACAAGATAGCTTGTATAATTATGTAAATTGAGTGACAAATATAACTAATATGAACTATAATTATCAATTTAAAAAATGTATACAGACAGACAGACGGACGAACAGACGGACGGACAGAAAGAATTTATAAGGGTTCCTTGTCGGACTACGGAACCCTAAAAACAGCTTCTAAATTGATACGCAATTACATGGATGCCATATTTTTTCCAGTTATATTGATTTTAAAAACCAAACTAAACCGATTAAACCCTTTCCGCATAACCCAGTATGTAATACAGATGATAACACATTAATGTGGAACCATCGACCTGATCCGATGATGAAGCTAGGTTGTGGATGACTCTTGAATGTTGAATCACACTGACAGAGTCATCTAGCGGGAGAGACGAACTGTCATACCGCCAGAGACAAGCTGGCGAGGTATCGACCTCCCTCCCTCTCCCGTCTCTCTTCACCTCCCCATGTGCGCGCGTGTCGATACCTAGGCTGTTTCGCTATTATTATTGTACAAGTCTAGAAACCGTGTTTTTTAGTTTTTAACCGACGAAAAAGGAGGACGGTTCTATGTTCCACTGTATTTTTTTTATGTATGTTCTGCGATTTCTTCGCCAACTGTTAACCGATTAAAAAAAAAAGCTTTTGTTTGGTAGGGTATACTTCCAATTTGGTCCCATTGTTACCAAGTAAGGATCTGATGATGGGATCCCAGGGAAATCGAGGGCAACCCTCAAATTTTACGGGCACTAATTATGTTTTTCATATATTTTTGAAGTTGACTTTTAATGTGATCTACTTGTTTAAACTATATTATTATTATTATGAAGGAAGCACCTGCGAAGTGACCGGCGGTGTTGCTACGGGAGCGCTGATGATGGAGCTTTGGTTGTCGTTCTGCTCTGATGAGCTGTTGGAGCCAGGGCTTGTGGTCGGTTCTAGCAGATTTTCCAGCTTGAATCTAGAAGAGGGTAGAAATAAAATTTAGGTGAGACCGTATGGTGTAATGATTTCCGTAAGGAAGTTAGCAGTGCCTGGAACCAAAAATACGAAATCAGGCCTTTTTTGAAACAGTTGCTTTCGTTGTACTAAACACAAGTTCGGTCGTGCATGGAATACTGCTCGCACCTCTGGGATGGATTAAACTAGCCAAGTACCAGCTGTTACCAGCTGTTACCAGCTGAGGCGTTGCGGAATCTATCTGAGAGTGTGCTTCGGATAAGCATGATCCAATTCCCTCCTGCCTATTTTCCATCGCCAGGAGGTGCACAAAAAGGCGACAGCGCTTCATGGTTGTTATTTTGTTTCCCTGTACGAAGAGATTTGGTCCACTTTTTATGTGTGAACCGCTAGACTGTGAATGCTTGCCTGAATGAGTATTCCCCGAATCCCCGATAGATAAAATCTAGGTGTTTTACATCGCGAATGAATCGGTTAGGCAAACGTGCTCCATCGTAGACCGCATCATCGCTTAACATCAGGCGAGATGGCCAAAAAAATATAAAAAACATGTTATTAAAAAAAAAAATATATATATAGGTACCTAACGCTTTTCCTGTCATCTTCAAAGCTTGCAGTCTTCGGTCTACCATACAGAACCGTCTCAGCTTTCCTGTGGAATGGATCAGACATTTTCTCCCGCAGTATGCCTTTTGGAGGGTCACTTTTGGTCATCGAGTCAAGTGGATTAGACTTGTCAGTGTCTGGGCTGGGCAGGTCTGACTTGGATAGCTTGAGGAACATGCTGCCTTTACCTGTAAGTGAATAAAGAAATAATTTGCTTGCAAACACCAACAAACCTCGCCGAGGTTTATCTTGGTGTTAGGTAAACCGACTGCCTCGGTGGCTCAGTTGGTAGTGATCCTACTTTCTGTGCTTGGGGGCGTGGGTTCGATTCCCATATAGGACAAACATTTGTGTGATGAACATTTGTGTTTGTTCTATGTCTGGGTGTTAATATCTATTTAAGTATGTATTTAAAAATATATATGTATGTATATCAGTCTCTGGCAGCCATATTACAAGCTTTGCTTAGTTTGGGGTCAGATGACCATGTGTGCAATAATGTCCCAGATATTTATTTAAAAAAAAAATAAAAAAAAAAAAAAAAAAAAAAAACAAATTAAATAGCGTGCCTCGTCGTGGACCGCATCATCAGGATCCGGGCTTAACATCAGCGGTGGCCAGCCTTAAAAAAAACGTTTTTCTGTTTGTCACTTGATATGACGTAATAGATAGATAGGGTTAAACTCTTCACTGTGCACGTCAAAAGTAAAAAAATACAGACAGATGGAGATCAAAGTTAAGAGATGCTGTAGTAGAAGATGATCAATATGTATAGCCTAGATAGGGAACTGGCTCTCAAGTAAGAATGCCATATAGAATACTAAGATACTTAGCAACCAATTATCTACTGCAGAGTGAGACATGCAAGGATTCTACGCAATGTTTCTCTTCTCCGGAACGCTTCATTGTCAACATTAAATGGGCAAAAGTATGTACTGAATTGTATGGTAGTACAAAAACTACATAGATATGTATAAAAAATTGGTTATGTCTTACCCGTCAAAGGCAATCCTCTTTCAACTTTTGCTGCTGACAGTAACGGACTGAAATTCTCCTCCTCAGGACTAGTTAACACATGCATCTTTAAATCAATTATTTCTGACTGCTGTTTGAATAACATCTTCGGTCTTTCAAAGGACGGACGACTCAGCAAATCTCTATCTGATGTGTTCCTTATCAAAGCAGGTTTAGGCGAATTTGGACTATCCGCGCTACGCCTTAAAGGCGATATTCTCAAATCACCTAGCTTCTTATCAAACCTTGTCATAGGTGATATTGGCGGACGACCTAAAGGAGTCAATCTTCTAGGCCCTACTAAGGTGGTCGAAATGTTGTCTTTGACATCTGATGCATGGTTTTCACTGTCGGTGCTAAATTCTTCGTCGCTTTCTGCTTTTGTTTCGACTCGCTCGAGGTGTTTTGTGTTCTCTTCTGAGGTGAGAAGTTCCTGCAAAATACATGTGAAGTAAAGGATTATGAAAAATTTATTGCCTCCAGAGGATTTAGCTGTGACTCCAGCGGATTCACCCGAGTTTTTAGTTCACTGGCTTGATGGGTAGAAACCAGGGCCCCGATTCTACTAAACCAATTGTTTCTAAATTGTTAATGAATTGCCTCAAAAATTGCCCTTTTGAGACTTTTGGTGTAGATAAAGTGTCAAAAGTGAAAAACCAATTGTTTTTAAATTGTTAATCAATTGCCTCAAAAATTACCCCATTAAACTTTTGGTATAGATAAACAATTGAAAAACAATTGGTTTAGTAGAATCGGGGCCCTGGTAGGAACACAAGTTGGCGACATGACATGTGGGGATAAAATAATTATCAATATAAAAAACCGACTTGATAGCAGAACTGAATCAAAGTTAAATGGGACCACACGGGAAGCACGAGCTGTCAAATAAAAAAAGAATAATCAAAATCGGTTCATCCAGTAAAAAGTTCTGGGGTAACATACATTAAAAAATAAAATTAAATACAGTCGAATTAAGAACCTCTTCCTTTTTGGAAGTCGGTTAAAAACCATTTGATCGCACCCGTTTATGTGACGTAAGAAGAATAGTTTTTAACATGAAGGTCAAATTAAAATAATAAGGAATTAACATTCAAATTATAAAAGATAAAATAAAACTAATTACAGGAGAAAAATAATTAGAATAAGTAGTTAATTAAAAGTTTGTTCTTTAGTAAATAATTTAATAGCATCTGAAAAAGGCTGTAAAATACCAACTAACCCAACCTTATTAGGACCTTTTCGAATTTGAATATACCCTAAAACTTTTCGCTCCAATAGAGTTAAGTTTTAAGTTGTACCAACCGCACATCATTTCTTTTTCAGGTGTACCATCTGTACATCTATCTATACAAATAATAAAATAATAAAAACGTAGAGAAAAAAAAAGCTGTAATTGCGAGATATACCTACTTTCCGGGATGTGTCCGTTCCGATATCTGACCAGCTTGAGCTTTTGGGCGTTTCTCTGTCTCATACCCTCAACTTTGGCTCCTATATTGAAAACAAGGCTCAATTGTATCGGTTTTTTATCGGATACATTTTGGAGAGTGTACATCAGATCTGCATGATTTAATTCCCTCCTGCCCTTTTTTCTATCGGACTGGCAGAGCGGGCACGAAAAATCGACACCGCTTTATGGTTTACATTCCGAAAACCCGTACGAAGCACTTTGATTCTACTTGTATTGTGAGAACTGCTAGTCTGTGGAATGCGCTACCTGAATGGGTGGTTCTTCTAGGCAGGCGTGCTGCATCGTAGACCGCATCATCGCTTAACATCAACCGAGTTGGCGGTCAAACGCAAGCCTATTAAATAAATAAAACAAAAAAGTACTTGGCTAACTTTAAATTTCATAATAATTTACAAATCAAACAAATACTGTGCATAATAATGTTTCATAAGGCATTGAAACCATTTTTCAAGTTGTTGACCTTTGATTATATCAGGAGTATACATTTTTACACAATACTTAATCCATAGTTATGTTAAACAGTAGGTAAGTTACTAGTTTATTGTGGGTATAGGGGAGTAGTCACGCTATGTCGCGTCGCTATCAAGGTGATAAGGGCTGCATGGTTTTTACACTTATAAAACAAACGGTAAAGTGGTTTTCACTTGACTGAGTGTTTAGTTTTTAGCATTTTACTTGGTAACAAATCGTACCTGTATTTTAACTTAATACGAGTCAACGAGTTCATAATTTATTTTATTAACCTTACTTTATTAAAATTTACTTTTAGTACTTGAAAGTACATAATATTTTGTATTATGTGCTTTTAGCAAGCTCATAAAAACTAGTTGAAGACGGTGGACAATTTTACTCTGAAGTCTATGTCTTTTAACTTTGTGCCAATTCACCTATGGCAGCCATATGTTATTTGTTAAGTACCTGAATATACTGTTGAATGTTATAAAGCTCCCAAATTAATTATTTAGGACAAATTTTGTAAAACTTCGTATGCTGTTGAATCTTATATAAATCCTGTGTTAAAAAGCCATATTACTGTTGAAACTTATAATATAAGCTCTTATTAAAGCCATATTGCTGTAGAAACTTATAAGCTCATTTTAAAACCATATTACTGTTGAAACTTATAAGCTCATGTTAAAGCCATTTTATGTTGAAACTTATAAGCTCATGTTAAAGCCATATTGCTGTTAAAACTTATAAAGCCTGTCTGTGTGCGAATCATAATTATCAGCCTATCATTTTCCCACTGCTGGAACACATGCCTTCTTGAGAGAGAAATAATGGGCCCTAATCCACCATGCTGCCCAGTGCATGTTGGTGAATTTCATGTCTTTAAACTTTTAGGATCCTTGGACATACCGGTTTCTTCTCGATATTTTCCTTCATCGTTTTTGAGCGATGTCATCGTAAGTGTACGAGTATAATTATCAATATGAAAAAACAACTTCGTAAAATAGTCAGAACTGGACCAAACTGAAATGGGACCATATGGGAAGCACCATTTTTCAAATAAAAAAATTATCATCAAAATCAGTTCACCCAGCCGAAAGTTCTGAGGTAACAAAAAACAGTCGCATTGAGAACCACCTCCTTTTTGGAAGTCGGTTAAAAATAAAGCCACCTAAATAGTAATTACCTGAACAGAAGCACATGTGTCATCTTGCATGGAGGCATCTCTAGCCTTCTTCACAAGCTCTCGGTAAACATAGTCTAGAGGGTGCTCCCATTGAGTCTTCTTTGTGTCTTCATTGTAGTAGTAATGGGTTTGGATCTTCTCATCAAAGCTGCAATAAAAATTAATTAATTATAGCAAAACTAGCAGGTAATCTCTTGGCTGGAATTCCACAAAATCCATTTTATTCAAACTCACTGAAATATATAGTTATATGATTATTTAGGGGATATTTACTTATTTACTGTTTTTTTATTTTATCTATTTGTGACATGGTGCATGTCATCATCATCATCATCAGCCAGAAGACGTCCACTGCTGAACATAGGCCTCCCCCTTTAACCTCCACACTGAACGACATCCTGCCATCTGCATCCACTGGATGCCCGCGACTCTCACAATGTCGTCGGTCCATCTAGTGGGAGGCCTACCTACGCTGCGTCTTCCGGTTCGCGGTCTCCACTCAAGAACTTTTCTTCCCCATCGGTTAACAGTTCTTCGAGCGATGAGGCCTGCCCATTACCACTTCAACTTGCAGATTCCAATAGCTATGTCGGTGACTCTGGTTCTTTGGCGAATATCTACGTTTCGGATTTTATCGCGCAAAGAAACTCCGAGCATAGCTCTCTCCATTGCCCGTTGTGTGAGTCTGAGTCTCATGGTGCATGTAACTGCGCCGAAATATCGGGAGCTCCTTCCACAACCTTACCGCGGTACATATCCCGTAGATATTCATATAACTGTAGTGAACAAAACATAACAGGTAAATACAACATTTTGACACTGTGTGATATAGGCACACCAGCCTATGCTGCTTCCTCCTATCATCAAACAAATAAATAATTTAGATTCGCACGGGCAACTGTAAAGAATTTTTATAGTTTAGTATGGCACAATTTAATATTTTTGTATTGATATTTGACGTGCTGCTGCTGCAGCGACGGAGATTGAACTGAATTAAGATGGATCATTAATCCAACTTAAAACATGCAATAGACACGCAAAAGTAGGTGAACTTGCGGCATCTAACTTGATAAAGATCTGTAAAGAAATGTAATGATCTGAGAATAATTTTTTGATTTATAGCATCACCGGAGTTTAATCCTGAGTTATGCATCTAGCTTATAATTCCTTGCCAAATTCCATCACAATTGGCTCAGCACACACTACTGACAGATAAAAGGTAATTACATTTACATTTTTTTTTTTTGATACGAGATGAGCAAAGTCGCTCGCCTGATGGCTCTTCACGCTTGCCTATAAAAGCTCAACTCCACTCAGAATTTTGAACTTCAACAGTTCAAAACCCTGGATGGTAATGCACTGTGCTCATCACCCCGAGATATAAGACGTCAAATCTCTGTGTGCCCTGTAATTTCGCTGGAAACATTGCCCTTCAATCCAGAACACAGTAGTGTTTGCACACTACTGCTTGGCGGTTGAATAACTGGCAAAGGTGTGGTACTTCCCCAGGCGGACCCCTGCAAAAGAGTCCTATGACTACAAAAATTAGGATAACTGGGTATACCACCACCAGCCTGCTGATCAGACGACACCGCTAAGGCAGCAGGAAAGCAGTGATGATGGCGCACTGAAGAGGAGACCAGCAGTGGGTGGAAAATGGTTGACGATGACTATGATGATAAATATGGTTAAAATCATAAATTCTTAGCAAAGATGTTAATGTTAAAGTGAGAGTTTAGATGTAATTGTAATTATTAGGAAAAATAAAGGTAATAAAACAAGATTTTTACGTAAATTTAGGAAATTAATGACTGATGAAAAAGTTGGTGATCCCAGCTACAGTCAACAAACAATTCAAACTTAAAAATTCCACAATATTTAACAGTTTTTTTATTTTGTTAATATATACAAGTAGGTATTTAAAAACACATATTTACATAGTACAATATTGATAAAATATTTATACACCTTCCTAAGCCTACCTGTCGTTATCACAAAAAAAAAACAATCAATCATCTTTGTTTACATTTTTACCAAGAATTTTCGATTTTGACCATACTGCGATTACTAACTAGGCTTTCCATGGGGCAGGCAGTGGTTGCATAAGACCATCTTTAGCGAGTGGCAAGAGGTGACTCTCACTTTCTGGATCAATCCCCAGCTGTTGAGCATAGTCAGATATTTCTGCAACAATATACAGAAATGCTGCATGATTGACTAGGTGAAGAAAAGGTTTTGGTCTATGGGAACTTATAAGCGTTTGCAGGTAACTAACTACCTTGTTTAGCAGAAACCTGCTTACTCTTGATTTGAAAGAAACTCGAGTGTGTGTACAGGATTACGAGGGAAGGGTGTACTAAGCCGAGAGGACCGAAAAGCACACTGACTGCCAATAATAAGATGCAAAAATTATTATAAAAGTTCCTTGTCGGACTACAGAACCCTAAAAAGAGTGCATATCATCCCAATCTGCTGACTTGTATCGTCACACCCACCCAGTGCTTACCAGCCAGCCGCTATACTGTAAACTTTGCTACAAACCCCCTACCATCAAATGGAGAACCCCTGAGGGTTCACATACCCCACTTTGAGAAACTCTGCGCTACCTAAATGAATGTATCGTAATAGTTACAATCTGAGCGTCTTCAAAGATAGAGTGAATCGGTATCTTCTAGGCAAGCATGCTCCATTGTAGACCGCATCTTCGCTTAACATCAGGTGTCTACAATGAATCATAATGTGACAGTAACTTGATGATTCAACTTCGAATAGGTGGTAACAGACCTCTACCTAGGCCTACCAACAGTTAGTTGTCATCTGATTGGCACCACCCAGGGAACAGGTTTCAGGTTGTCTCAGTCATATGATATTATAATATGTTTAATTATATGGATGTTTGTTTGATGATTATTTGCATATATTTACTGTTTATTCAATTTTCATATATCATACCCATACAATTTTTACCCACACAAGTTCTCAACGGTCAAGGGGTAGTGATAATAAAATCGAGGTCGCAAGGATACAGTTCAGAGCCAACCAAAAATTATCAAGTGCTTTAATTTCGATGCGATCACATAGACTGACTTCGAATCAGATTTAAAATATGGAGTAAACCAGTATTTAAAAACTCTGACGGTGATTTTTCTTAAAGTTTCTGAATTGTAATATATAATAGTAGTAATTTCTATAATTAAGAATCTTTAAATAGGCTAAATAGAAGTTATTTCATTGAATAATATAATCAAATACTTACCCTCTGCAGATGGTTGACTGTTTTCGTCGAATACCTCACGGCATACAACAGCAGATGGAGAACTCATTGTGCCGCACCATTATTCTATTTATTTGGAATGAATTTCCACACCAATTTACAACTAAAATGTTGGTTTAATTTTAAAAAGTCCATTTTTATCGGCCGCGACCCGACTGTAAAGCTGAAATCGAATTTATTTTTCTTTTCAGTCCTAGAATTATATCCGTCAAAACTTCTTTTTCTTTCCCTATCTATTTTTTATATTTTGGCATCGCACGTTTTGTGCGTTTGCAGCTGTCATTGTAGAAAAATATTTGCAAGATTTTGTAACTAATTTAAATTTTATCATCAAACAAAAGTCAAAGTCAAGCATGGTAAGAACTAAGAAGTCGTAGACGGAGGAACCAAAAGAAGACTGGTATTAACTACCATGCCCTCCTTGTGAGTAATATGTTCCTTGACCATGCCATGCCTCAGTAAAATGGTGGTTATGTTGAGGTAGGTGTAGACATTACAAGAGGCTTTTGTCGCGACGTGTAGCTCGCGAAATAAATAGGTAAATGAGTCAAATAATTATTAATATAGCGAAACGTGTAATTGATGAGACATAACAGAATGAGTTGACCCGTTGGCAACACCGAACCCATAGAAAGATCACCATAGACAAAGTATATAATTTATTTTTGGCGGTAGACTGATAATTGAGTAAAACGTTTAATCGTAACTTATCTAAATTTCATATTAAGTGCAATAGTCATAAAGTGGTTGGTGTTTCGGTGTTGCGGCGACCTAAGGCATCTCATCTGGGAGAAATATAAAGCTAAGTGGTAGTGCTAGATAACAGTACTATAGTGATTCCTAACCTGAAATACCTCGAATTCTAGATCTTTGTTAGATCTTTATAGGAACTAATTATCCTGCTGTAATAAAGGTTTCTGATGCTCTTAGAGTCAGTTACATAGTAGAGGAACTTCGGTAATTCAATACGAAGTCCTAACGAATGAATGTGGCCAGTGGTAAAGACCATGGTTTGCCATAGCTAGGGGCAGAGAAACTTCGGTAATTCAATACGAAGTCCTCGTGAAAGGCCATAGCTAGAGGTAGAGGAACTTCGGTAATTCAATACGAAGTCCTAGTGAAAGATTAATTGGCGGAACATACCGCAATTTCCCTTTCATAAGTATAGGTGATGTACCTACTACGAGAGACAATATCTGTGTTGAGCATGGATACTTAGTGGAAGGTTAATTGGCAGACGTAGCTGCGGTTTCCTATTCCACGCTTAACAGTTCAGCTGTTAATACACACCTAAGACACCAGAAACTTCTACTTAACAAATTATTAGTATGACGGTTGGAATCAATTTAATTTTAACTATACAGATGGCGAGCTGAACGATGGCGCAAACCACTAAGAACTACAACAGATAACAGCGAAGCAAACTTAACAGTTATTGAAGATTCTTCTCGGACTTAGACCCAGGTATAGATTGTGTCAAGAGTAATCAATACAAAACAATCTCGTTTCGCCCTCTCGTCTCATGTGGCGGGGCTTGGCCACCCTGTGCCTGTGGACGGGTGGGCGGGACGACATGGTGGAGATGCTGGGATCCGAGAGGGAAAATCAATAACACTTTTAGAATAAAATAAATAAAATAAATTTGAAGTTCTTACTGGTGCTGCCATCTGTGAAAGCTCTCGGTAAGTTTTACGTATGAAAGATACGTTTATTCCATCAACAATTTGAAGAAACTCTGTGCTGAAATGTCGAAGCTTGATACACGTTTCGCTGCTATTGACTCTAAACTAAAATTGAATATTTCTGAATGTAGTTATCTCTGGAATAATACCACTTGTAAATAAATAAATATTGAGAAATTTTTGTAGCGGATCAGTTCATCTATTGTAACCTAGATGGCGTTACTTGTTGTTAGAACACCATAAATTTAAATAAGTTTTTCCTTTGTTTTGTGAAATAAGCAATGAAATAAGGTAATATTTGTTGTTTTTAATTCATTTTATGATTTATCATAAGGATTTAATTATTTATTTTCACCTGTTTTGTAAAGATACAATTCCTCAAGTCTAGAATAGTTCAATAAAGGAAAAGGAAGTTGTTGCTGTGTTGCCACTGCAAGAAAATTATTTGTTTATACGCAATCGATTATACCGATGGATTGTCTCGAGTATTTATGATTGTAACAAGTACTACTTAGTAAACGATGTTGTTTACGTAACCAAAGTGTCTAATTAGCTGCAAAGGGCAGAAAAAATTAAATGACTACTGTGTATTTATATATAATGAATAATACGTTGGTGACGTGTGACCGAATATAAACAAAGTGTAGTATCTGTATCGATGATGTCGATTCATGATGACGAACTACACAACTCGTTATTTGCGTACATTCAACATTGAGACTATCTTGTTTACGATAGATACACGGGAAGCTGTCGAGTGTCACTCGAGTACAAGGTACTCTGTTGGTATACTCTGGAAAAAACAGATCCCAACTAATGAGCTCCACAGATAAGTAAATTAAGTTCATGATCGATAAGATACGACCAATGACTTAATTATTCAGTGACCTCAATAAACAAAGGTTGAATCGAGCGAGAAATTAGATCGATAATGGAATCGATTTTTCAATAAGTGAAGCTTCCAGAAGTAATTATGATGGATGGCAACACTTTTTTCTTATGTTGTTTACGGTGTACAATTGAAAGAAAAGTGAATTTGTTTGTTTTCAAGAAAGTTTGAGTTAACTGCGCCGGTGTTTGTGAAAGTCTAGTTTTACAAGGTCAGTTCACTTTATATATTTTGTTTGATATATATTCCGACCGTTGTGTGTGCCTACCATTCCATAGGGTGAAAATGATATTGTTAAATTGTCTCTTCTAATGATTGCAAGTAAATCTCACTTTCCCTTGCCGACCTAGCGCGAAATTGACAAAAGGTGGCCAAAACAATTCAATCAATACAATACACCTATAGTTAACCTTAGTACAAATTACCTTTATGTACTGTAAGTTACTGTGGTTCAAACTAAGTTTGTGAAAACATAGTTTGATTAATGAATGAATATATGTATGATATGGGAAACAATATCACTTTATCACAGATTATACCTACTTATTACTTCAACAAGCAAGGGCAGGTGAATATTAGAAGTAAACAATAGTTTCCAATTTGTACATCCACAAAAGACACATCATACACTCATGATAGCCAGTACATCTGGCCATTTATTGCTTGTTTATCGCTACTTATTTACAATAAATAAATTAATTTATATATGGACATCTCTCACATTGGTCCTGTACATTATATATTCTGTGCCTGTGAAGGATTGCTTACGGACACATGGAAATACAAGTTCTCTTCAGACAAATAACTGCCTATGATGGGAATCGAACACTCAACCTTTGGAGTCAGCAACACCGCTGACTAGGCTATGGTGTTGTCAACACCTGCAAATAATTAAATTAATAATACACAATCTAAGAGAAATCATAAAATGCTGTTATCAATAGGTATATATAGTAGTGTCCACTAATGGAAAGTCACACCTTACAAGAAAGTTTATGCTTTCTCACTGTGCCCATTATCAGGTCTATGATTGATAGTGTGTGCTCTGTGATTGTGTAATATTATATTACAGGCCATCAATATGGAAGAAAGCATACTTATCATCCTTCACGGTGTGTGTAACAAACTGAAAGTTCTGTCCGAATGTGCTCAAAACGTAACTAACAAACTCACAAATGAGTTAAATGACTCGACCTTACATGAAGGAAGGGTGTTAACCTCCAAACTTCATACCTGTCTACAACGATTAGAGAGAGAGTTAAACAATTACTTTCGACTCATAAACACTCCACAAGTGGACGAGGTCTCAGCATTCTCAGCAATACAGTTAGAAGCTGAGGAAACCTACTGTGAACTTAAGGTGAAATTGGAAGAATGTGAAAACTCAACGAAAAATTGCCATCAGAATGAAAAACAAATCTTATCCGGAAAATTACCTAAATTAGAGCTACCCCAGTTCGACGGTAACATACTGGAGTGGCACCAATTTTGGGATCAATTCAACTCCAATATTCACAATCGGAATTTACCAGAAGTGGACAAGTTATTATATCTAAAGGCTTCTTTAAGGGGAGATCCCAAAGCAGTGATAGACGGACTAGAGATTACCAACAAAAATTATTCCATCGCTGTACAAACTTTAAAGGATAGGTACGGTAAACAAACTCAAGTGATTGATGCGCACTATTCTTCACTCTACAAAATAAATCCAGCAGACAAGACTGTATCGGATTGTCGAAGAGTTTTAACTGAAATAGAAAGGCATTTGAGAGTGTTGGACTCGATGGGTGAAGATATTAACCATAACCACTTGAGATTCATGGTGATGGAGAAATTTCCGGAAGATATAATATATGAAATGAAATTGAAGATAAAACAGGATTCGATTGAAGAGATAAGAAAATATTTGGAGATCATAATTTCAGCGCGTGAAGATGCAAATAGACTAACTCAGGAGAAAAACCTAAATGATAAAGAATATTACACTGTAAAGACACTTCATTCCACTGGGAATAGTAATCCCACGAATCTAAAGAGAAAAAGGAACCAACAGAGACAAGATAAAACCAACTACGAAATCAATAAAGAAAAGGCTAGATACCACCCAAAACAGAACAAGGGACATACTTCTCAGAAGAAAAACGGGATCAAACAAAATAACACAAGCTATCCTGGAAAAAACAAAGACAAAGGGCCACCTAGCAAGAAACTTAAATTTCATTGCATCTTCTGTAAGGAATCCCACTATAATGACGAATGTACTAAAGTCAAGGACATAAAGGAAAGAAAATCTCTATTAAATAACAGATGCTACAGTTGTCTTAGACTAGGACATTCTTATGCAGAATGTAGAAACAAAAAAGAATGCTTTCATTGCAAAAAATCAGGCCATAATCGTGCTTTATGTCCTGTTAAATTCTCAATAGTAAGCAGAGATAAGTTAACGACGACCAATGTACTCCACACAAGAGATAAAGGACTCACCGTTCTACAAACAGCAGTAGTTACTGCCAGTAAGGTAGGAGATTTGTCGAAGGAGCTTCAATGCAGAGTTCTATTAGACTCCGGCAGCCAAAGAACTTACATCACGCAGAAATCTGCAAGAGATCTTAATCTAAAACTTGAGGAAGAAAGTACACTAACAGTATTTACATTTGGATCAAAGACTCCTCAAGAAATAGAAAGTCCCGTGGTTAGAGTGCAGTTAAGGACAAGAGCGGACAAGACAATCACACTATTTGCTAATGTGGTACCTGTGATTTCACATAGTGTCCCATATCCTCGACAGGACCTCAGCCACTGGAAAGATAAATCAAAACTAGCCGATGATGGATCCCTACAAGATCAAGTGGACATTCTTATTGGCAACGATTATTACTTTTCACTGATCTCAGAGCAGAAAATTAAACTAAGAGAAAACTTATACATGGTACAGTCCGACCTCGGATGGATACTGAGCGGGAAAATGGGTTCGAGTCCCGTGCATGAATTATCGGTGGTCACGTACTTCCAGTCTAACGTAGAAATGCTGTTCAACGAACCTGACCTACCACTGATAGAGACAAACATGAAGAGCTTATGGGAACTCGAATCCATTGGTATCACCGATTCTCCGAGGGAAAACCGGGAAGACGAAGCTGTTAGAAAGTTCAATGAAACAACGGAATACATAAATAACAGGTACTCTGTATCCTGGCCCTGGATTGAGTACCCTCCTGCTTTAACTTTGAACTTTGGATTGGCCTATGGTCGATTAACCAACTTATTGAAGCGACTAAATACATCCACATTATTGGAATATGACGAAACGTTAAAAGATCAAATGAAGAAAGGAATAATTGAAGTAGCACCTGATCGAAGGGAACAAATAGTAGAACATCCAATTCATTACCTTCCACATCATGGGGTAAAAGTACCTGGCAAGTCTATGAGAATTGTTTATGACGCGTCATCAAAAACAAAGGACAATAAAAGTTTAAATCAATGCTTGTACTGTGGACCCATGATGTTGGAGGATCTGACTGGAATACTTATAAAGTTCAGATGTCAACCAATAGGTGTATGTGCAGATGTCGAGAAGGCGTTCCTACAGATCGCGCTCAAGGAACCGGATCGCGATGTAACTCGATTCCTATGGTTGAAAGACACAGATAAACCGGCTACAGAAGATAATCTGCTCCATTTGAGGTTTACAAGAGTTCCGTTCGGTATTATTTCAAGTCCATTTCTGCTTAATGCAACAATCAGATTACATTTACAAAACTCAGACAATGATGAGATTAAGAAGCTTACTAAGGAAATTTACGTAGATAACGTCGTTACTGGAACTAAGACAGTGAAGGAAGCACTCCAACTTTACAAGAATACTAAAGAGACATTTCAACAATTATCCATGAATTTGAGAGAATGGAGTTCCAACTCTGAAGCATTTATAAAACAGATACCTGACTCTTGTAAAGAGGACGAGATCAAAGTTCTTGGATTGAACTGGAAACTGAAAGAAGATACACTGCAACTAAAGGATAAAGCTATAGGTGAACCAAAAACAAAAAGAGATGTCTTGAGAGTAATCGCGTCAATCTATGACCCATGCGGATTTGCTGTACCATCACTGTTGTCTGGCAAGATTTTCATTCAGAGTCTATGGAAAGAAAAAATAAAATGGGACACACCATTTTCTGAGACACTAAATACCGATTGGTCAAAAATATGTAACGAGCTAGAAGAGGTACGGGAGATATCATTGCCCAGATGTTACTTCAGCGACGCTACTACCACTTCATGTCAAATTCATTGCTTTACGGATTCTTCTTTGAAAGCCTACGCAGCTGTAATCTACATAGTTAATGACAAGGAGATAAAATTCGTCTTAGGGAAATCAAGGCTAGTTCCTTTGAAAGATCAAGACAATCTGAAAATACCACGGCTGGAGTTGCTGGGGGTGTTAATTGGAACTAGGCTAATCAAATATGTATCCCAATTTTTACAATTTAACATAACAAGTCAAATACTGTGGACGGACAGTCAAATTGTCATCGACTGGTGCAGATCTGACAAACTTCTCACACCTTTCGTGGCCAGAAGAGTCGAAGAAATTAAAAAGAATAAAAACCTTATGATACGATATGTTCCATCAGACCTAAATCCAGCGGACGTTGCTACAAGACCGTTCAGTTCTAAAGAAGATAGAGTAAAATGGCTGACTGGTCCCCAGTTTATACTGCAACATCCGGATTCCTGGCCTTCCGGAAACAGGGAAATTTCTTCTCTTTGTGCGGGGGAGGGTCTCCCGAAAGAGTCACAAGGATATACAATGGATACAGAAAAGACAACCGATGATGAAAATCAAGATAAAGACAGGACAAGTAACCGAACTAAGACTGATGTGAACATAAGTGAAGAAAAGGATGAGAAAATTAAACAACTAAAGAAGCTACAAGCTGAACACTTTCCAAGAGAACTAGAAGGAAAGGATACATGTCTAAAAATTAATCTTGGTCTTTTTCTGGATGTAGACGGAGTTTTGCGTTGTAAAGGACGTTTAAAGAAGACGGATTGGTCGTATGACCAACGTTATCCTATACTTATTCCAAAGGATTGCGATTACACAAACAAGATCATCAACCAGACTCATAGCGACAATCATCATGTAGGTGTTAACCATACACTCGCTATAATTCGTCAAGCCTTTTGGATTCCGCAAGGAAAACGTCAAGTCCAGAAAGTTATAAGGAAATGTCCTAGATGTGAGAAACATGGAGGGGGGCCATTCAAGCTACCACCACCCCCTGCGTTACCTACAGAGAGAGTAAATTACACATCGCCATTCACATTTACAGGCCTGGATTACATGGGCCCTGTATTAATTAAATGTAGAAACGAAACAAGTAAACGTTGGATAGCACTTTTCACTTGCCTAGCAGTCAGGGCAGTGCATTTAGAGGTCGTTCAAGATCTCACAGCAGAAGAGGGACTTCATGCCATGAGACGAATGATATCGACTAGAGGTGTGCCACGATTGATCACATCGGATAATGCTACAAATTTTAAGCTAATGTCAGAAATACTCGCAAGTTCCTACTGTATCAAACATGAAATTCGTTGGAGGTTCATACCCCAACTAGCCCCCTGGTTTGGAGGATTTTATGAACGACTAATTGGAATCGTAAAGAATTGTATGAGAAGAACATTAGAGAAACACATGCTGACCGATAGTCAATTAGTCACGTTAGTAAAGGAAATTGAGGCAACAGTCAATACAAGACCACTAACTTGTGTCGATTCTGAGTTGGTGGATATTCTGAAACCTTCTGATTTCTTAACTATGGGAAAATGCATAACAATGGAAGGTTCCACTGAAGACTTTTTAGTGCAAGGCACTACAACAAAAGCAGATCTCATCAAAGCTTGGAAAAGAGGTTTAATTATCCTCGAGGAATTTAAGAACATGTTCACGAATAGATACCTTCAAAGTCTCCGTGAAAGATATAGACATTCCGTCAAAGAACCTAAGGTTACGGCGAAAGTTATTCCGAAAATAGGTCAAATCGTGCAGATAAAAGGAGATTGTAAAAATCGAGAAGAATGGAAAGTCGGAAAAATTACTTCATTGGTCAAAAGTTCTGACGGACTTTGCAGAGTTGCAAAGGTAAAAGTTGGAAGTAAGGAGTTCGTAAGATCTTTAACTCATTTATATCCATTGGAAATGGAGGACAATGTAGACATTGAATACGACAGGTATGCATTAGAAAGAGGAAATGAGGTACCACCGAATATAACTATACACGAATTGATGCCCATGGAAGTGGAAGTCATAGATTCGGAAGATACTATATCAAATAGTTTAGAAAAAGAGAAAGAAAATAGAGAGTCGATAATAACAAAGGAAAACAGTATGCTAGAAGACATGGATAACGTATCAGAGAGCACGGACAGAGAAAACATATTGAGTCAGAAAGAAAATGAACCCGAGAAGTCAGTTCAAGTAAACAACGAAGTCAAGCAAAGAAGAGGCGCGGCCACCAGAGCTCTGGAGAAAATTGCAGAGTGGACGCGCAACATGCTTACCCTGTTATAAGTTGTTCGGGCGGGAGTGTCGCGACGTGTAGCTCGCGAAATAAATAGGTAAATGAGTCAAATAATTATTAATATAGCGAAACGTGTAATTGATGAGACATAACAGAATGAGTTGACCCGTTGGCAACACCGAACCCATAGAAAGATCACCATAGACAAAGTATATAATTTATTTTTGGCGGTAGACTGATAATTGAGTAAAACGTTTAATCGTAACTTATCTAAATTTCATATTAAGTGCAATAGTCATAAAGTGGTTGGTGTTTCGGTGTTGCGGCGACCTAAGGCATCTCATCTGGGAGAAATATAAAGCTAAGTGGTAGTGCTAGATAACAGTACTATAGTGATTCCTAACCTGAAATACCTCGAATTCTAGATCTTTGTTAGATCTTTATAGGAACTAATTATCCTGCTGTAATAAAGGTTTCTGATGCTCTTAGAGTCAGTTACATAGTAGAGGAACTTCGGTAATTCAATACGAAGTCCTAACGAATGAATGTGGCCAGTGGTAAAGACCATGGTTTGCCATAGCTAGGGGCAGAGAAACTTCGGTAATTCAATACGAAGTCCTCGTGAAAGGCCATAGCTAGAGGTAGAGGAACTTCGGTAATTCAATACGAAGTCCTAGTGAAAGATTAATTGGCGGAACATACCGCAATTTCCCTTTCATAAGTATAGGTGATGTACCTACTACGAGAGACAATATCTGTGTTGAGCATGGATACTTAGTGGAAGGTTAATTGGCAGACGTAGCTGCGGTTTCCTATTCCACGCTTAACAGTTCAGCTGTTAATACACACCTAAGACACCAGAAACTTCTACTTAACAAATTATTAGTATGACGGTTGGAATCAATTTAATTTTAACTATACAGATGGCGAGCTGAACGATGGCGCAAACCACTAAGAACTACAACAGATAACAGCGAAGCAAACTTAACAGTTATTGAAGATTCTTCTCGGACTTAGACCCAGGTATAGATTGTGTCAAGAGTAATCAATACAAAACAATCTCGTTTCGCCCTCTCGTCTCATGTGGCGGGGCTTGGCCACCCTGTGCCTGTGGACGGGTGGGCGGGACGACAGCTTTTATACTATTATAAATTTTTAGAAACAAAATCATTATAATTAGATTAAGTGTAAAATACATAAGTTTACTATTAAACATTTTTATCTCTGTAAGATGACTTGTAATCTCTCACACACAGCTCATGATGTACGAACCATTTTGGTGTTTGCGGAAAACTATAGCGCAAAAAGAATACACGTCAGGCACGTCAGCCTTAAATATTGTGTACCCACCAAGATAATGTACGAAAACTGCCGACCTAAACTATGCAGCTTTGTAGTGCAATAACCGCGTCTCGCCCTTCATGCCCTGCACGATTGTTCAGTACAGACAGCTTCGTTGGACGACTATAAATATATAGATTGTGATTATTTACATTAGGATACAGCGCCTCGAGGGCGTTATTTTTAGTTCAGAGTGAAGTGAAGAATTCTATGATAGAATCCTGAGCGCAGCAAAGGGCTCAGAACTTTGAATGTAGCGAATACGCCACCCGAGAACAAAATATTTTGGCCCCGAGGCAACATGTATTTTCCACGTTGGCGCCAAAACGTTGTTGTTGTTGTAAATTTTTTCATGACCATGGAAACGAAGTCCTTCGGTCGAAATATTAATCAAGTTTACATAGTCTTAAATACCGTCAAACGGTCATAGTCTCAGTCAGAGTCAAACAAAGTAAGTCACGGTCAAGTCAAATTTATGCCCCAGTAAAGTGTTGGAGGCTTTACAAAAGGCTTCTATGGAGTTTTGGAAACAACATGAAAAGACATGTTTCACCTCATTATATCACTTGGCCACACTCAAGCACGTTCACGAGCCCTTAATAAATAATAATCCACCATTATTACACATTAACACTTGAAAATACACAAGTTTAGAAAAATAATACAACGAGCCGACATGTATTTTCCACGTTGGCGCCAAAACGTTTTTTCTCTGATATTGCCAGTGCAAAATTTTTTTACCTCTCAAACGCGTATCCGAACGTTGAAAGAATATATTATCTATGGTTCATTTACCTGAGTTGCCAGCTCAGAATAGCGCTTAGAACACAGATCTACTACCTACTGTGGCTTAGAAGATGGACACAAAAAGCTTAAATAGGTGTGGACGAGTGTTTGGATGTCAAATATGTCAGAATATCCCATGTCTGTGGAATATCCTCCCTTAATGCAGACATGTAGCCTGCATGGCTAGCATGCGCACCGCGACAAAATTTTGTCGTCACCCTGTCGAGGGAGAACGCGATAAGGTGCCTACGAATTCCTTTATGCTTGTCTCGCCTTGGCACGATAAAAAGAGTTTAAAAAAAAAAGATAATTTTGCCGCGGTGCGCATGTTAGCCATGTTCTTTTCAATGAAAAAAAAAACAAAAATATTCACTTTTCAAAATGTTTTTTTCTTCTTCAGAATTTTGATGGCCTGTGTTTTCTGTGGTGATTAGACTAAAGAGTACTTTATTATAATTATATACTGGATTAGACGCTGGCAAGCTGGCAACACTAAAAAAAACAACCTCTGTCAACCTCAGAAAAATAGAAACAGTATCAGTGAATTGCGGAAAAAAACTGTGCATTTTATTTTATTAAATTAAACTAATAGTTTTGATTCCAAAAATTAAAACAATGGCTTCAGTCAAAGATGTAGCTACACTGTATCAAAATCTCAAAACTGAGTGGTCTAAAAAGCCCAGGAAATTGGACAAGTGCGGTGAACTGCTGAACAGAATAAAGGTTTGTTCCGTGATGACTTGACAAAAACAACCGAAATCTTAATTTCTCTAAAGAATCCTTTTGTTTTTAGATAGCTCTAACTCAACTGAGTTTTCTACCGAGTAACAACGCTTCTGCGAATCAGAAAGAGTTAATATTGGCAAGAGATGTGCTTGAAATTGGAGCGCAATGGGCGGTCGCAGTTAAAGATGTAAAAGCCTTCGAAAGATATATGTCGCAGCTCAAATGTTACTATTTCGACTACAAGTAAGTTTAATAACACGCATGTTTATTCATAGACCATTTTTTATTCGTTCATTGGCTGATAGCTGATCAATGTATGATGTTAGTCATATCATTTCAGTAGCAACTCATTGAATTTGATTCGCCTACTTACTTACAAGCAACAGACAGAGCAGAGCTTATTAGCCACAGCTCAGTGTGGATCAAAATCTGGTTAGAATGAAGAAAACAGGGTGCTGAAGAAAGAAAACCAGTTGACTAAAATTCTCTTTTACTATTTACAGGTTTTACTCCCAACCCCAATTCTAGGGTTCCATAGTAAAACAGAATTTTACCAGGGAACTGCGTGACCTCGGTTTTTTTTTCTTGCACATCACCTTTTTTTTTAATGCATTTATAGGCTTGCGTTTGAATGCCAACTCGCCTAATGTTAAGCGATGCCGCGGTCTAGGATGGAGCACGCTTGCCTATAAGAAATTGATTCACTCATGATTTGAAGACACCATGACTGTAACTAACGGGGAACACCCAAAATAATATGGCTCATTGCCTATCTCTATACCAAAGTTGATACTTGACCATCGAGCTGTTGTTGGTTATGCTATCCTACAGGAATAGTAAATTTTTTTCAAGATAAAAGTGTCACGCTCCAGCCCTTGAACTACCTCAATAAAAAAAATCACATCCGTCTATTGCTCTGTATAGAATAGCTGTTTTTTTTTTGCAATTTCAGGATTGGACTCTTAGTAAAGTTTTTCATAATGATAAGTACCTACAATTACCTCCTTTCGGCTTCGTACAAGCTACATATATGCATAACCCTGTAACTATTACACATTAAATTTAAGCACTTATGAGTTGTTATTGTGTGTATTTTACATATTATTTAAATATCCAAGAATAGTGTGCTTGTTAAAAACATATTTGAATTTCCAGAGAGCACCTGCCCGAGTCAGCCTTCATGTACCAGTTGCTCGGCCTCAACCTGCTGTTCCTCCTCTCTCAAAACCGAGTGGCGGAGTTTCACACAGAGCTGGAGCGTCTCTCCGTCGACGTTATCAGAGCTGACCCCTACGTGAAGCACCCACTTGCTCTGGAACAGTATCTCATGGAGGGCAGTTATAACAAGATCTTCTTGGCTAAGGTATGTTGATGCCCGTTGTAATAAACCAGTATAAATGCTGAGTATGTTGCTAAGTACGAAAGGTAAGGTTAATAATTGACTAAACTGTATTATAAGTATTGAATTGCTTGTTTGATCATCATCTTGCCTGATGTTAAGCGATCTAGTTTACGATGGAGCATGCTTGTTTAAATAACTTATTCACTCGCGACTTTAATGGCGGCTCCACATTAGTGCCGTGAAGCTCCGAAAACAAGAGTGAACGTGAATGTGGAGGGTTTTCGCGGGGTTCACGCGCGTTTACGCCTGTTCCCCGATCAGTCGGTATTTTGTCCCGCGACAAAGGGTTCGCGCCCCCTTCGCGCGGCGTTCACGCGTACACATCAACATTCAAGGCCCCGCGCCAGTTTACTCCGGACTATAAAGGCGTACGGACTTCATCCACTATCTTCTTTTTTCCAATGCTTTTTAATAACTTTCTTGTTTTGGACGTCTAAATAGTAATGCTGCCACAGCAAACAAAGTTATTGCAGCAGCAGCTTCTACGTCCATTATGTGGCGGGTTTCACGAACGACTGTGAGCATCCCGTAAATGTGAATTCACGGCACTAATGTGAAGCCGCCATTAAACACCTAGATTGCAACTATCTGGGAACACCCATTCAGGCAATGCATGCCAGTCTAGTGGTTCGTCTTCGTTAACCAAATTGCACTTAGCCTAATTCCACTTTCAATTCTATTAAGGCAAGTTCTATTCGTACCCATAACATATTTGAAATTAGCACAAACTCTTTCTTTGATGTATAAATCTGTCTTCATATTGCAGGGTAATGTGCCAGCAGAAAGCTACACTCTCTTCATGGACACCCTTCTAGACACAGTGCGTGGTGAGATAGCAGCTTGCATCGAGAAGGCATATCTGTGCATCTCGGCTGCTGAGGCTGCCCGGAGACTCAACATGCCTTCGCAGCAGGCCGTGCTGGAGTATGGCAAGAAGGTATGTGGAGTAGATTTTTCCTTGGTTCATTGTTTGTGAACCACCTTACTCTTCAATCGGCGTTGTTATTACATTGAATGACTAGCCTTAGCTACTGTGAGCACATCACAAATACTTTTTCAAACCCTTTTTTATTTTCTTTTTTTTTTAACCTATACTGTCCCACTGTTGGGCAAAGGTCTCCCCCATTTCCTTCCATAAATCTCGGTCCTCCGCCACCTCTTGCCAACCTCTCGGGAATCATCATCATCAGTCATCTTTTCAATTTTTTTATTTTTTTTATTAAACTTGCCAGCATTAATTTTTTTTGTTCATTAAATGCGATACCGTTTCATTTATTTCATCGCATGCATTTTACATTGTTTAAATTCTTGACATTTTGGACACTGCAGTGTCTTCCGTCTTGATAATGGATGGACTTAATAATGGATTTTAATAGAAATATTGTTATGACATTAATTACAAATACCGGGTCGGCAACGTATCTGTAATGCCCCAGCAGGCCTAGCACGGGCCGTGGACGGATTGTCTTTCCACCGTTTTTATCCACGCGTAGACGCGACAGATCTAGAATATGGATACATTTGTCTCATTTAAATGTCTCATTAGCGGGATAAAAACGGTGGAAGGACAATCTGTCCACGGCCCGTGCTAGGCCTGCTGGTGTTGCAGGTATCCATAGACGACGGTGAATGCTTACCATCAGGCGACCCGTCTGCTTGTTTGCCACCTATGGCATAAAAAAAAAACCGCCAATGGAGTAGTAATTCACCTATTCTACAAGAGATGGCGCTGTTTTAAAATACACGGTACAGCGTGACGATGCTGCGAGTTCCATGATTTTTGTTCACCCAAATAGTGCTCAGCGCGCTTAAAGAAGTTTTCACTTTAAAAAACTAAAATGTTCCTCTACCCCTCTACCCTTCTAGCGCAACTGGACCCTCGGCACTGACAACTGTTACCACTTCAACGCAGCCGAAGAGACGTGCGCTGCCGCCGCTGGCATTCTGCCGTCTGCAGAGCTGGCTGAGCAAACCATCGAGTATGCGAGGCACCTCGAGATGATTGTCTAATCTAATATTGTAGTGTAGGATTTATTAATAAAGATTTTACTAAAGTCCAGAGTTATTTTTCTAAAGACATCAGTAGGCCAAGTCTGAGTATTCGATGCGTAATTCTAGTAATAAAGTATTTCTAGGACTAGGAAGAAATACGAGACAAAATAAATCGCAAAGGACTAATTAAGTATTTATTCCCTTATTCAAATAATGGTTCAAGATTGTCGAGCTTCAGGAGGTTGGAGAAATATTTAATAGCATTCCTGAGATGCCAGTCTTTGCTTTCCAAGCACCTGAAAGAAAATGATATCATTAGTATATGAAGTAATTAAAAAAAAAAAAAAAAAAACTACTTTACTATGACCAAGAATGATTTAATGGATCCTTGCCTACATGTGCCAACTTGAACTAAAAAGTAGAAAAATGACGGAAAACTCGAAATTGAACGTTCTCATCAAAACTTTCTGAAGGAAACCAAACTTCATCTGTGTATAGATATATATATATATTTTATTTTTAACAGCGCTGAATCTATTTCCTTAAAATTTATATAGGACCACCTCAGAAGTATGATCTACCAAACAAAAAAATTACAGAAATCAATTCATAATTGGCACTTACATCCCCTCTTGGTCGTCCATTCGTTTACATTTTAAGCACATCTTTCGCAGTTGTGTGCCGCTCAATATTACATTGAAGTGTGCGTTTGTAGAACTAGTAAGAATATGTCAGTGTGAGCAATACTTGTTTATCTCGCCCCCTACAGTTTTTAGCAGACTTTTTTCCTAGTTCGAGTTTAAGGTAGATCCAAACTACCTATATTATATTATCAAAGACTCGGCAGGTGTTTGTTTGTTTACCTTTCGCTGGGTTTTCGCGCTAAATTGGTGATCGTCATAAATATTTTCAGCAAGCTTTCTCTTAGCTCTGGGTCAGGCGCCGCTTCCAGCTTGAGGTTCAGGTTTTTGCTACTGACCTGCAAAGCGCAAAATTGCAAATTAGTAGTACATTTTCACATTTACGGGAAGTTCATTCATTCATTCCACAGATTCATTCCCTTATTTAGCTACGTTTAGAAATGGATTATTTTCTTAAACTAGAATAGGACCAATCCTCAAGATTAGCATAGTCAATAAATAAAAAGGATTAAAAAAAATCGGTTCACTATCGGCTAAGATATCGCGTAACATATTTATTATCTTCTATGTAACATACACTAAAGAAATAGGTACAGTCTAAGCACAGACATTTAATACAGATGTCTGTGAGTCTAAGAACCTTTTTTTTTTAAATTGGTTGAAAATTTCGCTCAACCTAAGTCATGAGAATAGGTCATCGTGTTCGGATACACGCAACAAAACAAATGCTTATGATACAAACTACCATAGACAAAAACTGATGTTGGAGATGTTTTGACTTTAGGAAGATTTTAGAGCTGGCAACACTACTTTCATCGATTTGCCGACGCCGCTGTCAAACAATTGTGTTGCGTGTGTAAAAGCGAGTGAATTAAAAATTTATTTACTCATTATAACCTGAGGCAAACGCAGAATTCAACATAATGAAGAAACACCAAACCCGACAAAAGACTTTAAATGATCCAGTTATTGTGTCACGTGTTAAAAACTACCTCGCCGAAAATGTGGACAAGACCTTCGTTGATGTTAGCCAAATGGCGCGTTCTCTGAAAGAACGATATCGTGAGTACAACAACAGAAGCGATACCGCATTCTGCCAGATGGTAGAATCCGCGTACAAGGTGGTGCTACAAAGCTATGGCCTCGACGGAGCCTCATCATCCGAAGGATCGGAAGAGGAATCCGACTTAGAATTGTTAGACGAAAATAACAGTGCAATGAACGAGCGTATTCTCGCAATGTACAAAATGCAAGATAAAAAACGCCCTGCCGCTAACAGGCGTGAAACGAACAAATCTGGTGAACCTATTGATATTCTCAGTAGCGACGAAGATGGAAGTGTTGCAGCGAAACTCCCAAAAATCAACGACCAAATCACTATAACCCCCCACAACCCGCACGTACCTCAGCGCAATGTAAACAGCACATCAGAGAGTATACAAAAAGCTCTACAAACTCAAAACGCGAACGACAAAAAGCGCAGAGTGGAATCTAGTAAGAATGCACCTCCAAAGAAAAAGGCTGAAATTGGAAGTACAAAGACAATCAAAGTTGGTTTTGAAGATATTGGAGGTTTGTCAGACATAATGACACAGATTACTGACCTTGTTTTACATATGAAACACCCTGAAGTTTATGCTCAGTTAGGTATAAAAGCACCAAGAGGGGCATTACTGCACGGGCCACCAGGAACGGGAAAAACTTTGTTGGCGAATGCCATCGCTGGCAAACTTCAGCTGCCTTTAATAGCCGTTACAGGCACAGAGTTAGTTGGGGGAGTTTCAGGTGAATCAGAGGAAAGAATCCGAGAGCTCTTTGAGCGAGCTACTTCAATAGCTCCAAGTGTGCTCTTCATAGATGAAATTGATGCTGTATGCGGTAACAGAATTAATGCACAGAAAGACATGGAGAAGAGAATGGTTGCACAATTATTGGCTAGCTTAGATTCTTTGAGTGAAAACAATTTCTCCGTTTTAGTTCTAGCAGCGACAAATAACCCAGATTCTTTAGACCCTGCTCTGAGAAGGGCAGGTCGCTTAGAACAAGAGATCACATTAGGTATTCCGTCACTGAAAGCCAGAAAGGAAATAATATCAATTTTATGTAAGAACCTTACACTAAATGAAGATGTCGACACAAATCACATTGCTCAAATAACACCTGGTTTTGTTGGAGCAGATCTGCAAGCTTTAGTAAACAAAGCGAGCACTTATGCTGTGAAGAGAATATTTACAGAAATCAGAGATTCTCGAAGAAAAGCTGAAGTACCTGCAGTTGAAACAAATAAGAGTGAAGTTCAAGTTATTCCAAATGGGGAGGGAGATGACGAAAATGGAGAGACCGTGCCAGAGGAAATTTCTGGAGAAGCCCCTGAAAAACCAGAAGCCGACAGCTCAGTGCCTGATGCAGAAAAACCAGCCGAACCTGCAGAAAAACCTACTTCAAGTGAGGAAATCAATCTCCCAGAAAAAGAAATCATCGAAGCTGCTATCCAAGCTTCAAGTACTGTTGATGATGCAATGGATTTCCTTGGAACGGTGCCTTACTCTGCAAACGAGTTGTCTGGCTTATCAATCAGGCAGGAAGACTTTGTAAAAGCTCTGAAAACTACCAAACCATGCGCAGTAAGAGAGGGTATTGTAACAGTGCCTGATGTCACATGGGACGATGTTGGATCACTCAACCAAGTTAGAAAGGACTTGCAACTAGCTGTTTTGGCTCCAGTGAAATACCCAGATCTCCTCAATAAGCTCGGGCTTTCTGCTCCTAGCGGAGTCTTACTTTGCGGGCCACCTGGTTGTGGTAAAACTTTACTAGCAAAAGCTGTTGCAAATGAGGCTGGAGTGAACTTCATTTCTGTAAAAGGACCAGAATTACTTAACATGTATGTTGGAGAGAGTGAAAGAGCAGTGCGGACATGTTTCCGACGCGCAAGGAACTCCGCTCCGTGTGTTATTTTCTTTGATGAGTTCGATGCTTTATGTCCACGGCGTACTTCGCAAGATCACAATGGCGCTGCCCGTGTCGTCAACCAGTTATTGACTGAAATGGACGGCATAGAGAGCCGGGAAGGAGTTTTTGTGCTTGCCGCTTCAAATAGACCAGATATTATTGATCCAGCTGTGCTGCGTCCCGGTCGTTTAGACCGTGTTATGTATGTAGGAATGCCAGCAACTGCGGATAGATTCGATATCTTGCAGAAGCTTACGAAAGGTGGCACACAGCCACAATTGGGTCCCGATGTTGATCTTAATGCTATTGCTGGACTGACTGAGGGCTATACTGGAGCAGATCTTGCAGGATTGGTTCGGGCAGCAGCTACTCACACCCTTACAACTCACATCACAAACGGAACTTTAGAAGGCGACATTTCCGTCACTTTCGATGATTTCAGAATGGCACTTAAAAAATCCAAGCCATCAGTTTCGATAAAGGAGCAACTGCACTATGAAAAGCTCAGGTTGAAGTATGTTGCCGGAGAAGACAAAGATACTATGGAAATGGAGACTGAGCCAGTTAATGAGGAATCTATGGACACCGTGTGAGAATCGTTTAGACGCTGTGTACTGCAGAGCTAAGTAGTTTATTCCATCTCTGGAATCAAACCGATAGTGCCAAGGCGTTCCTTTATGTTCATTTTAATGTGCGTATAATTCATTACCAACCTAATGTATTTAAAACAGTGTTTTAATGTATTTAGATTTAAGGATCTTATTCTTTGAGTGTATGAGTAAATAGATGCTCTTATAAAGCCTCTGTGCTGCACATTATGAATAAATATTATTTTTACTGAGACTAATGTTTTCTTCACTATTGTTAGAATTCCACTAATATTACAAACACAAATGTAGGTTAGTTAACTTTCTCTGTTCAATCATTTCATGAGTAAATAGCTGAAACAATTTTGATGAAATATGGCAAGGAAGTGATGTGTATTATGAGGATGTATATAGGACACTACATCACATCCGGGAACTATTGGCGTTGTGTATTTTGACTCAATATCTACAAATTTTGCTCATAGTTTCCCGAATCGAACGCTACATGTGATTATTATTGACGTTTGTAACATTTTTGCTACCAAATGCACCTGTAGTGAAATAGCCCACGGAGATGGCAGCTGTCGCGGCAACACCGTACCAACAGCATACGCTAGTTGCTCGTCGGTGATAGACCGATATGACAGACGGGCTAATCATCGCAGAAAGCAAAAGTAGTAGCTAGTAAAAAAGCGGCACTTGAAATTCCGAAAAATTCGTAGGCAAAGCTTTATTGGTTCCATTACATTCATGTAGCATCCTGCCCAAGACTGCACCTCCCGCATGCTCCTCTCCTTTTTACCTGAGAACTACAGTCTAGGCATCTTGAGATAGAATATTTCTTCTAGATAAACATGCTCTATTCTCGACCACCCCGTCGCTTACCATCAGGTGAGTTGGAAGCCAAATGCAGCTATTATAATATATAATTATCAATATAAAAAACAGACTTCATAAAAATGTCAGAACTGGACCAAATTGAAATGGGACCACACAGAAAGCACCAACTTTCAATTAAAAAAAGAATCATCAATATCGGTACACCCAGTCCAAAGTTCTGAGGTAACAAAAAAAAAAAAACTTATTGAGAACCTCCTCCTTTTTGAAAGTCTGTTAAAAACTACTTTACCAAGAAGCTGAAATTTACCAGGTTGTTTACTCATGGGATGCAGGCGAGCACTAAGAAAGGATTTTGCAAAAACGCCGAATTAAGGAGGTGAAATGAAAGTTAAAAGTTTACGGTATTTTTATGTCACCACAGATTTGTATGCCTAATAACTAGATAAAACATGACATAAAGTTACTATAACTAAAATATTCTGTGCTTATATTGTTAAAACACGTATTGTGCATGTGTTTATAAATGTGTGTATGTTTTACTCGTGTTTAGTGCAAAATAAATATATTTTTATCTTAAGCTGATGGAAAAATATAGTCTATCCCATCCACTTTCTCTGAGAGTAAATAGGCCTGTGTCCCAGCAGTGGGATGATAGGCTGGTAATGATGATGATGAATATTCCGTAGTAGGTTTTTAGGGAAAGAAAAGTTGCCCGTGAAATTGGAAAATTCGGGAAAACCTGAAAGTACTTATTTCTATGGGATTTTTGTATGAAGAATAACTCTGTCGGAGAAATTTTGACAGGACAATATCGGGTCAGCTACGCTTTGTCAAATTAATAGCCGTAACAGACGCATCGACCCACGAACCACGAACCGCCGACGGTGACCAACGGGAGAGAAAGAGTGGGAACATTATTTCCCTCTTTTCTCTCGTTGAGGTTGAGGTGGTTGACGTCAGACATGTTGGCCCGTCTGTTACGGGCATGATAATTTTGGCAGCTCGTTATTTTATTTCAAAACTGATTTTTGATTGTGGTTGTTTATTATGCGTGTCACTTCACTACGTCAGCGGTACCCATCAATGAAGTACTACATTGTTTGTAGTACATTTTACCGGAAAAAATACGAAACTTCATGGGCGTGACCTGCCAAAATTATCATCCTAAATTTGACAGACCATATATGAAATAATATGTATTGCTGTTCGTTAATTTCGCTAAAACTAAAAAACGGCATGACCGATTTGTATTTTTAACTGACTTCTAAAAAAAACGGCATGACCGATTTGTATTTTTAACCGACTTCTAAAAAGGAGGAGGTTATCAATTCGACTTTTTTTTTATTACCTCAGAACTTTCGACTGGGTGAACCGATTTTTTTATTTTTTTTTGAAAGCTGCTGCTTCCCGTGTGGTCCCATTTCAATTTGGTTCAGTTCTGACCTTTTTAATGAAGTCGGTTTTTAGGGTTCCGTACCCAAAGGGTAAAACTGAACCCTATTACTAAGGCTCCGCTGTCCGTCTGTCACCAGGCTGTGTCTTATGAACCGTGATAGTTAGACAGTTTTAATTTTCACAGATGATGTATTTCTGTTGCCGCTATAACAACAAATACTAAGAAACAGAATAAAATAAATATTTAAGGGGGCATACAACAAACGTGATATTTTTGCTCGTTTTTGCTCGATATTGATAACGGCAACAGGTAGACACTTGAAATACTAACAGAATATTTAGGTATATCTTCACTTTAAAAATAAATAATTAAATTAACATTTATATATAAGGGGCCCCCCTTAAATATAAATTATATAATTATATTCCCATACAACAAACGTGATTATTTTGCCGTTTTTTTAGATAATGGAACGGAACCCTTCGTGCGCGAGTCCGACTCGTACTTGGCCAGTTATTTTATACTGATAATTATTTTTGTTTTGTTCGCCTCAATACAGCCATAAACACCCTGGTTTAAAACATAATCAAATTGAAAAAAAAAACCCGGAATATTGGAATTGGAACTTTTTTTAAATGAAATATGGATAGGGCAATGTTTTTCGTGTCAGCTAGTCTTGAATAAAAGAAAGTAAGGAAGAATACTCACAACAGTCATTCCAAACGCTTCCCTCTCTTGTTCCTTATCCGGCAAGTCCCAATAAATCATTTCGTTAGTGATCTTGTACTCGCTCGAGTCTAATGTGTGCAAAACAAGAGTACGAGTGAAGTGAAGCAAATGTTCGTCTTCTGCTAGTGTTTCCGCTGTCACTTTCAAAATCCCGCTGATTCGGAGAACTGTGGTTGAGTCCTGGACAGAAAAAAAAACACATCCAGGGTGTGGCGTTCAAAAACCGAACGTCACTTTCGTGAACTGGGGGTGGCAACACTAATACAGAATACACTTAAAAAGGAGACAAGTTTTCTCCTCACATGCGTTTACCGTGTTTTGATATCTAATTAATTGACAATACCGCTTGTGTTGAGGACGAATAAATAATACTAAAACTTTGTTTTAGAATGTCCAGTTAACGTTCCAGTTAAGATAAACACTGTGCTAACTGTGGGGTTAATAATGTGGGTAAGCTTCATGAGTTAATAAACCAGTCAGTTGTCAACCACGGCCTTTCATTGACGTTCCATTGGCGACGAGACGAGTTCACGCGTGATTTTATTGTGTTTTATCGAATAATAAGTGGTTTATAATGCCGATCGGGAAACTAGAAGCGTTTGACTTAAATTCAAAACAATGGCCCGCGTATGTTCGTCGTATAAAACAGTATATTCTCTTGAACGAGATCAAGAAAGAATTGTGCGTGTCGTCGCTTATTACTGTCTGTGACTTACGTTTCACAATCTTTAAAAAAGACTAACCATCAGATAAAGTTTCTATTAATTTATATGTCAGATCAAGATACGAAGAAAAAATTATTAGTTGGTTAGGGAGTATTTTTTTATTCTTTCCTCTTTGAGAATTTTAGCACCACACTCCTTGTGCATTTGAGTGTCGAGTATAAGCTAGGGAGTTTGACTAGAATAATAATCAATGTAAAAAACCTACTCCTTAAAAATTTCAGAACTGGACCAAATTATTTATCCTGATTTCATCGCTGTTCATGATACATGTATGACGTATACTCACTATATGATATATATGACGTCAACATGTTATGTATACTCACAGTATGATATATATGACGTCAACAGTGAACGTCAGAGGGTCGTGTTCCAGTTTGGGTCAGCGATGGATTAACTTGGATATGACTGCCGCACCTTCTATCCTGATTTCATCGCCGTTAATGATACAAGTATGACGTATACTTACAGTATGATATATAATACGTCAACATGTTATTTATACTCACAGTATGATATATAAAATATGACGTCAACATATTATTTATACTCACAGTATGATATATATGACGTCAACATGTTATTTATACTCACAGTATGATATATATGACGTGAATATGTTATGTATACTCACAGTATAATATATATGACGTCAACATGTTATGTATACTCACAGTATGATATATGACGTCAACAGTGAACGTCAACGGGTCGTGTTCCAGTTTGGGCCAGCGCTGGATCAACTTGGCGATGGCTGGTGCGCCTTGGATCGCGTCCATTTCTCCCTCGTCCATGATGCGAGCCCGAGAGAATAATGCGTGGTTGTTTTTAAATATTGGACTGTAACCTGAAACAATGTTTTGTAATCATATGATTAACAGTGAAGTTGGTTTATTCCAGTTACGATTTAAGTTTTTGCTTTTTAGCACATCACCAGTATGGCTTTATTATTATAATGTACTGGCAATAAAATAAAAACAATGTGCCTCGTACTTACGTAGTTTGTACATGTAAGTGACCGTCATAACAGCATCATCCATATACAGCTCTTCGCATAACTGACGCTCGCCCGGGACAGCGTCGAGCAGCGGAAACAACGTCTCCAGCACTTTGGACGCCACTTCCGCTGCGTCTGGGGGGGAGTAGTTCCTCTTGTAGGGGGGGAAGTCGCCCGGCACGGTGAGCTTTATGCCGTCCTATAATAGAAAGTATTCACACTTTATTTCTGATAAAAATAATAAATGGATGCGTTACACCTACAGTTTCCCCTTTAGCACTTACACTGACCGAGGGGGGCCCTCGGTCGTCCATTCGTATACATTTTGATCACATCATTTGCAGTTCTGTGCGCTCAATATTGAAGTGTGCGTTTGTAAAACTAGTAAGAATATGTCAGTGTGTGCAATACGTGTTTACCTCGCCCCTTTCAGGTTTTGGCAGACTTTTTTCGGTACTAGCTCGAGTTTAAAGGCAGATCCAAACTATTATATATTATCAAAAGTCGATACGTCATCATTTCTAATCCAAGTTTTGCCCCTGCGCGGAACAGTGACAAATATATGCGATCTACGCCTGCAGGAAGAGATACGCACGAGTCGACATCATGACTAAAGCGACAAATGATAAAACTCTTGATTACTACAAACCACTTTAAAATTTACATTACATTACGATACAAGTAATGGGACAAACTATTTAAATTATTGCATTGTCATCGGTCCTTGCTAATGTTGTTGTTTCAAATCAATCCGACGTTTTGAACGGGGTTAAAATCACGTTCAAAGATTCCATTACATAGATTTATATTTTTATATTTTATATTTATTTATTCAATTAGGACGGCTTGCGCCAATTACACTAATGATACAATGTTACAAAATATTATGATACTTAAGCAAAATTAAAATTAGGAAAAAATAATAGTAATAAAAAATCAATTGAAATCAATGTCATTAAAATATAACTAATAATAAGTCAATAATAAATCCGTCAATATTAACCTAGATAATTACAATTACTGAATGCTTGAAGTACGGCAGCACGTTGCCTCACAGTACTTCAAACATTCGGTCAAAATCTCCTTCCAATCGTCAGCAAATATGTCACACTCTTTTTTGCTATCGAGAATAGAGTTAAGGCCAGCAAGGGACCGCAATATCGGGGACTGGGCGTGAGATACCGTCCTCCACCTCGGAATAGCAAATAGTTTGTGGTGCCTGCACCGAAGATAGTGATCTGGTACAAAAAATCTACATAGTAGGGAGTGTAAGTCAGGGGCATCGACATTCCCGCGAATTATTTTGCACATCATTACTAACTGGTCGTAAGATCTTCTGACTTCTAGAGAATTATATCCTAGAGTCCCAAGCAAGAAATTCGTTGGATACATGTATGGATAGAACCCATACATGCGCTTATAAAGATATCTGAGGAAGGCCTTCTGAACCCTCTCCAACAAAAGGGTGTAACTGTTTTCGTGTGGATGCCATACACAGGCACTGGCCTCCAGCTTACTCCGGACTAGCGCGCTGAAGATGAGTTTGACGACATCCATACTACGAAACTCTCGGGAATTCCTGAGAACAAATCCAAGCCGCTGATAACTCTCTTTGGCGACTGTTGCGATGTGGTCGTTAAATGTGAGTTTTCGATCGAAAGTGACACCCAAATCTTTTACGGTCGTGGAGCGCGATATGACGCATTTGTCCAATTTGTACTGAAATTCAATGGGGCGTCTCATTAGACCGAAAGTCATAACACAGCACTTCGACACGTTAAATTCCATTTTATTGGTGACGCTCCACTGATGAATAGCGTCAATGTCTTGCTGCAGTTTCAGACAGTCGTCCATTGTATTTATATTTATAAACAATTTTAGATCATCAGCGTACATAAGACATTTGGCAAATTTGACAACTGCAGGGAGGTCATTTATCATAAGGTTAAATAGTAGAGGCCCCATGATCGATCCTTGACTTACTCCGGAACGCGTGTGATAGGGTTGAGACTCGTACAACCCGTGACGTACAAACTGCTGGCGATCGCGAAGATAGTCAGCGATAAAACGAAGAAGGCCTGGAGTGAATCCTAGGGCACTGAGCTTTTCCAGCAGTATGTCGTTGTTGACCCTATCAAACGCCTTCCGGAAGTCGAAGTACAATACGTCTACCTGTCCTCCACAGTCTAATTCAGATGAAATGAAATCTACGAGTGTCAAAAGATTCGTATTGACTGACCTCTTTTTCCGAAACCCATGCTGTTCATTACACATGAATGGCTCTATTTGCTTGTACAGTTTTTTATGAATGATTCGCTCAAATACTTTTGCGACAGTGGGCAGTATAGCAATTGGGCGGTATTCCTCAACAGATAATCTATCTGAATTTTTAGGGATAGGAGTCACCCTAGAAAGCTTCCATTCTGGTGGATATATCCCACTGTTCAAAGCAAGATTAAATATATGACATAGTGGTAATGTCAGAAACTTACTACATTGCTTAAGGAGCCATGGGGGAATGCTGTCAGGACCGATGGAACTGCCCAATTTGAGATTCTGAATTCCCGCAGCTACGTCACATGGGGATATCTCAAATATGTTGACATAATTACCTGTGACAGACAGGTCCCCATTGGGAACACTCTCCGCATCAAGTTTCGGTAGTTCTGACAGAAACACACTGGAGAAGAAATCAGCAAAAGCTTCAGAAGCTTGCACACCCGATAACGTGCTGCCTCTGTGTGAAATAGTAGACTCGAATCCACCCTTAGACCGCATACTCGATACATGGCTCCAGAACTCCCGAGGATTTGTTTTTATATTTTGTTCTATGGCAGCTACGTACATGTTGTAAGCATTTGAGACTCGCACCTTTAACTCAGCCCTTAAGTACGAGAACAGTTCATAAGCCCCCTCAGAACCCCCACGCTTCCAACTGCGATGTAACTTGCGTTTCAGTTTCACGTCATCAATAGATACATAACAAGCTAAAAAAAGCATGTTAAAATAGGCAAATCTTTTCTTTTTTTCTTTTTCTTTTAGAGCTAAATATAATTGCTTAAGGGTCTATGCAACACACGTTGCATAGGTCTATTTGCATATCATGTTCTCACTGTTGGCAACAATAGGCTTTCTCTCAGAGAGAGGATGGGCCTTCATGATGGGGATCCACCGTGCACACAGGCCATGTTAGGAAATGTCATGTCTTTTACATATTCTTGGACATACCGGTTTCCTCACGATGTTATCCTACACCGTTTTTAAGCGATGGCATCGAAACTGCTGCGTATTCTTAACCGACTTCCATAAAAGAGGAGGTTATCAATTTTTTTTTTAAGTTTGTTACCTCAGAACTTTCGTCTGAAAGAACCGTTTTTGATGTTTTTTTTTTTATTTGAAAGCTGGTGCTTGCCGTGTGGTACCATTTCAATTTGGTCCAGTTGTTACATTTTTATGAAGTGGGATTTTTATATCGATAATTATTAACTATAACTTACAATTTCCTTTAATCCGGAGAACATCATCTTCAAAACCTTCGTGTATATCTCTGGTTCAGTATAATCTGTACAGAGCGGGTTCCCCTCCAACATTAGGCAGTTCAGAGGCAGCTCTCTAAGGCTCAGCAAAGTCGTTATTCGTTCTATGCGGTTGTACGAGAGGTCTAGGTGTTTCAGTCTAGGAGTGTGGTTTTGTAGATCGCAGCCCGAAAGTGTTCTGGAAAATAAAATATTTTTTTTCCTTTTTTGGATTTATTATTAAACTAGTGATGTTGCCCGCGACTGAGTTTTATATATAAACTTTAAACTCTTTTTTCTCCCTTAATCCGACCCTAGTGCAAAATAACATAGCCTATACTTCAATCTGATCATAGCTAAGCATATTCGTGAACCCGCATTTAAATCCGTCTAGTGGTTTAGGAGATGTGTGTGGACAAACAAACAGACAAAAATTCTAAAAACTGTCTTGCGTGTTCAGCTCTGTATGTTTTTTTTTTTGATAATTCGCTAATACAGTTTTTTTTTCTGCGTTTTTAATATATATTATGCATAGATATAGATCAGTCTATGTTAGTCTCAGCCCGATCTTCGGTATTTCGGTTTCACACACAAATAGCTTCTTTACATATTTATAGTTCAAGTTTTAAGAGCCGTATTATAAAATGCATCGTCCATTTTTGGGCATTTAGATTTTCGGGCATAAAAAGAAAAAATAAAGAACATTAAAATTGTTTCATATTATGTCAGTAATTTAACGAAACCCACTCTAAAACTTTCCCCTCAATTTAATTCTCTCATTTGTTTTTTTTAACGCGAATAAGTCCGCGTTTGAGTACCAACTCGCTTGGACTCAATTGGAGGTAATAAAGTGATAAGACGAGTTTTTTCTAACTTTGAAGCGGTTATTTCCAATGAACAATACAGATCTATTCAATACAGAAATTAAATCTTTTTTTTTTATCTAAATGATGTATATGTGGATGTGTGTGTAGGGACCAACTTACGCGATTTTGTTATGCGATAGCACCAGTTTGGTGAGCATCTGCCACGGCACCGAGCTTTGTAGCTGCATCAGCTCGAACTGATTCGTCACGCGGCTCAGCGGGAAATACAGGAAATGGCTCAGATCTGGAATAAGCCTTTCTTTTTAACCGACTTCCAAAAAGGAGGAGGCTCTCAATTCGACTGTTTTTTAAATATATTTTTTTTGTTACTTACCTCATCGCCTTCGACTGGGTGTACCAATTTTGATGATTATTTTTTTATTTGCAAGTAGTTGGTGCTTCCCTTGTGGTCCCATTTTAATTTGGTCCAGTTCTGTCATTTTTATGAAGTCTGTTTTTTTTAATTGATAAGTACTAAAAATGTTATGACCTATGCTATAGCTGCTAGGTGTACTGAGGGCAGAAATATAAATTGTACAATCTTATCTTAAAAATATTTACCAGGAGCCAAAGTGAACTGCTTCAAATTAAGCTCATTTTTTCCCTCCATGGACATGGACAGTCTCTTTCTCAATATAAGCCTCGGGATGAAGTCTATTTGGTTCACGCTCAGATTGACCTGCAGTATGGATATTTTCAGTTCCACATCATCCTTACGATACAAGAAGCCTATTTTGTGGATAGCAAGCAAAGCAGGCCGGCTTCGTATTATTAGGAACTTGCATTCATGTTTGTTGAACTGAAAAGTAATAATTTTATAACAGTAAATTTTAAAACAATCCGGGTATTGTTTACACACACATCGTGAAGGAAAACAACAAAGGGGTCTCACATGGAGTCGGGGCGGTGTAGCTTATGCAGCAGGCATCGATATACAATATCTATAGAGTCACAAACGTGCCTAAAAACTACAGAACTAAAACTCGGCGCACGGTACGCATCGACTTTTTGGTTAGTTGTAAGGCGACCGCGATCCGACAACAACGCCACGCGATGCCAGTGCTAAGATGACATAGCGGAAAAGCGACGCTGAACACTATGCAAGCGATATAACGTCAAAATTAGAGTATAAGAGGCATTGCGAATAATATAATTATTAAAGTTATATGATTATTTACGGGATATTTACCGTAAATATCCCGTAAATAATCATATAACTTTAGTGAACAACCGTGATAGTTTAAAACAGTGTTTAATATAATTATTGTTTAGGTATGTTCAAGTACGCTCGGATGATTATTGACTGTTTTCACTTAGATATTATGACTCTATAGGAATTGTATCTCGATGGCGGTAGGCAAATATTAGGTAAAATAAATAATTACCTAAATTATTATAAACTTATATTAACAGGTAAGTATATTAAAGTACAATTTACCTCAATAAAGCACGGAATAAATGACTTCCCTTTCAAAGCTTCTAACATGGCATCGAGCACGTCTTCTTTATTCCAAGACTCAGGATACCCACACACCTGAAAACATAAATGTACTTGACATCAGAAATAAAAACAAGTTTTTTACGGTTCCGTACCCAAAGGGTGTAAACGGGGCCCTATTACTAAGCCTGATACTAACGCTGTCTGTCTGTCTGTCCTACCTTTTAACGGCTGTATATTTTGAACCGTAATATATAGCCAGTTAAAGTTTTCATATGTGAAAAAAAAAACTGGGCAAAGGCGAATAAAAAAAAAAATTACTGGGACATTTTTGCACCAACCCAACTCAAGCAAAAAATTGTAATATGGCTGCCAGAGACTGATATAGGTACATTTATATATTTTTAAATACATACTTAAATAGATATTAACACCCAGACATAGAACAAACATAAATGTTCATCACATGAATGTTTGTCCTAGGTGGGAATCGAACACGTTAGGTTCACTACCAACTGGGCCACCGGGGCAGTCAATTAGATCATGCAAATACGATGCTCGCTCAAAAATTACTCGTTGGCGAGACAGTAGTTTTAAGCATTGATTAACCTAACTAATGTTACTATGTTAAGCCGTAGAAGAGATTAAGCCTTAATTTACATTTGTTTTTGGCAAGTGTGCGCAAGAGCTTCATGACCTTATTCCACCCTCCCCCTTTTACTACGGGACAAGTAGAAGGACTGCACTCTATCCCCCTCTATACCCCTTCCTCGTGGAAATTACGTACACAACGATTTGGGTCGTCTTTTATTATACGTACTGCCTAAGAATGGAACTCCCTGCCGTCCTCCTTGTTTCCTGAGAACTTCAATCTGAGCAACTTCAAGGCAGTGAATAGATTTGTTTTAGATCAACGTGCTCCATCCTCAGTCACACTGTCGCTTACCATCAGGCGAGTTGGTGGCCAAACGTAGATCTATCTATACATATAATAAAAACGTAGAGATAAAAAAATGTAATACCGATATATAAAAAAAAACGCACAGGGCGTCTTAAAATAAGCAGCTGAACACGTGCAGACAGTTTTTAGAATTTTTTTGTTTGTTTGTCCACGAACATCTCCTAAACCACTGGACGGATGCGGTTTCCACGAATATGCTTAGCTACGACCAGATTGAAGTACCTATAGGCTATGTTATTTTGCGCAAGGGCCAGATTAAGAGAGGAAAAAAGGTCGAAGGTTTATATGAAAATCTACGCATACGAAGTCGCGGGCCAGTTCTAAATAAAATAAATCTTACCAATATTCCAAAGAACATTTTGTCTTTCTCGTAGTGTTCATCCATTTGTTCTAGCTCCAATTGCATGACATTCTAAAAAGAAAATAAAAATACATAATATTTAGGGTTACACAAAACGAAGCTGAAAGGAGGTAATATTACTCATCATTATTAGTAGTGGCTTACATTATCTCTTTCGTCTACGTAACATAGAGATAGAAAGCGAAAAAACTATTAAAAAATAAAGTAAAAAAACCCGAGCAGAATTCATCCTAAATTACTTATTATACTTGAAGCGACGTAGAAACGGAATTACACTAGAGATTCGTCAGAAAAACAATTCAGAAAGAGAGATCATACCTTAGAATCCCTAGCGGTGACGGTGCGCCGCACTGACGGCGATTTCTTCCAAGGCCAGAAGGCAATGAACTTCATCACCGTATCATCCACGCTGGTCTGAATATCCGGCCTTTCAATCACCGGTATGTATTTATCCATCTCAGAATTCTCGGACTCGTCTACCACTTCCCTGGTGAGATAATAATATACATATACTGATATTATGTACTCGAATGTCTTTGTGGGTTGAACCCTCAGACAATGTCACACTTGATGGACTGTGCAGTGCCCTACAACCTGCACAAAAGACGACCTGAATGAAGCCACGGCGAGTGCCATCCATCATCGTCAGCCAGAAGACGTTCACAGCTGAACATAGGCCTCCCCCTTTAAACTCCACACTGAACGACATCCTGCCATCTGCATCCGCTGGATGCCCGCGACTCTCACAATGTCGTCCGTCCATCAAGTGGGAGGCCTACCTACGCTGCGGCTTCCGGTTTGCGCTCTCTACTCAAGAACCTCTCTTCCCCATCGGTTATCAGTTCTTCGAGCGATGTAGCCTGCCCATTGCCACTTCAACTTGCAGATTTTAATAGCTATTTCGGTGACTCTGGTTCTTTGGCAAATATCTACGTCCAGAGTGCCATTGGGGTGGCCAAAAAGAAAAAGAAAACAAAACATTGACTCGAAAGAAGGAGACTAATATTATAAAGCAAGTAGACCTTGTGTGTGCATTTGACATAATTTCTAGAACTGGATCGATTAGAACTCTTTCACTGATATAAAACTCCGCCTAAATTAGCTGGCTATCCCTTAGCGATACAGGATCACGCGTTTCCACAGCGCGGGTTAAGCCGCGGGCAAAAGCTGTTGCAGTTAAATCATTATTATCAGCCTATCATAATCCCACAGCTGGGACACAGGCGTTCTCTCAGAAAGAGGATGGGCCCTGATTCACCATGTTAAAGAATGTCATATCTTTGAACTTTCGAATTCTCGGAAATACCAGTTTCCTCACGATGGCATCGGTATCGGCACAAAATTGATTTAAATACCAAATAAGTCATTGATGCTGGGCCGATGATCGAACCGGGTGCCGTCAGATGCATCATTCTATCTATCTATATCATCTATGAAAATTTCAACTGTCTAACTATCACTATTCATGAGTTACAGCTTGGTGACAAACGGACAGACAGACAGACGGACGGACAGCGGAGTCTTAGTAATAGGGTCCCGTTTTACCCTTTGGGTGCGTAACCCTAAAAACATATCTATCTATATCTAGGTTCACACAATACAAAGCGCTTCGGATGTATACGAATGTGTTTAGTATCGCAATTCCTACCTGACTGCTTGTTCCTTACCGACCAGCAAATTGATGGTCAGCTTGGGTTTCTTAGGCTGAGTCACTGGTCCGAGCCGCTGGAACGCGCTCAGACGCTTCGAGCCTGATTGGTGTGATTCTGCAGACTCGCCAGGTATATCTGGAATGGTATAAACATCTTTTTTAGAGATGTAAAGTATAGCAAAGATTAAAGCCAATTTTGCTTCTTACTCGATGACGCTATGCCATTTTTTATATTTAGGGCCTTACTTAAAAACGTTACTCAAGTTGGTCTATGTTTTAAAATGCTCTGTGAACTTCTCGCTGACGGCAATCGTCACACGCGAAAACAAGACGGAGCATATTTAAGCGTATGTCAACTTGAGTAACGTTTTTAAGTAAGGCCCTTTATGTATGCAAGTAAACGCTTCCGAAAACGAAGACTGGTGATGGTGTTATAATTTTTTTAGACTGTTTTATGTTCCTCTGTTTTTCTTATGTAATTAAATTCACCGATTGCTCCGCCATCTGTTGACCGATTTCAAAAAATATTGTTTTGTTCGTTATGGTATACTTCTAAGTTGTCACACAGTTAGGATCTGATGATGAGATCCCAGGGAAGTCGAGAGCAACCCTCAAACTTTATGGGCACTTATTAAGTTTTTCATATATGATCTACTTGTGTAGGCACATCTAGCAGAAGGTCATTTTGTTGATTCACTGAGTACTCTTGTCGTGTTTACATGCATGTGAATCCCATGCACGCGAATTATCAACCACCTGCTAAATTCTTATTTATCTCTGGCGGCGAAAATAACCAATATTGTTCGAGCTATGACGCTTGTTTGTTAATGATTCATTAATTTCATAACTTGATTTCCGGTTGTGTAAGTTTGCTTAGTGGAGTCTTTGGTGTTTCACAGTCAATAACCCTAGACTGATCTTAAAGTTGGTTTAGTTATTTCTACACTAGTTATCATCATCATAAGCCAGAAGACGTCCACTGCTGAACATACCTTACTTCTATTGGTAGTATCAATTTGAAACTTTGCAAGTATATTTAATTCAGATAACAATACAATGATTTGGTACCATAAAACTGCTGGTGGAGGTGGATAGTGTAACTCTTCAATCATCATCAGCCAGAAGACGTCCACAGCTGAACATAGGCCTTCTTTAACCTCTACACTGAACGACACTCTGCCATCTGCATCCACTGGATGCCCGCGACTCTCACAATGTCGTCGGTTCATCTAGTGGGAGGCCTGAATATTATAAGTTTCTGGAATTTCTTTAATCTAGCATTTACAAGCGACATAATATAATGACAATAGATAATTTTATTTATATTATACGGGAATTACTCACGTAAGATTAGGCTGGTTACTCCGACTATAGTTTCAACCGCATTCGGCGGTCTCTATCAAGGTGAATGCGCGCGCGAGGCTGCGTCTCGCTTTTACCTTGATAAAGACCGCCGAATGCGGTTGAAACTGAAGTCGGAGCAACCGACCTAATTTTACGTGAGTAATTCCCGTGTAATATAAATAAAATGTGTGAAAACCACGTCAGTTTCCATAATACAATACAGTAGATTATTTTTAATAACAACATAACAAAACCCACAGAAAATAGTCAATGAAACGTTGCTAAGTCATTGCTTGTCATACGTTTGCTAATCAAATAGACACAAATCAAGAAAACCCCAGATGTAATTCGTTCGGACAAAATTATTAAAAGCCTTACCCCATCGTGATAAGGTTTACTGAATCTAGAATCCTTCGTCTAAACTGTTTGTACCCTTTGGTGAGGATCAGGTATATAAAATTATGCCGTTTTGCTTCAACAGTCATTAAAGTGCGAGTCTTAGAACAATAATCTGTGTTAGTTATAAGCAATTTAAAAAAGATAATTAAAAATATCAAAATGAAGTCATATATATACGTCTTTATGCTTTTAGCGCTTTTTGCTTTGGTACAGGTAAGTCACCTATTTTTAAATAATAGTTATTGTTTTAAGGGTTCCGTACCCAAAGAGTGTAAACGGGACCCTATTACTAAGCCTACGCTGTCTGTTTGTCCGTCCGTCTTACCTTTTAACGGCAGTATCTTTAGAACTATAATATAGAGAGCGAATGCATCCACTCTCAATCCCTACTAAAATATTTAAACGCATCATCATCAGCCAGGCGACGTCCACGCTGAACATAGGCCTCCCCTTTTGACCTCTACACTGAACGATATCCTGCCATCTGCATCCACTGGATGCCCGCGACTCTCACGATGTCGCCGGTCCATCTAGTGGGAGGCCTACGCTGCGTCAAATAAACGCATAATTACGTATCAGAAATATATGAGCCAAATATTTTTTTGTACGTGTGATATATTTAATTACATATATCTTACGCTAAACCTTGTATATTCCATTTTTTATATATTAAAATCAACTGCCGTGCGTTAGTCTCGCAAAAACTCAAAAATGGTTTGACAAAAATTAATACTTTTTAGTTTTGTTCGCCTCTATACCAGTTTAGTAAAGCAAAAATGGCCCGGAAAATTCGGGAAAACTGAAAGTACTTTTTTCTATGGGATTTTCGTATGAACAGGACAACGTTTTTCAGGTCAGCTAAATAAATAAACACCAGCCAACTAGCCAGCCTATTAAGGCCCTTTTCCACTTTTAGCAATTTTGGTCATTCGCTTTTTAGTTTTTCAACTTCTATGGTTAGCATAAAATTTCTACCAAGTACTTAAATAGTCCATACCTAAATTGCTATGCCCAAATTGGGTCATTGTGTTAATATAAGTGTCGACTATATACTTAGCATAATGTGCAATAAATGAATTGACTTTGAGATAGAGATGTTAAGCCTTATCAATTATATAAGGTCAACTGTAGTAACAAGAGTTATTTAAAAGTGGGAAAATATTGCCTTAATTATTATATTTATCTTTTTCAGCACATTGACAGTCATTGGATAGGAGGTTTGGGACGGCCAGTGGTAGTCGGAGGTTTCGGAGGATTTGGCGGTTACGGAGGATACGGCTACGGTTACGGAAAGGGGTTCTACAGGCCTTACCCCCATCTACCACCACCAGCGTTTTATGGATAAAGAACTTTCGGAGTGATTATAGTTTATTAACGAATGCTGTCAATATTGTTGTCATGTACGGTGCCACAGTGCTGCTACTTTTGATGATGAGAAATGACTGATGGAGTCTTAAATTAAAAACTTATTATTACTTGCTCTACTGTTTGTTGCTATTCCTAATACTAGGGTCTTACGGCAACTTTTATTTAACTTTCGCGTGATTTTCCTTACTGCGCTGTTTCAATCCCGCGTTAAGGAGGTAGCCTTAAGGCCCCTGTTCCCTTGACGAAAATCTAGTGTGTAATTTCCGCTTTAACGGCCTATTAAGAATTAGGGAACAATTATTATGTTTTACTCTACAGAAATTTGTCATTGATGCTAATTTACAGAACTAAAAATTATTTTTTAAAGCCTAATTCAATGATCTATATTTGGGTCATTGACATTTTAAATCTGGCTTTATTTTTAATTATGATCGATTCAAAACATGCTTATGTTGATAAGCATGTTTTGAATCGATCATAACTTGAGCGTGGGCCTAGCAGAGCATGTAGGCCTCCCACTGGATGGACCGACAACATTGTGAGTGTCGCGGGCATCCAGTGGATGCAATGGCAGGATGTCGTTCAATGTGGAGGTTAAAGGGGGAGACCTATATTCAGCAGTGGGCATCTTCTGGCTGATGATGATTGAAGAATTACACTATCCACCTCCACCAGCAGTTTAATGATACCAAATCATTGTATTATTATCCGGATTAAATATACGTACTTGCAATGTATTAAATTAATACTACCAATAGAAGTAGGGTAAAATTGGCTACCAAGTTTTTTTTACAAAGTTACTAGTGAAGCTAATAAGAGCGTAAAGACGAAGGAATAGAGCTTACCATCATTCGACTCCGGTATTTCCATATCGGCGTAGGCATCTGACGGTGAATACGGCACATTTGGCTCTTCCATATTATTGTCGGTTTGTTCGAACAAGTTGGTCAGACATCTGGTCGTCGTTTGCCTACCTTGTCCAAAAGCTTGGCCACCTGGCCCAAAGCTTTGATCCATTTGTCCATACGCGTTAACCCCTAGTTCAAATGGTTTTTCGTCCTGTCCAATTTGGCCTGGATCCGACGTATATTGGCCGGTTTTGGATTGATCAAAGCAATTGCCAGCATTGATCGAAGCAATTGCCAGCAGTCCATAACGGCGCTGGCTCTTTCTTCGAAGGGATTTTGACTTCCCATACTGGACCAGAAGCGGGTGGATTTGTGGCTAAAATAATAAAGTGAATCCACTGTAGAAGCAAATTTAAAATCGAGATTTAATACAGGTTTAAACTTAACGGTCATACTAAGCCGAAAGAAGATCATTGTACTCATCTTTTTTTTTTGCAATGTTAGAAAATCAGCTGTTCTCTAAAGCCACTTGGTTTCTTTTGTAAGCCACGTCGTTCGCGGGGGGTGGGGGTGGGGAGGAAGAGTATCGTATCGCAGTTGTGATTGGAGAAAATTATTATTATCAACCCTATGCCTTAGCATTATGGGCTCCTTCAGCGATGGCTTTGATACTGCACTTTATGCCTCAGTGGTAGCATGTCTGCCTCATTGAGCAGGAGGTGCCGGCTCCGATTCCCGCCCAGGCAGATGAATGTTAAATTTAAATATATGCTCGGGTGCTCTGGATGTTAGTTTTTCGTGCAAGTATTTGTTTGTCTTCCATGACGTCCTCTACTTAGAGAATCCTAGTATTCCTAGTGCCCTACTATGAGTCTGAAGCGTTATTTTTTACCCGACTTCCAAAAAGGAGGAGGTTACTTCAGTACTTTTGACTGGGTGAACCGATTGTGATGATTCTTTTTTTATTTGAAAGCTTGTGCTTTCCGTTTGTTCCCATTTCAATAAGATTCAGTTCTAGATACTATGCTTTATTTTTTTACAATGTAACAATTAAAGTCATATCCACACAAAAAATACTATAATGAACATCTGTTGGAACATCTCAGTACTAAATCAGGCATGCGCTTTCTAATTATTACTAACCGATAGTGCCTAATTAATGCACGTGCTATGGGATAGAGGGCGCATATTTGGTCCAGTTCTGTCATTTTTATGAAGTCGGTTTTTTATATAGATAAATATTTATTACCTGTTTGTGTATTCGGGGACTGACCTTGTTGATGCTGTAATGTTTGTATATGCTGTTCGGTCAGAAAACTCTTTGGTATACCTGCAAATATTAACAGTAAATATTACTTAAAATAAACCATGATCCAAGAATACAAGGGGCGTTACGTCCAACTCTAAGCACGGGCCCGAATAGGTGCAGTTTACAAAATCACGCGAACGCGACCTTAACGCGCCGAGATACGGTTTGGGGTCGAGTGATCTTGCAAACGGCACCTATTCAGGCCCGCGTTAAGAGTTGGGCGTAAGGCCCAAGGTCTGATATTCCAGGAGTGACAGAAGCCTACGTCACTGTCCAGTTGCCACTTCATTGCAACAAACACAGAAATTGGGAAATAAATATGTTAACAATCTACGAAATAAAATGAAAAAAAAAAAGCGCTTCTATGTTTTTTTTGTTTGTCCGCTCAATCGAAGCAATTTAAGTTACACAAAATTTTTATATATGTATTAAACAAGACTTATTAAGCGGCGATTTATTTTAAGATATGATGGGACTGTCAAACCGCTGGTAAAAGTCCCAAAAATAAATAAAGAACATAAAAAATATTACGTAGGCTTGTGTCACACGATTACGTAGGCTTGTGTCACCCACGTGACGTTTGCGTTTTGGAATATCGAACCAGGCAGACTATATACTATACCTTGAAATAAACAACGTCTTTATTCAAAAACGTCTCTGACAAGCATGATGAGAGTGATTGACGTTGGAAAGCATTAGAGCATTAGTGGTCGTTTATGGCGACGCGGGGCGACGCGTACGGCAAATTCAAACGTATGGCAATGTATTTTTTGAAGTGAAAACTTTTTTAGGCGCGTTGAGCACTTTTGGGTGGACAAAAATCATGAAACTCGCGTCATCGCCACGCTGTACCGTGTATTTTAACAGTAGTTTTAGATGACGTTCCACGTAGAAAAAAGGCCCATATGGCATTGTAAAGAGGTTTGTTCGAAAATCGAACTGGCCACCATAAGCAGAACTAAAAATAAGGTGCGTCTACCAAAGTATGTGAAACAAATTACGGTGTTTGGTGCTGTGATTTTCAGTGAATTTTATTGCCAAAATAAATCCTTAATTTATGGAGCCCTGGCTTTTTATTGTCTCGCAGAAGATGTGAAAAGTAGAGTATGCTCCTCTGGAATAAAGCCTGTCTTCGTCTTGAGCAGCTTGAACCCCTCGCTTCACTCAGGACTCGTATATAACTCCCTCGCTACGCTCTGGAGCTAAATCTAGGGTCTCTCGTTACGCTAAGGGTTCAATATGCCGCCTTCGACGTAAGACACTGCTTTATTCCCTTAGTGCATAATCTACTATTACAAGTATAATCAAATCGTTCCCTGAAGCCCGGCGCGGAACTGTAAGACCTCTGGATACCATGAGCCACTACTGCGTACAAAAGAAACGTGTGTGTGTTGTCCCTGTTTACTATGTAGCTTTTTAAGAGAGAGAATGATGAATTGATGGCAAAGTACCACATTTTAACTAAAATATCTAAAAGTAATACGTCTTTATCGTTAAATATTGTTATTTACGTGTATTATACATAAGTAAGCAGTAGATGCGATAAGCATTATTTCACGCTCCAAGCTTTAGCTAGCAACTGCAGTTTATGATATATCATGAGGCAAACGCTAAAGTATTTATCCATAAATTATAATATACTACATAATACATTTTATTTATGTTACACGGGAATTACTCACGTAAGATTAGGCCGGTTACTCCGACTATAGTTTCAACCGCATTCACCTTGATAAAGATCGCCGAATGCGGTTGAAACTATAGTCGGAGTAACCGGCCTAATCTTACATAAGTAATTCCCGTGTAACCTAAATAAAATGTGTGAAAACCACGTCAGTTTCCATAATAATACTACATAATAATTTAGTATTTTATATACCTTTTGGATATGCCATGTATGGATATGCCAGGTGACCCGATGCATCTAAAATTATTTTAATTTTTAGTTAAATTTTCAGTCTTTCCGATAAAACACAGGGTTTTTATAATGTATTATACTTACTCTTGTTTGCTTTGTGATATTAATCCTAACTAAAGAGTATTTATTGCCCTACAAAGGATTGAGTAGAAAATATATTTTTTATAATGCTTCTGTATCGAAATTTTTCATAAGTCCTCATAAACAAATTCTATGAAGATTTCGATCTCGAAGGTACAGCGTTAGCCGCAATCACAGAAAAGTAAATAGAACGGAAATAAGAAGGAAACTCTGTCGCCAGGTATTGTGACAGATATGTGATTGAACATTCTTATTTATGTCAACGCGTCGAACTCCGTGTCACAGTTGCTAACACAGTTGCTATGGGTTTATATGGGTGCAAGTCGCTACAACAAATTTCTTACAAAAATGCTTTGTCAGCCCTTAGTGTCAGTTATATTCTAAATGACAGCAGTTCTAATTTAAACAAAAAAAAACTTTTTTGTGTCCGCAATTATGAATTCAAAGCACCAACATTTCTTTATAAAAAAATAATGCTTCAACATTTAACTTTAAAAACGTAAGTGTATATCAGAAATAAAGAATTACTACATTTATTATATTAATTACTAGCTGCGCCACGCGGTTTCACCCGGGTTATATCTCATTGAAGCAATTGCTTTTAATTCTTGATGTTATCAATTATAATAAGTACAGGCTTCAATTCTTGTTCTTTGTAGGGAAAATACTAAAACAAAAAAAAAACTGTTGATCCGATCACTACCAAACTTCACAGAATTACTTTAAATAAAAATTGTTTACAGGCCTTAGGACATTTTGGCCTAGAGCAAGACCAAACCTGGGCCAATCGAGAGACCGTGTAAGAAATGTACGTCTTCATCAGTTGGTCATAAATTCAAATGTAAAACCATTATTTAAAAAAATGTTGCCGCCTTCGATTACCCTACGACACAGACTAGGTAAAGCTACTACGTAGCCCAGACTTGTAGTTACGATTATTTCCAATGGAAACAATTCAGTCAAATACCTGAGGGGTGAGGGGTCACTGAATGCTAATTGGCCCATTCAATGTCACTTCAAATCTTTGACGGATCGCAGGCATGGTACTGACGTGATATTTAATGTCTTCAGTGAGCGTGTCTTTAAATCTGACGTTTTCATCTAGGGCCATACTTAAAAACGTTACTCAAGTTGACATACGTTTAAATATGCTCCGTCTTGTTTTCGCGTGACGATTGCCGTCAGCGAGAAGTTGAGAGAGCATTTTAAACATAGATCAACTTGAGTAACGTTTTTAAGTAAGGCCCCTAATGTAGTGGCTGAACATGTTCGCCCTGCATTAAATGTCTAGTTCTAGAAAGTCTTTCCCCTACGAGATCGAAATCTTTTTCACAAATGACCTAAAAATACATATATAAAAACATTTTCTACTTTACCTTTGGGCAAAGCGTCTTATTGTCCCCAGTGATTGGGCTACAATTACCACAAACAGTATCAGGAGTATGGATTCTTATTATCTATTTTAAAAAACTTACAAAACTTACAATTACATTTATGTTTCATGCTATACTAAACTTATAGCATTGTTAAGCAGCTTTACTTATAAATCAAATACGTATTATATGTTTAAATTTTGAGTTGAAACAGGGAGTTGGAACAGGAATTCTCAATACTAGATGTCGGTTTTGGTTATTCCAATAATGCTTTACATTATTGAACTGGCTGTTGCCCGCGACTTCGTACGCGTGGACTTTTATACACATTTTCATCCCGTTTTGACCAACTTAATTGGTTCTTAGCAAAATCGTTCTCGGTTCTCTATCTCTATCATCTCCGTATACTTCCTCTTAAAGTCGGATAAAAAAAGTACACATACTTGTTAAGGATGGCCAACTCAATGGTGTAGTCTTCCAGGAGGGCTGATCTATGTTCATGAAAGCGGATGCTGGCATACGTCCCTGATGTTTCTTCTGCTGCTTTTTAGGTGCGGGCTTTGAGACGCCTGGTGATACTTTTGGAGCTTCTTGTTTTGGTTCTGGAAAACAATATCAAAGGAAGTCAGCAGGATGCTGAATAGATGCGGTTGGCAAGGGACAGAAGAGAATGGCACCACCAAAGGAAGGCATATGCACATCCATCGATGCATCCATCCACCCATCCAAACTTTCACATATATGATATTAGTGTGATTACAAAACGGCTTACACTCGCGTTATGTTTGTCGGTCGAGATGAGTGACCGGTTTCGGTGCCATTAGAGCTCCTTCATCAGGGAATACGCGCGCTCCCGGAGATGGTCGCCCGCGCACCGACCAGTAAACATAACGGGAGTGTAAACCGTTTTGTAATAGTTTATGATGTCTTTCTTCTAGATGTTGTGAAGTTACGCGACTGCAAACCGTATCTCGGCGCAATAAGGATCACGTTCGCGTGATTTTCCTCACTGCGCTGTATCGAGCCCGCGTTAAGAGGTAGCCATAACGCTCCAGGGTCTTAGCAGTCCATTTTAGGTCTACATGCTCCATCTTCGGCCACAGTGACGCTTTCCATCAGGAGTGTTGGTGGCTAAACGTAGGCCTTTTCTGTGTATTTGAAAAAACTCCCTTATTTCTATCAGCAGTATATATCTTTCTACTTTGTTTACCTTCTTTTTCGCCCACGGCCGGGTATAGAAAAATAATCAGTGAGTAAATAAATATCTGGGACATTTATGCACACACAGTCATCTGACCCCAAACCAAGGATATAATCGTTCTTGTCCCAAACTAAGCAAAGCTTGTAATATGGCTACCAGACTGATATACGTGCATATATAATTATAAATACATACTTGAATAGATATTAACACCCAGACATAAATTTTCATCACATGAATGTTTGTCCTAGATGCCCAAGCACAGAAGGTAGGTTCACTACCAACTGAGCCATCGGGGCAGTCAGTCTAATAACATGGTAAATTTTTTTGATCGTGGAGGATAACTAGCTACCTGGGGCCTTACCCCTAGCTCGAAAAGTTGACCCGCATAGGTGTTATTTGTCTAAACGGTACCATCAACTACGATAAGCGGTAGTTGTTTGATAGCCGCCAAGCTTTGCTATTTTCACGCACACACGCATTGTAAAACGGATTTTCGTTCATTCAAGTTAGACACTTTTAAACGATGCAGCTTAAATGAGTTGGTTAATTTTAGGTACCTATCAGGTACCTACTAAAAGTTGGCTCGCAAAAGTGAAGCTAGGGGTAAGGCCCCTGGTCCGATAGATCAGAATATTTAAGCTATGTTTGATCACTCACCAACTTCCAAAAAGAAGGAAGTTATCAATTCGACTGTTTATTTTTAATTTTTATGTTTGCTATTGCAGAACTTTCGACTGTGTTGAACCGATTTTTAACCGACTTCCAAAAAGGAGGAGGTTATCAATTCGACAGTTTTTTTTTATGTTTGTTACCTCAGAACTTTCGACTGGGTGAACCGATTTTTGATGATTCTTTTTTTTTATTTGAAAGCTGGTGCTTCTCGTGTGGTTCCATTTCAATTTGGTCCAGTTCTGACATTTTTATGATTTCGGTTTTTTATATTGATAATTATAATGTATAAATTCAATAATTACCTTCTTTTTTTGCTATCGCTTTTCCTTTTTGCGCAGTCAAACTCTTAGACTTATTCAGTTTAATCTGTATGGATCCTGCCGTCTTTTCAACTACCTTGAGGTTTGATATGTCCATTTCTAGAACACACAGAGGCAATTCAAATATTATGACATTTTTTTTTTACTATATTATTAAATTTGAATAATATTACGTGGACATATTGTCTATCTACAGTTTTTATTCTTCGAGAAAGAGACAAACGTATCTATATTGCGAGCGCTTTGTCGCGTCTACGCGAGGATATATTTGTCCACGGTCCGTGCTAGGGCTGCTGGATCATCAACCTTAGGTAAGGATGGAGTGGATTTATAAAGGAGGTAGAAGGCGGGATGGGTAGGGGGAATTTTAAATCGTAGACATATTACTTCATCATCATCATTTCAGCCATAGGACGTCCACTGCTAGACATAGGCCTCCTCCATCGATTTCCAAAAGGACCGGTTGGAAGCGGCCTGCATCCAGCATTTTCCTACGGTCTCTTTTATGTCGTCTGTCCATCTTGTGGGTGGACGTCCTACGCTGCGCTACCGGTCCGCGGTCTCCACTCGAGAACCTTTCGGCCCCATCGGCCATCAGCTACATATTACTTAATTACTAATAATTATGTATGTACTATGTAGGTATTTATTAACCGAATTTCAGAACAGGTATTTTCTCTATTTGCCTCGTAGTAGCTGGCCCGCCGACTGGTGGTATTGGATGCAAGTATTTTTTTTTATGAGGCTGATTGTGCTGGTTAGGGTGTCTTATATAAAAAAATAATATTATATCAAGTAATAAATCCATAACGAATGAGAACTAATGGAAGTGAATAATGACCTATTAAATAACTTGACCGTAACTGATAGTCCAATCATCTTAGGCCAAATTAGGTGAATATCTTGGAAAATTAACATACCCAGTATTTTACCATGTAAAAACTTGTATTTTGGCATCCAAAAACTGTTCTCACAATTCACATATATAATTGGATGGTCGCAAGTTTTAAAGTTAGGGGTCACAAAAATTTTTTTTTTTTAATTTTTTGCAAATATCTATGGAAAGAAAGAAATATTTATTTTGTAACAACAACTTAACATAAACAACAAATATAATATTACGGTCCTTAGATTTTAAGTTGTGTCAACAAAAATGGCCCCAACTCAGCATACCTAATGCTGTTTACCAAACAGTGCTGTTTTTTTTTTTTTTTTTTTTTTTTTTATTTAATACCAAAAATTTACAATGTTTCACATCAAAAGTTGTCTTAAAACCTAGTTAAGGTTTGACTAGACAACTGATCTTCCGTTGAAGTCACTCGGTGAAGTCACGAACGGCTCGAAAAAACAGTGGGTTTGGTATGGGTTTTACGCTATTTGTATTTACTATCAATATTTGATGGTGTTGGGATGTGTGGTAGTGGAAGTGTGGTACATAGGAGAGATATCAGAAAGCTATTCAGAATGTAAACAAATAGCTGTCAGAGCAAAATAACGACAGCCCAAATAAAATGTATTTGTTAAGGTATAATGGTAGACTCAGGTGTTACCTTGAAAGTAGGCAAAAACTAGACGATTTACAAGAGATAGATAAAAAACTCTTAAACAAACATTGGGTACCTACTTACAGTTGGCTACTTTAGGAATAACTACAAAAAACTGTCTTTTGTCTAGGTTATAAGACTTTGTAATTTTAAATACCTTGGATAGATGATGTTTGTTTCAGAGGATCAAACCACACAGCACATCTAGCGCTCTCACAACACAAAGTAGAATAAATTCAACACAAACATTAAATGTTTACAAGTCCAAGTCTTTATCGTGTGAGGAAGAGTAATTATATTCTTTAGTGTTATGATAAAGTCACTATTATTGAAATAACTACGAATAAATATACCTCATCCGGGTAATTTTGTTGCAACTAATTAATTATAATTCATATTGCAATTTGTACCATTATATAAACCTGTAACAAAAAAAGTAGGAAAGTATATTTTATTTTTGTTTACATTGAAATTAAAATAGAGCGAAAACAGCGAAGTGAAATAGCTGGGACTGAAGTTGACAGTTGACTGAACATAGAATAATGTTTTTTTATTATTCGCCTATCGGGCAGGCTAAAGCCTTTAAGGCCATACAACCACGTCTTACGTATTTTACTGTTTTAATTATGCCCCGGTAGAGAAGTATTTTATGGAGTTTTGGAAACAACATAAAAATAAACGTTTCAGCTAATTATTTTACTTCAAAAAACAAAACCCCAAAAACCCCGGAAAAAAAATTTTTGTTGACCAAATTTTTTTTTAAACAAAAAAAAACAAATAAAATCCAGTAGTGAATATGAAAAATGAGAGATGAAATGATATACAGAAAAGGTTACAAGTTGGTAAAATTAAAATAAAAAACAGAAGAAATAACTAAAACTAAAATAAAAAAGAGAGAGAAAAAAGTATGAAAAAACATATACTTATAGAAAACGATACATATGAGTAAAATAAATACAAAATTATTTTAGGATAGGTAAGTAGACCAAAAGGAGACAAAAGAAGAAACAAGTAAAGAAAGTAATTTAGATTAAATTAAGAAATCTTCAACGTGCCACTTTCCCTGGCGCCGTTTTTATCTTCTAGCTGCATTTTTTTTTTTGAAGAACATGTAAGGCGACTTGAACCTTGTCGAAGAAATTAGATAGCAAACCCAAATTGGTAGCATAGCAATCTCTTGGCATAAAAAATAATTTCGTTTATCTCATCACAGCGTGTATAAGGTGAGCCAAAATAAAGTAAAAAATGAAGAAGAAAACCCTGTGTTTGTATTTCCTGCACTATTAAGGACTGAATCTTTGAAAAATGAATATTCCAGGAACCGTTGAACCGAAAAAAAACCGGTAAAAAAATTTAAATATCTAAGTAGTATTATTATCTAAGTATGTATTTAAATATATATATGTACGTATATCAGTCTCTGACAGCCATAATATTACAAGCTTTGCTTAGTTTGGGGTCAGACGACCATGTGTGCAAAAATGTCCTAGTTTTTTTTTAAACCGCAGCCGAGAGGTTAAACTCACGAAGGCAAAGCGAGAGAATCTTAAGACCTTAAAAAAATCTACATCAAGTTACTAAGATAATCAAAGAATTAATTGAATTACCAATTAGAATAGTTGAAATCATGATTTAAGTTCATACAGACAAAAGTTTCGGGAACGAACAATCGATATGACATGTTATTAGCATAATGTAGGCATTCTTCCATACAAAACCTATCATTCATATAATTTAAGAATATTAATTATTAGGCACTGTGGTATTTTGGACGAGAAGATGTCACGCAATTTTCCGATCGCTCCAAACGAGTTGCGGGCATCCAGTGGATGCAGATGGCAGGATGTCGTTCAGTGTGGAGGTTAAAGGGGGAGGCCTATGTTCAGCAGTGGACGTCTTCTGGCTGATGATGATTTTATGCACCAGTGCACAAAAAGCAGAATTTTGTGGACTAGGGCATAAAATGCAGTTTTAGTCGACATACAACGGGCAAAAATAAGAATATTACGAGCATGAGAAGTCAAAATATATTATGATATTGTACACTCTACCTACAGTTTACTAGAAATAATAATTAGAGTGACGGCACGATTTCGACAGCGCGAATGATAGTGATTAATGTGTGAGTCATTTGTTGCATGAAAATTGTGGAAGAAAATGCATAAAACTCCATATTATATGGATTGAACGAAATATAATTGTTAGTTCGCTGCTTGAAGGACTCCTTCTAAGCCTATATACTGCTACAGTGGTGCCAGCCAGATTAGGCTAATTATAAGGCTATACTAGCTAAAGCGATAATTCGGGTAAACTGGCACTTCTATACAATACTTACTACACCGTACCTACCTACTACCTTCCTTCCTACGGCCTTCATTCTTTTATGCGCTAACTGTACAGCTTTTAGCTGCGAAACTTATGTAAAGTGTCAATAACAGGCATCCAAGCTCCGTTCTCTTGCCGTACAAGATGCAATATTGCTCGTTAAACCCACTTGACCTGGGTTTTGTACAGGGTGTTTCATTACGTGCAGCGCCCGTTATGAAAGGCGACGCGTAAAATATGCGCGACAAAAATTAATTCTGTGTCGAGGGTGCAATGTATGGCGTAATTTGATAGGAAAGAAGGGAAGTGGCTGTAATGTTCAGTTTGGTGGAGGTGGCCAAGATGCAGATAACATTTCGAAGAATAAGATTTGCTGGCTTGAAGGTATCTCCCGCTAGGTAATGAGTAACAACTATTACCTATCATATAGATCATAGTAGTTAATCGTTATACATATATTACAGCCCCGTTAGCTCAGTTGGTATTAGTGTACCTGCCTTCTGCGCTTGGGGGCGTGGGTTCGATTCCCACCTAGGACAAATATTTGTGTGATGAACATTTGTGTTTTTTCTATGTTTGGGTGTTAATATCTATTTAAGTATGTATTTAAAAATATATATGTATGTATATCAATCTCTGGCAGCCAAGCATGCTTTGCTTAGTTTGGGGTCAGATGTCCACGTGTGCAATAATGTCCCAGATATTTATAATTATTATTATTAATTTATTTATATTTTCTATGTTATTAAATATTATTTTTATTTCAACTACGTACCTACAATAAGTACCTACTTGGTTGTAAAGTTAGTAAAAATGCTTATTTTTAGTTTTAGTAGGTAGTAGCTGCGCCCCGCGGTTTTACCCGCGTGGCGATGAAAAATTGTGATGATGATGAAAAGTAGCCTATGTGTTAATCCAGGACATAAAGCAATGTATATTTCAAATTTCATCCAAATCCATCCAGCCGTCAAGATATAATACTTATAGAGTCACAACTCTTTTTTCACTTTGTTTTTTTTCTTTTACCGAGGCTTCGCGACCTCCGCGACCCCCTTATAGAGGCATGGCGACCCCCCAGGGGGTCGCGACCCACAGTTTGAAAAACACTGCCCTGGCGGACCAAGCGACGTTGAACACTGCAAGAGACAGTAATGTATACATTTAATTTAAGTAAATGAGGCATTGTGAACTATATAATGATGTGTAGGATGTACAACGACGCTCAGACGTTTTTTTGAATGTTTTCACTCGGCTTTTCTGTTCCAGCTACTGCCAGCCGTCTTACCTAGATCGTCACTCCACTCTAGAACACTTCTACCTCAACGGTTATCGGTTCTGCGACAGATATGACCGGCCCACTGCCACTTCAGCTTGCTAATACGCTGAGCTATGTCGGTGAGTTTGGTTCTCTGGCGAATACTTCGTTCCGGATACGATCCCTCAGAGAAACCCCAAGCATAGCTCTCTCCATAGCTCGCTGAGTGACCTTGAACTTGTGGACCGTTCCAACTGTAAGTGTCCACGTTTCAGCACCGTAGGTAAGTCATAATAGGTAGAATGCACTGGTTATAGACTTTCGTCTTAAGACTTTGCGGGATAGGTAATTTCCCACTTTACGTAATTTCCCGAACGCTGACCAGTCCACCTGTATTCTTCTCTTAGCCTCACTCTCAAAATTGTGTTTGCCTAGTCTAGTTCGAGCGTCTGCCCTAGGTAAACATATTTTATGTGTAAATAAACTAAATTTGAATCACCATATATAAGGTCGCTATCTAACCTTATTAGTGTCCAAGTGCCCATCGAAATCTTCGCAGCTTCAATTATGTAATTAATTGTCTCCAGTCAACTACAGACCGCAAGTGTAAGCACAAACTACTAGGCAAGTGCCTAAGCTAAATACTTATTGTGAATCACGTGTTGTAGGTACATATTTGTGAAATTTAATAAAATAAATATAAAAACAAAATAAAAAAATATTTAAACATCAAAAATATAAACTTAACTTTTAATATTTTAACTGTAATTTCATTTCATGAAAATAAAACGAAGCCATACAATTAAAAAAAAGCTGCATTAAACCTGCCTCTACCATATGCTACTATCTTAATCAACTAGATCAACATCATCACCTACATCAACATCATCTATCAGTCAACTACAGACCGCAAGTGTAAAAACTACTAGGCAAGTTTACTGTGAATCACGTGTTGGTAGGTACATAGTTGTGAAAGTTAATAAATATTTTAACTGTAATTTCATTTCATGAAAATAAAACGAAGCCATACAATTTCTAAAAAAAATGCTGCATTGAACCTACCTCTACCAGATGGTACTATCCTAATTTCTAAATAGAAATCTGAACTAAAGATTATCAAGAGCATGTGGACGGATTAAACGCTGTATCGCTCGCACAGGAAACACTTTTAATTGTATTTAATTACTGAGGGTAATGTCTGAAAATGTATTCTACTTATTATTATTTTTTTATGACATTTCAAATATGTAACTTATTTTTTTTATAAATACATACTTACCCACATTACATAGGTAATAGGCATAATACCGATAATAGATATGTACTTTAGTGAGCAATAGAAAGAAATGTTTTGTCATTCATTTAAATTATACTTACCTATATATATTATATTTTTGAGTATTCCCATAAAAATAAGTTTCAGATTTATTAAAGGTCCAGTAAACAAGCACATTAAGGCTTTCTAAAAATTGAGCCCTTTTCAAATAGATACATACATAGTTTATAGACAGTGTTGACCATTTACTTTGTCAATTAAAATTAAATTGTCAGTTGTTTTTTTAACTGTGATGCCCTTGGTGTTGCAGGTATCCATAAGCGACGGTGATTGCTTACCATCAGGCGGCCCGTCTGCTCGTTTGCCTATGGTATAAAATAATAATATTAATATTATAACGAAAATTTCTTCATTTGGTACCTATGTTATAATATATAGCAACATGGTTTTGTCAATTTTTGAAAACAAACATAATTATGCGCACGAGAGGGCTGAAGATGGTAAGAGTTAAGTAATCTAATCGATACCTAATGCCGTTAAAATTCAAAACTTTATCTATTTTTAATCTCTATTATTAATTTTAAGTGTCACTAGTGAGATTTTACAATATCTCTTTATTTCACTAAATTCTCGGGTCTAGCCCGGACATTTGGTGGGCATTGGTGGAGCCGAAGCCAACACCAAGAGGCCCTTTTGAATATAAAATACATGCAACTATGAAATATGTATAATAAGGAATACGAAACTATTGTACAGTATAGGATTAAAAAAGACTGGGCTATTGAGGTGAACAACTTGTGGATGGAATAACAGATCTATAGAATGAGAAACGGCACCTGCCTTATCCTGTCTCATCTCAAAATACAATATCTCTTATTATTATATATACTTAGGTATTATAGGACATTTATCTTCGAGAAAAATAGAAAACATTTTAGAATTTCACTCTTAGTGTAATTTTATATGAGTAGTGATTATTAATAATAATTACAAACGTTGATTGTGCGAGCGAGAGAACACGAAATGCGTCAAAGCGCTCTTTTTATTTGCTGTAGTGTAAGTATGCATATAATATGTCTTCTGTGGTAATTCGTACTCTATGATTTAAATAAAATAAATTTTACTTTAAAATAAAATAAACTTTTTTTATATGTAATACCTAGTTACATACGCATAAAATCTTCCAATTGAACTTTATATAATCCTGATTCTAATTCGGAATTTATTCTGAGTTCTAATACCTACTTTATTACCTAACCTTTTGTTGCTACCCGCGCGTTATCAGACCCCTGTATAGGACTTTTTCCTTATAATAAATGCATTTAATTGGTTAAATAAGGTCACTGCGAATGCCAAGTTAAACATTAGTCCAATAATAAGTTAATTATTTATGATTATGGTTTAATAGTAGCGAGTAGGCGGTCAACACACATGTCATGTTGATAAATAAAATGTTTTGAATTGCATTAAAAAAAATAGTACTTAACTAATAATATTATTATTTTTGTTATGATAGTGTCACATATTGCTATAACTCAGTGTGGAATCGTGCTTCGGAAGGTACGTTAGCGTGTCGGTTCTGGTTGTCGGCGAAGAGATTCAGTGAAATTTTAGCGCAATGCCTTAAAATCTATAAATATTTGCTGTATAATAATTTTAATAGTGATTGTGTGATAGTGCTGCCGTCAACAGTGATACCACCTACCAGAAAACTATGGATTTGATCTAGATAGATAGAAAACTCTTTATTGTTCACACCAAAAATTTCATACGTAGGTACATCATAGGTAACATAAAAAAAACAACTTAAAAACTAGTGAAACAATTGGCGGCCTTATCGAAGCGATCTCTTCCAGGCAACCTTACCATAACCTTTCAACTTTCAACGTATGTATTTTTTTGATCGAAGCGGTAACCCTATTTACATAATGGCGACATACATACCTACGTAGGTACATACAGTAGGTACAACATATAAAAGTAGAAACGGAACCAATGGAACTAACATTATTATCTGTCAAACGTCAGAATAAAATCCAAAAATATTTGTAATGCGCCATCTTATGTTTAACCGACTTCCAAAAAGGAGCAGGTTCTCATTTTTTGAAATGTTTGCTACCTCAGAACTTTCGACTGGGTGAACCGATTTTGATGATTCTTTTTTATTTGAAAGCTGGTGCTTCCCGTGTGGTCCCATTTTAGTTTGGTCCAGCTCTGACCATTTTATGAAGTCGGTTTTTTTATATTGATAATTATCTACTGAATATTGTTCAATGTAGGCGAGGTACCTACCTCATAAGCTGTTTTAGTGTGGTATTTATCTGCGATAGTGGCGCCCTGATCAATATTTTCATCTCTTTTATGTCACACTGTACCACAATTTCATACCTACATAAATATATTTACAAATTACACCCAAATTAATATAAAAGTACTTATAGGCAGAGGCAGGCAAATGACAATGCACGCATCAATCTAGAATTCCAGTCCCATTTCGCGAAGCATCTTCACTCAAAAGATTACCACACAAAGGCTTGCATAACTCCAGTTCAATCCACAATAGCACAAGGGCCATGGGAACATGTGTATTCCCATAGGCGTGAGGTATACCTACCTCAGGTTATTCAGTCGGTTCGTAATAAGGAAACGATTCGGTGCGCGAGCGCAGAAAAACTATCGGAAGTTTGGCAAGAACAATAAGTGGAAGGTGACATGGCGGCGGCATCGGCAGTGATCTGGTAAATATCACCTTTCACTAGTATTTTTAACCAAATTAAAATAATTATCAATATAAACCGACTTCATGAAAATGTAAGAACTAGACCAAATTGAAATGAAACACCAGCTTTCAAATAAAAAAAGAATCAAAATCGGTTCACCCAGTCGAAAGTTCTGAAGTAACAAAGATAAAAAGAAAACAGTCAAATTGAGAACCTCCTCCTTTTTGGAAGTCGGTTAAAACGGAGGGGGTTCTCAATTGGTACTTTTTGAAATGTTGGTACTTCAGAACTATGTCATTTATGAACATATTTGAATATATTTTTTTTTTCATTTTAAAGGATATATACTTTCAGATTGGTCCCATAGAATTTTCATTAAAATCGGTTCAGCAGTCTGGCTTTTAAATCAAAATAACTGAAAAATTGCGTTTTTTACTAATTTTGAAGTCGGTTTTTACTAAATAAATATCTGGGACATTATAACACACATGGTCATCTGACTCAAACTAAGCAAACCTTGTAATATGGCTGCCAGAGACTGATATACATACATATATATTTTAAAATACATACTTAAAATATTATATTAACACCAGACATGGAACAAATGCAAAATAAATGTTCATCTCACAAATGTTTGTCCTAGGTGGGAATCGAACCCACGCCCCCAAGCGCAGAAGGCAGGTTCACTACCAAATAAGCTAACGGGGCTGTCAAACTATACTGCGTACTAATTAATGTATACCTACGCGATCTTTAGTAAAATACGTACGTAGGTACGAGGTACGTACTAGCGACCTTTCATGGTAAAACTGGCGACCTCTTATCATCGTACTACTAACAGTATAAACAATAAAACAACCAGACTCACTCCGTCGATATGTCGTCAGCTCAAATCCTAGTTTTGCCCCTACGCGAAACAGTGAGAAAATGATGCGATCTACGCCTACAGGAAGAGATGCGCACGAGTCGGCACCAGCCTCAGAACTAAATAACGGAAACGACAAATGCTAAAAACTCCAAATTACACAAGAACTATAATTTTTTTAAATAAAACGAATTTACTTACCACATTAAATTACATTACACAAATGACTAATAGAATATGAAAAAGTTCATCATCATTATCATCAGCCATAAGACGTCCACTGCTGAACATAGGCCTCCCCTTTTAACCTCCACACTGAACGACAACCTGCCATCTGCATCCACTGGATGCCCGCGACTCTCACGATGTCGTCGGTCCATCTAGTGGGAGGCCTACCTACGCTGCGTCTTCCGGTTCGTGGTCTCCACTCAAGAACCTTTCTACGCCATCGGTTATTGAAAAAGTTAATTGCCAAGAACTTCTAGACTCGGAGAAACAACTAAAACCTTATTTTAAAAGGTGTGTATTCGTCGAAATATTCTATCGAGAAAAGTTTCACCAATCATGTTTCCAAAATTACATTATACTTATTTGTCAACTTAATTACTACTTGTTTTTCTACTGCTTATTTATAACCAAAATAAATGGATTTATTACTATTTGCTATAACCTCGTAAATGAACGCAACACAACCCAAGTTGACGACATAATAATTTCATAAGGGTGGGTTGCACCATCTTACGCTAGCAAGGCAAAAATATTGTTGCACCATCTGAAAATTGTTAAATGACGTCATAACTTTAACTGATAACTGTAACTGCCCACGCTTCGCTACCAGTGGGAATTGTTCCCAAAATGTTGGGCCTATTAGGTAGGTAACACGTGAGGTATATGTATAGGAAGCAATGCTCAACTTTTGAGCAAAATAGAAGCCAGTATTACGAGTATAGGCACGTGTTTCAGGCTCATCTAACTATTAGATCCTAGCTCTATTTTATCGTCACCATCATAGCTCTATTCAATATCAACTATCAACATAATTAATACCTAAAGTTCGACCTAATCTGAGGCTTCTGACCTAACATCGACCTCGTAAGATCTTGATGAACCTTGACAATGCACTAACATAAGATAATTATAGCAAGTTATTGAATTTAGCCACATTATTAAGGGTATAATTATATCAACAAACCTACGCTGTGGACATGAAGTTCACCTACAATAGAAAGTTATAATTAATCAATTATGCATACCCAACTTAATTACTATTAAACTCTTTAATTAAGTTATGTTTCTGAACTAAGGTCTACTTTAATAATTAACCTGCGTATAAAATATTCGTCACATTTTATCTTAAAACTTGTTCGAAGCTTAAAATGACCTATCGCTCCTTTTGATCTTGAAGCTTGTCCCGTCTTCATTGAAATAACTACCTTTAGAAATGATTATTTGTATTGTATTTTATAACATTGAAATAAAACACTTTTATCGGATTTTATCGCATCAAAAAATAATTGCGGGAAAGTCTTACCTCTTACCACATAGGTACCTAAAAATAATCCTAGAATTTATGGTCTATACCAAGGGTCTTATCACTTACCACATACCTAAAAAATAATCCTAGAATCTATGGTCTATACCTACTGCGAAACTCAACGAAAGGTCTATATGGGTCTGTACAAGATTTGCGCTCAACATAGACTTTCGAAAGAAGTTTTACATCGTGGGTTGAATGAGCTGTCAAGTGTAAGGTTAGGGTGCAAGCAAGGGTGCAAGTGTGTTCATAGATCGGAGTATATATCGGAAAAAGTGTGTTTATCTTCACTCCATTCAATAACAAATTAACGGATTTCAATTAAATTAGGTATGTAGATAGTATAATAATATAATCGCGCTTTGATTCTACTTTTATTGTGCGAATTGCTAATCTGTGGAATGCACTGCCTGAATGGGTGTTTCCCGACAGTTATAATCTGGGTGACTTCAAATCACGAGTGAATCGGTTTCGTCTAGGCAAGCGTGCTCCATTGTAGACCGCATCATCGCTTAACATCAGATAGATAGATAGAAACTCTTTATTGTGTACACCAGAAATAAAAATTACATACAGATAGAAAATGAGCTTAAACTTACGAGCTAGTGCAACAAGTGGTGGCCTTATCGCTAAAAGCGATCTCTTCCAGGCAACTATTATCAGGGAGTTGGCGCTCAAACGTAAACCTATAAATGCATTAAAAAAACAAAGGTGATGTCCAAGAAAAAATAAAACTTTGAGGTCATGCAGTTCCCTGGTAAGCAATTAAAATTGGGGTTGGCAGTAACACCTGTAAATAGTGTAAGAGAATTTTACAGTCTCTTTTTTTGTGGCCCATAATATATTTTATTTTTTAAATATTCTTTTTATCTATGTCAATGTGTAACCCCTAGTCAATTATACCTATTGGTACCTAACACTATTTGACCAGCATATTATGCAGCCCTCCCTCCCTAATCAAAACCGACATCTCTTTCAGGTTTGTCGTCACCTACTTCATCGCCTTCGCATTGAGCCATACCCTCCGGCAGTACAGCACCACCGTCCTCCCAAATCAAGGCATCTGCGTCAACAAAACCAGTTCTTCAATAAAAGAGCTATACATCACTTATAAAGACTGCGTCGTGGTGCTGGGGAACCTTGAAATTGCGTTGATGAGGACTCGAAGCAGGGACTTTGTCAACATCAGCTTCCCTAATCTTCGAGAGGTTTGTATCTTAAGCCTTTTTGTTTCAGTTACATCACTATATCAGTTTATTAGAAGGTTCCTTATTTTATTTTTATATATAAAAAAGGAATTTAATAGTCAAAACATTAAGTTATAATTAAAATAATATTATGCTATTCATCTTATTAATTAACAGATAGACATAAGGTTCCAATGAGATCGTAGAATAACTTGGCTTAGCTTGATTTAATTCTCGCTGAGAAATTTTGTTTGAAATTTAACAATTTTTTCTACAGAAAACACTACGTGTTTCTATTCTAAGGTGCCTACTACCAGCTTAAACAATCTTTAAACCATCTCACTGATTGCTCATTTGGCCAAGTTTCGTGCAAGCCGAGTCGTGTTTAAGCTGCACTTAACTCATGATACGCCGTTCTCGGTTACAAACAAGCCAAGTCTGGCAACTTTACGAGATAGCCTGATGCTGGGAACGGAAACTTAGGTGAAAAGAAACTTTGGTCACATGACTTCACTAAATTTACGGCTAGGAGTAACATAACAGGATTAATTTTCAATTTTGTTACTTTAAACATTAATAAACTAAACAAGTACACGTAAATTGATTAAAAACGAATCGAGCGCCTGAAATCCCCTCATACTTTTTTAATTTAAATTTTATTTATCCCAGTTATATGATTATTTACGGGATACTTACCGAGGTAAGATTGTGGAAGAAGATCCCGACATTTCAGCGCAGTTACATGCACCATGTAACTAATAATTATATAACTATAATAAACAACCGTGATAGTTTAAAACAGTGTTTTATTCACCCCTTCAGTACCTTCAGTATTAAAATGTTCTTAGCAATATTTTTTCTCGTTCCGTTTGCTTTTCACGTTTCCAGCAACCATTTAAATAATAATTATCAGTATAAAAAAAACAACTTCATAAAAATATCAGAACTGGCCCAAATTCAAATGAGACTACACGGGAAGCACCAGCTTTCAAATAAAAAAAGAATTATCAGAATCGGTTCACCCAGTCGAAAGTTCTGAGGTAACAAAAAAACAGTCGAATTGAGAACCTCCTCCTTTTTGAAAGTCGGTTAAAAAGACTGTTAGTCAAGTTAGATACCAAATGGTTTAAAGCCAGGAAACCCGACCCGGGTATGTCCTAGAACTGCGACCAGAACCACCGGAGGATGGACAGCAGCGTCCGGTTAGTATTCGGTGAACGTACTGCGATCCACAAGCGCTCTGTCAAGCCTGAGGATATTGGCAACACCCCTCTCTAAGAAGGAGGCTTTTGTTCAGCAGTGGACATCTATGATGATGATGATGAGAAATCATGCATGCAATAGTGACCAAAAAACGGAATATTTCGTAATCATGGTTATTTTCTATTTGCCGGGACCTATAATAATCAGGTAGTTGTCTACGTAGGAACTTAATATTAAACTAAGTGCCTAGGTAAGCACCTGTTTTTGCCCATAACTTTGCACGTACAAGGTTATAAATTCATGCTCATGTACTTGTTACTTCCATAACGTAGACGAATATCTATATTCTTAGAACTTCATACAGCCTGACTACTCAATAACATGGTGCTTTATATGTCATACAAGCCTCATTTTTCACGATCGAACTCGGCAATTTCTCCAGAAATAATAACCGTAAACTTGTTATTTGCAGGTGACAGGGTTCCTTGTAGTTTACCGAGTGAATGGCTTGGATTCCCTCGGTCAGCTGTTTCCTAACTTAGCAAGGATCAGGGGGGAACAACTGCTGAACAACTACGGCCTGATAATTCATGATATGTCCACTTTGAGAGAGGTGAGTGACCTGTGTGAGGATTAAGGAAAACGGTTCCATGGATCATTGTGATTCATATTATTACTGTTGGACGAGCCGTTAGTAGGGAATATAATGTTATTTGGGTAATTTCTTGCCTTCTAGAGAGGATGTTCCAATAGCAGTAATTTAAAGGTACTAACTAAAATCTCTGTGACTCGTGATCGAAAGGCAGCTTAGGAGTAAAAATCTAAAATCTAGATAAGTTGTATTTTAGGATTCCGTACTCAAAGGGTGTAAACGGGATCCTATTACTAAGCCTACACTGTCTGTCTGTCCTACTTTTTAATGGCTGTATTTTTCGAACCGTTTTAAGGCAAGAGTGAATAGGTATCTTCTAAGTCTGCATGCTTCATCTTCGACCACATCGTCGGTTACCAATAGGCGAGTTGGTGGTCAAAAGCGGACTTATTCGCCATAAAAATAAAAATAAACGAAATTGAAAGCCAGTTGAAATTTTCACAGAATATGTAATGTTACGGCGGATTAACTAAGAAATAATGTTAATGTCAAAAAGTTAAAACTAAAATAATGGCCAAATGCGAAACATTTGTTGATTTCATTGATTCCGATGGGGAAGATGTGTTTTTGAGTGGAGACCACAAACTGTAATACGCAGCGTAGGTGAGACTCCCACTAGATGAACCGAAGACATTGTGAATCGCGGGCATGGAGTGGATGCAGATGGCAGGATGTCGGTCAGTGTTGAGGTCTAAGGGGGAGGACTATGTTCAGCAGTGGACGTCTTCTGGCTAATTATGAAAGACATTGTATTTGTTTAGTTTACTCGTAATAGTAAATAGCAATAACGCTTCCTTAACTCCTAACTTCCTAACTTACGCTTCGATCAGAATCTTATTCCCGATAGATAATTTAACGCCACATTATTATTATCAGATTGGGTTATATGGCCTTCTCAAGATAGACCGCGGCGGCGTGATCGTGTGGGCCGTCCCTCAGGCCTGTTTTGTGGACACGGTGGACTGGAAGACCATAGCTCCTCGCTCCAGGCATGTCATCAACCCACAGAGCCAGAAGGTGGCGCACTGCAACTTCCCATGCACCTGCACCTGGAACGCGACTTATAATCACTGCTGGAATAACATGTGAGTTGTTATTTTTGTCTTTTATATACTACGAATAATTTATATAAGACAAGCTGCGCCCCACGGTTTCACCCGCGTGGTGATGAAAATCGGTGATGATGATTATGACGAAAAGTAGCCTATGTGTGAATCCAGGACAAAAGCAATGTATATTTCAAATTTCATCCAAATCCATCCATCCATCCAAACTTTCACATATATGATATTAGTGTGATTAAGCATATAGACTAAATACATATGTTGACCTTGGGTATGATTAACCGTTGTTATTATTTTCAGGAAATGCCAAAGCTACTTGCACGGGCCTGAAGCTGATGTTTGCCACGAACAGTGCCTTGGTTGTCGGAAGACTAATTCCTCAGAATGCTCTCTATGTCGGAATTTTACTTACAAAGGCAAATGTGTGTCTAAATGTCCATCTAATACGTGAGTCTGTTTTATAACTTTACTAATCAATAGAATATATTGCCAAGGGATATGCTTACGTATAATAATAATGATCATATATCAATGGTCAGTTAAAATAGTTTTTAGATTATTCTTTTCTTACATTTTTATTAGCTTAAACTAAAAATACTTTTAAGAGCGGGACCCAGATACGTCCTAAAACTGAACCACCGAATCCACAGAAGGATAGGTAGCAGCGTCCTATTAGTACACGTTGAACGTACTGCGATCTCCAAGCTGCCTGCCTAGCGTGAGGATTATGGCAACATCCCTCTCTAACTCTCTAAGAGGAAGACCTTTTTTCAGCAGTAGACGTTGACTGGCTGATGAAGTCACGTGAAAAATAGTTTTAGTATAGTAACAACCGTTGTTTTGTTTATAGGTTGCATTTCATTACTGTTACAGGGTAGTTCTTCCCGACTGCCAGTATTGCATATCAGAAGCAGAGTGCAAGAACTTGACTGGTTGGGTTTGGAACAATACTTGCGTGTTTAAATGTCCGATCGGGTACGTGAAGATAAACCAGTCTAATAGGGCTTCAACATGTCGGGTTTGCACCGATTGCGACAAGGTTGGGCATTATAATCATCCATCATACCTAGATTTCTTTACTCCTCAGCTGAGTATATAACTTTCTCTGTCTCTTTTAGTATCTTTCCTAGGTTAATAGTTTGTCTAAATAAAAATTATAGAAGATATAATACTCTCTGATGTTATTTGAATAGATTCCTTTAATAATAATTATGGTGAATACAGATTAATGATAAATTTGGACAGTTAACAGGTTTTATCAAAACTGATAATATTTTCATTGCTTTTCAGACATGTAAAAGCCTAGTCATACAATCAGTAAGTTCTATACAAGAAGCTGGGCACTGCGTATATGTAAATGGTTCCTTGACTATTCACGTGAGAGCTGTGGTAGAAGCAATGGACGAATTGAGAACATACCTTGGCCGTATCCAAGAAGTCTATGATTACATACAAATACATGGCTCTCTCACTATTTCCTCTCTAGACTTTCTTACATCGCTACGAAGAATACGAGGACGTAAACTATCAAAAGGCACATACAGTTTAATAATATATGACATGACCAATCTCCAAGCTTTGTTCACTAAAAATGTGACAGAAAATCTCATAGTCAATAGAGGAACAGTTAAAATGTTGGACAATCCCATGCTTTGTATGAGTCAAATAGAGAAATTGCTGCCTAGATTTCCTTTTCAGCCCAGTGTAGATATAGATCTCCCAGAAGGAAGGAATGGATACAGTGGCGGATGTGAGGAAGTGTCTGTTGGATTGCAAATACGAGCAGTCAATGAGACAGCAGCCTTAATAATGTTTTCTACAGAAAACCTCAACACGCACTACTCAGTTCTGTATGTGAGGCTTCCACCAGGAGTTCATCAAACTATAGTACCAGAAACTTGTAGTGAATCGGAATGGAATGCTGTTGACGCCCAATTCAGTTACGGTCACATGATTGCCGTAGCTGAGCTTACATCACTACGCCCAGCATCATTATATGCAGTTTGCATAGAATCTTTTGATCCTTATCACAACAAATTAGCAAGAAGTATAATTTACAATTTTACGACTGCCGTAGGGGTACCAGAGCCACCATTCATAAGAGAGCTGGCGGCTTCAAATTCAGAAACTGTCGTGATTCGCTGGGTCGATCACATGGACTATCGGCCACATCTTAAACGTTACGAACTTGATGTATCACTTGTGGAGATTCATGAAAATGATGTAAGAAAAAAAGATCAGTGCAAGCATGCTGAAGCTTATGAAATAGATCTATCTCTCCACGCAATGGTGATGCGACCTCCAGCGGAGTACTCTCGGGGTTGTGAATCTATGTGCGGGATATTATCTTCAGTAACAGTAGGAGCCATGGTTGAAGACTTTTTTGACGTTTGCAGCAGTATTGACTGCAATGTAGAAGAAAAACGAATAAACGCAAATTCGTCTTTCGGAAAATATGTCAAAACGTTGACTTTGGATCTGAAAGCGCCCAGAAATGACTTTCAAATTGGTGGATTGGCTCCTTTCCGAGACTATCGTTTCAGCTTACGAGCTTGCACTAATTTAAGATGCAGCAGATTCACTCGAAGCGTTGTCAGAACCTTGCCAACGGAACAAGCTGATATACCTGTAGTAAAATTTATCCACATGAACGATTCAAGCCACGTTACTGTCAAATGGGACCCTCCAAATCTTACTAACGGCCCAATCTTATCGTATTTTGTTGAAGTATTGCCCAAAAGCAAAACAGATGCCTTGTCCAACCTCCTGCCTCAGTCGTGGTGCGTTCTGGAAAATCAAACAGACAGTATTGTAAGGACTGTGAAAGCAGACAAATATTTAGTTAGGGTGTGTACGAGGAGCATGGCTTTTGATAGAGCTTGTAGTGAATGGGAAACCTATGTTCCATTTACGACGTTGGTGCCTTCTTGGTGGTGGACGGGGGTAATTTTTGGAGTTTTGATATACACTGTGTCTATGTTCATAGGTGGTTTGCTGAAGAGACGTAGGACCAGTGATATGTCACCGATAGTGGATAGCACGTCGACATTTGCGAACGAAAGCGAACCACCGGCCAAGATGTTTTCGGATTTCGCTTATACCATACCGTTACGAGAATCCAAATTAGACTAACATTTTACTGTGATATTACTTATTAAAAATGCTTTTTTCAATATGCTAGTTTGTAGTTTCATTGTTCCATTCAATAAATCTCTCTCTCTCTTCCCGACTATGAATCCTACATGGCGGTGGGGTCAGCTTTCCTTACTTTTCTCCTCCACTTCGCTCTATTATCGACATCGTCTTCGGAAACCTTACACTCACTCATGTCCTTCAGCACGACATCTTTCCATCTTGTTTTAGGTCTGCCTCTGGATCTTGTTGCATTCAATAACTATGATGCAAAATAGGTAGTGCTTATACAAAAAAAAAGATATTTCATTATAGTGACTTAACAAATGAATTGAAAAGTAATAATAGTAAATAATTGAATAGTTTATTTTCATTTATAGTTTGTTGCATCAATAAATTTTACTAATTATATTACAAAAAATGCGACTATGCATGTGTTTGACCAAAATCTCACCTGGAGGGAAGCGATGATGTAGTCGAAGATGTAGCACGCTTGCCTTGGAAATATCTATTCTCTTTGTTCTTGAACAACCCCTGATTTTACCGTATAATCAATACAGACGCAGCTAAGGATTTCAACACCTCTGCTGTTCGGGGATGGAAACGTTTAGTGCGTCTGAATGGAATTTCTACCATAAGAGAGTTTCTCCTTGTGCGTCTGGTACTGGTATGGAAGAATGGTGGTAGCTATTTGAAAATAAAATAAAAATGCGAATAGAAAATTTCAATTAATCGTTATCATTAACAACGCTCTCCAAGTGCGATGTGTAGAGCTAGAGAGCCAGTCTCATACCGCAACCACCAGAGTGTTATCGAAGCGTTGCAGGGCGCGCACGGCGGCCGATTAGCTCCGCTGCCTTCTGCAGCCACTGCCAGCAGGGTGCGCACATTGCAGCGAACACGCCACCAGCGTTGCATCTTCTCATCCTCAGCACTCCTCACCACCTCGGCAGCCGGAACATCGCACGTCATACGTTGTTGTACTGCACACGCATCTCGCCCATAGCTGCCTTGATGTGGCTCGTCCATAGGTCTACAGTGTAAGTACACGTTGTTGCAGTAACTGATGAATAGTTGAGCCTTAACAAAATCATAGCAGCCAGAAAATCGCCTTGTCAGCATGTTACCGCACAATGCTATAATGCGCCTCTGTCTCTCTATGTCACCGTTGTCCGATAGGTCTGAAGTGATCATAATAAATGACGGCGCGTTACTCGACCTCCTTCACTTTTTCATATTATTGGCGTGTTATGTGGTTTCATTATACGCGAAAACTCATTATTCTGCGCTCAACAAGAGCAAAATAATACGTTCTTTATTTATTATCCTACATTACGCCGCATTTCAATACACATTATTTTATTAATTTGCGTTTAAACTTGGCTGTTTATCATTCACCATAATGTTTGTTAAAAGCTTATTGTCAGGTTTTGTAATTACGTTTTGGCGCCATTACTGAAAGGGGTGCTTTTAGAAAGGAGTGTCAATACCTACCACGTTGTTAGCACATTAAAATTAGGTATCAGAAAATCAGGTATTTTAGAGTTTATTTTGAGACAATGAAAATAAAATGAAACAAGAAATATTAAGAACATCAACACATATACAAAGGAGGTACATTGTCACAAAAACCGACCCCGACTCAGAATATTACCGGGTGTAATCTGTTGGCTCGGCAAGTGACGCCATGATCGATTATGCTTTAGTTGTTTTTACTAAATCTAGTAAAATCCTATTGCTTATCAATGAATACAAAACTAGTATTAAAAACAAAGTATTTCCCTAGAGTATAGATTAAGTTACACCACTGAATCGGACCAACAAAATCTTATCCAAGCTTAACGCACACGAGTGTTCAATGGGACTAATTAAACAGAGAATTCGCATTTCACACTGGTATTTAATTTCGGAATTAGAGATGAGAATTGGCATCCGACTTTAATTTGTAAACATGTTTTTCAGACATAAATATTTAATAAGCTATACTGGCACTCCGATTGGAGAGTTTTTTTATTTTTTTATTAATATATATGTTTGCCATTGTACACGATACATCTTAAAACTACATGAAGTTGAGGCAACGTCGTTTTGTCTGACTGATCTGAGAGCCAAACCTAGCTACACGTAATAGATAACCCAACCAATACTTTTGCTCTTCTATGATTCTAAAAATGATGAAAAATGAACTCACCTTGTGTTACGTTCATTTCATTATCTATGTTATTGTGTGTTGTGTTATGTTTGTGTCTGTAAAGTAATCTTATCCTAACTTATGAATTTTGTTAAATATGATAATACTGTCACTAGCTGGTTATCCAAATGAAAATGCAGGGCCTAATGTTTTATCCTAGGAAAATAGATTGAAATTCAGCTATACATACAATTATGGCCAATAAAGCTCTTTCTGTCATTTTTATTTTCAATATGATCAAAATACGAATGTTCTAATATCCGGAAAATTTGCCTCCGGCGAAGTTAGAAGGTTCTACAAAATTTGGGATCCGGCAAATTCTAATATTATTTTCTATCTCACCCCTATAGTTCCAACGGTTCTATTCCAGAGGGCTTTCTGCTTATTCGAGCGCTTGGAATGCTGGATCTGTGTAATTTTAGGTTGTTATGACGCTGGATTATTGGCTGATGCTGGTAGAGTGATGACAAGATTATGTGAAATGGCTAAAATTGCATTATCAACTTGGCACGAGTGATATTGTGTGTACCTTGAATTTGATAACGTCGAACTTGATCGAAGATATTATTTTTGTTCTGAATAATATAATTTTGTTTTGTTTTTATTCTAATTGTTTATTTTAAATATATAATTGAAAAGCTAATAATTAGCTTAAAAATAAAATATAATTGTTGTGGATTGTACCTATATTAAACGATGTTCTTCAGTGTTCAGTTTTTATTAGATACTTTCAAAGTTTTCAAAGTTCGCAGTAAAGTGCGTCGTATTTTGTAATTTCCGGGTTTTAATGATTCGCAATACCAGAACATAACAGTTCTGTTCTTTCGTGGTCTTTAGTTTTCGCGGTAACGTGCCTCGAAATGACATTATTCGCAGTCTGTTGTTCGCAGTAATGTAATAATGTCGGTAAAATATTCATCTGGACTATGTCTGTACCTAGGTATCATCATCATCGTTTCAGCCTATCTGTTCGTTGGTACTCAGGCTTTCTTTCAGAATCAGGATGGACCCAAATCCACCATGCTAACGCTTTGATGAAGTAATACAAATTAGTTCTGATAAAAGTAAAGCCACGGTCAATAACCAGTCGAGTTTGTAACTGTGGTTTCATAACGTTAGCTGTAAACATTACGCCTAAATGTTACGAGAATTAATTAGGTTTGTGCAAAACTTGCCTGTTCACTTATCTGAGAAACCTTGTTGAGGTGGTAGATTTGTTATTTAGTTTGGAATTTCCGAGCTTTGGTTTACTTGGTGGTTAGTCCTATTTACGTGTAAGCGTAATTTGATTATATGTTGATGTATGTGTAAATACAAATTTTCTTGTTTAGTGAAGAATGATTTTTAAGTTAAATATGAATAAAATAAGATCTCGTACACACATGTGTGTACGTATAAAAAAAGTGTGTTTGTTTATTTTTCCTTCTTTATACCCTGTTTATGCCTTAATACCACTGATAACATATTAACGACTGATGGTGATAGCTATAAGACAGAATAAAATAATAGTACATACTGCAAAAATAGTTACATCTATACGCAAGCTGGCATTTATATTTTCGTTAAAAAGTGTCTAATCGTGTTCAGCTGCTTATTTTTAGACGCCCTGTTTATATATTTCTTTATCTCTAAGTTTTTTTTTTTTTTTACTGAATCATAAAATAGTATAATAAGGGGGCAAGTGCCTTTATTAACTAAAACTCCGTTTTTATTATATGTATAGATAGAAGAAGATGTACAGAATAGATATAGATGAAGAGGAAGCTCTCAAGGCAGTCCCACAAAAATTTAATTGACTTTGGCTTATGTTTTTTAACCAACTCCAATAATTTTAAAGTTTTTATATTTATAAAAGTTTTTACTATTGACGTAGGTTAATGTAAATACAAAATATCCATGATATCTAAAATACATAACGGAATTACGGGTTTCGCCTTTGGGCATTGAAAACTTACGAAATTATACCTTCAAGTTATTGGAAAGGGATTCAAAAGTTTTTGACTTCTGAGGCCGAGTAACTAGTTTGTTAACTGGGCTTTTGGACCACAGGTTTCATATACGACAAGGTAAAATTATTTGCTAAGATTGAGGATGCTTTCAATTTCAATGAATTCCACAGGGTTACGCAGAAAAGGCGTAGTAAGCCAAAAGGGATCCATTGCTCTTATAAACGTTTACTATTTTAACAAACCCTGAAATCACAAAAACAATATTCCATACATTTACCATACGTTTTCTATGGAACAGCTGATGCTTTTTCCACGATTTCAGGGTTGGTTCCACGGTAAAATTTGTTGATAGTGGAGAATTTTATGGGCCCGTCTTGGCTTAGTTTACTCTTTCCACGTAATTATACCTAAGTTCCTTATATTCAAAAAAATTCAAGCATTGTCATCAATTTTTTGTAAGCGTTCTTTGTTTCGTCCACAAATTGGTCTGCAAATGCTACAAACAAAGCATTACTCTGCGTTAATCTGCAAAACAAATTTAATTTACCCCCGTGGTGGTATACAAATATGCATACTACCCTCAACGTTTTGGAATTGAATAGGACGGACCGTCTGGTATCCCACAAATTCTCATGCCACCTGTGTTATTTCACGTATGGGACCGACGGTTATGGCTGGTTATTTTTGGGATATCTATATCATACTAGGTCATTTCATTAAACTGGAAGGCTTTCATCGCCTAGTAATGTTTACAGAGGAGTGTTATAACTTTAACTTGTGTGTCTGTGGCACTGACAAGAGACCTGAACGAAAAAAAATCTCTTCTGTGGCCTGTGGCATTGTAGCTTCCAGTTTTATTTTGTTTCAAAGGTGACGGTGAGGAAAGGTTTCTATAAAGGTGACTTGATCGAGAGTGTTCTTAGCTATGATGCAAGAAAATCTGATCAGCCGTTAAAAAAAAGCTTGCAAAATAATAAGTTTGCTTGTATAATAGGCTTGCGTTTGGTCGCCACCTCTCCTGATGTTAAGCGATGATGCAGTCTACGATACATGTAATAATATCTTACTAAAATTATAAACATGAAAGTGTATTTGTTGGTTTGTTTGTTCCTCTTTTACGCAGCAACAGAGAAATGGATCAATATGACATAGGATAGTTTTTAACACGCTTTTATTAGCTTGGTATGTATCTACGTGAAGGAACCTTTGAAAGTGATTTTCCCTTTTAAAAACGTCGGATTGATTTGAAAGTTTGCACACTTATCAAGGACTAATGACAATTTGTATAGTTTGTCCCATTATCCTTACCAGGATCTTCAGGATTAGCGATTAAAAAGCGTGTTTTTTTAACTGTGAGAATTATTTTTTTGGAGAATGTACGGTCTCTCTGATTGATAAATTTTTACAATAGTAATAATTATATGTACCATCACTTTTGAAATTTGGTAGGCTGTGATCTTATGCCTAGACTCAAATAAGAAAACCTATTTCATGATGTCGGCGTAAACAGAGACACCCAAACGATGATGGCCAGGAGGTAACATTTGTGCGCTAGACAATCACAGCACCCGGTTCGAACCTCGGCCCCGCACGAATAGCTTATTTGGTACCTAAATAAATAATGTGCAGTTTCGGTGCCATTGTTCAAAAACGGTAAAGGAAAAACATCGTGAGGAAACCGGTATGCCCAAGAAACGCAAGTTCAAAGACATGACATCAACATGCACTGGGTTAGCATGGTAGATTATGGCCGTTCCTCTCTCTCTGAGAATAGGCCGGAGTCCCAGCAGTGGGAACATGAGAGGCTGAAATGATGAACAATGATGAAAGAGAGATATCATCATCATCAGCCAGAAGACGTGCACTCCCGAATGTAAGCCCCCCCCCCCCCCTTCAACCTCCACACTGAACGACACCCTGCCATCTGCATCCACTGAATGCCCGCGACTCTCACGATGTCGTCGGTCCATCTAGTGGGAGACCTACCTACGCTAGAAAGAGAGATATATTACCTTGAAAACTTTCAAATACGAATATAAACTTGAAAGGAATGAAAGGTTATCTATTAAATTGCCTACCTATATTATACTTGTTACTTTCCGTTCCAAAACACGAAACTCCAAACGCCTACAGGCACATTTATAGCAAAGTACTTAAACTTCTAAAAGAGCATCCACTTCCAACTAAATTACAATGCTTTTGGAACGCCTCATTTTGAATGTTCAATTCTCCTCAGATCTCATTACAACTTCGTACAGTTTGTTTAATTGGCTACCCCTGAACATGGAAAATCCCTTTCCAATTTATATTAAACTTCCTCCCCCCCTCTGGTTCCATTCAAAATCAGACTGGGATCGTTTATTAGTACATAGCAGGTGAGGTCTTTGAAGAATGGTCGCTTTAAATGCAGTAGTACTGCGATACGAGTGGAATTGTTGTTTCTACTACTTTTCAACGCATGAAATTGTTGTATGAATGTTTGGAGAGAGTTGTGGACTGTAAAGCTGCCATTAACTTCTATAATGGTGATATATAATGTAGTTATCAAAGTTTATCATTCAATTTTAACAAGTCGTTTCCTGCGGCTTTCAGGCTTTGACTACTATCTTAAACCCAAAGATTTCATACTAAATTAAGTTTGCTTCAAACTCTCCCTATTCGTACCTAGATAATTATTAAACCAGGTCGGTTTCTTTCGCTTTGATCTTTCACTCCTGTAACTCAAAGCGAAAGATACTTCTGATAAAGGATTCGTTTAATAATACAATATTTTTTGGCGGCGGCTAGTCCCTGGTGAGGTGCGGGTGAATCTCCGCGGGCGGAAGTGTTCCGGTCCAGAGGCGTAGTAGACGCGCCGTACTCACGTCGTACCCATCTTGGAGCCTGTCTTCTTGGCGGCGCTCCTCGGTGGTGGTTGAGTCAAACCCAGGCTCGTAGTAATGACTGATTTATTTGTAAACTAATTCATCTTATCCTACTGTACACATTTATAATTATATAGATGTCTGCCGTCGATGTAGACTGCTGAATCAGCGCTTGGTTTAATTCCATCGCTCCGACCGATGTTGCCACTTCTTAAAAGTAGGTCATCGCTGACCGTGCACATAACTGAGCGTACATGTTCGGTCCGAAGAGGTACGGAATCCTACAATTTTTTGCAATCAATAAAAATGCAGTGAGCTGTTCTCAGAACCTTTATACCTACTTAGTCGTAATATTGAACCAACTTGAAACATTACAAACTACTTATTTCAACTTAGTTCAATACTCCATGAAAGCAATTTCGAAAATGAAACAAGAGTGCATCCAAACTTCGTCGTTGCAAGTAACTTGTAGTCTATAAACAGTATGGGTAATAAGCACAAATTTACTTAGTAAAAGGCTGGTTTCAATATTTGATACTCAAGAGCGATCAATACCTTCTCAAGTTAAAGTTATACTCAAATCTAATTAGCGCTCAAATTCAATTCGTTCATCTTTGACTGCCTCAGTGGCTCAGTTGGTAGTGAACCTACCTTTTGCGCTTGGAGGCGTGGGTTCGATTCCCACATAGGGCAAAAACATTCATGTGATGAACATTTGTGTTTGTACCATGTCTGGGTGTTAATACCTATTTAAGTATGTAGGTATGTAAATAAATAAATATCTGGGACATTATTGCACACATGGTCATCTGACCCCAAACTATAAGCAGAGCTTGTAATATGGCTGCCAGAGACTGATATACATACATATATATTTTTAAATACATACTTAAATAGATATTAACACCCAGACATAGAACAAACACAAATGTTCATCACACAAATGTTTGTCCTAGGTGGGAATCGAACCCACGCCCCCAAGGCAGGATCACTACCAACAAAGCTAACGGGGCTGTAATATCAATCTCTGGCAGCCATAACTGGCCACAGCCACAAGTTTTGTTTAGTTTGGGGTCAAATAACCCTGTGCAAAATTTCCCAGATATTTTTATCTCTGGTATGGTACGAGTACCTATAAGCACAGTATAAAAAACACTGAAGACCCCAATTAGCGAGATACACGTTCTGAGTTTTCCTTCTATGAAGGAAAATGGAAACGAAAACGTAGTGTGCGTCGTTCCTATAAGTCCTGTCAGTTAAAGAGGATGGCATTGATTCTGGGCAATACCTAGGCATGACCGAAAAAAATAATTTTTTGAAGTGAAAACTTCTTTAAGTGCGTTGAGCACTATTTAGGTGAACAAAAATTAAGGGACCCGCGTCACCGTCACGCTGTACCGTGTATTTTAAAACACCGCCATCTCTTACAGAATATTTAAATTACTACTTAAGTTTTCACTTTTGACATGCAGTCATATGACTGACTTTTTTTTTAACTGGGCAAGTGCCTTTATTAACTAAACAAAACACAAGCTAGCTAACACTTCAAAAAAGAAACAGACTGTCCATAGACCGTTGAAGGTCTAAAGACAATCCAAATGCTCAAGCCCACTATTAGTTGGCAGCGTACCCATTATGTGTTGTTTTTTTTCAAATTCCTATCCCAATATATATTTAAATCAAACATAACAAACAACGTTGTTCTCTACAAATAAGCACAAAGCTTATTTGTAATTTTGCTGGACTTTTATTCCTTGCTGCAGTAACACACTGTTATGTATATTTAGTGTAGTGACCTTATAAAGTCGATACAGTGTCGTTAATTACCAAGTTCTAGTCGAGATTTACACCAAACAACCAAGTTTATAGAGCAAACATGTTTGTACTTAGACATACCGACTTGTAAGCAAAATTTAATGTGGGATTAAACTCTCACCATAAGATTATTTGTTAGGGTTCCGTACCCAAATGATATCAACGGGCTCCTTGTTTCTTGGATGATAGAATTGCGTTTGACCGTCATCACGCCTGACGGAAAGCGGTTATGCGGTCTACGATGTACTTAGAAAAAAAACTATTTTGGATCTTGCAGGCTCCTAGTTTGTATCCATCGGGGAACATCCACTCGGACAGCGCATTCCACAGTCGCACAATAAAAGTAGAATCAAAGCGCTTTATATGGGTTTTCGGAATATCAACCATGAAACGTTGTCCTCTTTTCGAGCTTGCCCTGGCTGTCCGATAGAAATATGGGCCGGAAATAATTAGATCATGTAAACTACTAAGCCTACTGTCTCTCTGTCCTACCTGTTTACGGCTGAATGTTTAGAATTTTAACAAATAGTCAGCTGAAGTTTTCACACAATCATGTAATGTAACGGCGGATTAACTAAGAAATACTAAAGGCAAGGTCTCCATATTATTCACACGAAACGTTTTTTTTTGTGATTAGTCTAGTTTTAAAATGGTAAAACGTACAAAAACTAAATTTAGCACGATTATAGTAGACACAACGCACACTAAATGGAAGGAAATAATAAACACCGGGCCAAGTGCGAGTCGAGCGATACACATTTTTTGGGTGTGGAACCCTTGGTGCTCGATCCCGACTTGCACTAGGCCGATGTATATTTTTTGGCTATTATTTGAGAGCCACTCTGGCTTGGACATGCTGGCTTTTTAGTGTTTCTCATCTGGAAGTATCAGAAAATTGTAATTTGTTCGCTCAGAACTACCTTTTGACTCAAAGAGTGACAATGGACACAAAAATGCAATATATCTATATTTCGGCAAACTGCCGGTCTATTCTGCAAGCTAAGTGAATGCACAAGTGAGGTGATAAGCTAAGTGAACGTGTATTTTTTTTTTGTCGATTATTATAGAGAAATGACAAAATGTCGTTTGATCACCCTTGCCTGTAGTCCCTTACCCTTATAATCCGATATTTTTACATTTACCTGCAGGAATAGGCAAGAAAAAACCACATTCACTTAGCTTATCACTTCACTTGAGCGTTCACTTAGCTTGCAGAATAGACCAGCTGAAGTGGCATGGGCCGGCCACGTAAGTAGAATGTCGGATAAGCTATGGGCTAGAACTATTACAGAATGGCTTCCGCATGCCATACGACCCCTTGGAATGCCCAGAAAAAGATGGAGTGACGAGCTTTGACTCCCACGCAAAAGACTAGTACCTACACCATAGCACAGAACAGAGAGGAGTGGAAGAGCCTTTGCCCTACAATGGGACGACCACGGCTGAAATAAAATAATAATAAAATATTTCGGTTTTTGAGCACATTAACCAAATTTAAAAGCCTAGAGTTCTCGTATCCCCACTAAGCACATAATATTAGACAGGTTTTACTACATCCCAACTTACGAGAGATTTCAAAGTTTCAGCCCGATAGCAACACTGAAAACAGAAGCATCCGTAGCGGCGTCGCAGACTTTGAATTGACGAAATTCAATCAATGTAAATTTCTCGTCTGATGAGTTTAGCGCATTTCCTCTTTAATCTGTTGCGTTTTGAGTCTGAGTTTTGCATATAATTGTATAATTTTGCAATAAACTGTTTCACAGAAAATAAAGTTTTTTGTGGGCGTTGACGGATATCTATAGAGACGGTTTATTAGAGTCTATTCAAGTTTCTATCGTTGTACGAGTAAAAGTAGCAATGTCTTCCTAATCTTCAGTAACGTAACATGCCACCTACATAATAATTATGTCTAGAGTCTAGCGGAACAATCCTGAAACAAGGTATCGCTCGCACGACAATAAGTTATTCCAAAAACAAGTTCTCTTGTAATTATTCATAATAATAAAAAAATTGTTAACAATTTGACTATAAGGACAATGAAGGACTATAAGGAAGGAATTTTAATTAACCAGCCACATCTTAACCCACAGCTTTTGCTTCTACGAATTTGGAAAATTCACTTGACTTTGTTAATTCACAATTAGACTTTTACAAATTTCCAATAATTGTAGAAACAAAAACTGTGGGTTAAGAATTACAGAAGCGACAGCTAATTGATTAAAATTAACCCTAGCTGGTTAATTTTATAAAAAGTAGCCCTTTATACATAATTTTCGCCGCATTTACACCAGTGGCTATTGATACCAGGCTGAGTCTCTTCAAAACAAGAATGAACAGGCCTTGTAGGCAAACATACTCCATCTTAGACATCGTCACTTTCCATCTAGTGAGTTGTAAGGAAAAACTTGCCCATTTTATCATTAAGAAATATAAGATTAATTATTATTACAGCTCTGTACAACTCTAGATTTCTGTAGACTGGGGCGTGCCCGGAAAATGGGGGATAACCACTCAGCAGACGGATGGAAACATAAATTCACCTGGAGCTTATCTTGAGTATAGCCTTTGACTATGAATAAACGTACATTCTAGTTCAAAGATTTTGGGTAGATATCTGCGTCGTGTTTACTTCAATATCTTAATTATTCAAAATTATGGTAAAATCGCTCTCGTAATAACCGTCATGGAGGGTGATTTTTATGCATCCAGCTGTTTTCTCTATTCCCATCAAAATTTTAAGAAAATATTCCACCTCAATGGGTGGAAAATTAGGGAATCAATCCTGTTTATTGAATTTTCTATGAAGTCGGTTGATATTATTTTGAAAAAATGAATTATTAACCGAGTTCCAATAAGGAGGAGGTTCTGAATTCGACTGTATTTTTAAATTTATTTTATGTTTGTTATCGCAGAACTTTCGACTGGGTGAACCGATTCTGATGTTTTTTTATTATTTGAAAGCTGGTGCTTCCCGTGTGGTCCTTTTAATTTGGTCCAGTTCTGACATTTTTACGAAGTCGGCTTTTTAATTTGATAATTATTTTCTCGTAAGTGTACCTAGACCTACCTACTCTATCAACATACAATACTTTGTTAATAACTCCATAGTTACAAGTCAAACCTTCTTTCACAAACCCAAAAGCTTTCATCCCCAAGGATCACCAAATTTTCCCCTTGTTTTACTTTTGACAAAAACTACATATATGCATAAAACAAAGCTGAAAGTAAAGCCCAAACCAAACAAATACCCAGAACTTGTAAGTGCTTGTTTTCGTTGGAAACAAATCACCCCTTTTAAACTGTTATGGAAGTTTAGAAGTTATTACCACAAACAAAGTGAGCTTCAGCCTTCAGCTTCATACATATTCCCTTCGCGTGAGGAAAGTGTGAAGTTAGTGCGTAAACTTTAACTTCGTTTTGGAAACTACACCGTAACGGGATTCATTTTTGCTGTTAGTACTTTTATAAGTTTTTATTTACTTTCACCTGTCCCGGTGTATGTCTGTCACTAATCAAATTTGCCAAGTAAAATTTGACCTACTTCCCGGTGTTCGATTGAGCTGAAATTTGGCATACTTGGCAAGTTCCAATGACAATACAATATTATGGTGACAGCGAGCTGATTTGATGATGGTGACGGTAGACAACAACACTCCGATATAACCAATGGATAATAGTTGACTGGACAGTCTCTAATTTCATAAAAGATTGGTTTGAAAAATAAATTTTTCAATCAAAAAATATATATTTTTCAGTAGATCTGTGACAACAGCACAGGAATTTGTGACAGAAATTCATCGCTTCTTTTGTTTTGGCATACACATAATAATAATCTGTCATTAGGCATTGCATACGACGCAAAATCAATCACCACGTAATAAATAGATGAAGCATTCCATCTCAGTGGCGTACCAAACTAACAAACAGAGCAAGTTCTGAACCCTTGTTCATGGCATGACACGCCGACTTCCGAACCAGTTGGTTTACTTTGGAACTTCGATCGATAAACTGTTGTTGGCTTTAGTCACACTAGTCAACTTTGATGGAAGGTCAAGTCATTAGAATTGTAACTTTGTATCGCATTCTTGAAGTTTTTGTCAAAAAGGACATCCTAATTACAAAATCGTTTATTCGGGCATAACGCAATGTACCTGGTGTGCGAAAGCGTCCCCGTAATCTAGGCAGAAACGTCTAGGGTCTTTTAGATTCATTCATTTGATAGCTTAGTTGGTAGTGAACCTGCCTTCTGCGCTTGGGGGCGTGGGTTTGATTCCCACCTAGGACAAACATTTGTAAGATGAACATTTGTGTTTGTTCTATCTATGGGTGTTAATATCTATTTAGGTATGTATTTAAAAATATATATGTATGTATATCAGTCTCTGGCAGCCATGTTACAAGCTTTGCTTAGTTTGGGGTCAGATGACCATGTGCAATAATGTCTCAGATATTTTATTATTTTTATTATTCTTTCTTTTAGCATCCAAAAACATAGGGAGAATAGCGCAAATCAGTGTTTCTTTCATACTTAAACTAGAATGACCAAAATTGCTAAAAGTTGGAAAAGAGGGCTTTAAACAAAATGTGTGACATCCACGTCCACAGAGTAGGTATAGCTACTACGTAGCCCAGATTTGTAGTTACGATTATTTTCAATGGAAAAAATTCCGTCAAATACCTGAGGGGCGGGGTGAGGGGTTACTATATGCTAATTGGCCCATTCAACGTCATTTCAAAATGTAACAAAGCATATAGTGATGGCGTACCTACGGTATTGGTCGGCGTACGTAAATGACGTGAGGTTCAGTGGAATCAGTGGGCGTGTTTTTATATCAGTGGTGATCAACCGATGAAGTGTCTGAACATGTTCGCCCTGCATTAAATGTCTAGTTATAAAAAGTCTTTGTCCACGTCAGTTGGAAACTCACCCACACAAATGTATTTACTTATTGCGATAGTTTAAGTCGTGTATGCCAGCAAACTTTCTTTCACTGATTGAGTTAGTAGTTCGTTTCTATTCTGTACCATAGTCTAATTACCAGCCGATACGTATTTAGCCGCGGTTGGCTTCATTCACACGGCTAACTTCCTTGTTTGTTCCTCGCTAAACGGTAGAGTTTGCCACGCCGCGATACAGAGTTTTTGCTTTTATTGTGTTAACAAATTAGTTTGGGAGTTACTAATTCGTTACTAGACGTTGCTATCATTGGGTGGAATAAGAATTTTATTATGGAAACTGACGTGGTTTCACTCATTTTATTTATATTACACGGGAATTACTCCCGTAATATTAGGCCGGTTACTCCGACTATAGTTTCAACCATATTCGCGATCCTTATAAAGGTGAATGCGCGCGCGCGGCTGCGTCTCGCTTTGCACTCACCTTGATAAAGATCGCCGAATGCGGTTGAAACTATAGTCGGAGTAACCGGCCTAATATTACGGGAGTATTACCTATACGTGAGTAATTCCCGTGTAATATAATTAAATATAAAAGAATATTTACGTGCATAAAACAGGTATTTAATTCCATACGAATTTCAATTTCTACATTTAAATTTGTATGGACGTTCGTTATTCACACTTCGCCCTTAAAGTGGTTTTGTTAGCCTATTGAAGGAATACTATTTGCGTCTCTTTTATTTTTACAAGTAAAATAGCGTAACTGATTTCAAAATTTTAAGACGTCGACGCTTACGTTTCGTGTTTAAAGATACAGGGTTACACATAACGATGGTAACTTTTTTGAAGTAAAAACTTCTTTCGGCACGTAGAGCACTTTTTAGGTGAACAAAAATCATGGAACTCGCGTCATCGTCACGCTGTACCATGACGTAGATGGAGACGTAGACGTAGACATCTTACTTTTACACTGCCACTTACCCTCTTCCTTTTTTACACGCACGTTCAACAGGAAACTGCATCTGTATTTCAATGTCCGTAAAATCAGTGAAACAAATTCGATACCCAACTTGAAACTTGAATTCAAATCAATTGAATAGAAATCCAATTTGGACTTGGCTGCAGAGTCGCTCGCGTTATTTTCTAAGGCTGGACTAAAAACTGCATATCTGTTTATTTTTTCAATAAGGAAACTATCTGAGCATAGTAACTCTTCGTTTACGAATGTGAACTAGGTATGTATCTCAAAGGTGGGGTTGTATAATCTTCTTAGATTTACGGAGTTTTGATATCCAGCTTTCAAAAACACTGAGCTTTTTTTTTATAAATTACTAGCCGTCCGCCCCGGCTTCGCACGAGTGTAAGCTCGGCCTTCGGCCTCGCTACAAAATATAGTATAGCCTATGTCACCCGGGGATAGTGTAGCTTCCCAACAGTGAAAGAATTTTTCAAATCGGTTCAGTAGTTTCGGAGCCTATTCATTACAAACATACAAAAATAGGTACAAATCTTTCCTCTTTATAATATTAGTGTAGATGTATAACGCGGTTTCACCCGCGTTCTTTACCTTTACCTTGAAGCTGTCACTACCAAGGAACCCTCCTTGGTAGCGACAGCAAACTCCTATGACACAAATGATCTTTTTCATTATATTAAGAAACTAGCTTTTTTGCCCGCGACTTCGTACGCGTAGATTTTCATATAAACCTTCAATCCTTTTTTCTTCCCTTAATCCGGCCTTGCGCAAAATAACATAGCATATACTTCAATCTGGTCATAGCTAAGAATATTCGTGAAAACCGCATTTAAATCCGTCCGCATTTTCTTCCAGGGGTGTAGGAATGTGCGTGAACAAACAAACAAAAATTCTAAAAACTGCCTTAACATGTTCAGCTGCTTATTTTAAGTCGCCCTGTGTGAAGTATTGATAGAAGCATAAAAGTAATAAATAACACCGTCAACAGTTTTCAAATCAAAAAGATAATGTGACCACAGTGCAGATCATGTTTTGAAATTTTCTTTTTGTCTAAACCATTAAAAGTATATCATGTCATGTCGGGATGATATACATCTCTGAAATTTGACTGTCCAGTTTCGCTGGCCACGGAACCCTGACATAATGCTTGTCTTAACACGCTCTTGGCTAGTTATTTCTTATTTCGCGTGCATTTGTATGTATACCTTGATTAAAAAGCCATGAAATGGAACTACTCTATTTATCTGTTAAAATATCACAGTAAAATAAAATTATTTCTATATTCTTATTCTTCTTGCAAATATACACTGTATTCTTCTAAAAGCTAAGTTTATATACCCTGCATAAAGGGTGCAGCAATGACTTATGTAGTGGCTGTTCACAAAACCAGACCACAGACATAAACATATAAATTTAAGTATAGTTAAATCTATTACATAAATATTATATATACTATTCAAACTTAACCTAGGGTGAAGTAATTTTACAAAACAAAAAAAAAACATACTTAGTGTGATAGGTTACTTAATTATATATGAGATGATACAAAACTTATGACGCTACATTCTTAACTATTTATATATCGATATTTATTTTCTAATTATAATTTTCTAAAATTTATCGTCGAATAAATCTTTTATCTCGTAATAAAATTTTTGGGTTAGAAACTTACGAAGTTGGTTCTGGAAAAATGTTATTATTTCTTTCTTTCTTTATTGCGTCCGGAATTTTGTTGTATAAGTAGGTTTATTTTCATGTACAAAGGGCCTTTTTTGAATATTTCTATTCGCGGGAATGAATTAAAATAGGATGCGGTGTATTTTGTGTTTTAAATGCTAACATAGAATAAAATCAAGAGAATGTAATACTCCTACTCCATGCGCTGGAATGAATCACCAAAGAGGTTGTAAGGCCTATAACATGCTTGATCTACACGTTCATTCATCTAAGAAGGTTAAGGAACCTTCTTTAAATTTAAACTGATTAACCGAATGACAGTTGACAGTTTCAAAATTTTAATGGCTATGTCAATAACATTCTATTTACTTTGGATCTCCTTGCTTGAGGCTATGTGACGATCCTCATATTACGTTTCGGGTAACGAAGAAATAAATCATTGATTTTTATTTTCGTTTATGTAAAAATAAAGAATTAAAATAAATGATATAAGATAGCCTATGTTTTAATCTGGTAATTTCTAAGCATATTCATGAAAACCGCATTTAAATCCGTCCAGTGGTTTAGGAGATGTGCGCGGACAAACAAACAAACAAACAGACAAAAATTCTAAAAACTGTCCTATCGTGTTCAGCTGCTTATTTTAAGACGACCTGTGTGATTTTTTTCTTGTTATCTCGCAATTACAGATTTTTTTATCTCTACGTTTTTATTATATGTATAGATAGCCGCCACCGTTTGAAAGCACATCGACATGTCATAGACCAGTGAAATCGCATAATAGATCAGAGTATATCTGTGCGATTCACACGATCTTTCTTACCTCACACCTGCAAAATGTGGAATGAGCTACCTTCCGCTGTGTTTCCGAGAAGCTACAACTACATGGGGTTCTTCAAAAGACGAGTTTATAGAGTCTTAAAGGGTCGGCAACATATTTGTGATGCCTCTGGTGTTACAAGTATCCATGGGCGATGGTGACTGCTTACCATCAGGCGGCCCGTCTGCTTGTATGCCAAATATGGCATAAAAATAAATGATACTATAGATTTTCAATTCTTGTCGTGTCATACAAAATGTATGGGAAAATGAATTTTCTTCATATATCCATATTTTCAGGAATCCGTTACTTGAATACTTTACACAACAATCATTACAATCAAAACTTTATTCAGAGTGGAGATACACGTATATCCAACAAATTTAAAGATCATGAAAATCTGTCCAGCCGTTCTTGTCATAGTGAAACCAACCATTTTCTGGAGTTATAAATAAAATACAATAAACTAACCTGACTTTGTTATATGTATATATGTTTTATGTACTTACATAATATATAGACGAGATAGGTCTTCGGGAAGTGCACTACTGAAATACTGATAACAATTTTGTTTTTACTTTCAGGTTTTGCTAAACTCCGTCGTAAAAATAAATTAATGATAAATATTAAAAAAAATTGTTCAAACAAAACATTTGTGACATTAATATTTCAAATAAAATATATACCTACCAAGAAAGTTCATTTTTAGAAAACAAAATACAAATACCGACTTCTTGACTAAACCTACTCGTACATGTACAAATTTGAACTAAAACTGTTTTTGTTGACTTTTCCAAAAAGCGCTGAATTAATTTCAATAAAATTTATATAGAACTACCTCTGAAGTCATCATCATCATCAGTCAGAAGACGTCCACTGCTGAACATAGGTCCTTTAACATCCACACTGAATGACATTCTGCCATCTGCATCCACTGGATGCCCGCGACTCTCACAATGCCTTTCATACCTACCTACTCGTACCTACGCTGCGTCTACCGGTCCGTGGTCTCCACTCAAGTACCTTTCTTCCCCATCAGTCATTAGTTCTTTGAGCGATGTGGCCTGCCCAATGCCGCTTCAACTTTAACTTCAAATTTTAATAGCAATGTCGGTGACTCTGGTTCTTTAGTGAATATCTACGTTCCAGATTTTATCGCGCAAAGAAACTCCGAGCATAGCTCTCTCCATTGCTCGTTGTGTGAACCATGAGCTTCCAAACAAAATAAGAATCACCAAAATCAAGTCATAATCGACGGAGTAATCACCAAACTGTCGAATTGAGGATCTCCTTTTTTAAGTTGATTAAAAACGGACCACTTGTAAATTGGGCATACGCTAAGGAACCCGAACCTAATGAAAGAAAAACCACAGTTTTCTAGTGAAATATAATAATACAGAGGACATTGACCCTCAGTACGCGTACAAGTCGCAGTTGGCCGGCTTTTATTTATTTACTCGTACTTCTTGTGATCTGGTTTCAATAGATCACCAAAAGAGATGTGTTCTATGGAGACCTCATTTATAAACTTTTTCAATACATCCAAACAGATCTAAGAGATTGGAATATGTATTTGAAAAGCTCCCTGAGGAACTCCAGTAATCCCTTTCTAATATAAATAGTGTATCATTTGAAAGCAGTTTATAAAGGGCCCTCGGAACTTTCAATATATCTCTCTATTTACATAAGCTCCGGATAAGGAAAGGTTTCAAATAGTGCGGAGCATTCGTCTTCTAACGTCAGTCAATTTTGTTAAAGCTATCTATTCGTTTTGTTCGCATAAATCTCTGTACAGGTACAATGTGGCTGAAGTATTTACCTGTGACGAAAACAAATTGTGATATGTAAGAGGTATATTATGTGCTAAAGATACGGGCTACAGTGAAGATTTATTTATGTGTGATATGCAAGCCATTATACAGAGTCAATGTCTGTGGTAAGGATCTAAATCTTACTTTTGAGGCACGTCTGGGACTTAATTAAAACTATAACATTCAGAGAATTGGGTGTAAATGAGAGTAGACGTTCAGAAAATTGACTTTGACTGCCCTGGTGGCACAGTTGGTCGTGAACCTACCTTCTGCGCTTGGGGGCGTGGGTTCGATTCCCACGTAGGGCATTTCCATTCACGTAATGAACATTTGTGTTTGTTCTATGTTTGGGTGTTTATATCTTTTTAAGTATGTATTTTAAAAAAAAAACGTGCATCAGTCTCTGGCAGTCATATGCTGCAGCTTTGCTTAGTTTGGGGTCAGATGACCGTGTGTGCAAAAATGTTCTAGATTATTATTCATTTATAAAATTTTAGATTGTGAAGCCAAACCAAATATTTATAATTATACCTAGAGGCTAGAGGTAGGTGTTTAATGGCTGATTTTTTACTTGAGGGTAGTTACTAACAGCGCATTCATTTCGTGATAGGCAAACGTGATGTAATATTAAATAATAGACTGTCTCGTTTAATTTAAACGGATATGAAAGAGACAGCGTATTTGCGTGCACTTAGTTCGCACCATTTGTATACAAATATTTTGTGACCAACCGCGCGAACGCGAATAAAAAGAAAAAAAAAAGAAACTTGCCGCGCCTTTAGAAAGAAAATGTAATTTAGGGTATTTAAAAAAACACAAAGAAATGGCTGATGACGTTGAATAACAGTAACATTTAATTACTTTTAAATAAAAGCTTTTTATGAGTGAAATTGAAATTGCTAATGAACTTGTGCGAATTCTACTCTAATTGAAATCTTTTGATAGACTCAATTTTAGTGCTCTCTATTAGTTTTCTTCATAGATATGGTTCATTAGAGATAAATAAGACCAGGTGCTGCTTATTACGTAAAAGATTTAATTATGTTTCAGTTTAAATTAAATAGAAAGCAATAGAAGAAAACGATGGGTGCCAAAAAGATTCATACAGGGTGGAAAATGGGTAATGAAGGGTAGGTACTTATGTATTGTGAGAAAATAATTATCAATATAAAAAACCGATGATAAGCGATGATGCGGTCTACGATGGAGCACGCTTGCCCAGAAGAAACCGATTCACTCGAGATTTGAATCGACTTCGATTTTATTTCAGATATAGTACGGAACATGTAACTACCGTGGGTTTAAGTCTATTATTTAAGCATCTCTGTACTTACTTTTGGTAAATAAATAAATAAACCTAAAAAATAAATCTAAAAAAAAATAGACTTTATCAGAACTGGACTAAACTGAAATGGGACCAAACGGGAAGCACCAGCTTTCAAATAAATAAATAAATCATCAACAAACATTTAAAAAAAAACAGTTGAATTGATAAACTCCTCATTTTTGGAAGTCAGTTAAAAATAGACAAGTGCTTTTGTTAACTAACAAAATACAAGCTTATTACCGCTAAATACATACACTACATAGCATATAAAAAAAGTTGAAAAGGGTGCATTGAGTTTTTGGAACGAAGTTCCTTATCGCGCGTTGCGAAAGGGGGCTAGACGGAAAAATTAAGAACCAAAAGTTGTAACAATACTTTTTGATATAGTTGTAAGCCGTGCGGCGTGCGCGTGTTTCTCTGTCTCTCTCTCTCTCTCTCTCTCATAGAAAGCAAGCCAGTTTTAATCGAAAGGAACTTCGTTCCATCCGGGTGTCCCTTGACACATCTCAAGTTTTTTTTGTATTTTATGTGGTGTGGTTCGGAACCCTCATTGCGCGACTTGCACTTGTCCGGTTTATTTCAGAACGCCATTTCAAACTATCACTGTTGTTTCCGTGAACATGGTGCATGTATCTACCGACATATCGGGAACTCCATCCACAGCCTTAGTTATCACGGCAAATATCACGTTAATAATATAAAAGTAATTTGCTGATTTTTTAGATCGGACAGCTGCAATAAACTAAATCTACACTAATATTATAAAGAGGAAAGATTTGTACCTATTTTTGTATGTTTGTATGTTTGTAATGAATAAGCTCCGAAACTACTGAACCGATTTGAAAAATTCTTTCACTGTTGAGAAGCTACACTATCCCCGGGTGACATAGGCTATATTATATTTTGTAGCGAGGCCGAAGGCCGAGCTTACACTCGTGCGAAGCCGGGCGGACAGCTAGTGTTCTATATAGGCGGAAACTTGTAATTGGCCCAGTCATCAAATCTATTTTTTAAGTTATATACTATTAGGTTGTAAGTTTCCCTAAAAATGAAAAATAAAAATAAACCTTGGAAAACGTAGAATGAAAATGTTTTTCCTTTAGTATAATATCAGCTATCGGCTAAAATATACGTTCAAAAACCGAGCAAAAAATATTATATCAGTTATGGTTCGATCAATTTGGTTTAAACTCAGCTCTTTACTACTGCAGCTAACAAAGTAAAAAAAACTGTTATTCATTGTCATGAAGTTAACCGGCCAAGTGCAAGTTGGGATCGCGCGCTTATGGTTCCGTACCACCCACAGACTAGGTAAAGCTACTTCGTACCACCACTAATAGAGTGTGTAGGTAGTATAATGTTGCCATGTCACCATCAGGGGAGTTGCAGTTAGCAGTCAAACGCAAGCCTATTATTACATTAAAAAAATGACACTTTTATATTGAGAAGGAAAAAAAACTTGTTTGTTGTATGGGGCTCTTTATATTTTTCATTTTATTACTAATTCTTAGTTAATTTGCCGCAAGTTATTTTGTGAAAATTCCAACTGTATGTCAATTACGGTTTAAAAGATACAACCATTAAAGTACATAAAAAATACATACAATTATTGACGTCGCGCTTACCGTTCAGAGCTATCTATCTCTTTTGCAAATAACTAATATACATATATTAAAAAAACGCTGTGTAATAAAAAAAATATATGGAGTATACTTTTTAGAATAATATTGCAAAATTTTTGAAGTAATTTTGATGTCGGTAACGTTTTATTTATGCGGGGTAGATTAAAAAAAAATTTGTTTTTTTCTTTTCCGCTTTCCTATAAAATATCAACACGAGAGTTGCTTCATAACATTTGCAATGTTATTACTAAGATAATGCCTATTCGGATTTTTTTTATTGTCACTCAGTGATTTTGTTATCTACAAAAATCTTGAAAATGTGTGAAAAAGATAGCTGTGCCGGTAAGCGCGGCTTGTAGACAGCGATGGGCTTAGTAATGGGTCCCAGTACGGAACCCTAAAAACGTACTAATTTGTAAATTTTAATTTAGACGGCGGCGTACCTAATTCTAGCCAAAAAGGTTTTTAAGTGCTTCTTTGCCTCACTGACACCAGCTGTTAGAATAATTATTATGGTTTTAGTTGCATTCTAAGCAAAAATTATAATTTTAACTTTTTGGGCTCAAAATGTAAAATTATATTTATTTATTATTCATATTATTTACTTCTAGGGTATGATTTAGAAATTCAATTTCATGTTTTTCGTTGTCCTTATTTTTCACAATCTTTCCATGATTTCATAACAACAACAATATACAATATCAGCCTACCGACATGATAATATTTCAAAAATAGACATTAATTTAGTTTCACAATTTCCAATTTTCTGAACGTCTATTTTCATTTATGTCCAATTCCCTGGAAATTCATGAATTCCTTTTATAGTTTTATTTATTGTATAAGTCCTTGAACCGTGAAGTTTTGTTTAGATCCTTCCTGAAATATTCACATCTGATTTTGTTATTGTGACAGAGACCATTAGGTACTGGCTACACGTTTAAAACCATAGACTTAATTTTATTTGACATTCTAGAATCTATGTTGAAAAACAATTTTATTCATAACATCGTCACATCATCACGAAAAGAGTGCAAAGTTGCTTTTTAACCGCGTGCTTAATTTTGATGATCAAACAAGCAAAGGATTCTAAAATTGAATCACGAGCGTAGCGAGTGACAATTTTTTTGAATCCTGAGCTTTAGCGAGGGAATCAAAAGAGCACGAGTTGAAAAATATTTGCACTCGAGTGCAACACGTAACTTTTCATCCCACCTCAGCGAGGAAATGACCCAAGGAAATGACTAAATGCAAAAAAGAAAATGGCGCGCGCAAAGCAAATAAAAAAACAGTACCCCAAGAAGGTTCTGAGCCTGAGTTTTTAACAAATTAAAAAAGGTTGTATGTTAAATTCGGCACCATGGAGGTAGAAGTAAATAGGTTTAATGATGTTTTGAATTCTCAAACTTAGTGCACACGATGTTCTTAATTTAATTTACTTTATCCTCTAGCGGATAAATGACGGCTTTTGCACTCAGATATCAAAGAGCAAAAATACTCTTTTCGAGATGAAGGGATGAATAAGTAAATTTTAAATCTCACCTCTTCATAGTAACCAAATTTATCTTTCGGTATTGCTTGTCGCCTTCGTACCATGAGCTATGGTAAGTGAGCTATGGCTCCAATGCAAGCTCTATAAAACGTAAGGTACAAATTGAAAGGAAAAGAGAGTTATTAGCTTAAATAATAAATAAATAAATATCTGGGACATTATTGCACACATGGTCATCTGAACCCAAACTAAGCAAAGCTTGTAATATGGCTGCCAGAGACTGATATACATACATATATATTTTTAAATACATACTTAAATAGATATTAACACCCAGACATAGAACAAACACGAATGTTCATCACACAAATGTTTGTCCTAGATGGGAATCGAACCCACGCCCCCAAGAACAGAAAGTAGGTTCACTACCAACTTAGCCACCGGGGCAGTCAAATAATTTCCTCCTGCCCTTTTTTCTATCGGACTGCCAGAGCGGGCACGAAAAATCGACACCATTTTATGGTTGACATTTCGAAAACCCGTACGAAGCGCTTTGATTCCACTTTTATTGTGCGAACTGCTAGTATGTGGAATGCACTGCCTGAATGGGTGTTCCCTGATAGTTACAATCTGGGTGTCTTCAAGTCAAGAGTGAATCGGTTTCTTCTGGGCAAGCGTGATCCACCGTAGGCCGCATCGTCGCTTAGCATCAGGCGAGTTGGCGGCCAAGCGCAAGCCTATTTAGTAATAAAAAAAGAAAAAAAAAAGCTTTTATAGGACATACTAAAAGAGAACTGATCTCCGTTATTTAATTGTTTTTTCATGTATGTTGGACATGTTGGTGCACGTGAAAACTGAAAGAAGAGATAAGAAATTATATAGGATAAGCAAAGACAAAGAAAACAATAGACATCGGGACGCGGTCCTCTCACTCTTTCAAGAGAAGGATATTATATAGAAGAATTACTCATGAATGAGAAGGACAAAGCTATACTATTTCCGTCCTGCACTGTGTCCGGTTAATTGATGGCCAGTCCTACAACTGGTGGCAGACCAATCAAGACATTTTGCTGAAAAGAACTGTGAAACCCTTATATTTCTATCATTTGTGACTTTGTTGATATTCCCTAGAAGTGTATTTGTTGTTTAATGATGATAAATTGCTGTATAATCGGCTGTAAAAGCCGAGGTTATATTTGTAGTATATTTTATATTTATGAGGGTAGCTTCACTACCCTCACTATGCAAGTATTAATAAAGTCAGTGTTCAACCAACTAGCGTGTGTTTCACTTCATGGTGACAGCAGCGGATTTTGTTTTTACAATTAAAAGTACTCAAACCCTAAAAACCTGTTAGAATCAGTGTTATAGTTTAGCGAGTGTCAAAAACATCGATAAATAATGGAACACGCGCGTCCTCCGGCGGAGTTATCATTAGAAGGCGGTCCGGCCGTGCGCTCCGAGGCGTGGCGCAAATGGCGGAAGCTTTTCGAGGTATTTCTCAAAGCGTCGGGAGTGAGCAAAGAGCCTAAGGAGGTACAGGCTAGTCTGTTGGTGAACCTCATCGGATCGGCGGGATACGAGGTTTTTACGACTTTCACGTTTGAATCAGGCGATAGTGAAGACGACGTCAAATGTGTTTTGAAGAAGTTCGACTCGTATTTCGGTGCGAAACCTAATATCACAGTGCGACGTTATAAGTTCTTCACACGCAGCCAGGAGGAAGGTGAAAACATCGACCAGTACATGACAGCGCTGCGAGTGTTGAGCCAACAGTGCGAGTTCGGCGAGTTAAACGAGAGTTTACTGCGAGATAAGATCGTTTGTGGCATCAATAACAGCACTGTGAGAGATCGTTTGCTTCGTTCGGATGATTTAACGCTGAACAAAGCTATGCAGATCTGCCAGGCGGCAGAAATGTCTAAGGAGGAGAGCCAATGCATTAGTACATCGGAAAATGTACAAGTGAACGCGGTGCAAACTGGAGGCAGCATGCGAGGCACGCGCCGTACAGGCGGACGACGACGCGGCGCCGGCGGCGGTGGCGGAGCTCCGCGCGGCGCGGCCCGGGCGGCGGACGGCGCCGGCCCGGCTCGCGGGCCCTGCCGTGCCTGTGGCAACAGTCGTTGCGTCGGTGGCGAGCGGTGCCCAGCGCGTAACGCATGTGTTTTGTTTGTGACCGAAAGGGGCATTTTTCGCGAGTGTGTGAACAAAAGAAAGCAATCAGCAAGGTGTTAAATTTGAGCGTAGATTGTGCGGCTAGTGAAAGTGAAGACGATTCAGAGGAAATGTTCTACGTCAATGTAATAAGTGAGGTACCAAGTAAGTCATACAAAGGATGGCATGATTTTTTTTTATGTAACGGAGAGAAAGTTGTTTTTAAAATAGATACTGGATCAATGCTAAACGTTCTTTCTAAAAATGAATATTTAAACTTGGGTCTGTCTATTAAGAACCTTAAGCCGTTTGCAAAACGAGTGCTTTCTTTTACTGGGAACCGGTTGCCGATAATAGGTACTGATAATGTCTCATTCACATACAAAAACAAATATTATGTTCTACCATTTGTTGTCGCGGATTTAAATTGCCAGAACGTACTCGGTTTGGAAGGTAGCATTTCCTTAGGATTGATTAGTTGTGTTGATACAATAAACATTCACCAGTACGATGATTTGTTTGAAGGTTTAGGTAAAATCCCAGGGGAATATAGCATCTCCGTAGATAAAAGCGTACAGCCAGTTGTGTGCCCTACCCGAAAAATTGCATTTGGATTAAAAGATAAACTATTGAAAGAGTTACACAGAATGGAATCACTAGGAGTAGTAAGGAAGGTCACACATCCGACTGATTGGGTAAATGCGATCGTATTGGTAGCGAAAAAAGATGGCAGTATTCGTGTTTGTTTGGACCCGCGACCTTTGAACCTTGCGGTGCGGCGCGCGCAGTACTCGCTGCCGACGGTGCCTGAGCTAGCGGTGCGCCTGCGCGGTGCTTCGGTTTTCAGTGTTCTAGATGCGCGCTGTGGCTTCTGGATGGTCCAAATTGATGATGCGAGCGCTGACCTCTGTACTTTTAGTACACCGTTTGGCCGATACCAATTTTTACGATTACCATATGGGATAAACTGTGCTCCGGAAGTGTTTCACGCGAGGCTTAGGCAACACTTAGAAGATTTAGAAGGTGTTGAATCATTTATTGATGACGTCATAGTCTGGGGACAAAATAAGGATGAACATGATAAAAGATTGGGTCAATTACTGCAGCGAGCGCGGGAAATTGGTATAAAATTTAATCGCGACAAATGTAAGTTTGGTGTGCCAGAAATTACCTACCTAGGTCACAAGTTTGACTCGACTGGAATGCGAGCGGATGACTCCAAGGTAAAGGCCATTATGGAAATGCCATATCCGAATGATAGGAAATCACTTGAACGGTTTTTAGGTATGGTTAACTATTTATCAAAATTCATTCACAATTACTCGAAGTGTGTGAATGTTCTGCGGTCATTGTTGAAGAAAGACTCTGAATGGGTGTGGGAACACCACCACTCCTCGGCGGTGGACGAGCTGAAACACAAGCTGGCGAGCGCGCCGGTCCTGGCGCTGTACTGTGAGCGCACCCCGCTTGTGTTGTCTGTAGATGCGTCAAGTGTGGCACTCGGCGCTGTGCTCCTACAGGAAGGTCGACCTGTGGAGTTTGCTTCACTCACGCTCACTGACACGCAGACCAGGTACGCTCAGATCGAGAAGGAAATGCTGGCTATAGTGTTTGCAGTTGAACGGTTCAGGCAATATATATACGGCAGGTCTGACGTCACCGTGCAGACGGACCACAAGCCACTGGAAGCTCTGTTCAATAAACCATTGGTCTCCGTGCCGGCACGGCTGCAGCGGATGATGATGCGAGTGCAAGGGTTCGATATCAAGGTGGTATACATGCCCGGCAAGTATATGTATATCGCCGATACGTTGTCGCGGGCACCACTGAAAGAATTAATGCATGACCGTGTAACGGAAGAGGTGGACGTGCAAACGTGTTTCATGTTGGTAAACGTGCCGTTTAGTGATCAGAAAATGGAGGCGATCAGGAAGGAAACCGAGACTGACAGAGACTGCAGATTGTTAATCAAAAACATAATGGCGGGTTGGCCTAAGAATAGGCGCGATACAAATACGGAAATAAACGTATTTTGGCCTTATCGCGAACAGTTACATTATATTGATGGAATTATTTTTAAAGGAGAATGTATATTTATTCCACACGCACTCAGGGATAATATGATATCACGAGTGCACGAAGGACATTTGGGAATAGAAAGGTGTAAGCGACGCGCACGCGAAGTAATGTTTTGGCCAGGGCTTAGCCAGGACGTGGAGCGCGCCGTGCGAGGCTGCACGGCGTGCGCGCTGCACGCACCCCGCGCGCGCCGTCAGCCGCTGCTGCAGCATGACGTGCCCGCATTGCCGTGGCACAAACTTGCCTCGGATATATTCGAGTACAGAAAGAGAAAGTATATTATCTTAGTAGACTATTTCTCTAATTACGTGGAGGTTGGAGAACTGTCGACTATGAGTACCAAGCAGGTGGTTAATTTCATGCGAGAACAGTTTGCGCGACACGGAATACCTTCGGAGCTCATCACTGATAACGGACCCGCTTATAGCTCGCAAGAATTTAAGATATTTATGCGTGAATGGGAAGTACGGCACGTGACATCATCCCCGCTTTATCCACAGTCAAACGGAAAAAGCGAGAGAACTGTTCAGACAGTTAAAAACCTGTTAAAAAAGTGTGTGGACTCGGGACAAGACTTTTCAATGGGATTGCTGAATTACAGGGCAACACCACGAAACGGGTTAGACTCGCCAGCTCAAATATTAATGGGAAGACGGTTAAATACGAAACTGCCAGTCAATTCAAAACTACTGACAGAAAGAGTGGATAACGAGCGAAATTATCAAGCGTTGATGGCTAACAGGGTTAAGGTAAAGACTCATTATGACAGGTCAGCCAGATCACTCGAGCACTTTTCTCCGGGTGATAAGGCAACTTTAATATGCAACGGTACCAGAAAATCTGTAGCTATAGTTGCTCGTGCACCGGAACCGCGTTCATATGTGGTGGAAGATGAGAGCGGCGGTCGGTACAGACGTAGTCGAAGTCATTTGGTATCGCGGTCGTCGGCAGGTTCCGCAGGACAATCTCAAAAAAATACTATAACTACAGGATTAGGCAGTACGCCAAATATGGTTTGGATGGCAGGTGTACGTAGGCGCAGATCAAAAAAGGTGACTGAAAAACAGCAGGTGACCGAGTCTCAGGTAATACATAGCTCAGGGAGTACGGATTCATCACCGCAGAGTGCATGCGGGGAGAACCAGCCAGGGGCCACGGAGCACGGGTACATTTTGGAGAGTGATTCGAATGAGTCAACTCCATCCTCACCAGCTATTTTGATAACGAGGTCGCGGGAAAGAACAGCACGAATGATGACAAATTTATTTTTTGAGCCTACAAAGGAATAGCACCTAGGGATCCACTTACATATAAGTATGAACTACTTAATAAAAATGTAAAAACTAGAAGCATCATATTTTGTTACAACATATTTTATTTACAAGTCACATAAAAAAATATAGTAACTCGTAAACTCGTAGAATAATTTATATCTGTAAATAACTTATAAAGATATAAATACTAACAACTAATATAAATACTACTTTAAATAAAATAAAAAATGTTACTCAATAATTTAGAAATAAAACAACATAGACACATAGTACTAAGAATTAACATAGATACTTACTTTTATTGTTTTTATTATCTTTTGAAAAGGGAAAACATGTAGTATATTTTATATTTATGAGGGTAGCTTCACTACCCTCACTATGCAAGTATTAATAAAGTCAGTGTTCAACCAACTAGCGTGTGTTTCACTTCAATATTATGGTTTTCTGTCTCATGTGGACACGTTATGCCAAATTCTATAGATACCTATTCTCTGAGGATAAGGAAGAAGAGGTGAGAAAATATGAGGTAAATAAACTGTTACGAAAACTTAGTAACCCTACTCTACTTTATTTGCCTTTCTAAAGTTGTACGCTAGTGAAATTTACTTTGCATTTTTACGATCCTACAAGTTTGTTTGCAGAGTAGTCAAATGAAATTATTAATCTGTAAATATTTTAACTCAAATCATTTCGAAAACAACCTTGCTTTAGAATTTTACTAAACCTATTAATTTAGCAGCTATTATAAACAAGCAAACAAGTGATTTGTAGGATACTAATGTATTTTTTTTGTTGAAATACTTTATCGATTTATTAAGATTTAAAATATGGCTGCGACAACCTGGTACAACTTTTAAAAGGGTGTACCAGGCTCTATAGTAAAATGTTAGAACCCCTTTCTCTAGTGCTGGATAATTTATAGAAACGGAATACCCAATAATTAAAGTTAACGGGCATCTTACCTTTTATCTTTAGACACTCTTGGCTCTTTGAGATTCTATGATCAAATAATAACAGGTTGGTCCACACCTTACACAATATTGTAGGTACTTTTGGGGTCGAACCTGAAATTCTGAATATTCCCTTTAGCAAGGTTACTTACAAGGTTACTTTTAATTATACTATTAGGAGTGTTGCACACTAGGGTCAAATTAATTTTATTATCTACACTAATATTATAAAGAGGAAAGATTTGTACCTATTTTTGTATGTTTGTATGTTTGTAATGAATAGGCTCCGAAACTACTGAGCCGATTTGAAAAATTATTTCACTGTTGGGAAGCTACACTATCCCCGGGTGACATAGGCTATATTATATTTTGTAGCGAGGCCGAAGGCCGAGCTTACACTCGTGCGAAGCCGGGGCGGACGGCTAGTTCTGTATAACTTAACATTTGATACCTAGGTCACGTTTGATTCAGCTATTTGAATTCAATTTATAGTATCTATTTGTTCTTGTGGTTTGGATATTGGTTAATATAAATAAATAAATGGCGTTAAATCTTATATTTATGTTGCCTTCGTAGTAAATGATTTACCACGAAGATGATGATTGATTACTGAACTATAAATTACTACCTTTTATTCTTCCATTCCAAAATTTAAAGTTCTGTTTCATATTAATTTGTTCTCAACTGTCATTCCCAAAGAAAAACGAATTTTTTCATTAGCTTATTTCATTCAGTCCAATAATATCAGTCTTTAGTTTTTCATATTTTTTTTGTAGTGTCATCGACCAGGATTATCTTCCTTTTTCTTAGGTCCCTCACTGATGATGGCAAAATTGCCCCAACGCCCAAAGGGGCAGTATATAGCCAAATAAAAAAAAAACATCGGGTGAGATGATGAGATCACAGAAAAGCTAAACGAAAAATTTCTCAGTTCAGTGGGTGAGATGGTGGTCAAACAAGAGCCTATTTATAAAAAAAAAAGTATAACACGCTATTATTAGCTTGTATCTAACGCAATCTTTGAACTTGATTTTCAACTACTTCAAAACGTCGAATTAAATTGAAATTTTGTACACTTATGAAGGACCGATGTTAATGCAATAATTGAAATAGGTTTATTTATTAATTAATTATTATTATTAGTTTTTTAAACTGCGCGAATTATTTTCTACAATTAGTTGAACCTTGTCTTGAAACAATGTAAAATCTCAGCATTGTATTGGTTTCATAAGGTGCTGATTCGGGATCCTCTAATAAAATGATTAGGTATGTATATAGAGACGACATTACCGAAGCTGTACTGTTTGTTTAAAGCCGGTCACAAACCGTCCTTCTACCAACAGAGCCCACCTAAGCCTGCGTTCTGGACCTCCAGTAATAGCGTCATAAAGTACTGCGTGGCGCAAAATATGCTCACACAGTATAGGTCTCTAACAATGAGATAAAGAAAGGGTCGGCTCGTAATATGCTTCTTCATACAAGCAGCCCACGCATTTGCGCAAATAATTATTGAGTCTACGGCATCGTCTCACATCGCATCCGTGAGAATTTGATAAAAAAAGCACAAGGAATATGACTATGGTATGTTTTTTTTCTGTGATACAAAGTAATGCCGTGGGGTAGTAATTAGTGTTCAAGAAACCTGGAGTCTGACCAACGGATTAGGAGCCAGCCCACTACTCAATAATAATAATTGAACTATATTTTGAGTGAAATAAGTGGTACCTATATTATATTACGTGAGGGTAGATTGTTTTTTTTTAACGACGCGGCGATAGTGACGCTGATGGCACGATCGTAGCGGGGCCTTCATTTACCTTATTTTGTAGTTCTCGCAAGTGATGCATAGTGCTATTTAACTTCGAAGAAATTGTAGATTTTTTAACGAATAACCATCATCATAAGCTCTAAATAAGCTAAAGTTTATTTTAAATTTAATATTTTTTTCCCATTGCATATTGCGTTTTTTTTTACCAGAAATAAATTATGTCTATGTCATATTTTTAACCGCCGACGCAAAAAGAGAGGTGTTTTAAGTCTGTGTGTCTGCGGCATCGTAGCTCCCAAAAGGCTGAACTGATTTTGATTTAGTTTTTTTTAAAGATGTTCTCTCTCGAGTGTTCTTTGATAATTATGATTCTAGAAAATTTGTCCAGCCGTTTGAAGATTATCAGCTTTTATCGGGAGTTTAAAAAAATACATTTATTCTTGATGTTATTTACAACATAATGAGAACCTCTTTACCTATAACTTACTAAAAAGATAAGCACGAGTTTGTATTTTCAGCTTGGGATGATTCGTACATTCGTCACTTTTAGTTGATCTTTCGGAAACTAAATTGACCGTTACTACCTCTTTACCATTTTAACGTGACATGGAGGGCCAATTACTCACCAATATTGCAAAAGCTCAATCGCTTTAGGAAAGCATATCTTGCTTTTATTTGAGTTTTATTAAGGCCAGTTGTCCTCCGTAAAGTGCCGAACTCTACGATGATAGTCGCTAGCAGAGACGTTTTGGAACAACGGATTTTAAGATAGCTGATAATGTGAAAGTTATCATAAAATTACATTAATATTAATCTACTAAGTTAAGCGGAAAGGGTACTGAGAAGGAAGGAGGTATAGTACCCATCTGTTAGGTTTTAAATATGGTTATTCGCGAGTATTTATTAGAATTATCTAGTACTTTATTTGAATCTCGTCGTTTCTAACTGTCGCTATGACGGAAAGGAGAAGGGGATACGTCATGGTGGGTGGTAGGCAAGAGTGAGGCTGGGCATTCTGGTCTGCAGCCGCAGACAATATTGTACATTGTTACTTTACCCTAATGCACATAGATTTAAAGTACTAAGAATTATTCAAGCGCAAGAGTTGAAGTGGCAATGGGCAGGCCACATCGCTCGAAGAACTGATAACCGATGGCGAAGAAAGGTTCTTGAGTGGAGACCGCGAACCGGAAGACGCAGCGTAGGTAGGCCTCCCACTAGATGGACCGACGACTTTGTGAGTGTAGCGGGCACCCAGTGGATACAGATGGCAGGATGTCGGTCAGTGTAGAGGTTAAATGGGGAGGCCTATGTTCAGCAGTGGACGTCTTCTGGCTGATGATGTTGATGAAGTGTATAAATATTCGTTATAAGAGTCTATGTCTAGAGTCAGAAATAAAATCGAAGTCTACCCATAAAAAGAAGTTTTGGTATACATCATCATTAACAACTTTTATTGTGGGAGTAACCAACTCTGAAGTTGGTAAAAAAATATCAACAGTTACTGTTCCATAGAAAGAGGTCATTCAAACTCGACAAAATATATGGAACAGGTGATATTTTTTTCGAAATGTTCGGTGTTGATCCCAATCCCGTGAACAATGAATGTTGAACAATAGACCCTTTTCGGCTTAGGACACCCTTTCTGCGTAACTAGTATCATCGACAAAAGAACCATCCATCCTTGCTAGTATACATGCAAAGTTCCAAATCGATAATTAAAGTAGGGCCAATTAAACAGATCACATTTGACATCTGTCAGTCTATTGTTTATTTGTCAAAATAATCGTAATCCTAAAATTGCCTTCTTTTGTCATTATTATTACAATTTTTTTTGTAATAAAAATAATTTATAAAATTAAAATTAAAATAAAATATTTATAAAATTATTATCTATATCTATACATATAATAAAAACGTAGAGATAAAAAAATCTGTAATTGCGAGATAACAAAAAAAAAATCACACAGGTCGTCTTAAAATAAGCAGCTGAACACGATAGGACAGTTTTTAGAATTTTTGTCTGTTTGTTTGTTTGTTTGTTTGTTTGTTTGTTTGTTTGTCCGCGCACATCTCCTAAACCACTGGACGGATTTAAATGCGGTTTTCACGAATATGCTTAGAAATTACCAGATTAAAACATAGGCTATCTTATATAATTTATTTTAATTCTTTATTTTTACATAAACGAAAATAAAAATCAATGATTTATTTCTTCGTTACCCGAAACGTAATATGAGGATCATCACATAGCCTCAAGCAAGGAGATCCAAAGTAAAGAGAATGTTATTGACATAGCCATTAAAATTTTGAAACTGTCAACTGTCATTCGGTTAATCAGTTTAAATTTAAAGAAGGTTCCTTAACCTTCTTAGATGAATGAACGTGTAGATCAAGCATGTATAGGCCTTACAACCTCTTTGGTGATTCATTCCAGTGCATGGAGTAGGAGTATTACATTCTCTTGGTTTTATTCTATGTTAGCATTTAAAACACAAAATATACCGCATCCTATTTTAATTCAGTCCCGCGAATAGAAATATTCAAAAAAGGCCTTTGAATTTTCATGAAGAGTCAAATGTGATCTATTAAATTTACCCTAATTCAGAAGCTTCGACCAAAATAAAATGAATGGACGGGCCCAGTAGAAGCGCATTTTTGAAGATTACAAAATGAGCGCCAGCGCTCACTTCGTTTCAGTCGGTCTCTAGCCGTCTAGCCGTAGGATGTGAAACACGAGTCTATTGTTACGCGATAACGAAACATCTGACAAAATTATGAATTCGTATGCTTTACCGAAGTGTAAATACACAAATAAAACCGATATCTATATTTTGTAACAAATATACTGTACATTTTTATAATCAGGTGTTGAAGTATACGTCCGACGGTTTTGACTCGTTTTTACTGATCAAGTTCAATGGTTAGGGCCCATCCGTTCATTGGTGGTTCGTTCGTTGGTGGATAAGATAAGCAATTTCAAAAATCTCCCCTTTATCCATCATCTTGCTTAAATTCCAACTCAAGAGTTACGTAATTCATCATCAGACAAAGGATAATGTACGAATAACGCCAATATTTTCTCGCAAAATCTTCGTCCTTAGCAAGAATCTTCATGTTTATTTTCAACAAGTAATTGAAACTTGGCCGAAATAACTTTGCGAATTCTTTTGGGTAATCTTTTAACACTTCCATTTTGGGATTAAAAGTCGCCAGGATCTTTGTATACATATTTTTAGGTAACTTGACAACTTTGTAAAGAGGGTAATTGAATACAGATCTGTGGTTTTTTATTTAAGCGGACGTTGAGGTTTTTTTTATGCCATAGGTGGCAAACAAGCAAACGGGCCGCCTGATGGTAAGCGATCACCGTCGCCTATGGATATCTGCAACACCAGGGGCATCACAGATACGTTGCCGACCCTTAAAGACTTTATTAACAGCCCTTTTGAAGAACCCCATATTAAAGCTACTCGGAAATGCCGTAGGAGGGAGCTCATTCCACATATTGCAGGTGTAAGGCAAAATGGAACGCGTAAAACGCACAGTGTGCGATTTCCACCGATCTATGATATGTGGATGAACTTTCAGGCGGTGGCGGCTGGTGCGATGATAAAACCGCGATACTGGCACCAGATCGAACAGTTCTTCAGAACATTCCCCGTTGTATATACGATAAAAGACACAAAGAGACCCAACGTCTCTGCGCATGCTGAGCGGCTCTAGGTGTTTGGAGAGCTTGGGATCGTCGACAATTCTTATAGCTCTACGGTTTCACTGGCTATTGTTTTGTACAAGTTAGAGAACTGCTATTGATATGACCAGCCCACTGCCACTCAGATAATACGCTGAGCTATGTCGGTGAGTGAGATCTAGATACGATCCCTAAGTAAATCATAATAGGTAGAACGTGGGATAGGTGGCAAGAAGACTCCATGTCCAAGTGCTGGTTCATCAATTAGACGAACAGCTCATCTCACTCCAACTCTACGTTCAAAACTGTAGAGCAACGTTCATGTCGCGGGGTTCACTTACTAACTTACAAGATGTAGTTACTTATTCATCCCCATAAGATAACTCTTTATTAAATGACTACACAAATAAGGTAGAACATTGCAATGAAAATATAATCTAGGCTATTTGTGCGACATTTGAAAAAAAAACTAGAAGGAAAAGCTCTAAACTTCCGAGCTCACGGCCCTCAATTTAACTACAAGTTACTCAACTGAGTTTCCTTTTTTTTTATCACATTAACTTCACTTTTCACTGTATTAATTATAGTTATTATTTCGCTGGTATTAATTTCAGTTTAAATTCATGTAATAAATTTATAACTATACTTTTAAACTCTTTCTTTTCGGCTTGCCCATTGCTAGGTATGACTAAACCCAAGCTTAACATGGGGTACGTTTCACGCTTTAAGCGATTTGTTCCAGGCAACCAAGCCTTTGATATCCCACTGCTGGGCATAGGCCTTTCTTTGACTGTACCATGCACCTCGATCCCTTACCAATCCTCTCCATTTGCATCCTACTGCCTTATCTTTAGTACTCAATACATTGTATGTACTAGTTTTAGAAACTGCCTTAGTTCATTCACAGATAATAAACTCTTGTTTATCCTCTCTTGAGCAGTCTGTAAAAGGCGGATAAATCAAGTACCTAATGAATATTTTATGATCATGTAAAACGTACAGTATTTTAAACAAACTTTACCATAATATTATGACGAAGAACAGTGTTTTCAAAACTTGGCGCGATGTTTATAAGAGAAAGTTTTGTTTTGCTTGTATGATGCACCTCGGGAATAGAGTTAATGTTATGCTGTAACCACAGGCTGTAACATTTACAAGATAGAAGTTTCTATTGTCAGACGTGAAACTTTATTTTGACACCCGTCTTTTGTCAGACAGACTAAGCAAACGAACGCATAAGGGCGACGTAAGTCCACATTCTCCGTTCACTATCGCTGCCGAAAAGTAGCCAGAATGATGTCTGTATAACGCTGAATGGCAATGCTAAGTTTGTGGCTAAAATAGGCCAGCAAATGTTTTGATCATGAAAATGATAAAGAACGTGGACTCTAAACTTATGGTTATAAATTTAAACTAGGTTTATAACCTGCCTAATCTTGAGCAAAAGCATCTTGACATCTAAAAGTGATCAATTTAAGTTACTTAGTTCACAAAGGCTCGACTAAATTATTATTTGCGTTTCCTTATCACGAACAAACGGATGACTCCTAAAGCAAAAACAATACTAGAAATTCCTTTTATAGAAACTTGTCAATTTCTGCTTTGTTTCAAAATAACATCGTCGTCCCGTTTCCTTGTGTTATGTAAATTAGTTCCACAAAATTATAATTTCATTTTCAAATTATTATCAAACTTTGGAGCTTAGTTTCATCAAGTTAGGATTGAAATTTGATTGCACATTCAAATAACCGCAGAAAGGATCTTTGAGTATTTGTGGGCGAATACTCGTTTTGAAGTAGTGTAGCAAATTGTAGTGCTCGGGAGGAACTTAGGCCTTGAATTTGTAAGGTTTGTTTTTAATCTGTCTTTTAATTGCTGTTACTTATAATGTCTGATCTTTGTAACTAGAGAGATTGTTTCATAATATATATTGAGGGCCTTACTTAAAAACGTTACTCAAGTTGATCTGTGCTTTAAAATGCTCTCTCAACTTCTCGCTGACAGCAATCGTCACACGCGAAGACGAGACGGAGCATATTTAAGCGTATGTCAACTTGAGTAACGGGTTTAAGCAGGGCCCGGCAATATATTTCAGTGAAAGCAAGTGAAAGAGACACATTGATATGGCTCACCACAAGTACAAAAAGGACATAACAAGACTTTTTTGTCCTTATCGGCGTGGCCTGTTTTTTGGATCAGAAATGTCAAAATCTGACGGTTCTGCGACAAACAAAACGGGTCTGAATATTGTTTATTGCATTTTTTTGGTGATTTTATGTGATAAATGCGTGTTTCGTCTTAGAAATAATTGTAAAACAAACATTTACAATGGTTGGTTGTATCATTTTGGGCTGCAAGTACCGCAGTGAGAGAAAAAACTATGAAATATCATTTCACACGTAAGTAAACATATAGAGCTTGTAATGATCACCTAAATAAATTCAGGATATCAATGCGTAAATATTTTATTCATAATTAGTCCGTTTTTTGGTCGATTTGTGGTATTTCCTATGAGTTTTATCAAAATATTAACTGAGAAGAATAACAATCAATGTTGCCAGTTTATAAATGAAATTAACCACCACAATTAACATAAATTATTCGTTCTGCAGGTTTCCAACTGATCCTGGCTTACGAATAAAATGGATCAGTGCTACTGGTTGTGAAAATTGGGTGCCAGGAAAACATAGTAGAATTTGTTCCAGTCATTTCAATGCCGAATCCAATATCAGAAAGGGAAAAATTATATTTTTGAGCAACTGCAGCTGCTCAGGGTCTAATAAACACACTTAAATGTACTTAAATCAAAGAAAATATATCATCATAAATCATCATCAGCGTGATTTTGTTCAAATAAAACAAAATAATCTTTTTTTGAAGTCTGATTTATCGTGTGTGATATGAGTACTGTAAATAATAAAGAGTTTTATCTAAGTATCTCATTAATTGGGATGTTATCCATAATTCCATCCATGAAAATAAATAAACTGGCCAAGTGCGAGTCGGGCTCGTGCACTGAGGGTTCTGTACCGTCAAAAAATACAAAAAGTAGTGCAAATACACAACATCACGCCCAGGCTGTCATCCATCCAAGTATCAACCGCGCCCGACGTTGCTTAACTTGTGGGAAACAGAAATGTGTGACCGACTCGCAAGCGGCCAGTATTTATTATTTGTTGTTTTACTTTAGGGTGTGCACTATAATCCGCCAAGTTTGACGCTTGTACCGATTACCGTTACGTACCGTTTGGTTTTTACACCAGAGCAAATACAATAATACCTTAACAAAAACGTTTGTTGTATGTGTGGATGTGTACCCTCTTTAGTTTTGACTTAATTATATTTCTTAGTTAATCCGTCGTAACATTACATATTCTGTGTAAGTTTCAACTGACGATATTACGGCGCGAAAGATACAGCCGTTTAAAGCTGTCTTATCTTTAAACGGATGGATTTGGATCTTAATATTAATTTCTTTTGTTCATAAGTATTTTTCAGATATCCTTCCATCTCACAAGATTTTCCAAAGTTTCCAAAATTACTCATTGAAGAGATTCACTACTCGTCATAGTAGGTAAATTACCCTAACTTAAAGCAAATAATTTTAATGTGGCAACACACCTTGTTGAAGCGAGAGGCACTGAGCTAGCCACGCTCATTGAAAATCTATAGGTAGTAGGTCTGTGGGTTTAAGTATGTATTGTCTTGATTTTACATCCTCACTAATCCTTTGTAAAGTACGAAATCGCATACATACTAAGTTTAGTGCGATTGTGTCACATACCTACTTAGTGTTAATTAAATATGTAGATAAGGATTTAGGTAAAGTTTTGTGCTACAATTTAGCATAATAAGTACCTAAGCAATAATTAGGTGAGCAATTTAGTGCTGCGCTTTAGCATACAAGGTAAGCAATTAGTAGGTAAGTAATTTTTTCTGCGATTTAGCATACAAGGTAAGCAATTTAATGCTGCGATTTAGCATACAAGGTAAGCGATTAGTAGGTAAGCAAATTTGGTCTGCGATTTAGCATACAAGGTAAGCAATTAGTAGGTAAGCATTAGTGCTGCGATTTAGCATACAAGGTAACCAATTAGTAGGCAAGCAATTTTGACATGCACCAACATGCGCCAGGGCAGCATGGTGGATTAGGGTCCATCGTCTCTCTGTGAGAGAAGGCCTGGGTCCCAGCAGTGGGAACGTGATAGGCTGATATGAAGTTGAAAATAGAGTAGTAGATAGCTATACTTCTGCGATTTAGCATACTAGGTAAATAATTTAGTGCTGCGATTTAGCATACTAAGTAAGCAATTGAATAATACGATTAAGCATATTTAACTGAGCGTGCTTATTAAGCCTTGTGTAATGGCAGCTCGTCAACTATTTCAGTAATGTCTTAAAAATCGTCACCAACTCTTTAAGAAGCCATTAACTAAGCTAAGTATAAGACTTAGTGCTGTGATTATACACACTAACTGAATTAACGTTTTTATTGTCTCTTGTAGTCTTCGATCAACAAAATACAAAGATGCCACAATGACGCGCTAATCACGGCAATACTCGCGCAACCAGATTGGATCCACAGTCGCACGATAGTTGTAATAATCGCCGTCTCGCTTGCTCAACGACGGTTCACGTGCAAATCAGAACTGAGCCGTAAATGTATATATATATAAGTATATATATAAAAAGAGAAGTAAGAACGAGTAAAGAATTACGAATATTAACGTCAGTATCCGTATACATTTTAGAAGTACTCAAATATGTTAAAAAATATATACATGAATGTAAAATAAAACAAGTGAATAGTAAGCGGGCCATACGAAATAATAGGATACTATTAGAGACAACATACCCAAGACTAAACATGACGAAAAAGAAACCAATGATTATGGGCCAATCTTTGTTTAATCAACTTCCAGAATTTGTAAAGTCCATTACTAACGAAATACAATTCTCCAATGCTGTCAAAATGCTTTTGTTAGATAAGTCAATATATACGATTAAGGAGTTTTTTGATAATGACTATAGCCATTTAGAGCCTGTTTGAGAACTCGAACATCTACCTATTTAATTTATTTTTAATTTTATATAATTATTGTTTATACTATAGCCCTTTTACAGCTGAATATTAAATTATTAATTATTAATGTTGTGACACGACGAGATCGGTGTGATGCCCAACTCATAATATTTAATTATACTAAGATGTTGTAGTCGGCCGATCAATAAATGATATTCTATTCTATTCTATTCTATATATATACATTTACGGCTCAGTTCTGATTTGAACGTCAAAACTCGTGAACCGTCGTTGAGCAAGCGAGACGGCGATTATGTCTGAATCGCAATTGGGAACTTCTCTCGAGAGAGAAAGAGACAATTTTCACTTTCTCTCCCGTTGGTCAAACGGGGGTTCGTCAGTCAAGTTGACGTATCTGTTACGGCTCTAACGGCGTGTTACTGCTTGTACAACTATCGCGCGATGGTTGGTTTTGCTAAAATAGTTTTGTTTCGATATAAATTGTGTACAGCTATATTTATATAAATAAAACAGCGGACGTTTATTGACTATAATTTTTTACGCGTTGTGACTTCTATGTATGTATATTTTCGAAGCGTGTATTATTCTTGCTCTTTAGTACAAGTGAATCGCATAACTAAATTAAATCTCATAGTGTATTTAGGTTGACCCAGGAGCTGGATGGCAGGCTGGTTAGCAGTCATTTAGTGGCTGCTCTTATAAAGTGTGAAAGTACTTCTGTGACTAAGAAGGTACGAACATCTAAAAATAAAAGCAACGCTAAATAACAAATACAAAGTAATTGCCGTTCAAGTACAGCAATCAAGACTTGAAAACCAATTTCCAACTACTCTGAATTTGTTTCGGCTGGCATTATCGAAAAACTTCGGCATTGGTTCAACTTGTAAGTTTCAGGGTACACTCATCGAGGTCTTTATCTTTCTTACTCGTCCGAGGGATACAGATTGATGGAAACTGCTGAGAGATGAAAGGTATTCGTGTAACTCACACTAATCATACTACTATATGTAAATATCATATTATGTGAAAGTTTGGATGGATGGATGGATGTATGGAAGGATGGATGGATGTTTGTTACTCAATCACGCAGAAACGGCTGGATGGATTTCGATTAAATTTGAAATATATGTTGCTTATGTCTTGGATTGAAATATAGGCTACTTTTCATCATCATCATCGCCGAGTTTTCATCACCACGCGCGTTAAACCGCAGGGCGCAGCTAAAACCAGCCAAGTGCGAGTCAGGCTCTCGTACTGAGGGTTCCGTACCGTGCTTGGACTGAGGTCAGTGACTTCTCATCAAGATTTTGTTGTAATTTATATTAAAATGTTCCACACTTTACGATTTAGTATATATATTTAAACTAGCTGTAACCGCGACTTCGTCAGCGATTTCTTTAGAAAAAAATTGCCTATGTCCGTTCTCATGATACATAATACCATCGCCTCGCAAAATTTTATCGTGATCGGTTAAGCCGTTTAGCCGTGATTATGTAGCAAACAGACAGAGTTACTTTCGAATTTATAATATTAATAAGTGTGATGCAGTAAAAAAATTTACGATCGGCAGATTTTGAATCCAATGCGTACCTACCCTCATATTTATAGACGTAAATAAAGGTAGGTACCTCAACTTCTCACGTCACCCTCAAGTGGTGTTTTAGCATATAAAACACCAATTGAGGGTGATCTGAAGATTTGAGGCTCCTTTATTTACGTCTATGAATATGGGGGTTAGATTTGTTACGAAGACAATTTGAAAAATGTAAGGACGACGGGAAAGCGATGGTAACTTAGTGGCTAGAGCAATAGAAGCGTTTATCAGGCGCTGCACACGTTCGAAACTCGCCGGTTACCAAATTTTGAATTGCCTAAACTTTCTGTTGTGTCTGAAGTAAGTATTCCGAAAACAACTTTAAATACAGACATATCACAGTTTTTTTTTAATTTAGAGCAGCTGTCAAGGTGTTTTTGTAAGTTGTAGCCAGTTACACCCATATAAACGAAACGTCAGCCATTCGAAATCAGTTAGCAACTGTGACGCGGAGTTAGACGCGTTGATCTAAATAAGAATGTTCAATCAAGGTTCTGTCATAATGCCTGGCAACAGATTTTCCTTCTCATTTCCGTTCTCTCTTCTCTTTTCTGTGAGATAGATACATTTCTTAGTAACTGTTTCTTACGAGTAAGTATTTAGTTGGCCCAAAAACATCCAAAGTATTTATATTTAGTCGTGATCATATTAAAAGTTTGTGACAATCTAAGTAACTCTGACAGCCTCTAGCTCCTTGAAGAGAATAATATCAGTTACTTAACTAGAATGACTTTCCTAACTTGACGAGACATTTTCGTCATTTAACTCAGTTGTGGTTAAAATTACTATGGCCCAGTGGGATGACCCGTGGAAGGAGAGCAATCAATAGAATGGCGAAAGTCTATCATTGCATCTAGTAGTATGTCCATAGATCAGAGTATACTCGTATATCGGGGAGTATGTCTCTAGTCAGTCTATCTATACATATGATAAAAAACGTAAAGAAAAAGGGCAAGTACCTGTATTAAACTAAACATAATTATCAATATAAAACACCGACTACATCAGAATTGGAATCGGACCAAATCAGAAGCACCAGCTTTCAAATAAAAAAAGAAACATCAAAATCGGTTCATCCAGTCAAAAGTTCTGAGGTAACAAACTTAAAAAACAGTCGAATTGATAACCTCCTCTTTTTTGGAAGTCGGTTAAAAATGAACCAAAATAACTCGATTTACTTTAACCCATACCAGCATAGCAGGCCTGTACCACGGAATACATCCTGGCAAAGTGAAACTTTTCAATATTAACCTTGCATCTCTTCACTAACGGTAGGACAGGACAGCTTACAAAGCGCGGAACTTTTTGGAACAAATTCGTAACATACTACCAAGTACTAACATATCGAAACAAAATGAATGCGCATGTGCCGATGAAATAAAACTCTGGAAATGATTACCATTATGTTTCTGACCATACTCGTACAAATATTCCAAATAAATTCTGGCCAACCCAACATCACGAACTGCGGTCCTCGAAAGGACCTCTTGAGGCTCTCAGCATCAGGGTTGGTCAATTGACTTTGTAACTAGATAGCTTTCTCTTCAACTCCAATAGGGCTGGCGAAAGCTCTGATGTTTTTATGCGATTTCTTGCGCGATTTGTATTTGAAGAAAAACGCTTGAGATATGATTTGAAATATGGACTAAAAGGTTTAGAAAGTGCTGCTTTTATTTGGAGAGGATTTGATTGTTCATATTTTATCACAATATAGTACAGTTGCGCTTATATAAATACAGGATTAAGCCGAAAGGGGTCCATACTACATGACATTGAACTCTAAACCTACCTCTCAGTTAAAGTTGTGCGATTTTTAATGATAATTAACTAATAAATAAATAATACAGAAATTCAATAAAATTTCTTTGGTCTCGCTTTTGCGTGTTACAATTTTCGTAAGCAAGAAGTATCTTAAGCATAGTTTCACTTAACCAATGTTTATAACGTAAATTTTCATGTTAGCATATGTATATACATACAGTGAGTTTGATACACAAAGATTAAAAGTAATAGATAGAAAACGACTTTCCGACAAACTGACGAATTGAATCAAACTAATTAAGAAATGTTAATTTCTTGGCTGCGGATACCCTTAAATCCGGTCTCAGAACTTTTTAACATAACACACTAGCTTTTTCTCTGATACCCTATTCCTTATTACGGTCAGAAGAAATTCCCAATCGCCCAACTTCTCTACCCATCAGCGCAGTTGCGCCCGAGTCAAGTTCCCAAGCTAATCAGCGGCGTCGCGAAACCTATCAGAGTTGGTATCAGAGTTCGGACGACACGTTGTAATCAAAGTTCGCCAACTGTCGTCTCTGACACCCTTCAATCTGAGAATTAATGGGTTTTCATATTCATCAGATGTAGACCCGTGTCTTGAGGCTTGACTTGGCCAGTAGGGTGTAGGGGGTAAGTGATAAATCATGTTTAAATTATTGTTATTGATTGCATATCTTATTCTGATATGCTCCAACCTATGAAGAAGGCCACTAAAATGTTATTTAACTCCATCGAGATACAAAACCAATAGAGTCACAATCGTGCCAAAAAAAAGTCAGAGACAAAACTCGGCGCACGCTACGACCAACCAACTTTTTGGTTAGTTGTGCGGCAAACGCGATCCGATTACAACGGCGCGATGCTAGTGCTACGATGTCATAGCGGATAAGTGACGTTGAACACTATGCAAGCGACATAAAGTCTAAATTTATGTAAATTTGGCATTGCGAAATATATAATTGATGTCTATGTCTAGGTATTTTCAACGACGCTCGACCGTTTTTTTTTAAATGTTTTCCCTTGGAGATTGTGGCTCTATCAGTATTGTATCTCGATGTTTAACTCCAATTAAATAACAGTTTAGTGACTTTTCTTCACAAAGACAGAGAAGTTAACAAAATACTTATCTTCATTAAACACTTGCTAATCAATTTAACAGTGTTGACCAACAGACATCACACCACTCTATCTTATACGCTGTTCAAATTACTGACGCAAGGCAATTCGTTTTTCTTAATGTGTTCTATGATCAGTCTGATGCATTCGCACCCGCGCCACCTTACCATAGGTATCTCCCTCGTTTGCCTGATCTTAAGTCTCTCCCGCAGCCCGCTTACATATTTGGCTTTTTGTCCAGCCACTGCTAGTTGCCTTAAAGCTTTGATCTCTTGAAAAGAACGCGCAAAGTTGCAGAGAGCGTTTCCAATGCAGCGTTGAGTTTTGTCCCTCACCGCTGACCGCTGCAACGAAACAACAGAGCACCAATTCAGTATGACGCTTACCGCAGATCAAGAGATCTTGGCTTTAAGTATACTCCACCGAGTTAGAATCTAACTCCGATATTTATAAGCGCAATAAAAGCATCTCGAATCTTCACATTGAGTTCTTACTTTGCTAAGGTTCCCTTTGTTGATCCTCCAAGCCTGGATCACGTTTGGCATCGTTATTTGGCTCTTAAGGTTCCTTCAGTCCACCTCAAATGAGGACATAGTGAGACATTACGTCATAAATGACATCATCAGATCTTTCTAACATGATGTGTCATGACATCCTCTGTTGAGGTAACCTTACCTACCTTATTTTATCGAATAAAAATGACAAAACACGACTATGGAAGTTTAAGGAACGGATAAGGAAAGGATTAGGAGAGGTAACGTCAAAAAATATGAAGGTCTTCAAGCCATGAGTGAAGATTCTTCCAAAGCAAGCATGCTCCATCCTATATTTCTTTATTGCGGTGTGATGACGGTCAAACTCAAGCCTATTTGCAAAAGAAAAGAAAAAAAAGTTTCTATAAGTAAGACGTTGTCCTGTCATCTTGTTTCTTAACACGATTTTATTAGCTTGGTATGTATCGATGTAACGGAATCTTTGAACGTGATTTTCACCCTTTTCAAAACGACGGATAGATTTGAATCTTTGCACACTTATCAAGGACCGAAGACAATGCAATAATTTAAATAGTTTTTCCCATTACCTTTAACAAGATCTTCAGGGTTGGTGAATTTAAAGCGTATTTTTTTTAATGCGTGAATTATTTACAAAGGCATTTTGCGCTATAGTTCTGCAGATCCCTCTATCAAAATAAAGTAACTAAAGTGGCACTTTAGATCCTTCGTTTTATAAATGCTTTTCAAAGTCCACCGATTCAGAAACTATCACATTCAACAGAATTGGACTTACTACAGAATTTACTTTCAGCTCAAAGCCACGATTAGACACAAAGTACTTTAGTCTGGAAGGCTTCTAAATCACTTTTAGAAGGGTTTAATGGTATGGAATAACTTACCTCGAGTCATTAGCTAAAACGTTGTGAAAAAGCGTTGTATATGACATGTAATAACCGTCGGTAAACGTAATGCACTATGAAATGGTAAGATATTATGATATTAATAGATACCATTGTATTCACTGACCTTACGCCTTGAAGTCTACAGGGCTACTTGAAACGGTCGTCCTAAGTCGAAAGGATGTCATATACATATAGTACTCAACATTTTGATAAACTATTACAATGGGACATAATTTTAATTGAAACGATAGAAAAACGATTGAAAATAATTTCAGGTGCTCCATACTTTCCATGGAGTTTGAATGCCATGTTTCTATGTAAATGTTTCAAGTTTTTTTACTATTTCAGGGTTAAAAAATACACAATAATAAACACATATAGTGATCTCCTTTCGGCTTACTATCAATGTTCTGTCTAACCCTATATATTTTACGAAAATAAGATAAACTTTGTATTGCACAGTGCAAAGTCTAAGTATAAATACCACTTGACCATGGAATTGTGGCTATGAGTTTTGTCCAAGCGCCTTGAGTGCACACATTAGCAAAACGATTAGCGAGATTGCAATAACAATTTTCACAGGAACTGCACACCAATGCTCTCAGGTCTCAGGTATCTTTCATTCTAAATGTGCACGCCCCTCCACCACACTACGAACACAAAATACTGTCTACAAAAATATGGTGGAGGGGCGTACACATTTAGAATGAAAAATCTCTACTAAATTGATAAAGAATGACCATAATAGCTGCTTTGTGGCCTCAAGCTAGGCGTAAAAAATATAAAAGAGGCGCTTATAGAATCATCTCCCTCAACCCAAAATAATGATTTAGGTACTGGTTTGTTTTAAATAGGTATCTTTAGCAATTCACTGACTTAAGAAAAAGGAAATTTTTTCACATCATTTTTTTCTAAATTACACCCGTTTGAAGCCGGGGCGGGACACTAGTATCTTTCTAAATGATTTTATTATCGGTTCTATTTAAGTTAGCTTTTTTAAAATACAATATAAAAAAGATGGGTGATGGTGGCCAAGCGGTAGCATGTGCGCTTTACAATCCGATGGCACCCGGTTCGATCCTTGACCCTGCACCAATGACTTATTTAGTACCCAGATAAATTATGTGCAGTTTCGATTCCATCGCTCAATAATTATCAATATAAAAAACCGACTTTCATAAAAATGATAGAACTGGACCAAATTGAAATGGGACCACACGGGAAGCACCAGCTTTCAAATAAAAAAAAATATATCAAAATCGGTGCACCCAGTCAAAAGTTCTGAGGTAACAAACATAAAAAAAAAAACAATCGAATTGATAACCTCCTCCTTTTTGGAAGTCGGTTAAAAACGGTAAAGGCAAACATCGTGAGGAAACCGGTACGAGTATGTCCAAGAACATAAGTTCAAAGACTTTATGACATTCACCAACATGCACTGGGCCAGCATGGTGAAGGTCTGTGTCCCAGCAGTGGGCACATGATAGGCTGCAATGATAATGATGGTGATGATAAAAATCATAGGTAGAGCTAGTCTCCCTGCAATTATCTTATTTTCGTGAAACACGTGAAATATATTTTAATCCAAACAAAATTTTATTATCTTCTCATTAATTAGCAAACAAAAATTCAAGGCCAACTCTAATTCTCCCGTTTAAATTTTAATTTCAGCGTAATTACTCGACCAGCGGTTATTTATTTACTGGGTTTTCTTTTTCACGCTTTCCTTGGAGTCACATTTTTAATCTCCAAGGAAATTATTTTAATTGCAGGGCTGGGTTCAAAGGTAAGGGTGAGGAGTGCTTCGGTAGGTTACTGTTGCCATGCTCTTATAAAATGGGAGCCCGATGCGTGTAGGGCACAGAAAAGATATAAATTTTGTTTAAATTAGAACGGCTGTCAAGGTGTTTTTGTAAGAAATTTGTTGTAGCCACTTGCACCCATATAAACCCATAGCAACTGTGTTAGCAACTGTGACGCGGAGGAGTTCGAGGCGTTGACATAAATAAGAATGTTCAATCAAGGTTCTGTCACAATACGTGACGACAGATTTTTCATCTCATTTCCGTTCTATTTACTTCTTTTTTCTGTGGTGAAAGGCATGTTTTTAACCACCGATGGTAACAGAAGGGTGTGCTTAGGGTTCCGTACCCAAAGGGTAAAAACGGGACCCTATTACTGTGCCTACGCTATCTGTATGTCTGTCTGTCGGGCTTACCTTTAAACGGGTGTATCTTTGGAACCGTAATTGATAGCCAATTGAAATTTTCACCGAATATGTAGATAATGTTTTAAAAATAAAAGGGGTACACCATACAACAAACGCATTTTTATTACGTATTTTTGTAATTGCTCTAGTGAGCGAGCCCGACTCGCACTTGACCGGTTTTATTTAGTTTATCGGCTGTTTGACTAGCCACCCGCATTCTTCAGTCTTCTCATGAACATGGTGCATGTAACTGCCCCAAAATATCAGGAGCTCCATCCACACCTTATTACGGTAAATATCCCGTATAACTGTAATGCAATTGAATTTCAAATCCACCTTTAAATTTTTGCTTTACCAGCTTGGTGATCCACGGCATAGACGAGGCGTTTATCAATCTTAACTAAATACGCAGAATAAATCATAGTCGTTGACTAAGGATCAAAGGAAGGTAATTAATACTACATCAAGCATTGTTAGTGTAAGTATCCTAAAACATGAATAAGTAACGTGACTGAAGCCTGAAATGGCTGAATAATATTTCGGTATTAAGGATCCCTTGAATATAATTTTAGACTACTATAACAAATATAGATAGCCGTGGTAGATTTACCATGATGCGACCTATTTTGGAGCCGCTAGACTTAAAAGTGTGAGGTCGCGGGTTCGAATCCCGGGCCCGTACCAATGCGGTCTTTGGAGTTTTTGTACGGATTTTCATACCACTTGTTTTTCAGTGAAGGAAAATATCGTGAGAAAATCCACATACGTAATGGCGTATGTGAATCCATCTACTCGCAACTGGGCCAGCGTAGTGGATATGGCCCAATTGTCCTTTTGAGGGTAGGCCTAAGTCCAGCAGTGGCGACTATTAAAAGGCTGATTATGATGTAATAACAAAGAAAACCAAGGGTGAAGAATAAGAGAGAAAGAGTTATTTCCGAGTTAAATGGACCGACTTGATGTTGTTTTCGAGTATATTTCAGGCTAAACTCTCCCAAAGTAGGCAACAGCTGCACTGTGCGTCGCCTCGTCGTTTTCGCATATGGATATGAATCTGTTTTCCGCTTGTAGCTAAATTACAAACTATGATAAACTAGCAAGAAATTCCGGTTTTACACGCAAATTTCCAAGCAAAAAATTCCTAATATAATCACAGATTAAAACTTATCCAGGTTTTTGCAAAGAGGTAGTTAAATGGCCAGAAAGTAACATAGACATAACATTCCTGTGAGAATGTAGCCACAGGTGAAACCATTTTATGTATGCAAAAGCTTAAGTGTACCTATATTATGTGTACGTAAGTATCTTTCATCATCATCTGCTAGAAGACGTCCATTGCTGAACAAAGGCGTCCACATTGTCCCTTGAAGTCCCTTTGACGTCCACACTGAACGAAAGCTTGCCAACTGCATCCATTGGATGCCCGCGATTCTCACGATGTCGTCGGTCCATCTAGTGGGAGGCCTACCTACGCTGCGTCGTCTGGTTCATGGTCTCCACTCAAGAACCTTTCTTCCCCATCGGTTATCGATTTTCGAGCGATGTAGCCTGCCCATTGCCACTTCAACTTGCAATTTTAATAGCTATGTTGGTGACTCTGGTTCCTTGGTAAGTATGTTTGTTTCATCTCAACTCTGGTACCAAAAATTGACAATAATTCCTATAGGAGAACGGGTGAAACCGCGAGATGGTGCAAGTAAATCACAATGAAAATACACAACATATTAATTAAATAACTATCTTTATTACAAAACGTACAGATGGCTTCATATTACAATTAACAAAGCAGCGAGACACGCGACCATTTCACTTATTACTTTCGATCGCTTTGGTCCGATAATCACGAGAATGGGCATTCCTCTGCCTATCATTTCTCCTTTAAACATGTAATTAGGGAAAATTTTACTCTATGCTCACACAATTACGTCAATCACAATTGCATACTTTCGAAACTACTATTTTTTTAAACACTGCAAGTTAATGCCCTCTTTTCCCACTTTTAGTAATTTCGGTCATTTAAATATCTGGGACATTATTGCACACATGGTCATCTGACCTCAAACTAAGCAAAGCTTGTTATATGGCTGCCAGAGACTGATATACATACATATAATATTTTTAAATACATACTTAAATAGATATTAACACCCAGACATAGAACAAACACAAATGTTCATCACGCAAATGTTTGTCCTAGGTGGGAATCGAACCCACGCCCCCAAGCGCAGAAGGCAGGTTAACTACCAACCAACTGACCTAACGGGGCTGTCATTCTAGTTTTAGTTTGTCTATTTCCATGGTTGCCAAATTTAAAATTATAAAAATGTTGTCATATCAAAATTTTTTGTTTTATCTAGGAAAACACCGAAACACGATTAAAGACGGTTGAAATTATAGTCGGAGTATCTGGCCTAATCATACGTTAGTAATTCCCGTGTAATATAAATAAAACGATTAAGGACATTTCGCTCGATAGAAAAATATATGAAAGTAACACTAATTTGCGCTTTTTTTCCAGTTTTACTAAATTAATTCTACGACATCTTAATTCTTAACATACAGATTTCATAATTTTGGAGGGAATCGTAGAGGTACATTTTACATTACTGTTATACTTTATGGAAAATATTAGAAAAACCTTAAAAATAAAAGTAGCGAAACGCACAACTGTGTGTAAGCGCCATGGTTTTGTTCCACTAAATGCGACTTTAAATCAATACATTAAGCTTTATGGTCATCAGTAGTAACAAGCGTTGCTCATGTAATACTTGATTGGGTTTGGAAAACGTGTACGTCAGGCCCAATTTATGCCTCAATTACTTTAATTAATAGACCTATTCTAGAAGACTTCAAAACGTTTTTGTGATTCAGTCTACTGCCCTTCTGCACCCTCAGCTCGTTTAGTATAATTTATGACCTTAAACTCATTCAGTGTTCGTAGACACACTGATTTAAAACCCGATCCCATTTTGATTTCGCCCCAAATTTCCCTAGATTAAACTCATCTCAAGACTAGAACTCATAAATATTGCAACTCGAATCCAAAATAAAAAAAATCACGGCACAGATACTGGCAAGAACATCTGAGGGTCGCCTAATTTTGGTTCAAAACGAATGTTCACTTTTGTATCACCGTCGCCTACTTCTAAGAAACTATTCCAGTCTACCATCCAATAGAAGCCGTTCTTTCTGGGTGGAGGCAGTACAGAGTCGCCTGGTTCGTCCGGAAGTGGACCTCCGAATGAATCTGCCAAATCAGCTATTGATGCTCCAGCGTCTGTGTCTGCTGATGCGGAGTCAACTGGAGCGTCTGTAGAGGCACTTTTAGGCTCTTCCGTTACTGTAGTCGTTTCTGGTGCTACAGACGTTGTCTCATCAACACTGGAATTGGTTTGTCTTTTACTGTGCTCATTATCAGTATTGATATTGGCATCTTCTACTGGACTTATTCCTTTATTTAGTGGCAGAGGGATCACTTTCACAGATTCATAATCAATAGGGGCATAGTTTGGAGCTAATGGATCAGCAGATTTAGTTTTTCGAATTTTAGGCATATCAAATGGATAAATTTGCTCCTTCGTTTCAGATGATGAAGTATCTAATTCAAAAGGTAATTCTGGACGAAGAGGTTCATATAAAAAGTTGCTAGGCGATGACGCTGCTTTTTTATTGTTGCCTATCGTTTTGTCATCATTTGGTGAAATCAAATCATAGGTGAGGAGAATATTTTCAGGTAACTGAACTGTGCCATCCACAACTCGTGCTGGAGGCAAAGGCTTGAAACCTTCAAGTGGGAGTAGGAAGTGATCTTGCCCGGGTTTGCCTGTTAAGCCATGAGCATCTAAGAAAGCTTGAAGCTCAGCTGGGAATTCTTGTTTCTTCTTTTCGGCTAGTTTCGCATTTTGTTTTAAAGTTTCTTGCAAGTTGTTAGTGCTTATGGTTTTGACTGGTTTAGGAGTAACATCAGCTAAAGGGATTCTTTCTACCCTCGGTGGACGCGTGTATAGCTCTTGTAAGGAAGATCCATCACGTGGAGTATAAGGTAGCACGACCATCACCGATGGTCCAGGTTCCTTTGTGGTACTTTCCAATTTTGGTGGTGATGAGGCTGCTGGTAAATTTTCATTGCTATTTATGATAATGTTCTCTTCAATATTTGGTTGCTGTGTCGCTGGAGCGATTTCGTTTTCTAAAGAGCTGTACGGTATACTTGTTGTTGATATTGATTTTTCTTTTGTGTTGTCTTCTCTTGACGCTGAAGTAGTTTTTGCGTCTTCAGCTCGTATATCATTCAATAGTTCTAGAATTTCATCTCTTGATAGCCTGGGTAAGAGTGAATTTCCTTGAAGTATGTTTTGGACTTGTTTGACTGTTTTCTCGACATCTACAGCTGCGGCGGCTGCTGATGCCACGAGCATTGCTGCAAAGCAGCAATGGAGGAGATTCATTTTCTGTAACAAAGAAAAATATACACATTGTTGTAGCTGTTACGTTTTATATAATCGTGTTTTGTCTGTATCAATATTTTTGAATGATTTAATAGGCATCTGATTCTATCAACATTGATTTAGGTCTCCTCCGAAGATAGTAAATAAGCGTTGTAAATATTTTCGCTAACTCGTTTTCCAAGTTATGAACAAAGCATCGTTTAGCGTTTCTCAATTTTTGGTACGAGTATCTGAGCGCCTAATGACGCAATATTATTTCTTTCCGAAATACACTCATATTCCTAGTAACAGATTATCCTTAATACACCGGTTTCAGCAAAAGTAGAGTTGGATAACTCGCGTACCATAATCGTAATTTTCCAACTTTTGCGGGTACCAACGTACTGGAAGATAATATTAGGAACTCAGTATCTTTTAAAAGTTTTGATTACCGATCAGCTTTTATGGGACCATCTTACGTGTAATGATCTAAAAGATAAGCAATTTTCGGCTCAATATACAGTTTTATCTTTACTTATCAAAATATAATCCTTATAAGAGCGCATACTTCGTGCGTCTACTTTCTTGATCGAATACATTTAAGATATAAAATGACTAGCCAAATGCCTGCGGCTTTGTACGCACAGAGCTTAGCCTTCAGAATTTGCAATATTTAATTTATGTTTGGACCCGGGTATGTCCTAAAACTGCGACCAGAACCACCGGAGGATGGGCAGCAGCGTCGTAATAGTACACGGTGAACGTACTGCGATCCCCAAGCCGCCTGCCAAGCGTGGGGATTATGGCAACACCCCTCTCTATGAGGGAGGCCTTGTCCAACAGTGGACGTAAATTGGCTGATGATGTGATGTGATTGTATGTTTGTCAAAAGTCCACATTTTTTTAATAGTCTGTACGTTGTATGTTAGTGAATGAATTAATGAATATATTACTATTTCAATTATCTAAAAAATATTATTAATAATATTAGTCAAATTTTGATTTTGATTTAAACATTGAAAAGAATACTAGTTTTTATTTTAATTAACCTTTTATGCTTGAAAAGTTAATAAAATGTTTAATATACGTTTTTTGTATTTCGTTTGCCAAAATATTATCTGCTTGAAAATTTCTTTAAAACACTTTCTTTGTTATTTTAAGGATAATGCTCTTTTTTTTATTCCCACTATCACTAAGTGATTTTAATCTTCAAAAGAGTTGAATGTGCGTAAATATTACCATAGCCGGGAAGTATGCTTCATTAGATTCCATAGTTTACCAACCTTTAACTTTTTTTAATTACTTACTTTTTTAATAACATAAACAAAATATTATTATGCAAACTAGAGGCTAACAAAATTAACTAAACCGCATCAGTTTCCTGCGATACAGGCCTAGCCTAGTACAGGAATCGCAGTATTTAACATTATGAATTCAAAGCTTTCATAGACATAGGTACGCCAGTGTGTGTTCTTAGCTGATAAAAAACGTATGTACCTAAGCCTATGTTTATGCTAGTAAAAATATTTTTCATTTTCATTAAATTATAGCTAGAAATTTTCAGAGTTTAAATTTCAGCTCTTATGCGTCTAAGGACTTACACCGCACTAAACACGTCAAGGACGACACATTTTGTGGACAGGTAAGATTTCAAAGTAAGAACATAACTAAAGCTGTTTTTATTCATAAACATAATACATGGGTAGATAGATACTATTCTTCTAGCCACAATATATTAGCTCGTAAGAAAAACTGTGTAAGGCAACAATTTTGTTGGCTTATATTCAGAAATTCCTACAAATGGGGCAAAATAGTAAAAGAATGGTGGGTTTCTTCAAGATCAGAAGCCACCTCATTCCCACATTACGTGACTGCGTCCACAATATGTCCACGTTGCGTGACGACACGCAACACTTTCTACGGCCAATTGGAATTCTGTAGGTCGTCTGTCTCGATGTGGTCGGTGGACGGTGATGCAACAAGGTCTTTCCCACGCGTGTGCAATACGTGAGATCGGTGTGTTTGTTTGCAGATTTAAATCTAACAATGTATGTATTATAAATAAATTAATAAAATATCTGGGACATTATTGCGCACATGGTCATCTGACCCCAAACTAAGCAAAGCTTGTAATATGGCTGCCAGAGACTGATGTACATACATATATATTTTTAAATACATACTTATTAGACATAATAGATATTAACACCCAGACATAGAATAAACACAAATGTTCATCACACAAATGTTTGTCCTAGGTGGGAATCGAACCCACGCCCCCAAGCGCAGAAGGAAGGAAGAGATGTCAATAAAGATGTTTACACAGCAAGCGTGTCTCAAGCTTTAGTCGGATTTCATTATGCAGTATTGTTAAATGGCCTTGGTAGCCTATTTTGGGAGATCGCTAGATCTGAAAGGGTGAGGTCGCGGATTCAAATCCCGTATCAATCCCGTACCAATGAACGGAGTATATATACGGATTTTCATGCCACTGACTTTTCGGTGAAGAAAAACTCCGTGGGGAAACCTACACACGTATACGGAGAAGAAATTCAACCGCAAGAAAAGCCTGGGCCAGGGTGATGGATATGGCCCAAATACCCTTTCGGGGGTAGGCCAAAGTCCAGCATAGTGGACTATTAAAAGCCTGCGTGATTATTGTAATTGAGTGTTATAAAAAATCTGAATGTAATATAATTGCAACTAGGCGAGGATCTGGAGACGTGTGTAATGTTTAATTTTTTTCTAAAAGAATAGTGTAGTTGCTAGATTGCCTATCAATAAAAAAAAAAAACTAAACTAATATACTGATATGGATAGCAGTGGATATTATTTAGAAATTACAGTAATGAATATATTATTATAACGGTTGATTATTGCATTATTTATTAATCGAATTATAATTTTACGGTTCCTTAGTTTAATTACTTGAGACAATTCGTATTTTCAGGTAAATCCTGAAATTCATTATTATTTTAAAGAATTTAATGGAAAAACAAGAAGTTCATCTAACTTAACCTACATTCTGCAGTTAACAATTTAAAAGCTGAACAATCTTCCTCTGCCATGCCACTTAACCACAACAAGAAAAAAAGGGACCCACAAATTTAAACCGCACTTTACGTCTCACAACGAAATTAAAAGGCATCTTCAAACCGCAAAAGAATTTAATTCCGCAGAAGACGGGAAGTGTTTCTTTATTTCTATTTTGCAGTGCGTCCGATTGTTAAAATGGTTTCACTTCATAAGAAAATGAAGGAAATACTTTAATATTCCTCAGAGGGTAACTCGATTGGATGAAAAATGACTACTACACAAGTACCATCGCATCAGGTCGCCTGGGAAAAATACCTATAGTAGAGTCAATTTAATAGATCACAACTTCATCAAAATTCAACAACGGAACCTTGTAACGATGTTATTTAGTATTTCAAATTTGGAACTGCGCAATTGCTTAACTTTTTTCAGTTAAAATTACATATTTGTTGTAAAAATGACAAAAGAACGAAAGAACGTTATCTCCACTATTTCGGAATGTTCCTGTACCTTTGACAGACCACCTGGAACTCCTGGGGTTATCCCTCACACCGACCTTTAACTACGGCACCTACCTAGAGTCAAAGGCTAAATTAGCTGGCAAAAAGCTGGGCGTCCTGAGTAAGGTTAGGCGGTTTCACACAGGGACAGTTACTTACTCTATATCAAGCCCAAGTCCGATCGTATATGGAATACTGTTGTCATCGTTGGGACGGTTCAGCCAAATACCAGGTCGAAGCTCTTGAATTGGTAGACCGGCGTGCTGCTCGACTTATAGGCGATAAGAAGTTAGTGGCTAAGATACTTCTCAGCCTAGAACACCGCCGTAAAGTAGCGAGTCTATCAATTTTCTATAGGATTCATTTCGGAGAATGTGCATCGGAGCTACATGACCGTATCCTACCATCCCCTTTCTACTACAGGACAAGTAGAAAATCAGCCCATTATCACCCACACATTGTGGACTTTCCTTGGATACGTACCAAACGTTTCGATTCTACGTTTCTAATCCGTACGGCCAAGGATTGGAACAACCTGCAGGCTTCCTTGTTTCCTGAGAGATTATAATCTGGGCCTTTGAATAGGTATCTTCTAAGTCTGCGTGCTTCAACTTCGACCACATCGTCGCTTACCACCAGGCGAGTTGGTGGTGAAACGCGGACTTATTCGCGATAAAAAATAAAATAAAAAAAAGCATTCAATTTTGATATGACATAATTTTTGTAATTTTAAGCTAACCATGGAACTAGACAAACAAACAAAACACTGCTACAATGCTAAAATAAAAAATAAATAAAAAAAAACTGGCCAAGTACGAATCGGTCTCAAGGGTTCGCAGTTCGCACGAACGAAGGGTTCCATACCATTATCTAAAAAAAAAACGGGAAAATAATCACGTTTATTGTATGGGAGCCCCCTTTAAATATTTGTTTTGTTTTAATTTAATTATTAAATTTTAAAGCGAAGATATACCGACGAACCAACGAAGATATATACTAAGATATTCTGTGAATATTTCAAGTGTCTACCTCTTTCCGTAATCAATATCAAGTAAACCGAGCAAAAAAAAATCACGATTGTTGTATGGGAGCCCCCTTAAATATTTATATTATTCTGATTTTTTGTTATAGCGGCAACAGAAATACATCATCTGTGAAAATTGCAACTATCACGGTTCATGAGATATCGTAAAGTCTGGTGGCAGACGGACAGACGGACAGGCGGAGCCTTAGTAATAGGGTCCCGTTTTACCCTTTGGGTACGGAACCCTAAAAAGACACTAACTAGAATGACCAAAGTCGGAAAAGAGGGCCTTAAGCCATACAAAGGTGTTTATATTTACTCGCATTACCTAGTCCAGCCAAACACTTTTATTCCTTAGCGAAATTGTGCGCTCCCATCAAAATAATTAGACGAATAAATAGAATGGCTAGTTTGTAAAATAATTGACAGTTTCAGACCTTCAACAGAAATCTGTCAGAAATACAAAAATACGATCTGCGGTAAATGTCAAGCAGTGTTTCAAAAATAAAATGAATTGTTTGACCTTTGAGTGTTTGACTTTGATGCGGGTATCTATTATATCTGTCTATACGAGTATATCATCATCATCACTATATATATAAAATTTCCATGTCACAATGTTAGTTACCGTACTCCTCCGAAACGGCTTTACCGTTTTTACCAAATTTTATATGGGTATTTAGTAGGTCTGAGAATCGGCTACTATCTATTTTCCATACCCCTTCACCGATTTTCATCACCACGCGGGTGAAACCGCGGGGCGCAGCTAGTAAAATATAAAAGGCGATGTGTGTATGCTATGTATATAAATGTATGTAGGTATGTTTGTATATTATGTTTCCTATTAAAACCCGTCCGAAGCCTACCTACACTTACACATACAATACTGATGGTCAGTTGCACTGTGCGCCTTGCAACAGGACCTTTAAAACTAAGTTTGGTTTTGCCAGCCATATACGCGCTCATAACCGGCGCTAGTCAGGTTCGCCGTTGACGGACACGTCAAGGAGGCCGATATATACCTATTATATTTCCTATGGACTCCGAAACAGCTGCACCGATTTCGATTAAAATTTCAGGCAATCTTCAGATTAGCCCAGCACATAATTCTGTGAAGTTTTGGGCGTTTTTGCCATGCGGTTAATAGTTAGTTTATTGATGTTATTGCAAGTTTCTAAGTGTGCGTTTGAAAACAACTGTGCTGTAATGTAAGTATATAGGTATGTTATGAGTTTGTGATGATGATAAAAGTTGGAGAACGCGGAGAACGATAATTGTAATAAGACATCTCCCATTGTTTATCTGATCTGAGATTCGAAACTATAGTCGAAGTAATCGGCTTAATCTTACGTTAGTAATTTTCGTATAGACTGTCGTGGGCATCCAGTGGATGCAGATGGCAGGATGTCGTTCAGTGTGGAGGTTAAAGGAGGAGGTCTATGTTCAGCAGTGGACGGCTGCTGCTGATAATGATGAATTTTCGTATAAAATAAACATGTGTTAAGACCAGGTCCGTTTCCATTGTAAAATAGCCATTTCTTGCTGTTTTGTAAATCTCTACATTTCTCAGTGTGGCAACAATAAAATAAAATCTTTAAAACACTCCCAAGTAAATCCAACGTCACTCGAGACAAATCGAAACAAGTAACCCGGAGTTTCTTTCCCGTTTCCCGGGATAAATGGCGTGCGCTCGTGTGCTCACATCACCTGGCCAAATACGTTTGTTTATCTTCCCTGGATGGTAGAATTGTGTTTGCCATACGAATGAAAAGGGCGCTGCTCATAAAAATCTGAGTGACAGGTTTTATTTGGGAAAACATCATTTATGTCCGTATATCTGATAAATATCTAATACGTATATTGTTTTCTCAAACATGGTGTTTAATAATGTCCATTATTTGAAGGACACGCTTTGAAGTTTAAGGCGTTAATAACGTAGCCTATACTTCAATATGGTCATATATGTGAAACCCGTATTTAAATCTGTCCAATAGTTTAGGAGATGTGCGTGGACAAACAAGCAAACAGACAAAAATTCTAAAAACTGTCATAACGTGTTCAGCTGCTTATTTTAAAACGCCCTGTGTTTTTTTTATATGTCGCAATTACAGATTTTTTTATCTCTACGTTTTATTTGACTTTTGACTGCCCCGGTGGCTCAGTTGGTAGTGAACTTACCTTCTGCACTTAGGGGCGTGGGTTCGATTCTCACCTAGGACAAACATTTATGTGATGAACATTTGTGATGGTTCTATGTCTGGGTGTTAATATCTATTTAAGTACTTATGTATTTAAAAATATATGTGTACGTATATCAGTCTATTGCAGCCATATTACAAGCTTTGCTTAGTTTGGGGTCAGATGACCGTGTGTGCAAAAATGTCCCAGATATTTTATTAATTTATTATATGTATAGATATAGATAGGTCACGCTGTTTCTATATTTTGCCCTCTCTGATATTATTCTCAGAAAAATGAAAGTAAAGGAAATTATTATTTTTCCTAGAAATATCCAACACCATAATAAAGTTGAGAGGCAAGTTTTCAGAATTTAAGGTTTAGGTAAAATAAAAACGGTAGACATTTCTAACGAGGCTAATTTATTGCCCTTTTTGAGGCTGGCTATTTAATATTTCAAGGCAAAAGTCAAACTTGTAGACTTTTCTGGAAGGCAAATATAATATCTATTGAAGCTGATTATAATTAATATAATTAGGCATAGAAGATGGTTTTTAAAATAATGAACACGTTAACAATAATGTTTGAGAAAATAATTTAAAATTTAAATGAAACTCTGACGGATTTTATGGTTTGTATATAAAATTTTGATTCTTGGCAATTTGAACAATTTGCAGTTTCTGTGGTCACGGTTTGACTAGATGACGGATGTCTATAGAAATGGCATGAAATTGTTTACAAGTAGGTGCCGCTTATGAAAATGCGTGTTGTTCTAATGTAGGTACTTGTATAATAATCACGTAAAATGACAGGAAATTGAAAAAAAAAGTGATGCCACAAATTTTTAGTATAAAAAAGACCCAACACCAAGTTAAAAAAATATTTCTTATATTTACATCGTCTACGTTTCTCCAATTCTGTGTCCAACACAAAAAGTTACAGGTTTTTTTCCGGGCAAAAGATTGGTAAAGTAGATGTTAAGCTATGCGTAAAGATGATGCGGTTTAACGGTCCACTGAAGTGAGGGTAATGCTTTTCTATTCGATGTTTAAGACCTGGCGAAATTTGTCTTGCTTTATATAAAAGATTGTTATTCGTTTTGTTGAATTTTGTAGTCGTAAATTTTGTTTATTTCTCTCCTTGACCACATACCAACCGAAGGCATCACAAGACTAAAGTGGAGATGGTCGGGACACTTGGTCAGTCAGAAGGGACAGAAAGTGGACTAAAGTAGTTAGGTACCGAATGATACCCGCAAAACGTCAGTTTAGTTCCACCGTTCTGTGTAACCTTGTAGAATGCGCTGTAGGCGCTTACTATACAGGGTTACTAGTAATAATTCACTTAGTTATTTAGGTATTTCATCTACACTAATATTATAAAGAGGAAAGATTTGTACCTATTTTTGTATGTTTGTATGTTTGTAATGAATAGGCTCCGAAACTACTGAACCGATTTGAAAAATTCTTTCACTGTTGGGAAGCTACACTATCCCCGGGTGACATAGGCTATATTATATTTTGTAGCGAGGCCGAAGGCCGAGCTTACACTCGTGCGAAGCCGGGACGGACGGCTAGTAATAAATAATTATGCTTTCACAACGATCTTGAAACACTGTTTGCTGTGATTATGTAAAATCTACCAAAACAAAAACGTATCCCGCTCCCTGTACGGACAGAATCCGAGCCCCTGATCCAGGATTTCCATAAAGAACAATGAAATAGAAAACAATTTACGCGTGATTCATGGCCAATGGCAATGATTGTCGAATTATTCCGGTTGGCAACACGCCGGGTGTCAGCTTAGTGTTCGGGTTTTTATGTAATTCCAGGTTTATGTATGTCAAATGGTGTCAAAAGTGATATTGTATAAAACGAATAAATTAAATTTAAAGCTGTTTTTGAAGTGAAACCTTCTTTAGGCACGTTGAAGACTTTTTGGGTGAACAAAAACCATGGAACTCACATTATCGTCACAGAATACGTAATACACAGTTACGTGTATTTTAAAACAGCGCCATCTCTTAGAATAAGCGAATTACTACTTAAGTTTTCACTTCTGACGTGCAGTCCTATGACTCGTGTGTTTTCTATGGTCAGAGCCATAAACACAGTTTTTAATTTCATTTATTCATTTGGCATGGCTCTGAATATTAGAGGAAATGAAGAAAGGTGTCCTGAATTCCCAAGGGATTAACAGTATCAGACCTCTTCAACTAATCACGATTTTTGCTCTCAGGGTTCTACAGCTGTTATAATTATCACAAAACTAGTTGTGCCCACATTAATTTTCATTTCAGCCATGGGACGTCCACACACACACATACAGATACAGACAGTCCATAGGACTTGCTGGGCTTAGGCCTCCCCCAGCGCTTACATTGGAAACGGTTAAATACCCAAAAAAATAATTTACCTAGTTATTTATTTCATGGAGCAAATCAATGCCTAATTAGGTATCACACAACTAAAATTTGAAAAATATAGGTACCTTTTTTAGTAAAAAAATTTATGTTGTGATTTAGTTTTGCATTATAATCTTGAACGTAATTACGCAATATTTTTTGGAGTTTATTTTAAATTATATGATTATTTACGGGATATTTACCGTGGTAAGGTTGTGGAAGGAGCTCCCGATATTTCGGTGCAGTTACATGCACCATGTTCACGGGAAGACAGCAGTCGGCAGCGGGCAGTCTTCCCGTGAACATGGTGCATGTAACTGCGCCGAAATATCGGGAGCTCCTTCCACAACCTTACCACGGTAAATATCCCGTAAATAATCATATAACTTTAGTGCACAACCGTGATAGTTTAAAACAGTGTTTATTTTAAATGTATTTAAAGATATATTTTGAGATTTTTTATAATACTTTTCAAGTTTTTTAAAATTAAGCTCAAAATGACCCCTTGTGAACAGTTTTGATTCTAATGCTAACATTTTACAAGACCCGAAAGTAAGTAAAAACCATCAAAGTTGCAATTAGAAAACTAAGTGTTCACAAGGGGTCATTTTGCGTATGCTCAGATGATTTCTGACCCTGAATACAGCCAGTTTGCAAAATCACGCCGTTATGCAAAACATCTACAAAAAAAACAAAACAACTCCTAATAAAATAAATTCCCAAAAGGATCCTATGCAAGGGATTTATAATATTACGAACAATTTTCTTAACTATAAATAAAATCTTATATCCGAAAGGGACGTGAGGATAATATTTTGACAGATACTGGCTCCTTCCAAGTTAATCGAAAGACATTTTTTATGCTAATGTTTTTTGAGGGTGTATCGCGTTGAATGGAGTTGTCAATTTATTTAAGAGTTGAAAATTGTTTTTTTTATTGGTTCCTTAATATTTTTACCTATAAAGTTTTGCTTGAGCGTGAAAAGAAGTTTAAGTAAAAAATAAAAATAAACAAGCGTTTAAAAAATAAAATAAAAACTTATCAAAATAAACTTTTCCCTCTTAGGCTTTTAGATTAGTCCTATTTAGTGAATATTGTTGTATGATATATTTGTTTGTATATAAGTAGGTATAGATTAATTATTTTAAGTTTTCGTTTTTAGTTAATAAACTATTTAAGTTTTAGTTAATATTCTGTTTTTAAGTTGTGCATGTGCATAAGTAAATATTCTAATATAACAAGCGATTATTTAAATATTTTTTTTGGACGGCCGTTTTTAAAATATTACAAAATTAAGTATTGCATATTGTATCGTCACCAGAACTAAATATGTATGCAAAATTACAACAAAATCTTCTAGGATGTATTGTTTCTAATTCAGCTTGCTTTTTGACCTAAAAACTGTCAAACATTGCAAATTAAATAGAAGCTTGTAAAAAAATAAAACAATATTTTTCATTTCACTACAAGTCGCTCGAAGAACCGATAACCGATGGGGTAGAAAGGTTCTTGAGTGGAGACCGCGAACCGGAAGACGCAGCGACAGCGTAGGTAGGCCTCCCACTAAATGGACCGACGACATTGTGAGAGTCGCAGGCGTCCATTGGATGGCTGTCGTTTAGTGTGGAGGTGGAGGTTAAAGGGGGAGGCTTATGTTCAGCAGTGGACGTCTTCTTGCTGATGATGATTACTCCGAGTATTCCTCCCACCAAGCTTGGGTGGATATTATACCATAACCCACTGTCGGAATTAAATTGATGCCTATGAAATTGGGGGTTTATAACACGTGTACAAAATCTTCTTGTCACAGTAAAAGCTCTCAGCAATTTATATCAGCGTTGATATAAATTGCTATTATATTTACAGTGGCTAAGGTCCTATATTTTTATTTATATCAGTGATGACGGTATGAAAACCAATGAATCACACTGTTTACGACTTGACCGATGTAAACACAAACCTATAACCATTGGGGCTGAGTTTGCGACCGTTCAGCGTTTTATCTGATGATAACTCTCACTTTGACTTGTTATGGGACCATTGATATAGAGTTTGGATGAGAGGAATGGGCTTTTGTTTTTATAGAATAGCAAAGTTCCACGCATTTACACACAACGAGCCTTGGATGACCGTAAATGTTTTTCTCTAAATGATTGCAATTAGTTTTCCCTATTTTTTTGTTTGTAAATGTTAACTTATTAAATATATCTGCACGTCCCGGCTTCGCACGGGTAGAGATTTTTTTAAACATTATAGTAATAAATATAACCTATGTTACTCAAGAATAATGTAGCAATCTAATGATGAAACAATTTTTTAAATCGGCCCAGTAGTTTTTTAGTTAATTCGTTACAAACATCCAAAAATACAAATCTTTCCTGTTTATAATATTAAGTGTAGATTGGCCTTACTCAAAAATGTTACTTAAGTAAAACAATGCTAAAATCTACTTTGTCATATTTTTTTTTTATTGGCTTGCGTTTGACCTCCAACTCGCCTAATGTTAAGCGAAGATGCGGTCGCACGCTTGCCTAGAAGAAACCGATTCAGAAACCGACATAATATTTTCTGCAGCCACACATTTGCAATTAGATCGACCATCCATAAACTACCATAGAAAGTAGTATTGGAACCAGTCATGCATGCCGGTAGTAGATATAGGTCCAAGTAGACCTGTTGAATAGTTACAGCGTTTATGCAAATAAAACGATGGCTGCCGGAAAGATTGAAGAGTGAAGACCGCACCGCCTTATTTACCACGAGTTCACGACCAGGACTACTCTACCAAGAAAGCCCGAACCGTAGGTAATTTGCACTTTTAACGGATTTTATCGTGCTTATTTACAATACAGTGTAAGACCTACAGTTATATGATTATTTACGGGATATTTACCGTGGTAAGGTTGTGGAAGGAGTTCCCGATCTAAATATCCCGTAAATAATCATATAACTGTAGTGAACAATCGTGATAGTTTAAAACAGTGTAAATTCTATATAGCGACAATCAGTTTAACGAAAAACTTCCTAAAACGTCGAAATTACGTGACAGGTTGGTGTACCTTGTTGTCCATACAAAGGATACACTCTATCATAGACAAAGGTACGAGTATATATAATTTGTCTATGACTCTATGTAGCATCCAGATCACTCTAAATAACGACAACAATACATCATTATTAAGCAATAAATAACCAGTACTTTCTGACACCTCGTATTTACCTTGTATTTAGCTCGACTGTCAGCATCATATGTACCGAAGATTCTAAGAAATTTGTTCTTTTGTTTATAAAATACGTAAGAAAATACAAGCAGCAAAAAAAGGCAGTAGAAGAATTTAAAAAAAAAAAAAATGTATCAATATCAATGTTTGTTGTTTGTAAATTTTATATTTAACTAGTAAATAACTAGTATATATACTAGCAAATAACTAGTATATATACTAGCAAAATATATCTCCCATACAACAAACGTGATTTTTGCTATTTTTGTAGATAATGGTACGGAACCCTTCATTCGCGAGTCCGACTCGCACTAGGCCGGTTTTATTTTAATTGATAATTATTGTATTTTGTGGTGGTAAGGTACTTTCAGTGAGCAAGCTAGACTTTTATTAAACCTTTCGTAAATATAATAGCGTTATGAAGCAACACAAGTAAAAACCTGACAATAGCCTGTCACAAAACATTTTCACCCATCGAGTCTATTGTCACAATCCGTTCACCTTTGTGCCGGGTGTCGACCGATTGCTTCTATTGTTACATTAATAATGCAATTTTTTTACACAACGACGTAAAGCCAAAAAGGGTATGGTGTTTTAAAAGTATGTACGTTCAAACTTACAGCCTAAGGACCAGATTACCGGGCTCAGCGATCACGCTTGCGCATTTGATGTTTTTTTAAGATATAAAATGACTGTCTACCTTTAAAAAATGTGGATCAAAAATTTTGCTAAAATATATATTGTATTAAATATTTTGTTTTTGGTGAGCGGCGCGCCATATTTTGGGCCTTAATAAAAAATAATAATGAGGGGTGGGTGAAACCGCGGGGCGTAGCTAGTATTACTGAAAAATATGCAGGCGAGGTCTACAGGTAAAACCACAGACCTCTTTGACACTAATTCTATTGGTAAAATGGGTATAAAATTATACACATATAGAATAGGGCTTTGCAAAATAAATATTAGGTTTGGTGCATTTTTTTTTCAGGGGTTAAATAAATAAATAAATATCTGGGACATTATTGCACACACGGTCATCTGACCCCAAACTAAGCAAAGCTTGTAATATGGCTGCCAGATACTGATATACGTACATATATATTTTTAAATACATACTTAAATAGATATTAACACCCAGGCATAGAACAAATACAAATGTTCATCACACAAATGTTTGTCCTAGATGGGAATCGAACCCACGCCCCCAAGCACAGAAGTTAGGTTCACTACGAACTGAGCCACCGAGGCAGTCAAAAAATTATGTTTGCAAACTATGTGCCGCCAAAAATACCGTTTACGGTGTTTTTTTAAAGGAATAAACGTTTTTAGTCAAATTTTGAGCATAGGTGGCTAATAAGAATTAAGTTTGAATAGGTTAGGCATAAGTCTTTTCCAGAGTCCTAAAAAATTATAAAAAGTTTCAATTTCAACGTGCGACCTTCGACCAAAATAAAAGAATGGACGGGCCCTAACCATTGAACTTGATCAGTAAAAACGAGTCAAAACCGTCGGACATATACTTCAACACCTATTTACAAAAATGTACTGTATATATGTTACAAAAAATAGATATCGGTTTTATTTGTGTATTTACACTTCGGTAAAGCATACGAATTCATAATTTTGTCAGATGTTTCGTTATCGCGTAACAATAGACTCGTGTTTCACTTCCTACGGCTAGAGACCGACTGAAACAAAATGAGAGCTGGCGCTCATTTTGTAATCTTCAAAAATGCTCTTCTACTGGGCCCGTCCATTCATTTTATTTTGGTCGAAGCGTGCGACAATATTAATTTATAACTTTGAAAGGAATATAAAACACAATCACAAGCAAAACCTATACTTACCTACATAAATGTCATTAAAACCACTGAAAGTGAAAGGCATAACCTGTATAAGAATGTTTTAAATATTAATCAACATAGACGTACCCAGGTATATAGATACTTATTGTTATAACGCAATGAGCTTCACACATTGCCCACTCAGCACTCACACTTCTTTCATACCAAACTAGTAATGCATCAATGAATGTAAAATCGAAAATATCCGTCGGTATTAAAGAAGTAGTATTACGTCACCTTACGTGATGGTTATTCATGCATTGGCTATAAGTTATCACAGACCTCGAATAAAATAGATACCGCGAGTTCACTTACTTTGCGTGTCTCTGGCATATCTCGAGGGGCAGCGTAAAGCGTGCAGCTATCTAATTCGCGCATCACAAAGATTTTTAAGATAAACAAATCACTGATTGAGAATTTTCATTTTCTATGAACACCAGATATAGTCAAACATAAACAAAAAACTTATTAAAATCGGTTCATCCTTTTCACAGCTTTACGATGCAACAGAAAGTCAGATATACAAATACACACAGGCACATAGATACACACGTTAACTTATAACACCCCTCTTTTGGAGACAAGGGTCTTTGACCAGTGTGAGTTGCCAGTGATGACATATGGTACTGAGACGTGGTCCTTAACTGTTGGCCTTTTGGAAAATCTCAGAGTCACACGAACGCAATGGAGAGAGCTATGCTTGGAGTTTCCGAGTTGGCATGATAGAATCCGGAACGCGTCTACTCACAAAAAAAACAGAGTAACCGACATAGCTATTAAAATTTGCAACGGGTTTGCCACATCACTCTAAGAACCGATAACAGTTGGGGAAGAAAGGTTCTTGAGTGCAGACCACGAACCGGAAAACGCAGCGTAGTTAGGGTAGCGCAGCGCACTAGACAGACCGACGACATTGTGAGAGTCACGGGCATCCAGTGGATGCAGATGGCAGGCTGTCGTTCAGTGTGGAGGTCAAAGGGGGAGGCCTATGTTCAGCAGTGGACGTCTTCTAGCTGATAATGACTTTCTATAAATTACTCTCGTGACATTATTTGACACAAAAATGCAGCACGGTGAGTTTTTATAAAATTATACGTGCTCGCGGCATCTATAAAGATCTGTGGCATTGACTAAAAGGGGCATGAATTTACGAGTGACTATGTTGTATTAAATTCAAGGTGTTTATATGATACTTGAATATTGTAGTGTTATACATTGAAGCTGTTAGTGGTTTACTAATGAGAATTATGCGGTTAACGAAGACAAGGTGACTTTTAATGAAGGTTGTAATCAAACACTGTTTTAAACTATCACGGTTGTTCACTAAAGTTATATGATTATTTACGGGATATTTACCGTGGTAAGGTTGTGGAAGGAGCTCCCGATATTTCGGCGCAGTTACATGCACCATGTTCACGGGAAGACAACATGACATGGTGCATGTAACTGCGCCGAAATATCGGGAGCTCCTTCCACAACCTTACCACGGTTAATATCCCGTAAATAATCATATAACTTTGGTTGTAATCAAGTTTTATTTGAAAATATTAAATCTACTTTGTGTTTAATTCAAGTTACAATTCTAAGATTAGAAAGAAAAGATTTAGCTTTAGAACGCAATTAATGCTTGGGATTAGATATGGTTAATAGCAGAGTATAAAACCATTTACCTACATGTTTTGATAAATGAACTAACAAAATTAATAAACTTCAAATCTTTAAAACCGAAATTAAAAAAAAGTTGTCGTTGGTTTTGTGTTGTAATCATTGTTGTTTATTTATTTTTTATACAGAATTAAATAATATTAACATTTTGATTCACGTATTTAAATTAGCATATAATAATATATTATGCTTATAACATCAGCTATCTGCCAGTGAAAGTCCCGTCAAAATAGGTCCGCCCGTTTTGGAGTCCATAGGGAACATACATACATTCAAAAATTGCCTTTTATAATTATAAGAAGATTGTAGATTAAATCTATATTTTGCCCGGAACTAATAAAAAAACCGTTCATATAGGTATTAAAACACCCACTCACAAGATGGATTTACGACCTAAAAAAGACAGCAGAAAACGCTAGATGCAGGCCGCTTCCAATCGGCCCTTTTGGAGATCGATGGGGGAGGCCTATATCCAGCAGTGGACGTCCAATGGCTGAAACGGTGAGGATAATGATATTTTATATTGATAAAATATCGATGATCATACAAAAAAAACATACAGACGAACATAGTACCTCCTCCTTTTGGAAGTCGGTAAAAAACAAATGCACACACAAAACAGCGCTCGTTGGCACGACGTTAGTCATCGGGTGTCCGGTGTCGTTAGCGACCATACAAGGCCTACGCAGAGTGGCAAGAGGGTCGTAAAATACCCTTACAACGTGATATCGTGCCAATGGAACTGGAATGCCCCGTTCTCTGCTGCCAAGAATATCAAATCTGGAGTGCTTATGAATATGGAGCACGGATTTTGCGACGACTGGAGTCATATAAAGAAAGTAACCCAAGAATGATACAAAAAACTTTTTGGTAAAATAGACTAATAATTTTGTGCTTCATAAAATCACAACGGGCAATGGAGAGAGATAGGCTTGGAGTTTCTTTGTGCGATAGAATCCGGAACGTGGAAATTCGCCAAAGAACCGAGTCACCGACATAGCTTTTAATATTTGCAGGTTGAAGTGGTAATGGGCAGACAGATAGACATCGCTCGAAGAACCCATAACGGATGGGGAAGAAAGGTTCTTGAGTGGAGACCACGAACCGGAAGACGCAGCGTAGGTAGTCCTCCCACTAGATGGACCTACGACATTGTGAGAGTCACGGGCATTCAGTAGATGCAAATGGCAGAATGTCGTTCTGTGTGGAGGTTAAAGGGGGAGGCATATGTTCAGTAGTGGACGTTTACTGGCTGATGACGATGATGATGACTGCTGCATATACATCTGTATATCTATATATATTATAAAAAGCGATCTGTATGTATGTTCCATATGGATTCCGAAATAGCTGGACCTATTTTGACGCGACTTTCACTGGCAGAATGTTATAAGGAGTAATATGCGTGGGTGAAACCGCGGGGCGCAGCTACACCTATAAATTTTGTGGGTTATCACCTCAAATCAGACAAACAAGGGAGATATGCCTTAGTATAATTATTATCGTTCATATTTAAATGTCTGTCAAACGTGTGTCATCTACTTTTTTCACTGTACAACTACACCGTTTAACGCAAAAACTATACGGCAATACATAAGTACGGCACACTTAAGTACTAGTTTTTCACACACACTTAGATTCTTGCTGCAACACCAATGAACTAACATAATAGTCCACATACAAAAAAAGACAGGCAAATCGTCTGCAGAATGACCTGTTCCTGGTTTAGGACAGGACCCTGATTCCATAATTAAAACACGCACGTAACACGGCGTGTTAAACACTAAAAATTTGGCCTCTATTCCTTAGGAAATAAAGGACAACTTTTTGAGGTTAACTTAACGCACCTCGTTACGCTTGTAACGAGTGTTTGTATGCGTTTACCGCCACGCTACCGTTCCATAATCTACTTTGTTTGTCTGATCTGAAGTATTCATTTTCCTTAAAACGCTTGATATCATATTATAAAGATAGGTGGGGTCTAAACTAATAGATCCTCTGAGATGAGAGATATAATCTGGGCCTTTTCAAGGCGAGAGTGAATAGGTATCTTCTAAGTCTGCGTGCTTCAACTTTGACCACATCGTCGCTTACCAACAGGCGAGAAGGTGGTCAAACGCGAACTTATTCGAAATAAAAAAAAAACAATAAAGATATATAAAATAATTTCCTAGGAGGAGTTGAACTTAAATTGGCATTTCAAATAAACAGCTTTAACCTTAGGCTTTAACATTGACTATATAAAAACATTTTTGAAATATCTGTTTTGTTAAATTTATACGGAAGTTGTCTTTGTGGTCGGATTACAATCTCCAGCCACATACTTCTACTATGTATTTTATATTTACCCGAGCGACGGCGCCAAGCAGAAAATACGGTGTTTATTATGTGCGTGTGTTAACCTACAACCTAAACGCCTCAACCGTTTTTGATAAATGAGGTGCTGATAGATTCTTGTTAGTTCTAGATGTTCACTGAACATGTGACCCTCAGACCAGACAAACAAGGCAGATAATTATGATAATCAGAAATCAGAATAGAATAGAATTGAACTGAATATTTTTATTGTGAAACTGTGTACTGCGTAGAGATGGTATATGTTGAAAACTATTGAGATCTCAAGGCGAGCTTTTCCCACTTTTAAGCAACGCTTATTGCTATAGATAGCTAATAAGCTTATATTGTATTAAATTCGCATTTAGTGGTGCAAAACCATGGCGCTTATATACAGTCGTGCGTTTCGCTAGATACTTATATTTTTGAGTTTTTTTTTAAAGTATAGCTGTAATGTAAAATGTACCGGTTACCTCCATAATTATGAAATGTGTATATTGAGATATCGTAGACATAATTTGATAATAAGTTATTTGGAAAAAACGCAAATCAGTGTCATCGTTCGCGCAAAACTTTATGAGCCGTCTGAAGTTAGGCCCAGTGGCTGCGCAGTACGCATATTATAGGTATCCGAGGGACTTTACAGGGCGTCGGGGAGGCCTCGCGCCTAACTTCAGAGGGCTCATAAAGTTTTGCGCGAACGATACTAGAACTTTAGTAAATTTTTTGCGATTAAGCGAATTGTCCTGTATCGGTCTTTGGGGTTTCCTAGATAAAACATTTAATTTTGATATGACACTGTTTTTATAATTTTTAAGCTAACCATAGAGGTAGACTAAATTAAACTAGAACGACCAAAATTGCTAAAAGTTGGAAAAGAGGGTATTAATCTTGTAAGTAAACCTGAATTAGGTATAATCCCAACAATGTAAGGACGAAGCGAGCAGTTATACGATTTCAACAACTATCAAATTTACTAATCAAAATACCTCTTCTTAATATAAAACTCTTTAATCTTTATCCAATCTCTAAAAAGTTGTTTAAATGTGAGTATAAATAATAATATAAATATCTGTGGGTCATTATTGCACACATGGTCATCTGACCCCAAACTAAGCAAAGGTTGTAATATGGCTGCCAGATACTGATATACTTACATATATATTTTTAAATACATACTTAAATAGATATTAACACCCAGACATAAAACAAACACAAATGTTCATCACACAAATGTTTGTCCTAGATGGGAATCGAACCCACGCCCCCAAGCACAGAAGGCAGGATCACTACCAACAAAGCTAACGGGGTAAGTATGGTAGTTTATCATTCTTAATTCGACAGATAGTTGATTGATTGATTAACTTTGTATTGTTCACACCATAAAATTTCATAAAGAGGACAAAAACAACCATATAAAAACTAGTGTAACAACCGGCAGCCTTATCGCTAAACACAATCTCTTCCTGGCAACCTTAGGATGGAAAGGATTTATGATGCACAGTATACTGGTCGTACAAACACCCCTCATGCCGTAGTTGAAGAAAGTAGAAACAAACTACTGTCGGATGTTGAGGCGTTTCTTGAGCAGGCCTTGGATTGGGGTGAACTGAACCTGGTTCAGTTCAACCCAACAAAGACGCAAGTTGGCACGTTCACCACTAATAAGCCCTTTTACACACATTGCCGGCTGCGCATTCGGCATTGTATAGAATGCCTAGGCAAAGTATAAAATAAAAAAATATTTCATACATTGCCTGAACGTTTTAGGCATTCTATACATTGCCTAGGCATTGTATAGAATGCCGGATTATACAGATTGCCGGTAACATATATACGGATTGTATACATTTAATAATAGAAATTTATACTGTTACTTTATCCCATATGTACGTGATTTACTGATTGTTTTATAGCGTTAATATAGGTTCTATTATAGGTACATGGCGCTATTGACTTTGAGAGCTTTGACCGTCGGTAAGTCAATTTAATTTTACGGCAAATCGCAGCTATTGAATGATAAATAATAATAGTCTAAAAGTGATTGCTTACAAAACGCTTGTCGTCGTCGCTGGGTTTTTTAACACACGTTTTGAAACCGACGTTTTGTAATCATTGACCGCTTCATTATTGGCAATAGATGACATTGAAGTGGTATCGAGGAACGACTCGTTGCCAATCCATCTTCTCATCTAGAACCCAAATAACAAATAAACAACCCATTTCTTTATTTCGGGCAAACACAATTAACAGCGATATTTAACTGTAAGTTACGGAGCAGATCAGAAACGGATAATAGTACCAAGGTGCGGTAGCTGAAAGAATGCATATGAGAGTTGCCATAATGGCTAACACTGTAAAAAGCTAAACTAAAACAGTAAAGTTATATGATTATTTACGGGATATTTACCTACCGTGGTAAGGTTGTGGAAGGAGCTCCCGGAGGTAAATATCCCGTAAATAATCATATAACTTTAGTGAACAACCGTGATAGTTTAAAACAGTGTTTAAAACAGTAAATCCTAATGACTTTCCTCGAGTTTGGGAGTCCCATACTAAGAATTCCATCATCAGATCCTCGTCCCCAAGTTTAAATACCCCTCGAGTTTGGTAGTCACAATGAAGCCTAATTTGAGTCCTTTAAACTATTATTATTATTTTAGTTAAGTACCTATTACTAAGTATCTCGCAATTTTCATTTTAACATGAAATTGAATACAAAAGAAAAGCATAAGCCAAAATAAGTAACATGTTTGGTGGATATCTGAATATTTCAAAGTGGCAAACAATTCAGCAGATGCCGGGTGGAATTCAAACCATGATAAGTTTTGCTCGTCTTGTCTTTATTGATATCCAAGTAGGAACATTTCTAACAGTTTTCGAGCCTTATTAAATGTAGATTTTGGTGACTCTTCAACCGCTTGTAAGTCATAGCTCCTGGACATTATGAAATTCTAAGCAGATAGTTGAGAATAATAATCAAATAGGTAGCACAAAGCAGATTCCATCAAGCTATGTGCCAAGATCTTGTGCTGTTGCTAACATTTGACCTTATGCATTGCTCAATACGTAAAGAAACATTGCCTACACAATATGGTAACAAGGCATGTAAAATGAAGGTATATGTTCAATGGCTATTTCCAAAAGTAGAGTCCGCGCCACCACAAGTCCGGTATACGCGGCGCTGCTTTCGCAGAACTAAATGTTGTACTGACAAGATAGGTAAAAAATTACCAATTTTCCAATAAGGCTTAAACAATAATAATTACACAAGTTTGTAAGTTCGTTCATTCTACACCCAGAACAGTATATAATAAAGTACTCTTTGCCCAGAACAACTGAACGAACTTGAATAAAAGAAGAACATTTTTAGTTCCCGCTTTTACCGTAAGACTTCAGTGGTGGCGAGCACTCTAGCCTAATTTTCACACAGCAAAAAAGGTAGAGGAACCGTCTTTATAAAGTAGTGTTTTTTGGTTTTATATAACAACAAGGAAATGCCGCAAACTGAACAAAATAAAAATACCACAAAAATATTATGCGAAAATTTATTTTAATATTTTAGTTAACAGTTTGTATTTGATTATGTAAAATTAATAGGATTACATTAATTCGAAAGTTTGTAAGTAGATATTATGTATAATTAAATTTGATCGAAGTTGTCCGCACTCAAATCCATAAGAACTGAATAGATTCGAATGAAATTTAGTATATAGGTAGCTTGTATATTGAACTATCACAAAAGCTTTTTATCCCGGAAAAAAACTTGTTTCCTGTAGGATATTTCCATCATCATATTAAAATTGAACACTAAAATAAAATAAAAACATCGACTGTTATTACAGAGGATGGTTGACAAGTACCGCCTGCTTGGAATCCAGTCATCAAAATAAATTAATAAAAGCTTAAAACTGCCCGGCGCAAAACTGCGGTGACTCTACTGTTGTACACAGGAAAGTTTGTAGTAAAAATCATTGGCGGTACTTGTAAATAATTTCATAACATTTATACAGACATTTTTGCCTTACACCTGCAATATGTGGAATGAGCTCCCCTACGGCATTTCCGAGTAGCTATAACATGGGAATCTACAAAAGGGCTGTTAATAGTCTTTAAGGGTCGGCAACGTATCTGTGATGCCCCTGGTGTTACAGGTATCCATAGGCGACGGTGATTGCTTACCATCAGGCGGCCCGTCTTGCGTATTTTTTTTAATTGTAAAATAGGTTTGCGCTTGGCCGCCAACTCGCCTGATGTTAAGCGATGATGCGGCCTACGATGGATCACGCTTGCCTAGAAGAAACCGATTCACTTTTGACTTGAAAACACCCAGATTGTAACTATCGGGGAACACCCATTCAGGCAGCGCATTCCACATACTAGCAGTTCGCACAATAAAAATGCAATCAAAGCGCTTCGTTCGAGTAATAAGTCCCGATAAACATAAACATGACATTCAGAATATCGCGAAAGTTGAAAAGTGACTAAGTTACATAGTAATGGTGTGATTGACGGTTGGTATTTTCACAAAAAAATATTGACCATACAATTACAACATTAAAAAGGTATTTTGAAATGAATATAGATAAACTAATGAGGCAATAATTAATTAATGTAGCAACAACGACCATTACATTCTGTTATTTTGCGGTCGCTTTAATTTTATTTACATTTTGTTCAATTCGTTATTTTAAACGGTTATTCACATCATATTGTGCGAAAGCAAAACCACGAATATTTACAGTGTAAATTGATATTATAAATTTTTGGTAGTAGTATGTAGCAGAATTCCATCAAATACAATGGTAGCGTAAAATATGGTTAAACGATGTTGGAAATTTTCAGGCATATAAAAATACAATAATTAAGAACTCCCGCCTTTTTTTAGAAAAACACAACTGAATTAACGACGCCTTCTTTTTATAAGTAGGTTAAAATGTATTTGAATTGGTATTTCTTGATCTAAGAATCTCTAATCTAATCTCTCTAATCTAATTATTTGAAAAAATATATTTAAAAGTTACTGAACTTCTTTCTGCCTTACCTAATGTTATTCCCTATAATATCTACTGTAGTTTAGATTTTAAATCAAACATTTTATATCTTTAAAAATTATAAATACGCTTAGCAAGATACGAGATGCACGAAACATGTGCATCTCCTATCTTGCTGTTGCTGATGAAACATGTATCATCTAATTACTTAATTCACTTTTGCCCTCAGCTTCGCCTGATTTTTCACCAGTGAGAAGGCGCGCTATGAGCATTTTGCTCACACAATTTTTTTTGTGAATATTTTAAATGCTATCGACGCCATAGCGTGTCAAGCGTCATGGTACCTTCCTAACTATTCAAACCCTCTTCCCAGGCGCAACTCATGCGCAGCTCAGTGAATCAGATAATGTACCTTTCTATCGGTGAAAGAATTTTCAGAATAAGTTCAGTAGTTCCAAAGGTACCTTTTATAAACGCTCAAAGTCACAAACTCAAAACTTAACCTCTGCATAATATTCGTGTAGATAATAAAAACGACTTATAAAATAATACGTCAACCGACCTTGCCGCACACAAAAATTCCAAGCAAGGCCACCAAAATCCTTACGTCTTTTTTACTGCACAATCACAATAACTGTATACACGTAATAATTAAAAACACCTACCGTAAAATAATCCACTGCACAAAATTGCACACAGCACAGGCAGAAAATCGACTGGCGTCTAGCCGCTTACCACCACTCTGGATGCCAGTTGCCACCACCAAGCGGCAAACGGTGAGGTTAAGGGCATGCGGAGTACTAATGAGGTGAAGTAAGAAGTAAATGAGGTAATAAGCTACTGAGGTAATAATTAGGGTGACGTGGAGTGAAACTATTTGGGAGTCTGCTTAGTCATCATAGGATAATTTTCTAATGTATAAAAAGCGATGTGTCATACACTCAACTGTCAGTTTTTTTTGCGTACTAGATTTGCGTTTGACCGCCAACTCGCCTGATGTTAAGCGATGATGCGGTCTACGATGGAGCACGCTTGCCGAGAAGAAACCGATTCACTCGCGATTTGAAGACACCCAGATTGTAAATACCGGGGAACACCCATTCAAGCAGGGCATTCCACAGACTAGCAGTTTGCATAATAAAAGTGAAATCAAAGCGTTTCGTACGGGTTTTCAAAATATCGTCTCGTATTTTATATCGCTATTTTCGTGCCCGCTCTGGCAGTCAGATAGAAAAACTGACAAGAGGGAAAAAGATCATGCAAATCCGATGCACACTCTCCAAAATGTATCCGATAGACTAGCAACTTTACGCCAATGCTCAAGACTATGTTCATCATCATCATCATCCAGAAGACATCCACTGCTGAACATAGGCCTCCACACTGAACGACATCCTGCCATCTGCATCCACTGGATGCCCGCGGCTCTCACAATGTCGTCGGTCTATCTAGTGGGAGGCCTACCTACGCTGCGTCTTCTGGTTCGCGGTTTCCACTCAAGAACCTTTCTTCCCCTTCAGTTATCGGTTCTTCGAGCGATGTGGCCTGCCCATTGCCACTTCAACTTGCAGATTTTAATAGCTATGTCGGTGACTCTGGTTCTTCGGCGAATATCCACGTTCCGAATTTTATCGTTGTGTGACTCTTGAGTTTTTTTTACGTTTAAGACTAAGTTACTTAATCTGAAGTAGGAAATTGATGCTGATGAAACTCTTGGCACGCTTCTCAATAGGCTCCAACGCCAAGAGCTGGTACTTAGCTGGTTCACCCCAAAGGTGAGAGCAGTACTCCATGCATGACCTAACTTGTGCTTGGTATACAGTGAAAGCAACTGTTCCGACGTGAAGTACCGTCATACTTTCGATCGGGTAACACCCATTCAGGCAGCGCATTTCACAGTTAATGCAGTGTCCCCTTTGACTCCAAAACGGCTGGACCGATTTTGACGGGACTTTCAAGCGCAGATACCTGATGATAAAAGGAATAATCCACGTGGGTGAAACCGTGGACGTGACAAGTAAATAAAAAATTAAATGAAGAAAAAAAGGCCGGATAAAATTAAATGTATTTATAACCCCCGATACAAAAAGAGGGAAAGAGGTGTGTTTATGTATATCAGTGTATCTGTATGTTTATGGCATTGAAGCTCCTAAACGGCTGAACCAATTTTATCAATGGTGACCTTGATCGAGAGTGTTAATAACATTAATAACAGTTAAACCGGCCAAGTGCGAGTCGAGCTCTCGCACTAAGGGTTCCGTACTACCAACCACAATAATTATCAATTTAAAAAACAGACTTCAAAATTAGTAAAATGTGCATGGTATTTTGATTCGGTGAACGAAATGATAAGGTCATCCAAGTAACGATATTACCAGCTATAACTTGATAATGTACAGAAATATGTCACCAACTCACACTTGGCCATTACTTATTATTTAATGTTATACTTTAGAGTGTGTACTATAATCATGCCAAGTTTGACGCTTGTACGTATTACCGTTTTTACATTAGGACAATTAGAAAAATTCGTTTGTTGTATCCCCATACAGCAAACGTATTTTTCTAATTGCCCTAATGTAAAAATGGTAATACGTCCCCGGGTCCCCCTTTTGTTTTTTGTTTTTGACTTTTGTATTAGGTACTTTTGCATATTCTGTGACAATTTCAACTGGATATGACGGTTCCAAAGATACATCCGTTTAAAGGTAAGATGGACAGACAGACTGACTGACATACATACAGACAGACAGCGTAGGCTCAGTAATAGGGTCCCGTTTTTACCCTTTGGGTACGGAACCCTAAAAACGGCATCTATAATTCTAAAATAATATGATTGAATATCGAAGCATCAACAATTTCATTCTCACTTTAGCAGACAAATTCATTCATAATCATAACACAAAATTAAAATGTCATGCAAGTGATGCAACCCAGATAATTACATAACACTTAACGAGAGCACTCACAGATGGCGCTCCGCAAAACGAACTATCATTTATTCTCTGGCACCGTGTCGAGTGAAAGTGGCCAATGTCAATAGCCGTGTTTCTTACAAACTATTGATCAACTGTGGAATATACCTAACTAACTACAACGTATTCTGCTGTAGAGGTTGCATCGCCAGCTTATTCTGTGATGAGGTTTATAGAAACTGTTGATTATTCCACGGCATTGAAGGAAGTGTAGTTTTGCTTACTCTTAAAATGACTGTGTTACTCAACTGTATCTTATTCTGTTTGTATAAGTTTGTGTTATTCAGTTGTATTTTAAAGAGTAACTATGAGGTTGTTCTGTGGCAGACGGAAGCGATTGGGTCGCGTAATATGTTACGAAACTTGAAGTAACCTGCAGTACTTGATGTAAAGGAAAGGTTGACTTAACATCATTGGCAGGCGGAAGTCTTGGAGTTACTATGCCTTGCGTTTTCGTATAATACTTCCTTTTTCCTTGAGCCACTTGATGCATTATAGCGTAGAGCTGTCAGAATTTTCGACGATCCCAAGCTCACCTGATCCCATGAACACCTACAGCCGCTCAGCATGCGCAGAGACGTTGGGTCTCTTTGTGTCTTTTATTGCATTTACAACGGGGAATGTTCTGAAGAACTGTTCGAACTGATGCCAGCATCGCGGTTTTATCATCACACCACAAACCATATTATTACATTTCGTTTCTTCATAGTTACTTTTACTATTAAATAAGTAAATTAATGTTAGATAAAGGATTTATTCCACGGACTACTAGTCCACGATCAGGCCCCAATAATATACTGCAAATTGCAAAGACTCACGTCAACAATTACGCGCAATAATTTGACAGTTAAAGAGTTCTATTTGAATAACATATATTTACTATTATTCTCTTGAATATAAATTACACTTTACATCACCTTAAGTTCCATGTATCCCGAGAAAACACATCTGGTAACTCTCATAACAGCACCAGCCGCCACCGCCTGAAAGTTCATCCACATATCATAGATCGGTGGAAATCGCACACTGTGCTTTTGACTGTGCTGTGTACTGTGCGGATTTTTTTATTATGCAGAAGTATATTGTAAAAGTTGCACATACAACCTCAACATAACCATAAAGAAGGTAAATAATATAGCGGAATAATTATATTTCCTTAACTACGAGTAAATGACGTGGATGACCCGATACGAAAAGGGCCCAAACACTTTATGGGCGACTCTTTAAGGGCGTAGGTAAGTACTTTAAGGTTTTTGTTGTTGCCCCCAATCCGCTTGACGTGTTACCATGTCTACTGGAAGATGACCTAATTAGGATAAATAATTGCTCGTCGTCCCTTCTTGGGTGATTAAGTGTAAAATATAAGGGCGTCTTCGGAGGGCGTGTAGGTATATACCTACTGACTTGTTTCTCCATTTTGCTGGCCTGACAAATAACGATACGTTAGTTAGGGCACGTAATAAATAATAATATGAGTACAGAAGACTTGCTACGACATGATTTATGATATTTAAATGACCTACTTTCTATATATTTTAGCAAGAAAATAGAAAAAATACGGAAAATACAAACGATTCAGTCGCCTGCAATAAACGAAATTATATCAGTAAGAAAAAAAGTATGAAAGATTATCATCAAAAAATAATAGCCACGAGTGACCTGCAATACCTAATTATACATAGGTAGATATGCCACAAATTGATGGTTACCTACATATTTTATGAGTAGTTGAGTGAGCAGTTGCTTATGAAGCTGAGTAGTATCCAACATTCATTAGAACTTTTATGTTATGATATTATGTAAAATAACGGGCCAAGTGCTGTAAAATAACCGGACTCGCGCTCGAAGGGTTCCGTACCATTATCTACAAAAACAGCAAAAACAAAACTTTTTTTTTTGTATGGGAGACCCCTTAAATATTTATTTTATTTTATTTTAGTTATGTATTTTTTAAGTGAATAATTTTACTCAATATTCTGTGAATATTTCAAGCGTTTACCTGTTGCCGTTATCAATATCGAGCAAAAATGAGCAAAAAAAATCACGTTTGTTGTATGGGAGCTCCCCTTAAATATTTGTTTTATTTTAATTTAAGTTTTGTTATTTATTTATGTTATTAAAAATATAAAGGTACTTAGCCTAAAAAGTATACAAAATCTTATATATCATACAGCGAATTTAGATAAGTAAATTCGCTGATATCATAGAACAAAATGTACTAGTCTACTGATAGTAGTGACTAGCAACCACATTGACCACTGACCGTTAACAACAGAGGTTAGATTAGGGTAATCGCGCACTATGACGACGCCTCTGGTTGCCTCTGTTTTGCATGCACGTAGCGCCATTACATACCTCGAGCAACGACGGTATGCAGTCACACCGCTCTCGTAGCTTTTGTAGTCAAACTACTTCCGGAGATATGTCACGATTTTTTACTAAAATTTCTAAACTCAAAATTTAAGTAAAAGCATACTTTTCATTTAGTTTTATCTGTATAAAATGGGTCTGAATTTAATTCAGCCAGTGACTACATATCATCGGCAACTGCAGAGAAAACTGAAATCAGTTTGTAAATGTATTTGTTACCGGATCTGTATTACATTACGTCTAGGTAAAATTGTTCAATGCCCAAATTGGCCAGGGTATGTAAAAACCAAATGTCATTTTGCCCATTTCCTTAGGAATTATAATAATGTCAAACTCGTAAATGGCAATGTTTTAATTGTGATTGCAGAGTTTGGATAATTGCAGATACTATTCGTCACGTTGCCAGATGTTAAGGTCGGATGACAATGAGTTCTATTTTTTTAAACAACTTGGAAACTCTGTGACAGTCAAAAAATTATTTTATTTTCACGCAAAATTATGCAGAGAGAGAGAGAGAGAGAGAGAGTATTTTGCTGTTGCAGATTTTTACAGTAATTATCATAAAATCAATTTAAAAACTAATAATGATTAGTCAAATGCACATTGTGCATTTTATGCGATATTATTTGGAGTGAGGCTGCCTCGTGGTGCATTTCAGAGCAGTAACTATAACACGAGGTTCTTCAAAAGGGCTTAAAAGTAATCTTACAAGTTCAGCAAATCATCTGTGATTACCCTATGGTGTTACAGGTATCCATAGGCGACGATAATCGCTTACCATCAGGGGACCAGTTAGTTTGTGTATGCTACCTTTAAAAACCTTTTATTTTTGTTTTAACTGACAATGTATTCACACTACACTGACTGTTAACAGCATTGGTTGGATTAGGGTAATCGTGCACGTCTCAGCACCTCGGGGCTGCACGCACCGGTGACGTAACCCGTGCAACGAGCGCCCTGACTAGAATATTGTTAGCGAGTTAGTTTGATAATGAAAGTGCAGTGATAAGTTTAATTTAGCGGACGACAATTACGCGACAGATCTATTGAATGTGAAGAAAATAATAAGAAAAGAGTACCTAATTAAAAGATCGTAATCAAAACGCTGGCCTGTATATAGGGTAAACAGTTAACCTCGCTATCCAGTGGGGCAATGCGGTCAGCATTTTGAGTACCTACGTTGCCTGAAATATGTGAACGTTAGAACAATATATGAGCATTCATAGCCTATTTATTTATTTCAGCCGTGGTCATCCCATTGCAGGGCACATGCCTCCCTTCCTTTCTTCCACTCCTCTCTGTTCTTTGCTTTGGTGTACCAGTCATAGCCTATAGATACTTTAAAATATTTGTTATTAGTTTAGTTTTAATGGTGCCTTTTGGTTGTAGCCATTTTAGTTTCCATTTTATTATCACGTAAAAACAAATTCATTATAGTTTCTACCTACTATTATGATTTTCATTAGCAGATTCACTGTCAAATACTTCGTTCGTTTTTATTTGTAGGTAATAGTTAATAGAGTCCAAAGAGGTCGGTACACTCGGCAATGTGTTTGTGATGCCTCTGGCGTTTTACCATCAGGCAGCTCGTCTGCATGTTTGCAATGTATGGCAAAGAAAAAGTTTTTAATTATGATTATTAATGTTCAGGCTAGCGTTTGACTGCCACATCGTCTGGTGTTAAGGGGTGATTGCGCACTAAAAGTTAAAAACCTTTCAAAATCTACCAAGATGGAAAACTTTCGTGACGATCAGTTTTTGGAGGTTGTCACCAGGCTTACGGGCTATGTGGCCCAAAATCTCAAAAACTCTCCGAAGGCACGTGTTGGAAAGCCTTGGCTTCTTATGAATTTCGAGTTTTTTGAGAACCGATTGGTTGGTTCTATGCGTAGTCCAGGGGAAACGAAGCATTTTTCTCCAGCAACATATTTCAAAGGCGTCTATGTACTGTCGGTCTTTAGCTTTAAGAGTCCATGTCTCAACCCCGTATAGATATAGTATAATTGAATGTACTTATGTAAAATCTAAACAATAACATTTTATTTTGATTCATGTCGATACCTCACCCATCGTCGCTGACTATGGAACACCTGCCTAAAGGGTATGTCAGTCTACTTATTTGATTTGGTAAAGCTATCACCATGCATGGCTCCGTTTGTGGCTATTGTGCACGTCTGGAGCCCCGAGGGGATACTGGGCCGGTGTATTAATAAAGGCACGTGGCATGAACGGATTAAGTCACTGTTATAGGCAAGTATACTATTGCTACGAGCTATGGAGAGGGCTATGCTCGGGGTTTCTCTAAGAGTTCGAATAAAAAACGAGGAGATCTGTAAACGAAAGTTACCGACATAGCCCACCGGATTAGCAAATTGAAGTGGCAGTGGGCAGGGCACATAGCACGCAGAACAGATGGCTGATGGGGCCGAAAGGTTCTCGAATGGAGACCACGGACCGGTAAGCGCAGCGTAGGACGTCCACCCACAAGATGGACAGAAGACCTAAAAGAGAACGCAGGAAAACGCTGGATGCAGGCCACTTCCAACCGGGCCTTTTGGAAATCGATCGGAGAGGCCTATGTCCAGCAGTGGACGTCCTATGGCTGAAATGATGATGATGATGATACTATTGCTAAGGTTATTATGTACTAGGAATATTCTATGGTTTTTCGCGCAATATTTCTAATTTTCATTCTAATTAAAAGTGAGTGTGATAAGACCTGCACTGACATCCCGCTTGGGGTGTATTGTGCATTTGCCTCTGCCATCCTACACAAACCAGCCGAACTCCTCAAAATAACGGGGCACGGCTTTAGGTCGCCGCTGATTAAACTGTGTTGGGGTCGCTGACTAAACTGTCTCTGGGTCGCTGACTAAACTGTATTTAGGTCACTGACTAAACTGTTAAGCAATCTTCTATGAATATTAAAATTTCGTGTCACGGTGTTTGTATGATCGCACTCCTACAAAACGGCTCGACCGATTCTTCTGTTTTTTTACTGTATTTATTTGGTAGACATGAGAATAGGTCGTAAATTAATTTTCATCATCATGATTATCATCACAATTTTTCATTACCACGTGGGTGAAACCGCAGGCCCAGCTAGTTTTATTATATTTTTCACTAATCTTGTTATGTTATCTACTAATAGTAGTCACATTAGATATCTCTCGTGTCACGGCGTTTGTGGCCGCACTCCTCCGAAACGGCTCGACCGATTTTTATGGATCCGCGTGATCTAATCCTCCTGTCTATTTTTTAAGAAGACATCGCTTCATGGTTGATATTCTGAAAATCCGTACAAAGCGCGTTGATTCCACTTTTATTGAGCGAAATGCTAATCTGTAGAAAGCTCTGCCCACATAAAAGAGGTTTTTCTTTCTTTTCTGTGGCTCTGCCGGAATTGTGCCGGGTGTTCCCCGATAGTTGCAATATGGGTATCTTCAAATCGCGGATGATTCGGTTTCTTCTAAGCATACGTGCTCCATTGTAGACAGCATCAACGCTTAACATAAGGCAAACGCAAGCTTATTACTAAATACATGATAAATAAGTACTATCAACTCAACTCATCACTGTAGCTCTTAATGCAATGTAATTTATAATCCCGCAACAAAAATTATATTAAAGATAATTAATTATCAATATAAAAAACCGACTTCGTAAAAATGTCAGAACTGGACCAAATTTAAATGGGACCACACGAGAAGCACCAGATTTCAAATAAAAAAGGATCATCAAAATCGGTTCACCCAGTCGAAAGTTCTAAGATAATAAACATTTTTTTTAAACAGTCTAATTGAGAACCTCCTTCTTTTTGGAAGTCGGTTAAAAAGGTGTACAAAAACGGAGATAGGTATAACACATCAGCAGTGATTCTGTGTGTTTCATCAATTCGATGGGCGTCCGGTCTTTATCCTTTCTATGCCATCAAGTCTGAGAGGACAGGTAAGAAAATTGACTTAGGATTTGATGTACTGGCCTTCATGATAAGCGAAGAGATCGTGCGCGAGAAAAACATCTAATAGTCGATTGAATCAGGCATTAATTTGCGGAAGTTAATCTTGACAACTGTTTCTTTAACGAATCTCTACTTGGGATCAATTATTGTTTAACTTAAAATAAAAAAATTATCTACTCAGAAAAATAGAAAACTATAACTTAATTCATTTTGTTAATGATACTAAATTAACCTATATAACCTGAAACAAAATATAATTAATTCTTATACAAAAAATTCGTTATACCAACCAGTAAGGGGGAGGCCTATGTTCAGTAGTGGAGGTCTTCTGGCTGATGATGAACCAATTTAAACCCTTATCCTAAAAACACTTGACAAAAACAAAATGGCGGATCAGGACGAAAATACATATATATATATATGACACAAAAAAAAACGAACCCCTTTGTGGATAAGGGCCTTGAAGCCAAATACCAAATTATAATGAATGCGCCTACTTTTAAGCAGTTAGCAATAAACTTAAGTAAAATTTTGCTATAACAACTTTATAAGGATACATTGAAAAACATCTATTGCTATTGAATAGTTTAGCAAGTTCCAGTAGGTCAAGCTTCTTATCTATAAGGTCCCGTCAGCGGTTTGAAGCTATTACCTTAAAGGGTCGAAATGGCTTACGGCTTACAAACGGCTTGTTGCTTGCGGTTCTAAGCCGTATAGGAGACAGCCAATCTGAAGGAACTGAACGTTTGTGATTTCATGGTCAACATTTACACTGTGATTTGATAGGCAGGTAGGTATTGTACTTGAAGCGACGTAGAAGCAGAATTACACTAGAAATTCATCAGTAAAACAGTTTTGTAGTTGCTTGTAGTTTTCTACTATTATTTTTTCTAGTTTATTTGTTGTTCGTTGTAGTTTTTAGGGTTCCGTACCCAAAGGGTAAAACGGGACCCTATTACTAAGGCTCCGCTGTCCGTCTGTCCTTCTGTCACCAGGCTGTATCTCAGGAACTGTGATAGTTAGATAGTTGAAATTTTCACAGATGATGTATTTCTGTTGCCGCTATAACAAATACTAAAAACAGAACAATATAAATATTTAAGAGGGCTCCCATACAACAAACTTGATTTTTTTGCTCGCTATTGATAACGGCAACAGGTAGACACTTGAAATATTCACAGAATATTTAGGTATATCTTCACTTTAAAAATAAATAGCGCACTAGCCACTGAGTCATCATTGCTACATTTTTTCCCTCTCACATTATTTCTTCACTTTCTTTATCTAAGTTCACTTTTGATTGCAATCTCAAGGATACTTAGGCTAAAATAAATCCCGGCCGAGTCTGCAGTCCGGAGATTCCGGGAGGAAAAAATGAAAATTCCGCAAGGAATATTATGAAAACCGCGTTAGCCTTGCTTATTTTCTCAAGAAAATTGAATTTTTCCTCTTAAAAAGAGCAGAAAATATACTTCCTTGTAGCAATATAACTCGAGACTTGCATCAATGTAGTTGTAATTGCGTTTTTTGAGTAGATTTCACAGATACACAGATCTTTCCTAAAATATGTGCATATTTTAGGAAAGATCTGCTTTTCAAAAAGCGCATAGAAACTTTAAAATAGCACGGGCCAATCTTGTATTATAACTAGTTGATACTTAATTATTGTAGTTGCTTGCCATGGAAGTGTACAATCTACCTTTATTCACTCTCCGATCAAAGCTTTACTCAAACATTGTAGGTAAATTTAATGGTTGCAGTGGTGATTGATCTTTCTATCACAAGTTTTTATCCCACTTGATTGCTATGTTAATAAACTGGCATCACTTACCTAGTTGCACTTGTTGACTTGAATACTTTCAGGCCTGTCCCACTGAAAAATATTTCAATATTTGACACATTATATTTATACCCAGGACTTGTAAGGCCCATTAGGTTTTATAACGTCCTCGATTTATACTTTTTTACACGCTTTTATTGGCTTGGTATGAATCTATGTAATGGAATCTTTGAACGTAATTTTCACCTCTTTCAAAACGTTGGATTGATTTGAAACTTTGCACACTTGTCCAGGACCGATGACAATGCTATAGTTTGTCCCATTATTCTTACCAGGATCTTCAGGATTAGCGGTTTTAAAGCGTGTTATTTAGTTTATTAAACTGCGAGAATCATTAATTTTAATATGACAGACGTGATAGTTTTGTATAATTAATAAATAATAAATAAATATCTGGGACTTTATTGCACACATGGTCATCTGACCCCAAACTAAGCAAAGCTTGTAATATGGCTGGCAGACACTGATATACATACATATATATTTTTTTATACATACTTAAATAGATATTAACACCCAGACATAGACAAACACAAATGTTCATCACACAAATGTTTGTCCTGGGTGGGAATCGAACCCACGCCCTCAAGCGCAGAAGGCAGGTACACTAGCAACTAAGCTAACGCGGCTGTCCTAAGTTGACACAGGTAGTGTTTTTGACTTTTTGCGTGTCATTTCCCTCTCTTTGTGGTTTTTTAGTTTATACCGACTCTGCGCCAAAACTACCGTTCTAGAAACTCAGATGAAACAAATGTAGCTCTAGTAATAGCCAGCGTAATATCTCGCCTACAACTCTAGGTGGTGTCCATCGGCATGTAAGTGATGTGTTTCTGAAGCCGTGAACTGGCCACTCCAATTTCCGATCGTTGTCACTTGCGTTTCAATCACAGAGCTTGTAGAGTTACTGCATTTGATTGCATCGAACATCTATGGTGATTGTAGAATGGCCAAGAGTGCTAGAATTTATTGAAAGTCGTGTATTTTTTTTACAATATAATTACGGATCACATTCAGAACTTCCATCCCTTTTTAACCAACTTCAAAAAGGAGGTGGTTTTCAATTCGATTGTTTATTTTTAATTTTTATGTATGTTACCATACAACTCTATTTTGACCAATTTGAAAAATATAATTTTCAAAACGAAGAAAACCAATTGTTTTTTTTTTTATTGAAAGTATATACTTTCAGATTAGTCCCATAGAAATTTCATAAAAATCGGTTGAGTAATTTGGATTTTATTAAAATAACTGGAAAATTGTGTTACCTGGGTGACAATGTGATCATCCAAGTAATAGAATTTGCCCATTTTATACAAAAAAATTAATCAATTTTTTGTTGGATTGATTGTATTGATAATCTGATACAGCATATGGGTCAAATTAAGACCTTTACTCCTTTTCTGCAGTTGATAAAAAAAATGTTGAAATCCGACAAAGGGCACTTATGGTGGATTATATTTCCACAAATACGATGGTGGCCGTGGGAGCAACGTGGAATGAGTGGTAGCGTGTGCACTTTACAATCTAACGACACCCAGTTCGATTCTCGGCCCTGCATCAAAAACTTAGTACTAAATTATGCAGCTTCGATGCCATCGCTCAAACATGGGAGTGGTAAACATCGTGAGAAAACGACTTGAAAACACCCAGATTGTAACTATCAAGAAATATTCAGGCAGCTCATGCCATAGTCTATAGCAGTTTGCAAAATAAAAATGGAATCAAAGCACTTTCTTCGGGTTTTAGTAATATCAAAAAAAGTTGGGAAGTGGTCATTATTGGAAAAACAGAAAAACACCTCTACTAAAACTGTAAAGTGAACGCTGAAGACTTTTAACCGCTTGAAACTTTTCCCCCTATTTTCCAAACAACGCTTTCTATGTCGATCAATACAGCCCCGACGTAGCTCTAAATCTGTCACCTGCACCATTGACCACATCGATCTTGCAGCTATCGGCACTTGCATTCAGCGTAAAGGCACCCGATTACTGACCCACTGGAATCGATGACTTGACTAACGTACTTGAAGATTATACTGGACAACTGGGCCGATTTCAGGAAATCACTGAGGTGGAAGAACTGAATGACGTTGCTGGAGTTACTTTAATAACTGGTGATAAGATAGATAGATAGAAACTTTTTATTGTGTACACCAGAAATAAAAATTACATACAGATAGAAAACACTTACGAGCTAGTGCCACAAGTGGCGGCCTTATCGCTAAAAGCGATCTCTTCCAGGCAACCATTGGAAAGAATTTACGTAACGTCGTTTATACAAACGTTGTTCAGCAATAAATGCTGCAAAGCTCGTTCAAATATCTTTCCTATCACGATTCCCAGAGAGATAGGTCGATAATTAGCAGCACTGCCCAAATTGCCAATTTTGTTTTTCACAATTGGCACAACAATTGTTTTCATGAGAATATCTGGCAAGAACGAGTATTTAAGACACAGGTTATATAGTGCAGACAGTTTTGTGTACATAATATCTCCAGCGTTGATGATGTGTTCGAGATTTAGCCCGTCATGTCCTGACAAATTTGACTAAGTCAGCCCATGATCACGTTTGCTCATCGCATAAATTCTGTAATTCATTTCCAAAGGCGGATCCCGGATGAGAATATAAATTTAACGATAACTCTCCATAACAATAACGTTATAAAATAAAATCATAAAATGGTGTAGCTATTTTAGGCCTTAGTTAAAAACGTTGCTCAAGTTGACATACGCTTAAATATGCTCCGCCTTGTTTTCGCGTGTGACGATTGCCGTCAGCGAGAAGTTGAGAGAGCTTTTTAAAACATAGATCAACTTGAGTAACGTTTTTAAGTAAGGCCCATAAAGTTTATACTGTATTTGTAATACTCAATGTAAATTTACAACGATGAACAATGTGAACAAGCAATTACACCACCACACCAACCAAAATTCGACTTTCAAATAATATATCGAGTAGCGACTTCAACAATTTAAAGCTAACTTTCGGGCATAAATTGGCATAAACGGTCGTCATTACCCAACTCTAAAACTTCAGGTACCACGCGAGAAAGCAAAGGGTATTTAAAGTCGGAAAGTTCCAGAAGTTTCGTTAATTGTTCTCTTCCACAGGTATTTTGCATTCCTTTACCCCTATTTCGTTCTAGTTGTTGAACTGTGACAAGCCTCGGGGGTTGCGGTGCCGATCTTCTGAGAACTTGAGGAGTTGGCTGGAATCAAAAGTAATTGGATTGGTATTTATAATGTTTAGTCAAAATTATTTTGATTTATTTTAATTTAAAAATTGCGCCAAGGCCAAGCAAAGCTAGCAATAAGTGGCAGCCAAAGACGTGGTTAACTCACGCCCTTTAACGTTTTTGAAGATATACAATTCTTGAGTGAGATATATTTTACCGTTTGTCTATTAAAAAAGCCTTATTCTATTACTGACAAATACACAAATTAACCTAACGATAATACACTCGTTCATAGGTAAAATTCTTCAGGTAAAAGTATTCTCACTTAGTGAACGAAACAACCGATAAAAAAAAATTATTGGATATAATATTATCTTCGGAATAATATTGCGAAAGATAATGAATGCCCAATCGGTTTATTTGATTCCCATTCAGGGATTTCTTTTCTTCAAAAATGTTAAAAAACTTTCGAGAGTTCGAAAAAGACGTTCTATGGCCGATTAATTCAGCACCTACGGAACGTTCTAATTGGTAATTAATCAACTCATTATATAATATTATTTTATGCGAAAGTTTTCATTCCGGAAGACAAATTCTAAGCACGATCACTCAAGAGTTAAATCGACTACAAAAACTTTGACCTTTGAGTTTAACTGAGTATATTAACTCTGATGCCTTCTACTTAAAAATACGCAGTGAAAATTGGCACTCGATTCATATAATAATGAATATTCCACTATAAATTAATGGCTGCCAGCGCACCTCTGAAATGCATACGTACAATATAGGTAACATAGGCTTTTTTATGTCTCATTTAAAAACTCGACCACAAAAATCCTTTTCATAAAATAATACACCGTTTTAATATCACAACACCTCATTCAGCGCGCAGTTAATTTTACCTGAAAACATAACCGAAACTCGTAAAGGAGCACCGACACTATAAAAACTTAACTGACTCTCAACAGTGCAGTATATAAACCGAAAAAAAGTATAAAACTCTGATGGTTCATACCTATGCGAGGAGTATGGCTGCGAGCAACAGCGGAAGTTTTTATCTTCTGCGGTCGAAGTAGTGAGGACAAACGTTATATATTAAAAAGGTGTATTAATTTTTCGTTCTTTAAAAATGCATACTATATTAATTGTACACTTTTGCATGCATGCATGTTTTGTGTTCAGAACACCAGGAATCAAAATAATGTAAAATAAACGTGATAAAATCCGTTAAAAATGTTTAATTTTAATATATTATTTGTGTTAAACTAGTACAGAAATGTTTTCATACGCATTTTTTGTTGGAGCCTTACCAATCAAGATACAAGAGCGTTTGAATGTAAACACACCCATCTTAGTGATTAGTGAAGCACCTGTTTTGTAATGAACTGTTTTAGAAAATAAATGATTTAATGTAGTTAAACTTATAAACAGCCTAGGTGGCTACAATTTAGCCAAATTATATTCATTTCTTTCCTATCAAAACACATTATTTTGCTAGTGAAATCTATATATGATTCACTATTATGCTATATATATATATTTTTTGTTATATGTAGTGTAGACTAACATTAAGATCCAGTCGCTAGTCGTGTTGGTGTGCAAGAAGCTTTAAAAAACCTAATGGTTCCCACACAAAAGACTTTTAACATAAACAATACTAAATTATACGCGATGAGTCCAACTTTGTGAATTACTTTCGTAATAACGCTGAGGGAGACTGTGTTGCCAGCCGCTTGGGTATTTTTCCGTTTTATGGGTGAAAAAATACTACATCAGTCAAACTTTGTGATTGTGCTTTTTCATTGTGTCTCACAAACTTCTGGTTTTTAAAATAGTCATTCAAATCTAGGAAACTTGATCAGAAAATTTCAAGTACTCATATAAATAAGAACGTACTAAACTTACCTATGTGAAGTGAATAAAATGATGATCAAAATTAAGATTATTACGTAAAAGTTGATCCGTTAGCTGAATATTTATTCAACACTAAGGACTCATAAGTATCAATTCATCAACATTGAAAAAAACTATTTAAAAGAAAAAAACACTTTCATCAAAATTACCCTAAATATTGGGTAAGTTTTCTAAAACTTGGGGGCAAAGAGAGATGTTGTACGGAAGTGACGTCGAATTTTGTCGTGAAAATTGGGATTAAAATGGCTTATAAGGCAACATTAAGCTTAGATAGGCACAATGGCTTGATACGAAGCGATGTAAACGAGCTACGAACGGTTTTGTCCACAAAAGTTGTTTATGAGTTGTATTACGTTTTGTTCAGAACTTGTAAAGCTGCTGAAATAAAAGTAAAGACAGTAGAAACTCGTGACTTTTATGGTTCAAGATTTTATTTTCTCAAAGAATAAACATTGATTAGCGGTTTAATACGACCAGCACTATGCTGAGTTGGGACCGATTTGTGGCAGAAACCATAATTTTATTTTCCTGTTTTTAATATTCTATATAGTATTGTTTCTGTCATTAATAAATAGTTTTTCTGTCTTTTTTCTTTCTTTCTTTCTTTCTGATTCTTATATATTACAAAAAGTTGCGGTACAAAGCTAATTGTTGGTGTAAGATAATTATAAATATAAAAAAACCGTATTCATAAAAATGTCACTACTGGACCAAATAGACCACATGGGAAGCACCAGCTTTCAAATAAAAAAAAGAATCATCAAAATCGGTTCACCCAGGCGAAAGTTCTGAGGTAACAAACATAATATTTGTTTTCATATTTATCGGGACTTATCGCGCACTATTAAATATAGGGAAAAATAGATACCTTTCGCTCGACGGGACGTTTCGACCATGTTACAATGGCCGTGGTCACGAGCTGACTGAAAACTGCGGGTGAGACGCAAGACGCAGATGCCACAAGAGAAGGACTGACGTCGAGCGGCAACCAGCTTTCATGCCTTACGTTAAAGGAGTAACGGATAAGGTAGGGAGCTTGCTGAAAGAGTACTCCATCAAGACAGTGTATACCCCCTTATCAAAGTTGGCGAGACACGTGAGGTCACCGAAAGACGTTATTCCTTTTCAGACCCCTGGTGTGTACAAGGTTGATTGTAGCTGCGGTAGTTCCTACATAGGTCAAACGAAGCGTACCATAGCAGAAAGGATCAAAGAATATATCGCAGCCGTTAAAAATCGCTAGGCACAGAAGTCGGCTATAGCAGATCATTTGCTTGAGTCGGGGTCCGGTCACTGGATCGAACTCCACGATCCGAAGGTCCTCTCCACTGAACGGCATTATTTTTCAAGAATGGTTCGTGAAGCGGTTGAAATTAGAAAACATCGAAACTTCAACCGGGAGGATGGATTTAAGTTAGCGGCGTCGTGGAATCCCACAGTAAGCAAATGTTCAAACCGTGGTGTAGGTACTAGGACTTTTACCGATACAGTCAGTGTTGTGTGTCGTAGTGACAACCCTGCAACTTTTCAAGATGAAGTGAGGGTAGGAGAACAAAATACCCGCTCTTCTCGCCGGACTCACCCGCAGTTTTCAGTCAGCTCGTGACCACGGCCATTGTAACATGGTCGAAACGTCGAGCGAAAGGTATTTAATAGTGCGCGATAAGTCCCGATAAATATGAAAACATGTGTTCAAATCGCGAAAGTTTAAAAATAAACATAATATTAAAAAATACAGTCGAATTGACAACCTCCTTTTTGGAAGTCAGTTAAAAATAGTAACAGCTGCCTAGAAGAGATCGTTTTAAGGCCGCCTGTTAAAAGCCTAGATAATAGTTTTAAGCGTAATTTAACTGCTATCCTTCTTTTTGTGGTCTTTTCATGTATATGTACCAAAAGCGTGGTAAAAATCTGAATGAATAACCCATTCCAGAGCCAATGTTTTACGTCAATATTTTAATAGTACAAAAACCACTTATTTACTAACCTCGCAGGAGGAACATACAGCGCTAAAATTCAATGTCCACAATAACATAACATTTCAGTAGAGTTTAGGAACAATTAACCAACATTTTCCGGTTCTGTAGGAACCGCTTTGTTCCATTTCTGTAAACTATTTTCACCCAAAACAATAACAATAGAGCAATTGAAGGAAAACATCAGAAACATACGTCCACCTCAGAGCTTAGAACTACCGATTAAAAACCACGTTCTAACGGCGCGGTGCAAAACATTTAAGAGCCATGCCCTCAGAAAAAAAAAAAACACTTCAGCCATAGACTGCACGTCAGAAGTGAAAACTTAAGTAGGAATTCACCTATTCTATAAGAGATGGCGCTATTTTAAAATACACGGTACAGCGTGACGATGCGCGAGTTCCATGATTTTTGTTCACCCAAAGAGTGCCTAAACGCGCCTAAAAAAGTTTTCATTTCTAAAATACAGATGGATTACAGTGTACTGCCAAATTGAAGTCAAAATCGCTTCCAAAACTACGTGAATTCCCAGTATAAATGCACGGACTCACGCATTCAAACTACGTGAATTTCATACTGGAAACAGTAAACGACTACGCACAAATGTTTCAAAAAGGGGTGCTTCACTGTTCATGTTCGCCGTAATCCATCTGGTCATTTGTATTTGATATTTGAAGAAGCCTTGCAGTTTTGACCAGAAGTTCGATTTTTGAATAGCTTGTGCTATTCTATCGGTTTTTTTATCGAATCGATTTCATGATCCCTCCTGCCTATTTATCTATCGGACTGCCAGGGCGGAAACAAAAAGGCGACACTGTTTCGTGGTTGAGATCCCGGAAACCAGTAAGAAGCGCTTTTATCACCTTTACTGTGCGAATTACTAGTCTATGGAATTGATGTTCCCCAATAGTTACAATCTGGGTGTATTTAAATAGTGAGTAAATCGGAAGGAATCCGAGATCCATAAGTTAGGCGAGATGGCGCCTAATCGAAATAAAAAAAAGTTAATTTAATTGCTTAGTTTTGAGTTAAACTTAGTGTATTCATTCAATGATAATAATGTATATGTGGGCGTGTGTGTATGTGTGTATGTAATCTTTGAGGCTTCTATTCACCTTAAAATAAATTATTAGCAAGAGTAACATACGAGTACATAAGCTACTTTCATTCTTTGAAAATTATTTTATTGAAAGTCTTTCTGTGAAGGTATTGAATACGCTTGGCATAAATAAATCCTATTTAGGAAAGGATGAAAGGAACCCACAAAAGTACCAGCCATAAGCGATTGAAGGTTCTTGTAAGTTCGTTTTACTCGTATCTGAAGCTAGTTGCTCCACGCGGTTTCACCTGCGTGGACACTCCCTCAATTACAATAAATTTTTGGTTGAGCGATGTATCTTAATTACTCTCCGGATCTCCAACTTATAATATCTATGCTATGATTTATCAATATATAAAACCGACTTCATAAAAATTTCAGAACTAGACCAAATTGAAATGGGACCACACGGGAAGCACCAACTTTCAAATAAAAAAAGAATCATCAAAATCGGTTCATCCAGTCGAAAGTTCTGAGGTAACAAACATTAAAAAAACAGTCAAATTGAGAACCTTCTCCTTTTTGGAAGTCAGTTAAAAATAACGTTGATCCAATATTCTATTACTGTGTGAAAGAGGAACAAACAAACATACTTACGCATTTATAATAATTATTAGATTTACGAGTATTTTTTAAACAGTAAAAACTGGCACGGTTTGTAAAAACGGTGAAGAAAAAACATCGTGGGGAAACAGATATGTCCAAAAACCTCTAAAGTTCGAATACATACGAAATTCACCTGGGCCTGCGTGGTGTATTAGGTCCCACCACAGAAAAGAGAAGTAAATAGAACAAAAATGAGAAGATAAATCTGTCGGCAGGCATTATGATAGAAACTTGATTGAACATTCTTATATAGATCAACGCGTCGATCACAGTTGCTAACTGATTTAGAATGACTGACGTTTCGTTTATATGGGTGCAACTGGCTCCAACCAATTTTCATACAAAAATGACTTGACCGCCATTCTTATTTAAGGAAAAAAAAACGATGGGGCCCACCGTCTATCTCTGAGAGAAGGCCCGTGTACCAGCAGTGGGAACATAATAAGCTAAAATGATGATGACGACGGATGATGAGTACTTTTTGGTTAGATCTTAATAAAATAGAATAGCATAATGCTTTATTGTTCAACTGTGCACAAAGGTATTATTAGTAACATCAGTTGTGTTTATACGAGTAGTATCGGAGGAGACTCATTTTTGAGCACTGCGTCGGTCTAGTTACTCGTAGTTCAATATTTTATTTTGGCTGCGTCCACACACGACCTTGTATATTACTGAATGTTTAACCAACTTATAGAAAGAAGGTTATAACTTTTTTATGTTTGGTACGTCAGAATTTTCGGCTGGGTGAACTGATTTTGATGATTCTATTTTTATTTGAAAGCTTTTCGTGTGGTTCCATTTCAGTTTGATCCAGTTCTGTCTGTTTTTTATTGATAATTATAGAAAATCAATTAGTGGTAGATTTTGTAAACCAAAACAACATTAATCCCGGTATCCTATCCGTGTCGCTGGCTAGAGGCGTCGTGGTTGCTACAGGCGGCATCTAGCGGTGAAGTCGCGTGGAAAGTTTTCTCATTACTCTGAGTGCAAGCAAGTGACACGAAGTGACATGAACAAGCACGTGTGAAGAATTTACTATTTACCACTACCGTTTTGTGCATTAGCGATGAAATTAATATGAGTGTGGTAAAATATGGGTTAGGAACCAGTACCATAGAATCGATAACAAAAAGATTTGCCATCAATTAAATTATCTCTTAGTTCACAACATTCTAGTAAATAAACTCTATGTTGATGGTAGATTCCACCCACAAGATGGACAGACGACCTAAAAGATACCGCAGGAAAACGCTGGATGCAGGCCGCTTCCAACCGGCTCTTTTGTAAATCGATGGGGGAGGGAGGCCTATGTCCAGTAGTGGGAGTCCTATGGCTGAAATGATAATGATGATGGCGGATTCTCCCACTTTCAGACAAGAGATCTTCAACTTCAGTCACTGTTAAATCATCAGCAAGCCTTGAGTCGGGGTCATATAAACCTGCTTCGGTAAGAGTCTTAGACCTTACAAAAATATGATTATAACAGCACTTTGATGATACCACAGAAAGGACATTACAAGAAGCATAGAGGCACTAAAGATGGTCTTATCGCTAAAAGCGATCTCTTGTAGACAATCTTCAGATAAAACGAGAGGTCTAAGTTATAAGCTGATGAATAAATAACTTTTGAGCTCGTAGGTGGTCAGATTTGGGGATCTGTTCTCCAACTTGCGACAGCCCCGTTAGCTCAGTTGGTAGCGTACGCCTTCTGCGCTTGGAGGCGTGGGTTCGATTCCCACCTAGGACAAACATTTTGTGTGATGAACATTTGTGTTTGTTCTATGTCTGGGTGTTAATATCTATTTAAGTATGTATTTAAAAATATACATGTATGTATTACAGTCTCTGGCAGCCATATTAAAAGCTTTGCTTAGTATGGGGTCAGATGACCGTGTGTGCAATAATGTTCCAGATATTTATTTACTTTAGATATTTAATTCAAGCGAGCCCAGTGTAGATGACGACACGGTGTAGTTCGCCCCGTTGAACTGGGAAGGAGAGGATATACTCCAAGCACTTTCCGGGTGTGTTGCTTCAGACAACGTGCTACAGGTACCAGTGCGTTCCTATGGAGATTCCGATGCCTCAGTCACGTACAGGGCCACACTGAACTCCTCTGGGTTTTAGTAGATGCAATCTAACTCAACCTGATTGTAGCCAAAACAGACAAGTTTCTTCAGAATGTTTGGCCCTCTTACAAAAAACAAAAATGCATTTATATCAGAAAGTTTCATACGGCCCAACTTTGTGGCCACATGATATACGATAAAACTCGTACTAGAGGAAAGAAGAAAAAAATGTCACTAAGTTTTTATGTTAAAGTCGTTGAAACAGCTAAGTATTATATTATACTGCTAAAAAACATATAATATTTAGTTGATAAATAAACCGAACTGACCTATCATTGCTGGTAGTTTTTTTAAATCGACATACTTCTTTTAAGTACTTTAATTACTGATAGAAAAGGCTTAGCGTAAAGTTTATAGTTAAGTTCTAAAGTTCCCTCTCTAATAGGGAGGCCTTTGGTCAGCAGTGGACATTTACTGGCTGATGACCTGCTGATGACTGGCTGATGAAAGGTCTTCTTTTGTGCATTTCTACATTATTTGTAGGTGTGCATTAAAGTATTGAATTAATTAATTTAATATTTTTAATTGCAAGCTGTCGAAAATTACGATCTCAGCTTCGTAAATGTATATTTAGTAGGTAAATCAATTAGCCATTTCAACTGCACTTCGCCTCTGTAATTACACAACATTGAAACAGTTTCAATTCTTGGCATTTTCAAGAGTTTTGATCGTCAACAAAAACTGATCCAAGTTATTAGGGGCCTTTAGAAAATAACCCCTCGAAACAAATTAACGAGAAACTATTTCATTGAAAAGTTCTTCGTCTTTTGGCGAGTTTGGAACTCTTTGAAGCCAAGGGCAAATAGCTTGGAGTCACAGACTATGAGACTATTATGGAAAGGGACAATGACACGATTTGAAACATGATTTTAAGGGTCAGCAACGTATCTGTGATACCCCTAGTGTTACAGGTATATGCGACGCTGATCGCTACCTGTTTGCCACCTATGGCATAAAAATAAAACCCAAAATTAATAAAGAAAATTAAAAAAATAAGAAATAATGAGGAGAAAATATAGGAATGCTAAAAAGTAACAATCCAAACACTACAAATTTTATTTTTAGACTCCTTCATGCAAAAAAAATCAAATTTAAGACTATAGATGTCTTAAATCGGATTTCGGAAACGGGAATCTTACCAAATCCTTTTCTGTCATATTATGCAGGTTCTATACTTGATGAGTATTTTTTTGCTGTGGCAAATGCAATAATAATTGACATATTAAGTACCTGTTTAAAAAATCCAATGTAAACAGCTTAATGAGAACCGTATAATAGTTCTGCTCACTTTAGCTAGGTTATTAACGCACGTTTGTTGGTAGCGGATTTTACAACAGTGAAACAAAAAAAAAAAAAAAACTTTCTACATTTAATTTTGTCAATGTTACTGCAGCTGTCAGAGCAAAAAATGCTTGCACTAAGTATAGTAGTAGTTACTCTGGAGCAGAAACTTGGTAAAATATACAGTCGTGTACCCAAAAAGTAAAAAAAAATTGTCAAATTTCTGCATATTTCATAGACAATCAATCCTTGTTATTTTTATGATGATTTTCTAAGTTTCCTCTTAGTTGTTCTTCTGTCTTTTTTGATCTGTGTTAAAGTCATCAACAAACGCTGTGTTACCGTTAAACAAATAAATAACTTTCTTTTTGTGAGTAAATAATTTGCTTGAATTTTCTGAACGACTTTGTTTTTGTGCAGGCCTAAAGATTAATTTGTGACTTTGCTAAAACATTAATGCCTCGGAAAGTTTTAATCGAATTTGTAACTTAATGATCACTAAAAGATTATGATTGTATGCTTTTAGGTTTCTTCTCATGGTAAGTCAAACTAAAACAATTTCAAAGAAATCATAGCTATATCTGCACGACCCTTCTACCTACCAGAGTAACTTATTTGGCCGTGGTCACGAGCTGTCATTGTAACATGGTTGAAACGTCGACCGAAAGGTACTTTTTTTTACCTAAATAAAATTATGCGCGATAAGTCCCAAAAACACGCCTTCTACCTACGTTTGTATTCTATTGTATATTTTAGTAGAAAGTGCGCATTTAGATTGAAAGATCTCTGAGGCATTTGGTGCATGATGGCATAGTTGTATAACATTTGTACCAACCTTACTTTGAAAGATAATAATAAAAAAAAACATAAATTAAATAAAAAAAATTTTAATTATAAATTATCAAGCTGCACCCGCGGTTTCACCTGCGTGGTGATGAAAAATTGTGATGATAATGAATATACTTTACGACCTATACCCATACCTACCAAATATATATAAAAAACGGCCGAGCCGTTATGGAGCAGATAAATATATATTTTGTTGTTCTTTTTCTGTATAATAAAATTACTGTATAAGAGCTTATAAGGCTTTGAATATCTAACAATTGTTATTTTGTTTCGATTGGTGGGGTTCAGCTAACAGCTGGTGATCGCTCGAGGTTGAATACGTGCTGGCAAACAAATTCACTTGGATTGCGGAGTGTTGACACGCTGTGTATTCAATCGGAGCTGATCGATATTAGAGTCTGTCTTTGGTAATATATAGTTAGGATCTGTCTTTAAACTCTAACTAGTACCGAAAAAAGCCTGCCAAAAACTAAAGAGGGCGAGGTAAACACGTATTGCGCACACTGACATATTCTTACTAGATCTACAAACGCACACTTCAATATTGAGCGCACACAACTGCAACGATGTGATTAAAATGTATACGAATGGACGGCCGAGGGGGGGTTGTAAGTGCTAAAGGGAAAACTGTAGGTATAACGCTTCATATTTTTTTGATGTAACGTATATCAATTTTAATAACTATCGCCGATATTCGCGAATGCGATAATTCAGCTTCTAAATAACATCATCATCAGCCAGAAGACGTCCACTGCTGAACATAGGCCTCCCCCTTTAACCTCCACACTGAACGACATCCTACCATCTGCATCCACTGGATGCCCGCGACTCTCACGATCTCGTCGGTCCATCTAGTGGGAGACCTACCAACGCTGCGTATTCCGGTTCGTGGACTCCACTCAAGAACTTTTCTTTCCCATCGGTTATCGGTTCTTCGCGCGATTTTTCAGCTGCTAAATAACGCTTCCATTTATTTATTTTTCTTAATAGAGAGTAGACTTGAATTGTAGTTGTAGATTACACGGTAATGGGACCATGAACCTACTTCATGAATGGGACAGTTCACAGAAAAGAGTTTCTCACTTCAATGGGACAGCTCATGATAGCTGAGTTTGACATTTTTCAGATGGCAGAGATAGATTGCCATTCAAAATTCGCTCTAGTTCTACTTTTGGCCAAGTCCACTCTCCTTTTGAACAGACTCTACTGACTTTACCCGTGAGGACTGTGGCAAGCTTTCTCACTTTGACCTTTGGGCCTTTGGTTTGGGGCTTTGAATATTTCGTTCAAGTGTTAAGAAATCAGAAATATTTATTGGCCATAAATAACATTATATATGTTACAGTAGATTCTTAAGATTAGAGTTAAGTAAATATCAGTGACTGTGGGGGTGATATAATATCTTTTCAAACCATTTCAAACAGCCTAAAGACTGACATTGTTTTTGACATTTGACTGGCCATATTGATGCTGTCATTTAGCCTACTCACTTTAGGGCTAAGAGCTAAGATAATGTTAAATGGCGGTGTTCATGTCTTAGCTCTAGTATTTTATTGTTCAAAATTTACTTTCACTTTTTTTTAAACCGAATTCACTTTACTTTCCTTATTTTTTTTGTGCAAACCGCGTGGAATGCGCTGGGTGAATTGAATAGGTATATTAATAAAAGACTTCGAGGCTTAGAAATTATTATGAATTTCCCCAAAACCCACGATATTTACTCAATGCACATCGTGATATTGGAATACTCCGTGTTGGTAAGGCTTTGATGTCGTTCTAATAATCGTATCAAAAGCATCGAGCACAGTCTTTGGAGAGGACGAAATAAATAATAAATATGACTTGAATGGTCTGAGAAATTTCCCGACGTAATTAACGTTTATTTAACGTACGTATCTGATTTTGAGATTTCCTAAATATGTCATGAGCATATTTTTCTAAACTATAATATAGGTATGATGAAAATAAAATAAAACGATGACGCTAATTATTAACCAGTAAAATTATGATTTGAAATAGGGTAGGAAAATTAGAAAAACTGTATAAGTACGTAGGTACTTGAATTTAAATTTATTTAAAAATTAGATTATAATATTATGGTGAATTATTTATGACAATCGACAACGGGTCTGTACCCGGACATTTAATAGGCATTGGTTGGGCCGAAGCCAACACTAAGTATAATAATTATAGGATGTTTGGAATGGGAATCATGACAATATTGACCTGTTTCATTTTTTTTTTAAGTGGGCTGTTATCACAGTAAATTTTTCTTTTGTTTAAATTAGAACGGCTGTCAAGGCATTTTTGTAAGAAATTTGTTGTAGCCACTTGCACCCATATAAACCTATAGCAACTGTGACGCGTTGACATAAATAAGAATGTTCAATCACATATCTGTCTCAATACCAGGCGACAGAGTTTCCTTCTCATTTTCGATCTATTTACTTCTCTTTTCTGTGGCTATTATGATGATTTGTTAATGGTGAGAGGTCTATGATTTATGAGTACCTACGGCACCCGCCAATTATGCCTCATTTCAATTGGTATATTATGGCGGGTGATTGATTTGACACCAGCGGATTGGATAATTTGACACACACTAAATTGGCCCCGTATATTGGCGCCGAAGGGGCAAGGCTAGGGGGGGGGGTAGGCTTTGGGTGTCCCGAGGTGTACTGCACTTTCACTAAACACTACTCGCGGCGTAATTATTGTTATTATTATAATACGCAGTGTTCAGGAGATCGACCCATAAGGAATTTGTTCATTCAGATAATTTTTAGGCATAAGAACGTCTTTAGAGAAGTTTTACAAAAAAGTTCAATGTGTAATTTTTGGGTTTTACTGAAAGTCCTGATAACCGGACCGTTTGTAACTAATTTAGCCCGACGTATCAGAAGGTATAGCATTTTTTTGTCTAGACAATATCCGGTTTTAAAACGTCCTTGGTAATAACAAACCTAAGTGTATGCTTTATTAGATAAAAAATAAGGAGTACTTATAATTAGGATAAATTATTTATATTATTATATCATCATCATCACGATCATCATCATCACAATATATATATATAAAATTTCCATGTCACAATGTTAGTTACCGTACTCCTCCGAAACGGCTTTACCGATTTTTACCAAATTTTATATGCGTATTCAGTAGGTCTGAGAATCGGCTACTATCAATTTTCCATACCCCTTCACCGATTTTCATCACCACGCGGGTGAAACCGCGGGGCGCAGCTAGTTTTATTATATTAGGATAATTATAAAAATTCAGTTAGCTTTTCGAATCATACCACAAGATATACTTTTCGCAGACACTTACACGTTATAAAAAGCGGCAAATAGTTTCTGTAACCATTATTTATCGCCTGTACATGTACCATGCAAACCTGCCACACAGACTAGATAAAAAAAAGCAAAGTAGTTGCTGCTAACCTTTGCCTCTACGTTCTGGAAAAACGCCTTCAATACCGATAGTGTTGCAGGTGTTCATTGGCAGCAGTTCCCGCTTACCATCAGGTGGACTGCATGCTTGTTTGCAGCTCTTTTTATATAAAAATAGTTTAATTTGCAATCGGTTTATTATCAACATTTTATAACTCTATTTTTAAAACGACATCCTACATTTTGTAAATGCCAACATTTTTCTAAAAGTGCAAACTCAGAAGTGACCCCAAGTTAAACAAAATTTAAACTTATTTCATCTCGGATTTAATATTGAAAAACCTTAGCTAGTTCCCGGGATACAGAAGTTGCATGTTGCTGATTTCACAATAAAAAACCAGCGCTTCGGTTGCAACAAAATTAGTTAGTTTGGCTTAAAACTTTAATTAGTTCCCCCCAAGTTTATGCAGTTGAGATTTTAAGTATGCAAATCAAATTGCCACTGAACCTTTGCTAACTTTGGACGGTTTCGAAGTTTAATTATTTTTAAAACGGTAAGCAAAATGGTTCATATTTTAAATTGTCGTCGGGTGATGATGAGAGATGAAAGAGTGAGAGAAAATGAAAGAAGCTTGCAACCGATATCACACTAATCATGATAGATTACATCATATCACACTGTATTATAAATGCGAAAGTAACGAAGTTGTTGTGTAAGCGAAAGTTGTTATCTTTTCACGACTAAACGCGGGGAAATGTTGCTATCATTGGACCAGCGCTTTCATTGGACCACAAACGTGACCAACCACCATCGTTTCAAATGGAATTTTTGTGTTGGGGGTAAAAAGAACAGCAAACAGGTTCATCTGATGATGGGCGAAAATCGCCGCCTATGGATAACTGCAACCTGCAAAACTAGTTGTGATGTTGATGTTTTGCCAGCCGGGGAAGATGTTTGTAGACAGTTAAAATTTCGGGAGCACATGGAATGTTTTAAAAAAAACTAAAACTAAGTACATGTTTCTGATCTGGAGGCAGAGGCAAAAATATTGTTGCCCATTTGAAGGCATCTTGATGAAATAATTTCGAAGCAAAACTCATAAATAGCTGTCTTACAGAGCAACATTTTACAGTAATACAGATACATGCATATGGTCTGTTGCACAGAAAAGCTAAACGAAAAAATTCTCACTTCAGTGGTCTGTTGAGTAAAGTTTTTATCAATCGCCTCCGCCGTAATATAAACTTGAAAATGGCTTTATAGGTATATTATATAGTCTAAGATTCCGCCATAGAACGACCTTCACCGAGCTGGTTAATGGATGAAAAGTATTTTATATTCAATTAAATATGTCAACAAATATATTGCAAATGGGTTGCCTAAAAAAATTCAGTCCAGAATATGGATTAGTTAACAATAAAAAAACTACTACTTTTACTGGTTTGGTTAATAGACAATTATGGGGTATCGTTGTATATGTCTTTTAAAATGAATGTAAGGTTTCATACATCACTTTTTTATAAAGCCTATACTTTGCGAAATATAGCCCGCCAAACTGGCAAAAAGTTGCCCCCCCTGCATTTCTAAACTATAAGACATAGAAACTTGTAACTTACGACACTGGTCATTACTGGTCATATTTAAAACCTTCATTATTTTTTTTTTTTTTTTTTTTATCAATCATGTTCTGGACTGAATTTTTTTTGACAACCCATTTGAAATATACTTATTGACATATTTAATCTAATATATATAAAAATCAATTGCTGTTCGTTAGTCTCGCTAAAACTCGAGAACGGCCGGGCCGATTTAGCTGATTTTGGTTTTGAAATGTTTGTCGTTGTCCAGGGAAGCTTTAAACGGTGAGTAAACGGCTGGACCGATTTTGATGAAATTTTGTGTTCCTGGAACGGGTCATAGTAGCGAGGCCGAAGGCCGAGCTTACACCCGTGCGAAGCCGGGGCGAGTCGCTAGTTAAATATAAAATACCTTTCATCCATTAACCAGCTCAGTGAAGGCCGTTCTATGGCGGGATCCTATACTAATAGTAGTCTTTGCTTTATACTATTCGCAATGTCATTCAAAAGAGAATGAATACGCAATCGTTTTTTTTAACAAACAGCTCTACGCTCTACTTTGAAGCTGGAAGATCTCTGCATGTGGTAGGATATTCCTTACACACTATTATCAAAACGCTTACATATTGTATTTATCAGGAGAACGACAGAGAGTAATGCGATTTTACCAGTATATTTTAGATTAGATCAAGGTTTAGATCGTGTAACCTAGTTTTACGAGTTGCCAGATGTTTATAGCCTCCAGAGGTTTTACGAGCTTTAAAGTATAAGTAACGCATCAGTGTTGCCAAATAGGTACGTGCATTATATACGACCTTCTTAGAGAAAATGTACTTTTATGACTACTTCTGGACGTGCTCTGGACGCATATTATAAAAGATCTGATGCTCTTATCATCAACTATCCGCGATATCGGCCTCTTACGCATTGATTTTCATATGAACTTTCTATGATAACTTAATTGATATGCTTTAATGAAACAGCCTTCTATACTAATTCTTTATTTATTATTTACGAGACCTATAATGCTAAACTTTTGAGTTATACCGAAAGGAAGATGCCTTCTTTTTTAATGTCTAGTGCTGTGACGTACGTAGGGTTTGTTTATTTTGTTTCGTTTACATCTTTCAAGCTCAATTTATTTAGCTCTTTAGGGCTAAACCGAGGTTCGTATCTTCGAGGTGCCTTGAACTAGTTGCCGAAACACCAAAATGAATTAGCCCAATGCCCTCTGCGTTTGCCAACCAGTTCGTTCAAGCTGTAGAGGCCAAAAGGCCGCAAGCGTAAGTCTAAATAAAAACAAAATTTGCTCTTTCGCAAAATCCTTTCTTAGAAGGAACTTTACAACATTACACCTAATAAGGAATTCATCCGCCAAATTTCCGCTTCGTAGGTCAATTAGTTACGTGATGAGCTATTCATGCAGTTGGTCAGTGAATGTGTGAGATTTTAGTACATATAAATATTATGATATTTCTTTTCTATATATTTAATGTAAATACCTTTTTCGCTCACTTTTTGTCTTTACTTATTGTACCAACGTCATCATAGGCATGCGCCTATGATGCCATCGCTTAAAGTCTGGCGATTTGGTGGTCAAACGCAAGCCTAAGTAATAAAAAAAATATGGCCTTTTTAATTTTAACGTATTTTTTAACCCCGACGCAAACAGAGGTGTGTTATAAGTTTAACATGTGTTCTGTGTGTCTGTGGCATCGTATCACATTTTGATTTCGTATTTCTTGTTTGAAAGGCGACGATCGATCTTTGTTGTACGAGTGAATCGAACTCACATTGGAAAACTGAGCCGTAAAAAATAAATATACGGTTGGTTTTGGCAAAATAGTTTTGTTTCGATGTAAATTGGTCGTAGCTATGTTTATATATGAAACTGCGGATGTTTTTTGACTATAATTTTCTACGCGTTTTGCGTTCTATGTATAATTTTTCGACGGCTTGGCCACGTCACTGTGAACTGGTACGGCATCTTGCCACGTGGAAATTTGCGGCATGGCGTCGATCGCACAGTTTTACTATGCTGTCGTGTAGTGTCAATTTCCGTTGTGATGACCTGGGAAGTGGCAGAGAATGATATTAAATAAGGCGCGTCGCTCGTTGCACGTCGCAGCCACGTCGTTCATCTGCACGATATGGCAAGGGGTTGTGGCAGGACCGTCGCGCGGCCGTACCGTGTTGATGTGGCCAAGACCTTTCTAACACAAACCTTGCATATTTGAGAAGTTTTTCACTCAGTCAATTCAAATCACGCTTGCTTGGAAGAAACCGAATTAAACGCGACCACGCCGCTATACACATACACCGATATACGCCGATAAGCAAGGCAGGTGAGTTCTCTGATCTTCTACTGGCCTTCTCTTGATTTTCTTCTTTATTGTGAGTGAAAAAGTACAAATAATATCCCCCTTGTGGTGACTTACAACCACTACAAGATACCTTTATTTGAATTTTTAGGCATGTCAACTTCTTTTACACTACCTCTTTTCTGCGCATTATATAATTTCAAAGAAAGAGATTCAAAAGAAGAGGTTTTCTATGAAATTGACACTGACGTCTTGGAGTCGCAATTAAGTCATTGTCAGTAAGTTGCTGTTACATTATCTTTGGCAAGTTGCTAACCTTAAAATTATGATAAAAATACCGCGTATTTTCGTGTTTTCTATTACTTATTTAACATTTTCTTACAGATCAAAATGTATCCAATTTAATATAGCATAGTAAACACTGAGAAATAATACTATTATACATCTTTGGGAATTATGAACTAGACAAACAATAACCGTAAAAATAAGTTAATGCAAAAAACATGATAAATTGTGACCAATTTCAATCTGAAGACGATGATAATCTTATGGAATTCAAAAGGCTTGCACTGCGTGACGCCGTGATTTGTGTTGGTTGGCTTAAACTTGTAAGAATCTTTATCTTTATCACTGATTTCCTTCTTATGTCGTAGGATTAGATATCGTAGGAGGCGACTGATGATCAGAGAAGGCAAACTCGGAACAGCTTATTAGCTGATATAACCCTATCTATTTTGTATAGGGTTGCGCGGAAAGTGTATACTAACCCGTAAGGCGTCCATAGTACCCACCATTATTAAAACTTTTACTATTGGACCAACCCGGAATGACTCCCGCATTTGTAAACTATAAGATACTATAGCTGTACCCGCGAGTTCGTCTGCGATTTCTTCAGAAAAAAATAGCTTATGTCCGTCTCCATGATACATACCATTGCCACGCAAAATTTTATCGTGATTAGTTAAGCCGTTTAGCCGTGGTAATGCAGACAAACAGAGTTACTTTCGCATTTATAATATTAAAGTGAGATTGAAAACTTGTAACTTACAATACTGATATATTGTAAGTTATAAGTTACAATATATAAGTAAGTTATAAGATGATAGGTTATATTAATTAAAACGGTCATCGGAAATTATTTCAAACATTATCTGATTATGACTTTTTGAGTTAAAGCTATAAAACTGAAATAAATTCAAGACGTTCTAGCACAAGGTCATTAACCTTATTTTAAAATAATTTTTGGTAAGAACATTTCCCTAGTCATTTTCTTATTAACTAAAAAGTAAATTAAAGAGTTTACATTTTATGTCGGGATAATACATGTCTGAAATTTGGCAAGTCCACAAAACTTCGATCGTTCGAATTTTTCTATACATCATCGAACATTATGACTATAATTATATGGCTAATATTGTTATTGCAAAGCGCGTCTTTTAGTATTATTGAACTTAGAAATATTTCTCGACTATCGAGTTGTTTATGTACACAACTATCAATGCTATTTATATTTATGCACTAATTGTCGTATCTATAGGCAAGCTTGTTTGAAAAGCTAGGCATGTGGTCGAATATGGTAAATAACCCCATGCTTAGTCTATGTTTCAAGTGATGCTACCGGAAGACAGCTTTAGATTCTGGGGTAGAGTCAAACATACTCAGTCGAAGTTTTTAGCGACTGTTAATTTCGTTACCGTCAATGAAATTAAATGTAAATACTTTATTCCAAATTTACATCATTATCAATTAATTACAAACGAAAAGTTAAACACTAAACAATGACAAATATTTATAAAAAATTAAAGTATACAAACAATTCAATGACAATCTTATATGAAACAGCAGATTTTCTCGCGATTTCAGGGTTAACCCGATAGTAAAAATTGTTCATAATGATGGAAGCAGCCTCCTTTAAAGTATCACAGTTCCGTGGACCCTGTATATTTTGTTGTTTCCAGATATCAGTGGTTTACTATGTATGTCTGTACTACTTGGTTCACGTGTACAGCAAAGGCGATGTATCTACAATTCTCCAAGTAATGCTCCTAGTAGCGATACCGTTCCAGATATCACACGGGATACTGCTGTTTTTTGGAGCACTCGAAGTAAGTACAAGATTTGCGCTTGCCTCCCTGATTTTTTGGGTTCGTTCAAATACCTATTTATTAAACGATGTCTCATCATCATCATTATCAGCGAGAAGACGTCCACTGCTGAACATAGGCCTCCCCCTTTAACCTCCATACTGTACGACAACCTGTCATCTGCATCCACTGGATGCCCGCGACTCTCACAATGTCGTCGGTCCATCTAGTGGGAGGCCTACCTACACTGCGTCTTCCGGTTCGCGGTCTCCACTCAAGAACCTTTCTTCCCCATCGGTTATCATTTCTTCGAGCGATGTGGCCTGCCCGTTGCCACTTCAACTTGCAGATTTTAATAGCTATGTCGGTGACCGGTTCTTTGGAGAATATCTATGTTCCGAATTTTAACGCGTAAATAAACTCCTAGCATAGCTCTCTCCATTGACTCTGAGTTTTTCCAAATGATGTCTACGATATCTTAATGTATAATTATCATAATTATGGTGGGAACCGTACAAGTACATTTTACATTACAGGTAGTGGTCATCTGCAGTAACAAGCTTTGCTTAAAAGTAGGAAAATCTCGCCAATGCACGCACCTCACTCATATTATTTATAAACTAACGCTGTTGCCCGAGATTTCGTACGCGTAGATTTTCATATTATAAACTTTAAACGCCATTTTTCCTGCCTTTCGCAAAATACCATAGTCTGTAAATTAATCTGGTCATAGCTAAGCATATTCGTGTAAACCGCATTTATATACGTCCAGTGGTTTAAGAGATGTGCGTGTACAAAAAAATAGAGTAAAATTCTTGCGAAACATTCTTTGTTAAGATCATTTTACAAATAGCCTAATGACCTATGTGCTAGAACGCCTTGAATTTATTACAGTTTTATCGCCGTCACTTAAAAAGCATAATCACATAACGTTCGAAATATGTAATTTTGAATGAAGGTTTCAAATATGACCTATCTGTATTATAAGTTTCTATGTCTTATAGTTTAAAAATGCAGAAGGACCAACTTTTGCCACTTTAGCGGCCATATTTCGCAAAGCATAGACTTCATAAAAAAGTGATGTATCAAACTTAACCCTCGTTTTAAAAGACTTTTTCAACGATACCTACCACACGAGGAAGTACAGTGAAAAATAAATATTTCATCCCCATTTCACGTGTAAGAAAGCCACCCCTAAAATGCAATATTACATATTTTTTATACTTATAAAACTGAGATCTATTTACTACTGTAATTGTGCAAAGTTTCATGCACACATCTTTATAATTATATAAGTAAGAAGGTTCTATAAAATTCAGACGGACGGACAGACAGACAGACGGACAGAACGAATTTATGAGGGCTCCTTGTCGGGCTACGGAACCCCAAGAAAGGCATTTAACTAGTTATTTGTTTTTGCAATACAAAGTGCAATGCGAGCACATACATTGAGAAGGTAAGAAATCAGGGTATTATTTTGATATGTCGCTATTTGAAATGGGCGTTAAGTTATATATACGAGTAAATCGTTATTTTTAAAGGCACGGTGCATGCAAACTCGACATGCTGTTGGCCAGTTATTTTGTTTTGAATATGGGGGAATTACTGTCGTAAAAAAGTAAAAAATAAAGCTCGTGACCCGACTTATAGTTTCAACCGCATTTTGCGGTGTGATCTGTGAGTTTTCCCGGTTTTTATTTTAAAATGTAAACAAAAATATGAACAAATTCTCAAAAATAAGCGGCGGTTTTTACCTCTAATCATTTGCACTAACAAGAAAAAACCTTGAGGCAAATTGGTGTCTTCAAAGGGGGGCATCCACATGTTTCCTTTGAGCCGACTCGCCCGGGGCATAGGTTCTGAAGGCATTATCATAAAATACGGAAACATGTTGGCGGATTCAAGGAGAAAATGTAAAGAAGCTGAAGGCTAGTTTTCTGGCTTTGTTTAGGATTTGATGGGCGTGTCAGATTTGTTTGGTTTTCCCGTGAACCTCCGCAAATATGTTCTATTTTTTTACCGACTTCCAAAAAGGTTCTATGTTCGTCTGTATTTTTTCTTTTCTTTTTAAGTAAAAAGTAATTTTTTGGTAGACATTATGAAATTAAAAAAGCTTTCACCCTTGAGTTGATGTATCAATCAATCAATCAATAATACTATACAAGTCTATACTTGTATAGTACAAGTATACAAGTCTATACTTGTATAGTAGGTATATAAACAATTTTTTACTAGTTCAAAATGTTACATGAACAGCTTGCCACACTCATATCCTACCGCTAAGAGATCCTAAGATCGCTAAAGGTGTGGTTTGTCATTTAGAAGTGAAAAATCGGTGTGTTCTTGGCATTTTTTTTATTGTATACTTGCGCTTGGCTGCCACCTTGCCTGTTGGCGAGGTCATAATTGCCAACGTCGTTAGTTGGCAATATTTTACTTTTATATTTTTTTCTCCGTGGGCATCCAGTGGATGCAGATGGCAGGATGTCGTTCAGTGTGGAGGTTAAAGGGGGAGGCCTATGTTTAGCAGTGGACGTCTTCCGGTTGATGATGATGAAGGTGATGATGATATTTTTTCTTATTTATTTCTCCGTTAGCGCAGCGATCCAAAGTGGGTCTTGATCTCCGAGTCCTTCGACATAAGAGAACGCCATGGATCCTAGGTGTCCTGCTGCTTCTCGCCAATCAGTGACTTGAAGGTCCCGCAGATCTACGGCATCTTTCGAGCGATATCTAGACTGGCCGACGAGTCGGAATCCTCCCCCATTCTCAGCAACTGGTCTATATTGCGGAGTCTCTGGTCTTTGGTCTCGTATGATGTTTGGCTGAGCTATAATCTGTTTAATCTTCGAGTTTCCTGACTCTCTTCTCTTCTTTAACTCCAGTCTTCCCTTTGGACTACTGATTTCCACTTCTTTTTTCTCTCCGCCACTTAACTTTTGTTCAGTATTATTTATAGCGAAAGTTTTCGTTCTCTTATAATTTGTTAATTTCGCAGTTATAGATATCATGATATTTTAACTATTGACATTATTGTCACTATTTGATGTTAGTCTTTTTTTTTTATATTATTTACGGTACTATTTTATGCTATCTCTATACATTTGTGCGCCTAATTATATAGGCAAAACATGTAACAAAGTAATAATAATACATTGTTATCCTAGGGGTGAAAGTAACTTTAACCAAGCAAGTAACTTTTTTGGGCAAGCGTGCCCCATCTTAGACCGCATCGTCGCTTACCATCAGGTGAGTTGTGGTGAAACGCTAGCCCATTTCATCATTAAAAAAACCCGAGATAAACACTGTTCTTTTCATTACGAATACAAGGAAACTAAAAAATAAAAACATTAACTGACACTGGCAAATGCACGAGAAATGCGAGACCATAAGGGGGCGTGGGTTCGATTCCCATATAGGACAAACATTTGTGTGATGAACATTTGTGTTTGTTCTATGTCTGGGTGTTAATATCTATTTAAGTATGTATTTCAAAATATATATGTATGTATATCAGTCTCTGGCAGCCATATTACAAGCATTGCTTAGTTTGGGGTCAGATGACCATGTGTGCAATAATGTCCCAGATATTTATTTATTTATTATTTATTTATAATCCTCTGAGGAAAAAAAAGGTGGAAGATGGTTCAATACAAATGTGAAAATAGAACTAGTTTTTTTATTATTTGAGTGTCAGTTGTCGTCAACTGTCACTGTCAGTTGAAAGTGATTCTCCCTAGGGCTGAAATGTATTACTTTAATTACTTTCAACCAGCTCCTCAGGCAACTTCAGACCTACTTTCCGAGTATGAGTAATGAAAATATTAATTTAACGTAACTGTTTTAACAGTATTAGTCATTATAGGTCTCACTAGCTGTAGAGATTTACTCTTGTTTTGTGCTTATAAATTATCTTTATCTCGGATCCATAGTAAATCGCCTTCAGTGCATGTATTATTTTTTCTCCAGGATAAACTATCAGCTCTAGAAGTCGCTGTATGGCTGTGCCTGATCATATCTTCATACAACACAATTCTGGGTACTGTTGGATGCATCTATTTCATCCGGACTGGTATTGCGAACGCGCATTTCTTGCTTGCCTTTGCATTCGTCATGCTTGCTTTTTCATTGTTCAGTAAGTATATCTATTATCCAGTTATCTCTAACAGCTGCAGTACCTATATTATAAAAGCTATAAACCCATAAATACTGATCTCTTTTGCTAGGTTACTGAACGTAGTATTGCAGCTGGTAGCCGATTAACTACAGTGAATATGTCAAAAGAAATCATTTTCATCAGTTCAAAGCTTATTTCCTAACCGAATATCTATTTCATATAAAATTTATTTAAAATATAATAAAGGATGGATGTGAATTGAATATTCTAATTTACTTATAATTAAATAATTATATGCATGAATCCTTGTGTCGTATTTTTTATAATAAATAATGTTTCTCAATTAGATAAAAATTAAGTGTTTGCAGGGCCCGGCAATATATTTCAGTGAAAGCAAGTGAAAGAGACAAATTGATATGGCTCAGCACAAGTACAAAAAGGACATAACTAGACTTTTTTGTCCTTATCGGCGTGGCCTGTTTTTTGGATCAGAAATGTCAAAATCTGACGGTTCTGTGCCAAACAAAACGGGTCTGAATATTGTTTATTGCATTTTTTTGGTGATTTTATGTGATAAATGCGTGTTTCGTCTTAGAAATAATTGTAAAACAAACATTTACAATGGTTGGTTGTATCATTTTGGGCTGCAAGTACCGCAGTGAGAGAAAAAACGATGAAATATCATTTCACACGTAAGTAAACATATAGAGCTTGTAATGATCACCTAAATAAATTCAGGATATCAATGCGTAAATATTTTATTCATAATTAGTCCGTTTTTTGGTCGATTTGTGGTATTTCCTATGAGTTTTATCAAAATATTAACTGAGAAGAATAACAATCAATGTTGCCAGTTTATAAATGAAATTACCCACCACAATTAACATAAATTATTCGTTCTGCAGGTTTCCAACTGATCCTGGCTTACGAATAAAATGGATCAGTGCTACTGGTTGTGAAAATTGGGTGCCAGGAAAACATAGTAGAATTTGTTCCAGTCATTTCAATGCCGAATCCAATATCAGAAAGGGAAAAATTATATTTTTGAGCAACTGCAGCTGCTCAGGGTCTAATTAACACACTTAAATGTACTTAAATCAAAGAAAATATATCATCATAAATCATCATCAGCGTGATTTTGTTCAAATAAAACAAAATAATCTTTTTTTGAAGTCTGATTTATCGTGTGTGATATGAGTACTGTAAATAATAAAGAGTTTTATCTAAGTATCTCATTAATTGGGATGTTATCCATAATTCCATCCATGAAAATAAATAAACTGGCCAAGTGCGAGTCGGGCTCGTGCACTGAGGGTTCTGTACCGTCACAAAATACAAAAAGTAGTGCAAATACACAACATCACACCCAGGCTGTCATCCATCCAAGTATCAACCGCACCCGACGTTGCTTAACTTGTGGGAAACAGAAATGTGTGACCGACTCGCACGCGGCCAGTATTTATTAATTGTTGTTTTACTTTAGGGTGTGCACTATAATCCGCCAAGTTTGACGCTTGTACCGATTACCATTACGTACCGTTTGGTTTTTACACCAGAGCAAATACAAAAATACCTTAACAAAAACGTTTGTTGTATGTGTGGATGTCTACCCTCTTTAGTTTTGACTTAATTATATTTCTTAGTTAATCCGTCGTAATTACATATTCTGTGTAAGTTTCAACTGACGATATTACGGCGCGAAAGATACAGCCGTTTAAAGCTGTCTTACCTTTAAACGGATGGATTTGGATCTTAATATTAATTTCTTTTGTTCATAAGTATTTTTCAGATATCCTTCCATCTCACAAGATTTTCCAAAGTTTCCAAAATTACTCATTGAAGAGATTCACTACCCGTCTAGTATGTAAATTACCCTAACTTAAAGCAAATAATTTTAATGTGGCAACACACCTTGTTGAAGCGAGAGGCACTGAGCTAGCCACGCTCATTGAAAATCTATAGGTAGTAGGTCTGTGAGTGTTTGGATGCTACTTTTGAAAACAGTAATGTAAAAGTCTTACACAGTAAAGTCAAACAATGATTCTGTCCCGTGGGATGACAAAATAAACACCAGCCAATTGCACCAATTGAGGGTTCCGTACTCAAAAAATGATTTTCTTCCTTTCAGCTCCAGATCATTAACGCGTGTTCGATTCACATTTGGCAGGTCTATTTTTTTTTAATTCAGTGTGTACTAAATAATCATGCGAAGTTTTACGAATGTATGTATATTACCGTTTTTACACACGAGCAAAGACAAAAATACGTTTAAAAAAGGACTCTCTTATTTTATTACGATTTCTTAGTTAATTTGCCATAGCATTACATATTCTGTGAAAATTTGATAGCTATCTATTACGATTCAAAATATACAGCCGTTATAAGGAAGGACAGACAGACAGTGTAGATTTAGTAATAGGGTATCCCTTTGGGGACGGAACTTTAAAAAGTTATTATGTGACTTGAATTTATTATAAATCTTAGTACCTAGGTAAGTAGTAAAATTGAAAATTTCTTGATAAGTATAGAAAATATTTTGATCTTCTAAACCACTTGAAAATTTGGATACAAAAACGTAAACATAGTCAGTAATATTCTCTAAAATTCAGTGTTTTTTTACTAAAGCTGCAGTAGAAACTTTTATTTTTTTCATACTAAATCGACTTGAGATAATTATTTTTGTAAACGAATCCAAAATTTTTAAAATCTTACAAGGGATTTAAGTAAATCTAATGTAGTATCCAAATATATTCTTGTCCAAATAGAAACGAGTCTTGTTGTGTGGAATAAGTCCAAAGATATTAAGGGGATTGTATCGGATTTACAGTCTGACTTAGGCTCAACGCCGACACTGAGTCGACGCTGCGTTGCGGCGGATAGGTAGCTGTGGGTACTGGGTATGGGTAAGTCTACTTTTTTGGTTGGCGAAGCTTGCAAACTGCATCTCATTTAAGTAAAAAAATAAAAACGTATATTGGTTCACAGATGTCGGCGTAGTTGATGTACACACACTGAAAACTAGTTGTACCCACAACTTCGTTTGCGTGAACTTATAATCTCAACAGACGGAGGCGCCGAAAATTGCAGTTATATGTTATTAACAATATTGTTTGCGTAGGCTTAGTAATATACCACGGAACCCTAAAAAGTAGACTTGCGTTTTACCTTAAATCACCTGGTATTGCGACTTGATAAAGATCGTTTATATGCATACAACATAAGAAATTTTATTCATTTCTATGCACAAAAGATGTTGAAATATCAAATTAGTCCTAAAATAAGTGATGAAAGTGAAGTATCACGGTTATTCACTACAGTTATATGATTATTTACGGGATATTTACCGTGGTAAGATTGTGGCAGGAGCTCCCGACATTTCGGCGCAGTTACATCCACCATGTTAACGGAAGACTGAAGAATCCTTCCCCAATCTTACCACGGTAAATATCCTGTAATCCTGTAAATAATTATATAACTGAAAGTGAAGTGATTTGAGTAAGTGAAATAAAGTGAGTGAGTTTGTGACTATCCCTTGATTTGATTTAATTACATTTAATCTTTAGCATTCAATGACTACCTTGTAAACTAAAATTATAAGGACAACCTCCAAAAATCTTGTTCTTATTTATGACAAAAAACACAATCTTCTTCTATTTGTTCTTCTTGTTATTTAAGACCTACGCTATTGTCTTAGGGTGGAATAGTTTGTAGCCTTCTCGATCTTCAGCCAGCATTTTGACTTCCTTGTACCGTCACCGTTTTCTTATAGAAATCGATACACGATATCATGGCTCAAACCCATGTTTTCCCCTGCGCGAAACAGTGACAAATCTATGCTATCTACGGTTGCAGGAAGAGATACGCACAAATCCGCTGTATTTACTATTTTTTATCTTCTTCCAGCTGTCCTATGCCACGATGTCCTTATGGTGTACGCATATAAGCAAATGGTGCTCCGTGTAACCGAACGCGACAACCTTGAAAACGTCCAGTGTCAGTCAGTTACCTCGACTAAATTGTGTTAAGTGAAGTATAATATATTACATTTAATTAAATTAAAGCATTATTTTTAGTGGTAAACAAGCTAACAGGCGGCCTGGTGGTAAGCGATCACCGTTTTCTATGGATACCTGCAACTGAAGGGCAACGTATCTGCAACACAGATACGATGGCGACTTTTAAAGACTATTAACAGCCCTTTTGAAGAACTCTATTACTTCGAAATCCGCGAAAAATCCGAAAAGGATTATTCCTCTTATTTCAAGTGTAAGGCAAAAAATATCGCGTAAAGCGCACAGTAATGGCAATTTGAAGGCTTTGTTTGACATAAAATATTGCTGTCCCTTTTTCATCAGACATGACAAATAAGAACAGACATACTTTAGTTAGTTAAGTTCTGTCTCTCAACTAAAACCTCCAAAATCAACCAGAGTGTGAGATTACCACAGATCTATGATAATTAAGTGGATGAGTTTTCAGGCGGTGGCGGCTAGTGCGAAGATAACACCGCGAAGTCGGCGTACTTCGCAACACTCCCCGTTGTGTTTCGATTTCATCCAATCATCTGTATGACTTAGCTTGTTTAAAATCATATTTGTGTTACCCGTGTTACATAATCCACGTTAGTTTTTATCAATGTCAAAAACACTTCTAAATTAATTATGCACTCGTATCGTTCGCGCAAAACTTTATGAGCCCTCTGAAGTTAGGCCCAGTGGCTGCGCAGTACGCATATTATAGGTATCCGAGGGACTTTACAGGGCGTCGGGGAGTCCTCGCGCCTAACTTCAGAGGGCTCATAAAGTTTTGCGCGAACGATACAAAGTTATTGGTTCAGCCAAATCAACAGGCGCTCAAAAAAAGTTATTGCTGTTGCCATATCAACAGGTGCTCGAACAAAATTATTGCTATCGCCAAATAAATAGGCGCACAAACAAAATTGATTATTGGCGCTGGTTAAAAACTACTGAGCCAAAGTAAACTCCCAACATTTTTGTGAACAAACTCGATAGTTTTCTCTGAACAATAAAAAAAAACACGTAATCGATTCACAAATGGCTTAGTATTCGGTGAACATAGGTACATAAAAAACAAATTGAATTGAAATCCTCCTTCTTAAAATCATTTAAAAAATATAAACATCAAGGCCGTATCGTTGCTTAGCATCAGGCGAGTAGGCGGCCAAGCGCAAGCCTATTTTGTAACAAAAAAAAACAAAAACATAAACGACTTAAAGTTATACAGTCGGAAGTCTTAAGGAGGTCTAAAATCTTCCTAAGGTTGGCCACTATACCTTTTCAGGGTTACACGGAATAGTGGTGATAAGTAAGGTCATTTTACCTACCAATCATTTAAAATAATTATTCGGCCTAGCTATACAAGGACATTAAAACTGTTTGAAATTTGAATTTGCCGCCATAGGTGAAACGTACCTTAAGGGTCAAAACACAGAGAGCAGCGATCTCGCTTTTTTAATTAGGTATTTTTATTAAGAATCAAATATAAAATGGCTGTTTTGACTTTTGAATAATGTGTTTTGAAAAAATATTGGAATATTAACTTTGCAAAATGACCGAATCATTTTCCAAAGTTAATAAGTATTTCAATATTTTTTTGATTTATTATTTTTTATAATTACCAGAATACATAGAATGAACTATTTTATACTATTAAAAAAAAAAAAAAAAAAAAAAATATTGAATAATTAACTTCGCAAAATAACCTAAGCACATTTTCAATAGTGGACAGTAATTTATATTGAAAAATATCAATATAAAAAACTGACTTCATAAAAATTTCAGAACTGGACTAAATTGAAATGGGACCACACGGGAAGCACCAGTTTTCAAATAAATAAAAAAAACATTAAAATCGATTCACCCAGACGAAAGTTATGAGGTGACAAACATAAAAAAAGAAAACTACAGTCAAATTGAGAACCTCCTCCTTTTGGAAGTCGGTTAAAAAGAGTCAAATGTCCAAGAGAGATATCTGTGAGCCATATTCTAGGCTTTATTGGAATATTTTCTTTCAAACTTATATAGGACTACCCTCAAAATAAGGCTATATCTTGAGGGTAGTTTAAATAAAATAAAAATCATTTAAATGAGTTCACACACAAAAACCGAAGAATAAAATAGCTAATCGAATCTCCTATTTAGAAATCGGTTGAAAGTGTATGCAAAAACCTTGTTTTAGAAGCGGGAGAATTCAAAGCTCAAGTGTGAAATCGTCGAGTCAGTGTAGTAGAAACTTGAGATAACGTAATCATATTCGTCGCTTCTGAAAAATAAAACAATGGAAACGTGCCACATGATGCTCTCTCAGTCTCTGAGAAGGTTCACAGTTGTTTTAAAATGGAACTTGTAAGCTGAAGTGAACTAAACGTCCAGTTTTTTTTACCCGAAGACCGATAGAAAAAAAGGGCAGTATTTTAACGAGTATGTTTTTACCTACAGAATACACGTTTCCGACTTCATAAAAATTTCAGAACTGGACCAAATTGAAATGGAACCACACGGGAAGCACCAGCTTTCAAATAAAAAAAGAATCATTAAAATCGATTTACCCAGTCAAAAGTTATGAGGTAACTAAAAAAAAAACTAATTGATAACTAATAAATCCTCCTTTTTGGAAGTCGGTTAAATTTTTTGATAAATGAGGTGTCGATAGATTCCCAAAGTTCAGGAATGGTCACTGTGTGGGTCAACACACATCATCCCTAAATACAAAATGACGACATGACGTAAAGAATGGGGATGAAGAATATTAATTTTGTCTGCAGCCCCTCGTGTAGTGTGTCGGAAAATTCATCATTATCATCATCATCAGGTTTGTTTTCAATATTTATCGGAACTTATAGCGCATTCTTTTATTTAGGTAAAAATAGGTACCTACGCTGAACACGCCCATTGTAACGAAACTTCGAGCGATAATTATCAATATAAATAAACAATTTCATAAAACTGGAACAAATTGGAAAAGAAACCACCAGGAAAGCATTAGCATTGAAATGAAAAAAGAATCATCAAAATCGGTTCACCCAGTCAAAAGTACAGAGGTAACAAACATAGGTAAAAGAAAAACAGTTTAATTGACAACCTCCACCTTTTGGAAGTCGGGTAAAAAGTAGTTATTTTTAGCTAAATAAAATAGTGCGTGATAAGTCCCGATAGATATTTAAAACACGAAAGTTCAAAAGCTACTATCATCATCATAATCAGCCTGCCATGTTCCAACTACTGAGCGAATTAAATGAATGACTTTTGGTTTCTCCAATCACAAGCGCCATACGAAGGTTGTAATATCTATACTAACATTATAAAGAGGAAAGATTTGATTGTTTTTTTGTTTGCATTGAATAGGCTCCGAAACTACTGAACCGATTTGAAAAATTCTTTCACTGTTGGGTAGCTACACTATCCCCGGATGACATAGGCTATATATATATAATATTATAAAGAGGAAAGATTTGATTGTTTGTTTGTTTGTTTGCATTGAATAGGCTGCGAAACTACTGAACCGATTTGAAAAATTCTTTCACTGGTTGGGAAGCTACACTATCCCCGGGTGACATGACTATATTATATTTTGTAGCGAGGCCGAAGGCCGAGCTTACACCCGTGCGAAGCTGGGCCGGACGACTAGTCCTGTATAAAGTTCATTAAATCATTTAGCCATTATGGAGTAGAGTGTGGCCAAACATGTGGTCACAAGGTGGTGTGCCTATTAATAAATAAAACATACACAATTACACACAAACTTTTGCATTATAATATTAGTGTGATATATATTATGCATATCTAAATTATATTTCAACCCCAAGCCAATTTCGAAACATCATAAATTCAATCATTTTCATAACTTCATTGAGCCAATACGTCGAGGGTAAATAAATATGTATATTTTATCCTCGTAGGGGTTCAAATTTTTGAATATCCCTTAAGCTGATATGTCTGGACTATATATTTACCGTGTCTGAGCGCCTAAGTACTTTACAACGGTCGTACATCTGTTTGTAGACGAATAAAATTAAGTTGCTTTGAAAAATTCAAGATGAAAATATAACTGAAAATCTTGGAAATTCTTATTTATAAGATAGGTGATCAGTTTGGAGACTGGTTCAACCATCATTTTTAAGGTTCCGTATACCCAAAAGGTGTTAACTTATTACTAAGCCTACGCTGTCTGTCTGTCCGTCCGTCCGTCCGCCTGTTTGTCCGTCCTAACTTTTAACGGCTGTAACTTTCGAACCGTAATAGATAGCCAGTTGAAATATTCACATAATATTTAATGTTACGGAGTATTAACTGAAAATTATATAAAAAAATGAATAGTAAAAACTATACACCTAACCCAAACAAATACAACAAACGCATTTTTTTACGTTTTTGTTTTTGCTCTAATGTAAAAACGGTAATACGTACAAGCGGAAAACTTGGCGTGATTATAGTACACACTAACGTTTAACTACGAACAATGAATAATAGCCAAGTGCGAGTCGATGACAAATTTATATTGACCATCAAGTTAAGCAACGTCGGGCGCGGTCGGTACTTGGATGGATCCGCCTTGGCGTGATGTTGTCTTTTTGCACTACTTTCTGTATTTTGTGGTGTTAAGGAACCCTCAGTGCGCGAGTCCGACTCACACTTGGCCGGTTTGTTTTATCATGAATAAGTCCACGTTTGACATCCAACTCGCCTGTTGGTGCGACGATGTGGTCGAAAGATGAAGCACGCAGACTTAGAAGATACCTATTCACTCTGACCTTGAAAAGGCTAGATTATATCTCTCAGGAATCAAGGAAGCTGGCAGGCTGTTCCAATCCTTGGTCGTGCGGATTAAAAACGTAGAATAAAAATGTTTTGGTAGGTACGTACCCGAAGAAAATCTACAATGTATGGGTAACAGTGGGCCGATTCTTTATTTACACGTGTATTTTGCATGTAGATTACTATTGATATATGTCAAAATATTGATTTGCTTACCTTTAACTGTAGTCCATTACAAGATATTCTGACAGATATTTCTTTGCAGGAATAGGTAAGAAAAATTCATGTTCACTTAGCTTATCACTTCACTGGCGAGTTCACTTAGCTTGCAGAATAGACCAGCAGATAAGACAGACAAAGGAGATATGGCAAGGTGGCGTGGCGCGTGCGCACGCATCAGGCCTAAATCAGGCTTGATCTCTTTAGTGTGCCTCTCTGCAGATGACCTTGTTGCCTTTTTTACATCTAGAGTATTGGCATATGTGTAATAATTAGTATTTATTACAACATAATATGGTATTAGTTCGTTAGTGTCGCCGCAAGTTTCAAGTTGTGCGTGAAAAATTAGTATGTAACTGATAAACGAAAACATTTTGAACAGGAATGATCATTGTATATTATCTGCCTTGTTTATCTTATTTGAGACCACACATGAAATTTTAGCAACATTTTTGTGGCCTATTTCAGTAGTTAGTTCCTGACATTATTATCGCCGTAAGCTCAGCGTCACAGATACGCATCAATGACGACTACTTGACTACAGAAAATGGAATCAAAAACACTTTCCAGATGTTTCTATCGATCGCGAAACAATACGCGCATTCTAAAAACGATTCAAAAATGTCGACCGTTTTTCACTGAATATTTTCTAAACTAGAGCTTGTTTGAAAAAGTGCACTTTGTTAAGCTAAATGCAAGCGGGATTTAGGATTTTCATGACAGTGGCCTTAACAAGCTTACAGCGTTAGCGTTAAAGTATTTCAGTTAGGTCGTAATCCCGTCATAACTATTCACAGAGAACACCTTTGTGCCTTGTTTATCATAGTAGAAAGCTTCTAGTAGCTCAAGGTTTTAGTAAATACATTAGAATCATAAATTCTGAATGGCTGTCTGGGAATAAACACAATTTCAGAAGAGTAAGTAAAAAGCGCTTAGGGTTCAAATGGATTTTGCGAATGATTTCCAAAATTAGCAGGCGTTAGTATTTAGCAATGCGTTGATAGAAATATCAATCGTATTACATATAGGTATATGATTACTAACGGGATATTTACTGTAAATGTCTCGTTATGATCATAATAACTGTACGTAATCGATCGTAATGTCATAGTAGAAAGTAATTTCGTAGACTTTACGAAATTATTTAGAACTAGCCGCCCGTGTCGGCTTCGCACACATCGAGATTTTTTTTAATATTCTAGTTATAAATTTAGCGTATGTTACTAAGGGATACAGCAGCATTCTAATGGTGAAAGAAGTTTTAAAATCAGTCTAGTAGTTTTTGAGTTAATTCGTTACAACCATCCAAAAATACGAATCTTTTCTCTTTATAATATTAGTGTAGATAGTGAAGATATTTATTCAGTTTGTACATCAGAGCAATGGTTATGGTAAGAATCAGATTTTCGAAGGATAAAAAAAATTACCATTTGAACTTTCACAAAAACATTTGATTTTGTAATTTTATTAGCTGTATTGCTAAGGAATACGTTAAGTATAATACGGACATTTTTATCCGTAAAAAATTGGAATAAAGTATGTGTTAGTATAACATTTGTATGGCACGCGCATGGCTTGATGTCATCACGTGCTATAGTGCGCTCTATGTAGGTATAGCATGAAATTAAAATTCTAATAACTTATTTATTTTTAAACAAATTTTAATTTTGTTTTCGTAGATGAGCTCTTGTTATGACCACCTTTTTTATGAAGTCGTAAAAATAGAACTCATATGACTATTTTTTTTGTTATAATTTCGGCTTGCGTTTGACCGCCAACTCGCCTGATGTTAAGCGATGATACGGTCTACGATGGAGCACGCTTTAATTGTTCTTTTATCAATTTTACAGTCCAGGACATTCTTGTAACTGTAGATCGTCTGATCGACAAGCCAGCGTTTTAAGACAAGTCACATTTGGAGCGGTAACGATGATGTTCTTTCAGCTTGCTTCCCCATTTTCGTATAATCCAAAGATTATTCAATAATACCCTATTATTAGTGATGAGTAACCCTATATAATGTTATTACAGAACTACAAGACACACTAATGCCTTTTCCAAATTTCTTTAAGATCGATTTGTTCGCTTGGTCGTAAAATGTAAAATATATAAAATTATCAGTGTATACTAAGAATAACTATTAATAAAGTAGAATTATACAGGATTTCCGGAATATTGTGGATATTTTCATTGAATACATTTGAATGTGTTTCGTATTGAATGGCTTTGAATAGCAGCGCAATTACTGAACCATTGCTGACGGGTAATTTTAAATCTATTCATTAACCAACATGCCACATAAAGGATGTGCTATATTCAGTAGATAGCCTTTTCCTCGTGGACATTATGACAGTTTAGAAAATTAAAATAGGGTTACGCGTATAGATTGTACTATGCCGAAAGGAGGTAATTGTACTTATCACTATGCACAACTTTTACTATGAAACCAACGCTGAATTCCTGATAAAACAAATCACATAATAGGGTAGATGACTGATGTTTATAACGTTGGAACCAATAGCTTTGATGAAGTAAATTAGTTTTCTTTATTGAAAATACGTTCTGATATATAAACGTTTAAAGTTTTTGGTAGAGAAAACTCTGTCCCTTGCCCACAAAACAAAAAATAACGTCACGCTTCTGTGCGCCATACCTGTCAGAAAATAAAAGTCCCTGATCTATTAAAAAACCTCAAACGGGTTCGACCCGGTCTAGTCAATATTGGACTCTATACAAATTACGTAAATCTCATTGAAGGAGTAAAAAGAAAGTTTGTCGACGACCGATTGCTGAAACAGGTGCAGTATAGTTATTAAAGTGGAAAAACTTGTGCACCTCGTATAATGACACGTGACTTGGACATTTTCTTTTGCATAAAGTAACCTTTCCGAGTGGCCATTGGTTCGATCAAAAATTTAATTTTCGTAGCTTTAAAACGCAGATTTTGCTGTTAAAGAACTTACCAAGAGCGCGTTCCAAATCACGCCAAAAGCGACAAAGATCAAATGAGAACCAACAAGGCGACACAAAGGAATTTATTCGTGCCGTATTGGTTCTTACTACAGAACTAAAACTATGACAAGAGTAAATTAAGAAAACTAAGTAATGCATTAATATGATAAAAATATTCTTAGCCTTTTCTTAAAACACATGAAATGAAAATGTAGGTAAGCTCTTCCCGACCCGTCCGTCCCGTCCCGTTGCTATGCAAACTAAGTTAATTCCGAGAAACGTAACATAAATTACCGCATCTACATATTCTGTGACTGATATAAAAGGAGAAAAGTACTAGTCCGTGCTAGCGAAGAAATTTATTATTTGGTTCCAACGGACGCAGAGAAAACTAGGATTATGAATTGAATGTTGAATGGATCTACGTAGCTTACCTATTTGCTTTATTTATGTTTTCACAGTATTTTTGATGATGAAAAGATAATAACTACTTATAATTAATGTATTAAGCTTTATTTTTAGAATATTAATAGACTGCCCCGGTGGCTCAGTTGGTAGTGAACCTACTTTCTGCGCTTGGGGGCGTGGGTTCGATTCCCATCTAGGACAAACATTTGTGTGATGTATATCAGTCTCTGGCTGCCATATTACAAGCTTGCTTAGTTTGGGGTCAGATGACCATGTGTGCTATAATGTCCCAGATATTTATTTATTATTTATTTATTTATACCCCATAAAACATAAACATGAAAGGATATTGAATTTAGTAAATTTAAATTATTTATTTATTTGTATTTAGGAAAAAAAAACATGACGTAAAACTAAATTTGCAAGCATGTATCAAATAAATGGATACAAAAATAGAAACAAGCCCATAAGTAAAAAAAAGATACAATAGAAGGTCTATTTGTGAAAGTCACTCAATTTCACTATCTCCTCGCTCACTGTTGATGGCAAATTGCCCAAACACAAAAAGGACAATAGTCAAATAAAAAAAGACAGCAGTAAGTTTAGGCGATAATTATTTTTTAACAATCAGCATATCATCATCAACAACTACCAACACTACAACTCAAACAATCATAGAGTAATACTATATGAACAACCAACCAATCAACGTAACAGAAACATCAACTTTGCAAAATTATTATATTGTTGAACGTAACAGCAACGATACAAAATGATGTCTCCTCAATATCTCATTTTTTCAAAATCTTTCTGTTCACACAAATAACATTTTCCTCAGTTCCCGTTTCCGGCTAAAGAATTTACAGACAATCGCTTGATCACCATTATGCGGAACAAATCGACCAAAAGATGAACAAAACTGACATTTTCTTCGAGGTAAAAACATTTAGTCATTCCAAACGTGAAAAAGACACGTACCGTTTATCTATCTATACTGAACTTCACCGTTGATTTTTGTAGACTTATTTTTGGGGCTTATCTGACAATATCCGGGGTATTGTAGGTGTACATAGGCCCATTTACCATCAGTTAGCCTGTTGCTTGTTTCCCAATTATTATACAAAAAAACACGTTATATCTGATCACTGACTACAAGAATTACGCGGCCCCAAAAATACAGTAATTCCTATTAATTTTCCTAAATTATGATACAGATTAAGATATAGATAGATATAGATATACACTCACCCACACACACACACTCTTGGATAATACTGTAACTTTAAAAAATACTCATGAGTATGCCTTCTAAAAATAATAATATTTGCATTGTTTTTTATTTTGTTGGTCTCCTTATACCATACTAGCCGTCCGCCCCGGCTTCGCACGAGTGTAAGCTCGGCCTTCGGCCTCGCTACAAAATATAATATAGCCTATGTCACCCGGGGATAGTGTAGCTTCCCAACAGTGAAAGAATTTTTCAAATCGGTTCAGTAGTTTCGGAGCCTATTCATTACAAACATACAAACATACAAAAATAGGTACAAATCTTTCCTCTTTATAATATTAGTGTAGATACGGGCCTTGAGCCTTGTGTGAGACCGCAGAAATGTCTGAGAGTTGTCGCGTTTATTTTTAGTGTACTTATAATTTTGTTAAAATGTAGTTATATCGTGTTTTTAGAAAATACATTACCTATCTTATCTTATCTAGATTGAAATTAACAACACTTCAATGCACATTGCTAGATGCCGTATAATTATTATACATGTTAATACACTTCATTGTACAATAAACATCCCTCTTCAATCGCAAAATTCTATCCTAAAACTATTTATAACAACAATGTTATAATACCAAACCAAAGTATAAAATATAGCAAAAATTATGCCAACCAGGGCTTGTCCATGCCCCGCTCCAGCAAAGCAACTTTTATTATAAAACACACAATAAAATGATACAATAATAGTTAAAATCCAGTTGATTATTACATGTAAGACAATACACCATAAATATATCATAATTGAGATTCTTTCTTCCAATATGATTCCCACTAATGAAGTTATACTAGCAAAAAATAATATACTCGTAAAGCCAAAGAGGAAGTTGAAATATGTTAGCTCATCTAGCTTAGCTGCATAAACAGATCTCCATTGGTCCGTGTGAACGTTTATTGAGACGAAGAAGAAGAGCCCAATGAAGCCATATAAGAGTCCAATTATAGCAATGACGTATGCTCCAATCCTTAACGGGAGGCACTCAAAGAAATAATCGAGGGTCCACATATCGTCCCAGGAAGGCCAACTGCAGTTTACGGAGTAACCACCAAATCTTAGCATTTTGTAAATTTGTTCAGCTTTTGACTAATTCGCGGCAATAGCAACAGTTTGGCCATTGTTTTCATAGGGGTTTCATCTATAAAATTGATTATATTTCAATAGTTTTTTAAACATTTATTTATTATTTTCGTTTTATAATATCGTGCATTTATAATACATTGAACACTACATGGAACATTGACAGCTGTCATTTTTATTTTGTGTCATTAGCAAATAAACAGTGTTGCCAAGTTGGTACTTTTACCATGTTTTTACATAAGTTTTAAAGTTACAAATATTCACAAAATATACAGTACCAGCTTTAGCCTTTACCTACAGGAATCTATTCCGGGACATAAAGTATTCCATGTGTTAATTCAGGGTATAAACTATTTAAACATCAAAATTTTACGCCTTCTACAAACAACGCTAGTGTGCCCCACCGCTTGCAACGCCTTCCCAAGGTGCGAGACACCATCAACATTTTATTTTTCGCATTTTTTTTAGCTTTTGTAATTTTGGCGCTACTTGCTATATGGCGCCTAGAACGACTGCTCCTCTTGCTTTATCCCAGAGCCGGCGCTGAAAATGTGAGTAGGAAAAAAGGCTGAAATTTACTCCAACGGTAAAAGCCGTGTAGCATTGGAGCAATTCTCTTTACTAATGATGAAAACATAGTAATCTGCGAGGAGCCTAACTATTTTTATGCGGAAAATTTAATTATTCATTGCCCAAAGATACGATTGAGTACGCAAATGGGTACAAACTTTTATTAAGGCAAGCCAAAATGAAATGAAATAGAAAAGACTAAGGAGGTTATGACAGAGATATTATACAGGATTACGAGTAAAGGAAGTACTAAACCATAAGGGGTTTATAATAGTATCCATCATTATGAACAAGTTTTGATAAGAGACCAACCCTGAAGTCGCGAAAAACAACAACTGGCATATATATACATTTGTCGAGTGTGAATGTCCGTTTTAGGTTGTTTTTGAATATTCGACCCCAAGTTCTTTATAGTACCTACTTAATGCAACGTTAAAGCGGACATACACTAGATATTCGTCGAAAAACAGTTTCCAGTATTTAATGTTAATAAGATTATATTATACCTATGTTATTATTCACATATTCTGGAAATTATTGAAATAAAACTTACTAATTTGTGATCATGAAAAACATATAATTTAAGTAGGTGGGTAAGTACAATTAATAATTACTTGAAACCACTTCAAATAGTTTCAACTACTAAGTTCTTTTTCACCTGGTTTGTATATTGTTTAATCATAACATACACGGATCGTCTTTCTATTGTTTCATGTGACGGTTCCGCTTTGAATATCACTTCTGCTTTGCACTTTTGAAATGGAAATATGGAAATCTCGGAAATCTCAAAGTAACGTTTGCGATCCCATTAAGACCCTGTAAAAAGAAAATAATTTATATCTTGACTTTTCGATATTATCATTAAATAACATATATTATTATCTAAACACTGTTTTGTCTTCCCGTGAACATGGTGCATGTAACTGCGCCGAAATATCGGGAGCTCCTTCCACAATCTTACCACGGTAAATATCCCGTAAATAATCATTTAACTTTATTATTATCTGTTGTATCTACATCAGTAATTATAAAATACATTAAAATTATTTAATTTCTTATATTGTTGCTGTAAGTACCTATAATGTAATACAACCGCTAACTCTTATTACGTTTTACATTTTGCCACTGGTAAAATTATTTATTGAATATTTTATTTACAAACGTACTTGGCTACAATCATCTAGATACTATACCTATAGAATCACAATCTCTAAGGAACGTCAAAAAATGTCCGAGCGTCATGTTCATACCTAAACATCAAAATTATACAGTTGACAATGCCACATTTACTCTAATTTAATCGTTATGTCTCTTGCATAGTGTTTGACGTCGCTTGTCAGATATGGCATCGTAGCACTGGCATCGCGCTGCGTTGTAGTCGGATGGTCGGATGGCAGTTGCCTTACAACTAACCAAAAAAAGAAACGTTCGTGGCGGCCGTTATAATAATATTTGGAAAGATTTATCAATACGTCTGATCGAAGCATCTCGTGACGTAAATGCCGATAACTTGGGCAACGTACTAGTATTGTAATTCAACGCGGCAATGAGACCAGCATCTTGGGTACGATGCCTGCTGGCAGCAGTTCATTAGATAAGTTTACTTTAGTTTAATATTTTAGTGGTAGTTTTACCAGAACCAATTATAATTATGTTGTTTTCATATAATTGGTTATCAGAATAAAAAAAAAATTAAACAAAATATATGGTACTCACATGAAAACCATTTATTATAATTGTAAAAATATACACAGCATGATTTCCCGCATCATGGATAGAAATACAATGAAAAAAAATACTGAAAATTTGTCGTAAATTGTATTGTATGAGTATTTATAATTCATGCAGATCAGCATCAGATTCATCATCATTATAAGAACATTAGGATAGTGTTATTTAAATTAAATTCGTTACATTATTGGTATTTGATTTTAATAGACACAGTCATAATAATCACCGGCTAACTTCTCTCTATCTACATTATTTTCAGCAAAGGACGTGTCTATTTTATGAATTTCTATTATAGGGATGTGAAACAAGGTCACGTGATGCGCAGTTGATTACACAAAGTAAGGTCTTTTACTAGGTTTGCTTATAGTTTTTACCCGACTGCATGGGTGTATATAAGGGGAGGGGGAGGGGGGGGGGTATGGGCAGTCCGGACTACGACGAAAAAATCGTGGAACTTTCTGGAAAATCAGGGAAGCAAAAGGTGTCAGGTAAAGTCAGGCATGTCAGGGAAAACTTCAGGTCAGCCGAGAAGTAAGAGAAAAACTTGTTTGTTTTTTTTTTTAAATTTGATATGTTTTATTACGAAAATTAAGATACAGCTGTTAAAAGTATGATGGACGGACGGACAGACAGACACAGACCGCGTAAGCTTAGTTATAGGGTCCCGTTTACACCCTTTAGGTACGGAACCCTAAAAACGATAAACTAAACTACTAATCTAAAAGCCCCTACAAAATAATCCTACGTATTACTATTTGTACTATTATGTCTTTTAGGTGCATATAAACCTTTTATACTGTGTGTTTCTACTCTTTATTTTGTGGCATTACTAAACTTTTTGTACCCACAAGAAGTTTAGTAATGCTATAGAAGTTAATTCTTTTTTGGTTTGCTTGTATATTCTTTAATGTTCAAATAAATGTGTCCTTTTCCTATTAAATCATGGGATGGTTCCGTTTTAAAAATAACTTCGGCCTTGCACCTTTGAAATGGAATCACATAAGGAAATTTCGGGAAACTCAAAGTAACGTTCATTATTCCATTAAGCCCCTGAAAAAAGGAAAATTATATTATAAACTATTAAATATCATTTGGTAAGGAATTTACATGTTGGTTACATGACCAGTGGGGTAGCGTAGCTTTAGCCAGTCACAGCTTCACACGGCTACGCTAACGTATCTCTATGGTTGAATATGGGCTGTTATTACCAAGGACTTTTTACGTAGTATATAAATTCCTTGGTTATTACATAACGTGCCACGTGCATGCTATGCACGGCTGCGTGAAGTGGAGATGTGACATCAAAAGCACACGCGTGAGTTGTCGCGGAAGCGCCGAGAGCACATTTCGCGGCCACGCAAGCTACGTTTTCGTCAGCTAGCAGTATGTGGCAGTTAGCAGTATATGGCTGTGTCGTTACATCGAGCCATATAGCTCTCGAACCAATCGTGGGTGTGAATGTCGTGTAACTCTCTGTGGCAGACTCTCTGTCATCCTATCATTTCTATCATTAAAAATAAATATATGAAGAGAAGCCTTAAATATAATGAACATATGAAGAGAAGAGAAGCCTTAATAGCCCAACAAGCTTTATAACAGTTAGTAAGATGTTGTTTAACAATACAAATGTTAAGAACTGGTTGAGAAGAACGCGGTACATGCATACTGTTTGAAGTAATTTCTTTTAGCAGTGAACAAGTCCACCTGTTCGGTACACTTATATTGAAGGTATTGCAAATTCGGATAAAATAAGAGTTAAATCTGTAGTTAGTCGAACACGAATCAGCATGAAGCTTAAGACGTTTGCGCCTAGTATTGGTTCGACTGGGAATTTGAATATTATCTTAGATAGAAGACTGCAACTATCAACTTTATTTAGAACCAGGTTATGAAGAAAAGTTAGATCAGTCACCTCTCTTCTTTGGGCTAGAGGAAGTAGATGGTGGTGCTTGCAACTATGATCGTAGCTGGCGACGTGTATCCTGTGTTTGTAGTTGACAAAGCGCAAAAAAATTCTTTGTAATTTCTCAATTTTATCTATGTACAATTCGTAGCATGGATTCCAAACTTGGGACGCGTACTCCACTTATTTTTGGGTAATCACAAGATGGTGAGACGATGTGGAAGAAAAATTCTTGAGTGAAGACCATAAACCCGAAGATGCAGCGTCAAGAACCGCGGAAGGCCATCCACTAGTTGGACCGATGACATTGTGAGAGTCACGGGCATTCAGTGGATGCAAATGGCAGGATGTCGTTTAGTGTGGAGGTTAAAGGGGCCTCCCCCTTTAACCTCCACACATATGTTCAGCAGTGGACGTCTTCTGGCTGGTGATGATGATGATGAGACAATGATGCTAACGATATATTATTTAACAAGGTATCGACTTACTGCTTCGAGTGGACATTTTATTCCGTGTCGCCGTAAGCCTGGTCCAATGAACTCGTCTTTGTTTATCAAATCGCATAGCTTGTAATGCAGCTCCACAAATGAGCGTTTGTACTCGTTGTGCAGATATTCGTAGAAAATCGCGTCAATCTTTGGGCAAAAATATATTAAATTAAATAAAAATTACCACGATTGGAGTGGCTTACTTGGATTAAAAACATAATTCTAGCTCGCTTTTAGTATAGGTATTTCATGTTTAAAATTGTTACTTTCATAATTAATTTGTAATATAATTAATAATTATTTTTGTAATTGTTATTAATGTTTTTTTTTTTGCATTAGTAATAAAAATATACATGTCATCCTAAATACCATGTATTTTTGCTTCAAAATAGCATAGGCATAGGTATGGTAGATATGGTGGTGTAGCAGAGCAAAAATACTAGGTAGATCATCGGCCAAATATTGGATTGCATGATATTACCATATGTGTAATAATACACATATGATTTTACCATGTAGAGTCCAGAAATAGTGCTAGACAAACGTTTGTACCTAGCGAAATATACTTGTTATATTAGCTCGCTGGCTGTAACAAGCAGTGTGTATATAAAACTGTCTTGATAATCAAAGAGACCGACTAGAAAGTTCCTTACCGTGACATTGTTAGCCCAGGTCTGTTGATTTATTCCCCAAAAATTTATCACATATGCCCCTCTTCTGTTATACTTCCTGACCTTTACAGTGGCGTTTCGAACGTATTTCTCGTTGATGTACACGATATCTGCTCTTTCTGGTATCGCTTCGAAACCTCCAGTGCTATCGCTATGAGTTTCCTGAAAATTTATTATAATATTATGAATAGTTTATGAATATTTTATTCTTATCTTACATCTTACATTTTACATTACCGTGGACATTAAGTAAACAAAAAAAACTACTTTCTTAAAACTACTACTAACTACTAAGTACTACTTTCTCAAAAAACTAACTTTAACTTTCTTATTTTTTCCCCCATTGAATTCTAGTTGATATTTAATCTTAAAGTACTCCTCGCCAAAGAAAAAAAAAAAAAAAAAATGCATAAAGCCGGGTCTCATGTGGCCAAAATCTTGAAAATATATAACATAAATGTTTAGCTAATATCTGGTTTATTGCGGAGTCCGTTCGTGATTTGGATTGTGATCACGATCGCTGATACGTACGCGATCCGTACGAACGGACATCCATAATAAGCCAACAGCTAGCTAAACATGTTTTGTTAGAATTTGGGTGCAGGAGACCCGGATTAACACCATTGACCGAATCACGGCGTAGGCCAACACTAACGGCAATTCTCAATATGTAAACATGTTCTAAATATGTTCCGTTCTAAACATGTGTGCAGTCAACTGCACCAAGACCACTCGGGAATCCGGCCATTGCTTGAAACCCAGTTTGTGTGTTTTCTAGCACTTTCACATATTGAGGATACAAGCTAGCTATTGCTCGGGATACATAGCGCACGATTCGGCTGGCTGATGATATTGATAATCCAACAAAGGCCGCTACTGATATCAGCATTGTTCCCAGAGCATAAAATCTCAATGTCAATAATAACTGGTGTAACGGAGATATGCCATGATTCCTGGAATAGTAAAGTTATTTCCGTTTCTTCTATTCATTCTTTTTTTTCTAAAAAAACCTATCTATGGTTCTATATCTATCACAGATAGGACACTCCTATCTTAAAGTTATATGATTATTTACGGGATATTTACCGAGGTAAGGTTGTGGAAGGAGCTCCCGATATTTCGGCGCAGTTACATGCACCATGTTCACGGGAAGACCATGTTCTCGTAAATAATCATATAACTTTAGTGAACAACCGTGATAGTTTAAAACTCCTATCTTAGTTTATAGAAATGCAGATAGCTACCGCTAGTAGCCATTTTAACTTTCAGTTATGAGCAAGTTATTGAGAACGGCCGTAAGTGAGTCCGCTGATTGGCTGATAGAGCACGCATGCTTAGCGCAAGATGGTGTGAAACTATAATACTCTGTGATTTTTTTGAAAATTAATTTTAAATTGATAACAAAATTGTTTTTGTCAAAAAAGTCAATTATGCAACTTCATTACTAATTTAAGAAGAATACATAACCTTTTAACAGTACTTACACAAATTAAATAAATAACTGTAAGAAATATAATACACAACTTGACTTCCTGCATGGTGGTTAGGATTCCAATGGGTATCTCGTCTTCTATTCACCTTTATTATCTATCATCATAATGTGTTTTTAATAAAACTGTTGATTTTGATCATTATAACTTCATTGTAGTTCACTACGCACAATTTTTATTATTTGGTAATTAATTCCTTATACGCAATATACATAATCGAATTGTACGTAAACAAAGTAATTAGTGACTTTTGACCGATTATAAATAGAAAGTTTTATCACTTTTATTATAATGGCTGAAGTAGCACCAATAAAGCTTTTTGCAGATCATTTTATCGTCTGACTTTGCATCGCTAATGCAAGTAACTGAATTCAGATTTACAATATTTCCATTAGTTGTATTTGCTGTGATAGCTTTAATAACATAGTAAAAAGCCCGAAAAAAACATTTTCTTTTAATATTTCCCAGAAATATATCGGGGTATTTGCTAGTATTATACAATCGAATACCTAGCGAGAGTGATTAGATAAAATAATAAATCAGCCTATCATGTTCCCACTGCTGGGACACAGGCCTTCTCTCAGAGCGAGAGGGAGAGAGATGATGGGCCCACCATACTGGTCAAGTGCATGTTGGTTAATGTAATATGTCTTTGAACTTTTGAGGTTCTAAGACATACCAGTTTCCTCACGATTGTAATCTATATATATATATATATTTTTTTTTTTTTTAAATATCTGGGACATATTTGCTCACACGGTCATCTGACCCCAAACTAAGCAAAGCTTGTAATATGGCTGCCAGAGACTGATATACGTACATATATATTTTTAAATACATACTTAAATAGATATTAACACCCAGACATAGAACAAACACAAATGTTCATCACACAAATGTTTGTCCTAGGTGGGAATCGAACCCACGCCCCCAAGCACAGAAGTTAGGTTCACTACCAACTGAGCCACCGGGGCAGTCAAATTACTAAATAAGTAATTGATGCAGAGCCGAGGATTGAATCAGGTGCCATTAGATTTTAAAGTGCACATGCTACCGCCCGGCCACCATCGCTCATAATAGTGTAATCAGTATATACTACAAGAATTATCGTTCGCACCTCTACCTTATTTGAGCAGGATCACATCTTAGTGACGCCTTTGAAGAACGCCTTGTGGTGCAGGGTAAGATGCGCGGCAGATCGCCAGTAAAGTGAACCCACCGAATAAATACTACACTTAACAGTCCAGGGGCCTTACGGCTACCTGTTTTAAGTGATTCTGTTTAGGTGGTTGCGAAAAGTTGCGCAACCGCAAACCGTATCTCGGCGCTGTAAGGTTCGCGTGATTTTCCGCACTGCTCTGTTTCACCTTTGCTTTGAGCCCGCCTAAAGAGTTAGCATCAAGGCCTCTCAAATATATGCACGAGAATGTTACATATGAGAACATTTTTGACAGTTTATGAAGCAAGCCTCGACCAAAACTGGTGACTACAATCACTCTGCCAAGAGAACAAACTACTAAAACAAAGCAAACCAAGTAAAAACTGATTTACCTCTAAAGTAATCTTACTCTAAGAAAACTGTTTCTTTGACGCATCTCTAGTGTATGTTCGTTTTAACTTAGTATATTTACGCTTTCATGTAGTATTAAGGGCAATAAGCAATTAGGCATCAATGATTTATGGTTTACTTTGCAAAAATGAAATTTATCAATAACGCTAATTTTCTTTAACCCGTAACTTAACCTCAAAACTTTCTTATAATAACCTTACATTGAGCAAGTCATGTAGTGGTAGGACTCTTTTGCAGGGGTCCGCCTGGGGAAGTACCACACCTTTGCCAGTTATTCAACCGCCAAGCAGTAGCGTGCAAACACTAATGTATTCCGGATTGAAGGGCAATGTTTCTATCTCGGCAATGCTTATATCTCGGGTTGACGAGCGCAGAGCATTGCCATCCAGAGTTTTGAACTGTTGAAGTTCAAAATTCTGATTGGCGTTGAACTGTTATGGGCAAGCGTGAAGAACCATCAGGCGAGAGACTTCGCTCGTCTTGTCACCCAGTATCATAAAAAAAAGCTCCTTATATTATCTCGCTCTCTGGGCTACTTGCTATCTGGCGCCTATAACCACTGCTCCTCTTGCTTTACCCCAGCCGGCGCTTAAAATGTAAGTAAGAAAAAAGCCTGAAATATACTCCAACTAATTCTCTTTAATAATCATGAAAACATTGTAACTATTTTTATGCGGATAATTTAACTATTCATTGCCCAAAGATACGACTCAGTACGCAAATGGGAACAAACTTTAATTAAGCCAAGCCAAAATGAAATGGAACAGAAAAGGTTGAGGAAGTTGTAACCATGTTAATTATCTGAGATATATTATACAGGTTTACGCGTAAAGGGTGTACTAAAACATAAGGGGTCTACAATAGTACCCATCATAATGAATAACTTTTGTTAAGGGACCAACCCTGAAGTCGCGAAAAACAACAGATGTTCCATGTACGAGTATATATATTTGTTGAGTGTGAATGTCCTTTGCTGTTTGTTTTACAATAATAAATGATATAATTTTTAGGAATAGGCTTGCGTTTGACCGTGTCGATTTTTCGTACCAAAAATGGGCAAGAGGGAATTAGATCATGCAGATCCGTGCAAACTCTCCGAAATGTATCCGATATAAACTGATAGACTAGCAACTTTGCGTTGATGCTCAAGACTAAGGAGTTTAGTCTGAACCAGGGCTTCGTTGCTGATGAGCCTCTTGGCACGCTTCTCAATAGACTCCAACGACATGAGCTGGTAGTTAGCTGATCCATCTCAAAGGTGAGAGCAGTACTCCATGCACGACCGAACAATAATTGATCCCAAATTCCTTATAGTACCTACTAATAGTCCAGTATTCTAGTACAGTACTCGATATGCGACAAAAAATAGTTCCCAGTATTTAATGTTAATAAGTTATTATAGGTATGTTATTATCTATCTATTCTGGAAATTAATGAAATAAAACTTACTTAATTGTGATCATGAAAAACATATTTTAAGTTAAGTAGATAGGTAAGTACATTTAATAATTACTTGAAACCATAGGTTTAGGATGTAAAATATTTTTTTAGGTCTATGCTTGAAACCACTTCAATAAAGTTTCAACTACTTAGTTTTTTTTCACTTGGTTTGTATATTGTTTAATGATAAAATACGCGAATCCATTTCCTATTGTTTCATGTGACGGTTCCACTTTGAATATAACTTCTGTTCTGCACTTTTGAAATGGGAATACATATGGGAATCTCGGAAATCGCATAGTAACGTTTGCGATCCCATTAAGACCCTGTAAAAAGAAAATAATTTATATCTTGACTTTTCTATATTATCAGTATCTACAAACATACATGGCTACAATCATCGAGATACTATACTTAGAGAGTCACAGTCTCTAAGGGAAAATAGTCAAAAAAATGTCCGAGCATCGTCTACATACTTAAACATCAATTATAATATAGTTCACAATACCACATTTCCTCCAATTTAGACGTTATGTTGCTTGCATAGTGTTCAATGTCGCTTGTCCGAAAAGACATCGTAGCACTGGCATCGCGCGGCGTTGTAGCCGGATCGCGGTTGTCTTACAACTAACAAAAAAGTCTGTGCAGTTTATAGCGTGCGCCAAGTTTTGGTTCTGACATTTTTTGGCACGATTAAGACTCTATTGGTACTGTATCTCGATGGCTTTAATAAACGATTTTTAATTTCATTCCATTTTATAATTTTATTTCTGCTAGAAATGCCGCATTTGCCGATTTTATACGATAAGTCGGTAGCACTTCATTCTGTCTGCTAACAATAATGCAGTAATCTACGAAAAAGTTGGTAGCATCTAATTCCATGTCTTCTATCGATCATGCAATACCCATGATATGTTTGGTAGTATCTAATTTTATTTCTGCTAATTATGCTGCAGTACCCTACGATAAGTTGGTAGCACCTTAAGTCGGCCAACGAAGGCGCGGTTACACTACGAAAACTTGTAAGCATCTAATTTTATCTCTGCTAAGGATACTGTTAGGAAGCGCGGCAACTTTTGTGATCTTTTTAGTTGATAAAATATAATTACTTAGTACATTTAGCCGACGCTACAAATAAAACATTTGGCTGCTAGTTCAATAGATGTTCCAAGGATAACTGAAAACAATAGCTTTTAAAATTGCTAGAGTAAAACAGTTTTACGAAGGCAGTAAAGCAGTTTTGCGATGGCCTATTGTAGTGTACCATTTCGTGGTACTAAAGTCGGCCTTAGCTTTAAGATAATGCACTCATTGTAAAAGTTGTAACAATTGGTGTCTAATCATACATTTTGCCGAAACACAGCTGCGTTTTTAATGGCCTCACGACCGTGTGAAATGCACCACGACGCAGGCTTTGACTTGTTATATCGAATGTATTTGATAGAATTGCTGATCGATTCTAATAATATAATAATGTATGTATAAATGTATATGTCACTTTGTGTATCCTGTTAAACGCTAGATAGTATAGATAGGGCATATAATTATACTTACGCATGGTTAGATCATAAAGATCTATCGAGCATAACCTTTTGTTTGTATTTTTTAGGACATATAGGTAAAAGAAAATGATGCATATTATGATGTGTTACTTTACTGTGTCATAGGCATTCTAGGCTAGATCTAATGTAGAATAAGTTCTAGTTAGGAATAGATAATATACTTAGTTTAGTTAGGGACTAAGTTGTAACGCTAGTTTGTTTTCGAGTTACGTAATTTTATGTTTGTATTTGACAATTTGATATTATTATGTAGACTTTAATATTTAGTATTTTTGTATAAGATTGTTAGTATCCATAGACCGTGCTGCCCTCTGGAGCGCAAGAGCGAAAACAGATATTGAATTTTGTATATAAGGCCCGCTCCGGGGTAACTCGTGGTAGTCGCCAGTAGTCGCCAGTAGTCGTCAGTAATCGCCGGCAGTGGCCAGTAGTTGTCAGTACGCAGTAGTCCACCTTAGTCAGTTGTTACGCGCAAGCGCTGTCGGACCGTTCCTCGGCAGTCAAATTATAGTCTGTAATAGTTATTAGTATTTTTGCGTTTTAATAAAGTGTGTGTGTTCGTGTTCTCAGTCGATCGTTTTAATAGTCGTTCACTTCTGATCAACAAACCCGTGCGCCTAAAGCGTTAGTAGTTTACAACAATATTCCTTCGAGCCGGATCGTGAAGTGAAGCAGTGTTAAAACATGAGTGAGAAAAGCATCATCATCACGCGAAGCAAATCTCGGCAGTTGGCTGAGACGAGTGAACGCCGCGAGGTTATGGAAAAAAGAGCTTCAAATATGGACCTCGCCCCTGAAGCAGTTGGCGGTCCTATCCCAGGTACGCAGGCAACGGCGTCGACGTCCCAGTCACCATCATCGATTACACCGATACAGCGGGGTGCGGGTGAAGAAACGGTGAAGCGGACACGAAGTCGCAACTCTCGCATTAGTCATATGATTTCACGGAGTAGCAGAATTTCAAGCTATTCGAGAAAGCAGGTGGAATATGAGCAGGAGATTGCCCGAAGGGAAAAGGAGGCCATCGATGAAGATCTGAGGCGCCAAAAGGACCAATTATCCAAACTGATGCGACTAGAAAAGGAGGCCGATGACAAGAAACAGAAAATTGATGCAAGAGTTTTGAGGTTTAGCATGGGACTAGAAGAAAGTTCCGATGACGGAGAAAACTCACAAGTTACTCAAAATACTCGCACAGAAGAATGGTTAGAAACAGTGTCACGGCACTCATCGCAAGTCGATAATACTGTGTATTGTGAGATGAATGCGCCGAGAGATACGCCCGTTGCGCTAGATCATGCACGTGTGAATAGTGACACGTCCATGATTCGCGAGTCAGAAACATCCCGAGATGTAGGCGCGTTGCGCGCACCGATTGCACAAGATTACGTACGTGTGAATAGTGACACGCCCGTAATTCGTGAATCATACGCATCCCGAGATGTACCCGTGACAAGCGCACCGGTCGTGCTAGACTCTGCGCGTGTGTATAATGAAGTATTAGTTTGCTGCGAGCCAAGTGTATCCCGAGACGTGCCGGTGCGGCGCATGGATAAGAGCCCGCATGCACACATCGCTCTACTTACACACGGGGAGCCAGCTGTATCAACGTCGGATCCTTCATCGCAACCTGGACATGTAATGGCGGCTACCAGACGTCCCTACAAAGAAGCTGTCGCGTGTCTTCCTGCATCAGCTGCTGCAGTGATGTATGAGAAGGAGACAGGACACAAGAAAGATGAAGAGAGGCAAAGAGAAGTCTCATCTGAGGTAAGGGACCTAAACATAAGTCAACTGACGCTAGGAGAAGCTCTGAGGAATTTATCTAGACCCGTTCCTCGGCAAGCGTACGAGTTACCACACTTTGACGGAGACCCAGCAGATTGGCTTTCGTTTAAAAATATGTATGAAGAGACTTCCTCATTATATAAGTTTAAGAAACATGAAAATCTAGCTCGCCTCAGGACGTCCCTAAAAGGAGAAGCAAAAGATGCGGTCGAGGATCTATTACGAACGGCTATAGATCCGACTGATATTATGCACGTACTTGAAAATGATTTCGGTCATCCGACTGCGATTCTACAATGTGCTTTGCGGAAAATCCGGAGCTTACCAAAAATGTCTGAAAGCGGCAGAGAAATCAAAAGGTTTTCTACAGCGGTACGTAACTGTGTGTCCCTTCTAAAACACATACGCGCTGAAGGCTACATAAATAACCCGCAGCTTTTTAGTGAGTTACTTGGGAAACTTACTCCAAGCCAACGAGCTCAATACGGTGATTTCGCATTGAAGCTAGACAATAAACCGGAAGTTGACCTGCGCATCTCACCATCTCTGGAGATATTATCTAAGTTCCTGGAGCATCTGTCACAAGCCGCTTCTTACTATGTGCACGCCAATGTAGCCGCGACAACTGGGTTGCCCCTAGCTACTTCCATAGTGCATAAAACACCATCTTCGACACAGGCACGTAGATTCAAGCATGCGCAGCTAGTACATCACGTAAACGTGCAGAGCGATGCGCCATTGTCGATACGTGACGATCGCGGGTGTGATTTATGTGACGAAGAGCATCCAATGAAAAATTGTGTTAAATTTAATAAATTGAGTGTCCCTGCTAGGTATAGTGCGCTAAGAAAATATAGGCGTTGTTTTAATTGTTTGAATAGCGGACATTTTCGTCGCTCGTGTAAAGCTAAGGGATGCGCAAAGTGTGGATCTGCACATCACGATTTAATGCACGTGGACAATAAATCGAAAATTGAAAGTGCAACGGAAAGTGTTACAAACGTTGGAGAAACCCGCGCAAAGGCCTTATTGAAGGTGATACCGATTACGATAAAGGACGTAAACGGTACACCAAAGGACGTTTCCTGTTACGCCTTGCTTGACGACGGTGCGACAGTTTCATTGTTGGACAGTTCTTTGATAGACAATGTGTCGGGAGGTCAGACACTACCACTAGTGATAAAAAGTGCACGTGGACACGAAATTTCAGACCCAAAATCTCGTGTAGTAAATGTGAACATTGTAGGACCAAACGGACAGTGCCATAAAGTGAAGTGTCGTACGCTAAGTGAATTGAACCTGCCATCTCAAACAGTACCCGTTGCAGTAATGAAGGAGAACTCACACCTTCGTGACTTGGGTTGCGAAGAGATGAAGGGAGCTAAGCCGCTGCTGTTGCTGGGCCAAGACAACTGGGAGCTTCTTGTCAGCGAGGAGATCCGGTGCGGGAAATCCGGTAAGCCAGTTGCTTCATTGACTAAGCTAGGATGGGTGATTCATGGACCTATGGGAAAAGCGTGCAACAATAGCGAATCGGTAAACTGCATGGCAATGTTGCTTCCCGATCTGCATGATGTTGTGAAAGCGCAGTTTGAATTAGAGGCTATAGGTATCACTGAAGACCCTCGAAAACACCGTGATGTAGAACGAGCCAAAGCTATCCTGAGCAACACCAGCAGGCGCACCTCGGACGGGTCGCAATGGGAGGTAGGTTTGTTGTGGAAACACGATGACGTAGATCTGCCAGACAATTTTAGTCACGCACGACAACGCTTGGAGGGTATTGAGAAAAAGATGAAGCGCGATCCGATCTATGCAGAAGCTTATACTAACCAGGTAAACAGGTTGATAAGTGAAGGCTACGCGCGAAAAGTAGATGGCGCTGTCAAGGCGGGCCCGGTTTGGTACTTACCTCACTTTGGGGTAACGAATCCAAACAAACCAGGAAAACTAAGGTTAGTTTTTGACGCCGCTGCATCTTCCCGTGGAACCTGTCTAAATGACAATCTGCTTTCAGGGCCTGATCTCTTAAACTCATTGCTGAGTGTTCTTTTTAACTTTAGAATAGGTCCGATAGGCTTTGCGGGGGACATAGCTGATATGTTCCTCAGAATTCGAATCAGAAAGGAAGACCAAGGAGCCCAGCTATTTCTGTGGAGGGGTGACTCAGGTAAGAAAGACCCTGATGTTTATGCGATGAACTCTATGGTTTTTGGTGCTGTGTCTTCTCCTGCTACAGCTATTTATATTTTAAACAAGAACGCGGAGGAGTTTAGGGAGAAATACCCGGAAGCTGCAGATGCGATAAGGTATAGACACTACATGGACGATTATTTAGATGGCGCTTGGACTGTGGAACAAGCTAACAAGCTTGTCGAAGAGGTGACACACATTCATGCTGCTGGGGGGTTTGTAATACGTGGTTGGGTCACAAATTCACCAGAGCTACGAGAGAAGCTACAAATTGAGATGCCCGAACGAGTTGCGCTAGATAAAGGTGACAATTCCACAGAAAGAACTCTCGGTATGATATGGTCACCGGGAACAGATCGTCTTGCCTTTGATCTCTCATTCAAGCGCCTGCCCGAAAACATCGTGACAGGTAAAGTGATTCCAACTAAAAGGGAATTTCTCAGATTTATAATGTCTATATTTGACCCGCTAGGTTTTCTCTACCCTTGTGTCATTCAGTCTAGGATACTGATGCAGAAAATCTGGAAATCGGGAATCCAATGGGATGACCGGCTCAATAAAGCAGAGGCAGACATGTGGTTCAAATGGTTGAACAATCTTCACGCATTGCAAGAGGTAAGTATCCCACGCTGGTACGGACTGATGCCTGAAGACTTGGAGCTGCACGTCTTTGGCGATGCTAGTGAGCTGGCCTACGCGGCAGTAGCCTATTTGGTAGGTAAAAATGCAGATGGGGACAGGGAAATTGCCATGGTAGTCGGGAAAGCTAGGGTTGCACCCCAAAAGGTAATTTCAATTCCCAGACTTGAACTGCAAGCTGCTGTTCTTGCCAGCCGACTAGCAAACACTGTCGAAAAAGAGATAAAACTGCCTATAAAAAATATTTTTTTATGGACTGACAGCAAGACAGTCCTTAAATGGATATTTTCCGAGGCGCATGAATTTCAACGTTTTGTGTCTCATAGACTATCTGAAATAGACCGTAGATCAGAACGAAGCAACTGGCGCTGGGTTCCATCAGCGGAAAACCCTGCTGACAAAGCAACCAGATTTAACTGGCCTGGCGATTGTGATGAATGGCTTTCTGGTCCCTCTTTTCTTCGCAATTCACAGGAACATTGGCCAGCGTGTGACGTCATCGAGGCGCCTGAAGAAGAATTGGAGCGTACTCATCAGGTGCATGCGACGTCCACGCCAGTTGCACCTCTCCTGGACCACACGCGCCTATCATCGTGGACGCGCATCCTACGCGTCATGGCACGTGTGTTCGTGTTCATAGACCGGTGCCGTAAGCGCCGATCAAGTCCAGAACTCCGTGTGAAAGACTTGCTGAAATCTGAAACTTACCTGTTGAAGTCAATGCAGGCTGAAAGTTTCCCAGAAGACTGGAAAGCTCTACAAAAAGGCCGTCCGTTACCAACCTCGAGCAAGCTGCGAGCCCTCGATCCAATGCTCTACGAGGATGGCTTGCTTCGAGTACGAGGAAGATTAGGGGCCTGCGAAGATCTGGTTTTCGGCGAGAGACATCCTATCATACTGGATGGCTGCCACTCCCTCACCAAGAAGTTGATCCACCAGTATCATAAAGCTGCCCTCCATGCTAACCAGGAGACAGTTGTCAACAACATCAGAGAGAAATACTGGATAACGAATTTAAGGTCAACCGTGAAAGCAGTAGCATCGAGTTGTCAGCTATGCCGCATTCGCAAAACCAAGCCTATCACACCGAAGATGGGAGACCTGCCAGCTGCAAGATTGAATGTGAGCAGAAGAGCCTTTGTTCACTGTGGTGTTGACTACTTTGGACCAATGGAGGTGACTATAGGAAGACGCCGAGAGAAGAGATGGGGCGTTTTATTCACCTGTCTCTCTACACGTGCCGTGCACCTTGAACTGGCTAGCTCACTGAATGCCGACTCAGCCATCCTAGCCCTGCGGCGCCTAATTGCGCGCCGTGGGCAACCTGCAAAAATTTACTCCGATCGAGGAACCAATTTCGTTGGAGCCAACACCGAGCTACGAGCAGCACTGAAGGAATTGAACCACGATCATGTGAAGGATACAGCCATGACCAAAGGGATCGAGTGGCAGTTCAATCCTCCTGCATCACCACACATGGGAGGCTGTTGGGAAAGACTTGTAAGATCTGTAAAGAATGCTCTAAGAGTTACTTTGAAAGAGCGCGCACCACATGAGGAGGTCCTCTACACCCTCCTCACAGAAGTGGAACTCGTCATCAACAGTCGGCCTCTCACCTATAACGCCAGTGACAGCGACCAACCTGTGGTACTCACTCCTAATCACCTGTTGCTGGGCACAGCATCAGGGAGCACACCGCTTACGTGCCGTAATCCCGCTGACGTCGACTCGCGCCGGCATTGGAAGAAAGTCAACGCTTTGGCCGACGCCTTTTGGAAACGGTGGCTACGGGAATATCTGCCTACGCTACAGCGACGGGACAAGTGGTGTAAAAGTGTACCAAATGTTAAAGTAGGCGATATAGTTGTGTTGGTGGACGAAACTAAGAACAGAAACGAGTGGCTTAAAGGTGTAATTAAGTCAGTGCATCAAGGTCCAGACTCTATAGTGCGTGTAGTAGATGTAGCTACGGTTAACGGGGTCCTGCGTAGACCTGTAGTAAAGATTGTGGTGCTTCCTACAGATAATAGTGTAATCGGTTGAACCCTTTTACAGGGGGGAAAGATGTTAGGAAGCGCGGCAACTTTTGTGATCTTTTTAGTTGATAAAATATAATTACTTAGTACATTTAGCCGACGCTACAAATAAAACATTTGGCTGCTAGTTCAATAGATGTTCCAAGGATAACTGAAAACAATAGCTTTTAAAATTGCTAGAGTAAAACAGTTTTACGAAGGCAGTAAAGCAGTTTTGCGATGGCCTATTGTAGTGTACCATTTCGTGGTACTAAAGTCGGCCTTAGCTTTAAGATAATGCACTCATTGTAAAAGTTGTAACAATTGGTGTCTAATCATACATTTTGCCGAAACACAGCTGCGTTTTTAATGGCCTCACGACCGTGTGAAATGCACCACGACGCAGGCTTTGACTTGTTATATCGAATGTATTTGATAGAATTGCTGATCGATTCTAATAATATAATAATGTATGTATAAATGTATATGTCACTTTGTGTATCCTGTTAAACGCTAGATAGTATAGATAGGGCATATAATTATACTTACGCATGGTTAGATCATAAAGATCTATCGAGCATAACCTTTTGTTTGTATTTTTTAGGACATATAGGTAAAAGAAAATGATGCATATTATGATGTGTTACTTTACTGTGTCATAGGCATTCTAGGCTAGATCTAATGTAGAATAAGTTCTAGTTAGGAATAGATAATATACTTAGTTTAGTTAGGGACTAAGTTGTAACGCTAGTTTGTTTTCGAGTTACGTAATTTTATGTTTGTATTTGACAATTTGATATTATTATGTAGACTTTAATATTTAGTATTTTTGTATAAGATTGTTAGTATCCATAGACCGTGCTGCCCTCTGGAGCGCAAGAGCGAAAACAGATATTGAATTTTGTATATAAGGCCCGCTCCGGGGTAACTCGTGGTAGTCGCCAGTAGTCGCCAGTAGTCGTCAGTAATCGCCGGCAGTGGCCAGTAGTTGTCAGTACGCAGTAGTCCACCTTAGTCAGTTGTTACGCGCAAGCGCTGTCGGACCGTTCCTCGGCAGTCAAATTATAGTCTGTAATAGTTATTAGTATTTTTGCGTTTTAATAAAGTGTGTGTGTTCGTGTTCTCAGTCGATCGTTTTAATAGTCGTTCACTTCTGATCAACAAACCCGTGCGCCTAAAGCGTTAGTAGTTTACAACAGATACTACGGTGCCCTATGCAATGTTGGTAGCATCTTATTCTATGTCGACTCCGTTATTACTTACCTTATCCAGAGGACATTTGATTCCGTACTGTCGTATGACTGCTCCTAAGTATTCGTCTTTGTTTATCAAGTCGCACAACTTAAAATGCATCTCTACAAACGAACGTTTGTACTCGTTGTGTAGGTACTCGTGGAAAATTATGTCAACCTGTAAAAATAATAATAAATTACTAGTAGTGAGTTAAGGCATTTGGATTATGTCTAGACCTATAACGGTATATGAGCAGTCTAACTGTTTTTATTATATAACTAGTGTTTTTGCGCGCGACGTCGTACGCGTAGATTTTCATATAAACCTTCATTCCTTTTTCTTCCATTCAATTCAATTCAATTCAATTCAATTCAATTTCAAAATATCTTTATTAATCATAATTGTAACAGATGTGTACAATTACCAGTGTAGGTACATGGATCCTGGTAGTACAGTGCAATGTGTTATAAACATTTTATCGAGCACGCAGGCTCTTTTAAAACTTACAAAACGAAAAATACTTATAAATTAAATAAATTGGAAAATATAATATTGATGGTACAATGTTAGGAAAATATATAATTATGTTTTCTTTTTCTTTTTCTTCCATTGTTCCGGCCCTTGCGCAAAAAAACATAGCCTATACTTCAATTTGGTCATAGCTAAGCATATTCGTGGAAACAGCATTTAAATCCGTCTAGTGCTTTAGGAGATATGCGTGGAAAAACAACCAAACAGACAAAAAAATCTAAAAACTGTCTTAACATGTTCAGCTGCTTATTTTAAGACGCCCTGTGTGTTTTTTTTTGTTATCTCGCAATTACAATTTTTTTTTATCTCTACGTTTTTATTATATGTTATAGATATAGATTTTTATTATAGGTATAGATATATATTTTTATTCATTATGTATTTAAAAAAAGAGGATTGTAATTAACAATTTCTGAAATATTAAAAAAAAACAGAAAATCAGGCTCTTACATTCTCATTACTTTGCTTGAGTCTAACTGTAACTATGACTTGTTTGACGATATTTAATAAAACTTACTAATATTTATATACTTGACACTGGAATATGCAAAAGAAGTGCGACACCAAAATACTCCATCATCATACATCAAAAAAGAATTAAAAAATTCAAATTGCTCGCGCAATAGTCAAGACTTTCCAGCAGTGTACTCGTAGTATAACATCGAGATACAACACCTATAGAGTCACAATCTCTAAGTGAAAACAGTCAAAAAAACGTCCGAGCGTCGTGTAAATACCTAAACATCAAATCATATAGTTCGCCATGCCACAATTACTTCAATTTAGACGTTATGTCGCTTGCATAGTGTTCAACATCGCTTGTCCGCTATGGCGTCGTAGCACTGGCATTACGCGGCGTTGTAGGTGTATCGCGGTTGCCTTCCAACTAACCAAAAGTCTGCGCAATTTGTAGCGTGCGCCGAGTTTTGTTTCGGACATTTTTTGACACGATTGTGACTCTATAGGTATTGTATCTCGATGTAGTATAGCTATAATGATAATGTTTCTTACCGTCACATTGTTGGCCCACGTATGTTTGGTAACTCCCCAAATATTTAACACATAAGCACCTTTTCTGTTGTATTTCCTGACACTTACAGAGCTGTTATGTATGTATTTATCATTGCTGTACACGATCTCCGCTCTTTCTGGAATCGCTTCCAGCCCCCGAATAGAATCGCTGTAAGCTTCCTGGGACAAGACATTAACTTTTATTTTATTAACGTAAAAACTAACTCACGTACACAAGTAAAAATTTTCCTCAATAGAAGAGCTGATAATCTTAAAACTTTACTAAGAACACTCTCAATTAAGACAAAACCCATTTTGATTTATTTTTAAACCAAAATTGGCTTAGCCGTTTCCAGGCTACAATGCCAGAGACAGACACACATATTATTATTATTATATTACCCTGCATCGTCCCATTGCAAGGCAAATGCCTCCGTACCGTAATTCCATTCCTCTCTGTTTTAGGCAATTTAGGTCCAGTCTTTCAAGTAGGAGTCCTGTTCATCCCTGTATCTCACGTTAAATTTATAATACCCCTCTGTTTACGTCGGGGGTTGAAAACCCCTGCCAAGTTTACATAGCCGAGCGTGACGGCATAATCTCATTCAATAGCAATACCTACAAATTAAAGTGGTCAACGCACCTAAAGAAGCTTTCACTTCAATTTATCATCAGGCGAATTGGTGGCCAAACGTATACATATTCTACCCTGGAACGGGTCATAGTAGCGACACCGAAGGCTGAGCTCTACGCGTACGAAGTAGCTGGTATCAGCTAGTATATATAAGGGTGGTTCACGTTTGTATGGCATTTTTTTTTGTTAGATATCAGGCCACCACCTTGTTTTGTTACACATCTCTTTTCTGTTATGTGTTTAAAATTTCAACCACCTATCTCATGTAGAAGGGGGTGCTCATCGCTGACTTTGAAATATCAGAATTTTATGAAATAAGCCTCATAAGGGGCAAGTTAAGGATATTGAGTAAAAATTGTAAGATATTCTAACAAGTAAGTTTTTATAAATTTCAAAATAGTATTTAAACACACATACAACATATTATTAACAAAACAGTACATTAACTCACAGTATTGCAGTTCTGTTCTAAACTAAGTTTGTAAACGGTTTTTTTACATGTCAGTAGAAACGTTTTTCCTGTTTTGTTCTACTACATAAAGTATAATTTTTATTTCTCCTCGTTCTTGGATAGTATCGTATTGTAATCTTCAAATAGCTATCCACCTCTTTCCGATATCGTTAATTATACTCGCGGATTTAGTTATGCAACTTTTGCCTTGAAGGAAATCAACATTATCGCCAAGTCTCAGGAGGTAACTCTTCACGAATGAGTCCTCGAAGTCTAGACGCAAGAGCATTTGCAATGTTCTTACTGATGCAAAGGCTCCTAAGGTTGTCCTCAGTGGATAGTTTTGCAGAGCAAACTCTAACTACATGGGAACCGCCTTCAACATGGATTCTTTGAACATGGACCGAGAAAACGACGAAAAAAATCTCGTCACAAGACAGCTTGTCGGAAAGTAAGGCAAAGGCTACAAATTCATAGATAAGTACCCCAAGTGACCCTCTAATACACCTGCTCCTGTACTTATTTGACAATCAATCACGGAAGAGGTTAAAATATGATTTTAACCTCTTCCGAAGTTGCAAGTTGTTGCATTTATCGGCGAGTCTGCTGCCAATTCGGGCCTTCGATGCAAATCTTGGTGTAAATTAGTACACCGAAACTAACGCATTGCATAATTTGTTTATCTTACCCTTTGGTTAGCTTAAATACGTTTGATTTACTCCTAAATAGAAAAATATTTATAGAAAACAGCAGTTTGGCCATCTAACGTGCATGATGTATTGGTGCCAGGGAACTCCAATTAATCCTCGAAGGGGGCTTGTTAAAAACAATTATTGTGAACTCTATAAGCTTGTTGAAACAATTCCGGACTTGTTTTTCTCCAGCTATAGCAGTTGTTAGAGTTTCAAGAGTATGTTCAGAAAACGGTTCCACGATAAGACTGTTAATCAAATCAATTGCAGTGTTCACGGGAAAATGTATCCCAAACATCTCTGAATACCAGATTAGTACCACACCCTTATTTCATCTTAAAAGAGTTTTTGCGCATAATCTTTCACATTTTATATTCATTTAATATATGATGACAATGTAAAAGATCTTGCTGAAGAGTTGCTAGTTGGTTTAGCCTTTAGCAATTGATCAAGGTCCTGACATCCAAGTGGAAAAAATTGTCTATTTTACGTGGTGTAGAAGTAATTTTAGTGCAATAGTACACTGATTTGCAGCCTAGTATTTAAGATTTTTTATCTGTTTTTTAATAAAAGACTGTGTAATTTGCTTTTACAAGTTAATAAAATGCATTTAAACCATGAAACTACCTGTGGCAAAACCTTCAAAAATCAAGTATTTTACAAAAAATTCAAGAACAACACGCGATTGCACACCCTATTCCGCTAAAGCTAGTCAGCTGGAATTTTACAACGTTATTACAATGGATACATGTAACAAATTTCCGAGGTGGTCAAACTAAAAAAAAAAAATATTTTTGGACCATCCTATATATATACAAATGGTTTTCACGGCCTTTCCTGCGCAAGAAAAACAAGAATGATTCCTTGCCATGCCAGCTTTAACGACATCATCCGCCGGGTTTTTAGCACTATCAATTGCGCAGCCGTTCTGAACTGAATGTCCTCGTACGTAGCGATGGTAAAAGACCGGACAGTATGACCTTGATTCCTTGGAAGATGAGGTGACCATTCTATGGGACGCCACTTGCGTTAATGCCCATGCGCCATCTCATCTTCTCAGAAGACAAAATAAAGTTGGTGCGGTGGCTGAATCTGAAGGTCTCAAAAGGTGCAAATATGGCAACCTAGACAGTGGGTGTATATTAAGCCTTTTTGGGTCGAAACGTTCGTCGTTCGTTATAATAATATCTTCAAAGATTTATAAATACGTATGATCGAAGCATCTCGTGACGTAAATGCTGGCCGATATCTTGGGCAACGTACTAGTATTGCAATTCAACGTGGCAATGCGGCCTGCATTTGGGTACGATGCCTGCTAGCAGCAGTTTATTAGATAAGTTTACTTTAGTTTAATATTTTAGTGGTAGTTTAACCAGAACCAATTATAATTATGTTGTTTTCATATAATTGGTTATCAGAATAAAATAAAAACAATAACAAAATATATGGTACTCACATGAAAACCATATATTATAAGTGTAAGAAATATACACAGCATGATTTCTCGCATCATGGATAGAAATACAATGAAAAAATTCTGAAAATTTGTTGTAAATTGTATTGTATGAGTATTTATAATTCATGCAGATCAGCATCAGATTCATCATCATTATAAGAGCATTAGGATAATGTCATTTAAATTAAAATCATGATTACTTCATTGGTATTTGATTGTAATAGACACAGTTATAATAACCTCCAGCTAACTTCTCTCTATCCACATTATTTTTCAGCAAAGGATGTGTCCATTTTATGAATATAATGACATAAATTTATAGAAAATAAATTATGAATCTCTATTATAGGGATGTGAAACAAGGTCACGTGATTCGCAGTTGATTACACATAGTGAGGTATTTTACTAGGTTTGCTTATAGTTTTTACCCGACTGCATGGGTGTATATAAGGGGTCTAGGCAGTCCGGACTACGACGAAAAAATCGTGGAACCAGGGTGTTTACTTTCTGGAAAATCAAGGAAAGTCAAGGAAGCAAAAGGTGTCAGTCGAGAAGTCAAAAAAAACTTGATATTTTTGAAATTTGATATGTTTTATTATTAATTAAGATACAGCTGTTAAAAAGTAAGATGGATGGACAGACAGTCAGAGACATACAGCGTAAGCTTAGTTATAGCATATAGGGTCCCGTTTACACCATTTGGTTACGGAATCCTAAAAACGACAAACTAAACTACTAATCTAAAAGTCTCTACAAATTAAGCCTACGTATTACTATTTCTACTATTGTCTTTTAGATCTTCTCTTCCTTTTGTGGCATTACTAAACTTTTTGTACCCACAAGTAGTTTAGTAATGCTAAAGAAGTTAATTCTTTTTCGGCTTGCTTTTATATTCTTTAATGTTTAAATAAATATTTCCTTTTCCTATTAAATCATGGGATGGTTCCGTTTTATAAATAACTTCGGCCTTGCACCTTTGAAATGGAATCACGTAAGAAAATTTCGGGAAACTCAATGTAGCGTTCATTATTCCATTAAGACCCTGAAAAGAGAAAAATAATATTATGAACTATTTATTATACGTCATTTGGTAAGGAATTTACATTTTGGTTACACGACCAGCGGCGTAGCGTGGCTTTAGCCAGTCACAGCTGCACACGGCTACGCTAACGTATCTTTTGGTTCAATATGGGCTGCTATTACACAGCGTGCTACGTGCATGTTATGCACGGCTGCGTGAAGTGGAGAAGTCACGTCAGTAGCACACGCGTGAGCTGTCACGGAAGCATTGAGAGCACATTTCGTGGCCACGCAAGCTACGTTTCCTCTCCCGATCGCTCTCTCCCACGTTGAAGTAGCGTAGGTCAGCTAGCAGTATATGGCTGTGTCGTTACATCGAGCCATGTAGCTTTCGAGCTAATCGTGCATGGGTGTGAATTGTCGTGCAGCTCTCTGTGGCCGACTTTCTGTCATTCTGTCATTTCTATCATCATTATTTTTAAGAAAGTTGTGGAGCCCAGTAGAGCGTATGTTTAGGTAAGATGGTCAGACGATGGTACTAACGATATATTATTTAACAAGGTATCGACTTACTGCTTCGAGCGGACATTTCATTCCGTGTTGCCGTAAGCCTGGTCCGATGAACTCATCTTTGTTTATCATATCGCATAGCTTGAAATGCAGCTCCACAAACGAACGTTTGTACTCGTTGTGTAGATATTCGTAGAAAATTACGTCAACCTTTGGACAAAAATATAATATTTTGATATATCATCAAAATTAAATAAAAAAATTGCATCGTTGGAGTGGTTTACTTGGATACCTTCTTGTAGCTCGCATGTAGTATAGGTATTTCATATTTAAAATTGATTTTTTTGCTTTAATAATAAAAAATATACAAGTCATCCTAGATACCATGTATTTTTGCTCCAAAAATAGGTATGGTAGATAAATATGGTGGTGTAGCAGAGCAAAAATAGTAGGTTAACTATCGGCCAAATATTGGATTGGATGATGTTGCCATGCAGAGTCCAGAATCAACAGTACTAGGCAAACGTTTGTACCCAGCGAAATATACCTGCTATATTATTTCGCTGCCTGTAACCGGTAGTGTGTTTATAAAACTGTCTTGATAATCAAAGAGACAGACAAGAAAGTTCCTTACCGTGACATTATTAGCCCAGGTATGTCGATTTATTACCCAAAAATTTATCACATATGCCCCTCTTCTGTTATATCTCCTGACGTTTACAGTGCTGTTTAGAACGTATTTCTCGTTGATGTACACGATATCTGCTCTTTCTGGTATCGCTTCGAAACCTCCAGCGCTATCGCTATGAATTTCCTGAAAATCGATTATAAATTTGTTAAAATTATGAATATTTTTTTGCCTAAGGCTTCGCCCGAGTTAAAAATACATAACTTATTTTACAAAGAAATACTGGACCGACGCTGAAAATTTTGTTATCTGACATTTATTTTTTATCGTGAATAAGTCCGTGTTTGACCACCAACTCGCCTATTGGTAAGCGATGATGTGGTCGAAGATGAAGCACGCAGACTTAGAAGATACCTATTCACTCTTGCCTTGAAAAGCCCCAGATTATATCTCTCAAGGAACAAGGAAGCCGGCAGGATGTTCTAATGCTTATTAAATTGATAGCTAACCTCTAATAATAATAAAAATAGCAACAGATGACTTTAAGGTGGTGAAACAGCCCTTGTTTATTAATTGAAACTTTGCAGTTATTTGTTTTATTCTTATCTTATTACATTACCGTGGTCAGGTCATATAGTAAAGTAACATAAATTTTTTTAGCTAACATCTGGTTTATTGCGGAGTCCGTTTGTGATTTGGATTGTGATCACGATTGCCGATACGTACGCGATCCGTACAAACGGACATCCATAATAAGCCAACATCTAGCTAAACATGGTTTTGTTAGAATTTGGGCGCAGGAGACTCAAATTAACACTATTGGCCGAACCGCGGCACCGCACTAGCGGCGTGGACCACCACTACGTGAGTTCGCTGATTGACTGATAGAATACGTACGCTTGGCGCAAGATAGCGTCAAATTATTTTACTTTGAGATTTTTTGAATATTTACAGTGTACACAATTGTTTGTTTGTGGCAAAAAAGTGAATTATACAACTTTAATAGTCACGGTACTTACATAAATAAAATAAATAACTGTGAGCAATATAATACACAACTTGACTTCCTGCATGGTGGTTAGAATTCCAATGGGTATCTCGTCTTCTATTCACCATTATTATCTATCATCATAATGAGTTTTTAATAAAACTGTTGATTTTGATCATTACAACTTCATTGTAATTCACTACGCGCAATTTTTTTATTTGGTAAGTACCCAGTGAGATGTAATATAATAACGACGTTATAGGCGTACAACACTGCTTTAAAAATTAACTAAAAGCGGCAAACTGTTCGCCGCCGCTGTGGTGATCGGCTGAATACGGCTTTGGTGGACGATTAATGCTGCGATCTTTATCACTCATCCACACATCTCGCTTATACACTTCGTAGTAAAAACAGCTACCTAAGATAAAACAATGTATATTATTTTTCTGTTTTAATATAAAAAAAAACAGTAATTACGCCTGAAATGAAACATTTTAAACAAACTAAAAACTGAATTACCTTTAAAGTAATCTTACTCTAAGAAAACTATTTCTTTGACGAATTTCTAGTGTATGTTCGTTTTAACTTAGTGTATTCTAACTGCCCCGGTGGCTCAGTTGGTAGTGAACCTACGTTCTGCGCTTGGGGGCGTGGGTTCGATACCCATCTAGGACAAACATTTGTGTGATGAACATTTGTGTTTGTTCTATGTCTGGGTGTTTATATCTATTTATTATTTACGCTTTCACGTAGTATTAAGGTCAATAAGGAATAAAGGCATCAATTATTCATGTGTGACTTTCCAGAAATGAAATTTGTCAATAACGCTAATTCACTCTAACCATATAAGAATGTTTTGAGGTTGTGGTAGCCCAACTGAACAAAATAACAAAATAAAGCTTCCAAAACTGAACACCTGATTCAGTCAACTTTCTCTAAGAATTTTCTAGAGCAACCTAATCTACTAAGCAAAGTAATAAGAAACCTCGAGAGAGAAAAAGCTTCCATGTTTACATCCTATAATTCAATACGATCTAAATTTTTGCTCTGTAGCTACCATTTAGCATTCGGGGGCAGTCGTTAATCATCCTGTAGTATTAAAAGTACTGGGTTCCGTGGAATAACTTGCAAGATTTATGACGGCGTTTCGTGGATATATTTGCAGTACTTTAACGCTTTATTAATATCATTATCAGTCTATCATATTTCCTCTACTGGGACACATATTCTAGGTAATTTTTGCACACACGCCCATCTGATCCTAAACTACGCAAAGCTTGGCTTCCAGAAATTGATATACGTACAAATATATTTTTAAATATATAATATTTTAATAGATTTTTAACACTTAGACATAGAACAAACACAAATTAATATTTATCCTTTTTTTTATTAAAATAGACTTGCGTTTAACTGCCAGCTCGCCTGATGTTAAGCGATGATGCGGTCTACGATCGAGCTCGCTTGCCTAGAAGGAACCGATTCACTCGGGATTTGAAGACACCCAGATTGTAACTACAGGGGAACACCCATTCATGTATAGCGCATTCCACAGACTAGCAGTTCGCATAATAAAATTGGAATCAAAGCGTTTCATACGGGTTTTCCGAATATAAACCATAAAGCGGTGTCGATTTTTCGTGCCCGCTCTGGCAGTCCGACAGAAAAATGGGCAAGAGGGTATTAGATCATGCAGATCTGATGCACACTCTCCGAAATGTATCCGATAAAAAACCGATAGACTAGCAACTTTACGCTGATGCTCAAGACTAAGTAACTTAGTCTGAACTAGGGCTTCGTAGCTGATGAGCCTCTTGGCACGTTTCTCAATAGACTCCAATGCCCCGAGCTGGTACTTAGCTGATCCATCCCATAGGTAAGAGCAGTACTCTATTCACGACTGAACTTGTGCTTGGTACAGTGTAAGCAACTATTCCGACGTGAAGTACCGTCGCACCTTTGATAGGATAGTTATCACATGAATGTTTGTCCTAGGTGAGAATAAAACCCAAGTTCCCAAGCGCAGAAGACAGGTTCACTACCAACTGAACTAACGGGGCAGTCAAACATTTAGCCCTTGGCACATTAGGCCCTAAGGGCGTAGAGCTCACCTCATTTTTCTAAATCCTTCCGAGCGCCTGGTTAATGCAACGGGTGACCAAAATGCTGGCGTGTTTTTGGCTCAGCGCATAAACACAGCATAGTAATGCCACCAGCATGTTGGGTACGCTACCAACTGAGCATTTGGATTGTCTTTAAATCTTCAACGGTCTATGAGTAGTCCAACTGTTTTTGTAGTGGTAGTGATATCTTGTATTTTGATTAGTTAATAAAGGAACAGAAACCACATTTTTTTAAGTCCATTCATGTTTCAAGCTAAATATTTGACAATTTTGAGCCTTTATTATATACTTGGCTAATGAATATCTACTAAATATCCGACCTATTTTGGATGTATGGTTGGTAAATTTTAGTTACTTGATATTTTTGTATAAACACAAGATACTGTTTTACTGGTTTGCTTCGCTTATGCTCGCGAGCTTACAATGTTCAATAATAATTCTGAAGTGATTCCTGTTTTGTAAGTAAAATGTTCATTTGTATCTGCCAGTTTTGAACAGATAAGTGGATTGTATTTATTCGTAATAATTACTTATATGATATATTTAAAATTCAAAATAAATAAGGTTATCGAAATAAACGAAATTGCATTCTTTAGTAATTTTGAAATCAGTTTTTTTTTTATAGTTATCTTCTGAAATTGTTGTGAGCTGGGCCTGATTTAACCACGGTGTTTTGGGGAGTTCAAAACATGTAATTATCATAACAGGCTTCTTTTTTTACAGATTTCAGAAGATAGTTTTTCAATTCGTTCTGTACTTTTTTTCATTTTATCACGTAGAATTGACTGCCTTTATATCAGATTAGCTATTTTAGGCTAATACCATGTCCAAAAACGTGTTAATTCTTGATAAAGTTCCTAAAAGTATGAGCGTTATCACATTCGATTTGGATTGATGTCTAGAAAAAAGTATCACGAGTAAGTAAAAACTAGAACATAAAAAATTGCTACTGTTTACCAAATTAAGATTAAAAAAACGGCTTTTAGTTTTTCGTTAATAACTCAAAAAATATATATTTGAGTAATTTTGAAATGGTGGAGGAAATTCCCGATTAAAAAAGTCCCGACTCCCGAATTTCTCCTTCCAGTACTTCCAAAAAAATTATTGGATCAGCAAACTTCGTTCTCTAGTTCTGGTTCTTTGTTTGTTTTTGTTTAAGGAATAGGCTTGCGTTTGATCGCCAACTCGCCTAAAGTTAAGGGATGATGCGGTCTATGATGGAGCATGCTTGGCTAGAAGTAACCGATTCAATCGTGATTTGAAGAGACCCAGATTGTAACTACCGGGGCACACCAATTCAGGGCCCGCATTCCACAGACTAGCAGTACGCACAATTACGAATATCAACCATAAAGCCGTGTCGATTTTTTTTGTGTCGGGGGTCGAGCTTCAATATAGATGTTTAAGCTCGGCGGGAAGACAGAAATTAACTGATTTGGCTTACATTGATCTCAAATTTAATTAAAATCTGTTGAAGTTAGTTTGATTGAATTATAAACAACAAATACCCAACAAACTTAAACATTTTAGTATTATTGAGATTCTAGATCAAACCTCTAAATTTAGTGGTATCGCTGTAGATTAGGGAAGTGGTTTTATCGAAACTGAAGTCGGAGTCGGAACCAGAATCGACATCAACATCGAAGTCAGAGGCGGAGGAAGAAGAGATAAGTGTTGAGGGCAGGTTTAGTAAAATTAATAATACGAACATCATTAAGTCTCCAAAATTTTCTGTATAAAATAATACCCCGTATAAAATAATAACCTAGACGTTAAACATTTTTTTTTCTTAAATCTTAGTTCATGTAATATGAAAGAACTATTACTTTAGTTATTTAACTTGATAATGGTACCGAATTAAGGAACTCCAAAAGTAACATATTGATTTAATACACAAAAGCTTGGCAGTTTTATTTCCATCCAATCTATTTGCTCCTCTGATTATAACCTCCGATTCAAAATGTCGGAGCCGAAGTCAAAATTGTAGGTGTAATCATCATCATCATTATTTCAGCATCCGCTGCTGAACATACGCCTCTCCCCATCGATCTCCAAATGGGCCGGTTGAAAGCGTCCTGCATCCAGCATTTCCCTGCAGTCTCTTTTAAGTCGTCTGTCTATCTTGCACTTACCAGGCCATGGTCTCCATTTGAGAACCTTTCGGCCCTATCGGCCATCTATTCTGCGTGCTATGTGCCCTGCCCACTGCCACTGGTGTAATGTTAATCGGAAATTCCGACTTTTCGGAATCAGAATCGAACCTCTGTAACATCCCTACTGTAGATTCATGGAATTGGCAAACCGCCACAAAATGTATCTCCATTAGTTGAACCATGACCAAGAGACACGGTGGAGACCGCTGCTCAGCGGTGGGTCGAGAAACAGTTACGTGACTACACATTTAGCGAAAGCTTAGTGGAAATGTTGTGGCTAACTCGTGCTTTTACTGAGACTGATATTTATTAGCTACTAGTGCTTTTTCCCGCAACTTCGTACGCATAGATTTTCATATAAACTTTTTACCATTTTTTTCTTCCCTTAATCCAGCCCTATCGCATAATAACATAACCTATATACTTCAGTCTGGTCATAGCAAAGCATATTCGTGAAAACCGCATTTAAATCTGTCCAGTAGTTTAGGAGATGTGCGTGGACAAACAGACAAAAATTCTAAAAACTGTCTTAACGTTCAGCTGCTTATTTTAAGACAACCTGTGTGTTTTTTTTGATATCACGCAATTTCAGATTTTTTATCTCTTCGTTTTTATTTTATGTATAGAGTATAGATTAGAATTATTTTCTAGACGTATGCGTATGTAGGTACAATGTATCTCAATAGAATTTGTATTCATTACAAAATTTTAAAAGTAACTAGTAGTTTCTTTGCTAACGATACACCTTGTTAAAAATATTGTATAAAACCTTACTTTCATATTGTCACGATCTTGTATTCGTCTTGTATTCGCGAATACAAGACCTAGATGCTAAACGCCTTATCAATAAAACCCGTCCGAAGCCAACCTACGAGTACACTTACACATACAATACTGATGGTCAGTTGCATTGTGCGCCTTGCAACAGGACCTTTAAAACTAAGTTTGGTTTTGCCAGCCATATACGCGCTCATAACTGGCGCTAGTCAGATTCACCGTTGACGGACACGTCAAGGAGGCCGATATACATTTATTTATTTATTTATTTATTTATTGAGATAAAACACGGTCAAACCAATTACACAAATATCTCACAAATTATCATTATATAAAAAAAAAAAGAAGATTATAATAAAATTAAAATACATTATTTACTACATTGAAATCATTGTCACATAACAGCAATAATAATTAAGGATAAAAATAAATGTCAAAAATCACACATGTTAATATAAATTAAGAACTACAAAAATTAAAAAATGTCAATAAATAAAATACAAATGTCAGAGAAAAATAAATACTAAAATTCCATATAATCATCAAAATACATAATACATAATTATATTATCACGAGCTTTTATTTAAATTGCAATCTTTGTTAGATAGTTCAAGTCAAATCTTGCAAGCTGCATTAGAACCAGTCTGTATACACCTTTAGTTCTGGTGACAACACAATATGCAATAACCAATATTGTGATATTTTATAAATACCCGCCAAAATAAAAATAAATACATATAAATTAAAATCACGCGACGGTACAGGTAAAAAAATACGTTATATTATAATATTAAAAGTTATTTTATTTGTTGGTGTAGGACACCCTGCGGCCAGGTGGAGTGACGACTTGCGTAAAACGGCGAGAAAAAACTGGATGCAAAGAACTGCCGACCGAGCTCAGTGGCCTTCAGTGAGGCCTATGTACAGCAATGAAGTGTTAAAGGTTGATGATGATGATAATATTTATATACCTACATTATTAATTATATTGTATTGATTAATTAAGAAATATAACCAATCAAAAATAAAACCTTCATTACATATATAAAAGCTTGTTTATGAAATGTTTTATAAATCATATTTCCAATAATACCGCACATGAGGGGTTGCAGGAAGCATCGTTTTAATCCCAACTTTACCTGTATGGACGTCATTTATAATGACGTCACCTAGTGACCATCCCTGAACTTATAGACATTTATCGACAGGCTGTAGGTGGGAACATAATTATATTTTACATACACGGTAAACACTTTCACTTCCGCACTTCATTGCATATTTAGCATCTCGCTTTAGATAATCAGAAGGCAAGCTATGGACTTTCTGTCATCATCTGGCATGCTGTCGACGTCGTATGGCTTTTGATATGTTGGCTAACCCTCTGGGTGACCAGCCGTAGTGCTTGACAAGAAGTCTTCGGGCCGGGACCTCCAAGAAACGCATCAGAGCCTTAAACAATGCCCTATCTCGGATTCTCCACCTACGACAACGTCGGTCACACAACGTTGTCGTCCTGTCTCGGCGCTAGCTTGTGTGGATGGTCAGAGTCCCAACTTAGATCATCCCAAACCTAAAGGTCCCTTTTTAGTAGCCTTTTTTTACTGCAGGCAGGAGATACCAGTGTTATATTCTATCGCCAGGGCTAGTAACGCAGCAACATGAGATAAACTTAAACCAACAGAAACTTGTTACACTCAGAGTTTTAGGGACTAGATTATTGCTTATCATCTATGAGTCTGCAATTTTTGTCTATCTGACTCATAGCTAGAAGGACAAAGTACAAGACAATATTATCCGATGTTTGAACACATAACTGGAGCACTATCGCGGACCGTCAACGATGAACGAAGTTAGGCGATAAAAACCAACCGACGCTGTTTTTATGAATATATTCAATTTGATGCACGACTAAACTTCGATTTTAGTGAAGTGCCAGATATCGATAAAATTAGGATCTTTATACAATACGCTCCAATTAAATTCTAATTTAATTAGCAATAGATAAGTACATGAACCACCCATTTTGAGAACGTAATTTCCAAAATAGTATAGTCATTTCAAAAATTTACAGAATTTGTATTAGGTACGAGTATATTCCAGGACGTAAAACCTAAGTTTTAACATAATTGATGGAGACTTACGGAGGATGGATGATTGTGGCTGCGTTTTCGATTCCCGGTTCAGACTTCAGAGGTGAGCTGGTCGCGGTGCAGCCGGTTGTAGCGCTAGGCTGCGGGCGCCCGAGCGATCGAACGAGACAACGGTTGACAGCGGAATGTGTGACAAAAAAACGGACGTTATAAATCTAAGTTTTATAACGTCTTTGGGTATACTGAAGTGTTCATGCTCACAGAACGACAATAAAACTGTATCAGAAAACGTGAAGTGCAAGAATTACAGATTTAAATATTACTATGCAGTTATTTGGATACGTGAATGATGAAGTTGAAGATGACAATTTAATAAAAAAAATATATTTTTTTTTAATTATTACGTCTATAATGTTCTTACCATAGCTTTAGTTTCAGAAGGTTGGTGTATTTTGACCTTTAAATTAAGGCTTATCTAGCTGACTCAGTGGATCTGTCGAGACTTTTTTATTGATCATAATGGATGTGTATTGAGTGTTTGCAACTCGGAGATAACGAAATATGTAAATCAATTTAGGATTCAATAGGTATCGCTGAAAGGTTCATTTATTTTAGAATAGTAATGGGCCTGTCTATCACAGCAAATACGATATATTTTTCAATATAAATGGGTGTTCAATTGGAAGAATAAATGAACCGAGTTATTAGGTGACAAAGTTTTATAATATATTTCTATTGATTAAAATACTAATGTAAATCTTTGCCTTAATTATCACACACACTTTGTAGGAAGATAATAGGCCATTAAACTAACTCTAAAATTATTGCAAGTGGCTTCATGCAATGGATTATTTTGGTTAAAATGATATTGATAAAAAATATTTTTTGTCGATAAAAACTTATCCTCCACTACGTAATCTCTATCCGACAAGATGCGCACCATGGGACGGCAACGCATAATGATATTGTTTTCTTTCTGATACTGTACCAAAGAAATTAAAACTTTAATGGATTTTATGTAAACTGAACAAAAAAGATTTTCGTCATTTTAATAAGTAGTATCGTACTACTTATACGACTACTACGTAGTATAACACGAAAATTATAATTTTCGTATTGCCGTCGATGTCCAACAAGTTCAGCAATCATAGTTAAACGATTTATGAGCCGTCATTTGCTATCGATTTAAGGTCTAATAAATATCCCTAAGCTAAGCGATGGTGGCCGGGCAGCATGTGCGCTTTACAATCTGATGGCACCAAGTTTGTTCCTTGGCCCAGCATCAATCACTTTAATTAGTACTTACTTAAACAAATTATGTGGAGATTTGATGCCATCACTCAACAACGGTGAAGGAAAACATTTTGAGGAAACCGTCTATTCAAGAACCTCAAAAGTTTAAAGACGTATGCTATTTATTAACATGCATTGGGCCAGCAATGTGGATTAGGACTCATCCACTCTCTCTGTGTGAATGCCTATGTCTTAGCAGTGAGAACATGATGGGCTTATAATGATGAAATATTCCTAATTCAACTAGAATGTATGACGACAGATAAAATAAAAATGTTGGTTGAGTAAACTCTCGATTATCGATAAGTTTTATCGATAACCTCCAACATTACATAATTCTCATCTCTCGAAATGTGCACCGCGGGACGTCGTAATGGTATTGTTTGTATTACGATATTTTTTACTAGGAAATAAATACTTTACGAGCCTCTTACGTAATGCCACTGTAAATTGGAGGCGAGAGGCTTCTGCCGGCGTATTGTTTATAGAGCTTTTGTTATCTAGAGGTTTTTTTGGGAATATAGGGGCTGCTACAAAATTACTCGAAGTATAAAGTTTGTGAGCCTTGTTAGTAGAGCTTGTACATAGAATATAAATATATTATGTTATGTTTGAAATTCTGGTCCTAATACTATACGAAATTACTTATGATCATGTAGGTAAAATCAACAGACCAAGGCAGTTACAAAATGATGTTCGTGGGAAAGAAAAGCAATCACCGAGCGGACTACTAGCTCACTGGATGGATAGCATGATGAGGTAGGCAGAAAAGCAGTGGACAAGACATAAGACCAGGGCAAATAGGATCTATAGGCGGAAACTTGTAATTGGCCCAGTCACCAAATCTATTTTTAAGTTTATACTATTAGGCTGTAAGTTTCCCAAAAAAATATATCTACATAAAAAAATGCGAAGCAGGAGACTAACATACTAGGGCATGCAAACCGGGTACCCGAGTACCCGAAAAACCCGATTAACCGACTGATTTGAAAACCGGGTTTTTAGGATTGAAAAACCGGGTTTTTCGGGTTTTTCGAGTTTTTTTCATTCACGATGGTTTATGTAAAATACTACCAACAGAACATTAATAAACAATGAAACTTCTTCAACGTTTTTATGAAACTTCATAAAAACTTACTGTTTCTCTATTTCTTCTCTACTGAGCGAATAAATTTAACAGGTTGACCACAATCTAGGTAGGTTTGTAGTGGTAGGACTCTTTTGTAGGGGCCACCTGGGGAAGTACCACACCTTTGCCAGTTATTCAACCGCCAAGCAGTAGTTTGCAAACACTACTGTGGTCCGGATTGAAGGGCAATGTTTCCAGCGAAATTACAGGGCACACAGAGATTTGACATCTTATATCTCGGGGTGACGAGCGCAGTTCATTACCATCCAGGGTTTTGAACTGTTGCAGTTCAAAATTCTGAGTGGCGTTGAGCTGATATGGGCAAGTGTGAAGAGCCATGAGGCAAACGACTTCGCTCGTCTTGTCACTCGGTATCATTAAAAAAAAACTATTATAATAATTAGGTATTAGGGAATAATATATTGTTAGGCTTTGGTTTGACGTTGTCTGAGTGAGGCGCTGAGAGCGCCACGAGGCTGCGAGGGGGGCGCCGCGCACAATGTTACCATTTTGTTTGACAGTCAGACTCGGCCAAGTGAAGAAAAGAACGCGCGTTTTTGTAAAAAAAATTTTTGCCACGTTTATGACTATAGGTATGGTATCTCTATAATTTTTTACAATATTTCTAATACTACGTATTTTAATGTATAGTCTTTTTCTTTCTCAATTTTCATGTTTATGTGTTAACATAGCTAAATCTATAACCATCATCAACCCATATTATTATTTTCAATATTTTGATAAGCGTACGCTATACTACTTCTTCATATCAACAGAGAGAAAAAAATTAAGAGGACTGCCAGTGCCGATTCAGTAACATTAAAATATATAGAGTATAAAAAAATCTGCTTATGGTAAATCATCAGCATGGTTTTAATCATTGCATTCCACGGATGGAAGCAGCTCCAAGGGTAAAGAATGTAATTAAATGCTGAAGGTGTCAGGCAGTTCTATTGAATAATCCGTCGCGGCTTTTGACTCTACGAAATTTAACATGCCCCAACATAGACTAATTAGTGACTCCCGCTGTCTATAGTCATCATCAGCTAGAAGACGTCCACTGCTTAACATAGGCCTCCCCCTTTAACCTCCACACTGTACGACACCCTGCGATCTGCATCCACTGGATGCCCCCGACTCTCACGATGTCTACAGTCTATCTAGTGGGAGGCCTCCTCTACTCTGAGACCTAGGCTGCGTCTTCCGGTTCTTGGTCTCCACTCAAGAACCTCTCTTCACCATCGGTTATCGCTTCTTCGAGCGATGTGGCCTGCCCATTACCACTTCAACTTGGAAATTTTAATAGCTATATCGGTGACTCTGGTTCTTTGGCGAATATCCACGTTCAGGATTCTATCGCTCAAAGAAACTCCGAGCATAGCTCTCTCCATTGCCCGTTGACTCTGAGTTTCTACAAAAAGCCAACAGTTAAGGACCACGTCTCAGTACTACATGTCATCACTGGCAACACACATTGATCAAAGACCCTTGTTTTTATGCACTGTGGTATCTTGGACGAGAAGATTTCACGCAATTTCTCGAACGCTGCCCATCCGAGTCGGATTTTTTGGGCGACCTCTTTGCTTAAGTTGGACTTACTTAACTGAACAATCTGACCAAGATAGATGTAATGTAATGATCAACAACTTCGTGAGTATCGTTCCCTATAACTACCGGCACAGGACAACATGGACATTAAACATGATTTTTGTCTTGTCCATGTTCATTATATGACCTGTTGGGAAAGGCTACTGAGGTCGCTGAGCATTGTATTGAGGTTCTCCAGTGACTCTGCCATGATAACTATATTATCGCCAAAACAAAGCTGAGTGATGTATTCGCCAGTGATGTTGATACCGAATCTGTTCCAGTCTAAGCTTGAAATAGTCCTCCAATGCGTTCGTGAACAGTTTTGGAGAGATAACATCTCCCTGTCTCACGCCTTTCTGCAATTGGATTGGTTACGTGCTCTCCTATTATCGGATCGACATGGTGGCGTTTCTATACAAACACTTCAGCACTTCGATAAATCTATAGTCGATATGACAACGCTGAAGGGACTGCAATACTACCCAGGTGTCGATTGAATCAAAGGCTTTTTCATAGTCCACGAACGCTACGCATAATGGCTGATCACACTCCTCAGTCTTCTGTATAATCTGGCCGAGTGTTTAGTTATGTGGTTCATGGTGCTCCAGCCTTTAAGGAATCCGGCTTGTTCGGGAGGCTGGAAGTCTCAACATTATACCAAATGTTACTTGATTAATCTCTTGTCAAAGCTAAACAATAAGAATACGAAAGTACAAATACATATATAATCACATTTCAGCATTTTCTTTACTTGCACACACTAATACAATATTTTTAAGGCTCAAATAAAGAAAAACTCGAAAAACCCGAAAAACTCGAAAAAACCGGTTTTTGAAATTGAAAACTCGAAAAAACCGGGTTTTTTCAACAACCCGAGTTTTGCATGCCCTATAACATACTGAGGTAAACGGGACGGTGGTACGACACACAATTGGAAAACAACAAGCAGAATTACGCTGAATAGAGTAGATGTTTATATCGTTGAAACAAATAGCTTTGATGAAGAATTTAACTAAATATTATATGTTTATTGAATAAATAATTTAAATCGTAATGTTTATGTAACTTTTGTTTCTGTAATAAATAAAAAAAAATCTTTCTTTCTTTCTTTACAAATGTTGAACAATTATATGATTATTAACGGGATATTTACTGCGATAAGTTTGTAGATAGAGCTCAGTCTTTCCGTGAACATGGTTCATGTAACTGCGCCGAAATATTGGCAGCTCCATCCACAACCTTATATCGGTAATTATCCCGTTAATAATCTTATAACTGAAATGAACAACCATGATAGTAAAAATTTTGCAGCTGAATTTTTTATCGCATTTGATCTTACAATAATAGTTGTTCATACTGATAAGTTCAAAGAAATTTCGTGTAATCCCGTACAATTAAATATACAGCAATGGCTGGAAAATGATTGATGACTGTTTTAGTTTTAGGTGACAATCAAAACTAAAACCATCAAATTTGTCATTTTCCTCAAGTGTTGAGGAAACTACGATAAAAACCCTTCCAAAATGACAAACACAAAAATAAATCCAACAACAAGAGGGCAAAAGGACTTATTTGTCGCGGGCCGATTGACCGCTCGACGACAGCGTTCCTTTTATAGCACATTAGCGCGAAAGAAGGACATTACGTCGGCTGGATCCGCGTAACGACGCTCATAGTTCACGCTCAATCGTTGGATTAAGCCGCAATTTGTATCAGTCAGGAACTGTCGTTCTTACCCTATTTAACAAGAGCAGGGGTTGAAGAATCGACCTGTTAACAAAACGTTTAATCTGTATTAAGCGACGATTTAGTTAACTGATTTTTGCATCCAGAGTTGTCAAAATAAAATTTCCGAAAGGCAATAAAAAAATGTTCGTGAAAATGCGGTAGGTGGCGTTGACTAGACATGGTTCTGAAGATTTTGCAAAACCACAGACAAAGAAAGGTTAGAAAGGTTATTGAATCTTACTGTGACTATGACTTGTTTGATGATATCTGATAAAACTTCAGAATATTTCAATAAATGACACTAGCAAATGCATAAGACGTGCGACGCCAAAATCTTAAGAGTTTTTTTAATACTGACTGAATTAGATGACGCATAAAAAAAGAACCAAGTTTTTTTTTCTTGGCTCCAGATATATTGTCTGTTTAGCCAGTGTCAAATATAATTAAAAAAATTTAAGAAATCGATAGTTTTAGAAGAATTATTTTTAAATAAGTAACGATCTAGGTCAAGTGAGTCACGGTCAAGTCCAAATCACCCCAAGTTATTAAATTATTGAGCCAAAATTGTACCACTTCTAATAACTTTCCTACAAATTCCTTAGCTATTTCCTTTAGTGTTACTTCTTTCACTAAAAGGATGCCTAACTCATATGAAAACTGAACGCCTACAAGCCCTCTCGAGCAAAATAACAAAATTAATGCTTAGCACACGAGTCGTAACAAAAGTAACGGCTTCCAACGACGGGGGTGAAGCTGGGGAAATTAAAATTTGCCCAAATTATTTCCTATGTTAGCGCAAATGGGTCAACGCTTGTTTTCGTTACAAAAGCGCAGTAATGAATAAAACCATTAAAAATATTGTGGGGATAAACGGAACACATTGTTCTTGGTTTAGAATTGTTAGCCCTTGAGTGGTTTTGAATGATACGTTTTATACGAGTGTGTATATGTGTAATCGCTTTGTGAAATTAGGAAAGTGACGAAACGTTTGCTGAGACGACGAAGGAAGTATTTTTGATGGTTATATTCACAGAAAAGAGACGAAAAATTTCTCACTTCGGTGGTTATATTAATGGGAAGTTTTCTGACAGCTCAAAGAACATACAGTGGAATCCGTTTATTATGACTCCGTCTATATTGACCAAACGCATATTATGATGTAATTACACAGTGAAGTTTGATTTTCATATTATATTCTTTACTAGCTTTTTTGCCCGCGACTTCGTACGCGTAGATTTTCATATAAACCTTCAATCCTTTTTTCTTCCCTTAATCTGGCCTTGCGCAAAATAACATAGCCTATACTTCAATCTGGTCATAGCTAAGCATATTCGTGAAAACCGCATTTAAATCCGTCCGCATTTTCTTCCAGGGGTGTAGGAGATGTGCGTGAACAAACAAACAAAAATTCTAAAAACTGCCAAAACATGTTAAACATGTTAATGTTCAGCTGCTTATTTTAAGTAGCCCTGTGTGAAGTATTGATAGAAGCATAAAAGTAATAAATAACACCGTCAACAGTTTTCAAATCAAAAAGATAATGTGACCACGGTGCAGAGCATGTTTTGAAATTTTCTTTTTGTCTAAACCATTAAAAGTATATCATGTCATGTCGGTATGATATACATCTCTGAAATTTGGCTATCCAGTTTCGCTGGCCACGGAACCCTGACATAATGCTTGTCATAACACGCTCTTGGCTAGTTATTTCTTATTTCGCGTGCATTTGTATGTATACCTTGATTAAAAAGCCATGAAATGAAACTACTCTATTTATCTGTTAAAATATCACAGTAAAATAAAATTATTTCTATATTCTTATTCTTATTGCAAATATACACTGTATTCTTCTAAAAGCTAAGTTTATATACCCTGCATAAAGGGTGCAGCAATGACTTATGTAGTGGCTGTTCACAAAACCAGACCACCATAAACACCATACATAAACATATAAATTTAAGTATAGTTAAATCTATTACATAAATATTATATATACTATTCAAACTTAACCTAGGGTGAAGTAATTTTACAAAACAAAAAAAAACATACTTAGTGTGATAGGTTACTTAATTATATATGAGATGATACAAAACTTATAACGCTACTTTCTTAACTATTTATATATCGATATTTATTTTCTAATTATAATTTTCTAAAATTTATCATCGAATAAATCTTTTATCTCGTAATAACATTTTTGGGTTAGAAACTTACGAAGTTGGTTCTGTTTTTTTTTATTATTTCTTTCTTTCGTTATTGCGTCCGGAATTTTGTTGTATAGGTTTATTTTCATGTACAAAGGGCCTTTTTTGAATATTTCTATTCGCGGGACTGAATTAAAATAGAATGCGGTATATTTTGTGTTTTAAATGCTAACATAGAATAAAACCAAGAGAATGTAATACTCCTACTCCATGCACTGGAATGAATCACCAAAGAGGTTGTAAGGCCTATAACATGCTTGATCTACACGTTCATTCATCTAAGAAGGTTAAGGAACCTTCTTTAAATTTTAACTGATTAACCGAACACAGTGACAGTTGACAGTTTCAAAATTTTAATGGCTATGTCAATAACATTCTCTTTACTTTGGATCTCCTTGCTTGAGGCTATGTGACGATCCTCATATTACGTTTCGGGTAACGAAGAAATAAATTATTGATTTTTATTTTCGTTTATGTAAAAATAAAGAATTAAAATAAATGATATAAGATAGCCTATGTTTTAATCTGGTAATTTCTAAGCATATTCGTGAAAACCGCATTTAAATCCGTCCAGTGGTTTAGGAGATGTGCGCGGACAAACAAACAAACAAACAAACAAACAAACAAACAGACAAAAATTCTAAAAACTGTCCTATCGTGTTCAGCTGCTTATTTTAAGACGACCTGTGTGGTTTTTTTTTTGTTATCTCGCATTTACAGATTTTTTTATCCCTACGTTTTTATTATATGTATAGATAGATAACCAAGTCGGATATAATGACTTCGCTTATAGTGACATGTCGTTTATTGATACCCATTTTTAATAAATTGCGTCCTGTTATAGCGACCGACATGATTCCTAACACCTTCGGCAGTGTTCGGGAGAGATACGTGATACCAGACGACGTTCGTAAAAATACTTAGATAGATATATAGAAACTCATAGTTCTGTAACCATCGATAGATGGCACTGACTAGATTATGATGAAATTTTTTTTCGCATTTGTCTACCTATTATAAATAGAAGGGATAAATTTTATAACACGGTTATGTTAGGCACTCTTATATACTTACTAAATTGTGTTGTGGAAAAACAATAACCGCGAAATACTATACTACGAAAAAATATATAAAAATAAAAACGCTCTTACCTGACTCGTTAAAACGAACCAAATGTTCTCAAACTCGAGGGGTTTGGTTTGAAATAGTAAAAAAACATTTTCCCGACAAATTAAAGTTACAAGTTACATCCCAGACAAATAGTGCTTTACATGATAATTGTAAAGAATAAACTTGGATTTCCGTAAGCGCTCAAATTATTTACAATAATTACTCGGCCTAGCGACAAGTACAAAAAACCTGTTTGATATTTGAATTTACTGCCATGGGTGAAACGTACCTTCAATAAAAATATCTAGTGAGATGTGTTCAAACGCTCATATTATATAGCCTGCCGACCACAAAATAAGTAAGCACGCCTGTTTCGATGTTTTCTCTTTTAGTCCAAACGTCTCTCTAGATTCATGTTTATATTCAGAGTGCCAAAGGCTATAATTTGTAGTGATGTTATTTGTTTTTATTTTTAGTAATAAATTACTGTGTACGTGTACGTGTTACCTTATGCATACAATCTATACTAATAATATATGTTAAAGAGGAATGATTTGTATTTTCGGATTTTTGGATGTTTGTAACAAAATAACTCAGAAACTACTGAACCGATTTTAAAAACTCTTTCGCTGTTGGGAAGCTACACTATCTCCTGGTGACTTAAGCTATATTATATTTTGTAGCGAGGCCGATGACCGAGCTTACACCCGTGCAAAGCGTCAAAAAGAATGAAATGGTTTCACCGTCAAAGACACGACTACATTCCTCGATTCATGATCCAAAAAAAATACAAAAAAAACAAGGTCTGATATTCCGGGAATGACACATGCCTACGTAATTGTTCAGTTGCCAGTTTTTTGCAACAAAAATAAACTGGAAATCATTTATGGTAATAATCTATGAAATAAAATACAAAAAGCACTTCAATGGTAATTTTGTTTGTCTGCTCAAGGAAAGCAGTTTAAGTTAAACACGAATTTAATATATTAAACATCGATGACGTAGACTTGTGTCACCACACACCACAGCATATTATTATACCATGCTCGACCCTTTTCGTTCAGTGTCACATTATTTGACGGTTGGAAAGGAGAGGGAAAATGTATCTTTCTTTGAACAGGAGGGTATCGCTGGTCAATTTAATCGGTTTATTCTGTCACGTATCTCTGAGTTGTGGAACTATCACCTTGCTTTCCTCCGAAGTGTAATCCGGCTGCTTCAAATGAAAAGTCCTCAAAGGTAGACAACGCTCTGACAATGCTCCAATGATATTGTAGACATTATCATTATCATCATCAGCCAGAAGATGACCACTGCATATTATAGGCCCCCCCTTAGACCTCCACACGCCTGCCTGCCATTTGCATGCACTGGATACCCGCGACTCTCACGATGTCCACGGCCCATCTAGCCGGCGGGAGGCCTACCTACGCTACGTATTCCGGTTCTCTACTCAATAAACTTTCTTCCGGATATTGGATCTTCGAGCGATTTGGCCTGCCCATTGCCACTTCAACTTTCAAATTTTAATAGCTATGTCGGTTTATCTGATTCTTTGGCGAATATCCAAGTACCTGAAATCGGATATTTAGTTGACGAGTTTATTTGATATTTTTAAACTAATGGTTATTTACTATATAAATACATATAAGTACGTTTCACACTTCGTAGCTTTCCACTAATTCTTTTTTGTAATTGATGATATGGAAACTAGTTTAAAAATGTATATCAGTTTGTTAGCGTAAAATATATGTAAACACCATTTTATGATGTACGTGAATACAGCATTTTTTTGTTACATTAAGTAAATCAGCACCATTAGTAACTGTGAAAAAAGAGCACGCAAATAATATAGGTAAGCTGTATCCCGCGTTTCGTATCCGTTCTTTCATATAAAATTTAAACCTCAATTTGCAGCCCTTTCGCAAAACCAATTATCCTTAAGATAAGTATAATGTAACTATCGCATTATATCTGTTATACACATTATACATATACCTTTATAGCGGCAATAGCCATAATATTAACAATACTCGTACTAAGCAACCGTTCAAGCCGTCTCAGATTTCCGGCTCCGTAAAAGAAACGGTTCAGCCCACTAAAGCAATTCTCGAAATGGCATCCCATTTCTCGCAACGTTAGAGCCGCACATACACATGAAAATAAAAATTTCAACAACAAAGACTGGGGAGTTATTGGATGCTTCAAAGTCGATTGACCGCGGATGAAACGTCTTTTTACCCGACTATGTTCGTATGGTCAATATGTGGACTTTCGATTTATATACTAACTCAAACAAACCAAGCGACGACATTGTTTTATTGCCTACCTTGTGTTGTTAGATAAACTAATTTTTTTCGCTTTCTAGATACAAACTACGTAGGTTTGACCGGGCGTTCTTAGTGGTTCGGTTATTAAGTCCGGACTTTTCGTTTCAATATTTTGATGATGCAATATGACCGGACCGGACCGGTTATCAAACTATCAAGTCCTGTAGACTTGATAGTTTGATAACCCAATAAAAAAGAGGGTTAAAAATACTATCCCTAACATGATATGTTAAAATCGACATAAACGAAACAGTGATAATATAATTATGCAATCTACGCCTGCAGGAAGAGATGCGCACGAGTCGGCGTCCGCCTCAGAATTGAGATAAATGCTAAAAACTCCAAATTACTCAAGAACTATTTTAATTTATACCAATGGCCATAAGAATATGAAAAGAAAAAGATTTTTCTGGAACTCTATATTCGGAGAAAAAAATTGTTTTAGATGTTTTCATGTTTTCTTCGAATAATTCTATCGAGAATAGTTTCACCGATCATGTTTCCAAAATTACAGTAAACTTATTTTTATCCTCAACTATTTATAACCAGAATATGAATTTGGTACTCTTTGCCATAACCGCGTAAATTGATGCAATATGCACCCCACGTTGACGACATATTAACTCTTAAAAACGCTCCAATGCGTATTTTTGCATGCTTTAACAATTATCTTTAATCTGAGCGGAGCGTCCATGTCTGCATTTCGGACGCTATCTAAAATGGCCACCGGCGTTTTGGCAAATATAATGTACAGTGGACTTCCGATGAGCTTCTGAATGCCAGCTTTAGTTCCGACGATAAGATGCGAGGGTAGTTGTAGCTGAAATGAGATATCAGAAGATTTAGTGTCTGCTAGCTGTGTGCTGTGTTACATTTGCAATTTTCTTGTTTTACCCTATTTTTAATGAAATGCTTTCATTCGTCCTTATGATGGATATAATTTAATGTCATCAAAATTGGTTCAGTAGTGAAATCAAAAGTTTCAACCACTTCATCATTTCAGCCTATCATGTTGCCATTGCTGGGATATGGGCCCTTTCTCAGAGAGAGAGAGGGGGGTCCTAATCCACCACGTCACAAGCAAAAAGGCGATCGGATGTGTGTGAACACAATGGAAATTGCAAACGAGCGATCAGAACCTAGCAGCGAATTCGCATACGTGTCTGTATGCAATACACACATAAACATGAAAAAAATAATTTAATTTTTTAAATAGGTTTGTCTATTATATAGTTCATCCTACATGAACAGTAATGTTCTAATCCTTGAAGCGATTTGAACTAAATGACGTGAAACTTCCACTCAGTGATGTTAGGGAATGCAGATTTTGAGTTTGATAAATCACTTCGCGTCATAGCGGTTGCAAATTGCATTGAAATATGGCTCTCCATCGCTCCACATACAAAATTAGAACTTGCCAATTGATAAGTTTTCTGCTTACGTTTTCAATTCTATATTCTGTAGAGTTTCTGATGTGAAATACTAAAAGTAAGCTATTCGAATTAAATTAATGGGTTAATTATTGAAAATTGTCATTCTTTTAAACTGTGTTCTTTTTTAAGCATTTGGATTGTCTTTAGACCTTCAACAATATATGGACTCTATTTGGGCAGCTTGTATTTTATTTAGTTACTAAAAGCACTTGTCGTTTTCTTTGCCTGTAACGAATGTTGACATCATACTACAATTTCAAAAAATATAATTCAAGAGTAACTTAGTCTCTATGAGTCACCATTTTACAACGACGGAACTGATATTGAGAAATTTGGCTAAGTAGGGATAGCAATGAAATAGCTGGTGTGATGAGAAGGCTTCAGAACCAAAATGTCCAGATATCACGAAAGTGGACATTAAACCGCGTACGACAAATTTTGATATTTAATTTGTCGTTGAGAAAATCAGTTATATTGTTTCTTGTCAGATATCGATGTTGTATAAAATCAGTTATATCGAATGTCATATTTGACAGTAAAATCGAGGGAAATATTAAATTATCGATGCATTTTTTTTATATAGAAATATAAGCTTGCGTTTTTCCATCTCGCCTGATCAAAGCGCCTGATGTTTGCGATTTTGCGGACTATGAAGACTTTGGGCTTGCCTAGAAGAATTTGCGCTGTGAATGTTGTCTTTTATTTATTTTTCTAATAGAGAGAGGGATGGAAAGTAGAGTGTATCAATCGGTCGCAAAATAATTTTTGCCTTGAGCGACGGACTTTGAATCCCTCATTTCGCTCAGGATTCTACGTAACAATCTCTCACTACATTCGGGTTCGGTTATATTTTAGAATCCTTCGCTACGTTTCGAATCCAAAATAGCACCCTCACCTTAAATATTATTTTGCTCCCTTGTCATATAATCTACAATTATCACATCAGTTCGCAACCCAACATGTGGCATCAGGCATCGCGACTCGTGTCACGTCCCACCTCCCGTGATTTTCATTACGCTTGGGCACTGGCATTGACACAATTGTATCAACGTTTTGTGTTCACGCGTTCTGTTATCGAGTTAGGTGAAAATTGGCTTTCTTCAGCTTCTAGTCACGAGGCATAATCAGATCTCGCAATGTATTAGGAGTAATACTGCGTATTTTATTTTATTGCTCAGTGCTTGCTGACTATTTTCATGAATGGAAAGACTAGCTATGCCAAGCGGTTTTATTCGCGAAGAAATTTCCACGGGAACCGTACATTTGACTGCCCCGGTGGCTCAGTTGGTAGTGAACCTACCTTCTGCGCTTGGGGGCGTGGGTTCAATTCCCACCTAGAGTAAACATTTATGTGATGAACATTTGTGTTTGTTCTATGTCTGGGTGTTAATATCTATTTAAGTATGTATTTAAAATTATATATGTACGTATATCAGTCTCTGGAAGACATATTACAAGCTATGCTTAGTTTGGGGTCAGATGACCGTGTGTGCAAAATGTCCCAGATATTCATTTAAAACACTTTGATCCAATTTAAACATGCTGCGTAGAGGAAAAACAAACATATACACTTTCGCATTCAAAATTGCATCTTCTAAAAAAAAGTGCGTCACAAGAAACCGGCAGGAATTCTTTCGCTGCAATAATTTGCTGATATGCTGGTGTCAGGGTTCCGAGTGCAGTGCAGTTCTACGCTGTCTTATAAACTGTAGGACTTGGATAATATATAGAACTGCACTGAAATTGACAAGCGTGATATAGCGTATTGCTTGTCTTTTTACTACGTGTATAAAAATATTTTGCCTGCAATATCATTACGCAATAATCATTAAATTGTGCTTAATTTAGCCTGAAATTCTGCCATGTGACCAAATTTTAATGTTTCATAATTTAAAAGAGCATTTTTTCTAGCTTGACTGAACAAGATTTTATTTCCAGACATCCTATATTAAAGAGGTAGTAGGGGAACTCCGCAAGACTTTCTTTTCGGATGAAATGAAGAGCCAATTCGCGCCTGCAGGATGAGGTTAAGGAGCTCCGGAATGAGATGGTAGGGTTTCGTAACAAACGATTGCAGCGTGAGCTGCCCCCGCGCCTCAGCCCCCAGGGTGGTACTCACCCGGAAGGACTGGGGTGTCGGGGCCCACGAACGAAGACCTCACGCAGAATATCCTGCGACAAGTCGGGGGAATGATGAGTGCAGATGACTTGGAGCCCTGGAGGAGTGCCCCCTGTCCAAACCGCGCACTCACCCCCCGCTTGCAGCCAACCGACGGAAACCAACGAGCCCTGTGGCGTCCGTGGTAGTCGTGGACTGGAGAAACGAGTTCCGAAAGTTTCCGGTTCCGGAACCACAGCCTAACTTGTCGGATATACCGTCAGTCTCAGACGAGACACAGCCCTTCTCCCCTGATTCCCCTTCTTACGCTTGCGGGTTGCAATGGTAAGAAGGGGAAGAAGAGCATAACTGGACAAGACAATGTGGCTATGGGCAAAAAATCTATGACCACCAATAGCAATAGGCAAATGGTGGAGACATACCCCAAATGGCTATCCTGCTCCCCGCGGGGCAGTATCTGGTGGTATCTGTCACAAGTATATTAAGTGAAATATCTTGTATCTGTTAGAGGTGACTTTTATTGCCAAATTGAAAATAAAATCTAGTAATAGTCTATTACAGTAACATCCAATCTAGAGATTATGAACATCACTGGTCAAACGTTGCATTGAATTGAAATTGAAAACCCCTTCGATTAAATAAACAGAGAGAATTACAGGCCATACATGCACTGTGAAAATAGAGGCATAATAGTCAATTCATACTAGCCTATACATTGTTTATGCCACGTATAATGAGTGCACGCATCACTAGGTAACGAGTAACTGAATGCAAACTGCTGCACCGCCAAATTTTGGAGGAGCTAAAACTTCGCAGTAGGACGTAGTCGGGAAATTTGTGCAAAAACCTCTATTTATTTGATAGATAAAATATCACAACAAAAATATTTTATCTCCACCTAATCAAATTTGCAGAAGCAATAGAGTCAGAGGTTAGCATTTTTCTTAAATTGGTAATAAAATTAACTACGGTTTTAAATTCAACAATGCAGCTCGAAGCAGTAAAATCTATCTTTACTCATCCTGAAAGCTTACAAATGCTTTTGTATTCTTCGTGAAATACAAGTTTTGTCGACGGTAAAAGTTTTTGAAAACGCTTTTTTGTGGCTGAAGTCTCAAGCGCCAGGTGAAAATTAGTAGAGCAAAAGGTATTTCGGCTGTTTAAGTTTTGTTTTGGTTTTTGTATAGAATGCTCTGGGACTTGATGAAGTGACGATATTTGCATATATCGTCACTTCATCAAGTCCCAGAGCAAGGTAAGGTTTCGATAACATGCCTTGAATTATAATATCTCATCAACATTTTAGTATGTATTTTATACTCCGAGGAAAATATTACAATACGAGATTGGAACAACCTGTCAGCTTCCTTGTTTCCTGAGATATATAATCTGGGCCCTTTCAAGGCAAGAGTTAATAGGTATCTTCTAACAGGCTAGTTCGTGGGCAAACGCGGACTTATTCGCGGTAATTTTGTTTATTTATTGGGTATTGCATATTTTTTACTCACCAGAACTAAAAGGTGTATACAAAATTTCAGCAAAATCAATTAAAAGAAACTGGATTGATATTCTTTTTTTATAAGATAAAAAATAAACAGTCCGATAGCCTATTATAAATTCATAAGCACATACACAGCTTTTGTGCACAAAATATTATAAGCCGTATATGTTTAGTTATTTTTAAATACTTACTGGGCGTTTTATGTCAAAATTTGCTAATAATAAACAAACTTTCTGAATTTAAAGTAATCCTGCTGAATTACAAAACAAGTCTTGTGGGAATAGGGTTAAACCAACGCCCGCGGCGTAGGATGAAGGTGAAATATCCATAAATTTACCTTAGTGCGATGACCACACTGTCTGTCTCCTCGCTTTGTGTACTCACAATTATCATAAAATAAGTAACCAGGGTAATACAAAAATTCTAGTGAGCTCTTCTAAAGATCTCGAAGTCCTCCTTCAAACATCAAGATAGGGTTCAACCAAAACAAACAAACAAACAAGGGAGGTATGGTAAGATGGCGTGGTGAGTGCGAACGCATCAGGCATATGTAGGTAATCATTATTGGTGCCTTTACTAGAACTTACCCTGCAGATGAACTTGCTGCCATTTTTTGCATATTGACTATTAGTTCATCGTTGCTGTAAGTTTCTTAGTGTGAGCAGGCCTGGTGCACGGCGTATTTTAGGTATGATGCTAAAAGTAGTCGTCTGGTAGTAGTGAGACGTTAAATTGTATGTTTTAGTTGTTTGTTGTCAATTGTTGTTGGAATCACCTGGACGCGACTGGCGCAAGAGCGACAAGCATGGAGCTGCATGGAGGAGGCCTATACCCAAATTTGGGTGCCCAAAGGAAACAAATAACTAATAACTATAACTACACAGTGAAATTGTATATAATTATTTGGGAATAAAGGCTTTATTATTTATTATTATTATTATTTAGTTGTTTGTTGTCAATTTGGTGCCGTTAAAATAGTATTATAAAACACTCTTGCGCTACGTACGTAGTACTGCTACGGTAGTACTACGTACGTAGTACTGCTACGTAGTATTCGTAGCAAATTTGATTAACGTGGCTTTTACTACGAATCTTGTTAAAGGCAAACAGTCTCTCCAAAACATCCAACCCCCTAAACGTTATTTGCCTAAGTTAGTGACCCCGAAAATATTGCTAAATGGCAAAGCGGAAGTCCCACTCAATCGGAAGCGGAACACTTATGGGCTTATTATTCCGGTACTTTGTTCCTTTTATTTATACAGATGAACCGTTTCCAGGAGACTCTTGAGGATTACCAAGAACAGACCGTGGATATGTTAATGGAATTGCCAAATGGTTGCTAGTTACATATTAAATTGTTTGTAGACATTGCTGTAAATAATTATGGTTATGACGTACAAGCGTGAATTTGGCTTGGCTTTGTGGCTTACGTGGGATAAATAGACTGATAGTTGAACATAAATTGCATTGTTATTGTATTGAATTTAATTAATGCAATATTTATTTTATAAGTACGTAGATTATTATTAAGTACTACCGAGTTTCATTATTGAGTATTTCTGGATGTGTATGTTTTGTTAATTTGTAGATTGTAGTGAAAGGTTTGCAAGGAATGGTGATACTAAGCTGAAAGAAGGTAATTATGATAATTCATTATACCCAACATTTTTGAATATGATGAACATGATTGAATTGTATGAACAACTTCTACTTCGAACCAAACCTCAAATAAAAGAATATAATGATATTGATTTCAAAATATATTTTTTTAATTGTAATATAGGCTTGCGCTTGGCCGCCAACTCGCCTGATGTTAAGCGACGATGCGGCCTACGATGGATCACGCTTGCCTAGAAGAAACCGATTCACTTTTGACTTTAAAACACCCAGATTGTAACTATCGGGGAACACCCAATCAGGCAGCGTATTCCACATGTTGAGTGTTAATGTCAGTTTCTATGGAAAAGGTTATTTTTTGGGATTCCAGGGTTGAATAATGACCTGTGGCCATGGAACCATATTATCGTTCTTGTAACCTGGTGTAACTACGATAGTTATAACAAAACATCATTTAATCTTGCAGTTGACCGCTACAAGTACTGTAATTAATATATCATGCAAAGGATAACCAGTTCAAGACTAGTAATTAAGCACATATTAATTGCTCTTGTTGTACTAAGCAATAAAAAACAAATTCTATGTTTAATTTTCTAACTAAATCTTCTTACTCTTTCATGCTCATCGAACGATCGTTCCTATGAATTCTTCCTTTTTACTATCTATGTTTAATTTTACCTATAAATCCTGGACGTATAAGAAACAGAAGATACATTTAGTTAATTTTACAAAAAAAAAAACATTAGACGGGAAATACAGTTAAAGACATTCAACCTCTAATTTTCCACCCTTGGGGGTGGAATATTTCCTTAATTTACTACCCTCGAGACCGTGATTTAAATGGAACCACAAATAATAATAAAAAAAACAGTTGAGAATCGGCGAAGATATACACATACAAAAAAAGCTCTTTTTTAAAGTCAGTTGAAAATCTTGATAACCAAACCAAAGAAAAGTAAATACAACAACACCCAAAACATTTCCGCTCAATCAGCTGTTCCCACTTTCCTTCTAAAGAAAGAATGTAAGCAACAACAATGTCAGCAATTTGTGATAACCACACGCAACGTTCACGGGAAGAGTGATCAATCAAAATCGATCATGTACCGTTTTGTATCAAGTCACACCTGTCACGCAAGGGACTTGCTTCCCGGGCCCGGGATGTGTCACGTTTGCCTTGGTGATTCATTTTCACTGAGATTTAACACAAATGATAAAGAATATATTATATAAATAAACATTAAATGCAGTTTGTTGGTAAGCGCATCACTTAACCATCATTTAACTTGGCTGGACCAAATTTAGCAAACTTTTGTGTTGTAATAGTTCGAAGAAATCATAAAAAGACTAAATTATAGTATCCTGGATAGTGGATATATTATGAACCTTTTGGGGTCGAAACCATCTGCCCATGGGAATCTTTTTAAGGATTTGTCATCACGTCTGAGCGATGCAACTCGTGATCAAAATGCTGGCGTTTACTTTGCTCTAAGAGTGAGCATTGCCATTCAACGTGGTAATGGGGTCAGCATTTTGGATACTATTCCCACTGGTAGTGGTTTAATGATTTGTTTAGTAGTTAGGTATTAATTTTGTAGTCTTTTTTAATAGTACGAAGATAGAATGTTACTAAAGTTAATAATAAAATAAACAAGTTCGAAGATAAGTTAGTAAAGTTGCCGGAAATATGTTAAAAATAAAAGCGGTTAGTTGGGATTTTTATCTCAAGACTCAAACAAATTTATATTAATTTGGACAGGCAACTGACAACTGTTAGGTCTGCCAATAGTTCAAATAAATATAAATCCATTTAATTCGGGTTATTATTAATCGAGCGAATAAAATATTGCTTGATTCTCAACGTGGTGCGAACCAAATGCGGTGTGAGACGCTGCAGTAAATTTCATATCAATCAAAACAATAGCAAGTCCAGAAAGTACGCAGTCATTCTTCATCCGAAATTAGAAGCGGAGTCCGAGGGAAGGGCTCTCTCCATCCGCTGATTAAAACTCCGCATTTATTTCAATTACACTGAAAGGCGTAACCTGAAATTAGGCTCGTTTACTTTAATTAATGCTTGCGAAATGCGAGAAAAGTTTTTGTAACACTCACCGCATAGTTGGTTCTTTTTGTTGGAGCGATAAACTTCTTTTTACTCGGCTGCCCCAAGAAGGAGGGTAATAAAAGTAATTTTGTTTAAAATATAAGTGTTGTTTCACACAAAAAAAAAAGTATTTAAATATTATAGACAATTCAAAAATGTAACGACCAGCAGTATTCGAATCTGTATCATCGAGTGTACATCCTAGCACTCTAGGCATTAAATCTCTCGTTAAATTATTCAACTGTCTCTAACAAATAGGGTGAGTAATGTTTTCTTGCATATGTATAATGTTGCAGATGGATTGCTTAATTAGCTGTTTTATATATAACCGTAGCTATTTTACAAAATAGTACCGTTATATAAAACAGCTAAAAGACGCTTAGCAGTTTTTCATAATGACTGAACTATTACGCAGAATTAGATAAACGTTTTGCATTTATCAATGCAGCAGGTCAACGATTAGAGGTTATGTAAAACATCTGGAAATAAAACGTCAGATTGTAGATTTAAGTTCTAAATTCATAGCCCTGTTTGTAGCCCATAACCACAATAATTGCATCCAGAACAGAAAGTTGTTTGCCAAAATTAATAAATGAAACGAGTAATAAGAGTAAAAATTACTGCAAAATTATTTATTATAATTATTAGGCGACCCATTAGTACAAGCGTTTGGTGTAGGGCCTACACAAAATGCTTATTGTAACTACTGATAAGCCATTCTGCAATACGTCTAAACTTGGGTAGCAGTTTTGTCAAACGTAGCACAATGGCAATCCAGCTGCACGTTGTTCAGCTGTTTTACATAACGGAGCTGTTTTGTTAAATAACTAATACTTTTGTAAAACAGCTGATTCGACAATCCATCTGCGACATATAAATATTTTTAAAGTTTTTATACTACCTCATAATATCCTAAATGGCTTGACAGATTTGGTGTGACGTGTAGTTAGATTCGTTCTTATACACAGAGTGATAATGGCTACATAATAGAAGTTGGGTAGGTACTTTGTTGTTCATTTGATAATGGACTTTTATCAGTTGAGTATTATTTATTATAAATTATTTAATATTAAAAATGCTAAATTTGAAGGTACTATATTTAAGATTGTTAAAGTTAGGTAGGTTTATATTTATCAACCGATTTACAAAAATCTTCTCTTAAAATTCTCAAATCGGTAATGTATTTTTAAATTATAAATGTCAAAACTGTTTTAATGATGAATTTCTAGTGTAATTCCGCTTCTACGTCGCTTCAAGTATAATAAGGAATTTGTGATAAATATTTGTTGATAAATGGACTTCCGCAAAGTAACGCCTGATTCAATCAACTATTTAAAAATGTCAGTTGTAGTTTAGTTTTTACATCGAACTAACTGAAAAACATATATCATTCAAGTAAACAAAACTGTGTATTACAAATTTTTAGGTCGGTTTTTTTATTGATAACTAGTTTTTATGCCCGCGACTTCGTACGCGTAGATTTTCATATAAACCTTCAATCCTTTTTCTTCCCTTAATCCGGCCCTTGCGCAAAAGAACGTAGCATATACTTCAATCTGGTCATAGCTAAGAATAATCGTGAAAACCGCATTTAAATCCGTCCGCATTTTCTTCCAGGGGTTAAGATGTGCGTGAACAAACAAACAAAAATTCTAAAAACTGCCTTAACATGTTCAGCTGCTTATTTTAAGTCGCCCTGTGTGAAGTATTGATAGAAGCATAAAAGTAAAAACACCGTCAACGGTTTCAAATCAAAATAATCCTACTAATATTATAAAAGCGAAAGTTTGTGTGAGTGTGTGTGTATGTATGTTTGTTGCTCCTTCACGCTGAAACGGCTGAACGGATTTGAATGAAATTTGGTATGGAGGTAGCTTATATCTTGGAATAACACATAGGCTACTTTTTATCCCGAAAAAATATTTCGTTCCTGTAGGATAACTTCAATAATTCAACTTCGTAAGTTTTAGACGGATTTCGATGAAATTTGATATGAAGGTAGCTTATCCTAGCATTATCACATAGCATACTTTATATCCCGAAAAAATAAAAGATTCCTGTAGGATAATTTCAATCAAAACTCGGTTACTGTTTAACGGATTTCGATGAAATTTTGTACGGAGGCTTTTTATGTTCTGGATTAACACATAGACTATTTAATACTACTAACTACTTTTTATTGAGATTGTTCAAGGACAATAGTAGACTTTTCCACGGGAACTACTAAATGATCTGAATGATGATGAATGATAAATGAAATGATGATCTAAAGATAAGCAATGGGCCATATTAAAATACACAATACTTTTGACCCCGTAACAAATTATGGTTCCCGGTTTCCGTGGAAAAACATAGAAGAAAAGTAAAAAAAAAAAACTTTCGATGTAGTTAGTAGTAGTTTTCTGGACGGCAAGCGGCCTGCGAGTTCGAGTGTAAAGAAAGCGTGACTTACAAATAAGTAAAAAAAAACTTTCGATACCGCACGGTTCGAGTATCAAGAAAAGGTGACGTACAAACAAGTAAAAAAAAACTTTCGATATCGCGCGGTTCGCTGGGCCGCAAGCGGCCCGCGTTCAAGTTCGAGTGTCAAGAAAAGGTGACGTACAAACAAGTAAAAAAGAAAACTTTCGATATCGCGCGGTTCACTGGCTCGCAAGCGACCCGCGAGTTCGAGTATCAAGAAAAGGTGACATACAACCAAGTAAAAAAAAACGATGCCGCGCGGTTCGCTGGGCTGCAAGCGGCCCGCGAATTCAAGTGTCAAGAAAAGGTGACGTACAAACAAGTAAAAAAAAAACTTTACATATCGCGCGGTTCGCTGGGCCTGAAGCGGCCCACGAGTTCGAGTGTCAAGAAAAGGTGACATATGAACAAGTTAAAAAAAAACTTTCGATGTCGCGCGGTTCGCTGGGCCGCAAGCGGCCCGCGAGTTCGGGTGTCAAAAATAGGTGACGTACAAATAAGTAAAAAAAAAAACGATGCCGCGCGGTTCGCTGGGCCGCAAGCAGCTCGCGAGTTCGAGTGTCAAGGAAAGGTGACGTAAAAACAACTAAAAAAAAAACAGAGATAACTAGCACTGAGACCCAAAGCATATAAATATTTAATAAAATTCACCATTTAAACATCTGCCAGGCCGGGATCTAACCAGAAACCTCCTGCTCATAAGGCACATGGGTTAGTACTTAGCCATACCGGTCGTCAATAGCCAGGCTGAAATATTTATATCGTCCTAAAATATAAGTACCTACTTTGTAGAGAACTCGATTATACTTCTCTCAAACAACGCGGGCGAAGCCGCGGGCGGAAGCTAGTATAATATAATAATAATATTTCTGGGACATTATTGCACACATGGTCATCTGACCCCAAACTAAGCAAAGCTTGTAATATGGCAGCCAGAGACTGATATACATACATATATATTTTTTAATACATAATTAAATAGATATTAACACCCAGACATAGAACAAACACAAATGTTCATCACACAAATGTTTGTCCTAGATGGGAATCGAACCCACGCCCCCAAGCACAGAAACCAGGATCACTACCAACTGAGCCATCGAGGCAGTCTAAGGTGTGGTATAATGTGACCACAGTGCAGAGCATGTTTTGAAGTTTTCTTTTTGTCTAAACCATAAAAAGTATATCATGTCATGTAGGGATGATACATCTCTGAAAATTGACTGTCCAGCTTCGCTCGTTCGAATTTTTCTATGACCATGCAATTTCTGAACTATGAATACGACCACAAGTATATGGCTTTGGCCACGGAACCCTGACATAACATATGCTTGTCTTGACACGCTCTTGGCTATTAATTTCTTATTTCGCGTGCATTTGTATGAATACCTTGATTAAAGAGCCATGACATGGAACTACTCTATTTATCTGTTAAAATAAAATTGTTTCTTTATTCTTATTGCAAATATACACTTTCTTCTTCTAGAAGCTAAGTTTATATACCCTGCATAAAGGGTGCAGCAATGACTTACGTAGTGGCTGGTCACAAAACCAGACCACAGACATAAATATATACATTTAAGTATAGTCAAACTTAACCTAGGGTGAAGTAATTTTACAAAACAAAAATAAAACATACTTAGTGTGATAGGTTACTTAATTATATATGAGATCATACAAAACTTATGGCGCTACTTTCTTAACTATTTATAGATCGATATTTATTTTCTAATTATAATTTTCTAAATGTTATCGTCGAAAAAATCTTGTATCTCGTAATAACATTTTTGGGTTAGAAACTTACGAAGTTGGTTCTGGAAAAGTGTTATTGAATTGAATCACCAAAGAGTAAGGTACTTGTTGTAAGGCCTATGTTTTTATAACATCTTTGATCTACACCACAGATCTACACGTTCATTTATCTAAGAAGGTTTTAAGGAAAAGTTTTAATCTGGCTGACTAACTGAATGACAGTTGACAGTTTCAAATTGTTAATGGCTATGTCAATAACATTCTCTTCACTTTGGACCTCCTTGCTTGAGGCTATGTGACGATGTTCATATTACGTTTCGGGTAACGAAGAAAATAATAATTATTTTTTTAATTTCTTTTATGTAATAATAAAGAATTAAAATAAATGATATAACATAGCCTATGGTTTAATCTGGTAATTTCTAAGCATATTCGTGAAAACCGCATTTAAATCCTTCTAGTGGTTTAGGAGATGTGCGCGGACAAACAAACAAACAAACAAAAAAAAATTCTAAAAACTGTCCTATCGTGTTCAGCTGCTTATTTTAAGACGCCCTGTGTGTTTTTTTTGTTATCTCGCAATTACAGATTTTTTTATCTCTACGTTTTTATTATATGTATAGATATAGATTATATTCCATCTAGAAATTTTTCTTCACCGGGAAATGAAGTAAATTTTTTCTTCACCGTTCAACAAAATTTAACCTACAGGGATCCAAACCAGGTCCCGTCAGATTGTAAGGTGCACATGCTACTGCTTGGCCACCTTCACATGGGAAGCTTGTTTTATTAAAATTGAACTAATTTCATGTTAGCCTTAAACAACAAATATACTTTTGTTGAAGCTCAACAAAAAGTTGAGAGTATGCGTGTAGCATAAACTGGAAGACGTGAAATTACAATTCGCGGTAACCTCTCAGGTGTGAAATTTTTTGTTTATGAATACCCTCGGAAAAATGTTGCGATATTTTTTACCTTACCATGGTCAGGCTCAATTGCGCTGTGTTCAGGCTGAATTTATTACTATGAGCGTTTCTCGTTTTATCCTTTACGATACTGTGCCGCGGTAGTTTTATATGTGCCGGAGTATAATTTAATCATGAAGTAATTCCGTTTCCACTTTCCATCACAACTCAAGGAATTTTATCGCTTTTATTTTCTGGACAACAGTAAAACATGCACGAAAGCGGCAAAAAACGAGAACATGATGTGGAACGAGATAAATTGCAAAGTTAGAGTGCATTTGGGATAGAGATTAGCATTTCATACAGTAGTTTAACAGCTAATTATATTCGTGACACCTGCATTGCAGTATTTCGCTGCTGGTTCTTTTTAAGAGTTAGTGAATACAAAATTCAAAATCAATGGTTAAAAAATTTGAGTGAAGTAGAAAATGTCAGTTTTTTTTGTATACTGACGTCAACGAAAAATTGACAGAAGAGAGAATATTCTGGACCGAGTTCAGGGTGAAGTGACGGCGATGTTGTTTGTGTGGATATACGCCCAAAATAAGAAAAGAGATGGTGCGTCGGTAGTCTTGGCCATGAAACAACTTGGGTATGGAAAAGATCAGACGTACGATCCGTAACAATCTTGTAGCAGATTCTAGCCGGTAGTGCCGAAATTCACCCAGGCAAATTTGGTGTTTCACCCCAGAATGAGGGATAATAAAGCTATAAAGGAAAGTTGGGTATCTTGGCCACGTTTGCGACACGAAAAATACCAGCTTCTCCAGTTAATAATGATGGGCAAAGTTGAAGGCAATCGACGCGCTGGAAGAAGGAAAAAGTCGTGGTTACGCAACATCCGGGAGTGGACCAGCATAGCTAGTGTTGAACAATTATTTCGCTTAGCACAGGATAGACAGAAGTTCGCTGAGCTGACGGCCAACCTCCAGTAGTGGAGAGGCACTTGAAGAAGAAGAAGAAAGCTATAAGGTTATAAACCTTTATTTTGGCAGTCAAAAAGTTGCTTTTTGACTGCCTCACATAGCATAATGGCGATTTACCTTGTATAATGCTTTGTTCTATGCGCTCTCTGCGCTCTATCTAAAAAATGGTTAAGCGTATAAAAAATGTTTTCAACAACGTTTTTAGAAATTTTTAACTTCTTCATTTTTTTTAAGATTGAAATATCAATAAAAGTATAGGATGCAACATATATGCTAAAAAACAATATTTATGATATTTTTTTAATATCTGAAGACGTGGACATGAGATTTTATGATACTTTTGAGACAACTTTTACAAAGCATAAATAGAGGTTTGAACAAGTTTACAGTTTATTATCTCTCACTCCTAGGTTGAACCTTTTTGGCTTAATTGCCTGGGCTATTACATCTTGCTCGTTTTATCGTTTTGTTTTCTGAGACTGATGGATTTCCAAAGGTCGGTGACCTGCTTAAGGGATCTAGCATTGTGCTAGGAAGGGGTATAAGCATTGTGCTGCGTTCGTACGTTCTTCACGTACATACTGCACACCTTTTGTGTATTGTATCTAGATCTACGTTTGATCGCTAACATAAATAAGTAAGCGACGGTGTGGTAGATTTACTTGATTTGATAGAGTACGTGAATCTAGAACAAATCTATTTACACTAGCCTTGAAGATGCCTAGATTGTAATTCTAAGGAAACAAGGAGGTGGGAGGTAGCAATAGACCAGTACGCATCATAAATTTGGAACCAAATCGTTGTATACGAATCTTTGGAATTTCCATGAGGAATGGGTAGTAATGTGTAGTTCTTCTACTACACATTACTACCTGTAGAATAAGGGGGAGGTTAGAATAAGGTCATGAAGCTCTCGCAAACATTTGCCGAAATAGACTGATACGCAACGTTACCAAATAGTAAAATCCTATATCAGACACAATTCTCGCATATCATTACTACCAATAGCTACTCAGCAAAATAGTCAATTAATCATGCTATCTCCGACGCTGTTGTAATTACGATCTTATTTGCGTATTCCAAACGCAGAGGAAAATACAGTGCTGTATTGTACACATTATCACCGCGTATTGTATGCGCAAAATGTACTCGAATAGTTCTGGGGGCTTACGGCTGCCTGTTTCAAGTGATTATGTTTAGGTGTCTTTTTTTAAATTCTGTTCACTAATTGCATGTGACACCCTTAACACTACAAATTAACATTATATAAGGAACGTTCAGCGTCCATCCTAAAAACTGTGAACACAGCATGCATATTAATTGATATGCATGCGTAAGTGATGCGAAAAGTTGCGCGACCGCAAACCGTATCTCGGCGCGTTAAGGTCCATGTTCGCATGATTTTCCGCACTGCACTATTTTAGCGCTGTTTCGAGCCTGCGTTAAGAGTTAGCCGTAAGGCCCCAGGTTTTATTTCTGATTAGCTCTATACCTCAACAATATTTTTGATCTCGACTATTCGAATGTTGCTGACACTTCGATGCTAAAAACCATTGAAATTTAAGCAAAATACTTTAATACGGCGCTACTAAGTTGCGCAGGTAGAAAAGTATTCTGGGTTTGTTTTGGGATATCTTGTTTATACCAATAATTTCAGTTGTTATGAGAATAAGTGATGAAAACATTCCTTCTGTATGCACGTGACGTACAAAAGTTCGGTTTAGAAATATTAGCTTAAAGAGTTGCAAAGAATCAAAATCTTTACCGATATATTCTACCATTTTATCCAAAGACATAAAGCCAAAAAGAACGTATTATGTTTAACGTGTACGCTATGCATAACATAGCTTTTTGATGTTCCAAGCTAAAGCTTAAACACTTAAATCGCTTTTCATAAAGGTACAGATTCGATTCTAGATTCGCTGGTTAGGACAACGACAAGCAAATTGTTTTTTTTTTATGCCTAAGGTCAACTCGGCGAAGACCGTCTGTCGGGAAAGGTCGTACAACAAGAATTACCACGAATTCAGCAGAACTACGCAGATGGCAATACCATCACCGGAACAATAAAACCATTTAAGTTCTTATTAATTGATATAGATAGCGGTATTTATAGTGTGAACGGAAAAACATGAGGTTGTTAATTTAGTACGGTGAGCACCTTTGCATTGGAGTGTGCCACGTGCTTACAAAAAAAAAAAGGATTTAAAAAGAAAACTCACATATTCAACAGATCTATGCAAGTAAGTTTATTCTTCATTAATTTATCTATTTGATTAGTAAATTACATTAGTATTATAGACGTTTTTTAGTAATTTATGGTTGATGAAAATAAAAACTAATCTCAAAATATGTTGCGGGGAAGTCCGTCTAGATCTTGGAGGGTAATAAATGTCATATGCCGGTCTTCGCCTCTTACAGAAATCGTCAACCTTTGGTGTTTTGTTAAGCCTTTCTAGAATACCTATATAAATTATCAAAGTGTCCTAAATATAGAGTTCTACAAAGTAGCACATATTATAAAATCAAGAATATATGTCCGGTTTTTTTTTTAAATATAATGTTATGTATCTTGTATAATCAAAGTATATGTGTAACATATGTGTAGGTTTTCAGTTCCGTACTCAAAGGATACCAAATTCTGCTGTCTGTCCATTCGTCTGTCACAGGGTCAGCACCGTGAGCACACTCTCGTGAATGACGGTGAGTTATTATTTCAACCACTCAGATTTGCTGTTATGGTCACGTGACCGATTTTCTATTGATCTGATTGGGAGAGATAATTAATTACTTATAGTCACTCACGATAGGGTACTAGGCGTAATTTATTTCAATTTTTAGTTTTAATTTATTTTAGCCATGGGAAAATATACGCGAAAAACTGAAAAAAGGTCGTATTCGAAAGAGAAATTAAAAGAAGCTATACTAGAAGTTCAAAGTTTTGCACCCCTGGAACTGCAACGTAGCCGGTCTTACCCGACAATTGCAGCATTTTGCGAAATAAGCGTAATAAAACCTTATTCCTGAGAGTTAGGGTACAAATATTAAGTTGTTACAGGAACTGGCGTTCGTACACTGATTCATTCACACAGGTCTTCGTATCTATAACTACGCCAACTACCGCTAACCAGGGAAATTTGCCACTAGACGGTCTTAACCGACATGGGAGCCAAATCCGTCTATTTCTCTGTGTTTTTAAAAATCGTTTTTATTTTCTGAACTGATAGTTTCTTTGTCATTTCGACATATTTATTGTCAGATCATCTAAATATATTATTATATAGTTTAACCAAATTTGGATTTAAGATTATAGAATAGCCACAATAAGACCATTTGTATTTTTTTAAATTTAGTATGCCGGTATTCGCCGAGTTGACCTATCAATTAAATATTTAAAATAAAATGAAGTATGAATTATTTTAAGCCAGAAGTAACCGTTTGCGAAATATATTCCGCCAAAATATCTTTGTCGGGTTTTTATTCTTTTAGGGAAAGAAACTTGTGTCCAATTCCATTACCTACTTACGTTGAATGTTAAATTACTAGGACATTACAAAAGAAATGTTACCAGATATCTTAACAACAGCGGATAGGTAATTGTTAGTCTAGATTTACGGCTCCTTAGGGGAAAATATGTCTCTTTTATAAAGGGCTATTGTTAAGGCAACCTCTTCGAGAAAGTACCAACTCGTAATAGGTTTTAGCTGGAAATTTTGAGTGAAAACGAGAATATTTGGAGATTTTCACACAAACTGGTCTTTGAATTTGTATCTTAATAATGTTTCTAGCATATGCTAACCGTGGCAGTTGTATAATATTTGAGCTATTTGGGGTTGAGAAATTGGGTCTTCGAAACCAGGAGTATATCTGCTTTTTTAAATTGTGCACCTGGTTGATGCGACGCGTAAGCAAAACGTTGTTCTATGTCTGGGTGTTAATATCTATTTAAGTATGTTTTAAAAAATATATATGTATGTATATCAGTCTCTGGCAGCCATATTACAAGCTTTGCTTAGTTTGGGTTCAGATGACCATGTGTGCAATAATGTCCCAGATATTTAATGGATGAAGATGGAATGTCCTTCCCTCAGAGGTCTTCCCGCCGAGCTTTCAAAAAGGGTGTCTACATCTACTTCTCCGAGCTGGCAAAGCACCGTCAATACCGCTAGTGTTGCAGGTGTCCATAGGTGGCGGTTTCTGCTAACCATCAGGCGGACTGCATGCTTGTTTGACGCTCTGTAAAAAAACTGGTCAACGTTTTTCTTTTAGCCTAAATAGAAAGGCCGGGAGTATTATAGGATACTTTTTTTCTTGGAAAATGTATGGTTCTTAAGGGAATGTCCACTAAGGTGAAACCGCGAAGCAAACCGTGTATCTGTCATTACAAATGTGAAATTAACTTTGAATTTCTATTTGTCTGGTTGTCCGATTGGTATTTTACGACAAAACGACTGAACCGAGCTTGATAAAATGCGCCAAGGAGATAATGTATATCATAAGAACCGACAAATATCGTACAAAAATAAGGATAATTACTATACAATTAGTAAAAGCCACAGGGAAGAGCATGTTTAAATAAAACAAAAGGTCATGGTTTAACAAGGCACCCAATCTTTGGTAGAAATCTCCCAACATTTCGGGAAACCAAAACCTCTTAACAAAATGAGTGGTTCCGTAATCATCTTAATTAGATACCAGTACATCGGGTTAATTAACCTAATTATAGCCCCTTGATGTTATCGAGCGCTGCTTTAGAAGACGCTACAATTTGCGAAGTAAGGAATAAATACAATAAATAATATGTCCTTATTTGATTCCATGTCTCTATAAATCATCTTATTCACCATACTCAGCCTGTCGTGTTATGCTGGGACACATGCCTTCACTCAGAGAGAAAGAGGATGGGCCCTAATCCACCATGCTGGCCCAGTGCATGTTGGTGAATGTCATTTATGTCTTTCAATTTTTGAGGTTCTTGGACAAACTGGTTTTCTCATGTTTTCCTTCACCGTTTTTGAGCAATGGAATTGAAACTGCACATAATCTATTAGAGTACTGTAATGTAAGCGCATACATGCATCCATCTACCATTGCTCTCCTTAAAAAAGTCGCATTTGACAGGTTAATACTTCATACTTCCTCAATGTCCCGCAAAATTATCAAATTTTCCTGACATTTTTTGGGATTAATAGTATGGGTAATATCCTGGCGGATTTTGCCCAATAAGGAAAGAAAAAAGTGTCCTATTTTAGTAATAAAGAATGGAAATTAGGTTTATTACCATTGACTTATATTATACTAGCTTCTGTGCTCGGCTTTCCTCGCATATGTAAAGTGAAGTACACATCAGTCTTCCGTCTATGTTCCATCACGCACCTGTCCCTTCTCGTTCTATTTTCATCCCTCTCTACTACTTTGGCTATCACACAAAAAAGAACTGTTGAATTACCCATAGACGGATGAACGTCTAATACAAATTCTCAAGCCTTTTACTCGGCATCTTACCCAGCATGCTGATAGCCACACGCTGAATGGCAATAATTATACACTGAGCCAGAAAAACGCCTGTATTTGGTTATGAATCGCATAACCAGGCACTCTCCAAGATTTTTAAATTATAAACTCCTTTTAACACGCTTTTATTAGCTTATTATATATGTTATGTATGTAACGGAATCTTTTATTATAACTATTATTCTAGCTTTTATTTATCTTAATAATTATATCGCGGTGAAAAGCTCCTGGGTCCTGATACATACGAAGTAAAAACAACTTTTTTTATTACCTGTTAGAGTGTCTACATTTCTACGTAGTTGTGAAGTGAAACCACCCAACTAACGAGTGTGCTCCCGTTGTTTATCTAACCTAACAGCTATTTCGGTTCGATCGCCGAATGAATCAAACATTGTGCGCCTGGTTGTTTGTTTAGTGCCATCACAGAACAAAATGATAGTATTTTGTAGCGGTTAGAGTGTATCATGGCATGTAGCTTTTACCGTCTTGTTTTTTTGGAATAATTTTTATTATTTTACAAACGGCAAGCATTAAAATTTTGATCAGAATCTTTACTACGTAAATAATGTTTATAATGATAGAGTATCACAAGATTCTTTTTATAAAAAGACCGACAACCATAGACCTTAAATATATTTTTTGACATCCTAAATCTATGCCAACAACGGTTTTGTTAGCAAGTCATATTTCACAAACGGTAGATCTTAAAAATGACTTTGTCATAAAACAATTAAATTGTTTTTTTTATGATCTTCTAAAAGATCTGATAACCTTCAAATGGCTGATCAAATATTCTCGAATCACAGCCAAGAACACTCTCGATCAAGTCACCTTTCAAACAAACAAAAATTACATCAAAATTGGTTCAGCCGTTTGGGCTGGTATAACAACTTTACTATGTGGTTAACTTGTATTTATGATAGAATCTATCAACATATTAGTTTACGGATTTATAGGGTTATAGATTCTTTTAAGAAATCTGTCAGCACCTCATTTATCAAAGTCAGTCAAAGCGTCTAGGCTGTAGGTGCATGGGCGCATATAAATTTAATACCCACTTTTTGCTTTGTATCATCACGTAGAGTACATTTCATGAAAGAAGTCCCACGGTAAAACAGCGAAACTAAATTTCCATGTTGTAGTTATTAGGTGTTGTTACTGTGTTTGGAATCTAGTGAGTTCTTTTTTTATTTGCCATCGATTATTTTATTTCATTTTATTTGCCATTTTATTTTAAATAGTCATGTACGATGCCTAAACTTGTTAAAAGTACAGCTCAAGCCATGAAAAAAAATACATTAATAATATTTAATAAATTGCCAAATTAATTAAAAGATATAGGAAAAAAGTTAGTTTCACAAATAAATCAAAAGTTATTTTAGAATCTAAATGTTATTACAACTTGGAATAATTTTTCAACGATAATTTCGACGAAATTTAAATAGATTGTTCCGTTCCGACTATTGCCATACCCAAATAGGGTCATATGTACCCGTATTACTCTAATAAGCATGTACCTACTTTAATACCTTCATGTACCTACATATGTATGCAATAAAATATTGAGTATTGATACTAATAGTGATTGTTACATGATGACAGCGCGACTTTTATTCATGAAAAGCACTTTAAAAATTACGCTCGTTAAACATTTAAGTAATATTATAGTAGAACGTGGCAAAATACAACACATAAAAACAGTTTGACCTTTCAACAACAACCGTGGACAAATTTAAACGGACCAATACTTCCTGATATCGAATCTATTGATACAGCAGAACTTGCAAGGAGCTCAATTCGTTAAATTAAGGACACGTCCCACCGACCAACACCCGCCATGTTGTCGTCCAACTTTATTTAATTCTGTAGCAGTTCCAAGTTTCCTATACATTTCCTAAGCTTGCTTCGACTTTGAAAACTTAAAGTGCAGCGCATGACAGTAAGGGCCAACACACAATACGTAAATGCGATGTCTCCTAGCTGCAGAGAATGAAGAGGGAATAGGCGGCACTGAATAGTGAGGCCCAAAACAAAGAATAAAACTCACCAAACTAAGATATTGTCACGCACGAGATAAAACCAGGCGGCAGTATATGGTATATAATAGCCCATAAAATGGGTTCTAGAGATATCGCCTGGTTTTTTCCAGGCTGAGAATGAAAGATAATGAGAACGAAATTATATATACGATAGAACGATATTATCAAAAAAGGTCTTGTATGACCTACAACTCAGGAATATGTATAATTGTATATAAGTAGATGTTTCTGACCATGATTGGAATATCATTCAATGAACTCGCTCCGAGTATTTGTTTGCTCTGACTGCTGCAATAACGTAAGCTAAATGAAATCCACGAATTCCGATTACATGCGTCAGGTTTTTAAATGAATAACTGTAGCAGGTACCCTTGATACTTATTGGTGACCGGAATGATGGGACCTACTTTGGCCAAAAAAATACATTTTAAATTATTGGCATTCAACGTGACAATGCTGCCAGTATATTAGCCAATTTTCCTTCCATCAAAGGGCCTTTAGATTAGTGTTTTTTTTTTTTTTAATTTTATTTTAGATTAATTATATTTATTTTTAAGTAATTAGATTTTAGTTCTAGTTCATTGGTAATTGTATTTAAATATGTTTAGTTTGACATTCTTGTGTTAATATATAATTCCTTAGTTTAAAAAAAATGTCATCAAAATAAGTCATATAATTCCATCAATTATTAAACTTTATCCTCTAGTGAAGTATTAAAAGAATAGGTTTTTCAATTTTATTGCAGCTATCAAAGCAAATAAACGAATGGAAATAGTATAATAGTAGCTTCCAGTAAAATAATGCTTCTTACTGCTCCGTAAATGTCCTGTGCCTAAACCTTATTGATTTAACTTGTTCCCAAGATGAAATTTTCAACTAGAAAGTACCATTTACAATTGTAAAAAGTTTTGATTGAAACAAATTTTATTTACGGATTTACGGACACCTAATAAAACATTTATGGGTTGGATGAGAAAGAAAGTCAAATGAAAGAACGCCTGTCCTGAGAATTAACTCTTTCAAAGATTTTACTTATCTTGACGGATTTCATTCTGTCTGGGGTGGAATTAAGGTGGTGGACTGATTTTAAAGCAAATAATAGAATAACATTTTTTTAATAACGCTGAAAAAAAAAGAATTAGGTTATGTGCTATTAATAATTTAGTGTGTTTTGTATGTTTGTAATAATTTTTCTCTAAAACTAATTCCGTACTTACGAACCGAACGATACATAAAATGTTTGTTCCAAATCCGCCCATTAGGCCTATTAGGCAGATTTGAAACATAACCCAAACTACTTCTAAGTAATTTACTAATTTATCTGCCAATTTATTTCTTTAAGTACTTAGGTACCTAAAAAAAAGATGCCAAGTATTGAAAAATCTGTTAAAAACGGTTTTTTAATTGCTCTCTATCTGGTCCCACAAATTATAATTTATTGTCCTTAAGTCATCCTTAGATCCACCCCTGATTCTCCAAAAAAAGCTTTGAGAATTCTAAATTTAACAATGTTTATAGATGAGATTAGGAACTTTGCGGAGAGGGTAAAGTTTATAATTTTGAAAGGCAATCTTAACTTGAGCAATTTCATATTGCTTGAGCACGTGTGATAGGAGTTCAGCCTAAGTTGGTGGTTACAGGATTAAATGGTTTAGTTACACGATTAAGCAAAATGTTGCTGCTTGGTTTATACTAGTACTCATCGGTTCACACTATGATCATTATCGTATCGGTTTTTTATGACTTTTGGCCTCAGATAGCCTTGGCAGCTTGACCAAATGCAGATGGTATTGGGCCTACTTTTTCACTTTTATGCCGTGACTTTGTTCTTGACTTTAAAGTCGGCGTTGGGTCTAAACTTATAAAAAATAAACTTGAATTAAATTTTTCATAATTTGATTTTATAATAATGCAATAGTGGTTGCTTGCTTGTCATTTGAGCAGAGTGCCTGATCCGAGTGTCAGATTTTGAATCCTCTAAAGACCTGTGACAAAAATGGGTTAATGGTGACTGTTCTAAATTTTACAGCACGTGCAAGCAAGCAAGCATGCGCCATCTTAGATCACATCATCGCTTAATATCAGGCGAAGTGGCGGTCAAGCACAAGTTAATCAGACTTAATATCATATACGAGTATATATGTGTAAGTTTGAATGGATGGATGTGTGGATGGATGGATGTTTGTTACTCAATCACGTCGAAACGGCTGGGTGGATTTGGATGAAATTCGGAATATACATTGCTTATGTCCTGGATCCTACGCGGGTGAAACTGCGGGGAGCAGCTAGTTAATAATAAAAAAAGTACTTACCTACAATTTAACGTGACATCATAGTTTGTTTATGTAACTTTGTTTATTTACAAAAGCGAAACACGAAATAGAACCATCACAAAGTAGGTCAAGTAGTTCCGTAATATATGGGGTGTAGAGGTCAGCTAAGAAGGTTTTGCAAAAAGGCCGAGTTAATTGTGCCAGAGGTGGTTTAAAGTTTAAGTACATGAAAATCCACGCGTAAAAGTCGTGGGTAACAGCCAGTAACAGGTAAATAATTAAATTCGGAAAACCATTCAATAAAATGAGAAAGAAACTGTCTTATGTATTATTCAATAATAAACCTAGACCAACAAACAAAATTGAAATTAAATACTTACCCTCATTCCTTCAGCCACCCACATCAAAAAGTTGGACCTAGGAGAGACGGAAACTTTCATATTTAGGCAGCATTGGGACTCGAATGTTTTTCTAGGATGACCAAATTGTTTGTTGGATCCCTCAGCATAGTGTTACCAGTTTAGATATCGACACCAGCTAGGAATATCATCGTAAATCATTCTGAGTAAAAAAAATCAAAAAAAAAACATGAAATAATCTGTAAAGTTTTACTGAAAATTAATAAAAAAACTTGAAAAATTCAATCAATAGGGGTTTATCTTTATTATAGTATATGTACTTATTTAATCTTTAAAACGTCTTTTCGCTCATTATTATTCACATTGAATGAAATCGTTTTATTAATAATGATCGTAACCCAGTCACAAATGTCACTGTCAGATTGACGTCTATTAGGCCAAATGAAGTCAATCAAATAAGTGTCATCGCTCTCTCTCATTGCCACCTCGGCCGAGAGAACATGTACCTATAGTCTGTGCGGAAAGAGAACCGTCATAAAATTTGAGGGCGCCACTGTGTTTTTTTAACGTATTTGCTATGGTGACAACACTGTTACGTCATTATAGCGCGACTATGATTCTTGATATTTCTACACTTTGTCAAATAAATTGATACAAAATTCTGTCTAAATAATACAACCTATTATTGAAAAAGTTGTAAAAATAATTGCAAATAGGTAATGGGTAATAATAATAAGCCAGGGTTTACTCTGAGTTAACACAATATAAGCTATTTTTTATCCCTAGTTACACCATGGGACGCAGCTAGTAAATAAAAGATTTTATTTATATATATTTATTTATTGAGTCACTAATCAGAACCATAGTCAAAGTCTGATTCCAAACATTCAATACCAGACATGACTGATCCATCTTTGGAGCTACCAGAGAGATACAAATTATTAGTATCGTCTTCTGAACTTGATGTACTCGAATCAGTAACATTTATAATAAACTCTTGCATGTTGTCTAATAAATGGTCTTTATCAAGAATGACTTTTTTTGGTCTTCCTTTACGTATTTCCCCCGGTGTGCACCATACGCCGTCATTTGTAGAACCTTCTTTTTTTTATTTTAGATACTGTATCTCTACTTAAACCTGAAAAAAAAACATAAGTTAGTAAAAAAAATAAAAGCATCAACACACTTTAAGCCTACTATCAAGAACATTGGTTGAATCAAAACATACAAATATTGTCACATGTTTATATGAAATCCTTTTAGTTAAATACATTTGGTGATATCAGGAACCGGAGGTTATCTAGGAAGGACATAAGTAATAATATAAAACTGTTATTTACCGGACATTGCTGCCACACGCTCCGTTACTTTACTGAGGTCAACAATGGTGTGTTTTGCCACTTTTTCTCGTTGACAAAACTGTATAATATTAAATATTAGCCCTTGTGGAACTGCGTAACGATTTTCCCCTTTTAGACATAATTTTATGCAAAATTCACTTAAAAACAACACAAAACAAAGCTGTATCCGTCACGTAAATACCACGAAGTATAGTTTGACATTTGACAGATGGCTGGGCTGGGCTGCCATATAATAATCAAAATCATATTGTTTTGTAGTTCCATTTTTCGCCACGACGGTTCTCTTTCCGCACAGACTCTACCATTGAGTTTAAAAGGAGTTAATTTCTTCGTCAATGACATGACTATTGTACCCACAGAAAAAAATTTGTTTAAATATTTTTTTACTTCTCTTTTCTGTGATTGTACCTATAAAATTTGAAATAAAACCAATCACTGCGATTTTACCACAGGCCTAAAAATATATATGTTTTTTACCAAATTATCACTCTTTTATTCGAGTAATAGGTCTCCTTCAAAATAAATACTTAGAGAAAACTAGTATTCCGTAACAAAAAAAACGGATAAAACCATGGTTAAAATAAAGTAGTCATACATTCATAGTGTGATTTCGGAAATTCTTAATTTTGTTTTAGTGAATTATTTTGTGCTTAAACATAACAAACATATTTTTAACAATTTTATTGCACATAATTTGGATTGTACCTTAATGGTCTACGGGCAATTCAAAGGTTTTTGTGTTAGCTTGTATTTTGTTTTGTTTTATTAATAAAAGCACTTGACCCAATAAAAACATTAATTAATGTGCATTGTTTTTATTTTGATCATATTTTTCGTATTTTTTTTTTCGTCCCCAAAATGCTGGCCCCATTACCACGTTGTATGGCAATGCTCACTCTTTGAGCAAAGTAGAGGCCAGCATTCTGGTCACGAGTTGCATCAACCAGACATGATGATCTTTGAAATTTTTTTTGGCTCCTGATCCCCACGGGCCCATGGTTTAGACCCCAAAAGGCTCAAAAATGTACCCACTGTCCAAGGTACTATATTTGCGCCAGCCCTACTCAGCGTTCTGGGAAGATGTGACGGCACAAAGGTGTCTACACAAGTCGCGTCCCACACTAAGGGCCGCCCAATCTTCCACGGAATCAGAGTCATCCCGTCCGGTCTTTTACCGTCGTCACGTACAAGGCCGGTCAGCTCAAGAACGGCGCGCAGTTGGCGGTGGTAAAAGCACGGCGGATGATATCGTTAAGGCTGGCGTAACGGGGGATCCTACCTGCACTCCTTGTGCATGAAAGCCCGTGGTAGCCGAACTGGTCGACAGGAACGTCACACTGGCAGCGGTGTGGACCACAGCAAGATGCGCCCAAGCGGAGGGAAGTCGCGATTCTGAAAGTGGAGGAATCTAAAAGAGTACCAGTATTGGGCAAAGGGAGGGCTTGTAGCCACAAACCTGACTCCCACTCCCCAACGGCTAAGAGCCGGGCACGATCTGTAGAGCTTAGACACGTATCAAAAAGTTGTTTCCGCACTCGCTTACAGATCGGTCCATCCCATAGACGCTGTGAAGATGGAGTCTTAGGTAAATCAATGCTAGGGCATACTACTTTCCACGCGTCCCTGGCTTCTTTCATGCGTGAAACTTCAAAGTCATAAGAGTTACAAAGATTTTTTTCGATTAGATGTTGATTGCTATGAACTGAAGACAAGAAAGCGGGTAGAGCGACTCCAGTAATGGAGCGAATACCAAGGTCCCCTAATCGCACTGGAAGTGAAGCCTGTAACCACTCCCGATCTTTCAAATTTACATTCAAAATAGTTGACAAAGTGTTTCGGATAATTTTGTCTAATTTATGGAGTAGATCTGAATGTTTTGATCTGAATGTTTTGATCATTACCTTACCTCGATAGATTTTCTTGTGATCAATTTTAGCTAGGTAACTAGTAAGTATTTTATTTTTAAAGAGAGGGAGAAAGTTTGTTTTTGATTTTTACAACTTGTAGAAGTAGTTAGTAAGTCTACTAATAGGATTGTACTTAGGTCTTATCTGATTGGTCAGCCCCGACCAATGAGTGTTTGCCAATAGAGACGTCTTACTCAAAAATCACTATAAACTTAGCAATATTTTACCATAGCTACCTACATTAGTCCTATAGAACTTACAGTAATTTATAGCCGTCCCAGTATACCTAAGTATATCACTTTCTAAACACACAACATCAAGAAAAGGAAAGTTGGGTATCTTGGCCACGTTTTGCGACACGAAAAATACCAGCTTCTCCAGTTAATAGTGATTGGCAAAGTTGAAGGCAAACGACGCGCTGGAAGAAGGAAAAAGTCGTGGTTACGCAACATCCGGGAGTGGACCAGCATAGCTAGCGTTGAACAATTATTCCGCTTAGCACAGGATAGACAGAAGTTCGCTGAGCGGACGGTCAACCTCCAGTACTGGAGAGGCACTTGAAGAAGAAGAAACACACAACATGGCATTTTTTTTCATATTCCAAAATTACGCATCTTACGATTGCGTCGTTGCTAGACACAAGACGGACTGAGTTGACTTAAGCTAATTAACTTGTGTTTGTATTATCGCACAGAACTCCGTAAAACGTATCTACCTCAGTTTATTATTTATGTCGAAACGGGATGTCGCAGGCTACGCATCAAACATCATTGTTCTACGGCGTTGGTATAGCAGGCGAGGAGAATGAGACATCGCACGTACAAATGACAGCTTTTATTCCGTAACACTATGATTAATATTACAATAGAAAATGACTTGAAATACTTTGGGGACGAAGTATTCCGCTTAGTAACGAATGCTGCTACCCTCAAACCAAAATTAAAAGTCCCTCCGAGCCTCTCGTGTCCGCGTGCTAGCGCCTTTGCCGGACGGTATTCCAAACTCGCTAGCGCTGATTGGTTTCAAACGACCGATCAGCGAGCCGCGTCACCAACGTCCGTCATCAGCGTTACACCAGTTATGGCACCACTTCCGTCACTAGTCCACCAAAACTAAGCTAGTGGCGCGTAACTAAATAATATCATCCATAAAAACTATTCGCTGGGAGTTCCAATAGAGCAGGAGTTCCAATATGGTGCCGAAACGTCAACTGTCAGCCGTCTGCTGCCATCTGTCACTGTCAGTTCCGTTTCTTGCTACTCTAAAAATGACGATGCGCTTACATAAATATAAATTCATGTTTGGGGATGCGATAACTGTGTAGGTGAAATTATCACAATTGCAAAATGGCCACTGGCCCCGGAACCAAATTTAGGTTCTGCCAAAAATAACTTCGTCGGTTTTTGTAGCGAAAATTTATTTAGGCAAAGCACTGAACTCGAGTGACGGTCACGTTCATATACCTAATTATATCCGTAATTTTTGAATACAGCGCCATCTCTTATGGAATAGGTGAATTACTACTAAAGATTTCACTTCTGATGTCCAGTTCTACGATTGATTCTTTTTATTTCAATGGTACTTGTTATAGCATAATATAAGGTCGGGGAAAAAGTTTCTTCGTATTTTATAAACAAATTCAAGACATATTTTTTTCAAGTTTAATTACATTTAATTATAATATATATGTGCCATGTTGTTCGATAACTTGTTACCATTTTGTAGGTAGTGACATGACCCCGTTGCTGTAGAAATTTTGGGACTTCTGATCAAAAAAATGCAACAAGTAGTTTTGACAGTCCTCTCTTGATGTTAATCTAACACTACCCAAAGAATTCTGAAGAGATCGAAACAGGTGGAAATCTGAGGGTGCAAAGTCAGGGCTATGTGGTTGATGCATTAACAATTCCCAACCAAGCTCTCTAAATTTTTGCTGAGTGGCCAAAGATGTGTGCGGTCTGGCGTTATCATGATGAAAGACCACACTCTTTCTGTTGATCAATTCCGGCCGTTTTTTCTCAATTTCTTGTTTGAGTCTCATCTGTTGTTGGCAGTAGAGATCCGAATCGATGGTTTTGCCCGGCGGTAAAAGCTCATAATGAACGATGCCCTGCCAATCCCACCATACACACAGCATCACCTTATTACGTGTTAATCCGGGTTTCGCTACAGTCTGTGGTGCTTCACTGCGCTTTGACCATGATCGTTTGCGCACATTCTTGTCGTAGGTGATCCATTTTTCATCACAAGTGATCAATCTTTTCAAATACGGTTCGGTTTCGTTACGTTTCAATAGAGAATCGCAAATGAGTACACGATTCATTTGGTTTCTTTCAGTGAGCTCGTGTGGCACCCAAATATCGAGTTTTTTGTATACCCAGTTTTTTTTCAAATGGGTCAAAACTGTTTTGTGGTCAATCCCCAGGTCTTCAGCTACGTCGTAACTACTAATATGCCGATCTTGGTCCACTTTTTCAGAAATGGCATCGACTTTATCCGTAACAGGGAGACCAGAGCGAGCTGCTTCTTTGACATCAAAATTCCCGGACTGAAAACGCTTGAACCAACATTGTGCTACTCTTGATGACACTGCATTAGGTCCATAAATGTCACAAATTTTATTCGCGGCTTGTGTCGCATTTTTCCCTTTTTTGTAATAAAATTTCACAATATATCGAATTTCTTCGTCAGATTCACTCATTTTATCGAACAAAAAAACAATTGAAAAATGGCGGGAAATTGCTTTTTAATTTTTGTATTCCTTTTTTAAAATGTCATATTTTTTAATGGTATCAAAACCAGCCAGATATCAACAGTACAACCGATGAGATTTTTACTACAACTTTATACATACAAAATACGAAAAGACTTTTTCCCCGACCTATTAGATACTGAGATTTATCCCGTCATACTATTACTTCATAGTCAATGAAAACGAGAAAAACTTTAGGTAAACTGAACCTGTTTATTACATCTCACAACCCTTCGGAATTTTTCATGAACAAAAAGCGCAGTAAATCTAGAAGAGATCAAATATTGTTTTTGTCAGGCCCAGACTAGGTTAGCGGTCAGACTGTACACGTAAAACTGTTTTATCAGAAGCCGAACTTATGAAATTGGATTTCACTAGAGCTAAGAGACTTTATTTGCAAAATAGTTTGGTTTGGGTAGCTCCGGTCAAGCTTTGTTTTCCAGAAAGTAGGTATTACTTAGGGAATTTATTGCTTGAAATTGAATATTCGAAGGTCAAAACTGTTACCTAAGTTAAGTATTTACGTATTTTTAGTCTATTGGTGGTACAAAAGCATAAGGAATGAGCTGCGGCATTTCTGAGTAACTATAACATGGGATTCTTTAAAAGGGCCGTTGATAGAGTCTTTAAGGGTTTGAATTGTATCTGTGATGCCCCTGATGTTACAGGTATGAATAGGCTACGGTGATCGCTTACCATCAGGCAGCTCGTTAAATGTTTGCATAAAAGTTAGGCATAAAAATGGGCCACCTGATGGTAAGCGGTCACTAGCGTGGTAAAGTTACACGGAACTGTGGTAAGAACCGTATTACAAATTTTTTATGCAATCATTAAGGTGTCGGGATTTTTGGGCATTAAACAAAAAAATAAAGCCGTAATTGTTAAGACGAATATAAAACAAGTAAACCATAATATTAAAATTGTTTATTTTATGTTAGTAATTTAACTAAATTCACTTTCAAACTTTCCCTTCGAGAATTTTTCGAAAAACTACTATTGTAAATTGGAGGTAATAAGTTGATAACCATGTAGAATTGATCCAAAATTTGAAGCCGACATTTTCAATTAAAAACACATCAGTCATAGGACTGCACGTCAGAAGTGAAAACTTAAGTAGTAATTCACCTATTCTACGATAGATGGCGCTGTTTCAAAATACATGGTACAGTGTTGTGTAGTATTGTATTCTGTGACAGCGTGATTGTTTATAGATCTTGTTGTCTCTAGATATTTGATAGAATCAGAACGTCAAAAATCCGGTTTTCGTTGGTTTTTTCGTTATAAAATATGGGAGAGGGCTCTTAACGGAGGTAAATTTACTCAACATTGTGAAAAACTTTTACAATGTGACCAAAACTGAGATCATGACGAAAAATTGTATTTTTTTTAATTATTCGGTAATAGGCTTGCGTTTGACCGCCAACTCGCCTGATGTTAAGCGCGATGCGGTCTATGCGCGCTTGCCCAGAAGAAACCGATTCACTCGAGATTTGAAGACACCCAGATTGTAACCAATATTGTATTTGTCTTTTGTGTAAATGACGTTTTTTCACAAACCAGATTATTTTTTGCAATTTCATTATTTGTTTCGTAGTAACAGTTATCGATAATGGTGAGTAGGCACAATGGGCTCGCTTTGTTACCTTTTCCGTGGAACTTTGAAAAAAATAATATTTTGGTTATACGAATAGTTAGCTCAAATATTTTGAATAAATTTACATTGTTGTTTAGTAACAATACGATTTAATAGCTACCTGAACCAATAGCCGATTATAAGAACCGATAAATTCAATATTGGCGGCAAAATTCTCTGTATTACATCCATAGTAGTAGATTGGAGTTAGCAAACGTACCATAGGACACCCTGAGATACGACGGAATGTACAGGGTTAATAATAATAATTAGTAAACAAAATATCCGCATTAAAAATCATATATATACCTGACATGAAAAATAGACGCTTGACCAATTCTTGCAACTTATAAGCATGCCTTCCACAACCGCAACCTCTACATTCGTTTTGATAATCCTCAAATCTTATCATCAGGTGAGATAGCCATCAAAAATTAGTCTATAATTATTATAAAAAAATATGCATACCAAATTTGGTATCATCATCATCTGCCAGAAGACGTCCACTGCCATCTGCATCCACTGGATGCCCACGACTCTCACAATATCGTCGGTCCATCTAGTGGGGAGGCCTACCTACGCTGCATCTTCTGGTCCGTGGTCTCCACTCAAGAACCTTTCTTCTCCATCAAAAACTCAGAGTCACACAACGGGCAAAAATAAAATGTACAACATACAATTTTTGAACATCTGTGACCGAAATATTACTTATTCGTGAGAAAGTTAAACAGATGTGCAAATGAATAAAACATTAGATTCATATTTTAATTAATTCAGAGTAATGTAAATATCAGCTTTGGTTCAGCAAAGGCTTCAGTTTAAAATTACAATGTTTTATTCGGAAAACTCTTCAATTAGGCAGCCGTCTAATCTATCCATTTCTTCTTAATCCACTCTTGAGTCGAGAAACAATGAAGAGCAAACTTATATTTCAATTGGGACACAGTAGAACTTATATCACAGTGACTAATCTTTAGAACTTTTATAAACTTGAAATAGCCGTGAATAGCGATTTGTTTTTTTTAATTGAAAAAATAATAATGATAAAAGATGATTGTGTTACTGTGAGTGTGTTTTGACACGTTCCTGTGATCGTTTCGTCTGTACCTAACTTTGAAATTTTAGACCATCCACTCTCGCTTTCTTCAATCTTCCCGTGAACATGGTACATGTAACTCTGCCGAAATATCGGGAGCTCTATCCACATCCTTATCACGGAGAATTTATATCTTGATAATAATAATATAACTGTAGTGAAAACCCGTGATAGCTTAGATCTTTGAACATGGCTTTTCAAAGGAGTTCAAGGGAAAAAAATCATGAAATCACGGCTTAATTATTCGTTTTATTAATAAGAACGGTGGCTGTTTTATGACATGTTAGACAAATTAAATAGTTTTTTTAATGAAGAATTTAGAGTGCTTCACCTGCGCTTACGCATTAAATGGTGAGTGAAATATTGGAAATTCTACAACTGATACAAATATTATGATAATAAACTCAATGCACAGAACGTTACGTTGATTTTCGACTATGATGTTTGATTATCACGTGTTCCTCGATAAATTATGGGTCCCGGTCGTATTGTTTTTAGTAAATTTAATTTAGATGAAATACATTTTTAAATTTTTGTTGCGTCCTTTCTCATTGTTAATTTTTAGTTACCTACTTATTAAGATTTGATTACAGTCATTGTAATTTTTTACTTATACTTAATTAAGTGATAATATAATTAATTTATTTTGTACTCAATGTTTATTTAATTTACTTTGAGCCTTAGTAAATACATATTTTAATTGTTAGACTAAGAATTGTGAAAAAAATATATATTTTTTTTTTACCTGTTTTGACATGTAATAAAACAACAAAGTATTAATAAAATATGAATATGAAAAATGACTTTTCATTTTTGTCTTCATCTTCATCTTATGCTAGAAAATATAACCCAATTCTTTAAATTGAAAATGTAATAAAAAACAATGTCACAAATGGTAAGTTTCAGTACTGTTTGTAAATGTAGGGGACACCGCCTTCGTTAGGCCCTTTCTAACAAAGTAACGGTTATAGCGAGACGTACTCACCTGGAGGTATGTAGGATGCCTTCTTGTTAGAGGCCGGATTTATGTGACTTGGTGACGTCGTCCCTTGATCTTTAAGGCGGAGTCAGTGTCTTGAGGAAAAGCAATGTGCACCGAACCGTTGAAGAAATGGTTAAGGAAATTAGTTCGCTGTTTTTCTGGAAAGGATATTGGGTATTTTTGTATGGGTTATTGGAGTTTTTTTTTCATTGCTCTACAGCATCATCTTATAGTATGCAATGTATTAATTATTTATTAGGTTTTCGTGATTATTAAACACTAGTGTCAATATTTCAACTACCGGTTTCATTCGCGTGGATATGCCCTAGGTAACATCATCTAGCCTGATGACTGTTTTTTTAATTGTCCTATTAAAATGTTGCCCATAAATATAATTGATTAACCTGATTAATGAAAACAAAATGAAAATCAGATCAGAAATAAGCAACTTATAAGCATTTTAATATCATGCAAGACAGAGCGCGAAACAGCAAATTATGACGTCACTTCTCTGAACGCCATATAAATTCTATTCTGACAAGTATGGCGCACAGAGACGTGACGTTATTTTTAGTTTTGTGGGAAAGAGACACTTTAAACGCTTATATATCAGAACATTAATAACCGTTTTTTTTTTCTTCAATTAACATATTTAATTCATCAAAGCTATTGGTTTCAACGATATAAACATCATCTACCCTATTAAGATCATCATCATCGGACAGAAGTCGTCCTCTGCAGAACATACTCTCTCCCTTAATCTCCCTCAACACTGATCGACAGCCTGCCATCTGCATCCACTGGAAAATGCATATGAAGTAATTTTTTTTATAAATAGAGGTGGAATACAAGCTTGTGGTCCGGTAAGCAGAAACCGTGACGATGGTGCTTTGCCAGCTCAAAGAGGTGTTTGTAGACACCCTATTTGAAACGCTTCATGTTGAAGCTAGCCCGGAAGACCTTTGGGGGAAGGACATTCCACACTTTGCAGGTCCACGGAATCACATTATCAGCCATTAATGTCCACTGCTGAACAAAGGCCTCCCTCTCAGAGGGGTGTTGCCATAATCCCCACGCTTGGCAGGCGGCTTGGGGATCGCAATACGTTCACCATGTACTAATAGGACGCTGTTGCCCATCCTCCGGTGGTTCTGGTCGCAGTTTTAGGACATACCCGGGTCCACGGAATAAAAGAGCGTAAAAATCGGACGGTGTGGGATTTTTAGCTTTGCTAGATGTGAGGGTGAGCTTTTTGACGGTGTCGCGATGTGCAGTAGTGGAAGTCTGGCGCAGGAATGAGATCAAAAACCTCACGAAGATGGAACACTGTTGCCCAGAGGAAACCTACTTATCCTATCTTTGAAAACATCAGGGTTGTTACCTACAACCCTGGTTTTTTTGAAGATAGGAAATACTGACGAATGAGGAGAGTACCACTTCCCTTTTCAGCGTACGATAAACAATATTTTATAAAATAAAATTAAAAAAAAGCTTGAATTTATTAAATGATGCATTAAATTTTTATGATTTTATTTTTACTTTAGCGGCCTTTTAAAAAATATTACATTATTACCCATTATTATATTGTCACCAAAACTAAATACCTATGCATGCATAATTTCAGCAAAATTGATTTAAGGATTCCTCCTAAACGACTACTGGTTCTAATTCAGGTTACAAGCTTGTCATAAACAAACTAAAAAACTTTGCGAGTAAAATAAAATGTTGTAAATGTTCTTAAATCATTTTATACAAGTATCCCGTAGGTTAATAACAGGTTATATTTCAAATATTTTAATCAAAAAGCTCGTCTCTAAGGCCTTACATATCTCGTCTCAAGGATCTTAAATATTAAGGCTTGAGTCAAACATGACTACATCTATCAATCTAAAATGTAATTCTATGAAAATATCACTAAGTAAATTCTATCACACGATGTTTAGAGAGGAGATCCCTGGGGGTAAGAAGGCGTTGCAGTGATGAATATTATCTTAAGACATTCGTGGAAACGTCTCAAGGTCTACTCGATTTTAGTACTATGTAAAACAAGTAATTACAGATATATTGTACCGAGATATTCTACTACATTTTTAAATACGGAACTGTGTATTTACTTTCAAATAATTATAATAATAAATTCATTAATTTGACACCAATAAAATTATGCAAAAGTTTTATGAACCCAATGGCTCCGAACTAGTACATGATACTGTGTTACGGATCCAATGGCCTCTCCCATGATTAATCATATTTCTTAAGGAAACAAACTATATTTTACAGTAAGTAATATTAATATAGAAAATAGTAAATAAAACTATGTATGCTGTTTGTGTGTGTATTTATAATTATTGTACTGTTGGTGTACTTATATATACCTAATCTAACCTATGTTATTCGACTTTCTTCGAAAGTTCTTTATGTATTCATGGTTATGCGATGGCCTATCTGCCTCTAAATAAATCCAATATTCTTGCTTTTAATTTCCGTAGCTGTCACTATCTCTTTTTCTATTACCGTGGGTTGATATAGGGCACCATCTTTGAATCCGCAAGTTTTATGTTGATAAGTTCTATGCTCACCCGCGAGTTTTTGAGTTATAGCGATAAAACTGTAATAAATTCAAGACGTTCTAACTTAAAGGTCATTGACGTTTTTGTATAATGTTCCAAAGAATATTTCAATGCATAGACATTATAATAGGGAGATTTATTTATTTCCAAGTTTTTTATCTTGGAATAAACCAAAACCAAAGTAATGAAATGTACCTAAATCGTATAATATACTTCTTAAGTTTGGAGTGCGATGAGTTTCGTTAGATTTTTTTTAATTTACAATTTCTGAAATATGAATGTAACTGATATAAAATCCAAACCAAAGTGTTAGACGGATAAACTTCAAATTAAGTTACACAATACGCTGCACTGCAAGAGGCCAACAAGGGTGGGTTTAAAGGAAGAACACAAAGGAACATTTCACGATAACTATTAATTTCAGTAAATTCATAATTTAAATATCTGACCGGCCGAGAATATAATAAATAAATAAAAATAAAAAATAAATATCTGGGACATTATTGCACACATGGTCATCTGACCCCAAACTAAGCAAAGCTTGTAATATGGCTGCCAGAGACTGATATACATACATATATATTTTTCAATACATACTTAAATAGATATTAACACCCAGACATAGAACAAACACAAATGTTCATCACACAAATGTTTGTCCTAGATGGGAATCGAACCCACGCCCCCAAGCACAGAAAGTAGGATCACTACCAACTGAGCCACCGAGGCAGTCCGGCAATATAACCTAGGACCTCCTGTTCTGCTTCAGTTTTGCTGTGGACTAGGCAGTCGTGCTACCACTGATCCATATCGGTCGGCAACAGTGCCGTAACTAGCCTTTTATGCGCCCGGTGCGAGCTTCTATAACTACGCCCTTGAAAACAAAACTTGGTCCTGGTGTGGTCATTTCTGCGCCCCTCCAGAGGCTGCGCCCTGTGCCTGGGCACCGCTGGCACAGCCCTATTTACGGCACTGGTCGGCAATACCCAATGGAAGGCACTTACGCAGTGTATATTATACCTAAAATGTTGCTACTCTGATTACAAGGACCATTTTTGAAGTGGCAAACTTCTTTAGGCACGTTGAGAACTTTTTGGGTGAACAAAAATCACGGAACTCGCGTCATCGTTACGCTGTACCGTGTATTTTAAAACAGCGCCATCTCTAATAGAATAGGTGAATTTCCTAAGTTTTCACTTCTGACGTGCAGTCCTATGACTAATCTGTTTTTTTTTCTTTAGAACTACGCGGTTGAAGCCGCAGGAAGAAGCTAGTTATTATCTAGTATAGGTGCATCGCAAGCAGTTGATTATTACCTCACCAGGTTTGTCAAATCATCTTAGACAGACTCGTTACTGTGAGTAATTAACGCCTATTATCTGTTAGTTGTGATGGGTGATATTGTAATACCCATTAATGTCTATAATGTGGAATAATTACATTAGTGTAATTGGGAATTTGAGAAGATCTTGCTTGTGTTTGAGGATTATTGTATTGACAAGTATTGACTTGTCAATACAATAATCCTCCACATTGGTGGGATTATTAGATGACTTACTTACTGCTTCATCATCATCGGCCATAAGACGTCCACTGCTGAACATAGGCCTCTCTTCCCCTTTAAGCTCCACACTGAACGACAACCTGCCATCTGCATCCACTGGATGCTCGCGACTCTCACGATGTCGTCGGTCCATCTAGTGGGAGGCCTACCTACGCTGCGTCTTCCGGTTCGTGGTCTCCACTCAAGAACCTTTCTTCGCCATCGGTTATCGGTTCTTCGAGCGATGTGGCCTGCCCATTGCCACTTCAACTTGCAAATTTAAATAGCTATGTCGATGGCTCTGGTTCTTTGGCGAATATCCACGTTTCGGATTCTTAATTTACTGCTTAATGACTAGTTTACCTGCATGTTTCAATGTTATATGATATCTATACGATCAGCGCGACTCACAATAGATTAATAAACAGGTGTTTCTTAGAAAAATATAGTATAACAAGCTGCGCCAAGCGGTTTCACCCGCGCGGTGATGAAAAATTGTGATGTAGATGATGATAAAAAGTACTTCACAACGTATTCTCATACCTACCAGATAAACATAAAAAAATAATAAAATCGGTCGAGTCCGGAGAAGTGCGACCATAAAAACCGTGACACGAGATTTTTATAGAATATAGATTTATAAAAAAGAATAATTCATTGTTATAAAACTACTTCAGTTATTATTTAAATCGGCTCATTTAGATTTTGATATCTGTTTTTTTGCGTGTGTGAAAAAAAACCCGTTAGCCTGTTGTACAATATTTCTATGTTTTATCTTTCTATATTATGTCTTTGGACCAAATTTTGGACACCTGAATGGCACTCTCCGTGGCTTCATTAAGATCGTCTATTGTGCAGGTTGTAGGGCACTGCATAGTCCATCAAGTGTGACATTGTCTGATGGTCCACACCACAAAGATGTCTGTATGTATCAATGTAAAAGAACGCGCGCAAACTACGGAGTGTGATTTGCAAGTGCTCGGTGAATATGCAAGCGAGAAGGCAATCGGCTGTGCGGAACCTGCAGTGCATTTTGCTAAGTTTGCATGTTTGCGTTCGCTCGCTATCGCGCGGTAATCTGCTAGGTCTGTACACGCCACTAGGCAAAGTGCCCTCCCGGCGGTTTTGGCTCTAAGAAAAATACAAGAGACAAATGTTGAAAATTATGTATACTATTGGCATCAACAAATCCAGTACAAAAAATAACCCGAAACCCCAACTACCAAACTAATATTTCCATTAAATTTATGTTTACCCAATATCCAAACAAAGGTTCTCAATAAAAAGAGAAACTTTCACCAAAATAGGTTAACGAAGTGGAAAGTCCACGAGAGAAATCTTTAATTCATCTCGTTGTCTCAACCACAAAACAAATTCAAATTATCCGTGTCAATATTCAAAAATATACCAAGAGGATGCGGTCAGGCGAAAAGAACCCTTACTGCCCCCGTCTTACATTACAAAACTTGTCCTAAATGCTAATAAAAGAGATCGTGGCCCGCCCGGGATCTTCCACAATGAATATTTCATGATCGGTCTACTGCGACCAGATAAAAAGAACCCTGACCTCTTCTAAAGTACGAGAATGCGTAGAGTTTGTACTAGTTGCTTATCCATGCAGTTCTAGTCGATCTCAACCAGAGATAAACGAAAGTAAGCAAACGATCGATCGTTGTGACCACCAATGGGAGCTCCGTAATAAACTGCATTTCACATTTTACATTCAATTTTAGATCCAGATTAGCTGTTCTAGGTGCTAGAACAACAATTATAAGGGAATGCTAGAAATGTTAATGCGGAGTTTTTTTTTATATGGTTGACATACAAAGTGCTCGCTTTTATTCTCCAAAAGATTTTAAAACACCGGGAATTTGGCGAAACTGCAGATTTGCGTGGAGATCAACATAAAGTGGCGGAGATCGAAGAGCAGTGACGCAGATGTTGTGCGTTTATTTTCGCATTAATTTTTCATCTTTGAGTTCAGTTTCGTTTGCGTTAACCATAGTTTGTCTGGCCGTTTTTACTTTGATTTCTTTTAACGGTTTGTTTTTGTATTGAAATTCTTTAAGACAATATTTATGAACTATTGGGACAAACATGTTTTATTAGATTTAATGTTTTTATTAAATAAACAAAATACTAGCTAAAACTAACACTAAATAAACAGTTAGACTGTCCATAGACCGTTGAAGATCTAAAGACAATCCAAATGCTCAAACCCACTAGATTTAATTGTCTTGTAACTTAATGTGTTAACAAATTGTGGACGTCAATTTTAATCCACTTATTAATTATCAAATTCATTTGAAACTTTTTTGTTTCAGAATAAATTCATTTTTGTTTAAGAAATTACTGTAATTAACAAAGTTCTGTAAGCTAAAAATTTTTTCCCGATACATTTTTTGATTGACATTATTGACAAATTTCTGTAGAGTTCAAAAAAAATATGTAATTGATTTCAAGTTCTTTATTGTACTTAATGCGATGTTGAAACAGAAATACACGATAGAGATTCATCAAAAAAAGCAGTTGGTGAACTTCTGCAAAGTAACGCTTGATTCAATCAACTACTTTGCAATATTCGATCGTGTATAATTTTTCGAAGTATTAGATGAAGCTCAAAAGGTGAAACGATTCTATGGAAATTAATGTACTCCTCTTGTTTGGGATCATTTGGTTGGTTTTAATGAGTCCCATACATTACAGTTGATGAGGACGGTTTGATGATGGAGCCGGAAGATGGGTCGTAGAACTCTTCAATAGCTACCGGTGAACATTGAATTTGGGCCTTAAGTATGTTGTAATAAGTCATATACATCATACCTACTTTATGTATATAGGGTTCCTTACTCAAAGGGTGTAAACGGGACTCTTTTACTAAGCCTACGCTGTTTGTCTGTCTGTCCGTCTGTCCATCCGTCTGTCCTAGACGGCCGTTCACTGAAGCTATTGAAGTAGCTTTTATTGGTAGCTATTGAAGAATTATTATATGCGTCGGGCGCCTGGGCGTGATATTGTCTTTTTGCACTACCTTTTTGTAATTTATTAGTTAACAATTTAAGAAGCTTATAGCCTTAATTGAAATCTTGTTTATTTCTTTGAGAAATCAGTCAAATTAAAAAAAGAAAAGGTTTGTTTCATAATATCAATAATATGAAGTTTTTGTATTTTATGTGGTGACCCTCAGTGCGCGAGCCTGACTCGCAATTAGCCGGCTTATTAGTTACTGTTATAATCATCATCCGCCATAAGACGTCCACTGCTGAACATAGGCCTCCCCCTATGTAATCCCCTTTTATAATCATTGTATTGAAATTCTTCAAGTCTTCTTGGGTAAGAGATTTTTATTTCCATTGAAATCCAACATGGAATTGGATTTTACGTGAAAGGTCGACTAGTAATTTAGCAATGTCGTACCTCTAATAACAAATTGCCGAGTCTGCATCATTATGCGAAATGAACGTGTAAATGTGTTCAATGGATCGTTCAGTTGAATTGGACATGACAGGGAATAATTAACATGTTGTGTTTTGTGTGTGCTTAGCAATAGGGTCCCGCTAACATCCTTTGGGCACGGAACTAAGATATGGCATTATTTTAGAATAACGTTGCAATTGTTTTAAAGTATTTTTTTTATTATGTTTTAAAGAGATCGAAAAAAAATGAATTTTTAACCGACTTCCTAATAGGAAGAAATTAACAATTCGACTGTTTTTTTTTTTAAATATTTGTTACCTTAGAACTTTCGACTGGGTTCACCCAGTCGATTCGATATCGATGATTCTTTTTTTATTTAAAGCTGGCGCTTCCCATTTGGTGCCATTTTAATTTGGTCCAGTTCTGATGAAGTCGGTTTTTTATATTCATAATTATTAAGTGTTGCCTCAAGGTCTATTTAGCCAATGTCAACTAAAAAGGCAAGTTCTAGCATTGTTACTATTGTGTTAAATCGTGTAAGTATTGCATTTACTTTGACACAATTAAGTTTGAAGACCCAACTAAATTATTTAGACTAACAAAACTTTGCTTTGAACCATACGTAATGTTTACCCCCACTTTAAATTAATTCCACTTTACTCACTACTAACTTCATTACTTACCCTTTTGTTCCCACCCTGTTAAGTGTTAAGACCAGCTGTCGTCAGTACCCTTACTTAATGCCTAACAGTTTGGGCCCATTCATGCAATTAGGATCTTAATACGTTTATTATATTTTGCAAGCTCGCAAAATCTAGAATCTATTGTAGTAAGTAAGCAAAGCAATTTTGGTTCATTTCATTTATTCATTTATTCAATAAACATACAAAACAGAATGCAATAATTAAAAAATAATAATATTGAAGTTGATTAATTAATGATCTGTATCACATTCTAAAACTATGTATGCCTAGGTGCATTATAATAAAATCATTGTGGGTAAATAATTAATAAAATGTTGAACCAATAAATTTTAAACTTATACTAACATGCAATCTATTAATTAACAAATAATATAAATACAATTTAATACATAAACATTTTTTCCTTAATTAAACTGCAAAATCTTTTTTAATTGCCTTTGAAATGGGTATAACTTTGAATGGAATATATCAATGTCTCTGTTAGAGACCAGGATTTCGTTGTATTGGCGGCTCATTCTGACAATAGGGTTGTAATAAGACGTGTTATTGGAGAAGACCTGTAAGCTGAAGATATTATAATTGCGGTTACGAGACCTGAAACGGGTGTTAAAGTTTAATAACGAAAGAAGGGTAGGGGAGTCAATAACAGAGTGGATGATTTTATGAAGCATACTAAGGTCGATGTATTCACGACGAGTGTTGAGAGGAGTTACGTGAAAATATTGTAAACGTTTTTGATAAGATGAGAGTTTACGGCCCATGCCACACCTATAGCTCATAATGTTTAAACATCGTTTTTGAATTCGCTCAATCCTTTCACTATGAACGTTATAGAAAGGAGACCAGACTGTTGAATTATACTCCAGTACACTACGGATGAGAGTATAATAAAGATATAGAAAGCTCTCAGGTCGACGAAATTTTTTAGTAGATCTTGATATAAAACCAAGTAAATTTGAACTGCGTTCAACAACATAATCATAGTGATGGTGGAATGTAAGTTTTTCATCGAAGTAAACTCCAAGATCTTTAACAACGGATTTCCTATTAAGAATGGTTCCGTTAAGTGAATAGTCTACAATGAGCTTATTCGTCTTCCTGGTAAAGCTGATGACTAGGCATTTACCAACATTGAGCTGCATATAGTTCTTTTTGCACCAATCTGAGATGGTGTTAAGATCATTTTGCAGACTGGAAGTATCTTTAGCATCTTCGACGATATTAAACACCTTAAGATCATCAGCGTAAAGGAGACATGGGCAAGAGAGTGAATTGATTAAATCATTTATAAAAATAACAAAGAGCAAAGGCCCTAAATGGCTTCCCTGTGGCACCCCAGATGTAACCGTTACTGGTTTAGATAGGTAACCTTTAAGTGCAACAAGTTGACTCCTACGACTCAAGTACGATTGTATCCAGCGAAGCAAGTTACCATGGACTCCGAATTCTTCCAGTTTTTTACATAGCACAATATGATTAACTTTATCAAATGCTTTTGCAAAATCGGTATAAATTGAGTCCACCTGAAGACGCTTGGCGAAAGCATTGCATAAATAATTTTTATATTCAATTAGATTGGAGGCAGTTGATCTATTAGATATAAATCCATGCTGCTGAGGATGTAACGTGGACTTGACATGGCTGTAAACGACATCATACACTACACTTTCGAACAACTTTGCAAAGCACGACAGTATGCTTATGGGTCTGTAGTTATCACACTGACTTTTATCACCTGATTTAAATATAGGTATGACGTGAGCCATTTTCCAAACAGTGGGGAAACTGCCGGACTGAATAGATTTATTAAATAGTATTGCCAAAGGGAAACATAGTTCGTTAGCACAATTTTTTATGAGTTTGACTGGTATTTCATCAGGACCAGGTCCTTTATTTTCATCTAGATGCTTGATTTTATTCAGAATCGTAACTTCTGTTATAGTAATTTGACTTAATACGTTATTATTTTTGCAATTTGAAGAGCTATTAGATTCAGATGGAATGTTGATTAAATTTTCATATACTGAGCTGAAGTATTTGGAAAATAGCTCACAAACGCCTGATGGGCTAGAAGTTGAATTACCACCATACTTCATAGTTAAAGGAATCGAATTGACAGCCTTTTTGCCATTGACAAACCTCCAGAATGCTTTTACGTTGTTATCCAGAGAGTCTTCTACCGATGTGACGAAACTTCTGTAGCAAGAGTCAATCATGTGCTTACATTTAGCTCTGTAGTGAGAAAATTTGTCATAATCCAGAGGGTTTCCAAATTTTTTAAAGAGTTTATGGTATTTGTGTTTGATTTCTAAGCAACGTTTCAAGCCAGGGCTAAACCAAACGGGGTATCTATCATCAACATTTCTTGACAGAGGCGTATATTTAGTTATAATTTCATTGAGCATAGCATAGAAGTTGTTTATGTCTGTGTCGATATCGGAAGATGATAGTACTGATTCCCAATCAATAGCGGACAATTCAGCACGTACTTCTGCAAATTTACATTTATTAAAATTTAAGCGATTACGTGACTTAGGTTTTAGTGTTTTAATAGAAGGACCAAAATCAGAGTCAATATCTAAAACTATTGCTGGGTGATGTGTGTCCAGGCGACTGAGCGGGTCTGCACCGTACACTTGAGTATCAAAAGTGGCAAGAACAAGATCGAGAAGACGATTATTTGCATTGAATATACTATTAAACTGTTTAAATTGACATAAAGCAAGGGTGTCACAAAGTAAACGCGCCTTCTGATCCTGCGGTGCACCAGCTTTCATAACTGGGGAGTTCAGATCTTTGGTCCAAGTCAAACCAGGAGCGTTAAAGTCGCCAATACAAAGAAACTCATCGGAATCATTTGTATTCAGAATTAATTTGTAACAATTATCATAAAAAGCTTTAAGCAAATCTAGCGGTAGATCAGGGGGCAAATAACAAAGACAAATATGCAGCCTTTTTGTATAGTTATGACCTGGAAGAACAGTTAAACATAGGTCTTCTACGTTACTCTCCCAAGAGGCCTGGCGGATGACATCGATACCTTTTTTAACAGCGACTATGACGCCACCGCCTTCGTTTTTGGAAATAGCTGTGCTGCAACGATCACGTCGATAAATGTTATAACGAGAATCAAATAGCTCGGCGTCGTATACGCTGTTGTTCAGGTTGGTTTCCGTGAGACATATTATATCATAATTACAGGTTAGTGTGTTAAGATATATATCCAAGATTTTGGAACGAATTCTATTCACATTTTGATAAAAAACTAACATATTGTAACCTAATAAAATTATAACTTTAACATTATAGCAAATAATTATACATTCCCAATACTAAGATACCATTAATAAGTAAAGTTACAGGCAATCAAGTCCATCCAGGCTCTCGTGGTTTTTAATAAAAATGCTTCCACTGTTATCATCCTTACGCAAGTATACTCTACCGTATTTAACCCAAACATATTTAAAGTTTTTGTCTCTCGCAAACTTCCTAGCAGCTGCATGCAGTTGCTTACACTCGGGTGAGAGATGTTCGACTACATATATTTTGTGTGTTTCGCCGCTGATGCCTATATGCCGGGAGCCCAAAGGGTCCTTAGGATGCCCTTTGTTAAACCGCTGCACAGCGGAGAGAATCGAGTCTTTCAGTCGAGGCGAAGCCAGAGTGACTAGAATATTCCTGGGACGTTTCGAATTGCTATCCATTTTTGCCACACGGCGACAGGCATGTATACAGTTGTCTTCAAGAGGGTTGTTGACTATTTCACAGAGCTTCTTAAATAATAAAGTTACATTCTCATTGCGGCTTTCAGGAACTGCCTGTATTTCAATATTATAGCTGCGCGTAGTTTTTTCCATAGCAGATATGCGACTTGTTAAGCAACGTACGTCACCATGAAGACGTTCAGCGTCAGATTCTAATTTTTTTATGGTGGCATCTTTATTAGCAATTTGTAACTTTAGCGCTTCTTGCTCAGAGCTTAAGAAATCAGTGGCAGAGTTGAGATCATCTTTAAATTCCATTACCACGGTGTTCATCTCTGAGCGGACCAAGCCTTTGACGTCCTCTTTTAGAGCCGACCGGAAGTCTTTCATAAGAGTTGAAAGTGAGTCATTTAGTTTTTGGTCAAACAAGGCACTTATTTTTTCCATTGTGACGCCTCCCTGACACCCACAGGAACCAGATGTTGAAACAGGTAAAGTTGTCACACTAGAAGATCCACAGTCCTGAGTATCAAAGGACATGTTCATAGAGTCGTTGGTTGCTACAGGCATTTGGTGCTGTCTAACTGGAGTATTCGTATTTTTCTTCCGTCGAGTCACATTGGTGCAAGATGGGCATATCCAAGACACCCTATATTCAAGAGGTAGCGCTTGGAATTGATCGTCCGTTAGGTTAAGACATTTATTATGAAAGTATCCTCTGCAGCTACGACACATAAGATAGTCGTCAGATGATATCTCACTTAAGCAGCCATTGCAAGTCGGCATCATTGATAATACAAATAACGTCAGTAATATTTACGGTTTATAAACAGCTGGCGTCCCCTGGCGTGATCGAAACAAATAAATCGTCAAAAATCCCCTGTGACAATCAGCTTGCGCCCTCTGTGGTCGATCTGAGAACTTATGTAAAGTGAAGGTGATACCCGTGCGAAAAATCAATATCCAAGATGTAATCCGTCAGCTACGTAGCAAAGTCGTTCACATAATAGTCGACAGATGACGCTCATATCAATATTGTGATGATTAATTATAAAGTGTTTAATTGTTATTATTGGTATGGGCAATGACCAGAAAACATTAGCAACGCCTGAAAATTGCAAAAATATTCACAACACTCATTCAGAGGCACAAGAAATCCACAGAAAATGCCGTTTTAGCAGAGTCACAGGCGGAGTTGTCAAAATGGTATAGTCACGGCATATTTAGTTTTCGATCTTTTTATCACTGGTGATTAAACTGAGTATTTTTATGTCATTTAACATATTAGCACTTATGAAACACTTATTAACTGGTTATGGTTCAGAAAGTTTTAGTTTTCTATTTTATTTTATTTATTAATGCTGGAGCGTAACTGTAGGGGGAAGTCCCGTAACGCCGGACGGCACCTATCGCCGGACACTCGTACTATCTAAGCAAGTATAATCCTGTTCGATTCAAAGTACAAGTGAAAGGGGCGCGGGGGGCACACAGCTACAGGATCACGCGACGTGGCTCGCCTGTGACGCACAAGGCCACGGCGGGAGCGGGCGTTCGCTGTTTTTGGCGAGAAGTCACGGCGTCACGTAGATATCGATGTAAGTGATTCTGGCATATTTATGCATTTACATTTTAGTGGTATTCAAAAATAAAAGTAGTATTTGATTGTTATCTGTAAACTAGTAGAATATTATTAGATTTTTTAAACAATTTTGCTAGGTACCACCTAATGTACGAAATTATCTGTCCCTTAGCACCGGACACTAAGTCATCCCTTAGCACCGGACAGTAAACATATTGATATTTCTTGCGAGAATTTACGTTATTTATTCTGATTATTTAATTTTGTTTAAGAGTATAGAAGAACGAAGAGAATTGAAATGGAAGAGAAAAAAAGAAGAAAGGATCGTGGGAGCCAGAGCTTACAAACTGCTATTGAAAGACTACGCTTAAATCTCAGAAATGAAACCAGGATCATTAAGATATTTGAGGATTTATTATAATATCACAATAATGTCCTATTTGCTATACAGCTCGATATCAAGTGCCAGTCTTAAATTCAACTGACAATTACATATTGGTGACGAGTATCTGTCAAAGTCAATGTTACCGTTTGAAACGTCATTACTATTGTATCTGTCAACAGTCAACAGATGCTCGTCACCACAGCGTATAAATACTTTTACATTGTGGTTCATATTAATATTAGATACAAATGATTATATACTAGTAATAGTCTTACAGCTCGGCCATCCTCAAAAAAGTACGTCCTCGCACTTTTGACGTTATTAAGACTCAACATAGAAATAAAAATAAATCTCAATAAAAAATTAATTATCAGAATAAAAAAAACATAGAAAAGTCAAATGAGAAATAGAAATAATACCTAATTCATAATGTTGTAATTACGTATGAAAAATTAACATTATCTGGTAATAGTATAATCAGTAATAACTATAAATGTATTTTTCACAGTCTGCCACGATCTGCAATCATCTGTGCGATACCAATCATTGATAACATTCACATTCTGCACTGATTGCTCGTAACCCGCGCTCCTGATATCCCCACCATATTTTCTTGCACAGTCTGCCACGATCTGCAATCATCTGTGCGATACCAATCATTGATACCATTCACATTCTGCACTGATTGCTCGTAACCCGCGCTCCTGATATCCCCACCATATTTTCTTGCACAGTCTGCCACGATCTGCAATCATCTGTGCGATACCAATCATTGATACCATTCACATTCTGCACTGATCACTCATAGCCTATGCTCGTAATCCGCACGCTGGCCACATCGCTCGCTGTCGACATGCTGACTACGTCGCCTGCTGTCATCACTTAGGTGACGCATCTGGCGGAGTGCTGGCATCTTCGCCAAACTCCACTGTCGTATCACACTGAAATGCATACATTTTCTCCGGCAGATTACATTCAAAATTAAACAGTCAAACAACTACTCCGTAATTAACTGCTAACTTTCATATAATTCAATGCAATATTTGAGCTTACTCAATTGGGCAAATATAATATTTTTTTATCATTAATTCGATGACTACTGACTCTCAGCCGTCGAGCGGGACACAGTGATTGCGTAAACTCGTCAAACATAATAGTAGTAGCACAGTCAGTCAAATTAGGGAGTAAAAACTGTTTTTCTGATGAATTCCAAGTGTAATTTCGCTTCTACTATTCAATCAACTACTACTACTATTTTTATTTCAATCAACTAACTAAAGTAGATACTCATAGAATAGAATGTACATATTCGAATCTTGGCACACATAGCCAGTCTTCATTCAGCGTGCCTAATCGTGCACACAGTCATGGCCAAATTCATTATTGATCAAACATAATCCAATCGTGGAACACATGGCTAAATTCATCATAATATAACATATATTATAGGCATGGTGACTAATAATGTTTTATTACCTCATAAAACAAAATCTGATTATCAATAGAGCCTATCAACGAAAACAAAATTTAAATTAGTTCAAAAATAAATAAGTTATAAGTATTTTAATTTCATGCCAACCAGCGAGCGCACTATAGCGAGCTATGACGTCAAGCCTCAGGCTCGGCATACAAATCGGCATCCCCTCTCTATCCCCACCTTAAACTTTAAACGCTCATATCTCAGAGATTTATCAGTCAATCATATATTTTTTTCAGTATGTTTAATGTATTTAGTCATATTCATCACTAAGCCTGTTATATGTAATAAATTAAACATTAGGACACATGCCTATTCAATCTTGGCACACATGGCCAATTCCATAATATAACCTACATAGTCCAATCATGGCAAACATGGCCACTCAGTAACATTTATGCACTTAGCCTCGAAGATCTCAGTCACATAAAAAATCATTGTTAGAATACCCGCAGAAACGTAGATATGAACTTCAAACAATCGTCTTGATATCGTACTATCGTTAGAAAACTATATTTTGGAAACTATTAGAAACTCGATTTTATTGTCATACTCTTCTTTGCAAGGTATCGTTAAATATATGTCTTTAAAAATGAAGGTATGGTTTCATAGATCACTTTCTTATCAAGTGTATCTTTTGCGAAATATGGCCCGCCAAGTGGCATAAAGATAGTCTACTGCCTCTCTTTTGCATTTCTAAACTTTTATACATAGAAACTTAATTTACAAGTAGCCATACTGATAGATCATATTAATACGGAACCCTAAAAACGATCATTCAAAATTTTGTCTTTTACATTTTTATTACAACTTTTCTAGTTATAGCCATAATTCTGTATTACATCTCGTTCTAGCTCAATGGTCATTGAACTTTTCGCAATGACCCTGTCGTAAAATGATCTTTACGAAGTCTTTTTTTGTTTTTACCTAGTTTTTTTTTTCTTCACTCAACCGTAAAAAGTACATGTAATGTCGGGATGATAATAATTATATGAAACACTCGTATATTATCATCCGTTATCATCGCCACACAGTGGCGAATACTTCATTTATTCATCAATCGAAATGAACTGGCTGGAATCCTACCATATGCATGTCTTGACACGCTCTTGGCCAGTTATTGTTTGATGTTGTAATGAACTACTCAACAAACTTGTTCATAGAACAAACATAAATTTGAATACTATTTATGCCATGTATATCACTGTTTATAATAAACAAGCGACATCTCTAATAGAGCTTTCATACGGAATATGCCGGAATAAAATTTAAGACCTTGTTAATCGAAAAACGCTTTTATTGTTTAAAAGACTTTTTATGTTACCCTAAAATGCAAATTTAATTATTATTCAAATTCTATTTTTACTGACATCTCATATCATATCGTATCCTAGCGTATACTATCGTATAATATCGTATCCTTTCGTATCGTATCGTTTCGTAACGTATCGTATCTTATCGTGTCGTATCGTATCGTATCGTATCGTATCATATCTTATCGTGTCGTATCGTATCATACCATATAATATCGTATCCTATCCCATCGTATCGTATCGTATCCTATCGTATATTATCATATCGTATCCTATCGTATCGTATCCTATCGTATCATATCGTATCCTATCGTATCGTATCATATCGTATCGTATCGTATAGTACCGTACCATACCATACCATATCATATCATATCATATCATATCACATCACACCATATCATATCATCTCATCACATTTCATTGCATTTAGATGAAATAATGTTCATAAAAATATTATAATACCTATCATATCGTATCGTATAGTATAATATCGTACCATACCATACCATATCATATTATATCACTCCATATCATATCATTTCATCTCATCTCATGCCATTGCATTTAGATGAAATAATGTTCATAAAAATATTATAATACCTATAGTATTTGGCTGGTAATCTTCATACATACCTACATAGCGCTAATAATTTTATTGTTTCGTTTAAGACAGTGTTTCGTAAATAATTTATTTGATATAAAATTATATACTTTTTTTTACGTTCATTTGCCACCTCAATGGCACTCTCTGTGGCCTCATACTTTTAAGCACACTTGGCCTAGTACAGCGTACATAGGCACATAGCACAATGGATCGGTTTCTACATGTATCATACATAAATTTTATTTCTTTCAAAAAATTCAACGAATAGCCGAATATTAAATATATTTAATTTCTCAAAGTGAAGATAGCTCAAAGTGGCGATTACTTCATTTATCTAGCAATCGATGTAAACAGAGATAATAATATGATTTGCTGGCTGGCGATTTATTACTTCCAATAAATCAAAACATATTTTTTTTTCAGTCCGAGACCGAATGAACTACCGGCCACTGTCAATAATGAATGCTATTGATGATATTGTATACATAACTATCGGTGTTATCAGATTACTTGAAACTACCGGTTCCAGAAAGACTATTGGTTTCATAAAAGCATCGGTTCCATAAAAACTTTTGGTGCTATCAAACCGTTGGCGCTACCAACTATTTAAGCTATAAAATTATTGGTGCTATCAAAACTATTATTACATTACTCAAAATGTTACAACTTCTGGTGTCGCTCATAGCAAAGTCAGGGTTATAGAAAATGTCAGTACTACTGGTAATCACGTTATAATTATGTGGTGCACACGCTTTGTGATCTGTTTCTAAGACACCACCTTCAAACTAGTATGTTTGTACCTACTTTACCCGAAAACTACTTAAAAATGAATGGTCATGATTCATACTACTGACAGGTAACTCAACTATAATACCGAATAGGCAACTAATAATATGAATTTTGTTTTTGTAGAGGTTTGACAGCTATAACTATAGTATCTTACAATATCATTATAAGCACTTTAGATAAACTAACTGTGCCTATGCAATTTATGCAATACTGCAAGTGTGATAGAACACACAAGAGTTTACTAAATCCTCATCTACCTGACCGACTTCTTTTAGCAATTTAATTTTGTATATTCATGATTATTTTGGAGAATCTACACATTGTGAGCACTAACTTAAGATTCTGTTTCAAATGAAGAGATAATATTTCAAAATAGATTTTTGCACATTTATTTTCGGCTCATTTATTATTTTCCAATCAACAAAAAAAACTACCCTCAAACACATCATGAAAGTTATTTTCCATACTACCTACATATTTGACCTTATTTTTTTTTTAAAACACGTATGAAATCATAAAGTTTTTTCGTTTACATATTTGAACGACGTATAACGCCATCTATTAACGTTCGACATGACTTTGTACCTCTTTTTTTAATAGCACGTGACGCGTGATCTTCACCAAGATTATCTGATGAGTTTTCACTTCTACATTTTCTAATCCAATCTTGAATTAGTGGCAATAATGTCAGTGATAAGTATATCACGTCTAGCATAATGAAAAACAGAAACAAACACACCTGGCTATTAGGCTGTGAGTCTTCTTACTTACATCCGCGGCTGGCTCACGACAAGATCTCGCGCAGCTGCTACTCCGCTCACGGTTGGAAGTCTCCATGAAGCTGCAACCCCGCTTACGGCGGCCAATTCCGTTGTGGCTGGCTACAGCTGGTCGATTCTCGTGCATGCGTCTGCGACTCAATCTTCTACTGCGATGACGAGAAAGTACACACCGCTCTCGCGAACGACTCGTCCTGCCGCTTGGCCTCGAAGTTTTCGGCGAAGTGACCATGGGTGATCAATACCTTTTCTCTCGTTTGATGTGCTCTTCGTCTGCTTTCTACTCTCGCGATGCACGCGATCTTGATTGTGAGGTGACATCAAGGGTTCTACAACTGAGTGACTGCGGCCGAGGTGGCATCATGCAGCTTATACTTCTAGTTATACTTCTGTAGCGTGTACGATATTAATTCTCCATAACAAAGTCGGTGCACAAGAATATTCGTAGAAATTTCGTAAATTGTGGGCTTGCGCGTTCAATCCCACTTCTGAGATGAAAGACTACGCTTAAATCTCAGAAATGAAACCAGGATCATTAAGATATTTGAGGATTTATTATAATATCACAATAATGTCCTATTTGCTATACAGCTCGATATCAAGTGCCAGTCTTAAATTCAACTGACAATTACATATTGGTGACGAGTATCTGTCAAAGTCAATGTTACCGTTTGAAACGTCATTACTATTGTATCTGTCAACAGTCAACAGATGCTCGTCACCACAGCGTATAAATACTTTTACATTGTGGTTCATATTAATATTAGATACAAATGATTATATACTAGTAATAGTCTTACACTATTGATAAGGTTATGTCAAAAGAACTTAGTGTAAGACAAGCTGCAATGCGGTCCAATATTCCTAAAAGCACTGTACGTGACAAAATAAAGTCGCTAAATCGAGGAGAAGAAGTAACGATGAAACCAAACTTGGGTAGGTTCACTAGCACCTTCTCAGCAGAGTATGTTAACAAGTTCTCGCTCCGAAAGCTATCCGTCAAGTAGGAAAGCTCACTTCTGCTGAGACAGGCAAAAACATCACAGTTTTGTTCTGTATGAGTGCTAACGGCCACTACATACCGCCATTTTTCGTATTTCCTAGGCAAAGAATGAATGAAATAATGCATAGGCGTGGCCCAGCCAAAAGGGTGGATGAACAGTGACTTTTCTTAGCAATATCTAATAATATTCATCAAACACACGCAACCAACCAAAAATAACCCTGTGCTGCTACTACTGGATGGCCATTGCAGCCACAAGTTAATGGCGGTAATCAGCTTTTGCAGCGAAAATCATATTCACTTGATGAGCCTTCGTCCGGTACTAGGTGCCACTTTTATAAATTACATTTTTTGTTATCAAATTTTGATTGATGGTATTAATTCTTTTTAAGCAGATTTTGTGGGTTTTTCTATTTAATTTGTATTCTAACTTTGTTATCTACTGTAAGTCATAAATAAATAAACATTCCTTAAAATAGTTTTTATTTTATTCATAAAAGACCTTAGGTGTCCGCCACTAGGGGACTTCCCCCTACTGTACGGCGTGTACCCACATTGGGTACACGCCGTTTCATTTACCTTAGTTCTGTCTCAAACGTGAAACGGAGGTACTGACGTCTAAATTAACCATAGCTGTCTTTATTATGAACTAGCTGCGTCCCGCGGTTTTATCCGTTTGGTGATGAAAATCGGTGATGATGATGATGATGAAAAGTAGCTTATTTGTTAATCCAGGACATAAGCAATGTATATTCCAAATTTCATCCAAATCCATCCAGCGGTTTCTGCGTGATTGAGTTACAAACATCCATCCATCCATCCATACATTCATCCAAACTTTCACATGTATGATATTAGTTTGATTTGTGTGAAGTGTGATAATAGGTACTTATGGTAAGTCAGGGCTTTTTAATTTAAAGCACAGATGTAGATATCAAGATCTGCCTAATGCTCATCCATGATTTATATCCAAATGTCTACTAATTTAATCATGTAGTTCTCTACTAACAACGTCACAATATTGCTCTCAAACACGCCAACCGCTCACCAACGAAGTTGCGTGCAAATGGGTTTAACACTGCGGCGATGTATGTTTGGGTTTATCTCGTATATTTATGTCATACTAGCTGCGCCCCGCTGATTCACTCATGTGGTGATGAAAATCGGTGATGATGATGAAAAGAAGCCTATGTGTTAATCCAGGACATAAGCAATGTATATTCCAAATTTCATCCAAATCCATCTAGCCGTTTCTGCGTTATTGAGTAACAAACATCCGTCCATCCATCCATCCAAACTTTCACATAATATATGATATTAGTGTGATCATTGGGCTGGTTCTTATAACATACGTCACAATGACTTAAAATTTGTTTTCCTAACTTAGTATTATATTTATATGTTCTTAACACTGCTTTTAACTGCTACCTCGCGTCTTGTATTGTTTTTTTGACAACTAATGTACTAAACAGTTGCAAATATAGCCTATGTGCTGCAAAAAGATTCTAGATTATATAACGTTGTGGTACGTCTACTCTTAAAAGCAAACTTGCCTTTATTTAGTGTCTTAATTAGAAAATTAAGTAAAGTTTGCCATTTCGCTTTCTTACTCAATTCCATTGAATGGTCAGTTAGCTTTCTCTACACGTGCGTCCTAACGCTACAAAATGCCTCCATAATCACACATGTTTTCATTACGTCTGGGGAATGTGTAAAATCTACTTTATTTAAATTCAGCACTAAACCCTAGTGCTGACTGTATGACTAATTTATATTCCGCTGTCCATATTTCAACTAAATACTTGGAATCAGTGACAAAACTCTCAACTGGAGACTGCTATGATATTGAATACCTGTGGTTTTGATACAATACCTTCGGATTAATATTATAATTATTCTGATAATCTTGAGTACAATAACCTCCTACTGGCTTAGAACTAAATATCTGTGTAAGCCTGACAAACTAAAAGTTAGTTCAACATCATAATGAAAGCATTTCAAGGACTTCCTTCCAGTGAGCTCCATAAGACAATAACTCAACTGGGTAAAGTACTTGTGGCGTACTCGTACTCCTTGCGCCAACCTTCGTGAATTTCATTCCAATTTTCCACGACGTGTGGCGCTGGGGCGCGAAAAGAAAAAAATAAAAGAACACCGATTTTCAAATAGAATTGTCATTCGTTTTTTCTAAGATTTGTCTAAGATTTTTCTTTGCATTAAATTTATAATTTCTTTTGGTAGGCGGCTGGACCAAATCATGTGTAAAAAGTCTTCTGGAACTCCGGGGCCTGCTAGGTGTCGTAGATGACGTAAGAATTGAGAAGGCTTACGATCACCTAGCTCCTCGTGTGTTAAAAGTTTCTGTACCTTTTTTTCTCTTGATGCGGACAAAAGTTTAATTAGCTCCAGTTTCTTCGACCAAAATAAAAGAATGGACGGGCCCTAACCATTGAACTTGATCAGTAAAAACGAGTCAAAACCGTCGGACATATAATTCAACACCTAATTATAAAAATGTACAGTATATATGTTACAAAAAATAGATATCGGTTTTATTTGTGTATTTACACTTCGGTAAAGCATACGAATTCATAATTTTGTCAGATGTTTCGTTATCGCGTAACAATAGACTCGTGTTTCACTTCCTACGGCTAGAGACCGACTGAAACGAAATGAGAGCTGGCGCTCATTTTGTAATCTTCAAAAATGCTCTTCTACTGGGCCCGTCCATTCATTTTATTTTGGTCGAAGTCCAGTTTGAGTTTTCCGTACTTCTCGGTCTCAGGCGGGTTGACGATGATGTCTTCGACTTCAGCTGCGTATTGCGGGTCAAGTTGTCCAATCACATAGTAGAACTTGGTGCTATCTGCAGTGATGTTGAAAATCGCGAATTGGCCTTCGATCTGGGCGAACCAAATCGCCGGCTTCTCGGGCCAAAACGGTGGAATTCGCACGCCAACTCGGAATACATTGTCATCATCTTTATTCTTCGTGTCAGCCGCAGTGGTATCAGTACGATCTAGCGGCATTCTGACCTTTGTCGGTGGTGTACGGGTGGTGGTCCATTCAGGGGTCACCAATTATAGTGAATTAGCACTATTTATATAGAAGGAGAGGTTTAAGCTACCGACAATGGAAGAAAATAGCTGAGTCCGAAAGAAATTATAAATTTAATGCAAAGAAAAATCTTAGACAAATCTTAGAAAAAACGAATGACAATTCTATTTGAAAATCGGTGTTCTTTTATTTTTTTTCTTTTCGCGCCCCAGCGCCACACGTCGTGGAAAATTGGAATGAAATTCACGAAGGTTGGCGCAAGGAGCACGAGTACGCCACATACTTTAGATTTAGTTGCTATTGTATCGCCATCTATCGACTCAGCAGGAACTAGGTATGTATTTTTTTATTGTATTTGAAATATCTTTATACACAGTTTTTGTGTTTATCTAAAACAATACAAAGTAATTTTAGTAATTTTATCTCTTCGATTCAAGGATCTTATTTCAATCACAGGAAATTGCCTGTAGTAAGTAAAATTCTTGAATTGAAGAGTTAAAATACTCATCATTGGTTTTAAGTTGAGTAATATAAAGCGCACCCATAATGATACCTTTTTAATTTGGTCGGATCATATGGCAGCTAGAGGTGGCTGCCAATTCACATAATTTTAGTATAGCAAAACATTGAAAATTCTTTGTTAAAAAGTTGTCACAAATAATCCGAATAAGACCCCAGTACATTTTTTTTATATATTTTGCGTTCTTTAGACAAATATTGCGTAATCTTCCATACTGGAAAGTAAATAGACCCAGTGAAAATGATATGTAAATCAGGCTCTTTCAAATGTAGAACAATAATACAGCGGTTCAGAAGTCTACGAGTGATGATATTTGAAGGCAAAGATGGGTTAAATGGATTGCTCCGTAAATATTTGCTCTTTGTTAACCAACTTAAAAAAGGAGGAAGTTTCACAATATTAAAACACTAAAAACTGTTTATTCGATCGCTACAAAACTTCTCAGGATCAGGATCAGGTTGCTGACGGAATCAGAAGATTGCCTCAAAATTTCATTAAAATCGGTCCAGCCATTTCGAAGTCCATAGAGAACATACACACATGCGTATATTCAAACATACATATACCCACATACAAACATACATTGCCTTTTGATGTATACTAGAAGATTTATCATCCGTACACGGATAAAAGAAGAGATTTAAAAAAATTGCTGTAGAATTTTGGCAGCGAATTTACTATTCGACGCAAAACCACATAAAGCTTTAAATTTTAAGAGAACAATAAATTTGAACATGGGGAGGTTTCTAACAAGCGGGTACAACGAACACCAAGAATAGCTGACCAGTCTTTACCAGATTTTAATTTCACTTTGAAAAAATAGAAGAGGAAAACAGCATCACTGCTATGACCTTTTTATTGGATATTTATATTTTTTTAATAGCTTGCGCTAGCGCTTTATTTATAATCTATGCTATAAAATTATTAGTCCAATTTTCGTCGACTGTGTCACACTTTACCATTGACTTATTTAGTAAGGACGGGTGAACAAACTTTAGGAATAATACCAACTCAGTGGTGCTTACAAGTAAACTAAGCACTTGCGTGATGTCATTCGCTCGTCGGCTTCGTTGGCGCATGGTCGTTGTGCATTGCGTCAAACAAGTATAAATTTCATCGGTACATAATATTTCTTTGATTAAACACTTATAAGGCATACGATGCAATGTTTCAGCAACATGTTGAGTTGGGGCCCTTTTTGACACAGTACCTACTTATACTTAAGATAATATTTTTTGATTTATTTTCAATTTAATTGTCACCAAACAAACATTCCTGTATTTTCTATATGTAGTTTTTGCGTATGAGATTTCGACAGATGGTGCATATAATTATTTTCCGAGTAACTAATAATATGGAGACGCAATATTCAAATCACCCACTCTTGATATTTAGCTCTATGCAAGTGAAAAACATTTTATGGAATAGATTAGCATATACCCAGATAAATAAGACTTTATATAGCTTTTGGGGAAAGTCTTTTAATTTCGCTTAATACCTGCTATTATAAAAACATGTAGCTCGGTTTACTTCGACCTTTCGCCACAAGTAATGTGTCATTTATGATAATGTCTAGTCCCCGCAGATTGCAAGAGCGGGCGTAGCTCTAAAGGTGACCTAGAAGTCATAATACATTCACGCTTAGTGCCTCCTGTTGCTGTAGGCTAGGTACAATAAGTAACAACCCCTCAGGATAGCGATTTATGTTTATACAGTTAAGAGATAAATGTATTTTCTTAACATTAATGGACATGGGCAAAGCATGTGTCTTGTAGTGTTAAAACATATGACTATACAAATGGATCATATTAAAAACGGACTTCAAAAATATATGTTTTTTTTTATAAATGCCTATAAAATTTGAAGGTTGCCCTCGATTTCCCTGGGATCCCATCATCAGATCCTGACAATTGGCACTTGGTGACAATGGGATCAAATTTGAAGTATACTCGTAACCCTACCGAACAAAGGAAATTTCTTGAAATCGATCAACAGTTGGCGGAAATATTGGTGAACATACATAAAAAATATACAGTGGAACATAGAACCTCTGCCTTTATTGAAGTCTGTTAAAAATCGCATCTATTGTAAATAATTATTATACTCACCTGAAGCTTTTTGTAGCTCTGATAGTTGCACCGTTCAACAGTAATAAAAAAAATTGCTTAATAGTATATCGGCCATCAGCTACAATCTCACGTGCAGAGTACTAGCAAAAAATATCAGAGTTTATAGTTTCATCATAATCATATATCATTTATACGGCGAAAGAGTAACAAAAAAATTGGGATAATAAATTGGAAAACTGTTATCTATCTGTGAATCGGTTTCTTCTTGGCAAGCTTGCTCCATCGTAGACTTCATCATCGAGGTGGCGGTCAAACGCTAACCTATCTTCTAAACATAATATTATAAAAATTAATTTCTGTTCGTTAGTCTCGCTAAAACTCAAAAACGGCTAAACCGATTCTGATTTTTTTGGTCGCAGGATGGTTTAGAAGAAAAATCTAATTGGAAAATTTGCCCGGAAATTGGAAAATTCGGTAATAACTGTTTTTTTTTCTATGAAATTTGGACAGGACAATGTTTGTCGGGTCAGCTAGTTCGCCAATAAAAAATACATTCAACCTAAGTGTTAGTGTTAACTTGTATTTTATTTAGTTAATAGAGGCACTTGCCCTTAAAATAAAAAGAAGAAACAGTATGTTAAAAACATACAACGCAAAATTTACCTTACTACCTACCATCTCTTCTTTTAATAGAGTGCTCTCAAATGTTTCTAATAAGGCCTATTCAGACTCGCTAAAAGCTACTTGACACGCCAATGTAATAATGCTGCCTCCGTACTTTTTACAAAGAAAGCCGGACTCCATAAAAATAAAGGGCCCATTCACACCATTAGACAGTGATATTACCTCTTTTTCTGCTTAGGATTAATCCCGCCTTAAGCTCCGGCCTACTTTCGGAAATTATCCCTCTCTGTCCGCACTATCTGAAGCTTTTGTTTGTATTGTATCATTATGCTGTCTGTTTGTATTGGATATAAGTAAGATTGCGTTTGATTATACTAGTTAGAAAGTTTTGGAAAAGTGGTCGTTTCATTTTTGCTGAGTTTGTTTTTGTTTCCGCTGCGTATTTACTAACGTAGCAATACTCGTATGCTATGCATCTACTGACGTAGCAACTAGCTACGCGTCTACTGACGTAGCAACTAGCTACGCGTCTACTTCTACGATTGTTGGTGATTAGGTATTTTATTAGGTACCTATAGATATAATAAATCAAATTAATGAAGCTTTGTAGACTTGTATCATCCCGACAACACATAATATTTTTTATAGTTTAATATAAAAGAAAACGACTAGGGAAACATTGTTTGTTAAGATTTTTTTTACGAAAAGGTCATTGATGTATAGTTTTAACGCTTTAACTAAAAATTTATTGTCAGAAAAGGATAAAAAAATTAAGGTGTTTAATATTACCTATAAGCATGATAAGTAACATGGTTTTACGTCCAATAGTTAAGAAATACGGGGGGGGGGGGGGGCACCTTTTTGCTAATTTTGCGGGTCCATATTACGCAAAGTTTACACTTGATAAAAAAAGTTATGGATGAAACTTTACCTTTATTTTAAAAGACCTTTTCATACCTCACACAAGGGGGTACAGCAAAACCAAAATAGTTTTTTTTTTCATTTTAGGAGTGGCTCTGGTACATGTAAATGTACAATGAAGATTACGTGTAAGAAATATGAAAAAAATGAAATATTGATGAAATTAAATTGAGATCGATACTAAAACTATAATTGTGCAAAGTTTCATGAATTTACCCGTTAAAAGGTTCTTACAGAATGAGTCAGACGGACGGACAGACATACAGAACGAACTTATAAAGGTCCCTTGTAGATACGGAACCCCAAAAAGGCTTACAATATCATAAACATGTCTAAAATGATATTTTGAGCTACTCAACAAATGTTACCAGACACCACGTGTCCGCACAAACTTGGAATTGTGTTAAATTAATTACTTTCCCAGTTGCTAAGGTCCGCGAAGCCTTAAAACCGAAGTTCCATTTTCCTCTCCGTAATAAAATTATTCGCCTCAGGCCCTCAAAATAAGCTCAAGGTTTCCTTCGGATCGGACAAAATTTCATTATGAAACAAATACTACATTTTCAACTAATATTAATACGAGAGTTTATGTTACCCAATGAAACCAGAAGAAAGTTTAATTTAAATGTCTGTTTGTTGTCTTCACCGCAACAGTAGAATTTTATTTTATTTTACTTATTAAGGAACTGCAAACAGCCATATTATAAAATTTTACAACAACGTGGATATATTAAACGTAATAATAATACAGCCCACAGCACTATTCACAGATTACTTAGATAGATAGATAAACTCTTTATTGTTCACACCACAAATAACATATTACACGATAAAATAGCTTTAAACAAAACAAACTGGTGTAACAATCGGCGGCCTTATTGCTAAGAGCGATCTCTTCCAGGCAACCTTAGGATGGAGAGGATTCATACAGAAAGTAGAAGGCGGGGCGTGAAATAGTGAAAAATATGATACTTACATTCTAATAATAACACATTCTAATAATTAAATAACCTAAAATATCTACAATATACTAATATATAAAAGTATATAATTATGATTAGTTGAATAAATAATAACAGCGTCAACAAGGTGGCAACTGCGACTGATATAATTGCTTAACACGTTCTTTGAAAACATTGAGCTATGGCGCGTGTCTGATAGGCACGGGCAAAGCGTTCCACAATTGAACTGCCCGAAATGCAAACGATTTGCCATAAAAAGTTTCTGAACGCATTGAGGGGGACTTAAGGGAAAGGGTATCCTTTGATCTAAGAGGTCGAGTATGATAAGAGTGCCAGAATGTAAAGCGTTCTTTCAAGTAGTTCGGGGTGGTGGGATTAAAAAGGATATTATAAAGAAGAGATAGTAAGTGAGCATTCCGGCGAAGTCAAATAGGTAGCCACTTGAGCTTTGCACGAAATTGGGAAACGAGATCATATTTGCGTAGACCAAATATGAATCTAATACAGTAATTTTGGAGGCGCTCAAGTTTATTTAGCTGGTCCTCGGTAAGATCAAGAAAGCAGGCGTCAGCGTAATCTAGGATAGGAAGAAGGAGAGACTGTGCAAGCGCAACTTTGGTGGCAGTTGGTAGAAAATTACGAAGCCGTCTTAGCGAACCACCAGACGCAAATAATTTGGAGCTGATCGACTTTATTTGACTGTCCCAACTTAATGTACGATCAAACATCACGCCAAGGTTTTTCAGAGATTCGCTAAACGGTATTACAGTGCCATCAAAGACTACCTTAGGAATTGTAGCCCAACTTATTCTAGAGATCATGTAAGTGCTGCCTATGATTATGACCTGCGATTTAGTGGGATTGACTTTAAACTATAGGAATTGCTCCACTTTATAATACGGTGCAGATCAGCATTAATGGTAGCTATGGCTATGTCCAGATCGTTGAGTCGGGCTTGCGAATAAATTTGGAGATCGTCTGCATATATGTGGTAGGAAGAAGAATTAATGAAAATAGCAAAGAGTAGAGGAGATAAAACGCCGCCTTGAGGTACACCAGCTATTGTATTGCACCAAGAAGAAAACATATCTTCGAGGCGTATACGCTGCCGGCGCCCGTACAAGTAACTGTGAAACCAATCGATTACCGATGGAGATATGTTAATAGAGCGTAGGATCGCCAACAAAATGTCAAAGTTAACGGCATTGAAAGCATTACTGAAATCTAGCAGGGCTAGAACAGTAAGCTTGCCGTCATCCATACCCAAGCGTATATCGTCGGTGATCTTTACAAGTGTGCTAAGACACAGTGCTATGCCCAGGACGGAAACCGGATTGGAGTGGATTAAGGACGTCTTGCCTATTAAGGAATTCATTGAGTTGTCTGTGAACAAGACGCTCGAGGACTTTGGATAGAAAAGGAAGGATAGAAATTGGACGGTATTCAGAAAATGATTTAGGGTTGAATTTCTTAGGCAATGGAATAATCTGCGCATCTTTCCAGATTGCAGGGAACACCCCACTTGAGATGGAGTTATTAATTAAAATACAAAGAATAGGAAGGATGACATCAAGGATAGGCATAAGCATGTTCCGACTTATACTGTCACCGCCCACCGCGTTGGAGGAGATTGACATCAGACTCTTCTTAACATCACATTCGGTGAATCGATTAAATGCAAAAGGTGAAAAGTCGGGAGTTGGAATGGCAGAAAGATTATTGATAGTTGAAATTTTATCCGCATTCGGCATAGTAGGGGCATATTATTAGGAATAGAATTCTGACGTGATTTGCCAATTCCCATTGACCTGAGGAACTTCCAGACTTTAGCTGGATTTTCATCATCTACAGAAGCATGAACATGGCGACGCATTACATCCCTATACACCATATTGCAGCGATTTCAGGCCTGAACATATTTAACTTGATTGATATCGGTGGGACGCAACTTATACCTAGTTTTGGCTACAGCTTTCTTATACCTACAGAAATATACAAATTTTGCGCTACGAGTCATTAACTTGCAACACATTTTTTTTAACTAAGCCTAAAACACAAAATTTTAAGCCTTTTCAAAGTTTAAGAACTAAAATAATAATAACACTATTGTTTCAAAACACAAAAGTTACGAGGAGAGCTATTGAAATACTGCTGCCTTAAATTTAGCAGCAGTGCAAGCAAATATGTCGATATTTTGAAAAGAGTCTATTATACGATTCCACTATCCGACGAGTGGGAATGCGCAAACGCGTTTGAGCGGCATACGCCCTATAGAATATGGGTATTAATTATTTTTTTACATTGAGCGTAAATTTTGAGTGCCATTGAACTATTGACGAGACAGATGTTGCGGGAACGTTTCAAATGCGGCACTTACCTTCAGGGGATAAACTTGCTTGTCTCATCACTCAGTTTTATTTAAAAAACACGCTCTTTATTGCCGCAGGAATAATTAAGCCATCTTGGCATGAATTCAAATCTATACTTAACGTTGGCTAATTAAAACTCTCATAAACGTCTCCTGCACACTTTGAATCTGAGAAGTAGTCAGAAATTAAATAAAGACTTTTGCTATTAATCAGAAACGTTACTATAGCTACAATTTCTTCCTGGCAGCATAAGTAGACTGCCTGGCTCTATTAACCAAATGTTGAGCTTTAGGTCTCAAAGCACCTGACAAAGATGAAGGTTGACCTTCAGGGTAATACGGAATGGTAGTTAACTTAACCGAAAGAAGGTCAACATGGCAAAAAAAGAGATATGCCTTAGTACAATTATCGTTCGTGTTTAAATCTCTCCGCGTTTCATACACATGTTTCACTATACCTAAATCATTTAACGGAACAATTGTAAGTACAGCACACTTACTAATTTTTCACGCACCCTAAGAAACTTGCAGCGACAATAATAAAATACTTCACATACAAAAAAAAAAATATATTGGCAGAAAAGTAGTATACAGAATGATTTTAATTAAAGGTACCAACCTTGATTAACGGCAGATGCGTTCGAACCTGACACCTTATTTGTTTATTTGATCTAAGGGGCCAGATTTAAAGACATAATGTACGAGTACTTATAGGGAACAGCGGATGACTTATTCAATTGGTACTTTCTTTTTTATTTCTTTGGTCTTTTGGTACATTTCCTTAACCACGGGATGGTTATAAATAACTGCCTAAGTGCGTATTGAACCATGCATAATGTAGGGTTCCGTAGTCATTTGCATTTTACAGTTGGCCCTGACCCATCTATAACTTATAGTCTACATTTCTGAATATTCAAATAAGTTTTCAATTAAGTTTCCATTTTAGAAACGATCGCGGATGGTCACATAGTCAGATTTGCGCAGAGGTCGTTATTTAGCAGCAGAGAGCTGACAATGAATCAATGGGTTTAAACATTTGGATTTCGTGAGTCCATTTTAATTTAATCGTCATAATTATCAGTCAGAAGATGTCCATAGCTGAACATAGGCCCCTTAGAACTCCACACTGAACAACAGCTTGATACCTGCGACTTTCACGATGTCGTCGGTCCATCTAATGGGAGTTCTACGTGCGCTGCGTCTTCGGGTTCGTGGTCTCCACTCAAGAACCTTTCTTCCCCATCGGTTATAGGTTCTTCGAGCGATATGGCCTGCCCATTACCAATTCAACTTGCAATTTTAATTGCTATATTGGTGACTCTGCTTGTTTGGCGAAAATCCTCGTTCCAAATTCTATCGGGTAAAATTAAACTCCGAGCTGTTGAAACTCGAGCTGAGTTTAAATTTATATTTTTTAAATGTTTACTCTTACTAATTTATATATTATCCTTTACATTAATTATTGTCAAACCGATTTAATTTGTCACAAGGAAATGCAAACACCCAGATTGTATCTATATTTTACTTTTAATAATGTTGCAAAAGAGATTTAAAGAGCTTTGGCCCGGGAGTGTCCCATCACTAGCCAGCCCCCGGTTCCACCTAATCGAGCCGACTGGGCGGGCGGCCCTGGTTATTCACACAGTCACCGATGGTGGGCACTTAGCGTCTCCGGAACACTGTTTGCCATCAGGAGCCATTCGATATTCCATTTATGAAGCCGGCAGGGCTCGGGTGGGTAATAAATAATGGGCGATAATGACTGCGTTACCTTGTACCCTTGGACTAATAAATCGATGGACTCGATCTCGTTTTTCTCCTTTTCCGACAAACTGAACTTAAGCAGATCTGAGCATAGATTCATTATCATAATTTACACAGAAAAATATCGTTGAATATTCACTAGTCAAATTTTTCGAAACTTAACCGATTTTAATGAAACTTATTTTTGAGGCGAAAATTTTTGTACTTTTACTTTGCATGAATCACTTCTCTACTAAATGACTAGCAAATTACAGCAAAGTATTATTTTTTAATCTAATAGTAATAAATATAGCCGCTCGAGCTGTTCTCTATAGAAAAAAAATATGAAAATCACACCAATATTGTGTGTGCGTGTGTGTGTGTGCGTGTTTGTGTGCGTATTTGTGTGTATGAGTGTGTGTGTGCTTATTAAGTTATGTCTCTTTTTATCTTACTAACTGCTAAAATTTAAATTTAGTTGATAGGATGTGCCTTTAACTGCACTTACCTCATAAAGTAAAGTGACGTGATTTCATTCATGTTATGTACGTTTCACGTCTATAGTTTATTTGTCCATGTGTATCCTAGCTGCCAAGACAGTAGAAGCAAAGGGATTCGATCGGTTGATGGAGATAGGACTTTGTGCGAGGTGTCTAATAATTGATTAGATACCTGTAAGGTACGTGATTAAACTGCTTATGGTCTATCTTTATCGTGTTAGTCTGTTGTTCATTTACATTTTAAGTATCGTTCCAAATTTCCTTTAGATACATACATTACGTCACATTCGCAAAATATTGAATTCTCAAAATGTTGAATTCTCGTAATGTATATTTTACAAGTGGATCACATTAAAAACTGTCTTCAATATATGAAAAACGTAAGTGCCTATAAAATTTGAGGGTTGCTCTCGATTTCCCTGGGATTCCGTCATTAGATCCTGACTTGGTGACAATGGGACCAAGGCAAGCCTAACCTAACCTAACCTAACTTGCGTAACGAAAAGAAAAATCATCAATCAAAAGAGAAATCGGTCAACAGTTTGCGGAAAAACGCCGAACAAACACGTAAAAAAACAGTAGAACATAGAACCGTCCTCTTTTTTATTAGGTAAAAAAAAAGATTAATGCTGGTAATGATCATTTTCAAATGAACATTTTCTCATAATGTATATTGTCAAATTGTTGAATTCTCATAATGCATAAATTAAAAATGCTTAAATCTCGTAATGTTTACTATCCAAAATGTTGAATTCTTGTAATGTATATTGTCAAAATATTGAATATTCATAATGCATTTATGTACTATATATATAAATGCTTAATTATCGTAATCATGCGTTCTCGTATCGTTATATTTTGTTTTCAGTTGTTTTTGTTTTAACAGGTATTGGAACGAAGTTCCCTTTCACGCGTTGCGAAATGGGGCTAAACGGAAAAATTAAGACCAAAAGTTGTAACGACACTTTTTGCTATAGTTGTAAGCCGTGCGGCGTGCGCGTGTTTCTCTGTCTGTCTCTCTCTCTCTCTCTCTCTCTCATAGAAAGGAACTTCGTTCCATCCGGGTGTCCCTTGACACCTCTCAAGTTTTATTATTACTTGTTCTCTACTGTTGGTAGTTGCAAATAAAGGACATTTATTTGCACCTACCAACAATGCTAACCGCAATAATGAGTTTAATAAATAAATTCAGCTAAGCAAACATGATAAAGGTGACAAGACAATGTTAGACTAAAAAAGTTTTACATTGTTACACATTAGATAAAAATTGGCTCAGTGAATCTGAAAAAATCTCTGTCCAGATAAACTCATTAGATAAATAGTTAAAACAATTTAATGATAGGCATTTAGATGCTAAATGGCTATCATCGAAATGGTGGCATAATGCTATCATACTTTGGTTACTAAAGTTAATAAACGCTTAAACTTTTTATTGCCCTATCACTCAGAAAAATAAACTCTATCAACTTTTCTATTCTTTTTTCTTTCCTCGTGAGAGGATTTTGGCTTCGCACGCCTTGTGCTTTTGCTAGTGAACGTGTACAGCTGCTTATTTTAAGACGCTCTGTGTGTTTTTTTTATCTTGCAATTACAGATTTTTTACCTCTACGTTTTTATTATATGTGTATAGATATAGATTATTATATGTATATAGATTACCGCCTATGGACACTTGCAACACTACCAGTGTTGTCAAAGCTTTGCCAGCACGGAGTGATGGTTTTAGATACATACATGTATTAAAACGCTATGTTAATTAGCTGGTACTTTTTATTTTATTTTGATGAAAAATTAATTATTAAAAGAATATGACGTATACATCTTCTTTTCTGTTAAAATTCAAAAGGGTGTGAACATAACCTCAGAATGTATTACGAATGATCAGTCTGTAAAAGACATCACATATAATTTATAGTTTTTTTTTCCCAAAACACTTCATAAAAACACGCTTTTGTATAATTTTCATGCTGCAAACAAAACAACATTTAAATATTTTCCGTTAAATTCCATTATTATCGTTCTCACGAGAACGTACGACAAAATATTGAAAACCATTCAATTTTAAGCTTTATTTGCAGTGCCATAAGAATTTTTAAATACACCAGTTAGGTCCCAGGTGTTATCGGTAAGAATTGAAGTGTAATTCTGAATAAGGTTCCCGAATACGAAAATCTTTTATTCTTTAAAAATTCCATTGGGTTTTTTTTCTTTCGAAATTTAGGGGCAATTTCACTTCGTGATCGAAACATCTGCTACAATTTTTAAGTTAATATTCCACCAAAAGCAAGTCAGAAGTGGTGCGATAGGAACGCAGGCCCGCAAGCAAGCCATTATACAACGTGTTACAGATTAGTTATTTGTTATACAAGAGTGCAAAGTTGCTTTTTAACAACGTGCAAAATTTAGAAAAAAAAAAATGGTGCGCGCAAAGCAAATAATAAAAAAGTACACCTCGAAGGTTCTGAGTCTGAGTTTTTAACAAATAAAAAAAAGGTTGTATGATAAATTCGGCACCATGGAGGTAGAAGCAAATAGTTTTAATAATGTTTTGAATTGCACACGATGTTCTAAATTCAATTTACTTTATCCTCTAGCGGATAAAAACAGCTTTTGCACCCAGATGGCCTAGCCTAGTGCGGGAGTCGCTGTTATATTTTATACTAATTCACTCATAAGCATAAGCCTTGATAAACTGTTTGTATAGTCTTAATACATTCCTTATTTTAAACTTATGTTTATGTTAATAAATATATTTTCATTTTTTTTTTTCAGATATCGAAGAACAAAAATACTCTTTCCGAGATGGGGGCATGAAAGGGTGTTTTAATACTTCAGCAACAATCAAAGTAAACAACATAATATAGAAAATCAATTTAGCTTAATTTAAAAAAAAATGTGTTACCCATAATGGGTTAAATAATCGGTCATATTGAATGAAAGACATTTTTTTCTTGAATTTAGAAAACTTGACTAATATGTTCTATAAGTTGCTTATTTCTTTCTTTCTTTCTTGAAGGGTAAATCATTATAATTAATTTTAATAGCGAAAGTGTATTTGTTTGTTAGTTTCTCTTAAACGCTGCAAAACAGTAACCAAGTGGCTACACGTTACATTTTGCACAGAAATAGTTGGAACACCGGAGCACATAAGATACGTCTAGTTTTTATCAGGAAAATGTTAGAATATCCACGCATGAGAAACCCTACGGCACTGGCAGTCAAGAAATATTAAAACGTGAGCACGGCTCGAACGCCAAATTTTTGGACCAGTATTCGCTGTAATTACGCCATGCATTATGCATGCTTCGCTCAACTTCTGACCCACGCAAGTTGTAATAAAACGAACAAAGCATAATAGGCTACTGGACTGGTTATTGATTTGTTAAAATTAATAAGTTTAGTAAAAAAGATGAATAAATAGAATTGTAAACTGATGAAATCATCTGACATATAAGAGTCTTAGATGAGATAAGGATGCTTTATCCCTTTTCCGCAAAGTATGGACTTTGTATAGCGTACCACCAACTGACGTCATCTGTAAGTATAGCTCGCTTTCTACCTAGCAAAAAAAAATGCTTATAAATACATTTTAATTTTGTTTTCATTGGTCAGCTCTATTTATGATCAGCTTTTTTATATGACACTAAAAATATCAATTCGATAGCTTATTGCAGTGTTTCGTGTGCGCTAGCTCACGCGTCATGCTTTTTTCTACGCTCTCGCCGCTAACTAGCTTTCAGTATCGCACAGTCTTTAATCTAAGACACGAATTACTTTGCTGCTGAACATACTGCTGAATGGTCTTTTCATTTTAAATATTCATTTTATTACTTCAAGATATTTTTTTCTTACGTAGGTATTTCATTCGAATAGAGTTTAATATATCTTTTGGATTTGAAATAAAAAATCTTATTTAAATTAAAACAGCGTTTATTTGCTTCTTAAACACCTTTGGTAGAGAGCCTAATACTAAGCTTACAATTCTTAAAATTAGGCTACATTAGAATCTATTGAGATTTTAGCTCTCGTAACAATGTTTTGCTTCTTGTTAAACACAACAATTTAAAATAATAATTAAAATTATTCCAGATAGATAAGCCGATCTATCTGAATTATGAAAAACTACTCGGAACGCATATAAGCATTCTTATGCATAAAAGCTATACAGGGTTATAATATAACCGAATGTGAAAAGTTGACAGATCATTTATGAAAAAAACGATCGAGAAAATAATCTATATTCTCCATGGTTTCCCTTTCACGCTTGACACTTCTTATCTATGAAAAGTTGACAGATCATTTACATAACTGATTAGTTTTATACAGGGTTATAACCCTAGTTAATATAATTAGCTTTATACAGTATAACCCTGTATAAAGCTAATCAGTTCTGTAAATGATCTGTCAACGGGAAACCATAGAGAATATAGATTAATTTCTCGAGCGTTTTTTCATAAAAAAGTATAGCCGTATAGGGACACAATAAACCGTATATAAGTTTATTTGATTTATACGATTACTAACTAACTTATTCCTTGTCTAAGCAATATAATTCTGGATCATTGATTTTTATACTTATTTATAAACTAATAAGCACGTTTAATATCCAAAGTATCTCAAATTAGTAAAGAAGTTGATACAAGTCGCTAGATACATAAAAATATCATCTAGTAAAAACTATTAAATCAATTTTTTTTTTCGATTATAATAAAATTTCGATTCGTACCTTAATTAAACCTTCGTTTTATATACCGGGTGTAAGGGAAACGCTCCCATACCACCCATCCCACGGCATATTTGGCCATGCCCTGTGAACTGACCATGGTTGCCTTGTTCTGTGAATCAGCCATCATATCCTTGCACTGTTGGCTCATGGCTATCTTGATTTGTGAATAATAATATGTGTTTTTTTTGTGTTTGCTCAAAATAATATCATCAGTAAGTCAACACTTCACAACCTACGCATTCAAGTCAATCAACACAAAGCAATTCACCACCAAATCCCGAGATACCGAATTACAAAAAATAACATTTCGTGGTAAAATTACAACAATGTTTCCAATTCTCAACATTTCGTGGTAAATTCGTTTATGCAGGCAGTTCCCAGTTGGGCTCGTCGCTGTATTTCTCAGTCTCCTTCAGGGGTTTGAACAGGGACAATTTTGACACAAAACCTGTAAAGTGAACATGTTAAAAAAATGAATCCAACTCGAAATCAACAACAACATTTTATTAAAGAGTTTTTGTTAAATTTACAACAAAATCAATCGTCAACCAGTAAACATCCACTACTGAACAAAAGCCTCGCTCTTAGAGAAGGGTGATGTTGATATAAGCCCGCTTAGAAGGCAGCTTGGGGATTGTAGTACTTCCACCGGGTACTAACAGGATGCGGCTGACAAATGCCCATTCTTTGGTGGTTCTGGTCGCAGTTTTAGGATATACCCGAATACCCGGGTCCAAATTTAGAACATATTTGCTCTATTGAAAACTCCGTCTGTAACGGTTAGAAGGGCAATCTTTGTTTACGCACTTTGGCATTTGACGTGCTACGAAGTGATCATTATCATCATTATTTTTATGTTCCCACTGCTGAGACACAGGCCCTTATCCACCATGCTGGCTCAGTGCATGTTGGTGAATGTCATATTATGTCTTTGAACTTTTGAGGGTCTTGGATATACCGGTTTCCTCACGATGTTTTCTTTACTGTTGTTGAGCGATGGCATGGAAACTGCACATAATGTATTTAAAATACTAAATAAGTAATTGATGCAGGGCCAAGGATCGAACCAAGTACCCTCAGATTGCAAAGCGCACAAGCTACCTGGCTACGATCGCTAGTATTAAAACAAGATAGCCCTTAGTGACGTTCAATCTGTAGGTTTAATAATTAGATTTTCCATTAAATTAATGGAACGAATGAACTCATTAACCCAATCATTTTAATTAATCCTTTGAAATAATTTCAGTTTTAAACGGAAAGTGTTAATAGAGTGCAAAGGCAATCAAATTTCATCATTTAAATTATAGAACGACAAACTCGGTGTCCCTTCAAATATAATTTTGTATTTACTAATTAAATACTCTACCCGGTCGGTAGTGCGTTGATATTAGAAGGGCAGCAAGATGCGTATACAGGCGAATATTTTTAGCACAGTTGTGGAAACCTTCTTGCCTGCGTTTGACCACAAACTTACCTGATGGGAAGCGAAGATGTAGTCGAAGATGTAACACGCTTACCTAGAAAATACCTATTAACAATTTTTTCTTGAACAACTCCGGATTAAAGGGAAGGCAAAGGAATGAAGTGAATTGCTTAGTCAAATTAAGATCTATGCCCAATAGTGGGATATCAAAGACTGATAGACTGTGGAATACGCTGCCAGAATGGGTGTTCCGTGATAGTTACAATCTGGGTGTCTTCAAGTTGCAAGTGATTCGGTTTATTCTAGTAATTGTTCATCATCATCAGCCAGAAGACGTCCACTGTTGAACATAGACCTCCCCCTTTAACCTCCACACTGAACGACAACCTGCCATCTGCATCCACTGGATGCCCGCGACACTCTCTATGTCGTCGGTCTATCTAGTGAGAGGCCTACGTACGCTACGTCTACCGATTCGCCAATGTTAGTCAATGGTTATCAAATATTAAATAAGTTTTATAAATGTTACCTGTGATTACTCCGGCTAACAGAGCAATAACCATCGTGACTACCAGCGCAAGAAGCTGGTATAATCCCTGACTCCCAGCTGATCGACCCTGATCACCAAATAATATAAATAAATAAAGTTTCTTCTGCTCGCCAAATCGGTCGTCAAAATTCATTTATATGCATGAAAAAGGCGAGGAATGTCAGAGAAATGACACCAGCAGGCCTAGCACGGGCTGTGGACTGATTGTCTTTCCAGCGTTTTTATCCCGCTAGGAAGAGACAAACGTATCCATATTCTAGCTCTGTCGCGTCTACGCGCGAATAAAAACGGTAGAAAGTCAATTTTTCCACGGCCCGTGCTAGGCCTGCAGTGCTATTTAGATTTGGGCTACAGTACAATTAATTTTTAAGTGATAAATTTAGTTACTTTTACTTTTGCACCAACACTGAAGTCACGAAAAAATATCAGTTGTTCTCATAAAAAACGGTCATTGACACTCGACAAAATGTTATGGAACAGCTGTAATGTTGTTTGTTTGATTTCAGGGTTGGTCCTAGATTAAAAGCTATTCATAATTAATATAATATATATTATATTAGTAAGTATACCCGATCTGTTTGACCTTAGTACTTCCGTTTTGTAACCTAAACGAAGACTTACATTCTATGATTGGTGGCCAAAAATAGATATATTAAACACAAAAAAACAAGTCAAATGTATCATTCTAATATCAACTCTATGATTTGGATCTTACGTCTTTCATAGCGGGGAATATATCGTGAAGCCCATTTTCCCCGTAGACGTCCTTCGTAGCTAACGCAGCGAAGAGAACCGACAGTAATCCGGAGTACACCCCCGGCATACCGTGAAGGTTGTTTACTCCACAAGTGTCCAGGACGCCTATCTTGGCTAGGCAAGGCTGTGGAATAACAAATTTATTCATCATAATCATTATCATCGTTTCATGTTCCCACTGATAGGACACAGAGTGAGGATGGGCTCTAATCCACTAAACTGATCCCGTGCATGTTGGTAAACATTATCTTTGAACATTTTAAGGTCTTTTTAGCCGACTTCCAAAAAAGAAGAGGTTCTCAATTCGTTTTTTTTATGTTTGTTACCTGAGTACTTTGGACTGGGTGAACCGATTTAATGATATTTTTTTTATTTGATAGATGATGCTTCTCGTGTGGTTCCATTTGAATTAAGTCTAGTTCTGACATGAAGTCGCTTTTTTATATTGATATTTTTTTATGCCATAAGTGGCAAACAAGCGTACGGACCGCTTGATCGTAGGCAGTCACCATCGCCTATGGATACTTGTAACACCAGAGGCATAATAAATCCATTGACGACCTTTCAAGACTAATAACTCGCATTTTAAAGAACCCCATATTGGTTCTTGGATATACCGATTTCCTCACGATGTTTTGCTTCACCATTTTTTAGAGATGGCATCGAAACTGTACATAATTTATTTAAGTACTCAATAATGTTATTGGTGTACCGCACATGCTACCACTCGCCCACCAGACTTAAACCTGATAAAAACCAACTTTAAAGTTTCTATGATATTTGCGTTCTATTGTTTACTTGAGTTTATTGATTGGACTCACATTCTAAACTTGCTAAATTGATCTAATATCAATTACAGGCTAGACTATGTACCTCTAAATAAATCATCAAGTTAAAACTTCACTAAATGGCAAACAAAAGAGGCAAATAAAGAACCCTCTCACCCGTAGAACTTTTACAACACTTCATAAAACACCTATTAAGTTCACACGAAACATTTCAAGTTAACTTGTGTAAGTTAAGTTACCAAAGTGATGTTTTTATAGCACATCACTAGGGAGTACTTAAGAGGTAAACTTCAGAGTCAACAAAGAGAAAGTTCAAGAGTACGCAACAGTACGTGTTCATTTGAAATCTGTCAAGAGACTTGACAAAATGTGCTAGTGGACTGGCGTGATCTAAATATGTATGTTAGTTTAACCAGGCAATCCCGGGCTAGTACAGGCCCTACATACTGAAACTCAGACTAAAATCTCGTTCTCTCTAGGGAACTTTATGCTTTTTCGAGATAAACAAGTTTTATTTCACGTGGGAGAGCTTTTTGCTGGCAATCTGAAAAAATTCGGCAGACTGAGACATTTAAAACATTTTGAATGCATTTAGTGAGGAAACTTCGATTACCGCGCTATATTACTATACTCTTTACTTCGACTGTTTATACTTACAACGGGGTTGTCAACTGTCAAAGTTTTATGGGAATGGGAGGTTTTCTGACAGCTGGCGGAACATAGTTCTGTAACCATCGATGGATGGCGCCGATGGATTGATAATAACTTGTGCGTTCCTTGTTGTTCGTTTCGTCGATAATAAAAATCAACTCAAGTAATTTTATATTGAAGTGTCGAACACTTTATGACTATGGAACTTTCTTGGTACTACCCGCAGTAACCCTGACTCTCTGTCCATTTGTTCACTTTTCACGACTAAATTGATTGGCCTATCTTAACGAAATTTTGCAAGATTATAGTCTGCATCAAGAAAAAAACGCAGAAGAATTGGAATATTGCTAGTATTATCACGGAATTCAGCTAATTTGTTACTAAATTCAAAAAACAAAAAAATCGCCAGACACAGAAGTCGGCTATAGCAGAACATTTGCTTGAGTCGGGGTCCGGTCACTGGATCGAGCTCCACGACCCGAAGGTCCTCTCCACTGAACGGCATTATTTTTCAAGAATGGTTCGTGAAGCGGTTGAAATCAGAAAACATCGCAATTTCAACCGGGAGGATGGATTTAAGTTGGCGGCGTCGTGGAATCCCATAGTAAGCAAATGTACAAACCGCGGTGTAGGTACTAGGACTTTTACCGATACAGTCAGTGTTGTGTGTCGTAGTGACAACCCTGCAATTTTTCAAGATCAAGTGAGGGTAGGAGAACAAAATATCCGCTCTTCTCGCCGGACTCACCCGCAGTTTTCAGTCAGCTCGTGACCACGGCCATTGTAACATGGTCGAAACGTCGAGCGAAAGGTATCTATTTTTACCTATATTTAATAGTGCGCGATAAGTCCCGACAAATATGAAAACATACTAAATTCAATACCAGCAACTCAGATCTCACCGTCAAAAACCTGTATCCAAATACACTAATGACTCCAGCTCCGATCCCTATGGCGATAGCTCCTCCTGCTCCAATGAACATGTTGCAGACAGACCCTACTGCTACTCCTCCAGCCAAAGTCGAGTTCTGCACGTGGACCATATCCAGCTTGCCTTCGTGCGACACCGCTGCTGAGAGGAAGAACGTTGTCACCTGGAGAGAATATACAATACTTGGCTTAAAAAAGTGCTAAGTAAGTGGGTCACATCTCTGATCACATCTTTGTTTCATTAAGTAAAATAGTTGTTAAGCGCATGTCTTTTTCCAATGTATAAAACGAAATTCGCCAAGACTTGAATAAAATTTTCTTGTTGAGGAAATTTTTGAGGAACTTCTTTAGCCGCGTTGAGTGATTTTTGTAGGGGCAAAACTTAAGGGTTCGCATCATCGACATGCTAATGTGACGTATTAGTTTTAATTTCTATCGGCAATCCCCAAAACTGCTTATTTTTCTTCATTTTTTTCTTTCATAAAAATAAGACAAACGGATGTACCAAATGACGAATACAGAAGTCTTGCCTTACAATACAATAACTCTTTATTAAAAACCACAAAAACAAGGATAACATTATAAACTACAGTAATTATCTAGGCTTTTAACAGGCGGCCTTATCGCTTAAAGCGATCTCTTCCAGGCAACCGTGCCTTAAAGGTTGTTTTCTACCTTTTACGTCATGTTCTTAGCCAGATGCAGAAACTACACAAAATGAACTAAATACTGATAAATTGTGCTGTTTCTAGCAATATTTACTTAGAAAAAGGAAGACAAAAAACAGCTAAAAGAGGAAAGGAAAAAGGCTATATTAAGGAATAAAAGCATATGCCCTGCTGTTGTTGGAGACGAGCTAAAAATTATGTATCCAATAATGATAAATATTCTCAGCTTACTGTTGCTGCAGCTAGTGAAAGGTAGGTGTTCACAACAGCTCTTTGGTACTCAGGGTCACTCTCAGTCAGAGCGGAATTGAAAGACGGCCAGTAGATCCACAAGAATATAGATCCTGTAACATGAAATCCTGTTATAGATCTTTAAAGTGATACCCATATCGATCATGTTTCTTAAATTTAAGTAATAACTGATTAAAACTCCTTGTCACGAATTAAAATTTAAAAAAAAATTGCCTAAACTTTGCTAATTCCCGAGGTATAAAGGTCCGCAGAAAAGGATTGCAACCGTAGGCAAGTCATATAACTGATAGATGAAATATTTTTTTTTTTTTTTTTTTTTTTTTTTAATTAATGGCTATCGCCCACATTTAGGGCACTTTGGCCAACGTCACGTTAACAAAAAACGAACGCGATTTAAAATAAAACAATATATGACCAGCAATCCTAAAACAAAATAAATAAGTAATACAATACATATAAATGCTTACAAACACAAAAATACACTATAAAGCACTTTATACACTAACATTATTGTCAGAAAGAAAATTACTTATAATACGGAAAATGGAAATATCATTTGATGAGAGAAGAACAGACATAGAAGTTGGAAAAGGAACTACAAGACTAAGAGAAAGAAAAAAAGCTGAGTGATCAAGCAGCGGACAGGAGAAGAAAATATGATTGAGGTGGCCGTCATCAAGGCCACACTCACACAAAGAAGAGTCCCTGATACGTAACTTTTTAAAATATGTGGGAACACAACAGTGTCCCAACCTCATTCGAATTATGCAACTTGTAATTTTTTTACTAAAGTGCATTCTGGCAAACCACGGCCTCCGAGGGATTACGGGCTGGAGAGCCGCATAAGCGGAACCCCTAGACCTGGCAGAGCCACGCCAGCAGAATGACCATGACTTAAGTAAAAGAGACTTAGGCAGGGATGCAAGATCATGGGGAAAGATACAGAAGGGAATTTTGTCTCCGCAGACAACGGCATCCTTTGCCACTCTGTCAGCCCGTTCATTTCCAGAGATACCAGCATGACCAGGAATCCAAACAAAAACAACTTCTAGACCTTTGGAATTGCAGATAGATAAGGATTCCTTAAGGAGAAAAAGAATAGAGTTGTGGGAATTGGGGGAAAAAGGGTTTGAAAGAAGAGACTGAAGGGCACTCCGACAGTCAGTAAAGACGAGAGAACGGCGGAGATTGAAAATAAGAATATATCGAATAGATTCAAGGAGCGCCCAACACTCACCCGAAAAAACTGAGGTTTCAGGGGGAAACTTAACCTTTTGTACAATGTTAAATTGTTCATGGAAGATACCACAACCAACACAGCCTATAGGGGAGAGTTTTGAAGCATCAGTAAAGATATAGTGCCACCCATGCCAATCCCTCCGCAGAAGATCACGGAAATACTCATCAGCATGGGGGTCACCAGCACAAATGTCAAAGTCTAAAATTACATTTGGACGAGAGACAATGATATCATAACTAAACGAGAAAAGAGGAAGCAAATGAGAACGGAGAACAGGATCTTTTAAAGACTTATAGGTAACAAAACTCTTCACTAGAAGAGGAAGCTGCTTATGGAGCCAAAACCGAGAAGAAAACGAGAAACTATGGAGAAGCTGAAGTTTAGGGACAAGAGGATGATTAGAAAACTGCACACAGCGAAAAAAAAACCTATTAGATAGAAACTGACGGCGAAGATGAAGGGGAGCATCAACACATTCAACCTGAAGTGCATTGATAGGAGAGGATAGCATAGCTCCAGAAACAATGCGAAGGGCTTTCGATTGAATCAAATCCAGTTTCTTGATACCACCCTTGTTAGCTGGCTCCAGCAAGAAGGAGCCATAATCTAAAATGCTACGAATAATGGCGTTATACAAAAGTTTCAGTGTAAAAGGATGAGAACCCCACCAAACACCTGATAAACACCTTAGAATGTTAATATTTTTCCGACACCGATCAGCAATATAATCACAATGCAACTTTCCACTAAGCTTATTGTCCAAAATAAGACCAAGAAATTTCACTGACTCCTTAACTGGAATCCTGGACCCTTTAACTAAGATATCTATTTCAGGGGGATTGCGCTTTCGAGAAAAGAGAACAATGTTACTTTTTGATGGTGAAAGATCTAGACCATTTAAATGTAGCCACGAGTTTAAGCACTGAAGGGATTGAGAAATACAGTGACTGGCAATGTCAATTTTATGGTGAGAAGTATATAAAAGGATATCATCCGCATATTGAAGAATACGGCAGAGACCAATAGATACCTCTAAATCAAAAGTATACACATTATATAGAGGAGGACTAAGAACAGACCCCTGAGGAAGACCACGCCAAATGATTCTGTGAGGAGAAATTGAAGAATCACTGCAACGAAGATAAATATACCTTTCAGTTAGAAGATTCATGACAAAATTACATAACTTAGGAGGAACCTTCAACAAAGAAAGTTTATTTCCGAGAATAGAAAGCTGGACGGAGTCATAAGCGGCAGAAATATCTAGAAAAGCACCAATAACTGATTCATTTCGAGTAAAGGCAAGTCTAATATCAGTTGTAAAAACACTTAGGCTATCCATAGTGCTCTTGCCTTTTCTAAAACCATACTGAGATTTGGCAAAAAGGCCCTTACTTTCAAGAAACCATTCAAGGCGGTTCTTGATCAGGCGCTCAGCAAGTTTCGCCAGGACAGAAGAAAGAGCAATAGGACGATACGAATTATGATCCTCCGGGTCCTTATCGGGTTTAAGAATTGGGATAATATACTGAGATTTCCAACTAGCGGGAACAAAACCAGACTCAAAAATAGAGTTAACCAAAGATAAGAAAAAGAGAAGTAAACTGTCACTCGCCTTCGTGAAAAATGAATAAGGTATGCCATCCATACCAGGAGCAGAATCTTTGACGGACTTTAATATATTTTTCAATTCAATTAATGAGAATGGCTGATCTAGGGGATCGTTTGACGAAGTAACAGCTAAGGAGGGTAATTCCGAAGGGAGTGGACAATACTGAGGAGCTAGCTTATCCATAAATGCCTCAGCCCAAGACTGAGAAGGGCTACAGCAACGAAGAGGAGGACACCAGGAGCGTCTATATCGGCGAATTTTCAACCAAATAACTGAAGCAGGAGTACTAGGACTTAAGCTAGAGCAATAAGCCCTCCAACTATCCAGCTTCTTCAAGCGGAAAAGGCGCTTAGAACTAGCAATGGACCTATTCACTTCAGAGAAGTTCTCTAGAGTCATAGAGCGGCGGAAATTAGCTTCAGCCACCTTACGGGCTTTAATAGCGTTACTGCAGTCCTTATCCCACCACGGAGGAGGAGGCAATTTTCCAGACGAAGGCTTTTTAACAGGGAACGATTGGCTAGCACACTCATGGAGCATACGGACCAGATTATCAGAGGAGGAAGAGATATTAAAAGAATTAACAGGAGGTAAATTAGCAGAAACAGAAACAGAGAGGTCGTGAAATTTTTCCCAGTTAGGACAATCATTATAATTTAAAATATATTTAAGAAGAGGAGGATTAACAGAAACACGACTAGAATTACGTTGAGGAAATTCAAGAAGAATAGGAAAATGATCACTGCCATGAGAAGAAGGAAGGACATGCCACGACAGAAGAGAAGCAAGCTCAGGAGAACATAATGAAAGATCAACAGCACTGCGAAATTCATGAGGACGAGTCCTTCTAGTAGGGGAGCCATCATTAAGAATGCAGAGATTAAGAGTATCAAGAGAGTCCAACAAAAACTCACCACATTCATCGGACTTACCACAACCCCAAACAGAATGATGACAATTCAGATCACCAAGGACCAAAAGCGGCTTTGGTAGGGAACTCAAAACCGAAACTAATTTACGAAGAATTAACTTAGAAGGGTCAGGAATATAAAGTGAGACAACAGAATAATTCTTGGCACGCACAGCAATTGCTTGAAAACCACTATGAACAGGAATAATAATAGGAGAGAAAGGAATATTATTTTTTATCAGGAGGGCAACACCTCCAAAACCATCTTGTCTGTCACTTCTGATGACATCAAAGCCAGGAACTCTAAAATGAGAACCAGACTTTAACCATGTCTCAGAAATAGACAAGGCAGTAATATTATATTTATTAACTAAATATATAAGATCAGATAATTTATTATATAGTGATCTACTATTCCATTGAAGGAACTTGAGATCCATTAGATAGAAGGGAAATGAGTGAATTTAAATTAAATGCAGCGTTGGACGGTAAAGGATGGGAAGGGGAGTGATGAGCACGGGGAGGGTTGAGAAGAGAGGACAAAAGATTTAAAAGTTTGAGAAGTTCAGAGATAACCGATTGAACAGATGGAGACTCGGGGGTTTTATTAGGGTTAAGGGCACATCCATTAGGAGCGGCTTCCGCAAAGTCACCCCTAACAATGTTTGAGTGAGCCAAATGGTCATAGCCAGAAGAGGGAGAAGTTGAACCAACAGGCCTGTTTTTTTTACCCCTGTAGTGCACTCTGGCAGGCTCCACAGTAACGTGATTAGTTGAACCCGAAAGCTGAGAGGGAAAAGGAGGAGAAGGTGCCAAAGAAGAAGAAGTCACTTCTGCATAAGTAATTCTTGATGAGGGGTGAAGTTTCGATGCCTCTGCGTATGATAAAACATTTTGCGACATTGTTTTTTTAATAGAAATCTGGCGAGACATTTCGGGGCAGATTTTATTGGTTGCGAAGTGACTACCACGGCACCAAACACATTTGGCGCCCTCCGCATCTACATTGCACGAGTCTCCAGTGTGGGCTAAAGAGCATTTGAAGCATACTGGCTTCGACCTGCATTGGATCTTGGTATGTCCGTACCTACAACAAGAAAAACACTGGATAGTAGGTAAAACGTACTGCTCCACTTGAAAAGAGTTATAGCACAAAAAAACTCTTGGGGGTAGGAGTTGGCCATCAAAAGTTAAAACAACCGTTTGAGAAGGTTTCCATGACACTGACCCATCAATCACCAATTTGAAGTTCAATCTACGAACTTTGATTATCGGGCCGCACTCTTGGGGCACCCGTACTTCCTTTATTATTTCTTCGTCGGATAAATCGACGGGGATGCCCCGTACCAGACCCAGACGAGTTACATTATATGAGGGAATAAACGCTTTATACCCCTTATTAGCGAGGGAGCTCGAGTCTATGAAGGCATTAGCGGCCTTAAATGAGTGGAAACACAGCGAGATTCTATTTCGGCCCACGCTTTTAATTGATCCATCAACAATGCCTACAAATTCTCTCGAGCGCTCAAAAAGGAATCGCCCGAAAGTAACAGGGTGCAAAGAAGTGCTATCAGAAGATACAACCGCGATTTTTTGTACGTGAATAACATACGGCCCACGATCGGATGAAACATAGCACTGACGTGCAACCGGAGTTGGAGCGATTTTTTGGCCCGGGGGCAAAAATGAGGAGGAACTTGTTGAAGCAATTGTCTTCTGACCTAAGGGCAGAGACGCAGATACGGGGGTTGGAAGAGTGGCAAGGGGAAGCTCACTGCTCACAGTCGAAAAAAAATTTGGGGGTGTGTTTTGTCCTGAAGTAAGAATTACGTCATCAGCAATTTTAAATTCTTCACCAGAAGAGTCAATGGGAGAACATGCTCTTACATCCCGTTTCAAAGCTCTACGCTTAGAGCGTTTATGGGTTTTTTGGACATCCTCCGAGGTGGATATTGCTGTAAATGCACCAGGAGAGGGAGGAATATTGTAATCGGACGCCATTATTCCACCGCCAGGATCAGGAGGCTCTTCGTCAATCATATTAAAGTGTTAGAAAAGGGGCTTCTGACAAAAATCAAGATATATAACTACAATGATACTAATTATACTAGAAATGAAACTAAAAATTAAATGATAGCTATTTACTAGGAAAACTGGTCAATTAGCTATGATAAATGGATTTAAATAGAAAAATATAACCGGAAAAATTTTTTTCAATGGTGACACGGCGATGACGTTCGACCAAAAAAAAAACTAGATGAAATATGTTTCGTGTTGTTTCCAAAACTCCACAAAAGCATCTAGTAAAGTCCCCACCACTTTTCCGAGGCATGAATTGAACATTACCGTTACTTGTTCTATTAACTTTGACTGTGGCTACGCCATATTTGACAATATCTATATCTATATCTATACATCTATATCTATACATATAATAAAAACGTAGAGATAAAAAAATCTGTAATTGCGAGATAACAAAAAAAAAAACACACAGGTCGTCTTAAAATAAGCAGCTGAACACTATAGGACAGTTTTTAGAATTTTTGTCTGTTTGTTTGTTTGTTTGTTTGTCCGCGCACATCTCCTAAACCACTGGACGGATTTAAATGCGGTTTTCACGAATATGCTTAGAAATTACCAGATTAAAACATAGGCTACCTTATATCATTTATTTTAATTCTTTATTTTTATATAAACGAAAATAAAAATCAATGATTTATTTCTTCGTTACACGAAACGTAATATGAGGATCATCACGTAGCCTCAAGCAAGGAGATCCAAAGTAAAGAGAATGTTATTGACATAGCCATGAAAATTTTGAAACTGTCAACTGTCATTCGGTTAATCAGTTTGTTTTTTTTTTCTTCTTCCCCGTATTGGGGCTTTTGGCTCCGCATGATTGACGCAGTTGCCATATACATGGTTAATCAGTTTAAATTTAAAAAAGGTTCTTTAACCTTCTTAGATGAATGAACGTGTAGATCAAGCATGTTATAGGCCTTACAACCTCTTTGGTGGTTCGTTCCAGTGCATGGAGTAGGAGTACCTATTACATTCTCTTGGTTTTATTCTATGTTAGCATTTAAAACACAAAATATACCGCATCCTATTTTAATTCAGTCCCGCGAATAGAAATATTCAAAAAAGGCCCTTTGTACATGAAAATAAACCTATACAACAAAATTCCGGACGCAATAAAGAAAGAAAGAAATAATAACATTTTTCCAGAACCAACTTCGTAGGTTTCTAACCCAAAAATGTTATTACGAGATAAAATATTTATTCGACGATAAATTTTAGAAAATTATAATTAGAAAATAAATATCGATATACGAGTATAAATAGTTAAGAAAGTAGCGTCATAAGTTTTGTATCATCTCATATATACGTGTAATTAAGTAACCTATCACACTAAGTATGTTTTTTTTGTTGTGTAAAATTACTTCACCCTAGGTTAAGTTTGAATAGTATATATAATATTTATGTAATAGATTTAAATATACTTAAATTTATATGTTTATGTCTGTGGTCTGGTTTTGTGAACAGCCACTACACAAGTCATTGCTGCACCCTTTATGCAGGGTATATAAACTTAGCTTTTAGAAGAATACAGTGTATATTTGCAATAAGAATAAGAATATAGAAATAATTTTATTTTACTGTGATATTTTAACAGATAAATAGAGTAGTTCCATTTCATGGCTTTTTAATCAAGGTATACATACAAATGCACGCGAAATAAGAAATAACTAGCCAAGACTGTGTGAAGACAAGCATTATGTCAGGGTTCCGTGGCCAACGAAACTGGACAGTCAAATTTCAGAGATGTATATCATCCCGACATGACATGATATACTTTTAATGGTTTAGACCAGGGGTCTCCAAACTACGGCCCGCGGGCCAAATCTGGCCCACCACTGCCATCAATCCGGCCCGCGACAGGAATTGAAACTCGCGGAATTGTCGGTGATTCAGCCCTGTGGATCTGATAAAATTAACAACTGATATGACTGGTCTTAGAAATTCAGACAATTCCAAACATTTTCCGCACAATGACTGAAGACTGTAGCTGAAATAGATAGTACCTAGAACCGTACATAGTATCACTACTCGACACTAGATGTAGTTACGTGTCACGATACACAATCAATAGTAATTGAAATGCAATAAAAGCCTATGTTTGCTTCGGTGGGCAGAAAAATTAAAATTGTTACGGCCCTTGCAACATACCGAAAAAAATATTATGGCCCCAAGGCTTCAAAGTTTGGAGACCCCTGGTTTAGACAAAAAGAAAATTTCAAAACATGCTCTGCACTGTGGTCACATTATCTTTTTGATTTGAAAACTGTTGACGGTGTTATTTATTACTTTTATGATTCTATCAATACTTCACACAGGGCGACATAAAATAAGCAGCTGAACATCTTAAGGCAGTTTTTAGAATTTTTGTTTGTTTGTTCACGCACATCTCCTAAACCCCTGGAAGAAAATGCAAACGGATTTAAATGCTCTTTTCACGAATATGCTTAGCTATGACCAGATTGAAGTATAGGCTATGTTATTTTGCGCAAGGGCCGGATTAAGGGAAGAAAAAAGGATTGAAGTTTTAAAGGAAAATCTACGCGTACGAAGTCGCGGGCAAAAAAGCTAGTTTTACAATAACTTGAATATACTTTTATTAAACACTTGACACTGGGAAATGCACAAGACGTGCGTAGCCAAAATATTCTAGCGAAGAAAAAAATAATTATTAACTAACCAATCATAGCAGTGACATCTGAACTGTAAGAGGGTGCATTCAAATTGACAGTAGTAGGTTGTTGTTCTGTCGCTTCTTTCTTGGCTTTCAATGCCATGCTGACGCCGAGGCCGAAGTACGCGCCGTATGCGTGGATAGCAATGGATCCACCAACATCTGCTGCCTGGAATAACAATAGCGGCTTTAGCATAAACGTGACTCGGGCAAAATCTATGGGGGTATAATTATTTGTCATTTTAAATGATTATGACTAATTTTCAGGTAGTATAAGTTTGTGACTTTGTATGTTGGTAGAAGGTATATTTTTTTAAAGAAATGACATGACAACACAGACATCCATGACTGTCATGATATGACAGATTCTCAAATTATTTAATTGATACTTGATACTACCGTTGACTCGTATCTGCAGAGCAAGTACCGTTCTTTATCGATCGACAAATTTGATAAAATTATATTTGATCCGTACTCGCTATGATCGACACAATGTTCTTTTATCGAATTTGTTGATTTCAACTATCAAATTTGTCGATCGATAAGAACGGTGCGTGCACTGCTGTTTTGTTTACAATGCAGGCAATGCCACTGGCAATAGCTAGTAATTAGTAGACCCTCTAGACTTGAATACTCCAAGATTGTAAAGCTGCGGAAACACAGACAGAGGCAAGGCACTCCATTGTTTTGCCGCTCTAATTAAGAAAGAGAAGGAAAAACGCTTGGTGCGAATGAATGGTATTTCGACCATGTAAGAGCCGTAACAGACATGTCAACCTGGCTGACGAACCACCGTGTGACCAAAGGGAGTGACAGAGAAAATTTACTGTTTATCTCCCGTTGGTCCAAGATACGTCTGTTACGGACTTACGGGTGACGCTTCGTCACCGTTCTGCCGTTCGTTTCGAGACGAGCGGTCCAGTAGTCCAGTAGGTAATGAAAAGGTGCTGGAACAAATTCATGAAGTTCCATAAAGGATGGAGTGATTACCTATACCTGTACTAGCCTCAATTATTACCTTATTCGTGAATAACGTGGAAATCAAGCGTTTTTATTATATGTATAGATATAGATAAAGGCTTGCGCTTGACCTCCACCTAGTCTAATGTATTTCTTGTAGCCACAGCCATACACACACACAAATAATTATGTCACCAACTCGTAGTGACCCTACTAATAGACTGATAAAAAGTCCCTGCGTAGCCCTGGTGTTAGAGGACTCGTTTTTAATAGGTACTAACTAATCCATGACGGAATATCACCAGAGATGAATTGTTATTGGCAAATACGTCGCATATAATTAGACAAATGATAAGGCCATTTCGTCACTTATTAGCATAAAAAGGCGAAGAAATGTAACAAAAAATATATTTTATGATACTGAGTGACGAGACGATCGAAGTCACTCGCCTGATGGCTCTTCACGCTTGCCCATAACAGCTCAACACCACTCAGAATTTTGAACTTCAACAGTTCAAAACCCTGGATGGAAATGCACTGCGCTCGTCACCCCGAGATATAAGATGTGAAATCTCTGTGCCCTGTAATTTCGCTGGAAACATTGCAATTCAATCCGGAACACAGCAGTGTTTACACACTACTGCTTGGCGGTTGAATAACTGGCAAAGGTGTGATACTTCCCCAGGCGGACCCCTGCAAAAGAGTCCTACCACTACAGTCCGTCATTATTCCGTCAGCTACGATTTCTCGCTATATTTAGAAAAGGCATCCTAATTATTACGAATTAAAAAAGTCAGCGTTATATTTCCAAACTTAGAAAACAACAAATCTAATTAAAATTCAAAGAAGACTTACTCACTTTTGAAACATTTCTCTGGACATAAAGTTCAAAAAGGAAGTTCTATAATTCATTTACAAATTAATAGATTCTTGAAACGAGCTGCCAAAGTATCTCGAAATGATTCCTTCTAATTAATTTATTTTCTTACAGAAGCATTTTGTTCATTGATTTATAATTTATTTAGGTACTAGCTGTACCTTGTAACTCGTCATACAGGTACGTCATATTAATAGCATTTCACATAATAAACCATTATTCAAAATAATTTTGAAAGTTTTCTGCTCATATTTTTTTGAATTATAGCGATAAAACTGTAATAAATTCTAGAAGCTCTAACTCAAAGGCATTAACGTTTTGTATCATTATGATCGCAACAAAAAATGTTTCTCAAGTAGTTTTCTTTTTGACTAAACCATAAAAAAATATGTTATGTCGGGGTGATACAGCTCTGATGAATTGGCTAAGTTAACATAACCTCGTTCGTTCGAAATGTTCTATAATAATCACTAATATTATTTCTGAGCTATGACTATGACTACAATTTTACGGTTTTGGCTACGGGACCCTACCATACATGACAGCCCCGTTAGCTTAGTTGGTAGTGAACCTGCCTTCTGCGCTTCGGGACATGGGTTCGATTCCCACCTAGGACAAACATTTGTGTGAGGAAAATTTGTGTTTGTTCTATGTCTGTTAATATCTATTTAAGTATGTATTTAAAAATATATATGTATTTATATCAGTCTCTGGCAGCCATATTACAAGCTGTGCTTAGCTTGGGGTCAGATGACCTTGTGTGACACCCCTCTCTATGAGGGAGGCCTTGTCCAACAGTGGACGTTAATTGGCTGATGATGTGTGATGTGTGACCATGTGTGAAATAATGTCCCAAATATTTATTATTTATTTATTTTAGATATTTATATGCGTGTCTCGACAAGCTCTTGGTCAGTTATTTAAATTAATAATTATTCATCGGACGTTTGTCGTATCGCAGTTGACGAAATTTTATTTTGACAGTTATATCCGAGTTATCTTGTCAAAGTAGAATACCATCTGTGTCCACTCTGATCGGAGGCCTGCGTCTGAGCAGACTTGGTGTTGATTTTACTCGATACCAGTAGCACGCGATACCAAGCGCACTCGTAATCATGAAAATCTCAAAAACAAAACAATAATATAAAAATATATGGACAATTTATAAGTGTAAAAATATGAAATACTAGCCGTCCGCCCCGGCTTCGCACGAGTGTAAGCTCGGCCTTCGGCCTCGCTACAAAATATAATATAGCCTATGTCACCCGGGGATAGTGTAGCTTCCCAACAGTGAAAGAATTTTTCAAATCGGTTCAGTAGTTTCGGAGCCTATTCATTACAAACATACAAACATACAAAAATAGGTACAAATCTTTCCTCTTTATAATATTAGTGTAGATAAGAAAACCATAATACCTTAAAAACATCACCAACCAACCAGATGTTGACACATCCGACCACCGTTTCTACGATGGCGATGAATAATAGCTGGAGTCCGCTAGCGAAACCGAGTAAAGCTCCAAACGTGATAAGCACAGTCGCTGACATCACATCTGCTTCTGCAAGAATAATGGTAAATATTATTATGGAAACTGACTGGTTTTCACACATTTTTTTTTATGTTTATTTAGAAAAAATTACAGTGGTATTATAAACAATAGGAACGGTGTTACCCACAGTAGTTCAAGAACTGTGTCGCAGGACTGATTTTATTTATATTACACGGGAATCACTCACGTAAAAAATGAATGCAAATGCAGTTTAAACTATAGTCGGTGTAACCGGCTTAATCTTGCGTAATTCCTGTGTAACTTAATAAAATGGTAAATATTATGATTACAGACCCATAAAGACTTCATTCGAATAGGCCTCTCAGAGCCAGCATTTTGGGAGCAGTTTCTACGTGTAACGGCTTATTATATTCATTTTTTGCTGTTGTCAATTTTAGGGATTTAATATTTCCCTTCTTACAACTTTCATTTATCATATTCGTAAAAGTGTAGTTTAAAAATATGTATCATGCTGGAGTAATCCTAGAAAATTACTACTTAAAAAAAAACTGGTTTTCAGAATAATACTAAATAAAAATAAGTTTTTCGTTGATCACGTGATTTTACATCAAACGCTCTATTTAGATGGAATGTCCTTTTAACGTCACAGGCAAGTAAAAAGAGGCAACAATTTGTAAGGCGAGAAGAACTCATTCGCTTACTTGTGATGGCTCTGAAGTCACGGGGGAAAAACATGCCCATAAATGTTAAATGGAGCGTTTACGCACTAGTTTTTTTTTTATGTCGTAGGTGGCATACTCTCAGACGGGCCGCCTGACAATAAGCGATCACATGGTAATATAATAAATTAAATTATAATCTTCCATTTCTTACTCGAATTTATACTGAAAATTATGAAAAAAACACATGGATATAATAGATATATAATAGAAAAATTGAGATGGTTTAGTAAAAACACTCGTAGTGTTGTCATAATAAAATTTTATCACGTTTTTAATAAAGTCTACTCAAGCCAATATTCACCGATCTGATAGCAGTACAAAATCCCATAACCTTTAACATCTACATTTATTCAGATCACAAAAACGTTAACAATCAATTAATTCAATTGACTCTTAAAGAATTAACGTTTTTTTTCTCTTCATCCTATTAAAAACAATTTCAGAGCATTCTTTTACGTAATTAAAAGGCCTTTGTCTATTAAGGGGAGGAAATTGAATATTTAAAATGCTGCCTTAAAAACTAGGGGCACCCCAAATATCTCGTTTTATAGGCATCATTATAGTCTAAGAGTGTACGAGTTTGTGCCTTCAGCTGTTATTATTTAAGTATGCACAATAATAATAATAAACGCAGGGGCGGCTTTATGGCGAGCCGTCGGTGAGTGGTGACATCACGTGCCCCGATTCCATGGGGCTATGGAAGTGTAGCTCCGCGTAACGCCGCGAGTAGCTCTGAGTGAAAGTGAGCACACCTCTCGACACCTTAAACCACTCATGCCAATTTTGCCCCTCCGGTGCCAAATTACGTCATCTACCCCCCCCCCCCCCCAGTGACCCTCCAGTGATACCTCATTTATCAAAATCAATTAGTCCATTTGTCCTTTCCATTGTTTGATATGGATGTTTTTGAACAGGGCCAAAATAAACGAAAAGAACACTATCTCCTGGCCTATACCGCTTTGATAGAATCCTTGACCTTTTAAACAACTCCTCTCACCTTTTCGCAATTAGGTTTGGAGGTTAGTAACCTCTAAAATGTACTAATTATTTCGGAATTATGGTGGTTTCTGGAAGGGCCTCATTAGAATCGCATTTCTTGGGTGGAACAGCTACTTTGTTCCCTGTTACTGAACAGCTTCACGTTACATAATTAAACATTATCCTAATTTAATTTGAGCTAAACTTCTCGAGGTAATGTTATTAACATTAGCTATGGAATTCCTGCAAGGAAAGGAGAGAACCTCATATATGTACACGTAATACACGCCGCAGACTGAATTTAATTGCAGCTTTGGAATAAAATTAAAATTAGTTCATTCCAGACTATTATTTCAAAACAAAAATAAATGAACGACAACACAAAAATAAAATAAAAACAACTGGCAATAAAAAAGGAAGACTGAATGATGTTTCCGGTATTTCATTTTATATATAGGGAATGGTAGTATTAAAGACTGATTTAAATTGATACAGTATTATAATCCAGTGCAAAAATCCATTGACGCTAGATCGTTGTTGGACAATTCAAGTAAACACATCTTTATATTGATCTTTCTGTCCCATATATACAATATCTGGTTTGAACAACAAACAGTTTATCTGCGTATCTATCTAGCTAAAGGCAAATTTTACTTGGCTTGTTATTGATCTGAGCATTTTGAAATCATTGAATGCTGATTTAGATTGATACAATATTTCAATCCAGTCCAGCATCTAAGTATCTGGACTGGATTGAAGTTGGATGCGAACAACCCAGTATCAACAGATTTCTACGCAAGCTTAAAATACTGTATTAATATATTGCAGTGTTAAGAGGTTTCAATGTGCAAATACCATTTATAAACCTGTTAAGCCTGCATTAATAACAGTCTTGAGTCCACAGACGTTTTACTCTCTTTTATCTCTCTCTCGTACTCAAATACTCACGTAAAACTTATTCACAGCCAAAGATGTAAAAAAAGGCCTAAACCATCATAGTCAACTTTACTAATATAATAGTAGATGGTATAACTATGGTCCATCAACTTACCAAGCAGCAGTTTCTTCGTGATAATAATTTTTCCGTTCTGCATATGGAAGAAGTTTTGGCACAGCAGAGCCCATTGAACTACCAGTGCTGCCAGTAAAAAGTTGTACCCGAGCGCACTGTAGCAGTACTTCTTCAGAAAGGTCATCAAGAAACCAAAACCGATGAAGATCATCACGTGGGTGTCTTCGAAACCTAGAAATAAAGATTATTAGATTATAGATTAAATCTTAACAAGGAGCCTAGGCTTTCGGTGCAGGAAAAATAATGAAGAAAATGTAGTAAAAGAACTGTTATTGTTTTATGAAATTGTCCTAAACATCATCATCAACAAGAGATGATTTTTGTAGAGTTTAAAGTATATGTGTGATCGTGGCTAAATTAGCCGATTCGGGAGCCCAGATGTAGTCACAATTGATGTCACTACAAAACGTTGAAATTGAAGACCTAGTGACTGAGTCTGCATTAATAAGACTAAATCCTACAAGCTTTAATGGCTCAACCAAGTAGAGAGAATGTGAAAGGATCGAGCTGTTCACGTGTACCTGGGACTACTTACTGTCGGTCTATTCTGCAAGCTAAGCGAACGCGCAAGTGAGGCGATGAGCTAAGTGAACGTGTATTTTTCTAGTCAAATACTATAGAGAAATGTCAAAATGTTGAGTGATCATCCTTGACTGTAGTCCCTTACCGTTATAATTTGATGTTTTGACATTTATCTGCAGAAATAGGCAAGAAAAATCACATTCACTTAGCTTATCACTTCACTTGCGCGTTCACTTAGCTTGCAGAATAGACCGGCTGCACAATCGATGACCAGTCGATGCTAGTCGCGCGTCTCAAGTATTGCCGGATTAAGTTACTATTAGTGTTTATCATCTTCCACTACATCGTAATTCAGTTAAATAACGGTGAATTTGTCTACATCTCACTTGAAGTTTCAAGTGAAATGTAGTCATACGCGTCGGAGCAAGAGCCAGCACAGGATAGGGAGAAGTGGCGTCGGTTAATATCGAAACCCAGACCCAACCCAGACTGGACTTCAAGAAACCCAGACAGGGCCGTAACGAAGTCTTTTCAACGCGATTCAATTTAGGTGAGTGCGATAAGTTACGCGACCGCAAACCGTATCTCGGCGTGTTAAGGTTCATGTTCACATAATTGCCAGGGGTAACCCAACTTCAATCGCGGTAAAGAACCGGAACGTATTTATTAGACTGGGTATATTGCGAATCCCAGACTGACTTTCATGAAGCCCAATCTGGCTTTAAAAGCGAAGGCAATTTCAAGAAAATATACGCAATCAACCCGTTGGAAACTTTAAAACGCTGTCTCAATTTCGTTTATAAGTAAGTATTATTTGGACATTCTAAATTGATAAAAGTATACCCCTTGATTAAATTGTAACCGCAATTTATCTCAATACAAGATTCTCATTTTGTTTGTTACCCTAATCAATTCCTACAACGTATCGATAGGCTCTCTATTCAATGTTTCTGTTCCTGCTAAATTAGCCATTCAGTACAACGTCCGTAAGTGGCCCAGTGGTCCCGACTTGCCCCGTATTACCCATTGTTGTTCTGTACTCGCACGCTACATTAGACCCACCCATTATAAACTCGGACAAATAAACAGCAACAATAAAAACCTATTCAATTCTTTCTTTTTCATTTTATCTGTATATTTTTTTCTTTTAGCCAGTAATTGTTAGAACGTCCGATGAAAAATTGCAAATGAAATTACGGTGCTCATTGTTTTTCTGGATTCAAAATTGCCCTCGAGGGTGAAATGGAATAAAAAAGGTCTTCATAGAGATTGTCGCGCGTGTTGTCACGAGAATTATTATTTTTATGGCCCGAATCCATTTTAGTGGAACGTTGAAGCGGTACAATAAATAAAATGTTAAGTGTCCAATGGAGGTTATAACGACTGCGTTAGCATTGAAAGTTTTGCGAGACGCGAACTGCCGAGCATATAACTTTGATTCATTCAAGTTTGCAAAGCGTTCAGCGCATTAGGGTATCTTGTTAAAAGAAATTACGTCAATTGTTTTGCTATTTTAGGACTGAAGGTGAAACGCATGACGACCTTTGCCGTTTTGAGAAATGAAATACTTACTGGTATTGCAAATAAAAAGAATACAGGGTTATAAGGTATGCTAAACTGAGAAGGGTTCGTTATACTCATCATTATGAGCAATTTTTACTATGAAACTAACCCTAAAATCGCGAAAAACACCTGATATTTTTTCTATGGAACACCTCATAATTTTTCGCGATTTCAGTGTCAGTCGTATTCCTATAGTAAAATTTGTTCATAATGATGAGTATTAAAAACTCTTTTCAGTTTTTACAGCCTTTTTTAATGGAGAGGATACCATTTATTTCAAATACTGTTTGGTTGTCATCGGATTCCATAATATTATAATTATTGTGTGCTAAACCTCACACTTTCATTCATTTGGACATTTTCTCAAAACCATACATACATTTATCAGAGATAAAAAGTCGCTTATAACTATCACTATACAAAAAATCAAGTTAATCCGTTGCTCTAAACAAACCACCAAATCACATCAAATCGTTTATTAGTCCAAACATGGTAGGTACCATAGAGCTTTGCATAGCTTTTTTATCTGTGTTTATCACACGCTATTATTTATCTGTACGTTTTATGACATAAGTGTAACATCTGACAACTCACTGATTTTGAAATTTGTGAAATTCACAATCATAAAAAATAGTGATTGACAGGGTGGTAAAAATCGAAAAGTTGTATCTCATGGCCTTGTCAGGTGCGGCGTACAAAATAGAGATATTTTTAAATGGTTTTGTTGTGTCAAATGTCTTGTTCAAATGTCTACATTTGAATAAAGTCGAATTGTTTATTTTATACGTAAATTAATTAAAGAAAGAAAAAACATACCAATTATAATTATATTAGTTGTTCTTGTTTATAGTTTCAAGTCTCAGTCTTATATCAATTAATAAACTAACAAACCGACAAACTAATAATGAATGATACATTCATAATAACAAGACTTTTGTTAGCTTTTATATTTCAGTAACTTAAATAACATTAGATCTTAATATTAAACAAGATATATATATAATCGGTTTAGATCATATTCATGTTTAAATATTCTATTTATATTTAAGTCCTTTTGTATCAGAAATCCTTTTATGGGTTTAATTTGCATTTTGCATAAATTTTATCATCTGCATAGATTTACCATCAATAAATTAAATCTGTATTGAGGATACTGTAATCAATCAATGTCCGAAATTGGTCGAACCACTTGGATTAATTGCGAATTAATTGGGAGCACTCAATGTAGAGATAAGGTGTTACTATCCGGCAATTTACCGGCCACAGTGGAAAAGACACGAGACCATTTTTTTACCAATGCATTGACAACACTTCTTGGCCTTTATTCAATTTTTTATAACGTCGGTTTAACTTCGATATATTACGAAATTTTACAGATTTGTATGGTAAAGCTGTTAAAACCGTCATGACCAAATTTGAGAATAAGGGCTGTTTGCAGTTCTTCTCCATTCACGGTAGTGATACCGTGACTGGAGGAGGAATAGTCATATATTCTTCATTAGGTGGCCGTTTTGATGTTCGTGATGACTCTCTTTACACACTAATATTATAAATTAAGTTTTTTTCGAAAGTGTGCAAGTATGTATGTTTGGCCGCACTTAACTCTCGTAACAATGTGGTAAGTTGGCCGAGGGTACTTGTGAGTGCAACACCAAATCAAAATGTCATAAATATTTAAGTATATTTGTTAATTTTTATGTGTTAATAAGAGCAACAGCTGACGGTAAATGTAAAATAGTTGATGAAACTGCAAGGTGCAGCTAGTATAAATAAAATATAAGGCAAGCGTGCGCCAGCGTAAACAATTTCATCGATTAACACCAGTAGTATAAATAAAATAAAATAAATATCTGGGACATTTTTGCACACACTGTCGTCTGACCCCAAACTAAGTATGTATATTTACAAAACTTTGTAGGTACTAAATACTTATCGAATTCCATACAAATTTAGAATTTTGTAATTGCTGTTTACTTCCATAAATATTCACAATCGCTCTCCTAAATCACGTAAGAATGATGGTATGAAACGTTAACATAAATATGATTGGCTTCCTTTTGTTTGAGATGGAAAGAAAAGCATCCCTTCGCTATCGCATTCCGTTTCGTTCCGGTTTATTTACACACATATAAAAAAATTGCATATTTTGAATTAATTCTTTCTTAAAAAGAATCAGGATAAAAAATAACACTTAAATTATTGATAAAACGGAAAAACCAGTGTTTGGCTATCCGATCAAATACTGTTCCTTTCCCATCTCTAGTTAAATCGAAACAATTCTTTATTAAGAGCGATTAAGGGCGTCAAGGTGGGCAAGATTTCATCCTGGACGGTGGGATTACTGGCAAATTGATGGCCGTTAACTTTACTATCCTAGGGTTTACAGTAAAGTTAAGAGTAAGTACCTATAAATTCCAATATAAACCTGAGCTTATGTTGTCCAAAGTTGTGGCGAAAACATAATCTTGGGGAAAAATTAAACAGTTCTAAGGTATACTATCGGTTGGCTGTTGTTAACAAAACGTAGCCAATGTTACTCGGTGATAACGTAACTTTCTATGATTGAAAGGTTTTTAAAATAAAACCAGTATTTTCATATTAAAATAGAAGGTATAACTTTTGTAAGTCTGCGTGCTTCATTTTACACCACGTTGTAGCTTACACTAATAGCCGTGAGTGGATGCGCCTATAAATGGGATAAAAAAGCTTAGAACAGAGTTCAAATGTGAAAATACTTAAATCTAAACCAAGATAATGAACTTCGCCTTTCTAATGAAGGCTATCAACGAGTGATAAATTTGTTACGGCGTCATTCAAAACCTACAGACTTCAAAAAATGAGGTTATCATTTCCACTAGGTTTTTTTTGAATGTTTGTCACGTGATTTCTCTGCCAATTATTTAAAAGATTCAATTTTTTTTGTAGATCATACTTCAGAGTTAGTCTCGTATAAATTATCGAAATTGATTATTGGTTTTAGAAAAAAAAAAAAACGAAAACATAAAATATCTACAAAACACAGCAAACGTATTGAAGAACACTTTCTATCTCTGTTTTTACTGTAAATTTTCTATTTTTTAGTTTAAGTTCGTACATGGAGTAGGTACAGGTAGGTATAGGTCTTAAATTCGGTTTTTTCTAAAAAAAAACTGTATTACGAGTTTACTATCATTTAGATCACTATTGATTTAAGACTCATAAAATAGCAATCTAATTTATTTCAATTAAATTGGATCCATTCAACGTAACCTGAACCCCTAAACCTAGGTTTGCCGAATGGCCTTAATAAAATGTAATAACTCCCGTTCGGTACCCACAATAAAATCGAAGAGCGGTTGAAATCTTTTAAATCAGAGTTGGATTGTCAAGAGCCTCCTATTAGCTCCACATTTCACGATGATCGGAGAATTCACGATCATCGAGAAATTCGAATTGCTGAAACGTAAATTACATTTATACGACCCGCCATTGTTGGCGGTGGCTAATGCTGGCTTAAGTGGAACAATCATCCCTTATTACTGGAATATATCTCACAATGGGGGCTGTTTATCACATTTTTGTTACTATGAGCTTACAACTTACAAGTGATCAAAGCCTTCACATAAGATATACTATTCATTCATTTAAGAGCGTAGTTCTTGTTGGTGGAGTAATTTCCAGTCTTTATTGACCATCCAGACAATTGACGGTCTTCTGCCAACTTTTGCACCTCTCTGTACGAAATGACATTTGCCTTCTATTTTATTTGGTCTGCGAATACTCTTCTTGGTCTCCCCGGTCCTCTCTTTCCTTCTACCTTTCCCTTCAAAGATTTAAGATTCACTAGAGCAGTAGGTAATATAATATAGACATAAACAAGGTAATATAGACATAGATTAGATAAGGATATCGTTTATTCGTGATAGAAAAAACATGACATTGAAAATTAAAATATGAAACAACCAAAAAGAAAACAATAAATAAAATGAAATGAATGTTGTTATTGAAGTAACTTGTAAATTTAGTAGCATTGTACCTCTCGATCTACACGAGAGGAAAGTAATTCCATAGGCCAGGCGGTATAACGAACGAAATAATAAATGATTGATGCCGATACCACGGGATCGCGGAATCATGTTACAGCATAATCTCATTCATTACCGTTTGTTTCCAATATGCTTTGTAGATCACCGCATTTGACAGCTCCGCTATTCTGTTATGTTGAAAGACCCGAGATATTATATCTACGTTAATTTATTAGGAATTGTATGACTCATATAGAAGTTTGTCTTGTATATTATTATCAATATAACATATTCCTACTGCTGTAATACATGCTTTATTTCATTGATAGTAGATATGGACTCTAATCTATTATGCTGGCTCAGTTCATATTGGTGAATGTTATTGTCTTTGAATTTTTGAGGTTCTTGGACATACCGGTTTCTTTACGTTGTTTTTCCTTCACATTTGTTGAGCAATGGTCTAAGAACTACACGTAATAATATATGTAAGTACTAAATAAATATTGGTTTTACAGGGCGGAGGATTGAAACGGGTGCTTTAAGATTATAAAGCACACATGCTATGCTAAGCAATAGGCCACTGAACCGCTTAACGCAAAAACTGTAAGTGCAGCATACTTAATTATTTTTCACCATAATAAGAAACTGGAAATAACACTAATAATAATAATAGTTCATACGCAAAAAATAGGTTGGTGAGGCGGTGGAGTTGGACAAAAGATATCAAGCCTGATTTAGACGAGATGAGTTCGCACCCGTCACCCCACCTTACCATATCTTTCCTGTTTGTTTGATTTGAGTGTTGAGTGAAAAAAAACGAGACTAACGCACGGCAATTGATTAGAAAAAATAAATGCATTTAACTTCATTAGAAGAAGAAAAAACCACAAAAACTAAAACTTGTGAGCACTATATTTTCTTACATAACTAAGCCAAAGAGACACAAACCTGCTAGCATTCCTACGCTCGCCTAGAATAATAGCCAGACCAATTCCACAATTCGCCTGCCTCGCATTTTCTCTCTCCTATCTGTACGTACCTACGAAGCTCTATCACAGAATTGAATAACTTCGCTCTTAATGAAACGTAAAAATTGTGTTTGTAGCTTAGCTAAATAAACTCTTTATTATCGTTTAATAGTACATTGTTATTCTAGGGGTGAAAGTAACTTATTTACTCCCGAGACGGAGTTCGAGGGACTAAATAAGTCTTTAACCCCGAGGTAAACACTGTGCTTTTCATTACGAATACAAGGAAACTAAAAATAAAAACATGAACTGACACTGGCAAATGCACGAGAAGTGCGGGACCATAATCCTCTGAGGAAAAAAAGAAGTTGGAAAATGGTTTTCAAAACAAATGTTAAAATAGAAATAGTTTTTTTCTTCTAATTTGAGTGTCTGTCAGTTGTCAATGTCAGTTGAAAGTGATTCTCCCTAGGGCTGAAATGTATTACTTTCAACCCGCTCCTCAAGCAACTTCAGACCTACTTTCCAAGTATGAGTAGTGAAAAATAACGTAAACATGCTCATGTGATTCGTTAAAACTGCTTCAGGCGCCTACGCAACCAAAGTTTCGTGATCAGTTACGATCAAAATTATGTTTTGTTTGATACTAGTTACGAGTGGAAACTTATTTTGGATTCGATGGGAAAACCCTGTTTAAAAAATAATTTGACTAAACACGTGTGAGACTCGTGCTTTGAGGGTTCCGTACCATCATACAAAAGCACAGAACGAACATTGCTCTAAAGAAATGGTAAGTCAGATTAAAGGACTAACTTAACTTTGTAGTGAAAAAAATACACATGGCATAAATAAAATAAATATCAATTTAAAAACCGACTTCAAAAATATATGAAAAACTTCATAAGTGCCTATAAAATTGGAGGGTTGCCCTCGATTGCCCTTGGGTCCCATTATCAGATCCTGACTCGGTGACAATGGGACCAAATTGGAAGTATACCCACCTTACCGAACAAAATATTATTTTTAGAAATCGGTCGACAGTTGTCAGAGAAATCAGTGAACATACATTAAAAAATAAAATTAAAAATAACAGTGGAACACAGAACCGTCCTCCTTTTTTGAAGTCAGTTAATAAAACTGAATTGAGCAGATAATTTGGAGGTTAAGGAGATCCGGTTTTAGGAAGGCCTAGCGTTGGTTAAAAACGATTCACAATTGAATAAAAGATCACCATAAAATATATCGGACATAAAATAATATAACCAAAAAACCACTTCCAATCTAAAGTCAGTTAAAAAATATTTAACGTATTAACGATTAGTCTTAATAATGACAAAGCTGAAGACAAATATTGTGTCATCTCCACAAATAAACTGGCAGCTCCATGCAACAGAATCTAGTCATAAATTCCACACTGTTCCCATATTAATCACCCCGACACTACAATGCAAGCTGAGACGTCCAACACACTCAGAACTAATAACTACCCTATCAAATTACTGCTTGAATCGCGATGTTAAATTGAAGTGCATTTCCAGAGGTAACTATACAGTCCACCAACGCAAATATTAAATGCAACTGACACGCGAAATCATTCTCTATTACAGTGCAAATAAAGTAGAATTAAGTGTTGGTGTTATGTCCTCGTTTACAGCTGGATTAATGTGGAATTTCAAGTAAATTAATTGCAAGCCTCTTCTTATTCAGGGAGAGCATTATTTTAATTGACACCGTTTGTGATGACATTCAAAATGTACGACAGCTATTTGATACGGACTTTTTTGGCTACGAGTCGTTAGCGTTTTATTTAAATTGGCCTACAATGATAATGGCTCGTTTCTATGAAAATTTCTCAACAGTTTTTTAAGTGACATTTTTAAAGTGCCATTTTATTAATATTTTTGGAATTAAATGCAAGCCCAAAATGTAATGAGGTCATTAACAGTACCATTTAAAATTTGGCATGTGAAGCACGCGAAATTCGCCAGTTTTGTAATTTTTTTATTAACTTTTTCTTATTTACTCTTATCATTTTCTGCCAATATCTGTCTTTATATCTGTCTCTATTTTTCATCGGAGAAAGTGATTTGAGTATCTGCTTTGTCGTTCTTGAGATTATTTCCTGGAGACATACTTAGTACATACGTTCCAGAGGATTCGCAGTAAACTGGCGCAATTAATATTTGCGCATCAACTGCAACGGCCTTTACTCATAATGATATTACTATAGATTAGCAAACAAGTATGTTATAATATATATATAATGATAAAATATAAACGCCCCGATACAAGCAAATATAAGTAACGGTAACGGAAAAGACGAACTCCAAACAGATAAATATCCCATTTTAACTAACGAAAAAGGAGGACGGTTCTATTTTCTACTATATATATAATACATATTTTTTTAAATGTATTTTCACTGATATATCTCTGCCAACTGTTGACCGATATAAAAAAATATAAAAAGCTTTTGTTCGGTAGCATATACTTCCAATTTGGTCCCATTGTCACCAAGTCAGGATCTGATGTTGGGATCCCAGGGAAATCGAGAGCAACCCTCCAATTTTCTAGGCACTTTTATATATTTTTGAAGTCAGTTTTTAATATGATCCGCTTGTGTCTTCCCGTGAACATGGTGCATGTAACTGCGCTGAAATATCGGGAGCTCCTTCCACAACCTTGCTATGGTAAATATCCCGTAAATAATCATATAACTGCAAATAATTTTCGTTAGAAAAGTAACGATTTAGCAACGGTGATGATAGTGCTTACAACGATCCTAATCCACCAATTACAGCAAAATGTGCATCAAAAGATAACAATTTGAGTTGTTTAACCATATTTCATTCAGCATATGCGTCGTCTATAAATTGCCCTAAATATTGTGCAATAGAACGTGTAACAGAGCTACTCCAGAGAAGTTGAAACAACTTGCTAACTTTGCTGAAGGTAATCAACGCGTGAACCACACATGTAAGCCTGAGGGACTGCGCACGGATCCTGCGCTTTCTCTCTTTCTATGTATTTACAAAGTTAAGTTCAGCTCTGCATAAATTTGACCTTTACCAACAAAATGTAGTTTAGATAGTTTAAGGTATAATCTTCTCGTCCAAGACCACAGTGCCTAAAGACAAGGGTCTTTGTTCAATGTGTGTTGCCAGTGATGACATATGGTACTAAGAGATGGTCCTTAACTGTTGGCCTTTTGGAAAAACTCAAAGTCACACAACGGGCAATGGAGAAAGCTATGCTCGATATATAGCTATGCTGCTTTCTTTGCGCGATAGAATCTAAAACGTGGATATTCGCCAAAGAACCAGAGTCACCAACATAGCTATTACAATTTGCAAGTGAAGTGGCAATGGGCAGGCCACATCGCTTGAAGAACTGATAACCGATGGGGAAGAAAGGTTCTTGAGTGGAGACCACGAATCGGAAGACGCAGCGTAGGTAGGCCTAACTAAATGACATAATCGTGAGAGTCGCGGGCATCCAGTGGGTGCAGACGCAGGGTGTCGATTCGTGTGGAGGTTAAAGGGCGAGGCCTAAGTTCAGCATTGGACGTCTTCTGGCTTATGATGATGATGAAGATATTCTTGTCTGCCTGTTTATCTATCAAATTTTATTCGAACCCTCTTAATTCTATAGTTTTTAATATAAGTGCATGAATTATCACGGTTGTTCACTAAAGTTATATGATTATTTGTCTTCCCGTGAACATGGTGCATGTAACTGCGCCGAAATATCGGGAGCTCCTTCCACAACCTTACCACGGTAAATATCCCGTAAATAATCATATAACTTAAGCGCATAAAACTTTGCACAATGTATTGCAGTTTTCACTTTTTTAAATATATTAAAGAAAATTAATTATTTTGAATTTAAGGGCACCGCAGGGAAACGCTGGATGCAGACCGCTTCCATCCGTCCCTTTTAGATATCGATGGGGGAAGCCTATATGCAGCAGGCTTCCCCTCGTGTGTGGTATCGTTGAATAGGTCATTTGAAATGAAGGTAAGGTATTATAGGTACATCTCTTTTTAGTGGTCAAAGGGCCACCTGATCGTAAGCAATCATCGTCGGTTGTAACGAAATCTGTAACACCATGGCATCACACGTTGCCAGTCTTTAAAGACTCTATTAACAACCCTTTTGAAGAACTCCATGTTGTAGTGACTCGGAAATGGCGCAGGAGCGATAGCTTTTTCCACATATTGCAGGTACGAGGTAGAAAATAAAAATCTGAAAAACAGTGCGTGATTTTCACAGATCAATGATATTTTGATGAAAAATCATGCGCAGTTTCGATGCTAAAAACAGCGAAGAAAAACATCGTGAGGAAACCAGTCCAAGAACTTCCAAAGTTCAAAGACATGTGACTTTCAGCAATATGCTCTGAGCCAGCATGGTGTATTACGGCCTATACTTTCTCTCTATGAGAAGGCCTGTGTCCGAGCAGTGGAAACATAATAAGCTGAAATAATGGCAATAATCTATACATATAATGAAAACGTAGAGATAAAAAAACCTGTAATTGCAAGATAACAAAAAAAAAAAACACAGGGTGTCTTAAAATAAGCAGATGAACACGATAGGACTGTTTTAGAATTTTTGTCTGTTTGTTTGTTTGTTTCTCCACGCACATCTCCTAAACCACTGGACGGATGTAAATGCGGTTTTCACGAATATGCTTAGAAATTACCAGATTAAAACTTAGGCTATGATATATCATTTATTTTATATCTTTATTTTAACACACAAAATAAATTAAACAATCAATGGTTATTTTCTTCGTTACCTGAAACGTAATAAGAGGATCGTCGCATAGCCTCAAGCAAGGAGGTCCAAAGTCAAGAGAATGTTATTGACATAGCCATTAAAAATTTGAAATTGTCAACTGTCATTCAGATAATCAGCCAGATTAAAACTTTTTATTTAAAGGTGAAACGTTTCACTTTGGCGGGAAAATCAAATTTCAAACAGTTTTTTTGTCCTTGTAGCTAGGCCGAGTAATTGCACTGTTTTAAAATGTACGTACTGTGTATTGTGTATTCTGTGACGGCGTGACGATAACGCGAGTTATATGATTTTTGTTCACCCAAAAAGTACGCAACGCGCCTAAAGAAGTTTTCACTTCAAAAATATTTTCGAAAGAGATAGCTCTGAACGGTGAACGCGGCCTTATCGGTTGTTAATCAACCGGGAACCGATTTGTTGACGCGCTAAGTGTGGAGCCCCTGCACTGAACCCTTGGGAGTGTGCGCGGCCGCCGCTCACACGGTCAATAAAACATCACCAGAACGTGCTTCATCACCTTGATGCTAACAGTATGGATACTTGTGTTTTATGGTAAAAACGACATTGTTTAAAGCCTACTTAGTATGAGCTGTGGACTTATTTAGACACAAAACGTATCATACCATAAGGGTTGCAATATAATGATGCTTTTCGCATCTTCGTGAGGAAAGCTCGTTATAGCAGCACGTCGGGAATGTTCGCCGATGCAGGGGTTCCGGATTTCTTTGCCTTCATAAGATCCAGGGTGGCTTCTTTATGGGCTGGGCTGAAGAGTTCAAAGAACGGCATATTGCAGAACCTGTGCACCGGACAAATTTTGACATAGTATTTGATAGAATATATTGCTGCTCATAATAAAAAGTTATAATATTTTTTTTGTTTCCGACTTTAAAAATAGTTGGCGTTCTACAAACAAACAAGCAAATTGTTTGTTTGTTTTCCGTCGACTCAAATTACTTACATTCGTTTAGGAGCTTAGCTATTAATATTAATATGTCTTTTGTCTTATTTTTAACTTTTCAGTTTCTTTTTTCCGGTTCAATTTTGTGTTAAAGAGTCTTATTTTTTTGGTGACAAAGTGGCTTTATTGACTAAACATCTTTTAAAGTAAAGATCGCCCTAGTGCGATTCAGACTTGTGCATCGAGAGTACCGCACCTAAAAATGTGTTTTCTTTCATTTAGTTTGGGATCTTAAGCGCGCGCTCATCTCTAACTTTGCCGGTGTTTAATAAGTATTTTATTGTTTTACCTTACAGTGTATGCTATAATTATGCCAAGATTAATGCTTGTTTATATTACCGTTTCTATACTAGAGCAAACAAAAATACACGTTTCATGTTTGGCGGGAAATTCATAATTCAAACAGTTTTTTGTCCTTGTTGCTAGGCCAGGTAATTATTCTGAAATGACATAGTGTTTGCGAAAATTGTTGGTTGTTCTTTACATTATCATTTACAGTTATTAATCAGTAACTCATTTTATTACTTACATTTGTCAATAAACCGTTTGAAACATCAAACATTTTGTTTATTGACAAATGTATTTAATAATGTGCATTAGAGATAAATAGCTTTACGTGAGTTTGTAAAGAATAATAATCAATTTTCGCAAACATCATGATCGTTTACAACAATTACCCGGTCTAGCTACAAGAACAAAAAAAAACTGTTTGAAATTTGAATTTCCTGCCATACGTGAAAAGTTCCACCTTAAGAAAATACTTTTGTTGTATGAGACCTCCTTTTTAATTTTATTTCTTAGTTTGTCCATCGTATCATTTTTTTTTTAATTTCAACTGGCTTTTACTCGTATTACGGTTCAAAAAATACAACTGTTAAAATGAAGGACAGACAGACAGGGTAGGCTTAGTAATAGTCATAAGTTACCATGTAGGTACATGGTATCTTAGTTTTGGTTTGCGTTCTAATAATGTTTTACCAATGCCCTTCTCTCTCGTGTTATTCACCGCTTCGCATCCGACTGCTTTCCGCGTGTCAGTTCCTAACAGATTTATTACACTAATAATATTGCCGTCTGATTCATTTAGGCGTTCACTTGACATGAAATTATAATTTTAATAGCTAAATTTAGCGTTGTTACCAGCGATTTCCAGTTTTCCGCATTTTCTGGGGGAAAATGTACCATATGTCCGTCCTTATGATGTACGCTATCTTCCTGCCAAATTTCGTTACGATCCGTACAGTCGTTTAGCCGTGAGACAGAGTAACTTTCACTTTTATAATATTAGTAAGGATAAAGATTAGTTAGGGTTAGCATTCTATGCACTGAAATTCTCAAACAAATTGTGAGTATTAGTCGTCTTTGAGCCATATAAAGTTAGTCAACAAACAATATATCAATTGGTCTCAAAAGTTTATGGCTCAGTGGTGACACGTCTGCCTCACGGGTAGGTGGTCCTGGGTTAGATTTCCTACCACTCGAGACTCTTATTGATACTCTTATTGATTTATAAGCCTGAAGCTGGACGTGGACTAAATGCTACACAAAAGTGGACCTTACAGCCTTATTACAATATCTACTAGTTTTTTTTGCCCGCGACTTCGTACGCGTAGATTTTCATATAAACCTTCATTCCTTTTTTCTTCCCATAATCCGGCCCTTGCGCAAATTAACATAGCCTATACTTCAATCTGGTCATAGCTCAGCATATTCGTGAAAACCGCATTTAAATCCGTCCGCATTTTCTTCCAGGGGTTTAGGCGATGTGCGTGAACAAACAAACAAAAATTCTAAAAACTGCCTTAACATGTTCAGCTGCTTATTTTAAGTCGCCTTGTGTGAAGTATTGATAGAAGCATAACAGTAAAAACACCGTCAACAGTTTTCAAATCAAAAAGATAATGTGACCACAGTGCAGAGCATGTTTTGAAGTTTTCTTTTTGTCTAAACCATAAAAAGTATATCATGTCATGTCGGGATGATACATCTCTGAAATTTGACTGTCCAGCTTCGCTCGTTCAAATTTTTCTATGACCATGCAATTTCTGAACTATATGAATACGACCACAAGTGTGGCTTTGGCCACGGAACCCTGACATATGCTTGTCTTGCAAAATGACAGGTGACACTTTCAAATTTTTATAATGGCTATGTCAATAACATTCTCTTTATATTGGACCTCCTTGCTTGAGGCTATGTGACGATCTTCATATTACGTTTCGGGTAACGAAGAAAATAATCATTGATATTTTAATTTCTTTTATGTAATAATAAAGAATTAAAATAAATGATATAACATAGCCTATGTTTTAAACTGGTAATTTCTAAGCATATTCGTGAAAACCGCATTTAAATCTGTCTGGTCTCCTAAACCATGGTTTAGGAGATGTGCGCGGACAAACAAACAAACAAAAATTCTAAAAACTGTCCTATCGTGTTCAGCTGCTTATTTTAAGACGCCCTGTGTGTTTTTTTTTGATATCTCGCAATTACAGATTTTTTTATCTCTACGTTTTTATTATATGTATAGATATAGATAGATATAGAACTGGTTATAGAACCAATCCCTGCACATGTTTAATAATCTCGCTAATGGAAATGCACGAAGAACGTCCCGTTCCATTGATAACAGGGATGCAAGATTTTCCTATACGCTACCACAGACAAACGTAAATCGAATGGACAACTTTATGCAATATCTAAAAATACAATATTATAAAAGTAACGAGATAATAATTTCATCATGAAAACTGACGAGGTTTCCATCTCTTTTGTGCATACTATAAAGGAATTACTAACGTAAGATTAACGGAGGGTTATACCAACTTTGACAGTTTTTCAATAAATTTTAAATATTTAAATAACAATATTTGAGCCGGAAAAAATACATGTCATAGATACATCTGTGTTTGAGATAAATCCGTGGTTCAAAACACGATATCATTTTATTATTTATTGTAATTTTGTATGGAATTAATTAAAGCTTTATTATTATTATAAGTGCGCGCGCGCGTCAGGAAAACGTCAGGAAGCGTGATACGGAGTGCAAAGCGTAAGAATGATTGCTTGCGTTTGACTGCCTCCTCGCCTGATGTTAAACGATGATGCAGTCTACGATAAAGCACGCTTGCCTAGAAGAAACAGATTCACTCGCGACTTGAAGACATCCAGATTGTGTCTGTCGCGGAACAACCATTCAGGCAACGCATTCCGCAGTTTAGCAGTTAGCACAATAAAAATGGAATTAAAGCGCTTCATAAGTGTTTTTAGTATATCAACAGCAAACTGTATGTCAATCATGAAACGGTGTCACATTTTCGTGCCCGCCCTGGCAGTTGGATAGAAAAACATGGTTAGGAGAAAATTGGATCATGCAGATCCGATGCATACTTTCCGAAATGTATGCGCCAACGACATAATTGCAAGATTGCGCCGATTTTCAAGGCTATAATAAGTAGCTAAGTATGAACCAGAGATTCGTTATTGATTAAGTTTCTCTGCACGTTTTTCAATAGACACCAACTGCGACATCAGTTTAATGATAAATCATCATGCTCATAAAAATAAAACAGACACTTTCTGTTTGTTTGAAGTTGTTCCTCTATTTATTCGTAGTCTGCAACAGCATCCGGGTCAATGGGGACCCGGATGTGATCCGGAGTGGAAGTGTCAGCCAAGTTGTGAACTTGTAATTGGCTCGCAACCACAGCGCTATAATTAAAGGTGCAACGATACGGCACGGTCATGCCAGTTCAGTACAACTAAGCTTACTAACTGTACTCGCATTGTGTAATGTTGGGGTGCATTGTGTGTGAGTGTGTGCGCGTGTGTGTGTGTGTGCGTGTGTGTGTGTGTGTGTGAGTGTGTGTGTATGAGCCCGTATGCACTAATATAGAGAACAGAAAAACGGTAGGATTGATCCTAATTTCAGAAAATGTCACACCTTAAAATGTTTCATTGTTCAGGTTTGCACAGCTTTAATCACTGAAGAGAAAATTTTTGTGGCTTTAATTGACACGGGATTCAAGATTGTATTTATCGTTTAAAATTAGAATCAGGACAATATTTAGTTTGTCAGTGAAAATAGAACCTAAATTGTTGCACAAAAATGCATTCGATTTTGTGCAATTTTAAGGTTGAACATATTCCCCGCTCCTTTCCTCACTGTTTTAATTGACATCGAGTTTTAAGTTTAAACAGTGAAAATAAGAATTAAATGCACATAAGATCATTCTTTTTATTTAATAATATGCTTGCATTTTAACTCGCTGGTTCTTAAGCAATGGTGCGGTCTACGATGGAGCATGCTTGCCTAAAAGAAATCAATCCATTCGAAATCCATTTTCAAATTGTAACTATCGGGGAACACACATTGGGGCAGCGCATTTCACAGACTAGCAGTTCGCACAATAAAAGTGGAAACAAAGCGCTTCGTACGGGTTTACCGTTTTCACCATAAAGTGGTGTACATTTTTTGTGCTCACTCTGGCAGTCCGATAGAACATTAGACAGAATGGAATTAGATTATTGAATTTATTTATATGATTGGAATATTTATCAAAGAAGTACCTACTATTAATTTCGTCGTATCATTTTCACAATCTAAAATTTTCACCGCTTCATTTCCTCGCTGCTTTATGGACACAAGGCCTATCTTATTTATCGCTTGAAACTGGATCAACGCTAATTTGTAACAACTGAGAAGTCAGTATAATTTCAGCAGGTTAAACGATGTCGCTTAGATCATACAGTAAATCGTCCCGTCTAAATAGTGGTAGCCATTCATTTACTTTGCAACGTTTTTCTACTGCTGATGCAGCAGTCTTATAGATCATCAGCATCTATGAAGACTATAAGCTACCATAATTATGAGCTATACTATAAACATTTTGCCGCAAAAATACGACACACTAATATTTTCCGAGTATGTTACTTCTCAAATATTTTAGTCCTTATGTTTAATACTTGTACAAGGATGTTATTTTGATTTCATATACTTTTTTTTTCCGTCTATAATTTTTCCGACACATGCCGGAGACATTGTTAGACCAAACTTATTGCGCAGTTTACTCTTTTGATTTTATCTGTGTATAGTAAACAAAATTGTATTTTGGTACTGAGTATATTAGGGTATTTGGAGAACTATACCAGCAGCAGTGACCTAGAAGGCCACTTCATCACTTCAAGGAGCAGAAACTTCCTAGCTAAGCAATGGCACAGAAATACACAACTCACTTCAAACTGCACGTCAGTGCAGGACTGCCTCCAAAGGTTTTCGAGAATAAGAATAAGGTAACGGTGAAACTTACCTCTAATATTAACATCTGTGTCTTCTGAGCCAGCATACCGCACGAAGACGAAGTACAAAATCATCAGGACCACTTGAAACGCCATTAACGGCGCATATTGGAACCCGCCCTTCATCTTGAATTACTTTTATTGTTCTGAAAAATAAAGAGAAATTTTATTGTCATCGTTAGGAGTCCTAAATATGACTGATGTAGGGTATATGAAGCAGAGAGGGTGAAATTAATCTGTCTTTTAAACAAGTAGGCCATGCCTATAGGGGGTCTAGTTATCTTTGCTCAGTAAAAAAAAACGTATTTTACTCAATAAAACTTATTAACCGATGAAAAAGGAGTACGGTTCTATGTTCCACTGTATTTTTTTTTATGTATGTTCACCGATTCCTGCCAGCTGTTGCCCGATTTCAAAGATTTTTCTTTTGTTCAGTAAGGTACTTTGACCTTGGTCCCATTGTCATTGTCAGGATCTGATGATGGGATCCCAGGGAAATCAAATTTTATAGGCACTTATTACTTTTTTAATACATTTTTGAAGCCAGATTTTAATTGATCCACTTGTTTTAATTAAAGCACACGGGTTTAATTTTAAAGACAATCCAAATGCTCAAGCCCACTATCAGTTGGCGTCATTTTCTTTAGACCTTTAACGGTCTATGGGTCGTCCAACTGTTTTTGTAGTGTTAGTTTTAGCTTGTATTTTGTTAGTTAATAAAGGCACTTGCCCATAAAAAATATATATAGAACATACCCTTGCACCTTCTCACACTTGATTATTTAATTTTATGTTTTGTGACATAAGTGTGACATCTGAAAATGGACTGATTTTGAAGTTTGTGAAATTCAAGACCAAACTTTTTTGGTATAAAATAGCATTAGGTTAAGGTATTACAAATTTAAAAGACTCGAACACAAAATAAAAATCATCAAATAACTAAGTAAATTAATAATAACACTATTTAACTTACATAAAAATAATCAAAATTAATCACATTAATATGCATTAGTTTTTAGGTCTATGAGCATATATTTTTTCTTGTTACGAACTATCTTTTTTCGATGTTGACAACAAGACTTGTTGTGATTGAATAAAAAGTGCACTTTCTAATACCCGCTACCACCTACTAGTAGAAAATGTATCGTCAAGCAACAGCGTATTCTAGCAGCATGAAAAAGCCAGTTTCCATTGCAACCTAAACGTATTTACCATCTTTAACCACACCGTCACTTAGCACCACGTGACTGTAGACTATAAAAAAACTGGTATGCACAATAAAGACTTTCAATATATCTTTAAACTAACTTCAGGAACGGGGCATCACAAACTAGTGTTTGTAGAATTTGTGCTCAGATGTAAGAGGTCTTAAATATACCTATTTACTAGGTAGAGGAATTGCTCCTTCATCAGACTTTTTATACATTTAACCCTCAATAAATCCAAAGGTTAGTTGGAAGCCTTTCCTTAAAGGAAATAAGTATGTACTCTGTATTTATGAAAAACCTAACCTGTTTTTTACAGGGATGGTAGTTAAATAGAATTTATTTCAAGTAGTACTTAATTATGGTTTTGCCAGAAAAATGCATTGAATTTCTGTTTTAATGATAATATATTTATTTATTTTACAAAAGCTTGTGAGTATTATCATACGGGAGAGCAAAGCCCAGGGACTCCGCTGGACAGACCACGTGAGAATGGGAAAATTGCAATGTCAAGAAAGCGTATCTTGGATGTCCCAAAGGCCACCAACTCGTCGGCCGGCCGTTATATCGCTGGAAAGATGCTGTAGAGTTGGATTTGTGCAAGCTCCAAGGCACTGACTGGTCAGAGATAGCGCAAGGATCAAGTGCGTTCTCTTGTGTCGGAGGCCAAGACCCACTTCGGGTCGCTGCACCAGCAGAGCAATGTGTATTCTATTTTGCACGTTATTAACGTGAAAAACACACGCGATACAGATACGTTATAAGTCAACTAGCGTTTTATTATATATATATATATAGGTTTCAATTTTAATTTTTTTCAATCTTTAATAATCTCTGAATCTTCAGATTATCAAAAGGTTTATATATATATAAACCTTAACCTTTCGTGAAAAATTATCTATTTGATAGTGAAAACCACATCAAAATCCGTTGCGTAGTTTTAAGGATCTAAGCATATATAGAGACAGAGGGAACCGACTTTGTTTTATACTATGTAGTGATAGTGATAATCTGAAGATCCAGAGATTATTAAAGATTGTTGTAAATGTGACTAGTGAAACTGGGACGCACAGGTAGTTTCTTATTTTATAAATTTATTATTTATTTTAGAGTGTATGTAACCTGTTCAAGTATAGAGGTCTCCGGTAAATTATAAATAAACCTATACCTATTTGTGTAGGAGTGTAGCTAAAACTAATAAAGCATCGTGAAAAGAAATACACACTCCGAAGTTGTTTTACAACAAGAATAGTTAACTTTACAACTTTGGACGATAGCTGTAACGTTGTTAATTAAGATGAACGCTCCACTCTCTGGTGTTTGTTGCGATCAAGTTGGTGCATGCAGATGTTTACCGCGGTCCATACACTACACATGCAGGATTATCCATTATACTCATCAAACTAATCCTCACTAATATTATAATTGCGAAAGTAAATCTGTCTGTCTGTTTGCTACATAATCACGGCTAAGAAGATTGAAATACCTATACATTGTTTATGTCTTGGATTAACACATAGGCTAATTTTCATCATCATCAACAACACCGATTTTCATCACCACACGGGTGACACCGCGAGATGCAGCTAATTTTATCATAATACCAATTTTATTCATATTTATTATTATTTTAGAGCCCCTGATTAATACGAGGCGTGACCAAAATGCTAGCGTGTTTCTGGCTCAACGCATAAGCTTTGCTATTAAAATTGCCGTGGCAATGCTGCCAGTATGCTTATTTGCCCATAAAATCTCACATTGTAAACTGTTTTGTCTCTGTTGCACATGCATCTGTGTTTTCTGACATTACTGTGCATGGTTTGGCAATATGTGTTTTCTTTTACGATTTTTTTTAATGAAATAATAATAAAATGTAAATTGATTTATTTATTCATTCGTTACAACTATTTTAACAGAATTAACCTTATACAGCAATAAGTAAAATTTAGAAATTCACAATTAGGAAATTTGTTAAGTAAAAAGTAATATTGAGAATGGATTAAAATCAGAACTCTGTTTTTGTGTGAAATGGGGAACCCGCTATTATTTGCATTAAAAAAATCCGTCACTATTTCAGTAGGACAAATGCTTTTGCACAAATGAAACAAAATTTGCAAAGTACGCATCGAACTGTCAAAAAACACAAGGCTTGAAGGCAATTCAAATGAAGGTAAGAATAAAATGATAAGTCATGGAACGTATCTACTAGCGAAGAAAGTGTACGAGCTGTGTAAAACTTTTGTAGAAAATACGGTATAGTTTTACACTGTTTTAAACTATCACGGTTGTTCACTAAAGTTATATGATTATTTACGGGATATTTACCGTGATAAGGTTGTAGAAGGAGCTCCCGATATTTCGGCGCAGTTACATGCACCATGTTCACGGGAAGACTGAAGAATGCGGGTGGTTGGTGAAAAAGTTCAAAGTTAGGTACAGACAAAACGATCTACGCTCTTTCTTAGTCTTTTTTTTTTTTTTAAATATCTGTGACATATTTGCACACACGGTCATCTGACCCCAAACTAAGCAAAGCTTGTAATATGGCTGCCAGAGACTGATATACGTACATAATAGGTCGGGGAAAAAGTCTTTTCGTATTTTGTATGTATAAAGTTGTAGTAAAAATCTTATCCGTTGTACTGTTTGTATCTGGCTGGTTTTGATACCATTAAAAATATGACATTTTAAAAAAGGAATACAAAACGTAAAAAGCAATTTCCCGCCATTTTTCAATTGTTTTTTTGTTCGATAAAATGAGTGAATCTAACGAACAAATTCGATATATTGTGAAATTTGACGTTTATGGACCTAATGCAGTGTCATCAAGAGTAGCACAATGTTGGTTCAAGCGTTTTCAGTCCGGGAATTTTGATGTCAAAGATGCAGCTCGCTCTGGTCGCCCTGTTACGGATAAAGTCGATGCCATTTCTGAAAAAGTGGACCAAGATCGGCATATTAGTAGTTACGACGTAGCTGAAGAACTGGGGATTGACCACAAAACAGTTTTGACCCATTTGAAAAAAACTGGGTATACAAAAAACTCGATATTTGGGTGCCACACGAGCTCACTGAAAGAAACCAAATGAATCGTGTACTCATTTGCGATTCTCTATTGAAACGTAACGAAACCGAACCGTTTTTGAAAAGATTGATCACTGGTGATGAAAAATGGATCACCTACGACAAGAATGTGCGCAAAAGATCATGGTCAAAGGGCAGTGAACCACCACAGACTGTAGCGAAACCCGGATTAACACGTAATAAGGTAATGCTGTGTGTATGGTGGGATTGGCAGGGCATCGTTCATTATGAGCTTGTACCGCCGGGCAAAACCATCGATTCGATTCTCTACTGCCAACAGCAGATGAGACTCAAACAAGAAATTGAGAAAAAACGGCCGGAATTGATCAACAGAAAGAGTGTGGTCTTTCATCATGATAACGCCAGACCGCACACTTGGCCACACATCTTTGGCCACTCAGCAAAAATTTAGAGAGCTTGGTTGGGAAGTGTTAATGCATCCACCATATAGCCCAGACCTTGCACCCTCAGATTTCCACCTGTTTCGATCTCTTCAGAATTCTTTGGGTAGTGTTAGATTAACATCAAGAGAGGACTGTCAAAACTACTTGTTGCATTTTTTTGATCAGAAGTCCCAAAAATTCTACAGCAACGGGATCATGTCACTACCTACAAGATGGCAACAAGTTATCGAACAAAATGGCACATATATATTATAATTAAATGTAATTAAACTTGAAAAAAATATGTCTTGAATTTGTTTAAAAAATACGAAGAAACTTTTTCCCCGACCTTATATATATTTTTAAATACATACTTAAATAGGTATTAACACCCAGACATAGAACAAACACAAATCTTCATAATATCATCTTACATATAAATCTTTTGCTACGGTTATCACGGTTATCACTCGAACTCGAACCTAAATCGCAACAAAACACTCACTGTATCACTGCGTTTGTAACTGCGCCGAAATATCGGGAACTGCTTCCACAACCTTACCACGGTAAATATCCCGTAAATAATCATATAACTTTACGGTATAGTTTTGTTGTTTTGCTAGCTTTCTAGAAATACTAGAAGTAAGTATTACTACAGCTATACTCTAGCCATGCTAAGAAGTATTCTGAAAGCTGCATTTAATTCATACAAATCTGAATAAAAACCGAAATTCTGATCATAAATGGCGTGACAAGAGGCTTATAACTATATCCAACAGAAGACAAAAAAGGCTATATAATAAAAAAAAAAACTGCACATATTTTGTAAGTCAAACAAGCACGTAGTAATAGGTAAAAAAAATATATGGTATTTAATAACAGTTCTTTATCGGTAGATTTGCTTTTGATAACCCCTTATGAAGCCAAGAGCAATTAAGTTATATAATACCTGTAATAATGCCTTTACAATGTTTGCGAGAGTTGATGATAAGATCTCTATTATGAGATTAGTTTGAACTTGTAGTTCGCTAGTTTACGGAAGTTTAAGTGGCGCCAAAGGGTGTATAATTTACACTATAGTAAGCGGAAGTTTGACTTAATTTATGACATTTTTGAGGGTAGGACGAAACTTTAATAAACTGATTTGTAAGCGTAGTAAAGTTAGAGACACCATAGCTTGGCCTGATAATCTCGCTGCGATGTTTCAACTCAACGTAAAAAGACCAACATTTTTTTTATATGTATCCATCCACAACTTTATCACGGTAAATATCCCGTTAATAAGCAATCTCGATGTCAAATCGCGAGTGAGTCGGTTTTTTCTAGGCAACCGTGCGCCATCGTAAACGCCAAACTGCATCATTTTAACATTGGACGTATTGGCGGTCAAACGCAAGAAAATTAATTTAAATAAAATAAACTGTGGTCAACATTTTTTTTTAAACAGTGCAATATAAAAAAAATAGGAAGCTATAGTGACTTACGTACTGGGGTGGCGTGATGACCAAAATTTTAACCTGGGGCTTTATGGCTGCCTGTTTTAACCGATTCTGTATAATAGATTGCGAAAAGTTGGGCGACCACAAACCGTATCACGTTCACATGATTTTCCGCACTACACTGTTTCGAATCCGTTAAGAGGTAGCCATAAGGACGCTGCCGGGCTAGCATGCATATCGCGACAAAATTTTGTCGACTCTTTTCATCGTGCCAAAGCGAGACAGGCGTATATGAAACCGTAGGCACCTTGTTGCGTTCTCGCTCGACAAAGTAACGACAAGATTTTGTCGCGGTGCGCATGCTAGCTATGCTGGCCTCCAAAAATTAAAGATCCTTTTCACATCACTGCAACCTCATGCCAATTTGCCAGCGGATGCTCACACAGATCAATTTCCACGGCGTCAGACCAGTGACGACAGTTATGACTCTACTGGGCAAAGCCGCGAGAAAAAGCTAGGCGAAAATAAATTCATCCAGAAAAGAGTAAACATTCAGTCATCCAATGGTTGTTTACATCTCCTTTTATAATTAAAAAGTAGAGCTCATTTAAAAATACTAGATTGTTGCATCGAGTGCAAAGTGAGTTGTTAAAGCACGAGTGCATTAATTACTCACTGTAACAAGGTGCGTAATCTACTATTCCTTCAACTGCCAATCTACCTACCGTGATAAAATATACATACTCAAATATGAGATATCAAAATTTTACAATGGTACAAAATGCGCGCCAGTTGTTTTTTCTGTAAGTTGGTTTTATTTTCAGACAGATACTATTTGATCTAATGCATACATTTTATATTAAACTTAATGGGAGACATTATTATTAAACCTCTGTGGTAAATTTATATCTAAATAATAAAAAACAGTGCATTAATGAAAAACTGTGCAACTACGTGATTTCATATAACATTTCTGCATTGTTTTGGTTCTAAGCAAAAAATATAATTATATATATTATGTCCTTTGTGTTCGGTTTTGTAGTGATTAATGATAACATTACTACGTAGTTGAAAGAAAAAATATTTTACGAATATATTTCGAACATTTCGAACAAAATTACTTCCTGAAAAAAGTTGAACAGCAGTATATAGATTTTGTTCTGTTAATATTATTTCAAAAACAAAGTTTGAAAGGCTTCAGTTGGAGTTTTAGATTCTACGGCATTACGATTATAATTAATTCACAGAGTTTCAGTCTATTTGAGAAAAGGAAATTAATTATTCATTACAATGGCTTGACTATGGATGTTTCGTCCCATTTTGCCATCGCTTGATCTATTTTTGCATTTTTAACACACAATAAGTACTACGCAATAGTATAAAATAAAGTCACTCTCCACGTCTGTCTGTCTGTATATCCGCTAACTCCTAAACCACGCAACGGATATTGATGCGGTTCTCACCATCAGTTAGATAATTTTTTCACTGAAGGTTTATATACGAGATATATATATATATATATATATATATATATATATATATATATTTATGTATATATATACAAACTACACTAAGCCTACACTGTCTATCTTACTTTTTAATGGCTTTTTAACTAAGATAGAATCATAAAATTAAAAATAAAAAAAAGACCCCAACAAACGTATTTTATCTTCCCAACATCAGAATATTACAAGTATTACCAATGTCACCAATGAAAATCGAATCCAGTCAATTCGAACAGAAACCCATTTCGTTCGAAAAATCATTATGCAATTGAGTGCACGCTAACTGGAAGAAAATTTTAGATTTAATGCTCAGTGGGCTCATTGAATTCATGACTTAATATTTGAACAGGATTCAGTGGAAATTAGCGTGGCATTATTATTGATTAATAGTTATGGCTTTCCTGAATCTATACATATAATAAAAACGTAGAGATGAAAAAAAACTGTAATTGCGAAATATTAAAAAAAAAATTGCGCAAGATGTCTTAAAATAAGCAGTTGAACACGTTTGGATAGTTTTTATAATTTTTGTCTGTTTGTTTGTTTGTCCACACACATCTCCTAAACCACTGGACAGATTTAAATGCGGATTTCACGAATATGCTTAACAATGATCAGATTGAAGTAAAGGCTATGTTATTTTGCGCAAGGGCCGGATTAATTGGTTTGTAAAGGAAAGGAAATGGTATGTAAGTTTATATGAAAATCTACGCGTACGAAGTCGCGGACAACAGCACTAGATTGAAATATAGTTATTAAGGTGTTGGTGTCGAAACATGGCTTTCCACATGCGGCAGTGCACGATATCAGGGTAGCATAGAAAGTTATGGATCTATGCTAGTCATCAAACTTCAAAACCGAGTTAATAATACTGAAATCCAACAAATAATAAAGGTCCAAAACGTCATCAGAGTCACAGTAGGCTGGGAGGACGCGTTGCTGATTCAGTAACGGCAGGTGGAGTAAAGTTTTAACAGAACGGTGGTCGAAATTAGATAAACGAAACGTTGGTCGTTCAGCTGCATGCGAATCGAACGATGGATCAAATATATTGTCACCATCGCGGGTCGAACAGGGGCCTTACGGCTAATTCTTAACTTGAGCTTGAATTAGCGCTGAAACAGAGCAGTTCGTAAAACCACACGAACGTGAACTTTAATGCGCCAAGATAAGTAATGAGGTCGTGCTACTTTTCTCATTAAACAGAATCGCTTAAACCAAGTAGCAGTAAGGCATCTGGGGGTCTAGACAAAAACCACTATCTGTTAGCGTTAACGCCTGCGGAAAGATAAAATTGTATGAAACTGACATTTGTTCGAGAGATGTCACGTGACAGCTAAAGTCATTTTCATACAATTTTGTGTTTCCACAGGCGTTGACGGCAACAGAAAGTGGTTCTTGTCTAGATACCGAGTCGATTAGCACAGAACCGAGGCAGATGATCTAGCAAGAGAGATACCTTAGCTCATTCGTTACTAAATTGGTAGTATTTCACTTATTTTGTGCGTAATAAGGTATTACTATGGTTACCCGATAATGATTGAAACAAAGAAAAATAAACTGTATATATTACACTTGAAAATGGTGATAATAATAATAACTAATATTTGTCCATAACTTAGGTACCTATTGTATAATAATTGAAGGCCGATTCATTGGCTCGCGCCTTGAGGATTCCATACAAGTTAATAAATATGCCATACATACATAAAACGTTACCTCCAGCAGTCGAGGAAAAGATTGAAATATTGAAAAATGTTCTCCCATACATTGATCTAAATCACTGTCAGTTTCCCAAACACATAATATAAGTTTGTAATCGGAAAAATATTGGTATGATATGACTTCAAATTTCTTCTTAATGCCAATTTTCTTAACTAGGTCAAGGGTTTTGATTTGTAGGCTTGCGATCAACATATTATGTGACATAAATTGCCGTATCTTTTGATTGCGTTGTCTGAATGTTTAATACCTCCAAGGGAGCGTGGAAATATTTAAATAATTTCAAATTGATACCTGCACGCGTTTCTGGGAAAGGAATCTTAACAAACGGTCAGACAGATAGACGAACAACAAAGTGATCCGTGATTTTCAGTTTTTTTGTTCTGTTGTACGAAACCCTAAAAAATATATTTTGAAAATTAAAATGTAGGTAGACGTTCGAACAAAGGTTAATCTAGAAAAATTAGTGACTAAATAATAAATGGACTACCTATATAACGTAGTCACAGAAGGGAATTAAGAGAAGGGATGATATGACCTTTATTGAAAATATGAGAGACTTGGTGGTTTATCGCTTAAAAATAAATTTTCAGTTTTTGTTTAAGGCCCAGAATACGGCTCCTCGTTATTTCATTCGCATTTGATGATAATTTTTTAAGATATAAAATGTCAGTGTCTTCTTTTTAAAAATGTGTTTTGGTCATTTTATACAAACAAAATTCATCATTTTCATTTCATCATTCGTCATCATTCATTCTATTAATTAATATTTTTTTCTTTCTATATTTCATAATAATGACCATAAATAATAGGATATAATTAACTGTTTTCCCATTTATGCTAGTAATTATAAAAGTATTAAAACTAAAATAAGTCCTAAATATTTTTTAATATTAAATTTTTCAATATGACCGAAGCACATTTTAAAAATTACACTATTTTTTGTAACTTAAATGCAAGCCTATTTTTTATTAAAAAAAGATCATATGCGCGAGATCACTGCGTCCGATATTCTGGCCCTTTATTAAGAGCCCACTTTCCGGTTAAATTTAGCTTATATAGCTTATATATATGGTAGCCGGGAGATCGAAATAAACTAAAATAAATTGATTTATTCAATAGCTTCCTCAAATCAAATTTTATCATCATTAATTTTTTTCAAAACAATTGCAATCTCATTGTCAATCAGTTTCTTTACATCCCGCTTCTTTACAATATGCGACCGAGACTACTGTGATAAGATAAGATAAAGTAAAAAAAAAAATATGAGAGAGAGAAAAAAGAGAGTAATAGATAAATATATTCTGTATGCTTCCATGGGTGGGTGAATTGGGGTCCCCTGTAACTGCCCACCTAATTGTATCTAAATAAATAAGCAAATAAGAATCGAACTCTAACGACTAGACCAAAAACTGAATAATCACTTCACTTACCTGGAATAGCTTTGATGTCGCCTAAAATGATTTCAAAATTAAGCGGGTCTATGCACTGCACTACCTACCCTAAAAAATCAGCAAATCCACACTAATATTATAAATGCGAAAGTAACTCTGTCCGTCTGTCTGTTTGCTACATAATCACGACTTACGAGCTTAACCGATCTCGATAAAATTATGCGAGGTAATAGTATGTATCATGAGGACAGACTTAGGCTATTTTTTTCTGAAGTAATCGCAAACGAAGTCTCGGGTACAGCTGGTACTGTATATTTTTCAAAATAAAGAATTCATATAACTGAAGATTGGAAAACTATTAAGCAATTACACATTTATTTTTGAAAATATTTCCAGTCAGATTCCAATATTATGATACATTTTGTGTGACACTAAAACCACGAAAACTGACCTGTCACAAATTGGCCAGACACCCACGTCCGTTCACGACACACCCGCAGTCGCACTCGATAAGCCCCTGTTTAAACTCATAACGTCAACAAGGAATAGTTTATCAAATTGCGTTGCAGTTAATGTTTGAATTTGGACAGCCGGATGAATTCTCACTTCAATTAACGTTACAATTTTTGTGACGCAATGTTGTAATTATTATACTGCATCGGTGTGTTGACACTAATTAAACGAGTTAAACATTGTTTTATGTCGTGTGTTTTGAAATAATATGTTGTGATCACTTTTTAAGATAAAAAATACCAAATATAAAAGTATTGTGATGGTAGAAGGATGCAGACATTCAAACATTGCTAACGAAAAAGAATAATTACGGTTGTAAAGACTATAAGATACTTAACAATACTTAAGATGGCTCCAGTTGTGTTAAAATTTGGCACTGAGTTGCCACCTTAATATGTGTCATTTTTACTCTTTCACTCGCTGGGTTATGCAAAGATTTCTCCTGCTACTTTTACTTATGCAAAATATTGGACTTCTACAATCAAGAAAAAAGGTTTGTCATCTGGGCCAGTTTCAACATTGTGTTAAATGAAGACAAGATCTAACGCATTCAGTTGTTTTCATTTGCAGGATTTTTTGCGAAATGTCTGAAACTTGACCTACTAACAGCATCGTCCATCTTTTTCTGATAGTACGTCAGCTAACAGAGACAAGTGCTTGTGTAATAAAATCTGTCCGCTAACTTGACCTACGTGTAAATGATAAGGCCACATGTACAAATAATTATATTTCTTAGAACCCCGATAAAAGAGGTGATAATTCTCAAACGCTAAAACAAATTTTCTTGAATCATAACATAGAAAACTTTCGATCAAATCAAACAAAAAAAAATACAAATTCAAATCAGTTCTGCTGTTTGAGAGCTACAATGCCACGGACAGACACATATAGGTACACATACGCGGAGATACACAGGTAAATAGATACACATACTCACATATAATATACATACAAATACACACATTATACACAGATACACAGAAACAGAGACACAGCTTATTAACACGAGAGTTGATGTTCCAAGCTTTTATGCATCGGGGCATCCACTAGGTCAGAATCGAAGCGTATACGCAGCGTACAGATTTTTTGCTTTGTATTGATTTCTATAGCGCAGATTTGCCGATCTAGTACACGCAGTACCATACCTATGCGTACCTGTACGCGTCTATTGGGTTGGAATCGGATCATACGCAGCGTAAGGATTTGTTGCTTTGTATTGATTTCTATGGTAATGCGTGCATTAGATTAGCAAATATGCACCGTAGAAATCAATACAAATCAACAAATCCGAATGCTGCGTACGCTTCGATTCCGATCCAGTGGACGCGTACTTTAAAGCAACGAATCTGAACGCTGCGTACGGTTCGATTCCGATCCAGTGGACGAGTATCGTTCGCGCAAAACTTTATGAGCCCTCTGAAGTTAGGCGCGAGGCCTCCCCGACGCCCTGTAAAGTCCCTCGGATACCTGTAATATGCGTCCTGCGCAGCCACTGGGCCTAACTTCAGAGGGCTCATAAAGTTTTGCGCGAACGATACTTAAAACAACAAATCCGAACGCTGCGTACGGTTCGATTCCAATCCAGTGGACGCGTACCTTAACACGAGTGGTCATCTAAGCTTTTTTACGTCGTGGGTTATATATAAAAAGGCTACAAATAATAATAAATCAGTCAAAGTCGGCGTTATTCCTGGACACTATCGTTTATTCTACGTAAGTATCACGAGGGGGACATTTGCCATTATCGTACGTTTAGCGAATCGCCCTTGCACTTGATATCAATAATGTACAGATCACGGAAAATTGGTTAGTTTGTTTACTTCTAACGTATCGATTGGGTGTCGGTTCTCCATCAAAAATGTGTGACTATTGTGTTGTGAAGTGTGATATTGTTATGATTTCAGATCATTCAAATAAGGGAGATATGGTAAGGTGGCGTGGCGAGTGGAACACATCCAGTCTAAAAGAGTCTGGATGTCTTTAGTCCAATTTACCCTGCAGATTTTGGAAGAGAAACAAGAAGGATCTTGCCGCCCTTTTTTGCATGTGGAATATTAGTTAGTTCATTTGTGTAGCTGCAAGTTTCTTAGAGTTTGAGAAAAATTTGTAAGTTAGCCGTACCGTTGCTTTTATTGGCTTGGTATGTATAAATAATAATAAATAAATAAATATCTGGGACATTATTGCACACACGGTCATCTGACCCCAAACTAAGCAATGCTTGTAATATGGCTGCCAGAGACTGATATACATACATATATATTTTGAAATACATACTTAAATAGATATTAACACCCAGGCATAGAACAAACACAAATGTTCATCACACAAATGTTTGTCCTAGATGGGAATCGAACCCACGCCCCCAAGCACAGAAAGTAGGATCACTACCAACTGAGCCACCGAGGCAGTCATCTCTAATATATAATATACGGAATCTTTAAACGTGATTTTCACTCCTTTCAAAACGACGGATTAATTTGAAACTTTGCACACTTATCAAGGACCGATGACAATGCAATAATTTAAATAGTTTGTCCCATTATCCTTACCAAGATCTTCTGGATTAGCGATTTTAAAGCGTGTTTGTGTATTTTTTTTACTGCGAGTATTATTGCATTATCAACTTAGGTATGGTGAAAGAAATTTATGAAAAATTGAGACTTTTGAACACGACGATAATTGTACTAAGACATAATTATCTCGCTTATTTGTTTGATAGTATCTGACAAAATTTATCACTCTTGTATTTGTTTGTATTTGTATAGTCACCAATGAAAGTATTCTTCCCACACAGTCATGTTTGTTTGGTACAAGCGTCCAACACCAAAAATAACAATACAAACACAAAATATTTTGTTGTTTAGAAATACGGGTGCAATTTTTTTTAACCTTGCCTGCTTCTTTAGTTTAAGATGCGTTGCAACAGACAGTGTATATTAAAAAATAGGAACAATTAATATTACAGTGCAGTAATTAATAATTATATTGAACTTTCAAAACTTTTTTTAATTCGTAATTTTTGTATTTTACTCTAATGTAAAAACCGTATAACGTACAATCGCCAAACTTGGCATAATTATAATACAGACTCTCAGACGGACAGACAGACAGTGAAGGCTTAGTAATATAAATATTTATTATTTTTATTATTCCGTACCCAAAGGGTAAAACGGGGACCTATCACTAAGCCTGCACTGTCTGTCTGTCCGTCTATGAGAGTTTGTACTATAATCATTCCAAGTTTGACGATTGTAGGTATTTTTACATTAGTGCAAATACAAAAATGAGTTCAAAAAAAGTTAGTTGTAATGCCTTTAGTTTTATTTTTTGACATTATTATTATTTATTAGTTAATTCGCCGTAACTACATATTCTTTAAAAAATCAACTGCGGGTATCGCTATGGCTATTCTATAGTTCTATTACGGTTCGAAAGATACAGCAGTTAAAAGGTAGGACGGACGGACAGACAGACAGACAGCGTAGGCATAGTAATAGCCACAGTATCGCATCGTGTAACCATGTATTGAAGTAACTTTAGAAATCCTTACAATAACACCAACATCCCCAAACTACCAAAACACCTCTCTAATCTACTTAAACTTACCAACATGACTTTCAATAAGCGGCCCGATATCCAGTCCGGCTTAAATAAAGTCAATTTAGTTAAGTCACGTAGGCCTCTAAACTGGAAACAACCGGATGATTCTGGATTCGGCCGAATGCGCCGGACGGAGCTTACGTGACGTAAGTCTAAGGGTTAGACTACACTAGTACTTACACTAACGATAATGTGTAGGTTAAACTGGGCTAGCCTGTATCAGGCTTATTCTGTAAAGGCATGTCTATATAGAACATGGGCTACACTTCAAGAGAAATATCAGAGTTCAGAGTGAATGAATAAGTTAATTAATAGTAATCCAGATATTACGGATTATAATGAGAGGACTATGCTCGGAGTTTCTCTGCGAGATCGAATCAGAAATGAGGAGATCCGTAGACGAATGAAAGTTACCAACATAACCCACCGGATTAGTAAGTTGAAATAGCGTGGGCAGGGCACTTAGCACGCAGAACAAATGGCGGATGGAGTCGAAAGGTTCTTGAATGGAGACCATAGACCAGTACGCGCAGCGTATAGGACGTCCACCCACATGATGGACATCTCAGTCTGCAGGAAAACGCTGAATGCAGGCCGCTTCCAACCGGCCCTTTTGAAAATCGATACGGGAGGCCTATGTCCAGCAGTGGACGTCCTATGGCTGAAATGATAATGAGAATGATAAATCACAAGCAACTTGATGTTATTTAGACAAGAAGCTTCCTACATTTCTGAATGAATTTTTGTGATTAAAGCTCAGCCGGTCTATTCTGCAAGCTAAGTGAACGCGCAAGTGAGGTGATAAGCTAAGTGAACGTGTATTTTTACCGTCGATTACTATAGAAAAATGTCAAAATATCGAGTGATCAACCGTAGTCCTTTACCCTTATAATTCGACATTTATCTGCAGAAATAGGCAAGAAAAAATTACATTCATTTAGTTTATCACTTCACTTGTACGTTCACTTAGCTTGCTGAATAGATATGCTGGTCGGGTCATAAATGTCGCGTTAGTGTTCTAATGCAGTCTAACCTTAAGTTTAGTCTACTGCCATTAACGTCTTCTAATTTCCTATTGTGGTACGTTGGTTGGATAGGGAACGGTGAAAGCTGTTCGTTGGGAGCAGGAATTGAAATAATAGTTTTTGTTTGGATAGCGGTAATGGAGAGTTCCTGTTGTTCTAAGTGTGGTTGAAACATATTCCATTCTTAACGGGTTTTATTTTCCTTAGTTTATAATGAATCAATAAAGGTTTCAGGGCCTATGTTGGTATACATAGAGATACGTCCAAGTATAAACACAGAATGTTCGATTTACAAAATGGCCAGCTATTCAAATTTAAGTAGGTAATAGCTATTTCATTTAGGTAGGTATTAAAAGATACCTACCTAATTCGTTTATTGGGAAAAGCCAAATGACGAAGCTGAAGATCGAGGATGGCAGTATCATTTCGTCAAAGCCCGAGATTCTGAGAGAGCTCGAGAGGTTTTACGGACAGTTATACACCTCAACACGACAACCCATTGTCAGTACAGCTCAGGACAAGAGAGCTAAACTGACCCGACTCTACACCGAGGACATCCCAGACATCAGCTTGTACGAGATTAGAATGGCTCTGAAACAGCTTAAGAACAACAAGGCGCCGGGTGATGACGGAATCACGACAGAACTACTGAGAGCGGGTGGAAAACCGGTACTTCTATTCCTCCAGAAGTTGTTTAATTCCGTCATACTTGAAGGTACTACGCCTGAAGCATGGCACAGGAGTGTGGTGGTGCTCTTCTTCAAAAAAGGTGATAACACCTCGTTGAGGAATTATAGGCCCATCTCACTCCTGAGCCATGTGTACAAGTTGTTCTCCAGGGTCATTACGAACCGTCTCGAAAACAGGTTTGATGAGTTCCAGCCTCCCGAAAAGCCGGTTTCCGTAAAGGCTGGAGCACCATAGACCACATACATACGCTCCGCCAGATTATACAGAAGACTGAGGAGTATAATCGGCCAGTATGTCTAGCGTTTGTGGACTATGAAAAAGCCTTCGATTCAATCGAGACCTGGGCAGTATTGCAGTCCCTCCAGCGTTGTCATATCGACTATAGGTAAATCGAAGTGCTAATTTGGGTTTGTATAGAAACGCCACCATGTCGATCCGATTACAGGTTGAGAGCACGGAACCAATCCAATTGCAGAAAGGCGTGAGACAGGGAGATGTTATCTCTCCAAAACTGTTCACGAACGCATTGGAGGACGTTTTCAAGCTCTTGGACTGGAACGGATTGGGCATCAACATTAATGGCGAATACATCACTCACCTTCGTTTTGCCGATGATATAGTTATCATGGCAGAGTCACTGGTGGACCTCAATATAATGCTCAGCGACCTCAGTAGCCTTTCCCAACAGGTGGGTCTTAAAATGAACATGGATAAGACAAAAATCATGTACAATGTCCATGTTGTACCCGTGCCGGTCAATGTTGGGAATGATACTCTCGAAGTTGTTGATCATTACATCTATCTTGGACAGATTGTTCAGTTAGGTAAGTCCAACTTAGGCAAAGAGGTCGCCCGAAGAATCCAACTCGGATGGGCAGCGTTCGGAAAATTGCGTGAAATCTTCTCGTCCAAGATACCACAGTGCCTAAAGACAAAGGTCTTTGACCAGTGTGTGTTGCCAGTGATGACATATGGTACTGAGACGTGGTCCTTAACTGTTGGTCTTTTGGAAAAACTCAGAGTCACACAACGGGCAATTGAGAGAGCTATGCTCGGAGTTTCTTTACGCGATAAAATTTGGAACATAGATATTCGCCAAAGAACCAGAGTCACCGACATAGCTATTAAAATCTGCAAGTTGAAGTGGCAATGGGCAGGCCACATCGCTCGAAGAACTGATAACCGATGGGGAAGAAAGTTTGTTGAGTGGAGACCGCAAATCGGAAGACGCAGCGTAGGTAGGCCTCCCACTAGATGGACCGACGACATTGTGAGAGTCGCGGGCATCCAGTGGATGCAGATGGCAGGATGTCGTTCAGTGTGGAGGTTAAAGGGGGAGGCCTATGTTCAGCAGTGGACGTCTTCTGGCCGATGATGAATGAATGATGAGGTATTAATAGAATTAGGCATTATAAAGAATGGTTATTTGTAGTCAGTCGCTATTTTGAGAATTGGTCATTAAATTTGTAGACTCATTTGTTGTTTTGAGAATTGGGCATTCTGAGCCTAGACCGCCTATGGGTTTTGCTAGCGTTGTACCCAGAATACAGACAATGGGTGTTGATATGGTACGTTTACAAACACTTGCATCTGAGAACGGTTTAGCTCATAATACATAGTGCGTGCTATGCAAGGTTACACCAAACGGTGGTACTAGCCGATACGAGGTCATTGTATTCATAATTGTAAACAACTTTTACTATAGGGCTATCGCTAAAACCACGAAAAAATCTGCTGTTCTATAGAAAATATCTATCACAAATAACGAAATTCATGCGTTTTACACTGATGCGATTAATTACTATTATATCCTACTAGCTGTTGCCTGCTACTTTGTACGCGTAGATTTTAATAAAATCTATCAATTCCTTTTTGCCCCTTTCGCAGAATATTTTTTAGCTTTTATCTATACTTCTATACTAATATTATAAAGAGGAAAGATTTGATTGTTTGTTTGTTTGCATTGAATAGGCTCCGAAACTACTGAACCGATTTGAAAAATTCTTTTACAGTTGGGAAGCTACACTATCCCCGGGTGACATAGACTATATTATATTTTGTAGCAAGGCTGAAGGTGCGAAGCCGGGACGGTCAGCTAGTATAATTATAGAAGATGCTATGCATGAAAGAAGTAAATTAATTACTTGCACTTTATTTGAGCGCCAGCAACTGACTGACTTTGGATTTTGTTCCCCGATAGCAATCTGATTGGACACTTAAGTTTCGAGTGAATCAGTTTCTTATAGGAAAGCAAGAAAGCATACTTCATCGTAGAGTACATCATCGTTTAACAACAGCCAACGTGGCGGTCAAGGGCAAGCCTATTAAACAAAAAAGAAAATAACTTTAAAAAAATCTGTGCACAGAAAAGAGTTACTATAGATTTTTTTCTTTCATATTCCTGCATTTTACTCTAATAATAACCTTTAAGTTTACGACACCAAGTATATAAAAAGTTTTTGAATGAAGCCATTGAAGTAGATTTAAAGTTTGAGGGTAGCCGGAAAATGTATCTGCTTAAGTGGCTGGTAGTAGGTAGGTTCTCGCTGTAACCGCACGTATCTTGGCAAAACGTTGTTGAACTTTTCACATTTGTTGTGTTCCGTACGTGCTTGTACGTTCACACTGAAGTTTCTGTAAATTAGCTTTTAGGCATAATGATGATTACTGTTCTGTAAACGTGACCTGCGTTTGTCAAGCAAACATTTATTTTGGTGTGGTAAAATTTGGATTGAGAGCATTTATTATAAGTTTTGTTGGGTCCCATAAAAATATTTTTTTTAATGATACTTAGTCGACGAGTGAAGTCGTTCGCCTGATGGCTCTTCACGCATGTCCATAACAGCTCAACACCACTCAGAATTTTGAACTTTCAAAACTCTGGATCGCAAATCGCAATGCACTGCGCTCGTCACCCCGAGATATAAGATGTCAAATATCTGTGTGCCCTGTAATTTTGCTGGCAACATTGCCCTTCAATCCGGAACACAGTAGTGTTTGCACACTACTACTTGGCGGTTGAATAACTGGCAAAGGTGTGTTACTTCCCCAGGCGGACCCCTGCAAAAGAGTCCTACCACTACATCAACTACATACTACATTCTATCAATCTATACATATAATAAGAACGTAGACATAAAAAAAAACTGTAATTGCAAGATATCAAAAAAATAAACACACAGGATGTATTAAAATAAGCAGCTGAACACGTTAAGACAGTTTTTAGAATTTTTGTTTGTTTGTCCACGCACGTCTCCTAAACCACTGGACGGATTTAAATGCGGTTCTGACGAATATGCTTAGCTATGATCAGATTGAAGAAGAGGCTATGTTATTTTGCGAAAGGGCCGGATTAAAGGAGGAAAAAAAGGTTGAGAGTTTTGACTGCCTCGGTGGCTCAGTTGGTAGTGATCCTACTTTCTGTGCTTGGGGGCATGGGTTCGATTCCCATCTAGGGCAAACATTTGTGTGATGAACATTTTGTGTTTGTTCTATGTCTGGGTGTTAATATCTATTTAAGTATGTATTTAAAAATATATATGTATGTATATCAGTCTCTGGCAGCCATATTACAAGCTTTGCTTAGTTTGGGGTCAGATGACCATGTGTGCAATAATGTCCCAGATATTTTTAGATATTTATATAAAAATCTACGCGTGAGAAGTCGCGGGCACCAGCACTAGTTTTAATAAAAAGAAACTGATTACAAGATTTTCGGTGGTTCATATGATTGTTTCGCAAACGGTACACTTGAATAAATACACAACGGCCAAGTGCCAGTCTCACACGCGCACTTAGTGCTCTGCGCCCATTTTTTTTTTTATAGAATAGTTCTTATTTTGGCCCCCAACTCGTCTGATGCACAAATTTATTTTATTCAGTGTGGGTTCCTTAGTGCGCTACCGTCTCGTACTTGGTCGGTCTTTATTATTTAATTTTGTTGTTTTACTTTAGAATGTGTCATCATCATCATTTCAGCCATAGGACGTCCACTGCTAGACATAAGCCTCCCCCATCGATTTCGAAAAGGGCTGGTTGGAAGAGGCCTGCATCCAACGTTTTCCTGCGGTCTCTTTTAGGTCATCTGTCCATCTTGTGAGTTGACGTCCTTCGCTACGCTTACCGGTCTGTGGTCTCCATTCGAGAACCTTTCGGCCCCATTGGCCATCTGTTCTGCGTGCTATGTGCCCTGCCCACTGTCACTTCAACTTGCTAATCCGGTGGGCTATGTCGGTAACTTTCGTTCGTCTACGGATCCCTTCATTTCTGATTCGATCTCGTAGAGAAATCCCGAGCATAGCCCTCTCCATAGCTCGTTGTGCTACTTTGAGCTTACTAATGGGGCCCATAGTGAGAGACCACGTTTCAGTTCCGTATGTCATCACTGGCAACACACACTGATTGAAGACTTTCGTCTTAAGGCACTAAGGTATTTTGATCAAGAAGACGTTGCGAAGTTTACCGAACGCTGCCGAGCCAAGTTGGATTCGTCGATTGACCTCTTTCTTGAAGTTGGACCTGCCTAGTTGGACTGTTTTTCCTAGGTAGACGTACGCATCAGCAACTTCTAGAACGGAGTTCCCAACTGATACCGGGGTGGGCACATTATGGATGTTTGGATATTTTAGTGTGTAATCATGCCAAGTTTGAGGATTGTACTTATTAACATTTTAATTTTATCAACATCCGCACCACACCCACCAGCACGCCGCGTCGGGTCTCGTAGCGTGTCGTGATGAATCTAATAAAATATCCGCTAATTGATACGCCATGACAATTCGAGCGGCAGCTATTCGCGCTCCATCGGACGCGGTGACACAAACACAGACCGGTAGTGGCACCAGCATTACGAAAATTGTGGAACATTTCATGAAATTGAAAAATAAAATTGAATACAGTTATATGATTATTTACGGGATATTTACCGTGGTAAGGTTGTGAAAGGAGCTCCCGATATTTCGGCTTTAAACTGTTCGACCAACCACCCGCATTCTTCAGCTCCTTCCACAACCTTACCACGGTAAATATCCCGTAAATAATCATATTACTGTAGTGAACAACCGTGATAGTTTAAAACAGTGTTTTATAAAATTGAATGTTTGCAAAAAAATATTTTATTCAACCATTTTAGCTGGCGTTACTTTGACAGGCGATACGATATCTTTTAGCACCTACAGTGGCAGTAGTAAGAACTAAAATAAAGCCTCGTGACGCTAAACTACTTTCTCGTTTAATCAGATTGTAGTGCAGCAATATTATCACTTATACACATTTAGAAATAGATTATTTTTTTATTCGAAAACATGACATAGCTATTCATTATTTATTACATTTTGAAGAAAATAAAAATAGTGGTTTAAATAAGAAAAAAATAAAACTGATTATTATTTGCAGATAAAACGTATTAACTTTGTAGTATGTAGTTTGTGATGTCGTCATAGATTTGAAGTAAGAAAAAGTCGTAGACTTTTCATTTATCACTTCACCACATGGTTTTGCTTTTTAATGCTCACAACTGACTCTAGGTGGCCTTGTAATCGAAATGAAATTATTTGAATTTACTATTTTGATACTGGCTAAATAAACAAAACGTGTGTTGTGGAGCTAAACATGAGATTATAAAATGATGTGTATTTTATCATAATCAATTTTTGAACAACGTACGATATCGCATAGGTACTTGGCCATAGCGCCATCTATCGAGCCTGTTGGAACCACTTTTTTTTCGGCTACGTGAAAAGCCTTAAATTTTTTAAGTCCAACATTTTCCCAAACTCATGGCGACCACCAGTTAACATTGTTACGTGCATAACTCGAATAAAACAGTTTTGTTGACTCGCCAACAGCGCTTGCGATTTGCAAATTGTTATGTAAACTTGTACATACCTACACATGCCTACATAAACGTGATGAACGTGTGTTTGTTTGTACTTTCTGTTAACTTAAATGACAGTTTCACGAGACTAATGTTCATTCAAACTTAGTCGAATTGTTAAGTTAATCTATTTTTTTTATATATATTTTTAATTTATTTATCTCTCTCTGTGAATAATGTACATGCTATGTATGATGTATACAAAACTATGCGAAACTGCGTAGCAATTTTTCAGGCAGATATCTACTCTCATTACATAATATTATTATTGTACTAGCTAATGCCCGCGACTTCGTACGCGTAGCGCAAAGTAATTAGTGGGTGGACGATTAGACTGACATATCCAAATATAAATGTTACACTAACGAACACGAACGGAACTTTAAATAGGCACAAATCCATCGGATTATTTATACTGAATATTTTATAGATAATACCTACACATATGACATGATTGTAGATTTATTGCTCTCCATTTTAATGCGGATTGTCATACTATCGTCATAGTATGATTTTAGTCTAGTTTTAATCTGACTCGATACAGGTATCCCGACATGTCCATAGTTTCAAATATATTTCAAGCAAATAATATATTACTTTCACTGGTTAAATACGTTGGAAGTGTGGAGCCATGGAGCCAATAAGGAAAAAAAATTGGTATAAGTCAAGCGAAATGTCATGCATGACAAACGTTATTATTGAATTATTAGTAAATAGTAAGTAGGAAGCATGGAGCGGTATCTATAATTAATCGTTGTTATTTAACATTACTCCGCGTAAAGACTGCCAATCAATGATGTCTAAATAATTTTTGCCCGCCTTCTGCGCCTTGACCCTTCCAACAACTAAACCGCTTTCGTTCACCACCATAACATCCAAAATAGCTGCTAATCATAGATCAGTAACAGATTAGATGCCGCGAGTTCACCTACTTTGCGTGTCTGTTATTGGTCTTAAGTTTGATCCTGGCAAAAAAATGTAAGTATTCATTTTAATCTCCGTCGACTTGGTATATTAGCACGTCAGAAGTCAATACAAAAATAAACGTACTTTAAATTACGCCATAATAAACTGTAAAACCTCTTCAAAAGCAGTTGGCTGTCCTGAAAATAACAAACACAAAAAAAAACTATTTGGTGCAGTCTATCGGAAGTTATGCGGGTACATACATTTCGGCGATTCGTTTTTATTTTATCATCATCATCAGCCAGAAGACGTCCACTGCTGAACATAGGCCTCCCCCTTTAACCTCCACACTGAACGACATCCTGCCATCTGCATCCACTGGATGCCCGCGACTCTCACAATGTCGTCGGTCCATCTAGTGGGAGGCCTACCTACGCTGCGTCTTCCGGTTCGCGGTCTCCACTCAAGAACCTTACCTACTTCCCCATCGGTTAACAGTTCTTCGAGCGATGTGGCCTGCCCATTGCCACTTCAACTTGCAGATTTTAATAGCTATGTCGGTGACTCTGGTTCTTTGGCGAATATCTATATTTTTATTTACATATAGATAGATTATATGGCAACAGCCGCTTCAGTCTTCCTACCTACCATGTCTGCGAGTAGAAGTCTGTCATTACGACAACATTACTATAAAATAAGCTAGATGGCGTTATAAATAATTATTAAAAAAAAATTTTTTTACTATTTATTATCATAAATTAATATAGCCTATGTTTCAATCAGGTATTTTATAAGCATATTCATGGAAACTGCTTTGAAATCTTTCTAGTAGTTTAAAAGATGTGCGCGGACAAACAAACAAACTGACAGCCGTCAGATTTGTAGTTCCATAGTTTGAAAATAGATTGCGTACTAAAACGATGTTTTGCGAAAAAAAAATTAAATTTGCTTAAACTTTACGAATAATATTATTAAAAACGTAATAAGGTATTCAATAATTCCTAAAATAATGAGTGTAAATGGATCGTAGTTTCACAAATATGAAAAGTGCGTCTATTATAGGTAAATACGACACTTTACCTGAATCACGCAAACGGAATTTTTTTTGCAAGTTAAACCGATATTGCTTCTACTTAGTTAGAAGTCATGTGTGAAGGTATTTGATCTACACATTTATAATATGGTAGGGATTTTTATTTTAATGACAGTTAAAAACGGTGCGTTAACTAATCATCCTGTCAAGTTTTAATGAACATGCCTTAGCGAAGTAATTGTATCTAAAAAACATATGACATTTTATGTTAACTATCGTATTAGTTTTTTTTTTACATAATCCTATTGCAGCTATCAGACCAATTAAATGCTTGAACCGAGTTTAGGTATAAACTAGTTTTTTATGCTATAGATGGCAAACAAGCAGACAAGTTGTGTGATGGTAAGCTGATTATAATGAAGCAGTCATAGTCGCTTATGGATAACAACGGAGGCATCACAAAAACGTTGCCAATCTTTTAAGACTTATAATCTTGCCTGCTCTTTAAATCTACGTTAGTAGTTAGTAGTATGTATGTTTTCTATAGACTGCGAAACAGCTAGCCTGATTTTGATGAGATTTTCAGTAAATCTTTGGATTAGACCAGCAAGTGATACTGTGAAGTTTGGTAGCGATCCGATCAACGTTTTTGTTGTTTTAATATTTCCCCCTACTAAAAATATGAACAAGAAAATAAGTCTATAGATTGACATAATTACATCATGGAAAAAAAATACATGTAACTTAAAGGAGGTTGTCTGTCATTGGCGGGGGGGTTGCCATAATCCCCACGCTTGGCAGGCGGCTTGGGGATCGCAGAGCGTTCATCATGAAATATGGAGGGTGCTGCTGCCCATCCTCTGGTGGTTCTGGAAGACGCAGCGTAGGTAGGCCTCCCACTAGATGGACCGACGACATTGTGAGAGTCGCGGGCATCCAGTGGATGCAGATGGCAGGATGTCGTTCAGTATGGAGGTTAAAGGGGGAGGCCTATGTTCAGCAGTGGAAGTCTTCTGGCTGATGATGATGATGAAATGAGGTTGCTTTCGCTACCATAGCTGATGATATAACGAGTAACTTAGGCTACTGATCATCATCATCACCATTTTTTATCACCACGCGAGTGAAACCGCGGGGCGCAGAGCTGTTATAGAGCTATACTTATATATATTATTCGAGGAATATCATCTATTCTAGAACTAAGATTGCTTATGCTTACCTCTCGAGGCGGACGCTTGCCTCTTGAAAGCTTCTCAGAATATTTTCAAAGATGGTTATAGAAAATGACTTGATACACCTGTGCACATATTTTATGCAGATTATTTGGAACCTTGTTGCCGATAGAGATGGCGTGTGGTGATATTGATAAACTAGCAGTGTTCCGTGGTTTCACATACAATAAATAAAATAAATAAATATCTGGGACATTTTTGCACACACGGTCATCTGACCCCAAACTAAGCAAAGCTTGTAATATAGCTGAGAAAATGACAAAATCCTATATTTTTTGAAGTTATAAATAAATACACAATCTATTTCCGCATGAAATTCTATCAAGGTTACATGGAACGTACTCGTAGGTTCTAAGCCAAAATGATGAAAAACTACAATTTAAATTGCGGGAAAAATCTGCTGTTTTCTAAATTTCACTGGATGTTAATAACTTTTTCTGCGGAACTATTATTTATTTTCACAGTAAAACTTGGTTTTAATGTGTACAATGATTTCTTTTCAGCTTTGTACCTAACTTGTTAAGTCGTATTTAATTATTTGGAAAACTTCAACTGTCATAAAGAAACATAACAAGTGAAACCTAAAAAAAAAAAACAATTTATAAATTTACTAAAAATTTACTTTAATAAATTAAGCAAATAAACTAATTATAAGCAAATGCTGTTTGAGTGGGAACCAGAAAGGTTTCAAAAAAAACTAATAGGCTCTCGTAACCCGTGGAAGTGTTTAATTTGTTAAAATAACAGGTTAGGTTAGGTTAGAAAATATATAATTTGTAAACATAATAGGTATATTATACCTACTGAAAAAAATATTTGAATTGGTTAGTAAAATTCTGATATATAAACGTTTAATGTTTTTGGTCTGTTTAGGACGGGATACTCTATCCCTTTCTAGCAAAAGTGAGTGTTAGTGTGGAGTTTGTATAGCGCACTTACAAGTGAAGTAATTTGTAAGTATAGTGGGTTCTCTGTCTATTAAAACATTAAAATGCTAATATTTTCTTTAATTTGAAACACGTGTAAATTTGTTTGCCGCGATCAAACCCATTTTTTTAAAATAAACAGGCCTATTACCGAATTTCAAGTGAAATAATAAAATACTGGAATTATTCCTATATTATTATTTTAGGAAAATTTATTCGAAATTTTCCTCAAAACTCTGTTCCTATTTTCTCCAGTATCCTCAGTTCCGTATAACAACGCTCTTCTACTGAAGTGGTTATTATCTTTTTCAAGTCGCGGGTAATGTGAATTTTCCTGACACAGGTCTTGTACGCGATCTCTAAACTTGCTCTTTGATCCTTTCACATATTTTACTACTAGTTTCATACTCTTGCCTTCAATCCCAACAAAGATTCCTAGTTGACATCCATGACGTTGATGTCCATGACTGTATTTCAGATAATCTATTCTATACATATAATAAAAACGTAAAGATAAAAAAATCTGTAATTGCGAGGTATAAAATATATATATATATAAACATGGCGTCTTAAAATAAGCAGCTAAACTCGATAAGAGAGTTTTTAGAATTTTTGTCTATTTGTTTCTTTTTCCACGCACAAGCACATCTTCTAAACCACTGGATTGGATCGTAGTACAGTTTTAATGCTTGGAGTTTCTTTGCGCGATAGAATCCGGGCGTGGATTTTCGCCAAAAACCACTGACATACCTACCTATTAAAAATTTGCAGGTTGAAGTGGCAATGGGAAGGCCACTTCGCTCGAAGAACCGACAACTGATGGGGAAGAAAGGTTCTTGAGTGGAGATCACGAACCAGAACACGCAGGCACTCGGCATGAAAATATTGTTGAATTCCGAGCTAAGTAATCTAAGAATGTTTCGTGGAATGTCAGCGTTGTTATGGATGGTAAAAGGTGCACTGCTATTATGAATATATACCAGCGTATTTTGTTATAAGTTAACAGCGGAAAAATTGAAAATCACACGATTATGGCTTAATATCACTTAATATAGGCAGTAAAACATTTTTGTTACACTTGGTATGTTTAATTATTTTAAACATGGACAAAAATATGTATGGTCATTTAAAAGAATTACCTTGAGTAAAGAGTTATTTTTTTATTACTAATAAGACTCTCGAGTGCTGTCATCCTCCGGTGATTCTGGTCGCAGTTTTAGGACGTACGTACGTGGGTCCCGAAGAATCCAGAGTTTCGAAAATGGAAGTAAACATTTTTAATCTTAAGGAATAAATATTTAAATCACAAGGGTTAGGAGTGGGAGTACTGTTGGATGGTACTTAATTTAAAACTACCCTTTTCACTAATGATCTTCATGTCCGTTCCCTTGCGGTATCTATCCATTGAACCTTGTTCTAGTCTTAAAATAAAATGGATTATTCTCCCGCTGGCCACATCTTATCCGCTCGGCTCTCATACAATATTTATGCGTGAAGAACACAGAATGTCGATTACTGAGAGCTACTTCGCGTCGCAGACATGAAGAGTTTGGAAGTGACAATAATACATTTGTTTTTTTGAAGATGCTTAATCGATACTTTATATAGATAAAGAAATTGCATCTACATATATATGCTATGGCACTCCACCAAATATGTTAAAATAAAAACTTATAATTTCAAGTAATTTTTAAATTAAAGTGTTGTTCCACACTTTAGGAATGATAATGTCATAGCCAATTAAAAAAAAAATATGACTGGCAGTCTCTTACTGGTATAGTATACGCCTATAGTAAAAACAATGACGGATACTATTAGACCTCTTTCGGATTAGTACAACTTTTCCGCGTGACTCAGTATACAAGTAGACACCTAAATTGAAATAATATTATATTTTTCTAACACTTTGGTATCTTAAATAAAATAATTGTGTTTATTGTATCTATCGCAAGTAATACAAACAACGAAACTATCAAACACTTATATTTGTTACATCATACTTCCGTTTCACAAGATAAGTGACGTCTCAAGAACCGGCAGAGAAAGGTTATCAACTTATCTTAGCATTCAACACTTGAGAACAATACTTCTTTCTAATCTATTAAGAAGTTAAAAATAATAACCTTTGGTGACTAAAATTTGGTGATATAATCTGTATATTGCATTAAAATAGCAGAGGGGCTAAAACAAAACACATGTCATATTATCTTTAAAATTCAGTTATACTCAACTTAGGGTATACTTCCAATTTGGTCTGATTGTCACCAAGTCAGGATTGAATGATGGGATCCCAGGGAAAACGAGGGCAACTCTCAAATTTTATAGGCACTATTTTTGACGTCGGTTTTTAATGTGGTCTACTTGTTTTACTGATTTTTATTTACCTTGCCACACACACACGCACACTAAAAGTCATTTACACTTTACACGTCCTTTGATGGGAGGTCCTTGAGGGGGGTAAATGGGAGGGCCATTTACCCGATTCCTATTATTATTGTGTACCAAACAAATTATAGTCCAAATTATTTCTCTTCACATTTAGTAGTCTCATTATCTAGTACCTATTGTATGATTAGTTTTTGTCTTTTAATATTGAATCATAATTATTATGTATATTGTCCAGCGGACGATGTTGTTACACCATAACACAAGATAGTTCCTAGCTTGGGTAAAAATGTGCCTCATTCTGGAGTATTATTTATTTAAGGATCAAACTTTTGTTAAATTTAAAGACCGACAACGTTTGTAGACACCAACTATATTTTCATTATAAGATTCTAATTATTAAATTATATTTACAATATCTTATTATTCAGATTTCATGATTATGGAGAAACCGCAAAGGTACCCATTTACATCACAGCAATATTTTCAAAAATGTGAGAAATAACTTTAAAAATTAGAAGTAGCAAAACGCACGACTGTGTAAGCGCCATGGTTTTGCTTCACTAAATGCGACTTTAATACAATATATTAAGCCTTATGGTTATCTGTAGTAATAAGCGTTTAAAAGTGGGAAAAACCTCTCCTTAAATCCGAAACAGTTTGCAAAACTTAACATCAATTCTAGGTAATTAAAATTTAGAAAGTTAGTTTATTTTGTAAATAACATTAAAAGTTAATTGTTAAATTTTAATTAAGCAACATTTTATTTACACAAAAACAATGCAAACGTCTTTTTAAACAAGATAAGAGTTCTGTTCTAAATCTTAATTACTCGCGTTTCCAAGAATAAACATGAATCTGCGTTTAAGACTTAAAACTTGTTTAAACATCTGATGTAGATTTTGAATTAAATCACTATCCAAATAAGTCTACGTTCCAGAGATGAGAGAGATGTTTTAATTAGGTAGGTATTATATTTCGCAGAATCTATATCTATATATATATTATATAAATACCTATTTCTCCTGGTAACGCTATAACTTGAGAACGGCTTTACCGATTTCATTCATCTTTTTTTTATCTTTTCTTCTCCTACTAATACTTCGTAGAAGGTTCTTACATTCAAAAACGGCTGGATCGATTTGGATGAAATTTTGTGTTCCTGGAGCGGGTCATAGTAGAGGCCGAAGGCCGAGCTCTATTCATACGAAGTAGCGGGTATCAGCTAGTTATATAAATATTATATTGAATTTTAATATTTTTTTGCAAAGCAACAGAATCTTCATCCTCATCGGATTACATTCTGAATTCTTGTGATGCTATATTACAAGTCACGTCTCAATCACGTTGGTATTATAGATGGGCTCTGCGGCGTATAAATAGCCAAAGATATAGCAGATTCTTAACAAGATTAAAGAAAAGATGAGCAGTTCACAGATTCGTTATTACAAAAATCACAACCTTATCTTCGCAAAATCACCCAGTAACCACATTTAAAATTATCATTCTCGTGAAAAGACAACCCTCAGCGGAGTAAAAAGGGAAAATTTAACATTTCCGTTGTTATCATTGGTCTGAGAGTCGGAATTAACGCGTGGTACGTGATCGGGGAAGAAAAGGAGGTATTAGATATTACGTCAACTTTGCCACTTATTGTAGAACGCTTAGAACTGTATTTATGGTGATCTGAGAAGATCGAAGGGTGTGGCAGTTTTGTAGATGCCTTAGAAATATTGTATAGCTTAGTATTAATATGACTGCTTTTGTAAGTCTTCCTATAATATTTTATCACTGGTCTAGCCTACAACTGAACTAAGTACTAGTCTGGTAACGGAGGGAAAGTATTAACTTTGGTAACTTGTCCGTATTTTTATTTTTTATTGAATAAACTTTATTTCATTTGATGTACCTAGACCTACATAATAATGATTAAGATATAATATTTAAATACATTGTTGTGGAAGAGTGTACTGGAGCAGTTTGAATTGTAACTATTATATGGAGTTATTAATAAAGTATTTTATTGTCTTAACAGCTGCAATATATTAAAATAAATCAGAATGAAAATATTTTCATTTAATGCTAGCTGCGCCCAACGGTTTCACTTGCGTCGATTACGCCTTATACCATCAGCTATCTGCCAGTGAAAGTCCCGTCAGAATCGGACCGTTTGGAGTCCCTAAGGAACGTACATACATCTCCTTTTAAATATAAGATTTTTACTGTAATATATTAGCTAACAGCTACAACGTTACGTTCAAAAAGCTAACTAAAAGTTTCGCTTGGTAAAATTATTCAAAATTAACTGTTTTCTTTAAAAAAAAATAATAATGTTATGCCAACCGTCAGACGCGTTTTTTCAGCACCACTTTGGCCACATTTTGGACACCCGACGAAGCAAAGCAAAAATCATAACCCTCCAATTTTCTTAGTCCTATTATGTACGTGTATGTCATGTATTTAAACGTATGTTTGTGTGTTCATACCTACAACTTAAACGCCTTAATCAATTTTGATTCTAGATGGTTAATTTACCTAATTTGCTCTAGTTTTTCGTCTAGTCTCTTATTGTAGTGTTTTTATAAGCCTTTATGACATTTATTGAACTTGTAATATTTGTATATCTATTGTAAAAACGCTAATACATATGTACAAGCATAAAACTTGACATGATTGACCTAGTTCTCATTGTTTTTACTTATTTGCCGCATGTATGTCTATTTGTTTAATTCAAATATTGCAAGTTGAATTAGAACCACTTTCTCTTATCCTACGGAGTTCAATTTTTACATATTGGTTCAGTTCCGTTGACAATGCATTTTTATGGTAAGCAAGCATGACATGAATCTACATCCAGGATTAGCTCCAGAACTCCTCAACGGTCAACAGCACAGACACTAAATTTTTTGTACGCATTATTTAATAATGATAGCTAGTTTTAAATTTTAACATGATGTGGTTACTGCACTCAGGGATGGGTCCTGACGATAAAACTTTTTAATAGTCATGACAGACATGAAAAATTATGTGTACGCGTCCCATTCTATATAAGTGCCACCAAGATATGGCTACAAAATCTTATTTTACAATACGTTTTTTTTAACGAGGCTTTTGTGATCTGGATGCTCTGAAAATAAGGCTGGCTACCTGGCCTCTAAGTACTTACTTTAGTGTTTGTTACTATATCTATGGTAAGCAGGCTGACGTGTTTTTTTGAAGACATAAAGGTGTCTCCTCATTCGATACATTCCGTATTCATTGTTTACATTATCTTGAAGAAAGAACATGAAACCGAAGAAACTTGGTAGATATTGGAGCCACAAATAATTGACGCCAAGAAGCTTGAAGCAGAAAAACTACATTTGCTTCCAGGTCGCTGTCAAAGAAGGCGTAAAAATTTAATCACCTTCCGTGGGCCTTAAGTGCTGACTTAAGAGAGAGAAACGATTAAATTTTCAGTAGCCAAAATGTAAGAGAAAGAATTCTTGAATAATGAAAATGAATATGAAGTGTTGCCAGACAGGTGGTTGGAATTTCTTGAAAATCTGTTTAGTTATTATCTAAAATATGTTAATATTAAATAACTCATTTAGTCCTCAGTCAAACAGTGTCTATGTTATTATAACATGAAGTTTCAGTTGCTTACATTACATCGACTATACCAAACTAGTAACAAATAAAAATATAATTATTAATCATTATCTAAACCAACTACAAAATTAGCAAGCGTTTGAAGAAAAATATTGATGTTGCCAATACAACAAGCGTTCGAACAAAATTATTCATACTATTAAAGCTAGCTCAAAAACTGAGCCTAAGTTGCAAAATTAAATGTCAAAGTTATATCGATAACTCCGACATTTAATTTTGTATATCTGGGACTTTATTGCACACAATATGGTCATCTAACCCCAAACTAAGCAAAGCTTGTAATATGGCTGCCAGAGACTGATATACATACATCAATTTTATTTCATTATATATAATAAAAATTGTGCCAAATTGAGAATTAAACTCCTAAAGTCAGTTAAAAAGGGTATACTTAATGGTTAAACGAAACTTACCTTGATGTTTCGACCATAAATATACTAGACGTTACATGCGAATATTTGGACAGTTCAAACTTGTGTGAAAATTAGACCCTGGGTTAAGGCCTTAAAGTCTTTGTGTAAGTTTCATAGCATCCTTGTCGATAAAGGTTAAAAAAAAAACTACGCTGGCAACACCAAGAAATACGAGAATGTTTTTAGCCTTGTGAGCCTGCTCTCACTTGGTTTGGAATGCGTGCGCGTTAAATAAATAAGTTCCCACCTATATTCGTACGAATGTAGAAAAGAAATGAATTCTCAAATGAAAAAAATGCAAGTAAAGTAACTATGTAAATGTCAAAGACATTTTCTTACTTCAATTATTTTATATTATTTTAAAGACTGATCATTTCTTGTAGATAAAAGCAATTGAATGGGTTTAAATATATGGGTTTATTTAAAATGGTGATGTCGATATAGAAAATAAACGGACTACATAGTACAGGCTTATAGCCTAGTTTAGGGCCCACTTTATTTACACATATTTAGTATAAATAGGTAAATTATGTTGGGTATTTTTAGGTAAGTACTGTAACAGATTTTAGAAAAATAAATATTCTATTCTAAATATTATTTACACTTCACATGCTCGTAAAAATATTGTTTTGCCCGGTGTTACGGATTTAAACTTTTTATGCATATTATAGTATTGTACATAAAAATTTACTTATTAAAGTTGTTCAAAGAGGTTCAGGTTGTAGTAATATTTCATGCAGAAAGATAATATTTGTCTGGGTTTTGAATAATACACATAGATCAGGGTATTACGAAAGACCCAGCCATAACTGTTGTCGAATATAAAATAGAAAATTGTTTTTAGTTTTAATTTTAATCAAAGAGATATTGCTTATAATATAATTGTTTTATTTAATCGCAATTAAGGTGAAAAGCCGAGTGAATAGCTCGTGTTTTTTTTTTTTTTCAATATCCCCATTTTGTCCTCGACTTCAAATATCTGTTAATCGGATCTGCATGATCTAATTCCCTCCTGCCTATTTTTCTATCGGACTGCTAAAGCGGGCATGAAAAAGCGACACCGCTTTTTGGTTGACATGTTGTAACCGAATATGCATGAAGCGCTATGTTTCCACTTTTATTGTGTGAACTGCCAATCCGTGGATTGCGTTGCCTGAATAAGTGTTCCCCGATTATGGTAACTATCGTACTAAACACCCAGATTACTATCTGGGTTACCTAGGAAAACCCGATTACTATCTGGGAGTCTTCAAATCACGGATTGAATCGGGTTTTCCTAGGTGAGCGTGCTCTATCGTAGACCACATCGTTACTTAACATCAGCTGAGTTGTAAAAACTATATACGACAATTAGATTATTAAATGAGAAAAATACCCGAATGTAAACGTAACTTGTGACATTCTGGGCATGAAGACGAATCCAATAAGACCTCACATATCAAAATTGGGCAAGCCGCTTAAGCTATGGAAGGTTGTATAACGTTAAAAAAAACATACATATACGCCCGAAAATTATTTTCATCCTTCTTGGGTAGTCAAGTTTACTTAAATTACTTCGGTTTAATACGCATTAAGGTCCAGAATATGGCGCTATTTTAAAGGTTTTTTTAAATAATAAAATGGCTGTCTATTTTTGAATAATGTGCTTCAACGATTTGCGAAGTTAATATTTCAAAATATTTAGACCTATATTAATTTTTATATATTTTACTACTTATACCATAAAATATGGAATTTAAAAAAAACGGTCAATTTATTCCAAATATTTTGACACATTAACGTCGTAAAATTACCGAAGCATATTTCTGAAATGTACACGTAATCATTTTTAGTTCTTAAAAAAACATCAGCTGCGCCAGCAATATCTCAGTACCTGGTATTTTAGTCCTTAATAAAAAACAAATAAACATACATAATATCCGCACAAATATAATTCCGCCCTTGGGCCGTCAGGCAAAAAGCTTTTAACTAAATTACTTCGATTTAATACGCATGATAAACAATCATACGCTTCGAAACCTGTTTAACTTTCAACTTATTTTAACAATAACTTATTAAAATTATGCCAATGTCAATATTGGAAATAATACTCGTTCAGTGAACCAGTTCCTCTGAATTATAGCGACCCTTCCGAAACACTGGGGTGTTTGACCTAATTTGTAAATAATGAAATCCTTTACAATCGTTCTCAATCCAATCAAATTGTGAATTACAGCAATAGAATTTGGAATTGAGGAAGGCGTGCAAGGATATTATTAAAAAGAGATACGTTAAACATGTTTAAACGAAGAACCAATAACCGATGGGGAAGAAAGGTTCTTGAGTAGAGACCTCATCATCATCGGCTAGAAAACGTCCACTGCTGAACATAGGCCTCCCCCTTTAACCTCCACACTGAACGACATCCTGCCATCTGCATCCACTGGATGCCCGCTACTCTCACAATGTCGTCGGTCCATCTAGTGGGAGGCCAACCTAAGCAGCGTCTTCCGGTTCGTGGTCTCTACTCAAGAACCTTTCTTCCCCATCTGGAACGGAACATCAATCTGGATCGTTAGAATCAGGAACGTGGTTACTCGCCAAAGAACCAGAGTCAGAGACATAGCTACTAAAATTTGCAAGTTGAAGTGGCAATAGGCAGGCCACATCGCTCGAAAAACCGATAGCCGATGGCGTAGGTAGACCTACAGAGGTAGAAATAAATCATAAAAAGTTTTTTGTACACCGTGATCAGTTTTTTTTTTTTTATTGTAGCCTGTGATACCGTGATCAGTAGGCATAATAATAATTTAATTATTTGTAGGAAACGGATCGCGGTTTCAATGGACACGGTATTCGTGTAGACAAACTCCTTCAAAATTAGTAAGCGCTCGACCAAAATTATTCGTATTATTAGAACTGGTTCAAAAACTGCTTATCCAAATTTAATAGCTTCCCTTACAAAGTAAAAAGGAACGCGTACATCGTATATCTTTCAAATTTCTCTATCCGGTACGCTGAAATTGCAGCTAAATACGATACACCCAATTCGAAATGGTGCCTATTGTTATAATTCGCCATCATTTGAATCTGTTTTATCAAGTATTTCAGTGATTTCGAAAATTTTACCGAGTTTTGTTAAGTTTTGTCCGACTATTTGTGGATAAACTTTGCCGTTGAGGTCGGAGTTGACAATTTCAATAGAAGCGTAGAGTAAGCATTGGATTGTTTGTTTTGTATGAGTAAGACATTGTGCGGTTAATAAATAATACGGTAATAAGGTTTGTTTTGTAATACTTGTTTTTTTTTTACTTCCATGTTAATAATAAACGTGGAGTAGTCTTGGAATAGTTACGCCGTGTTTTTTTTTTTCTCTCTATCAAATTTTGAACTCGAACGAAAAAGACAAAAGACGGAGCGACTATTCCAAGGCTACTTTACATTTATTAATAGGGGAATTAGAGTCTTGATTTTTTGTTTTTGGTTTTGGGTTTTTTTTTTAATTTGCAGGTTAATGTGGCGATGGGCAGACCACATCGCTCGAAGAATCGACAACCAATGGGGAAATAAGGTTTTTGAGTGGAGCCACGAACCGGAAGACGCAGGGTAGGCAGGCCTTCCACTAGATGGACCGACGACATCGTGAGAGTCGCGGGCATCCAGTGGATGCAGATGGCAGGATGTCGTTCAGTATGGAGGTGAAAGGGCCTATGTTCAGCAGTGGACGTCTTCTGGCTATTGATGATAAAAAGTCTTGATTACGGTAACCTCAGACAAATAAGGGAGATATGCCTTAGTACAACTTTTCGTTTTTCACTATGCCGCTAAACCGCTCCACACAAAAACTGTAAGTATGGCTCACTTACTATTTTATGCGAATACAAAAAAACTTTAAATGAGACCAGTGGCATCAATGAACTAACTAATGGACCACATGCAAAAAAAGGGCAATAAAATCGTCTGCTAAGTGAGTTTGACTAAAGGCATCCAGCCTGATTTAGGCCAGATGCAGTCGTACCCGCCATGTCACCTTACCACATCTTCATTTTTTGTCTGATTGCCTTAACTTGTATACTACGTGTGATATTTGAGCAAATTTACTCCATAAAATTTTGGTCCTTCTAGCGGATTACTTCATCACTTCCTTTCTACATGTTATAGGTGCTTATCTTTCAAGGGTCAAATTACTACCTAAACGAATATCCATAGCTACAAAGGTACTCGTATCAATATACTGATCTTACAGACGTGAGCTAATAGATCCCTTGCGATGGATTTTATTAAGTAGCTACCTCGAATCGTGAGAGATGAATTCGCACTTTTGCTATAATTGACGTGAAAATTGATTCGCCGCAATATTGGAGGTATACCTATATATAATTACGTGAACTGAGTATAAATATGTACAGAGTATGGTAAGTATGCTGTAAGAGTAATGGGATTTATGTAAACATGATTTTATGGAATGTAACCTACACGGGACGGTGTTGCAATCCAAAAGATGGTCATTGTTATTTGTAGCCATCATTGTGAACTATTTAACTATAAGAATTAACCGGTGAATATAGAAGAGAAATATCTAATTAACGTAGATATCACAGAATTTTTAATGCTTACACAAGTAGGTACCTCAGTATGTGGTAAAATATATTATAAACCATGGTCACAGCTAGCGTTTACTCACAACATACTTGTAACAATCAATTCTATTGACACTTGATCTAAATTATAATGAAAATAAATTCAAGAGTTCTTGTGAATATTTTTCAAGTTACTCAATTGTAAAGTAGGTACCTAAAGATATTCCTGCGATCGTGCACGGACTTGAGGAATGTTGCCTCGCTTTTACTAAAGTACAGTATAAGGTTATTTTTTTATTACCCAGTAACTTGTGTACATCATAACTAACAACATTTTGTCTACGACTTTTGGTAACACGCAAAAACAATAGTTCCAAAGAAAACGTTTGTTAACCTTTTTTTATCGAATAAGTTCACGTTTGACCACCAACGCGCCTGTTGGTAAGCGACGATGAGGTTGAAGATGAAGCACGCAGACTTAGAAAATACCTTGTTTTAAACTATCACGGTTGTTCACTTCAGTTATATGATTATTTCCGGGTTATTTACCGTGGTAAGGTTGTGGAAATATCGGGAGCTCCTTCCACAACCTTACCACGGTAAATATCCCGTAAATAATCATATAACTTTAGAAATTACCTATTCACTCTTGCCTTGAAAAGGCCCAGACTATAATTATCTCTAAAGAAACAAGGAAGCCGGCAGGTTGTTCCAATCCTTGACCGTACTTAGAACCGATTAGACCGGATTAGAAACGTAGAATCGAAACATTTGGTACGTATCCGAGGAAAGTCCACAATGTATGGGTGGTAATGAGCCGTTTTCCTACTTGTCCTGTAGTAGAAAGGGGATGGTAGGATAAGGTCGCCACAATACCTGCCACAAAATACAGTAATCATTGTGATTAGTTTGTGGATGGAGATAGAGAAGTTTCCCAATATTTTGTTGGACTTGACTTGCACCATGTTGATTAAAAGACTGAAGAACGCTCTAACTTCTTTAGTTTTTAATATTAGTGCATGAAACTTTGCAAAGATACAGTTTTAGTATAGATCTCAATTTTAAAACTTAAAGAAATGATTTTAGAGGTGGCTCTGGATATGGTGAAGTTTTTTTCCGCTGGAAAGCTGGAAGTTTTTTTTTTCTATGGGTTGTGATTGGCCAACAAATACAGAGTTTTTTAAATGTTTCAACTGTGCGAAATACCTACGTCTGACGGGTGAACGGGGTCTTAATATTACATTGCAGCTTGTATATTACGTAGTAACTTAAGTCGTTAACTGTTGACACATTATCGTGTAAACTATTTACACTACACTCAATTACCGATGGCCCAACAATGGCACAAACCGTCTTAATGGCTCAAACAATTAACTGCAGCAGAATTGATATTGTGTGTAGTTTGGGAGATGGTGTTCTCATTTATTACTGGCGCCTGTAGCACAGTTTAATTACTAGTATCGTGGCCAGCCAGTTCCAGACACAGTTTTGTTAATTTGCTAGTTCGATAACTTTTTTTAACTGACTTCAAAAAAGAAGGACGGTTCTATATTCCACTGTATCAAGGATGGATATACTCTTCCTTGACTGTACATAATTTTTTATGTATGTTTACGGATTTCAAAAACAAAAAACTTTTGTTATATCTGTAATATGACCGATGCATTACTGTGAAATCAGATTTGAATTTATGCCACGAGTGCTCCACATATCGTAATAGATAAGAAAATGTAAAATACCGTAGCATAACTTATTATTTCGGAACTCCATCTAGTCGTAACAGTTTCTGTCTCTATCTTTCGTTCTATCTAAAGCACCATCTAATTGATACAAGTGACGGTAATTCTCTACAAAATGTTTCTGCTGGCATGAAAACATTCATATCGATATTGTTCATGTTACTAACTAGCTGTGCCTGCGTCTTCGCCTGCTAGCCTACAGACATCGTGCAATGTTACAGGATAATAATTATAAAGTAAAAAAACTAAAAACGGGCTTTATGTGCGCGCGCACATTAAATAGTTTGCTGGTTGATTTTAACACGTTTTTATTAGCGCGGTACGATTTTCAAACACTTCAAAACTTCGAATTAAATTACACACACACTTATCCAGGATCTTATCCATACTTACTCCTTTTTTGACATTTGACCTTGAATAAAAAAAAACATACGGGGGAAAGATGGGGAACTTTCAAATTTTATTTTTAATCATATTTTAAACAATCTTACTGATTTTCAGCTTGGTGGGAATTTATGTAGCTTTACTCTTATTTTTTGGTCTAAGTTGACCGGACTACTATGCAATAATTTAAACGGATTAGTATTTTTAAAGCGTATTTTTTAGTTTTTTAAACTGCGTGAATTATTATGTATGTATCTCTGGTTAAATAGCTCTTGTGAGTTTGCCCTGGTTGATTTGTGTTAGTGGTTTTTGGTGTTTCTTTTCTGTGTAGAGACAGCTGATTCCGTGCTTCTAAGGCGGCTGGTTTATATCTCAGATCAGACAAATAAGAGAGATTGGTAAGGTGGCGTGGTGGGTGCGAACTCATGTGGCCTAAATTAGGCTTGATGCTTTTAGTCGGAACCACCCAGCAGATGACTTTGTCGCCTTTTTTCTTACATGTCTTTTATGTTATTTTGTGTATTTTTGGCAAAGAAACGAGATAGACACTCTTCGGTGTACACAAGCTTACACAATAGAGATAGAGTAAGCCTGAACATTGAATTATGAACCACCCTCCTAAAGTTGGTTAAAAAGTAGTTCCAGTGAAGAAAGCGAGTGTGGCGAAAATATTTTGACTCCGCACGATTGCTTCAAACACACAAAACTGCACTGAATACAATATCGTTGCATTTTTTTTTATTTGAAACATACATCAGGTTTTGAATTCAGTCAGTAACTGTTTTTTACGTGGCTGATTTTTTTATATGTAAAGGAAGCTCTCCAACTCCAACAAATCTCAAAATTTCATTACTTTAGGTTCACAGTTCACAGCCCTTGAGGACCGGGAGCACACCTCATTTTCAAAAATCTTTCAGAGCGCCTGGTTAACGCGACGCGTGACCAAAATACTGGCGTGTATCTGGCTCAACATATAAGCATTGCCTTTCAACGTGGTAATGCCGCCAGCATGCTGGGTACGCTGCCAACTGATAGTGGGCTTGAGCATTTGGATTGTCTTTAGACATTCAACAGTCTATGGACAGTCTTACTGTTTATTAAGTGTTAGCTTGTATTTCGTATAGTTAAAAGCACTTACTAGCCCGTAAAAAAAAAGGTTCACAGTTAATTAAAATATTGTGAGACTACATGATTTAGAAGCAGTTCTCTAAACTGCTTCTAAATCATGAAAAAACTACATATATTGGTTTAGGTTAGGTCAAAATATCGGATTGATCGGTGAACATACATAAAAAGATATTTTTTACGGAAAAAAACCGACATCAAGACTATAATACCTACATGAACAAACTTAAACTAAAAAATAGAAAATAATACGTTAATACTTACGTGTTATTACTACAATGTTAAGAGTAGAAACTGAATAGAATCTAAATAAAATCTTGTAGATATCCTATCAGTTTTTCCTTTTAGGTGCACATATTATTCCCCAGATATACACATTCCCCGTAGATACACGATTTGTTGAAGATAAATTGAATGCACATACAATCTATTTTTAATCGACTTCAAAAAAGCCGGAGAATCTAGTTCCACTGTCATTTTTAATGTATGTTCACTGATTTGCCGATGCTCCGCCAATTATGAATTGATTTTGATGATTATTTTTTGTTTGATATTAAAAAAACCTCACTTTTCCACTTATGAAAATTTCGTTGTTTTTTTATTCTATGTGCAAAAAATTATAAATTGACAAAAGCATGTAAGTAAAACCTTGTCGAAAACACCTCTCTTCCTATATACATTTTCATTTGAAAACGAGAGTTTCGAACAAAGCCACACTTTTCCGTCAAAATCAGTTAGTTTTTTTTTTTTTTTTGTATTCTCCAAATTTAGAAAAACTGGAAACCGACGCTTTGTTTTTCACCTCCTCAATTGGCGGAGTAATCGCGTCACAAACATAATAAAAACATACAGTCGAATTGATAACCGCCTTCTTTTTAAGTTTGTTTATAAAGAAAAATATGAACCGATTTATTGTGAAACTTTGTCCTGTCGTCTTTTAATAATAAGCGACTGAAGCAACAACATATTCACACAAACACTAAGTTTGTGTACAAGTATGCACACATACTTATGCATGTTTAATATTGTAACATCTTGTGTAATTTACGATGTCTACTGTAAAGCAATTTGTTACCTATTGAATTTCAGCTTGCACCGCGGGATGTGGATTTTGTAGAATATAAGCAATTAAAACACGATACGCTTACCAAAATTATCTTAATAACCTTTAGGATTAAATACAAAACATGATTATAAATATTTTAATGGCTTTTATAATCATTCTGATGATTCAGAGTTAAACGAAATTGTGGTAAGTCGAAATCAAAAAGTTTATTATGTGACAATGAAATAAAATGTGAAAATAAGAAGTAGGTAGGCTGAAGATCAGAATATGATGTACAATGCAGATAAGTCGGTGTTTACCTACCATCTTTTTTCTGAGCAAAGGGGTATGCTGAAAACCAGCCCTGCGTGACCCTTCGGGATCTCGCAGCATGGCGCTGAGTACCCCTATTGCCAAACATTGTTTTTACCTTATGTGTTTATTGTTTTTGGCAATTAATAAAATCTTATTATTTTTGTATGATCTTCAAAGCTACGAACTGCTACACAAATCTGCCTCCTCTCACACTATAAATGAAGCCGCACTGGAACAAATCGAGGAGGTCAAGTACTAAATAAGGTCATATGATCACTTCGGACCTATCGGACCACGCTGACATAGAGAGACAGAGGCGAGCTATAGCAGTGCGCGGTAATATGCTGGCAAGGCGATTTTTCCCGTTGCAGCGACTCTGTCGAGGCCCATCCCTTCATAAGTTACTGCACCCGCGTGTACACCGCAGAGCTGTGGACGAACTACACCAAGGCCACTATGAGCGAGATGCGTGTGCAGTCAGTACAACGACGCATGGCACGTGATGCGGTGTTGCAGCGCAAGCGGCATGTTCGCCGCGGGGCACGCACCCTGCTGGCAGGCACTGCTTCGGAGCCGGTGAGCACCGCCCTGCACCGTTCAGATAAGGCACTAGTGGCTGCGGTACGCGGGTGGCACTCCAGCCCTATACATCGCACGTGGAGGGTGTATCACACGCCCATCACTTTATTATTATAATGATTAATCTTAGTTTTTTATGTGTATAATTTTCGTATTTTAATATTAATAGGTTATGGATACGAATCTGGACATTAAAGTGTTTCATTTCAAAAACAGAAAACAAGAAATATTAAATACATGAAAACAGGTACATTAGGTATCACAAAAACCGGCCCCAACACAGCATGTTGCTGTACAAGAAGTTTAGATTTACAAAACCAGTGCTGCTCTTCTGTTGGGCCCGGCAAGGCTGAAAAGAGATATTGTTTTATCATTGTGAACATATTTTACTGTGAACCTTTAAATACATCTAATAGTATTATGCAATTTGCAACATTACTCTTGATCAACAGCATGTACTCAGCAAGAATATACATTCGAAAACCTAGCCCCTCGACGTAGTTGTGTAAAATTCGGCCGCATGAAACTCACAATGCGTAAACAACTATGATTGCAGAGAAACTTTACTAACGAAACCTGAAATTAAACTGCTGATGAAAACAACGCCCAATGTGTCAATACACAGTGGTATAAACGCAGTAGCATCACTATTCATCCCTCTAACTTGGAGCTGTCAAACGCAAGCCAATTTGAATAAAAGTAATACTAATACGCCTATTAATAAACCTAGAGTAGCCATGGAATAGTTTCTGTCTTTTGTCTTTATCGATTGGGTTCAAAACTTTGAAGAGAGAATAAGACAAAAAACCGTGTACCTATTCCAAGACTACTCCACGTTTATTAATAGTGGCTTAAATGTCCATATTTTAGTTTAAACGTCTGTTTACTTATCATTCAGCATGAGTCTACACGATAAACAAACGAGCAACAGGTACTTATTAAGAGGGAATACGAAGACGGACCCGGGTATGTCCTAAAACTGCGACCAGAACCACCAGAGGATGGGCAGCAGCATCCTCCAAATTTCATGGTGAACGCTCTGCGATCCCCAAGCTGTCTGCCAAGCGTGGGGATATTGTATCAACAACTACAAATATCTTTCGCGCATCAAATATCTTTATTCTTTCTTCTTATTCTATCGAAAAACAGACTAAGAAAAACTTTCCTTAATAATTGTTACTTTGCAAATAAATCAAGAGTGACACACAAGCTACACTACCAGTGATACTAAATAATAACCAAACTGTGACGTGACGTGACAAGGCTATCACTTCGTATTTAACCCTTGTTTGCCACAGCGGGCCGTTTTTGCAGTTTTAATAAAATGTCCCCAAAATAGAGACAGGGGATGACAGAAGCGGCCCAAGGGTGACGTTACTCCGAATTAATTTAGTACCGACCGACATTTTTAGTACCGAACCGGCGATGTTCCGTTATTCTCTAAATCAACACCAAATTTTCCCCACTGGTGGGGAATGCGGGAAAAGTATTTCTGTTTTCCCTACAGCTAAATGTTTGATAGGCACACTAATAATTTTATCGATTCATGTTAATTCAACGGTTTCGTTTCTTACATTTGGATAAATATGAGAAAAAACTCGAAAGTTTAAGTTTGATACGCGTGTCTTTATGTGACAGTCATATTTACCTTGAATGATACAGCATAAGCTTCATGATTGACAGCGGTAACAAACTTCTTTGAATTTTATTATAATTTCCCCATAAGACGAGTATTTTAGATATGATGAGAATTATAAGCAAGACCCAGTTATTTCCTCATCATCATCCATATCTTCTTGCTTATCCCACTGCTTTATAGGTCTTTTTCTTGCTATACCATCTGTTTGGTCTATGTGCTAATCGAGTCAGATGGAACACCAAGAAAGAGCATCTCCCCCTCCTTTATTTTCCATCCTGTAAAATATTTATAACTGTAGTAGTGAAAATAATGGTCTCAAACATTTACAGTCATCATCATCATGCGCCAGACGTCGGAAGACGTCCACTGCTTAACATAGGCCTCTCTCTTAGAACTGCACACAGAATAACAGCCTGCCTATGACATTCACGATGTCGTCAGTCCATCTAGTGGGAGGCCTACCTACGCTGCGTCTTCCGGTTCGTGGTTGTCACTCAAGAACCTTTTCGCTATATTGGTTCTTGGTTCTTAAGCAGTGTGGCCTGCCCATTGCCACTTCAACTTGTAAATTTTATTAGCTATGTCGGTGATTGTGGTTCTACAGCAAATATCCACGTTCTGGATTCTATCGCGCAAAGAAACTCCGAGCATAGAGAGAGCCTCCATTGCCTGCTGTATGAGTCTGAGTTTTTCCAATAGACCAGTAGTTAAGGACCAAGTTTCAGTACCATAAATGTCAACACTGAAACTCTGTAGGTATTAATAATACAATTTGTTTTACTTTTATTCCCGCCGGCGTGGCAAAATAGGTGGGGTTTTGAGAATAGCTCCTGACATTTAAGTACGACCTGACAGATATTGATTAAGGCAATTTACCTTTGTTCTGTATTTTGCTGAGGCTTACCTTCGTCGAATGCAGCCTCAGGCTTTAGAGCGACAGGCTGATGAAGTAAAATGGGAAGAGTATGTTTGACTTTAGAAGAAACATTAGGTTTTATTTCATTATGTAAGCAAAGAGAACATAAACTAGTAGTCCGGTCAAATTAGAAATGGTGGTCAATGGTGGTCAATTGGTAGAAATTTAGGTAGCTTCAAATGTGTAAATTGACCGGACCATAGTCTAATGTAAATATACGTAGAATCATATTTATTTATTTATTTATTGATAGGCAAACCAACAGCTGTTTACACTAAGATATACAATGACAAAACTATAGAAAGCCAATTACTGGTTCTCACGAACGGATAGAGGCCTACCTACGCTGGGTCGTCCAGTTTTTGGTCTCCAATCAAGAACCTTTTTCGGTTATCAGTTCTTCGGGCGATGTGAACTGCCCATTGCAACTTCAACTTGCAAATCTTTGCAGCAATGGCAGTGACTGTGGTTCTGCGGTGAAAATTCTTGTCACGGATTTTATCGCTCAAAGAAACTCCGAGTATAGCTCTCTTCATTGCCCGCTGTGCAAATCTGAGTTTTTCAGTTTCATAATATGTCATCACTGGCAATATACACTGGTTAACGATCCTTGTATTTAGACACTGCGGTATTTTTTAAGATGTCATGTAATTTCCCGAACGCTGCCCGAACGAGTTGCATTCTATAGGCGACTTCTTTGTCTTAGTTGGATCTACCTAACTGAACAATCTTCTATATATTTTATTGTAGGTGCAATAGAGATTAGGGGGAGAAATGCTATGAGAAATTTCGGGCGTGTTGCCTCACGCAACGTGTTATGGGGGAATCGATGCGCGTTCATATAGAGGTTTCAATGCCCTCTGTCTGGCACACAGGTAAACCAATAAACTGATTTCAGTAGATGTAATACAATACAAGGTTACACAAAAAAGGTGTACTAAACCGAAAAGGGTCTAACCCTAAAATTGCAAAAAATATATCACCCGTTCCATACGTTACGTCCAGTGTGAATTACCGTTCTATTTGATAAACTATAAAAAGTATATTTTGGAATGATTTATAGAATTATACGGCTTTGGCTACTGAATCCTACCATACCGTGTCGAGAAAAGCTCATGGCCGGTAATTTGACAAAATTTACATTGAAATATTTATTGTACCTGATAAACAAAATATGCGGATCCATTTAAGTTTAGAAGGGTTATTGGCCGTGACAATGACAGCAGTTGACTTTTCACACCAAACTTGACAAATAGCAACATCTATCAACTTAATCGGAACGATTTTTATTTAATCATCTTTGTAAACAGCCCTCATTATCTACTAGATTTATATAACTACTACTAAAACTCTTTATACAGGGTTACTCATATAGACTTAAATAAGCCGAAAGGAGGTCATGTACTTATCATTACGAACAACTTTTACTATGGGACGCTGATTTTTTTCGCGTGTTCTGGGTTGGTCCTATAGTAAAATGCTGAAATAGATTCATTTATTTACATTATTTTTTTATAATCGATTTAATACACGTGGTACCTATGTCACGGATGTTAATGTCACATATGTCGTTCTATATAAAATTTGTCGTACTGTTTTTATTTTTACGTTTTTTTTTTCGTGCCTTTCGTGACTTCACTGAGTGGCTTCAACGGAAGATCAGCGCTGTTTCGTAAACATCATTATTCTGAGTTGAAGCCATTTTTGAGACACAACTTCACTACCTAAGGACCATATTACATCTGTTGCTTATGTTAAGTTGTTGTTACAAAATACATATTTCTTTCTTTCTTTCTTAAATTTGTTCATAATGATGAGTGCAATGACTTCTTTGCGGTATACAGTCTATTTACGTAACTCTGTAGAATGTTATTCGGTACCTCGAATATTTTGCTAGAATGTTTTGTTGCATTAGTGGTATGGATTATGATTGTGGTAATTTGATGCAGAATTAAATCGCTATTAATCACTATTGTGATTATAATTTCACGAATGCAATATTTCAGACTTGTTGTGAGTTCCATTAGCTAAATCGTAAATTAGAATTCAAACCAAATGTATTGAAATAGATTGAATTGGTGCAGACCAATTCTATTGAAACTGCCAAGTATCTAGATTCAATTATTTAGCATGATATGAATGTTATGTTTTAACTAATCAGCAAGTCATACCAAAATGCTTTTAAAATGTCAAACGTCAGCTATTTTACAAGCATTTGGCTCCGCTTGTTACCAGCTTCATTCCTAAAGGTTTCTTATTGAATTTAATACAAAAATCCGAATAAATAACTAAACAATAAAACTGTAATAAATTACACTGTTAGTGGTAAAACGCAACTTGCTCACACGTGTACTAATATTTATTGTCCGCCGTAACTTGTTTGTAATAATATGACCCGAACAAAATGTTCGTTCGTGTTGTATTTCCTTCTTTACTGGAAAGAGAGGTAGGGATACCGACGTCAAGATGGTACCTCCTTGTCGGGGCTGGAATTTGAGGGACACGACCCTCAGGAAAGTTGCAAAGGCGAGTATCCAACCCGGTACAGGACGACTAGATGGCGTCTTAAGCACCCTCGTCTGGATCGCTGGTTGGTTCTGATCCGTTGTTTGTGTCCAAACAAAAAGTGTTTTTTTGCAGGTAGGTGTACACATCATGCTATTAGGTACATACTACATAAATACAGTTTGTTTTACAGAATCTATTTGTCGTCATTTCCACTTCAATCCTGTTAAATTTTCTCAACTTTGCTTCATTGGAAACAATCACTTTTTCTTCGCTTCCACTTCGCTCTTATTCTTCTAGCTCAGCTCATTTACCATTTATTTCTTGTTTCTACTTCGCTCATATCCTTTCTACTCAATTCTGCTTTATTGGAAACAACCATTTCTTTCACGGTTCCACCCTGCTTCAGTTTTTTTCGCTCTATTTTTTCGTTGAAAACTACCACTTCTTTTAATAACTCTGTTTTGCAGAGAAACGGATACCGCTTCCGTGAAATCAAACCCCAATAACAGTTTAATAGTAACTTGTTTAATTTTAAGTTTATACGAAACTTTAACAATACCAATTAAGTTGGATCAAATTGAAATTCAAAACAGACATTTGAGTTTGTAATCACCTCGTCATCGATATCAGTAAACAGTTTAGCATAATTTAGTTAATTAAACGTATTTTGGTGGCTAGGAATCCGATTTGTTGTATCGTCTTGCTAACTAAGTGAACTTTAGTTTATACCAACGTGTTATGGTGTTGATTTGATTTTGTGTAGACTCACTTAACTCAACTAATTTGATAAGACTATACTTATCTGCATATTTTTCATTGCAATTTGTGGGAAAAAGGTGAAAATAATTTAAAACCTGTCAAATTTATTAAAAAAATGGCACAACAGCATTGACTCTAATGGTGAAATTATGGTAGTTAAATACAACAATGTTTACAATCCTCAAAAATATTAGAAACCTATTTAAATAACAAGTTTGTTATGTTGCCCTTCCGGCGTTATTGAAACATTAAAACTATAACAACCCTTTTTTGCGTCAAAAAGGTGAGAGAGAGAGAAAAGCGAGTTAAAAAGGTATCTTTCAAATCCCAAACACTGCTTAAATCATCCATAAAAGACGCAAAGGACATGTACGTAAATATAAGGTCGGGGAAAAAGTTTCTTCGTATTTTATAAACAAATTCAAGACATAATTTTTTCAAGTTTAATTACATTTAATTATAATATATATGTGACATTTTGTTTGATAACTTGTTGCCATCTTGTAGGTAGTGACATGATCCCGTTGCTGTAGAAATTTTGGGACTTCTGATCAAAAAAGTGCAACAAGTAGTTTTGACAGTCCTCTCTGGATGTTAATCTAACACTACCCAAAGAATTCTGAAGAGACCGAAACAGGTAGAAATCTGAGGGTGCAAGGTCAGGGCTATATGGTGTATGCATTAACACATATACAAAGCTTTTTCTGACCTTAGAGCATCTCTAAAGACACGAATATCGTCCGCCCACGACACCTATTTGATAACTATAGAGGAAAATCTATCATCAAATCCTCGAGACTTCTGGCAGCATATTTCTAGGTTACGTTCTAAAGGAGGTTTTGAACCCTGTGTAACGTATAACGGCGCATCTTTCAGTGGTGTTGGCGCATCGGAGGCTTTTGCTGAATTCTTTTCAAGCGTGTTCCTGCCTGATGCCCCACAACTTGACGCCGAGCGTATAAATCAGCTAGACAGTAGCTCTAATGGTAACCACATTAGCATACCTCGCATAACGCCTGATGAAGTGGCATCTAGCATTAAAAATCTTAAACCAAAAACCTCAGTTGGCCCGGATTGCGTTCCTCCGTTGTTTCTGAAGCAAGGCTCAAAGTGGCTCGTGCAACCACTCTGTCATATATTCAACTTGGCATTGATTTCGGGTATCTATCCATCACAATGGAAATTATCTAGAGTGATGCCTATTCCCAAAAACTCTGACAAATCATCCGTCGAAGAATACAGGCCTATTGCCATTTTATCTTCACCAGCTAAAGCATTTGAAAGAATTATTCACAAGGAGGTTTATAGGCAGGTAGAACCGCTCCTATGCAATGAACAGCACGGCTTTAGGAAAAAAAGATCTGTAGACACCAACTTGTTGGAAACAGTTGATTTTATCTCAGCCAGCTTGGATCGGGGTAGCCAGGTTGACGTTCTTTACTTCGATTTTCGCAAGGCGTTTGACCGGGTTAACAACGACCACCTGCTCAAAAAGTTGAGCGCTCTGGGTTTTGCTCCAGGATTGCTTAGATTAATTGCTGACCTTCTCAGGGATCGACAGCAATTCGTTAGACTGGGCATGTATGATTCAAAGTGTTATCATACACGGTCTGGAGTTAGTCAGGGGTCTATTTTTGGACCTCTTCTTTTTATACTTATGATTAACGATCTCCCCACCGTTATCAAGCACTGTAAGTGCCTACTGTATGCAGATGACCTAAAATTAGTCATGGAGATAAACTCTGTAGAGGACTGCCTGAACCTCCAGCGAGATATTGACGCCATATACGAATGGAGTGTGGCAAACAGAATGGATTTCAACCCATCTAAATGTCAAGTTATGACTTTCACTCGGAGGAGGCAACCCATTCAGTTTTGTTACAAGTTGGACGATCATGAAATTGTCAGATCCACTTCTGTGAAGGACTTGGGTGTTACCTTCGATGCAAAATTGACATTTAATGACCACATTGCAAACGTAGCCAGGGAATCATACAGAAGGTTGGGATTTGTTATCAGGAATTCCAAGGATTTTAAAGAGACCGGTGTTATTAGGTTAATCTTTGAGACTCTTGTGCGCAGCAAACTCGAAGCCAGCGCATGTGTCTGGAATCCGCATGAAGGTGCCTACGTACTCCTCCTTGAAAAGGTCCAGAAGGCTTTCCTTCGCTTTCTGTATAAACGTTTGTTTGGCTACTATCCCTACTTGTACCCAACCAGTTTTCTTCTAGGTTGTCTGGGTTACAATTCCCTGGAGGTCCGGCGTGACAAAAACCAAATGATGGTTATGTGCAAGATACTCCGTGGCAACATTGACGCACCAAACCTCTTCAATGAGTTAGCGCGGCTGGTGGTACCGGACCCCAGTAACTGTCCCCGTCGCAAGAACCATCGTCTGTTTGCTGTTCCTCCCTGTCGTACCATCGCACGTGGTGCTTCTCCGATCCCGCACGTTCTCATTGCGCTCAACCGTCTCCTGTCCATGACACCTGATTGTGATCTGTTTGCGGATGAATGGAAGGATGTCTGGTCTGAATGTTTGAGGTTCTGTGAGAAGAAGGTGTACAAGGTGTATGATGATGATGATGAATTTAGCTAATGGACATAATTTTACATTTGTATAATTGATATATTATTATTTTTTGATTATTTTTTTGATTATTTTTTGATTATTTTAGTTTTATATCGACTAATTTTTATTGACTTATTTGAATTATGTAATAATTCTAATCAACTAATGTAATTGGCTTATGTAGCCGTTTTAGTTAAGAATTTAAAAAAAAAAAAAAAAAAAAAAAAAAACACTTCCCAACCAAGCTCTCTCAATTGTTGCTGAGTGGCCAAAGATGTGCGTGGTCTGGCGTTATCATGATGAAAGACCACGCCCTTTCTGTTGATCAATTCCGGCCGTTTTTTCTCAATTTCTTGTTTAAGTCTCATCAGCTGTTGGCAGTAGAGATCCGAATCCATGGTTTTGCCCGGCGGTAAAAGCTCATAATGAACGATGCCCTTCCAATCCCACCATACACACAGCATCACCTTATTACGTGTTAATCCGGGTTTCGCTACAGTCTGTGGTGCTTCACTGCCCTTTGACCATGATCGTTTGCGCACATTCTTGTCGTAGGTGATCCATTTTTCATCACCAGTGATCAATCTTTACAAAAACGGTTCGGTTTCGGTACGTTTTAACAGAGAATCGCAAATGAGCACACGATTCATTTGGTTTCTTTCAGTGAGCTCGTGTGGCACCCAAATATCGTATTTTTTTATACCCAGACTTTTTCAAATGGGTCAAAACTGTTTTGTGGTCGATCCACAGTTCTTCAGCTACGTCTTAACTACAAATATGCCGATCTTGCTCCACTTTTTCAAAAATGGCATCGACTTTATCCGTAACAAGGCAACCAGAGCGAGCTGCATCTTTGACATCAAAATTCCCGGACTGAAAACGCTTGAACCAACATTGTGCTACTCTTGATGACACTGCATTAGGTCCATAAACGTCACATATTTTATTCGCGGCTTGTGTCGCATTTTTCCCTTTTTTGTAATAAAACTTCAAAATATATCGAATTTCTTCGTCAGATTCACTCATTTTATCGAACAAAAAACAATTGAAAAATGGCGGGAAATTGCTTTTTACTTTTTGCATTCCTTTTTTAAAATGTCATATTTTTAATGATATCAAAACCAGCCAGATACAAACAGTACAACCGATGAGATTTTACTACAACTTTATACATACAAAATACGAAAATACTTTTTCCCCGACCTATTATGTACGTATCATATTGAAATAATATGGTTATCACCAGAGTCTGGGGTTTCATGATATTTGCTGCCCCGACAGTCAGATGAACACGCAAATAAATTGGTAAACCGGTTGATGATAAATCATGAAGTCACCATCTAGCATCCCTACAAAAAGTATTAAAATACAGATTGACATGTTTATTTCTAGCCCAAAAACATGCTACTGATAGCATATGCTACTTAATACCATTATCTGCAATGTGTAAGAACATGAGCATGATTATTACAAGCGTGCTCAAAAATAAACTGCGATTTGATTTTTGAGTATACTACTTGAGACAAGTGTGGAAAGGGATGTGCTATGAATGAGCACGTCTGAACAGCAAGTCTTTAAAACAAGCATGCTTAATTAATTACTAGCTTGCCCGCGCGACTTTACAAAAAGCATGCTTATTGTTAGCATACTTATGTCAACAGCGGAAGACCATGCTAGTTTTAAGCATGCTATTATGAGCATATCTGTCATTGCTTTGAAATGATTCCCTTTAATAGAGGCTTGAATGTACACAACTGACTTTAAAGTATGCAGATATTTTACTCTAGTCAAATCTGCATCTTCCAAGCTCTAGTTACAAGACCACCCGACTATTTGTTCCCACTTTGATATGAATGCACGATTCTGGCTCTGTCTCTTTGACCGCGCGATGCATATTAACGAGGGGCGACAATCGTTAGTTGGATTCTGTATTCAACCACAAGCCCTTTCCGAGTGGACTCGATTTCAATCTCAAACGACTCTATTTCTAGCTTGTTATTATGACGATATTCATGTCTGTATACACTTGCTGTTGTCCGCAAGTTCATACGTGATGAAAGTGTACTTTCATTCAGTGTTGGAAGACATAAAGACTCTTTGGTCTGGATATTATTTGTTTTCAATTGAAGTAATTAAGTTTCTTTTGTTCTGTCTATTATTGTTGGATTTGCCACAATGTAAACACCTTTTTTTATAATACAATTAATATTCTAGTAATTTTTACTATTGTTTCACTTGGTAAATATAGGATTTTATCATTCAGCCCTCATACCCCTCCCATTTATCAGATTTCTTGTTATAGTGTACCAAACATATATTCCAAATTAACCTATTCTTCTAAAAATAAATAAATATCTGGGACATTATTGCACACATGGTCATCTGACCCCAAACTAAGCAAAGCTTGTGATATGGCTGCCAGAGACTGATATACATACATATATATATTTTAAAATACATACTTACATAGATATTAACACCCAGACATAGAACAAACACAAATGTTCATCACACAAATGTTTGTCCTAGATGGGAATCGAACCAAGCCAACAATCAACGCCCCCAAGCGCAGAAAGCAGGTTCACTACCAACTAAGCTAATTCTCCTCACATTTAATAGTTTCATTATCTAGTATTGCATAATTCGTTTATGTCTTAGAATATAGAATCATGATTGTATGTAATTGTTCGGCGGAGGATGTTGTTATACCATGACAGTGTTTTATTCCTAGCCTAAATAACATATGCCCACTAAGACAACAACAACAACACAACCACAAACACAACACGACACAACAACAAAGAACAACAAGACATTGGGGACAAGGGTCGTCAACCTGGAGTATTATTTATTTAAGGAAAACTTTTTGTAAAAATTTATGACGATTTTTTCGGAGATAACAATATTCATATACATTTCATTTCCATTGTAATTTTAACCTCCATTTGGCCCTTTCGGGAAATGTTTTTTAACGTAAAATTTAAATATCATGTTTTTTTTATTAAACTTATATGTTGATCATTAAATATAAACTCATCTAATTAAAAACGTTTTGATCTCCCTAATATAAAAAAGATAGTACTTGCTTAATTACTATAATCCTCTTTTGACCACATTAATTCATCTTGGTTATGAAATCTTTTCAAAACATATGCCTACACCCCATGAGTTTGTGGAACGAGTATTAGTTTTCAAGATTTCATTATTTGCCACTGACTTTGAGTGGTTATCGCCTTTTGAAACGGTGGTTTTGGTTTTAACCATGGTGGTCATGCAAATTGACGTAAAAGTGTGTTTCATATCTCGTATGAATTTTTAAACAATTGCGTTCTAGAATCCCTGCGACTTCAGCATTTGTTTGTTTTAATATTTGTTTCACAAATTTAATTTGTTTTTATCTTTTCAAATCAGCATTCTTACAAAAAAACTTGTTCTAAAAGTACTTATTCATATAAATACGAATCCAGTATAAAGCAATTCTAACGTTACACAAATTTATCTAGCAAAAAATTAACATTATCAACATAGACAGCGAGAAAAGACAAAAAACAAAACTGAAGATAAACAGAAAATCTAAGCAAATCAAATAATTTGTTTCGTCTGATAAAATATTAACATAATTGATGGAGCCAACACGATTTAACAAGGAGAGCCGGTATTTTTTCCAAAAGCCCGTTTTTATCATATCAATCTTAGTTCAGGCTTCTTGCGACAGATTTTAATAAGCGCCCTACTTTAGCGGGAGATTAGTTTCTGTTCACGGAGCGCTGAGTCGCCTTTCCATTAACTTAATAAAAAAATCTTGTACACAGAGAATTTCTCGCTTGCTCTCTGGTGAGTTTGCGTAATTTTTAGGTAGATAAAGATTGAATAAAATGTGAACAAGTTAGCGAAATAAAATAGCGTAAGTATCTCTACATATTCATAACCGGAACTTCAAACGAATTCAACCGGTAGAATGGCTAAATTTCGTTCCTCTACTTTTTTATAAATTTTTTGGGACTTGTATAGAATTCTACAAAATATATCAGTCCCATTAATGTTATAAAATGAAGTCTCAAAATAAATAAATAAAACATGCACTGTTCCCATTCATTCACAATTTGAATTTCAAACACAGTTAAACATTAAACAACGCATCTCACGTCCACGTTTTCATTGCATTGCGGTACAAATAAAAATAAATACAGCTCGTAATGCAGCGTCAGTTTTGCATGGTAACACATTCTGAGCACGAAAAATAAAGGTTATACCGCGCTCCTGCCTCAAGTGGCTGCCATCGACAAGTTACGCGCCAGACTCCTCACAAGAATGATGTCTATTGCTTTATGGAGACCAAAAAAAAAATGCAAGCAAATGTTGTTAGATGGTTTATTGTATCGTGTAACTACAAAATAAATAAGTACCTTTGAGGTGTAACTGTGGCTGTGTTTTCAGACATTTTTAGAGTTTAACTCGGTTTAATGAACGTATTTATTACTATAATAGTAGTCAAACGTGAAACCGTCACTTATGCATACAAATTTATTTTATTTCATTGTTTTTTATTTAATTTTTTCCTCGAAATTACAGTAGAACCTCTATAAGTCGAATATCAAGGAAGGCGCCGAAAAATTCGAGTTGTAGAGTATTCGACTTATAGAGGATTTCGACTTAGGCGGATTTTAATTCGACATAAAGAGGTTGAGATTCATTCTTATAAATTTAGATTTAAACACATATTTTTATTTACTATAAATCAACATCATTTCAAAACATTCATAAAATAAAAAAAAATATGGCATTAAAAAACACTATTTTTTTTGCTTTAGATAATTCGGTTGTTTTCTATCTATAACATTGTCTAAAGTATAAAAAACAGAAAATTTTGGTTCTTCAGAGTTGCTGGTTTACTCTGTAAAAATTATTTGTAAACTGTGGTACAAATTGATGTGTATTGCAACCAAACTGCTTCTGACAATATTTCACTCGACAACAAATGACTTGCTTCGCTAAAGTTCAAATGAAATCAAAAACAATAAAATTAAACACCTGACACCGAGCAAGCAAACACGTATTAACGTGAGTCATAAATTCGTGGTAATTCTATTAATTTTATACTCCTAAATTGCTTTCTAAAAAACACTGTCGGCGAATTCTTAAAGAGTTTAAAAGTCTTAAATAATAGAGTTGTAAAGGTTGTAAAATAAAACATTGCTATGTTTGAGATACAGAGGTAAAATTTAATTTTTCGAGTTATGGAGGGAAAATATGTACTAAAAAGCCTTGGAGGGACTCACTGATTATTTCGACTAATAGAGGATTGAGATTTCGAGTAATTGAAGTTTTGGTGTTTGAACAAAACATTTTTTCGAGATATGGAGGTTTTCAACTTATCGAGGTTCGACTTAACGAGGTTCTACTGTAATTTGTTTTCGCGTTGGTCGTCAATAATCATTGAACATAAGAGTTGGACCTTCAACCATAAACAAAAAAATTGTACAAAGCTACAGAAATATCTACGGAACTGGTTACGTGCGGGTTTCATGTAGAATAATATGCGTTTACACGAAATTAGTAACATAAATACTTAAAATTAAATCCAAATTTTTCCTTTCTTTTTACACTATTGATTACGTAGCACGGGTTTTGTAGGCGGCTGAAGGTATTTTTTCTTTATTTTTGGGGAGTGCATGTGTGCCCTTGCATCTTTAATTCTCGACCTCCACAAACTGTCTCAACTTACTTACATTAAGATAGTTTGATAATGAATGGATTGACAAATTACTGAACAAACAAATAAAAAAGGTGTCTACTTGATTAAGTGATCGATGCAGTGCTCCTATACTAGCCCAAGTATGGGCACTCTAGACACGCCTAGAGAATGGCCCGAGAACTATACAAACAAATGTCGCTCTAAAACAATTTTCAGGCTGCATTGAGTGAAGTGCATTTAGTATACCTACTGCATTTTGTCATATCAAGTCTTATGCCGGCACCACACATTAGCTCTATGAAATAGTGACCGCATAGATCATAGAGCTATATTCAATAAAACACCAGAAACATTTAGTAACAAGCAGTGTTGTTGAGGAACAGTCAGCGCATTAGCAAGGAAAGATGCACACACTACGTCGCGTGATCGAAATCCCCTTATACCTCTTTTAGCCCGCCAAGGAGACCGATAATCAACAATTGCGCAATTGCGCAAAACTAATTGGTTGCATCTGCACCATCGATGGTGCAAGTCAATGGTGAATACGGTACGACGTGCTCACGTTAGTTGCGTTTGCATTATTAATGGAGCAAACAAAACTAATTGGTTTTATCTGCACTATTGGTGGTGCAAGTCAATGTTGCATACGGTACGAGGTGCAAACCATCCATCCAAACTTTCACATATATGATAGTAGTGTGATTAGTGACATATATATAATCTAAAAAATCGAGAGCGAATCGAATAGTTTTTTTTAATGATGAAATGGGCTAGCGTTTGACCACAACTCACCTGATGGTAAGCGACGATGCGATGTAAGATGGGGCACGCTTGCCCATGAGGTGCCTATTCACTCTTGTCTTGAAGAGACCCAGGTTGTAATTTATAGGGAACACCGAGGCAGGGAGCGCATTCCATTCCTGTGCATCATTGTCATCACGTCTGGTTGACGCAACTCGTGACCAGAATGCCGGCCTCTACTTTGCTCAAAGGGTGAGCATTGCCGCATACAACATGGTAATGGAGCCAGCATTTTGGTAACAATTCCCACTAGTAGTGGTTTAATAGATTGGTTTATTAGTTAGGTATTAATTTGTATCTTTTTTTAATATTATAATCTAATATTGTGAATAATTTAATAATGAATATTAGATTGTAGGTATAGTTTATTTATAATTAAACTAGCTAATGCCCGCGACTTCGTACGCGTAGCGCAAAGTTATTAGTGGGCGGACGATTAGACTTACATAGCATAATATAAATGTTACACTAACGAACAAACGGAACTTTAAATAGGCACAAATCCATCGGATTATTTATACTGAATATTTTATAGATAATACCTACACTTATGACATTATTGTACACTTTTTGCTCTCAATTTTAATGCGGATTGTCATACTATCGTCATAGTATGATTTTAGTCTAATTTAATCTGACTCGATACAGGTATCCTGACATGTCCATAGTTTCAAATATATTTCAAGCAAATAATATATTACTTTCACTGGTTAAATACGTTGGAAGTGTGTAGCCATGGAGCCAATAAAGAAAAAAAAATGGTATAAGTCAAGCGAAATGTCATGCATGACAAACGTTATTATTGAATTATTAGTAAATAGTAAGTAGGAAGTATATGGAGCGGTATCTATAGTTAATCGCTATTATTTAACATTACTCCGCGTAAAGACTGCCAATCACTGATGTCTAAATAATTTTACCCGCCTACTGCGCCCCTACCCTTCCAACAACTAAAGCGCTTTCGTTCACCACCATAACATCCAAAATAGCTGCTAATCATAGATCAGTATTAGATTAGATGCCGCGAGTTCACCTAATTTGCGTGTCTGTTATTGTTCTTAAGTTTAATCCTGGCAAAAAATGTATTCATTTTAATCTCCGTCGACTTGGTATATTAGCACGTCAGAAGTCAATACAAAAATCAACGTACGTTAAATTACGCCATAATATACTGTAAAACTTCTTCAAAAGCAGTTGGCCGTCCTGACAATAACGAACACAAAAAAAAAACTGTTTGGTGCAGTCGATCGGAAGTTATGCGGGTACATACATTTCGGCGATTCGTTTTTATTTAGATACCTATAGATTATATGGCAACAGCCGCTTCAGTCTTCCTACCTATCATGTCTGCGAGTAGAAGTCTATCATTACGACAACATTACTATAAAATAAGCTAGATGGCGTTATAAATAATTATTAAAAAAAATGATTTTTTACTATTTATTATCATAATTTAATATGGCCTATGTTTCAATCAGGTATTTTTTAAGCATATTCGTGGAAACTGCTTTGAAATCCTTCTAGTAGTTTAAAAGATGTGCGTGGACAAACAAACAAACTGACAGCCGTCAGATTTGTAGTTCCATAGTTGAAAAATAGATTGCGTACTAAAACGATGTTTCGCGAAAATAATGTAAATTTGTTTAAACTTTACGAATAATACTATTAAAAATGTAATAAGGTATTCAATAATTCCTAAAATAATGAGTGTAAATGGATCGTAGTTTCACAAATATGAAAAGTGCGTCTATTATAGGTAAATACGACACTTTACCTGAATCACGCAAACGGCATTTTTTTTGCAAGTTAAACCGATATCAGGTATTGCTTCTACTTAGTTAGAAGTCATTTGTGAAGGTATTTGATCTAGACATTTATAATATGTAGGGATAGGGATAGGGATAGGGATATGTAGGGATATATATCGCTTTTAGCGATTAGGCCGCTAATTACTGCACTAGTTTTGTTAGCTTTTTTATCATCGCTTGTTTGTAATTTATGTGGTTTGAACAGTAAAAAGTTTAACCATCTATCTATTAACTAAAGATGTGCAAAATTTCAGTAAAGTCAGGTTAGGTTAGAAAGGAACTGGTTATAATGATTAATTATAATTTAGCTTGCTATATTTGACCTAAACGAACTACATTGCAAGTCAAATAAAAAAAACTGATGTCAATTAAGTAAAACTTATCATTTAAATTGTTTTTTTTTTTTTGTTGGTTTTGTTGAGTCTCAGTATCATTCTATAATATTATGTTCTTTAATCATTATTCTGAGGTCTAAAGTTTATAACGTCTAAATTGGACTCTTAAATTTCCATACGATTTACTCACAAACAAACGTAGCCATAACTTCAAATTTCAGACAACATTAAATTCCATTCTAGACCTGTTCTTTCCCATTTCGAGGAGCACTCGTCTCGACAATCCAGAAAACTTAACGTTGGAAAATAAAATTCTTGAGAACCCGCGCGTTCGTGTTAAAAAGATGTAAGAATACTGTATGCGCTAGTTCTATTTCACAGGCAAGTAACTTTGGGTCCCCGAGGCACCTAGACTGAGTTAGGTATGAAATAGAGATGGAACACATGATTCAACAAAAAATTCGGTAAGAAATTGTTTGCGAGTGTTTTCGGTAACACGATTCGTATATTCATAACAATTCAGGGTTTTGAACTATGAAGTTCCTAAGTATTTTTTATTGGTAAATATTGTACAGTTGCTAAATGTATTGTGCATTATTTTCAGTTTACTTGCATTAGATTTCAGTTCAGGTATATCTTTTGAAAAGGCTAGAGTCATGATCAAGAGTGACGGCATTCAAAAGCACAAAAATTGATTTAGTACAACGTTTATATTTAAATTGTTTAAATATATTATATTATGTTTTAGCAAATCAAATTTTAAATTTGTTAAACAGCATAAGTAACATAAATAAGCAATCGGCTCCTGATGGTAAGTGCTCACTTATAGACACCTACAATAACTGGAGCATTGTCGGATTATACTAACCTACCTTTGAGGACTCTATTCACCCTTCTTTTGAAAAAGCCCAGAATACAGATAATACTTTGGATACAGATAATAATGCAGAAAAAATTGTTCAAATCGAACAGTGCAAGACTTCTACGCATCTACTTATTATGTAAGTGTGGATGGCATTTCTGGCGATGGCGGCCGGTTCAGAGGTATCTTAATGGGATCTTATCCAACCGGGACTTTTTACAAAGTTTATTTTTAAATTTATTTCTATGCGGAACTTGGTTAACATCTTGGACTGACTCGACCATTCTTAAATAATGATACTTAATGCCGAAAAGGCGTAATCACACCAACTCTAAACACATTCTCTAAAGTCAATAGGGTTTATAATGGTGTGCAAATGGAGTGTTTTACGTACCTAACAGTGTTTATTGTAAGAGATGAGTGAGTGAGAATATATTATCTTAAAATATACATCGGTTAAGGGTAAAATATTTTTAAATATGGTTTTGATATGTGGCAACAATGTCTTAATTTTTATCCAGCTTCAGAAAGAGGTTATGAATTCAACTGTATGTTTGTTACGCGATTACTCCGCCAATTATAAATTGATTTTGATGATTCTTTCTTTATTTGGTAGGTCGTACTTCAGAGAATTTCCAATTTTTTAACGAAATTGGTGTAACACTCTTTCTTTAAAAATCATTAAAAAAAAACCTACACACGTTGACGTTTTGATGTGGTTTTGATGAGGACTTTAAATCTTTTACTGTAACTTTTCAACTTTTTTGTTTCAATTTTGTGCATGTAGGTTTGAAGTCAGTTTTTTTTGCTTAAAAATAAAATTTATTATTAATACTCTTAGTTAACATTGAGTTGGTCAGTATAAAGTCAAATTTCAATATGTTACGTTATCAAAAAAAAAAACAGTTTATTATCTTAAACATTTCGGGCATCGCCGTAATTACCCCAATTTAGTCCACTGCTGGACATAAGCCTCACCCAAGGTTCTTCGTTTTTTTGATCCGTCACTGCACAGGCCCTACGTTAAATTGGCACTCCATTCTCACTCCAGTCCCAAAGCATTCTAAACTACGTTTGCTCCTTTGTGGTCTCCACTTCAGTTTGTTCAAAACCAAGCTAAATTTTTTAACAATCACATTAAATCTGAACAAAGAGTTCAATTTCTATTAACCAAATAAGTGCTGCTTGTGGTGAATATAATATATAGGGTAGCCTAAAATCTCGGCCATTAGGTTTGGGAATTGCTTTTTATCAAAATTATCAGTTTTCCTCCAAACTTTTAACTATCTGACAAAATTTTACCCCAATATATACTTTGGGAAACGTACGCTTCCGAATGCCAAATCTAAATTGGATTGGTCCTGAATATTGAACGTAAAGTATCTTTTAATCAAACGTGGACCAAGTCCGGCGACCGCCTAATGGCAGATCTAATTAATCCGTGGTCAATGCCTGGCCGTTGTGGTCAGGTAATCTCTGTAACTATATCCAAATGGTAAAATAGTTCAAACATTAGTACCTAAATAGGTATCTTAGAACCTGCGAAAATCTGTTGAGTATCGCTTAAATATTCTAAAAATTGTCGGGTATGTCCTAAAACTGCGACCAGAACCACCGGAGGATGGGCAGCAGCGTCCTAATAGTACACGGTGAACGTTCTGCGATCCCCAAGCCGCCTGCCAAGCATGGTGATTATGGCAACATCACATGCCCCTCTCCCTCTCTATGAGGGAGGCCTTGTCCAACAGTGGACGTTAATTGGCTGATGATGTGATTCTAAAAATAATGTCAAAAATAATGGTGATAAATTAAAATATAAAATAGCAAACCATATCATTTGATATCCATATCATAGGGGTGCATAAAAAATAACTGGTCCACCATTTTTGCGAGTTTACCATATTGGATTTAAAATGACGTCACATAGCTAACCATGCATTGTCATCCAAACTCAAAGTATATGCAAAATTTCAGCTCAATCCATGGGTATAACTGTTAAAATTCAGTTGAAAGATTGGAGTTACACGGAACGGTGATAATTAACCCAAAGGAGGTCGCTGTACCTGTTTATCAAAGGCTTATAACAATTGCGTTTTTTTAATATGAGACCAACACAGAAATCACGAATAAAGTCAACATGTTCAAAAGAAAATTTTTATTCACACTGAACGAAATATACGATATGTAGCCGATATTTCTAACGAATGTTGAAAGAGAACAAACATACGAACGTCTACATTTTATTACAAATTAGCTACATAATAACTAAAACCTGTCAAAAAAATGCTCTAACATCTACAGTATATTATATATTAAAAAGAACTGTCAATTCTGATCATTTTGCTAGAACGTAAGATTGTAACTGGTTATACTACAAAATGATTAAATGATCACTAAACTTAACATCAGGGATGAAGCAGTCAAACGCAAGCCTATTATTTAATACTAGCCGTCCGCCCCGGCTTCGCACGAGTGTAAGCTCGGCCTTCGGCCTCGCTACAAAATATAATATAGCCTATGTCACCCGGGGATAGTGTAGCTTCCCAACAGCGAAAGAATTTTTCAAATCGGTTCAGTAGTTTCGGAGCCTATTCATTACAAACATACAAACATACAAAAATAGGTACAAATCTTTCCTCTTTATAATATTAGTGTAGATGTAGATTTTTTTGTATCTTCTCAGTCACGTCAGTATCTTACGTTCAAAATCCTAGCAAAAGTGATCAAAATTTACAGTATTTTTTTACGATATACTGCAGATGTCATAGCTAAAAACTTAGATCGATTATAGTTATTATGTTCCTTCTTTATGTAGAAGTTTGTGTGTTTGTTTTTCTTTCAACACGCGTATATCAATATCGGCATACATTTCGCTGAGTGTGAATATCATTTTTCATTTGAAACGTTGGGCTTTTTGCAATGTTGTTGCCTGTGCTTAATAAATCTTGGACCAAATATAAACTCGGTAAAGAACGACGGTCGTAATTTATATCATGCAAAAAATCTTTCAGGAACCATTGGAGCGGAAAACATCCAGAACCGAAATTGTGTATGTGACATCTCATTTAACCAACACCACGAAGACAGGCGCAGGTGCTGTTAATATCGACCAGCCAAACTTGAAACATGAGCTCGATTGTCGAGGCTTGAACTGTTCGTATTGACGAGAGGCCTAAACAAGGTCAGAGGTCAGGGTATAACGGATAGTGTGACTTCACTGCTTGGGTCGGAAATTAACGGAACGTCGAAGGGCGAAGGCTGGTATTAGCTCGGATTATTGGAATTGTTTAACTTTACAGCCGGAATCCTCTTTAGTTTGGAGTAATTTTGTTGTTAATTTTGATTCGGCTTCCGTGACGGTATGTACTGGAGGGAGATTGGTTCAGAGAATTACTGTCAACAACGGTTTCCAGTTAAATTACTGCAAGGAACCTTTGAATTTTGTTTTGAGTTTGGGGTCTAAGAAAATTTGCCATAATAGACAAGGTCGACTCGTTGATTCATAAATTGTACGCAGATTTAAATCATATCAAAATCAGTGATTTAGCAGATTATTTTAGTACTGCATAGAAGTATATGTGGCCCCAAACTCGGCTCATCCTCTCTTGGGGTCCGATGAGTAAGCAATTCCTATTCGGAGATATTGTACTCGCTTACAATAGGGTAAATACCCCATTGTATTGTATTATTATGACTGTATTAAAAGTATGATGCGATGTGATGAAGAGCGAGGGTGGCCGAGTGGTATCATGCGCGCTTTACAATCTGATGGCACTCGGTTCCATCCTCGGCCCTGCACTAATGACTTTATTTAGTACCTAAACAAATTATGTGCAGTTTTAATGCCATTGCTCAAAAACGGTGAAGGAAAAATCGTAAGGAAACCGGTATGTCCAAGAACCTCAAATATTCAAAGACTAGAAATTCACTACATGCACTGGACCATCACGGTGGATTACGGCCCATCCTCTTTCTTCTCATAATAGGCTTAAATGATGATGATGTAAAAAAATATGATTCATGCTGGTGTAATCCAATTTTTTTTTATTTAATGACTAAAAAATGCAAAATAATATCTTGATTTAAAGTTTTTTTTTCTTTTATCTTGAAGTGACTTGACTGCAAACGATTTATTTATGTCGAATGGCTTTATAACGTCACAGGCAAGTAATAGAAGCAACAAATTGTATGGTAAGTAATATTGACGTCAATACTACTAGTATGTTATATCGCAACGCCCCTACAGACACAAAACGCTATAAAGCTACATAATTATTATGTGATAATCGTAAATTATGACTCATGGTCGAAAAGGCTCCAAGAATCTCTAGTGTTCTAGTGAGTGGTTCCCTTTTCCTTCTTTAGACAACTGACGTCTAAAAAGGTTTAAGTTCCTGCCTGTCCTAGACGTGCCATTAGGCTTTCTCTTAATCTTATTTGTTTAAATGCGCTTTAGACGCTTCTACAGGGACTGAGGCACTGAAGTGAGTTTTTTTCTTCTGTGGACTGAGGTCAAGCTTAGGATTAAGCCAGCATATTTTGTAGTCATTTATTAGTAAACAGCTCATACTTATCAAAAACAGTTTTTTTTGTATAATAAAAATGTTTTTTTAAATGCCATAGGTGGCAAACAAGCTGACGGGTTGCCTGATGGTAAGTGATCACCGTCTCCTATGGATATCTACAACACCAAGGGCATCACAGAATTCTTTAATTTTGTATAGTTTTTTTTGCATCTGAATGACTTAACCAATCTTGATTAACAAACTTGAAGAGGAAAAAAGTAAAGTTACGGAAAAATAACTAGTAAAATACTGTTTATACAAAACAAAATCGTAGAACAAATATTTATTTATAAATTAGTTCTAGAAATCTCGTCATGATCATGAAATGCCACCATCATACTGAAGTTTGGAGGTCAGTAGGTAAAACTTCTTGCAATCAATTGCATGCTGCTTTTTTCAGATGCTGGTAACTCAATACGGTTCACTACTTAATATCATCAAGCGTAAATAACGTTTCCGCCATCCTGGGCTTCTTTTCTCCGGAATTCTGTCCTCGATGATCAACCGTGGGAATTTATAGAAGGATCCTCTTTGCATTATGTCTGAAGAAGGCGACTTTTTTACCATGTGATTGTAGACATCAGCTCTCTTCTACAGTTAGCCATTCAAGTAATTTAATGTTTGATGTGAAACCATTGCAAAGAATTTGGAAACTAAACATTAACGGTCTCATTTTTGGGAAAAAAAACCTATGTGTTATGTCTTTGGCCTATGCATAAGCTGTACAAACAAACACATATCATATTAAGACTATTTTAATCCACTGCAAGACATAGGCCTCTCTAAAGGCTGACCATTCATTCTCATCTTCAGATTTTTGTTTCCAGACACGCACTCCATCAAGCCTCAGGGCGTCTTACACTTGGTTTGCTGGTTCATGATCCCCTCTCTAGAATCGGCTTCATAATTTGATTCTGCGACAAATATGAGTGGCTTGCTAATAAACATGAGCTAAAAAATGAATTATCTAGCAAAAAGACATCGTTTCATGTACAATATAAGTGCACAATATCAGAGATCAGAGTTTATGCACGCCAAAGCAGCGAAATACGATAACTCCAAAGATACAAATCGCCAACAGAGGTGTGGAAATCGGAACGTATGCTACATTTTGAGCTTCCAACGTACCTTTATAAGCCTTGCGATTAAATTCGGTTTTGCTTGTGTAGTTATGGAAATGTTTACGTGGAATATTTGAGGGTATTTTGGAGATACTGGCAGTAAATATTTGTTTTCGCACTGTGGTTTAGTAAATACTATTCGATTGCTGTGCTGATATATTGAAATGGAGCATGCATATAAATAAAAAATCTATCATTGAAAGGTTTCAGAGTGCTTAGTAAAAGTGGCGCGTGACCAAAATGTTGGGGTTTGTCTAGATAACGTATAAGCATGCTATTCAGCGTAGTAATGCCACCAGCGTTCTGAGTATCTGTGATGCCAACTGGTAGTGGGCTTGAACATTTGGAGTGTTCGGCCAAGTGCGAGTCGGGCTCACGCATTGAGAGTTCCGTATCACCACAAAATACAATAATTTTCAACTTAAAAAACCGATTTCAATATTAGTAAAATGTGTCATTTGGGTCTCGGTGAAAGAATGATGAGGTCATCCAAGTAACGAAATTACCAGTTATATTTTGGTAATGAACATAAATTTGTCACTGCCTCGCACTTGTCCATTATTTATTATTTGTTGTTATACTTTAAAGTGTATACTATAATCATGCCACGTTTGACGCTTGTACGTATTGCCGTTTTTACGTATTACCGCTTGTATACGTAACTAGTCGACCGCCCCGGCTTCGCACGGGTGTAAGCTCGGCCTTCGGCCTCGCTACAAAATAGTATCCTATGTCCGTCTCCTGGTTCTAAGCTACCTCCCCACCAATTTTCAGCCAAATCGGTTCAACCGTTCTTGAGTTATAAATAGTGTAACTAACACGACTTTCTTTTATATATATAGATGTACGAGTTACTTGACATTTGGAAGACGCAGCGTAGGTAGGCCTCCCACTAGATGGACCGACGACATTGTGAGAGTCGCGGGCATCCAGTGGATGCAGATGGAAGGATGTCGTTCAGTGTGGAGGTTAAAGGAGGAAGCCTATGTTCAGCAGTGGACGTCTTCTGGCTGATGATGATGCTGGTGAGAGCAATCTCAAAAATACGTTAAAAAATTGTTTGTTGTATTATATCTTTTGTTTTTGATTTTTTGACTTTTTTATTGTTTCTTTGTTAATCCGCCGTTGCATTACATGTTCCGTGAAAATTCAATTGTTTATAATAGGTCGGGGAAAAAGTCTTTTCGTATTTTGTATGTATAAAGTTGTAGTAAAAATCTCATCGATTGTACTGTTTGTATCTGGCTGGTTTTGATACCATTAAAAATATGACATTTTAAAAAAGGAATATAAAAAGTCAAAAGCAATTTCCCGCCATTTTTCTATTGTTTTTTTGTTCGATAAAATAAGTGAATCTAACGAAGAAATTCGATGTATTGTGAAATTTTATTACAAAAAACTGAAAAATGCGACACAAGCCGCGAATAAAATTTGTGACGTTTATGGACCTAATGCAGTGTCATCAAGAGTAGCACAATGTTGGTTCAAGCGTTTTCAGTCCGGGAATTTTGATGTCAAAGATGCAGCTCGCTCTGGTCGCCCTGTAACGGATAAAGTCGATGCCATTTCTGGAAAAGTGGACCAAGATCGGCATATTAGTAGTTACGACGTAGCTGAAGACCTGGGGATTGACCACAAAACAGTTTTGACCCATTTGAAAATAACTGGGTATACAAAAAAACTCGATATTTGGGTGCCACACCAGCTCACTGAAAGAAACCAAATGAAGGTCGGGGAAAAAGTTTCTTCGTATTTTATAAACAAATTCAAGACATATTTTTTTCAAGTTTAATTACATTTAATTATAATATATATGTACCATTTTGTTCGATAACTTGTTGCCATCTTTTAGGTAGTGACATGACCCCGTTGCTGTAGAAATTTTGGGAATTCTGATCAATAAAATGCAACAAGTAGTTTTGACAGTCCTCTCTTGATGTTAATCTAACACTACCCAAAGAATTCTGAAGAGATCGAAACAGGTGGAAATCTGAGGGTGCAAGGTCAGGGCTATGTGGTGGATGCATTAACACTTCCTAACCAAGCTCTCTAAATTTTTGCTGAGTGGCCAAAGATGTGTGCGGTCTGGCGTTATCATGATGAAAGACCACACTCTTTATGTTGATCAATTCCGGCCGTTTTTTCTCAATTTCTTGTTTGAGTCTCATCTGCTGTTGGCAGTAGAGATCCGAATCGATGGTTTTGCCCGGCGGTAAATGCTCATAATGAACGATGCCCTTCCAATCCCATCATACACACAGCATCACCTTATTACGTGTTAATCTGGGTTTCGCTACAGTCTGTGGTGCTTCACTGCCCTTTGACCATGATCGTTTGCGCACATTCTTGTCGTAGGTGATCTATTTTGCATCACCAGTGATCAATCTTTTCAAAAACGGTTCGGTTTTTTTACGTTTCAATAGAGAATCGCAAATGAGTACACGATTCATTTGGTTTCTTTCAGTGAGCTTGTGTGGCACCCAAATATCGAGTTTTTTTGTATACCCAGTTTTTTTCAAATGGGTCAAAACTGTTTTGTGGTCAATCCCCAGTTCTTCAGCTACATCGTAACTATTAATATGCCGATCTTGGTCCACTTTTTCAGAAATGGCATCTACTTTATCCGTAACAGGGCGACCAGAGCGAGCTGCATCTTTGACATCAAAATTCCCGGACTGAAAACGCTTGAACCAACATTGTGCTACTCTTGATGACACTGCATTAGGTCCATAAACGTCACAAATTTTTTTCGCGGCTTGTGTCGCAGTTTTCCCTTTTTTGTAATAAAATTTCACAATATATCGAATTTCTTCGTTAGATTCACTCATTTTATCAAACAAATAAACAATTGAAAAATGGCGGGAAATTGCCTTTTACTTTTTGTATTCCTTTTTTAAAATGTCATATTTTTAATGGTATCAAAACCAGCCAGATACAAACAGTACAACGGATGAGATTTTTACTACAACCTTATACATACAAAATACGAAAATACTTTTTCCCCGACCTATTATATTACGGTTCTATATTGATACAGCCGTTTAAAGGTAGGACGGACAGACAGACAGATAGACAGACAAACAACATAGGCTCAGTAATAGGATACCGTTTTTACCCTTTGGGCACGGAACCCTAAAAAACAAAGGCGCTGATGATTTCAAGAGGCAGTTTGCATCGAGGTATTAAATGGACTAGACGTGATAACACAGACGCGTTGACCAATCAGTCCGCAAGAAACACGATCGCAAAACGCCGGTATGAACAAAGCCTTAACATTTTTAAAATGCTTCAGTTCACTAAAACTAAAAGCATGTAAGCGTATACAAGAGACATCAAAAACACCACCCGGAAAGTTTTTCCGCATACTTACCGCGTCGGTTATTTTACCCTCCATTGAAAATGCACACGTAATCAGAGTTTAAACTTGCTTGCCGACTGAATCCTACTTCTACCGCCTCAAACAAAAGTTTTCCCTGCGAAAGTGCGCTTAGCTGCCGATGGATGAAAACTTAACCAAGGGTATGTTTTTACCACGTTCTGCTTGAGTCTTTTGGAATCACGTCAATTTTGTATTTGTATTCTAGAATTGTTTTATTGTCTGTGTAAGGTTTTAAATACGGTTATTGAATTCGCGAGTTTCCTAGTACTTTAATTGAAGGAATATTTATACTTTAGGGGAAGGGGAAACGTCATGGCTGGTTATGGGCAAGAGCGAAGCTGAGCATCCGGTCTGAGTACTCTGCCCTAGTGTACCCAAATTAAAACTGCTAAGAATTATTAAAGTGAAAGTGAATTAATATATGCTATAAGGTTGATAGAATCTGAAATAAAATCTGTTTAATTATTTTTACCAAAAAAAACCGACTTCAAAACCACAAATAGGCACTTAAGAGCGAAAAATAAATTAATATAATTATTATAAGCGTTAGCCACTCATATATTTGAAGTCGGTGCCAGCCAAGTCTAATAGGTAGTAGATAGATACTATGTATGTAGTAAGTAGGTAGATACTTGTAGGTAGTATCTATCTACTACCTACTTGGCTTGGCTGGCACCGACTTCAAATATATGAGTGGTAAAAAAAAGTGTTTGCACCGGCTACAAGATACTGTTCTTTTTTATGGATATTTTGGATGAGCAGCGTGGACTGATAATAACAGTTCGATTGTTTTTTTTCTGAAATTGATGTTCTCTGAGCCTTCAATTTGCATTTGCCTTGACATATGACATAGACGATTTCAGTAGTAAGCAGGATGAGAAAAATTATTTCTTGGCTAACTTTAAATGATCTAAAAACAAGTATTGCGATGGTATGCTTTCATTATCATCATTTTCAGCCTTAGGACGTCCACTGGATATAGGCCTACTCCATCAAACTCCAAAAGGGCCGGTTGGAAGCGGCCTGCATCCAGCGTTACCCTTCTGTTTTGCGTTTGCTGCAGTGTTTTGCTGTTTTGTTTCGAATCAGAAATGAAAAGATTTGTAGACGAACTAAAGTAACCAACATAGCCCACTGGATTAGCAAGTTGAAGTGGCAGTGGGCAAGGTACATAGCACGCAGAACAGATGGCCGATGGGACCGAAAGGTTCTAGAATTGATGACCACGGACCCGTAAGCACATCGTAGGACGTACACCCACAAGATGGACCTAAAAGAGACTGCAGAGGTGTGCTTTACGAATGACAAATTAACTTTGATTTTGCATTATTATAGTAACTTTAAGTTTCTAGTACTGTGTTCTCACTAAATCAAAATGTAAACACCTAAACATTGAACAAGTTACAAAACTATCGTAACCCCACAATAATTCAGAGGTTTGTCCTTTAATTCGCAAGCACCCGATACTTCATACACTTCGTCGCTAATTACTGGTCCCTTTTCACGTGACCTCTCTTATTTATTGCCTACAATGTCTGCTGAAAGGTATTCTGTTTAATACAGTACTATAACTTTCATTGATAAAAGGTTTATTTTTGCAAAGCCTTTATGTTACATTTCAAAAGCTTCAGAAACTGTTTGTGAACAATTTTGGTTGATCAATGTTCATTTATCATAATCATCTTCGTTTCAGCCATAGGATGTCCACTGCTGGACATAGGCTTCTCTCATCGGTCTCGAAAAAGGCCAGTTGGAAGTGAAATGCATGTAGCGTTTTCATGCGATCTCGTTTAGGTCGTCCGTCAATTTTGTGTATTTATAATTATCTATTCAGTTTGAAACTGTGCTACTATATATAGGTAATTTAAATGACAATAACATAATTTGGTACTATAGAACTGGTCTGATGATGAAGGAGGTATATAGTTGAACTCTTCAATGGCTACTTGTAAACTCTTTAACTTTGGGCTCATTTGTTTTGTTTTAACGAGACTCGTATCTAAAGTTTCACTATGTACCTCCCGGCTCTATCATCAGACCTTCGGCTCCAAGTGTAAACCCCTCAGCATCAGCAGCATGTTAGGTCTGCTGAAAACATGTGTCAAGTTCACCATCATCATTAGTATTGTCGACATTATGCCTTTCCTAATGCAGCCCACTGAGCTTGGTCGGCAGTTCTTTTACCCACTGTTTTACGCAGGTCGTCACTCCACCTAGCCTCAGGGTTGTCCTAAACTACGTTAGACTAAACGTAGTCTCCACTCGAGAACTCGTGTACCCCATCGGTTATCAGTTTTTGGGCATTGTGGCAATCCCGCTGCCACTTCATCTTACTAATCTTTTGAGCTAGTATTTAGTACGAAGTGGTATGTTGATAACTTTGATTCCATGTCGGATCCCTTTGTTTTTAATCCTGCCCATATAGAAACTCCGAGCATAGTTCAGTGAGCTCAGCGAGTCACTCAGCGAGCTATAGAGAGCCATAACTCACTGAGTGACTTTCAAATTGTGGACCTCTTTAATCGCGAGTGGCCACTGTCTATCTTGGCATCCGTAACTCATAATGAGTAGAACACATCGTTTAAAGTCTTCTGTCTTGTCTTGAGGCACTGTGGTATGGACTCAACGTGAAGACTTGTGTCAAGTTCAAACACTGTATTGCACTAAGTATACCGCAAAGGTGTTCATGTAATTTAATTTGTTTGGGTCAAATAATGTGTCCCAGTGCAAAGGGTTACGGGTAGGAAACCGTACATGAGACATTTTGACGGTGATGAGTTTGCTTCGCTACTTAACTTTTGTGCTTTCCTACCTCTTTATTTTGGGACAAAAGGATTTTTAATGGGGACAAAAACGATTACTCACGTTTTCACACTTAATTTTTTATGTTTTTATGTATACGTATAACTTTTTGACTGTATCTTTATTTATTTTGTAGGTTTTATTTTCAGAGTTCACAGCGATGGTGGTCGAGAGGTAAAATGTGCGCTTTGCACTCTGACGGCACCCGGTTTGATCTTGGCCCTGTACTAATGACTTATTTAAACTTAAGTAAAAATCTGAATATATAGGTATTGTATCTCGATGGCGTCAAAGGTAACATGCTTGCTCACTGGTTTGCTAAGTGCACTACAGACGTAAATATCACTATCTTTAAAGCGTTTCCTGTGTATTTAATGTGATGTGTATGTATGTAAATCGACCCCGCTTCATGGTTGTATTCCGAAAACCCGTCCGAAGCGCTTTGATTCCACTTTTATTGTGTGAAATGCTAGTCTGTGGAATGCGCTGCCACAATGGGTGTACCCCGATGGTTACAATCTGGTTGTCTGCAAATCTCGAGTGAATCGGTGTCTTCTGGGCAAGCGTGCTCCATCGTAGACCGCATCGCGCTTAACATCAGGCGAATTGGCGGTCAAACGCAAGCCTATTTTTGAATATTAAAAAAAAAACTACGTGCCAGCTGTGGCTAATGTTCACGAGGAAAGCGATGAATACCAATAGAGTCCAGTATAACGCAGGCTCTTATGAAGCTACCAAGTTACTGCAGTGCGTCAAGCATGTTCGCTGACGCGGGAATTCTAGACTTCTTTGCCGTAATCAGATCCAGGGTGGCTAATAGTGGCTATATTCTGGCATCGCTTGCGTCGTTCCACTAACAAAATACTTAAGGCTACGATATATTTCTGACGACATACGGAGTCTAATGTTTAGGCACTGGGTCTAGGTTCCAGAAATGACCCAACACTATTGTGCTTTTTAGTATAATATTAGATGACTGCCTTTATAGACCGTAGAGATAGATAGAAAGATAGAAAACTCTTTATTGTTCACACCAAAAATTACAAACGTACAGTACATAGTAGGTGACATAAAAAACTAGTGACACAATTGGCGACCTAATCGCTATAAGCGATCTCTTATACCGTATTTTTTGTATTAGTTGTAGTCTAGTTTGTAGATTATGGGTCAAACAAATGCCTTAAATAAACGTTTTCTTTTAATTTGTCTTTCACGTAAAACTGATGAATATTTCATCAACACCCGGGCGCTCTAAATATCCCTAATAGAGCATTGTTTAGGTCATGCAAACAATGGATGGTCTATAAAGAACATTGTTCTTTGATAAACAAGTTTAAAAACATAGGATAGGTTATTATATAACTCCCAAAAAATGCGAGGCTACTCCCAAAAAATGCATTACACTTAAATCGCACCAAAATCCATATTCTAACCATTTTTCAATGTGGTATTATAGCTGCAACGTATCTATTTATTGGCGTAATAAGTCTGGGTTACACCGGAGTGCTGGCTCTTGTCACTGGCATTTCTGGACCATTAGTGTCGCTCCAGCGATAACTTAGACTTCCCCGATCTGAGACTAAATAGGTCGCAGGACTGGGAATTATACTGGAGCTAAAATGTAGACTTAAAACTGGGACTTGCAGTAACCCCTGCATACTAGGTGCAAAGAATAAAAACAAACGTTTTAAACCTACGTTGTGTACCGTATATTATGACTTTTGTTCTGATGTAAAATAACAATTTGTTACTCAATTTTATAAAAATTGATCTACCGCAGTCATTCAAAGTCACTCACAGGCAAAATTAATTTCATGGCTACAAAGCTCTGTGAATTAACTAAACAAAATACTAGCTAAAACTAACACTAAATAAACAGTTTGACTGTCCATAGACCGTTGAAGATCTAAAGACAATCCAAATGCTCAAACCCACTATCAGCTGGCAGCGTACCCAGCATGCTGGCGGCATCACCACGTTGAATGGCAATGCTTATACGTTGAGCCAGATAAAATTGGTCTGTGAATTGGTCCCAATATCAGAACTCCTTTATCTTTTGATACGTCTATACCAGGGATACTTATTTAATAAAAAAAGTAGATATGGCGAAAGAAGGAAGAAACCTATGTGTATGCAGTGAGCTGTCAATGACAACGTTGAAGTTTGTATTGGCGGCTCCACATTAGTGCCGTGAATTCACGCGGCACAAGTCATGCCCTCCACATTCGCGGGATGTTCACAGTCGTTCGTGAAACCCGCCGCGAAATGGACGTAGAATCTGCTGCTGCAATAACTTTGTTTGCTGTGGCAACATATTACTATTTAGACGTCCAAAACAAGAAAAATAGTAAAAAGCGTTGGAAAAAAAGAAGATGGTAGATGACGTCCGTACGCCTTTATAGACCGGAGTAAACAAGAAGTAAACTGGCGCGGGGCCGTGAATGTAGATGTGTACGCGTGAACGCCGCGCGAACGGGGCGCGAACCCTTTGTCGCGGGACAAAATACCGACTCTGATCGGGGAACAGGCATGAACGCGCGTGAACCCCGCGAATACCCTCCACATTCACGTTCACGCTTGTTCTCGGAGCTTCACGGCACTAATGTAGAGCCGCCATATTAGTGAAAAAGTATTTTTGTCTTATATATAAAAACTAGCTGTACTCGCGACTTCGTCCGCGATTTCTAAAAAAAAATAGCCTATGTCCGTCCTCATGATACATACTATTAACTTGCAAAATTTTATCGAGTTCGGTTAAGCCGTTTAGCCGTGATTATGTACCAAAAAATAGACGGACAGAGTTACTTTTGCATTTATAATGTGTGTTAATGTGTCGATGTGGATTATCTCATAATATTATATATAAGTGTTAATTAGCAGCTGTTTTATTAGACGATAATGTTAAAGTAAGCTTACACGAAAAAATAAACAATAAATTAAACTTATCAATTAATCCAGTTCCTGTGGGAATTGTTCCCAAAATGCTGGTCCCATTACCACGTTGTATGGTAATGCTCACTCTTTGAGCAAAGTAGAGGCCGGCATTTTGATCATGAGTTACATCGACGAGACGTGATGACAAATCTTTAAAGAAAAAAAGGCTTCAATACCAGGCGCGGATCCCTCAAAAAAGGTTGTGGTCACAGCCACCCGAAAATCGGGCAAGTGCGAGTCAGCGTATGAACTTTGCTCGTGCATGATCGATAAAGTGCATTCCTACATAGAAATGATTATAAAAAATTATATGACGGCCTAACCATGATTTTGTACAGTGTATCGTAGTTTCACGCGGGTAAAGCCTTAGGCCGTCACAAGTCACGTCATAAGTTGTGGGCATGCCCATCGTGCCCACAACGGTGGATCCGCGCCTGTTCAAGACTTTCTTTATTTTCCAAGCAATTACATTAAAACATGATTTATTATAAGCAGAGCATATCTCTCGTAGAAATATAATCGCGTTCAACTCAATTATATGTTCATACGTGCAAAAGCTTATAAAATATAATTTATTCGTGGGTAAAAGTCGTAAATTCGCAAAATTGAAATATACGAGTTACTTTGTTGGTGCCGCCTGTTGTATTTAAAGTGACTGTTGTATTTTTAAATGGCTTGTGTGTTAGAAATACCCAAGAACATACATTAATAAAACAGTATAATTATACAAGCAAAAACAAAAATACTATCCACTGGTAAACTTTATTGTTGGTAAAAGTAAGAAACAATACTTCCTGCTTTCCCAGAACGTATAAAAATCGAAGTTGTTTTATAAGATGCCTCATGAAAATTTCATGATCTACATAGAGAAGTTGGCCTCAATATACAGATAAAAAATACAGATATAAATATGAACGATGGATGGGCGGAAGCCCTAATTTTATTGAATCTTCTAGCTAGAAACGTAATCTGTATAGTGTCTCACTTTTATTGTGTTAAGTGTAATTTAGTGACAGCTCGCCACCACACGGCCTACCAATAAAAACAATAATAGCGAGGAACAAAATACTGGTCTCCAAATGCAAGCGGTGTAGCGTGGTGGAAGAGCGGACCATAGCGGTGTTGAGCGGGATGGATTATAGTGTTAGGCTAGCAAAGCGTAGAGAAGCGAAGTATAGCGAAGTGGGTCGGTGGGTGAGCCACCGCAATGACACGCGAGTGTTGTGTTTTTGCGTGAAAATGTATCAAATGATGCTCGGCTCAGTACTTCTATACAAGTCCGCTCAATTCCGCTAAGTCCACTCGTCTCCGCTACACAATTCCGCTTGTCTTTCGTTACAGTTCTGTATTCTTAGTACAAGATTTAATAGTTTTGAAAAACCTTTTTCATGTTCGTATTTTTTCCCAACATTTTAGTAAAGCGCCTCCAGTAGAAGTGTCAAAATCGTTAGTAATCATACTGACGATTACTTCACTAAAATACGGAGAAAATTATTCAAATAGCTTTTAGCCCAGCAATGTATTTCGATTACAATGTAAAACGATTGTTTTTTCGATAACTTGTACTAAAAGTACTGGTTATCCCCGTTACAATGAATACTTCCACGTATTTTCACAGCTCCGTTTAGGTCCGCTCCGTTCAGTTCCACTCAGATCTGCTCCGCTCTGCTTCTGTGGAAACGAATCCTTTGCTTGGAATAATGTTAGTGGAGCACGCTCGCCCCTGCTGTTTATCGAGACTTATTCACTCTTATTAAGGTCTTGCAATGACCCGGTTCTAGTAATTAACTGAAGGGAACAAGAGTTAATGCTTGTACTTATTAGCAGTTTGTATTCGAAATAAGTTTTGAAATCTTTGCGTGCGTACTTTACTATAAAGTTCACAGCGCAAGGATGGAATTACGGCCTCGATGTTTTATGGCGAAAATTGGATGATGGTACTTATGTGCTTCTAAATATATTTAAAAAATATTTCCTCGGGGATCAAACAACGCAATATTCAAAACTGTTTTAATGATGAATTTCTAGTGTAATTCCGCTTCTACGGTACGGTACGGTAGAAGCGGAATTACACTAGAAATTCATCATTAAAACAGTTTTGAAAATGGACTTCCGCAAAGTAACGCCTGATTCAATCAACAACGCAATATTCCTTTTTTTCTATTTCTTATTATTAATGTTTCCTTCCGTTCTTGTAGAACATTTCGCGGGATACATCTTGTATAATACGAAGATACTTTTGCAACATATTACATCTTGACGCGTATTACGGCAGTTCATAAAGTTTATGACCGTACACTCGCGTTTGACTGTTTACTACTAAAATGTTACGGTATTAAATTTCGTGCCAGTCAACCTATGATGTTCATAAAATGTCGTGAATATGTTTTGTAGAGCATGCCTACAACGATAAAAATATTATTAACTGCTCCTATCAAATTCTATTTTTCTAGATCTTAGGTCCCGCGGCCAGCAGTTAATTTCATACATAGGCGTACTAGTTTTTTTTTTCTTCTAAGTACGCGTTCGATTTTGTTACAAATGGTAAGCATATTTTATTATCTCAATTGGCAATTAATTTTACAAAACGCAAAAAAAATATTTAAAAAAAAACTACTGTGCCAACTATACATGAAATCGATGAAGTAGTCATAACTATATTTTAACGAAAATATTGAAATACATGAGATTGTCAATTTAAAATAGATTGAAGAGAACTAAAAATAATCGACCATCACATTTTTTTATTTTTTTTTAGTAAAAACAGTTTATTTTTCAAAGTAAAAATTCATGATAAAAAAACTGTACAATAAATACAGTAATAATGATTAAAATAAATAATTTATTTTAATTAAAATAATGCATTTTTTATCGCTTATACGTCCTCGTTTGATAACCGTTTCGTCTGCTGGTAAGCGACTATGTGGTCGAAAACGAATGACTTAGAAAATTCATGATCTTGGACGACAAAACGATTTGACTTCGTTTCTAATCCAAACAGCGAAGGAATGAACATTCTGCAGTGTCTTTGCTTCCTAAGAGATATAATCAAGTAATTTTTAAGATAATTAATAATAATATAGAAAGAAATCAAGCTAACCGTGCATTTTCATCCAAAGTAAACAAACGAGTTGGTATGCAAAATTTGAGCTCAATCGGATAGGGATAACTGTTAAAATTCACTGTTTTAAACTGTCACGGTTGTTCACTAAAGTTATATGATTATTTACCGTGGTAAGGTTGTGGAAGGACAACCTTACCAGGGTAAATATCCCGTAAATAATCACATAACTTTTTTTGTTAAAATTAATTTTCAAGATTTGACCCAAACTGACAAGGCAAGTTTAATTAAAAGCTTTGAAAACGTAAGAATAATTTTCAACTTCTGGTTGTCCAAAGCTGTGCGAAAATTACACTCCGATTGAGACGACATCGCTTTCTATCTGGTGAGTTGGTGGCCACACGTAGACCTTCAAACGTATTTATAGATTTTCCGCAAACTTTGAACGCAATTATATACATACAATTTGGCCAAAATTTAGGCAAGGTCAAACAGCTGGTACCTTGTATGTAAATTTTGGGATATACCAAATTGTGTATGTCAACGAAATGAGGCGTTTCTCATTAAAAATTCAAGTCACGGACTGTCAAAAGTGGAGAATCAGGGAAACTCGAGGGTCTAAACTCAGGTCCGCGCGTAATTGGGAGAGAAGGTTTATGTTGTTTTTTTACGTTTTATCTCGGCATAGGTAGAGAAAACAAAAGTATTATTGGGCGAGTTTTGGGAACCCTAATTAGTTTTGTCTTGATATTTACTTTGCCTGTGTTTCTTTGCTTTTACACCTTTTTTATTTGCACTCGGGGAATCAGTGGGACGTTGCGTAAATAATTTAACATTTTTTATATATAAAATCCAGACTCAAATACGCTTTCTATTTATACAAGCTAAGGTTCGTTACGTCCAATTCCCCAAACACGCGCACACGGACAATTATCACCCTTATCATATACAATTGTCCTTACCTTATTTTATCCTATATAGCATCTAAATTCATCAAACAACCCTGGGATTGTTAGATTGTCCTGATAAGGAGTGGGCTGAGAACCAAGCCCCGTGACGACCTGATTATGAGGCTATCACTGTGACATACCGGCCATCCACTATACTGTAGTAATAATAACAGTATGATAGTACCGTGAAACAAAGACATTTCTGCAAAGCAGACCCTGTGTTACGCCACAAATTTTGTAAATGTTGACGTCATATTCAGACTTTTTGAAAAGTTTCACAGCTGTACTTGTACTATTATGTATTATGTGATAATAATGAAGAAATGGGGAAGAATGGTTGTTGAGTGGAGACCACGAATTGGATGACGCAGCGTAAGTAGATCTCCCACTAGATGGACCGACCACATTGTGAGAGTCGCGGGCATCCAGTGGATGCAGATGACAGGATGTCGTTCAGTGTGGAGGTTAAAGGAGGAGGCCTATGTTCAGCAGTGGACGTCTTCTGGCTGATGATGACGATGATAATAATGAAGAAGACAGACCATAACACACCATAATGAAAAGAGCTATGCTCGGAGTTTCTTTGCGTGATATAATCCGTAAAGTAGATATTCGCCAAAGAACTAGACCCACATAGTTATTAAAATTTGCATTGAAGTGGCAATGGGAAGGCTACATTACTTTAACAGATAACCAATGGGGAAGAAAGATTCTTGAGTACCACGATACGCCTCCCGTACGTAGACCTTCCACTAGATGGACCGACGACATCTTGAGAGTTGCGGACATCCAGTGGATGCAGATGGCAGGCTGTCGTTCAGTGTGGAGGTCTATAAGAGAAGCCTAAGTTCAGCAGTGGACGTCTTCTAGTTGATGATGATGATGGCGTCATATTGGTTTGTTATATAATGCCGTGCACGAACGCATGTAAACAAACGCAAGCGAAGACATACGGGTAACTGTAGACACACGCGCTGCCACTAGACATTGCTCCCACATTCTTCATTGCTGTAGTGTCCACTCATAGATTTCTCGCTGGCAACGTACCGACGATTCCACGAGCACTGGGGCCGTACCGGCCGTACCTACCAGTTTAGATGACTGCGGATAATCACGCGTACATGAACCTTAACGCGCCAAGATACAGATAGCGGTCGCGCAACTTTTTCGCAGCCATCTAAATTGAATCGCTTAAAAGCCAGTAACCAGTTAAGGTGACGGTAAAGCACCTGGTGCTATCGAACAAAGCCCTCGTTCTTCAAATACTTTCGCTGATACGTCCACACCAACTCGTTCGCTCGCGTGCGTTTGCTAGATCAGCACGCAGACTAGTTATATTTTTTTAATAAAAGGAGTGGCAAATAATCCTGTGATCCGCCTGTTGGTAAGTAGAAACCACCGCACCACACCTGCACTACACCTGGACACCTGCATTACTAGCGGTGTTGACGGTGATTCGCCAGCCCGGAGACGTGGTCGTAGACACCCTTTTTGGAACAATCCTTGTTAAAGCTGGGCGGGAAGACATTGCAGGTCAGCGGAAGAAAAAAGCGGATAAGCTGGATGGTGTTAGATTTCCAGCTTTGTGGGAAATAACTTTTTAATGGTGTCGGGATGTGTGTTAATGAAAATCTAACGCAGGAATGAGATCAAGAAGCTCTTCCTAGCCTTCCCCGTAAAACAAGCGATAGGAAATGCAGTAAGAAAAATACTGAGTTAGGTACTTGAGATACCTACATAGTTACCTACCTACTCAAAAAATTCACAACTAAACTCCTACAATTTTATTTTCTAAGAACTTAGAATATCTACAGATGTACCATCCCTGATGAATGCGGACAAAGACGAGTTAGCTCATATGAAGAGAACAGCTTCACAGCAGACCCACATTTGGGGTAAAATAACCCCAACTAATTAAAACGGTGTTAAACTTCCCCCCCGCTGGGGGTAGTAAAAACTTCGGGTGCCGTGTGACGGGCGTTTTTAGTGGGGCCATAGACTTGGCTGGTAATTTAGAATTGAGATAAGATGAAAGTTGATATAACTTTCTCGTATTTCAGTCGAGAAGAAAGTTTGTTTTATTTTAAACTAATTTGAGGGTCTATGTTTATCGATTACAAATAGCGTTTGAAGTGATCAATGGAGTAATAATTTCTAAGTTTGTTTTATTTAACAGAAAATTTACCTTTTTTTCATTTGATTATCGTGTAATTTGGTTTGAGCTTACGTTTGGTTGGGGTTTTCATTCATGCTTACATTTCCTTGCACATAATATGTTGGCGTCTTGCATAAATAATTAGCAGAGCCTCATATAACATTTCAGGACTTCATACCATCTATAGCTAAAACCTTAAGACGACAATCAATATTTTTTACCTGATAAAAAAAGGAAAACCTATGTCAATTCCGTTGTACTATTTTTTGAACTAATTTCTACAGCTTTAAAATGGTTTCTTTGCTTTTCTGACATATTGAAATGAAAAGAGAGGCAGATAATTTTAGACCAGTCAGATTATTTTAGTTTAGAGAACGCTACAACAAAATTTACGCCATTGTATGAATGTTCTCAAACACAATCTACAGTCTAAACTTTTTGATTAATCTTCTTTTTAATATTATATAAAAGGTTATCCAATTCGCTGATAAAAGGCGATGTATTTATGAATTTGCCCTATGGATTCCAAAACGGCTAAACCGATTTCGACGGGACTTCCACTGGCAGATAGCTGATGATATAAGAAGCAATCCACGCGGATGAAACTGCGGGTGCAGTTAGTTTTTTTATATAAATAAGTTGTCAATAGATTTGATTAATTTAAGGAATGGTCACTAGGTAGGTGATCTCACCAAAAATACGAGATAGTGACATGTAAACGGTGATGATATGTATACGTATATATATGTAAAAATTGCATAAGTATTTTTTTCCAGCAGTAGGTACCGTTTGTGTAATAAGATCCACAGGAAACAGTCGAAGTAACAATGAAAAAACATCAAAAACATCAAAACATCTTCACACTTCTTATCTCATAATTATAGTCATTGTTTTGCCCGGTGTAAGTGTACTCAGTTAAATTATTAAAAGAGATAAAGTCTGTATTTATTTCTAGTTTTCCTGGTTTTTTATTAATACTCATACATCAGGGTAGACAGAGGCATAGATTTTGTCGATAAAAAAAAATTAGAACATTGTTAATATTTCAGCAATAATTTTAACTAACGAGATATTACTTACAGCTTATAACCTTCATTTCCGTGCAATATGAATAAAAAGGTGAGTTATATAACTCGTGTTTATAACCGTGTTTGATTTAAAAATCCGCCGACGCCTTGAGTTGATTAACATCTCAGCTGAAATGGCTTGTTTTATGCTCCCGTTGTACAATCTACTATTTATCTTCACAGTTTTTATTCACAGTTAATAAATGTTTATACGTATATTTACCTCTTTTCTTATGAAATCCGCTGTTGTAGAGACCTCTAATCTGCTCCATGCACGGTCGCGTAACGACAGCCGCTAGTTTTGCTAACAACCAGGATGAATATGTACGCTTTAATGTGACCTTATTCCAGCCTTATAGCTACACCTTACCAACTACTCACTTGGTCGATCTACTAAAACTAAAAAAAAACTGTCTGTAGCAGTAAAACTTCTGTAAGAACCAAGAAAACTCTTTTTTTAAATGACAGCAGTGTTTTTCTGAGAATGTTTTGATTGGAGCGATGATAGCCGAGCTACTGCTTGCGCTCTTTAAAACCTGACGGCACCTGGTTCGATCCTCAGCTCTGCATCAATACCTTACGTAGTACTTAGATAAATTAGGTCCAGTTTCGACGGCATTGCTCAGAAAAGGTGAAGGAAAACATCGTGAGGAAACCGGTATGTCCAAGAACCTCAAAAGTGCAAAGAAATATTAAGACATTCACCAACATGCACTGGTCCAACTTAGTGGAGTAGGGCTTAGGGCCTATCCTCTTTCAGTGAGAGAAGATCTGTGTACCAGCACGGGTTTTTTTTGTTTCTAAGAAGCCGACACTTTTTTATGATACTGGGTGACGAGACGAGCTTAGTCGCTCGCCTGATTGCTCTTTACGCTTGCCCATAACAGCACAACGCCACTCAGAATTTTGAACTTCAACAGTTCAAAACCCTGGATGGCAATGCACTGCGCTCGTCACCCCGAGATATAAGATGTCAAATCTCTGTGTGCCCTGTAATTTCGCTGGAAACATTGCCCAATCAATGCCCAATCAAACATTGCTCAATCCGGAACACAGTAGTGTTTGTTTGTATGATACACTGAAACTATGATGATTTAAAGTTATATGATTATTTACGGGATATTTACCGTGGTAAGGTTGTGGAACAGTGTTTATGATGATTTAAATGTTATAGGCAAGACAAAAAAATATGACATTTAAATAATAAATTCTAAAGAGTGGAACAACACTTCAGTATAAAAATTACAATTGTATTGTATTGAGCTTAACGCATAAAGCTGCAAAAAATATCGAACGTAAACCGTTGCTGATGCGTGATCTAGCTGATAAATTCACATTATAAACTGTGAATACTATCGATCATAAGTCGCAAACTTGACCTAGGACTGACTTTGAGCGATCGGATGTCCGCAGGTGATCTGACGCACTTAATGTTTTTTGACTACCAAAGTCGCGTCAGAAAATCGCTAATCCTGAACATTCTGGTAAGGATAATGAAAAAAAATATATTTAAATTAATGCAATGACATCGGTCCTTGATAAGTGTGCAAAATTTCAATTAAATTCGACGTTCTGAAGTAGTTGAAAATCAAGTTCATAGATTCCGTTACATACCTACATACATTCATACAGACAAACAAACATACATACATTCCAAGCTAATGAAAGCGTGTTAATAACACTTGATATTATTGAATGTATAGTCAGTAAGTATGCGTAGTATGCGTTTCAGTAAAAAAATCTGTCAACTTTTGTGAGAGCTATGTCCGTTTTCATAGTAAAATTGCAGTAGCTTTTGTATGCTGTCGTCAATATCTCACTGCTGAACAAATCTTCTGCTCAACATAGCATTGCTGGTGATGTTGAACTACAATTGTGAATTAAATAAGACAAAATTAAACTCCATAATTCCAACATCAACCTTTAATGAAATAAATTAAAATTAAGAAATTTCATCACAAAGGTTTGATTATTTACATTTTTTAATTGTGTGAATACAAACATAAATTAATAGTATTCAATACAATAATTGGGTTTCCATATTTTATTAATAATTCATATATTTTACAAAATTATCTTATATTATTTTCAAAATTGTATTACTAAATTGAATTAGCTTACGCTAACTATGTTTAAAAATAGAAAAGTTTCATATTTCTATAATGATATCTCTAAAAGTTGTCTCGAAAGAAAAGCAATTTTCTTTTGAAGTTAAATTTTCGGTAAAAGCGAGACTTTGTTAGCTGAATTGCTATTATTTCTTTGCGATTCTTGAGAATATTCTAGCAATCATTTTGATACTTGTTTCAGCATTAGTGACAAAGCTTCTTGCTTCATATTTGACATCTTTGTTAGAATATGAAATGTATGGCTGTTTCATTTAGATTGTAGTTCGTAAGGCATTTAATACCGGTGGATGCATGTTTTTTTGACATTATTATTAATTTACAAATAAGTAGAAAGTATGAACGACATTGTAAAAAAAGTATAAGGCCTCGTTTATAGAGACGCGGAAAATGAAGTGGTGGTCACTCACACGAGCTATGCCGAGAACTTCTGCGAAAGTATTTAAATACATGCCCATGGTTTGAAATATGCCATACGCCAGTGCCTGCTTTACTATAAAGTTTTGGCCTCCTGGTCGAAATGCACAACGTTATGCAGTGACACCGAATTGTATGACAAACGTCTAAAGTGTGGTATGTTGCACCATCGCAGCATGCGACCACCAGAACTTTGTGAGGTGCAAAAATTGACACTTTCGTCAAGCAACGCAGCATCAAGCTTTGCACCTCACAAAGTTCTGGTGGTTCTGAGTTTCGAATAAACGACGAAATCTTCGATTTCGACTTCGAAAACATTTTGATTTTGTGTAGTAAGTTAAGTACCATTTATTTTAAACTATCAATTATGTTTAACATGTTAGGTCATCAATAATAATAATTTATAAGTATAAATGCTGAATTGAACAGACAATTTCAAAAACTTAAAGTATCATAAATGTAAGTACAAGTTCTTATTCATGTTAGACAAAAATGGAACCATGTGTGAAAAATGTACCAAACAAATTAAGGCTATACAAAAGTCAGCCATAATAATGTACCAAACAAGTTATGGCTATACGAAATAGAACCATAATAATGTACCAAACAAATTATGGCTATACGAAATAAAACCATAATAATATACCAAACAAATTATGGCTATACGAAATAAAACCATAATAATGTACCAAACAAATCTGGCTATACGAAATAAAACCATAATAATGTACCAAACAAATTATGGCTATACGAAATAAAACCATAATAATGTACCAAACAAATTATGGCATACGAAATCAATCCATAATGATGTATCAACCAAATCATGGTTTTACAAAATCAATCCATAATGACGTAAAAAACAAAAATGATGGTTTTACAAAATCAATCCATAATGATGTATCAAACAAATGATGGTTTTACAAAGTTAAACCATAATGATGTACCAAACAAATCATGGTTTTACACAATCAATCCACAATTATGTATCAAACAAATTATGGTTTACACATAAACTACACTCAAAAGTATCAAGTTGAGGAGTCGTATCAGGTGTTCTCTATCTATTGTTATTATGTATAGAGACATAAACGCCTGAGTGCGATCGTTTGGAAGAAAAATTGTAGTAGCAAGACATAACGTGTGACATAGGGCTTCCCAAGGGAGATGTCTCCCCCTTCACAGAGGAGGTTTAGCTTTGACAGTTATATTTCCACTAAATATACTTTGAAAACGTTTAGGAAATGCGAGGAAACGTTATGGTATAAGATCGTGTTCATTTGGTGCTATAATTGTATGTAAAAAAGTTAGTAAATATTTTACAGAATATTTCACTTACATTTATTTACATACACAAGTAGCGTTTAGTAAAAAAATAGGTTAAATGCAAAGATAGTTATAGTTTAAATTTGATTCAGACAATTTTGAACGTCGAACCGACATCCATTATTTTAAAAATCTTTCGTTACTGCTATTTGCTCCAGCATTGCATGCTCTATTAATAAATTATGTCTAAGCGATTGTTACAATTCGAAACAAAATATTGTCTTGATTTGTTTTAACACAAATAATAATTGCAACAAAATAAATTCTGTTCAAATAATTCCGAGAATAAGTTTTTGTTAGGCTGATTATGTTCTGCAAAATTTTCGCTCGCTTTGACGCGACTCCATTTAAGGCGAGATAGACAATAAAGGAAAGTATAAATATGAGAATATCGTGTTAAAAAACTTGCATTGCTATCCATAATTGAGGCTTTTAAAACAGCTTAGAACACAAAAACAGAAAAACAGAAAACAGAAAAAACTTTAGTGTATTTTTGTTGTTGTTTTGAAGCGGAAATACACTAGAATTTTTTTTTAATTTATTTATTAATTAATAGGCTTGCGTTTGACCGCCAACTCGTTTAATGTTATGGTCTACAATGAAGCACACTTGCCTATAAGAAACCGATTCACTCGTCATATGAAGACATCCAGATTGTACAGGAGCGTTGTATTGTAAAGGGAACAGTTTTGATGTTGAACTTTTGCATAAATAACGCCAGATTTTATCAGTAATTTAATACTTTTCAGTAGGTCTTGATGTTAATAGTTCACTTTGTGAATATTTATTAAATATAGCAAGAAAATAGTAAAAACGAAATATGGAATCCACCCGTTAGTGTCAAAACAATCCACGCTACCGTCCTGCTATCAAAAACAGATTTTCACGTGCAGAAAATGAATTACGCAGTACGCCAACGACACGCCTACGTATAAATCGACAACTGCTCTATTATCTGCGAGATAAACTCTATATTCATTTATAGCCATCTTTAAAACATTAACTCGAGCTCTTCAGTGACATTGACTATAAATTACAGTTTAAGTGGTCTGAAACTAAATAAATTCTATCGTGAAACCTATTCCGAAAATCCTCACGGCACTTAAGCGTCAAATTGGGTCACTCGGCGTAAATATCTCGAAGACTATCTTCCACTTGAAACCTTAAAAAAGCGCACTCTGTTTTAAATGCCGCATCGATGGCAATACTTGTGCTTGGCACTCATCCAATGCAAAAGTTCAATAAGAAATGTATCTCGATCCATTTCACCCTTATTTCTTTCTGAATAGAGTTGTAAAACGTAACTGCAATGTATAACGTAGCAGTAGCACTTAACTGTTAGTTATACTAACTGCTTTTTAACGTTTAATATTTTATACGCTTTATTGAAATCGTGGTTCACGGTCTGCGGTATCAAAGAATATTGGCAAACAGCATGTTAGTCTGTTTTGATAACAATTTTTATCGAGAGATAAGGTTTAGCTGCTTTTGTATTCTAATATTGTTTCAGGATAAAACTTTAATCAGAAAATGCATGATCAGAATTTTCTTATTTTTCTCAGTGGCACTGCGTCACTGTGCAAGCAATACCACGTATTAAAAATACGTTATTTTGATAACAGTAGTTGATATTTGTTTGCAGTGAAAGAATATAAAGATTTTAACGTTTCCTCTGTTTTTTTTCAATGCCTGAACAACATGCTATTTCATAGTCCCTTTAGTTATACGAACAGAATTCTAGACCAGCACTTTAAACATTTGTGACCCATGAATCCGGAATGCATTTACAGTTTCCTCTAAAACAATCTGCTATGTATTCACAGTAGCCTCATCACCACTATTGCATCGCTAATAATTATAGCAGTATCATTTTGGGTTTTGAAATGATTTTTTTTTTTATATATAGGTAACTGCCCAAAAAAGGAATGTTATATTGTTTTAGTTATATTCACATCATTTATTTTTATTCTTAAATTTACGTTTTTTTTGCAATAAATATACAAAAAAAAAACAAGATATTATAAAAAAACGATCAGTTATATTGTTATTATGTATATGAGTTTTTAATTCCACCACAATTCCTGTTGCCTCGACCGTTTAGTATTGTAGATATATCGTTTAAACCCTTGCATTATTTCAAATGTCTAATAAAAAAATATATTATGTACAAGAAAACAGACACGATATTTTTTCATTATTAAAAATCTGGCAACATTTTTAGGATGATAGTTTTCGTGGTTGGTGCTGACTTTTTAATGGGCAACCACTTTTAGGAAGATTATAATATTAAGCACAAAATAAAATAAAATTTGCGAATTAGCTTCATTGAATATTCCGTTATCTAATCAACAAAGTATTGGAATAACGTTTCATGATAGTGTTGTAAACGGAATAACTAATTTTGTCACGAACAGTTGGGAGTTCATTTTCGAGGGATTAGTTTCTGTGATGAATTGATGATAGGTTTGTTAATTTTGCCGCGTTTTGTAGGTCTTCTGTATCTACATTAGAAATTCATATTTTGTACTTTGAGGTAAAGTTTCATAAATTATTTAATGGCCTAGAATAAGCAAGAGTATTAAAATTTACAATCAAAAACTCACGACCAATAAAAAAGGTCATAATATTTAAACCACTTGAAACATTTATATAACTGGAAACAGCCGCAATAAAAGCCAGTTGCAAATAAAAAAGGTGACCGTGACAGGACGCCCGGTAGATGTGAAACATGACGGCATAAGAGAGCATATGACGTCACGCCCGTCACGGCATACAAGCGGTTTTATTGCCAAGGCACGCCAACTGACGTTTCAAATCAAAACAAAAACATCCAAATCAGACTAACCGTTTTGGAAAAATTGAGTACAGACATACAAAGGTGAATAAGAATGTCCTAGGCAACCATACTACATCTTCAGCCACATCTTCACTTCTCATCAGATAAGATTGTGATCAAATGCAGGCCTATTTAAATGCAAAAAGCGCAAGTTGAGTATAAGCTTATCATTTTACGTATACAATTTTCTAATATTATTTACGATCGTATAGGGTTCAAATACTGTCAAATCATTTTTAACTAGCTGACCTGGCCAAATTATTGGTGAGTGTTGAATGTGAAAACTAAGTTTTGCTAATTAGCATGGCAAATACAGCCAGCATTCTGTACACTTTTCCTTCCTCTATGGAGCTTTTTAAATTAATTAATCAGTTTTTATGCGTTATATAAATTTTCAATAGTTTTAATTCTTTATTATTCTAAATATTTATGTCTTGTGTAAATAAATTTAAAATTGAACACTTACCATGAAACCTAAATATGAATTTTTCGATATCATGGTTTATTTTTGTATTGAAGTTATTTCAGGTTAAGTTTTTATCCGCAACCGAGAATGTCGCAATGCGCACATATGATTATGACGCTTTATACGTTTTAATGGAAATTTATCTGTCGTTAAAAGGATCGTTAACTTTTACGTGTATGACTTTAAAAATAATATAATCGCATTATACTCGAGTTGAAGTGGCTTAATAATGGAAAAGGGAAGATTTTAAAATATTATTCGGTAATTAACTATATTTTACTGGAAATTTTGAATTTATACAGTCTATCTATAAGTCGTTTATAATATTATATTTTTTTGTTCATAATCGTGACAATTCATCATCATTATCAGCCAGAAGACGACTGAACATAGGCATCCCCCTTTAACTTCCACAATGAACGATATCCGGGCATCCGCATCCAATGGATGCCCGCAACTCTCACAATGTCGTCGGTCCATCTAGTGGGAGGCCTACCTACGTTGCGTCTTCCGGTTTTTGGTCTCCACTCAAGAACCTTTCTTCCCCATAGGTCATCAGTTCTTCGAGCAATGTGGCCTGCCCATTGCCACTTCAACTTACAAATTTTAATAGCAATGTCGGTGACTCTGGTTGTTTGGCGAATAACTACGTTCCGAGACAATTGGTTAAATGAAATTACAGTAGGAGACTGGATGGTCGAGTTCCATCTTATCAATATTTTTGTTTGTCGATATTTTTGGCGTCTAAATCACACGTATATTTAGTCAAAAGGGTAATTATTACAAATGTGAAAGTTTTTGATAATACAAACGATACAAATTCAATCAATGTGTTTTCTATCTTCAATTCTTTAGAATTTCAATATAGCAAACTGTTTCTTTCGAGTTGGTTTCCAACTCTACTCGCATTGTTAATGTGTTGTTTTGCAAGCTAGAATGTTTCAACGAAGGCAAGGCAAAGTGCACGCAAGTAAATCACTGTCGTTCTAACAAGGAATACGGAACTCTAATACAAATGTTTGCACAGAGTACAATTAATATCCTACAGCCCCCTACACACCCCCTGTACAATGTATGTTTGTATTTTAGGTATTATATACTCAAAAAAACGCATACGTGAGAATTTAAAATTTGATCGTAATGCTTGGGTTTTTTTTAATGATTTAGGGGGTTCCCAAATTTCCTCTAGTAATCGCGCATAGAAGATTGTTGCGGTAGTAAGGTCTAACTAGTTGTGCACCCCAAACTGAGGCCTCGCGAATAATGAACTGAACCTGTATATTTGAACTTAAATTGTCCTTGCATGAACTAAATGCCTACGAATTTTTCGAAAAGATTGTATCAACAGCATGCAAGTTATCATCAAATATACATAGGAAAATTCAAGGCTGATTTGTTCTGTGAACTTCGCTTTGCTCGGTCAATTAATTTGTGTTTGCATCTCAAGTAGGTACACAATTTTTTAGAAACATGGAATATGTTATGGATTATCTGTGTTGCAATATAAAATAACAAAAATAACTGAAATAGTTGATGCAGTAAGTAAGAAGTTTTATGACTGCACAGTGAACAAAATCAAATATAAGATATACCTAGTTAAAATGCGTGAGAATGACTTAGTTTACGATAATTTATAGACAGTTCGCTTTTGGCAACTTCTGAAGTTATTTTACAAGTAAAGGCCGTTCTCACCACCCAGAGCTATTTCTTTCTAACATAAAATTTTTTTTAGATAAAAATAAAGAAAACTGATTAGACATTAACTTTAGAATAAGATTGCAAATGGTTGAAAGTAATTTTCGTGTGAATATTTCATAAGATAGTTTTATTAAAAATAATTCTTAATTTATTACGTATTAGGATTTTTTTTTCTTTTAAAATGGTTTTAAATTTGCATAAAAGCTAGCTCTGACCAATGAGCGTGGTCTTAATCTATTTACATACTTATTAAAGCTTAAACAGTAAACATAACAAAGATTTTCTTTAGAAAACTTAACTATAACTTTTCATAGAAATCTACTCATAGAGACTTTTACACATTAAACATAGTTAAGTTAGACTTATGTATAATATATCACATTTTTACATTTATTACATTACTATCTACAAATTCACAGATGTAAGAAACAAGAAAATGCTCTTATTTGACGGTTACGAGAATATTATTTACAACCGTATAACATACGAAGAATTTCATGAAATTGTTTCTGCTTCTCAAACAGAATCGTTTCATATTCCCTTTAAGAGAAAACAGAATGTAAAGAACAAACTTAATTTCCACTATTTACATTTGAGGAGTCCGTGATATTAATATTGTTAACGAAAACAGTAAAAGGTGAAAACTGACGCGTAACTTTGAAGACGAAGACAGGATTAGATTTCTGTAATCTTTAGCTTCGTTTTGTGAGGGATAGGTATATGTCCTATCCGTAACGCTCTTAGTATCCTGCGGACACGGCAGTGTCTCAACAGGAATCTGAAGTAGCATCCTCTCATTCTCCCCTTTACTAGCTTTCGGTTCATCAATATAAGTATCATCAGATTCGTCTTGGATAAAATCATCTGGATTATCTGCATAATCTTTTATTTGACTTTTGTCGTCGGCTTCGTCCAAATTGTTTGAGCCTATCGCGCTCCTTTCGAAATAAGCAAAGTGTGAATTCAAAGACGGCTCAGCGTCAAATTTGCAAATGAAATTTTCTAAGGATGTCCTCACTTTTACGCTCCTCGCTTCGTGCCGGAGCTTATGCATCCATGCGAGGTGACAGTCGCACGGGAATTCATTCCCTGTAACAATGGAATCTTTAATTAATTCTCTAATTGGACTAATGACGAGTCTCGATCCCGACGTCCTCTAATACTAATTGATTTTTACTCCATAATTTAATTTGAATTTCAATGTGGCAATTTAATTTCCAAATTAGCTTAGGGGACATTTTAGCTTTGAATTACAATTATTGAATGTAATTGGGCTAATTATCTAGTCTAGTTTCAGATCAAAAGCGCGCGTATTTTTTTTTTCTTTTATTTATATTTTATTCGTATTAAATAAAAAAAAAACAGTTATCTTTTTATTCGTTTTTAGGTTCAACGCTAACTGGAGAATCCAAGCAGCTGTGGGATCAAATTTGAATTATCACATTGTTGAAGATATAAAATCTCTGAATGTAAATTTAAAAAAGTTTAAATCCCATGTATTTCTGTCTCTCGTCATACCAAATAATCATCATCTAACACACAATAAAGAAATTTTCGTTTTTAACCCCAGATGCAAAAAGAGGTGTTATAATAACTTTTGTATCTGTGTCTGGGCATCTCTCAACTATTTGTAACGATTTATGTTTTTCTTTTGTTTGAAAGGACACTGGATCGAAAATTTCGAAGAGTGTGCATCAGATCTGCATGATTTAATTCCCTCCTGCCCATTTTTCTATCGGACTGACAGATCAGACACGTAAAATCGACATCGCTGCATGGTTGATATTCCGAAAACCCATATAAAGCGCTTTTCTAGCCCTGTTTCACTGCGTTTCTTGTACCTAAGATACTGTATTTACTTTGCGAGTTGCTTGTAAATCTAACATAATATTTATTAATTAAAAAACCAACTCGAAATTTAATAACCGACACCGCTTTATGGTTAACGTTCCGAAAACCCGTACGAAGCGCTTTGATTCCACTTTTATTGTGGGAACTGCTAGTTTTGGAATGCGCTGCTTGAATGGGTGTTCCCCGATAGTTACAATCTGGGTGTCTTTAAATCACGAGTGAATCGGTTTCTTCTAGGCATGCGTGCTCCATCGTAGACCGCATCATCGCTTAACATCAGGCGAGTTGGCGGTCAATCGCAAGCCTATACGCAAGCATATTACAAATAAATAAAAAAACAACTTATGCTTGCAATATACATTTTAATTTGACGGAGTAAGTAGTAAGCAAAAGTTGTTGTTGCTATTTTATTTTGATACTCAGTGAATTTATGTCTTTAGTGTGATAAAATGCGAGCAACGAGGAGCGCTTCTTTAAGGTCCAGAATATAGCGCGTTGCTATCTACTAGCATATTTGATGCTTTTTTTTACATCCACACTAATATTATAAATGCGAAAGTTACTCTTGTCTGTCTGTCTGTTTGCTACACAATCACGGCTAAACGGCTTAACCGATCTCGATAAAATTTTGCGAGGTAATAGTATGTATCATAAGGACGGACATAGGCTATTTTTTCTGAAGAAATCGTGGACGGAGTCTTGGGTACAGCTTGTATAAAATATCTGTGATTACTTTTGAAAAATGTGCATCGGTAATTTTAGAAGTTAATATTTCTAAATATTATTAAGTATCTGTTAAATATAGGTAAACAGTTTTTGTCATTAATTATGGTAATAAAAAAAAATACTAAATATTTTGAAATATTAACTTCGTAAACTAATGACCGAAGTACATTTTTAAAAGTCATTTTATATCGTCAAAAACATCAAATGCGCGAGTAAGATTGCTGCATCCGGTATTCTGACCGTTAAGAACAGTTGAGGATAGCAAAACGCGACGTGGCGCAGAAACGCAGAGGGATAGTTTTGAACCCGACCCACGAATAGTAAAAAAATACGACGTTTTGTACGCTGCAATCTGTAAGGATTTGATCGAAATACCTAGTTAGTATTTATAAGAAAATACGTACCTTCTAAGTAGATATAGCTGCTTTGACCCTTGAGGTTATCGTAGATAGGCCTCAAGTTATCAGATGTGAATCTTTTTAACTTGTTGTGTCTTAAGTCTAATGCGGCCAATCCCCTGACTCCTTCGAACAGTCCACTGGCTAACGTGACCAATTTGTTGTGGCTCAAACTCAATTTCCTTAATTGTGATAATCCATCAAAAGTTCTCTGAGCCAAGCCGAAAATTTCATTATAATCTAACAATAACGCTTGGAGGTTCCATAACTCCGTGAAAGTAAACGAATTAAGCACTGTTAACTTGTTTCTCCTCAGATCTAAGCGCCTGAGATTGGCCAGACCGTCGAAGCACTCTTTCCTTAGTTCGCTCACATTATTTCTATCCAATTCCAACTCAATTAAGTTAACGAGATGTCTGAACGCACCATCCTGGATAACACTTATGTTATTGCTCGTAAGATACAGTTTTTGCAGAGCAGGTAGCTCATAAAACGTCTCAGTTACTAGCTCGGAAATTCTGTTCTCGTCCAACGTCAATACTGTTAAATTTGGTAGATTATAGAATGAGTGTCTACTTAGCTGTTGTATTTGATTCTTCGTCAGCGTTATTTCTTGTACTGACGTCAAGTTCGTGAAGGTATACGTTTCTATTTTAGGTATCGAGCTATATTTTATGCTGAAGTGTTTCATTTTTCTCACGTATTTGAACACTTTCGACGGAACGAAGCTGAGTCCGCCGTCTGCTCGGACGTTGAAAGCCAGGTTTTCTACGTTTGATTGCGAAATGAAACTTGGCCATAAAGGGTCCGTTCTTTCTATTCCTCCGTTGAAGACCCAGCATTCTGTTTTGAGCGCTTCATTGATTTCTTGGCTGAATTCGCAGTAGCAGTGAACTTTGGAGTCTCGGTCGCTGATGTCGCATATGTTTGTTGTAGTTTGTAGTATCTTCTCTTTCTGCTTTCTTCTGTTAGCATCGAGCGCTTCTATTGCAAGTAGCAACAGTAGCAAGGTAGCGGGAACTTTAGGCGCCCGCATACCTTCTACCTGAAACAAACAGATGACAAATATTAGACTAATTAATTTGGGAGCAGGAACGGAGTTTTATGATTCTATTTGACTTCCGCACATCTCGAAAATTACTTGTTTATTTGACTTTATCTCGGATATGAATTAATACGAGTTTGTTTCAGATTGTGAATTTAATAATATTCGCAGTAAGCAGCATGGAGCGAGTTTGTATTAAAAAGTTTTATATTACTAATAAAATGCTTTTTTTATTTTGTTCATGTTTTGCGAAATTGTTTTGCTATTCGATACTTAAGTCTTATCTATTCAAATTAGATTCTTTAGTTTATAAAATGCTGATACATAATTTATATAACTGGCTAAGAGCGTGTGGAGACTCGAGACACGCATATGGTAGGGTTCCGTTTTACGTAGCCAAAATTTGAACGGACAGACAGACGGGCAGACAGAACGAATTTATTGAGGTTCCTTGTAGGACAACGGAACCCTAAAAATATAGCATAAATTCAAGTAAACATAGTTTTAATGCAAGAAACTGTAACCGCAGAATATGAACCAGTTTCAATATGACATCACATTAGCAAATAACACTATCTAGGCGATTATAAAAATAATAGTAACAGTCAGCAATAAATCCGTTATTATAACGTTATGACGCGGAATAGTTCTTTAGTCAGAGAGACAATTCATACTATCGCAAAATTAGGCTTTAGGCTTGATGCGTCCGTACGTCACTCTCATTTGTCATCCATTCGTTTTCTAACCACTAGAATTGTGTTATGTAATGACTTTGCATGAAGTTATGAGAAAGTTTTGCACTCCACGCCACACTTAGACGGTTTACTATAAGATCAGCGTTTTTTTTTTATTGAAATTATGAAATTTATATTAAATATTGATATCCAAATATACTAAAGTAGCAAAATACATAACTAAATTAAATCAAAATTGAAAAAAAAAAAATACAATTGAAAAAAAAATTTGTTAATTACCTATCTATACTTATATGATTTCTTAAAAATAAAAGAAAGCTGACGTGGTTTTCTCACATTTTATTTATATTACACGGCAATTACTCACGCAAGATTAGGCCGGTGCAATGCGAGACGCAGCCGCGCGCACGCGCATTCACCTTAAAAAAGACCGCCGAATGCGGTTGAAACTATAGTCGGAGTAACCGGCCTAATCTTACGTGTATAAAAGAAAGCCTTCATATTGTGAACTTTCAATACCCAAAAACTAAAAGATATAAACTGCTAAAAGATATTTTGATATTGTAATCTTATTTAAAAAAATCGTCACTTCGCAAGCGGCGAGGCGAGTTGTCTTTCTGTAATTCTTCTATTTGGCAGTTATAGCTAACATTATTACCGTTGTTAATAGACTGGCAAGTTCTAATGGCACTTAGATTAATAGCTACGAGCCGATATGGAGGTCACGTATGAATTACCCTTGAATAGAATCTTCCAGTTCGCTGGATGGGATATCTGATTGGAAACAAATTAATAGGAATAGGTATTGATTTATACGAATTTGTAAGTTGAGCAATAAATTTAAACGTTTTTTTAGTTTTAATTTTTTATTTGCGTAGTTCTTCACAAACCTAACCTATCCTGACACAACGTGTGTAGACATTAAATATATTTGCATTTTTTAATTTTAATTTCATTTATGATTAGTGTGATTAATTGATTATGATAGTATGATTTATTAGTTACTTTATCTCACCAGATATAATATTACATAAGTATCGAGCTTTAAAAATTATAATTATATTATTTCATGGTACCTATAGAACTTAATTAACACTAGAAATGTCTAATACTATCTCTTCTCTATCTCTACATAGTATAAAATAAAGTCGTATTTCGCGTCTGTCTGTCTGTATATCCGCTAAGTCCTCTCAAACCACGCAACTGATTTGGATGCGGTTTTCACCATTAGTTAGATAATTTTTCACGGATGGTTCATATGTTTATAGAATAAAACTTATACCAGTGCGAAGCTAGGGCGGGTCACTTGTCTGAAATAAAGATATCAAAACAAAACAAGAGTTTTAGACATATATCTCTTATAACTATAGAATATGGTAGTATGCTTATTTTGAAAATAACATCTCATTTAGATATGACCATCGAGATGTGTTGAGTGATGGTGGCTGAGGCGTAGCGTAAGCGCTTTACAATTTTACTGCACCTTGTTCGATCCTCGGTCGTAGAACAATGATTTATTTTGTACCTTAGTAAGTTATGTGCAGTTACATCGACCTCTACCTAAAAAAGTAAAAAAATCGTGAGGAAACCGGTATGTCCAAAACCACAAAAGTTCAAAGACATAATTATGACATTCACTAACATGCACTGGGCCAACATGATGGATTACATGGATTTTAGCTCTCTCTCTCTGAGAGAAGGCCTGTATCCCAGCAGTGGGAAAATAAAAGAGAAAGGTAAATACCCCTAATTTATAGACTGCCTAAACGGCACAAATTAAGCATAATGATTCTTCGTCAAGTTCTAAAACAAATACAGGGCCAAAACTTAAAATTAAAAGTGTAAATCGTGCTAAGCTTTTAATTGGACTTGAGGCCGCCATGTACAGACTGACCATATCCAATGATGACATTTCCTACATTCTAGCTACATCTCATCTGCTAATAGCTGTGAAAAAACTAGGTCGGTAACATCCTAAATTTTGTGAATCCTGTGTGGGTAAGGCAATTAAGGAAAACCTCCGTCTCGGTCGTCCGAACACGCTTAATTTAGATACCAGCTAAGCTGTTAAACTTTACCGATCTATGTAGATTCCGTAGGTCGAATCTGATATTACAATCCCCATTCCTCACAGTTCCTAGCGATAAATTTTCTAGAACAGTCCAAGTTTCTGAATCAAGCCGTTAATCTAGAAGTGTCGATCTCCAGGATTTCTTCAGTACGTCGAAGGAAGTTAATTCTGCTCACAATTTAAGTAGACTAACTACCTTCAAGGGTTGTTCAAAGTGAAATTATTCCCTGGGGTCGCCTGTACCAAGTTCAGTGCGGGTACGGCATGAAAAAAAAAGTGACAGAAACGTAACTTACCTTCAATCAGTTTCATTCACCTAGCCTGTTATGTAGAATCTTAAATTATAGACAGAAAAACTCGGCCGAGAAAGCTCAAACCACTCTTTTTCTTTTACTAATGTGTTTTTGTATAAATATATGTTTAAGCAATTGCAATTTTGAAGGTACATTTTAATAGTTAGTTGGCCAATAACTACGATACCAAAGATATAGAGGAAAAACTGACTATGCTTCATTCCAAATCTAAACTTCTTAGGAGGTTAAAGGCTGTTTGTTTCTGTAAAATATAATGATATCCTAGAGTATTGCATTTTTATGTAACTAATGACATAGTTTTTGTCATATTATAAAAAAATACAATTAATTTATAAAAACATAAACTAAGAACATTAATTTCAGAGCCTAAACTAAAAGGAAAAGTAGCCAGAGTGCTGGTAGCATTGCCATACTAAAGGGCAATTTGACCAATGTATAGCCGCCAACGCTTCGGTCACCAGTCACTTACACTAAATGTTTGGCCATGGCCAAGTTTCCGACGGATCTAAAGTATCGACCCCAAATGGCACAAACATGTACATCCTGTCAAAATACCCACATTAAATCCGTTTGATTTCTTCTTGTTTATTCGTAGAAGCGCCAGCCCAATCAATTGTTGTGGGAAGTAGAGACGGCGCTAGAATACCATGCCAAACCAAGGACCACCCCATCATCTCTTGGAAGATATGCTTTATGCACCTTCTACGTGTCTCTTGCCATCAACTCGTACCAGTCAAGTGCTGAAGAGACACCGGCTCCACTGACAAATGTCCGACAGATAACATCAGATACAGATAATTTATTGGTGAACTATATACAATATCACACGTCACATTTGAGAACATACATAACTAGTTACTAGTAAGTACACTATTATATGTCACAAAACTTACAAAACACAATATATTTTAATATTTTTTATCAAAATATTTTATGAGAGAGTAGGCCTTCTCGATCAAAAACCGTCTTAACCTGTTTTTAAATATACCATCGGAAGCCAACTTTTAATGTCTTCAGGTAGTTGGTCATCATTAATGGCGGCTCCACATTAGTGCCGTGAAGCTCCGAGAACAAGCGTGAACGTGAATGTGGAGGGTGTTCGCGGGGTTCACGCGCGTTCACGCCTGTTCCCCGATCAGAGTCGGTATTTTGTCCCGCGACAAAGGGTTCGCGCGGCGTTCACGCGTACACATCGACATTCACGGCCCCGCGCCAGTTTACTTCTTGTTTACTCTGGTCTATAAAGGCGTACGGACGTCATCTACCATCTTCTTTTTTTCCAACGCTTTTTAATAACTTTCTTGTTTTGGACGTCTAAATAGTAATATGTTGCCACAGCAAACAAAGTTATTGCAGCAGCTGATTATACGTCCATTTCGCGGCGGGTTTCACGAACGACTGTGAACATCCCGTGAATGTGGAGGGCACGACTTGTGCCGTGAATTCGCGCGTGAATTCACGGCACTAATGTGGAGCCGCCATAACATATTATGGTATATGGCTAATTTCTACTATATTTTTGTACTGGCTCTCTGTAATATTCTGTGACACCAACTTTAGTGCGGGTATCTGCGGGATGAACCGGTTCCGTTAATAATTCCTCGGAGCGTTTCTTTACTTTTGTTTTCGCACTCCCCGTTTCTGTGCGATTGTTTAGAAAATGTATAGTCGAAAAATATTACGCTTACGTGGGTTCCGAAGCACCGCCTTGCGTTGTTTTTCTAGTTTTATGGCCGGGATTAAGAATAAATACAATGTAACGTTTGTGTGTGTTTGTACGTACCTACCTTTATATACCTACGTTAAGTTTTAGAGCTTCGATGTTCCAGACTTGATTTATTGGGCTTTTGATAGTGAACATTTATTCTGTAGCCGCTAGACATATTTCAATAGAAGCCAAAAATATATTTATGATAGCCTTTTTATGGCTGTAGGCTAAGGTTGTGGGGTATTATATCCAAGGCTAACATATTTTTCAAGCTTTATTGCTTAGTGAGGCAGTGAACAGACAGAAGACGTTTTATTTTAGGATAAGTTTTTATAATTAAAATATGAATAAATTCTTTAGATAAATAGTTAGTAACTATTTATTGTGCACATCAGAAATAAAAGTTGTAGTTATCTTAAGAGCTAGTGCCACAAGTGGCCCAGCCTTATCGCTAAAAGCGATCTCTTACAAGCAACCATTAGATGGACAGAATTTCCATATAGGTTAGACGTAGAAAATTTTAAGCAATTTTAATTATACAACTAATACTGTACTGAACATTGCTATTCAACGTGGCAATGCCACCAGCATTCTGGGACCTTTCACTCCTATATTGGTATTTTAGTTTAGGTTTTTATTTAGTTACTTTAAGCTTTCGTTAATTTAAAAGATTTTTTTTAAGTTGAGAATTAATTATTCTATTTAGTACTATAACTCAATTTATTCAGTTACTTTTGAAAAAAAAATACGTTTGAGGAGTTGATTGACAATGATCATATGGAAGATTCTGATGCTGCAAGGGTCACCGAGACATCCTGAGACAGGATGGCAATGTAAGTGTGAAACCCGAAAGTTTTGTAAGGTCTGGACTCAAGGGTAGACTGCTGCTACTAACAGGAGGAATGAACTAGTAGACATTTTTTTTAAACTACGCGAACAAAGCCGACGGATACAGCTAGTCAATCCAATGTTAACATCCCGGTAGTTAGAATCCTTTATCCAATTACCTCCATGTATGTTCTGTGTAGTCAGTTGAAGGTTATCTACCGCACTTGGTGGTCACTTTGATGTGTAAATCGAGATGATTTTGAATTTCCGCTTGCCTTTCAAGTCAGCAATGACGTCAGACTTTCTCATTTCCTCTTGTAAGTACGTATAAGATATCTTTTCTTTCATTTTCAGAGTTCTCTGACTGCTTTGTCTACTTCTCGCTGAGGGAAATTGTCATACGCTAAAATGAGAAAGAGCAGTTTTAAGCATTGCTTAACATAAGTTATGTTTTTAAGTAAGGCTATATGTTTCTTTATGCTAATTATTGCGTGACACAAATTATTAACTATCCCGGTCCTGAATCTGTATCTAATTATAATTTCAGCAGGAATTTCAAATCACGAGATGTGGTCTCATGAATATATTTTAGATCCCATTACTATTTCCCTACAGTCCCTATTTATATCCTATTGTTGGCAAACGGTAAGCGATCATCGTCTTCTATGAATAGTTATAACACCAGGGGCATCAGAAAAATATTGCCGACTTTTAAATACTTAATTAACAGCCCCTTTGAAGTTGGTACGAAGAACCCCTTGTTATAGTTACTTGGAAATATCGGAGGAGCACTCATTCCACTAATTAAAATTAGGTAGGTACAAAAATTGACGTTTTTGATATGGCTGGGACATTATTCACGTGTTTTCTATATGCTTCAATACAACGATGCTTCTGATTTTCAACATAATTTATTATAACTGCCCAATATGGGTATCTGGATCGGCCGCGAAGAGCGCAAGCCGGTGACTGTATTGCTCTGTCTTTGGCCCAGTGACTTTGTGTCGTGCCCTGCAAGCCGGTTATTGTATTGCTCTGTCTTTGGCCCAGTGACTTTGTGTCGTGCCCTGCAAGCCGGTGATTGTATTGGTCTGTCTTTGGCCCAGTGACTTTGTGTCGTGCCCTGCAAGCTGGTGATTGTATTGCTCTGTCTTTGGCCCAGTGACTTTGTGTCGTGCCCCGCAAGCCGGTGACTGTATTGCTCTAAGTCTTTGTGTGATGCTAAGTTGACCATAAAAGCAGATGCGAATCAAATCACATCATTTATTTCCAAAAATATTGCCTGTACACATACATACAAAATAGCATACAGGCTGATACAAATTGAATTATTATATCGCAAGTCTTTGGCAGGTACGGCGCAAAAAATGATTTATTATTACTTTTGTTTTAAGGTTAAAAAAAATATGTCTATGTTAGAATATTGTTTTAACCAATACTATAGGTGTTATTTATTCCTCCCCTGGCACCTTCGCGCCATGTAGTGTGGCAAAAGAAAGCAATGGCAAAAACACATTTTTATCTAATTCAACCAAACCCTGCCGTATCCTGACGTTGGCATTTCCGATACGACCAAATGTAAGTTAGAACATCCTGTGAATATTTACCAAATGTGTCTGTAAATAAATAAATCTTATAACTCTGAGTAGACCTTGTTTTTTCCTCTAAGTAATATTAATGCCCCCCTGCAGGGAAGAGGGCCTAGGCCGTCAATAAGAATAGAATGAGTTATTACCTTTCTTCTACAATTCAGTAGGTAATTGCAAAACGTTGTATAGGAAAACAAAAGTTTATAAAACGAGGAAAATTACTGTATTTTCCGCAAGAAGGAAATAGGTAAATTAAATAAGAAATTACGATCAACTCAGGTGAATATAAATTAGATGCGGATTTATATTTCGTTGTGTATCAGGAAATAGATAAAACGAAACAATAATGGAACACGAATCTTATTACTGAAATATAATTTTATTGTTTTAATATAGAAAATGCGTCAATATTACCCATGTTGTATTAAATTAGTGAGGCTTATTAATATAGGTAAGACTGCGACTATTCAGAAGCCTATTATGTTTTTTAGCCATCGTAATAATATAAGGTAGGCATAAAAAATAAATATTTTTTTTTTTTTTTTTTTTTTTTTTTTTTTTTCTAGAATATATTATTTATAATTTTTCAAAAATAGGTTGACATGCGTTATCTTGGCTCTTACATATTCTAAACTGATTTACCTTCGTTATCTTTTTTTTCAATTTTTTTGAAAAATTTATTACAATAACTTAAACAACATTCCAATAGTAAAAAATAAATAAAAAAAACGATATGTTAATACCTAACTACTAAACTAATCTATTAAACCGCTACCAGTGGGAATCGTCCCCAAAATGCTGGCCCCATTACCACGTTGTATGGCAATGCTCACTCTTTGAGCGAAGTAGAGGCCAGCATTCTGGTCACGAGTTGCATCAACCAGACGTGATGATAAATATTTGAAAATTTTTTTGGCTCCTGATCCCCACGGGCCCATGGTTTCGACCCCAAAAGGCTCAAAAATGTACCCACTGTCCAAGGTACTATATTTGCGCCTTTTGAGGTCTTCTGCGAAATCAGCCGCCGCGCCAGCCCTACTCAGCGTTCTGGGAAGATGTGACGGCGCAAAGGTGTCAACACAAGTCGCGTCCCACACTAAGGGCCGCCCCATCTTCCACGGAATCAGAGTCATCCCGTCCGGTCTTTTACCGTCGTCACGTACAAGGCCGGTCGGCCTTGTACGTGACGACGTACAAGGCATTTTACAAGTACGCATTTTTTAATTTTTAATTTTATTTTTTTAATTTTTTTTATATATATATTTTTTTTTTTACTATTGGAATGTTGTTTAAGTTATTGTAATAAATTATCTTCAAATAAATTAAAAACAATCTTTTTCGTATTCTTCTCAGTAAACCATTTCATTTGATACCAATATCATGATGGTAAATAAGAAAACTTTATCCGCCGTTTGGGGCATCCGCCATATTGAATTTATCATCTAGGACCAAAGTGCTTGAGAAGACAAATCCAACGAACCCAAACTCGATGGGGTTACGTCGTTTAGTTTAGGAGTTTCAATGGCCACCTTCTGTCTCCATCATCAGACAAGCTCGATGGTACCATAACATTGCATTGTCACCGAACTTACATAAGTATGCCAATTTCAGCTCAATCGCGGTTGAGGATAACCAATCTAAAATTTAGACGCAAGATTTGTCCCACACATACGTAAATACATACTACCTAACAGGGCTAGTTGAATAAAAGCTTAGTTTTACACAAATCTATCGATATTTCATTTATTAAAATAGTTTTTTTAATATTATAATGCTACTTCACAGACACCAGGCAGGGTCCGTGACTTTTGTTATACTACAATTGTGTTAGCTTAAATGAATTTACTTTAGTTATTTACAATACAAAGTAAGGGAGAGGAAAGTTAGTACATCTTAATATAAGGTAAAAACAATTTGGTCTACTCAATTGTGTATATTCAGCAAGCAAACCAGTGACTTGCAAGCAGCATGATCACGAGTATGACTCATGTGCCAGCCATCGCCTCCTCAACCATATTTTAGGGAAGAGAGCGACCCGACACACGACGCCGCCGCAAGAAAGTGCCTTCGATAGTGAGCATGAATGCTGGAGGCATACACAGTCCTTATTTCAACACGCTTTTTTTACATTTCAATCGCTTAGGATGTCCATCAAAATCGTTTGAGGTGTTTAAGATGAAAGCACACACGGTAACCACAATACTCTATATTTGGCTTTGACATTGTCGGGTAGATTAAATCGTTTAAATCACTTCTGTTTCATAGTAGAGGCGGGTATAATGGCGTTGTACAGTGTAGGGAGCCAAAAGCTAGTGGGTTATTGCGCCAAAATTGTAAGTACAGCTTGGCTAATAAGTCTTGAAACGAAAACTTTTTTCTTCTGACAATACTGTGAAAAACATGTTACAGGAAGAATTTTATCCAATCATCTTCCTTAGGTGTACTACAGGGTTGCTAGTATTTAGAACTTAGAACTATGAACTTGTCTGTTCCGGTGGGTCAGTTGGTAGTAAACCTGCCTTCTGCACTTGGAGGCGTGGATTCGATTCCGACCTAGGGCAAACATTCATGTGATGAACATTTGTTTTGTTCTATGTGTGGGTGTAAGTATCTATTTTAAATATGTATTTAAAAATATATATGTACGTATATCAGTCTCTGGCAGCTATATTATATGCTTTACAAATGTGAAAATAGAACTAGAGTTTTTTTATTTATTTGATGGTCTGTCAGTTGTCAACAGTCACTGTCAGTTGAAAGTGATTCTACCTAGGGCTGAAATGTATTACTTTCAACCCGCTCCTCAGGCAACTTCAGACCTAATTTCGGAGTATGAGTAATGAAAAATACTTATTCTAACTAAAAACACCAATATTTCATTTGTTACATGAAACTATAGTTTTTCCTTCGATTAAATAACACACTGTTCCGAGTATCGTTCATATCAGGGTATAAAATAATAATCCCCGCAGTAATAATCAGCACCGGTGGAGTGAACTCAATACTAATTATGAGTAGAAGGCGCAGCGGCGTGGCGTCTGCAAGTAGATTAATTTAATAACACTAATCTACCCGTGAACTATGTATACCCTATAGTCGATGGTTTTATTGAGAACTAGCCGTCCGTCCCGGCTTCACACGGGTGTAAGCTCGGCCTTCGGCCTCGCTACAAAATATAATATAGCTCATGTCACCCGGGGATAGTGTAGCTTCCCAAAAGTGAAAGAATTTTTAAATTTTTCAAATCGGTTCAGTAGTTTCGTTGGCTATTCAATGCAAACAAACAATCAAATCTTTCCTCTTTACAATATTAGTATAAACTAGTACTATTGTCCGCAACTTCGTACCCGTAAATTTTCATATAAACTTACAAGCCTTTTTTCCTTTTCGCAAAATAACATAGCCTGTACTTAAAACTGGTCATAGCTAAGCGTATTCGTGAAAAATCCGTTCAGTGGTTTAGGAGATGTGCGTGTACAAACAAACAAAAATTCTAAAAAAAACAGTTTTAACATATTCAGCTGCTTATGTTAAGATGTGCCCTGTGTGGTTTTTTTTAGTATCTCGCAATTCACACAATTTTTAAATTATGTATAGAGTACAGATGTATAGAAAGGCATAATTATGTCCTAATTTGTTTTATTACATCGTGATAAAGCGGATCGTAAGTAGAGCTCATATTTTAATTTCATGCTTTACAGAGAGCGCACTATAACACGTTATGACGTCAAGCCGTGCACGCGCCATACAAAGCTATACTAACACGCGCTTTGCGGGAGAGGGACATCCACTCTCTATCACCATCAAAAATTTAAATTGTTTTTTTAGTGTGTGTTAGTTAACACCAAAGTCACATCCACTTTTCGTGTCAGTAACATGTTAGTGTGTTAGCTAACACGAAAACATGCCGCAGCGGACCCGGCTTAATATATTTAATTATATCTTTCACTAAGCCTATAATTTGTAAAAAATAAAACATTACGACAAAAGCCTATATCGACCGTACAAAAATTGTGTTGTGAACAATAATGTGTAGCAAATACTTGAAGCAGAGGGAGGACATAGAGCGCCCGTGAAGTTACTCCAGCTTGCCAAATATGTTACCGCATCTGTGGCTACCAAATAAGGCTATTTAGCCACGAGCACAGCGTACGTTCTGGGCATACTTGCATTTGCTAAAATGCATCCCAGGTGATGTAGCGTCTGTGAAGATGTTACTTCACATTCTTGGCATTGCATTTGCTAAATTACACCCCAGCTGATGTAGCATCTGTGAAAATGTTACTTCACGTTATGGGCATACTTGCATTTGCTAAATTGCACCCCAGCTTATGTAACGTCCGTGAAGATGTTACTTCACGTTCTGGGCATACTTACATTTGCTAAATCGCACCCCAGATGATGTAGCATCCGTGAAGATATTACTTCACATTCTGGGCATACTTGCATTTGCTAAATCGCATCCCAGGTGATGTAGCGTCCGTGAAGAAGTTATTTCAGCTTAGCAAAAAATGTTTCCGCATCTGTGGCTCCCAAATAAAGCTATTTAGCCACGAGCGCAGATGTTTTCCGAACGCTACATAAATCTCGCATATGAAAATAGGCCAATGGTGAACCTTTATAATAATATTATTTTAACATACAAAACTCGACCTTATTATATGTAAAAGGACTACTTTTTACGATAATTAACAACACCGAAGGACGCAAATGTCTCGGTTTACCCGATCATAAATAATTCAACCATAACGTTCATAACTGCTCGAGTTTGCGTCTTTGTGCCTCGAACTAAACTTGTATCGGGGAATTTATGATGGGACCTCGGGAAGGGAAGGACTAAAACCGGTATATTAACGGTATTTGCTGAGGCTGATAAATAATGTTGTATCATATTTTGGGAACAATGGATGAATTCTACAGTTGCACTTTGCACCAAAATTGCTTTATTTTTCGTAATGCTCTGTAATAATTTTTAATACGAATAAAATATTTTCAGTTTTTTTAGGTGTTTTTTTTTATGTCAAATAAATTGATTTTCTTTTTTATTTCTTTAAATTTTTGTTTCAATTATGTGTAACATTTTGTAAATTTCAAAGCCACTAAAACTATCTATAATACAGATTTAGAATTAATTTTATTATAAAACTTAAAAAAGTATAAAATAAAACCCAACGATAACTAATTAAAAACTAAAAAAAAACTATAAGACCATTAGTGGAGGGAAAGGTCCCCAGAGTGCTGGTGGCATTGCCAAGTTGAACGGCAATGCTCAATTTCTGTGCGAAATAAAAGCCGAGCCAGCTTTGAAGTCGAATGAAGCAAAGCAGAGTCTACTGGATCATATCAGGGTTTGTGTGTATGTTTGCTCGACGATAACACTTGCGTACTGCTGTCGATACAAATATTCGTAAAATTTAAAAGCCAATTATTTACCTTATAAAAAAATAATATACAAAATAGTATAGTTATAGCGACTTCGCTCGTCTAGTCACTCAGTATCATAAAAAAAAGAGTTAATAGTATAGTTGGGGTCGGGTTTTTGAGAATGTACCTGTATACTTCTATTTTAATATTTCTTGTTTTATTGTTTTTATTTCATTGTCACAAAATAACCTTTTCTGATTTCTGAAAATTGTTAATGGGGTTGTGAAGATAATGGGCTCATGAGATCACAGGACGTGCAACTAGTTACTGATAGAGAATATCTTAACTTATTATTATAAAAGCGAAAGAAGCTCTGTCCCTTTGTCTGTTTGTACGCTTTTCATGGGAAAACGACTAGGCCAATCTTAGCAAAATTTGGCATCATGATAGTACATCATAAGGAAGGACATAGGTTACTTTGTCCCCCAGAAAATGCGGGGAACTGGAAAATATCAGGTAACACCGCGGGATTCAGCTAGTGTAGTATATTTTTGCGATAATAACTTGAGTATCGATTATATCTGATCTTCGTACAAATTTTATCAGACAAAAAAAGGAGGAAGTTTTCTAATCAACGTGTCTGTTTTCATAGTCAAGTATTTCATGACAAATTTTTTTTTTTTTATTGGGAAACGAGCAAAATCTTTTGAGGTTAGATAAGAATATATACGATTCTCGAGTCTCGGTTTGGGGCAAACCAGTAATAGTAAATTTAGAGTTTGATCTCGGAAATAAACAACTACTAACAATCAAATAACAACCTAACGATACCAAAATTATAATGCCTGTAAAATGTCGGTAATACCAAAATAATTAGACCTGCAAAATATCGATGATATCAAAACAATTTTGTTGAAAATACCGAAATTATTAGGTTAATTATTCCATTGAAAACAGCGAGTGTCGAGTTTTGGAAGCTTTTGGGAGAAGTATAGGAAGTTCAAGTACTTTGATCGGTAAATATAATTCATTTTGCTTGCTTGAAATGCTGAATAAATTTTCTTTTCGATTTTTACATCTATATATATCTATACATCTATTTAGCCGTATAGACAACCCCGTTAACTCAGTTGGTAGTGTACCTGCCTTCTGCGCTTGGGGGCGTGGGTTCGATTCCCACCTAGGACAACATTTGTGTGATGAACATTTGTGTTTGTTCTATGTCTGGGTGTATAATATCTATTTCAGTATGTATTTTAAAAAAAAAAAGTATGTATATCAGTCTCTGGCAGCTATATTAAAAGCTTTGCTTAGTTTGGGGTCAGATGACCATGTGTGCAATATTGTCCCAGATATTTATTTATTTTATTTATTTCTAGACATATAATAAAAACGTAGACACTAAAGTTGGATTTTGGAGTAGGTATAGTTCAAAGGCTCGAGAGTGAAATATCACAAAGGCATTTTTTATTCCAGATTAATTTCCGGTTTCCGTGTGATTTTCCACGCGAGAGAAACAACGTGGCGCAGCTAGTAATAAATATATAAATTTTTAAGAAATATTCTTATGAAGTCAACTCTGAGACAGAAAGATTCAAAATAAAGAAAAGAATTTTTAAAATTTAGTAAATATACTGTAAAGCAGTGAAATTGCCATCTAATTTATTAAAATCTCACCTTGTGAATAATACGTTACTGAAAAGGTTCTTAGAAGCTAGAGTGCTGTATTAATATTAAATTTTCAATAGACGCCAAAGTCAGATAAAAGCGAAAATTATTAATTTGTATGCCATGAAATTTTAAAGACGCTGAGAGTTTTTTTTGATGATTATTGACTTGCAGCCCGTGGTGTGACGCGAATGGATGTCTACGACTGGTTATACCAAGGATTTTATACCCAGTTGAAACAGTACATAAAAATTTGTTCTTAAAATTAACCATATTTTTATGGTGGTAAAGATCAAAACAGTATACAGAAATCAGGGAGAGAATTGGTTTAAATTGAAAGCATATATTATTTGGGAGCGGTTTGTCCCTTTCTGCCAGCCTTACTTACTTGTGATTTTATAGGAGAAAGAGACAGAATGCTCATTAGACCGATATTTGATTTTAACGTGCGCATTCTAGCTCATAAGTTTTTAATTAATTCTTAAGTTTTCGCGTATATACCTACATAATATTTTTTTTTTTTATTTTTTTTTCCAATTAAAGAAATATATAGTACTAGCTGATACCCGCTACTTCGTAAGCGTAGAACTTGGCCATCGGCCTCGCTACTATGACCTGGTCCAGGTACACAAAATTTCATCCAAATCGGTTCAGCCGTTTACTCACCGTTTAAACATATCCTGTACTTCCACAAATATTTCAAGATCAAAATTAGCCAAATCGATCCAGCCATTCTTGAGTTTTAACGAGACAAACAACATCAATTGATTTTTATAAGTACAAATCACATTGCACATTGAAATTAAGGTGAAACGTTTCACTTTAGCGAGAAAATCAAATTTCAAACAGTTTTTTTGTCCTTGTAGCTAGACCGGGTAATTATTGTGAAATGGCAAAGTGTTTGCGAATATTGTTGGTCGTTCTTTACATTATCATGTACAGCTATTAATCAGTTACTCACCATATTACTTACATTTGGCAATAAACCATTTGAAACAGAAAAAATTTGCTTATTGACTAATGTATGTAATAATGTGCATTGGAGATGAATAACTTTACGCGAGTTTGTAGAGAATAATAATCAGTTTTCGCAAACATCATGATTATTTACAATAATTACTCGGCCTAGCTACAAGAACAAAAAAACCGTTTGAAATTTGAATTTCCCACCAAAGTGAAACGTTTCACCTTAAGCAATTTTAACGGATATTTCGGCTGTTTTTTTTTTTAAATTTGACTAACGTTTCGAACACTTTGCAGTGTCCATGGCCACAGGTAGACAAAAGTGGTGGTAGTTATAATATATTAAGTTTCTTATTCTACACACTCCCATCGATTCTGCTGTTTTCTAAGCAAAACTTATTTGACAGAATTAAAATTAATTACAGCAAGCATCTCTTTTCATTTCAATGTTTTAAAAGAGGATGGCTAATCTTTTAGAGTTATCAAGTTTCCTTTTTCTAGTTTTTTTTTTTTTTCACTATTTACGAATGGTTTATTTCAGAGAAAAGTTTACATATTTGGAATAAACCTAAATTAAAATAATGACACAAAATTAAGTAAAAAAATAAAGTTATAACAGAACAAACGTTATTTTTAAAGACTTATGTACTAGCTGTACTACTACTCACTCTACTTACATATAAAATTATTTATGATACTTCTAAAGTAATAATGTTACTCGTACTCACAGAAAAGAGAAGGGTATAGAACGGAAGAGAGATGGAACATTTGTTACGAGGCATACGAGTGAACATGAGTATGCACGTCAACGCGTCAAACTCCGCATCGCAGTTGCTAACTGAATTCGAATTCGTATGCTGCTCCATCGGATTTATTCACAATGCCGTCTTGCGCTGTAATTACGTGTGGTAGAGCTAGAATGGATTTTAATTTTTAAAAAAGGAGGAATTTCCTATCTCCGGTATAGTCTAAATTGTTGATAATTTTGTGATTTCACCGTGTTTAAATTATAAGCCCTTGACAAGCCGTTGACAATAATAGTGGTTACCATAATTTTATCGATATCGATAATTTTTTATTTTTCTTACAACATTTCCTACAATACCTACTTTAGGAGTATTTTTTAAAGATTAAACTTTATTGTGTTATTATTCATTTGTCTTATTATGTAGATGTAGACAACACCATTATCACACTATTATTATAAATAAGAAAGTCTGCGTATTAATATGTTTGTTTTCACTGAATTCTGTAATAAGTGAATGGATTAAAATAAAATTTGGTATGGAGGTAGGTTATATTCTGGATTGACTCATAGTTTTTACCCTGAAAAAATAGCAGTTCCTATAGGATAGCGGGTGAAACCACGGGGCGCTGCAAGTCGTCAGTAAATCTATGAATTATTAGACAGACAATAAATATTGTTTTGGACCCGGGTATGTCCTAAAACTGCGACCAGAACCACCGGAGGATGGGCAGCAGCGTCCTAATAGTACACGGTGAACGTACTGCGATCCCCAAGCCGCCTGCCAAGCGTGGGGATTATGGCAACACCCCTCTCTATGAGGGAGGCCTTGTCCAACAGTGGACGTTAATTGGTTGATGATGTGATGTGAAATATTGTTTTTGTCTTTTTGGTCTAATAGTCCTTATCAAAATGAATTCAACGAGTCCAAACACGACGGAGTAATAAGTAAAAGTATGTAGTAGAGAGGTTACTATGGCCTACTTTTCTGGCTCCATCATCAGGCCAGTTAAGTACCACCATATTATTTTACAAACATCAAATTTACTTAGTGCAACTGAAACGTGCTTAGAAAAATGGATTACAAATTTTGAATCGGGAAGCTGACAGACATACCAACGATGCAAGTTAAATAAGAGTTTGTAATTTTTTTTAAACGACTAGGGCAAGTTTTACCATAAAATATTTTATAAGGTATACAATAACAGGTTATCGATAAAATCAAAACTGCACACAAAACTGTCCCATCACTAGCTGTGATACCACATTCTAAATTTTATAATATCATTTTATTTTCAATGGCTTCGCATGGATATTGCATTTAACCTTATCAAATAATATTTATTTTTCTACCTATTTAAAGTCACATAAAACGAGCTCTAAACATAGCCTAAATCGATATCATGGTCAAAGCATGACCTATTAAGGTCATGGAAACTTATCTAGCTAAGTTTGTGCGGAGTTTTGGGGCAAAACCGAAAATATTTTTTTTTTACTTCCTATTGTTTGCCCACACTCATGCAAACCTACGGACTTACCTTAATAGTATTTAAAGGATAATAATTCACTAGTATAACACAATTACATGCGTTAATACACAACTTTTGTTAATTAAAATAAACAAAATTGTTGAAAAACTCTTTAACTCAAATTTTTTACCAACCACTTTTCGTGCAGTTTAAGGTAGAACTGTTTTAATAATGAGGTACGTTAATTTACGATACGGTCTATATTTCTCTACTAGTATTATAAACCGCACAATAATCGTGCAGTTTTTTTGCACTAGCAACATTTACCAAAATAATTGCACAAAATTCAAGGGGAACTGAACCGTATTGCACCACGAGAAGGTCAATTTTAAACTTTATTAAAATGGTGTTCATAACCTTTTGAAATAATACTAATCTTGACGAATTACTGCAGTCCTTCCTACGTATTTATATTTTGACGTATCGTTTGCATGTGTTCAACTGGCTACAACGGAATTCTTACAAAAATGCCTTGACAGCCCTTCTAATCTAAACGAAAAAAAATCTCACTTCAGTGCTCGTACTCGACTTGAATTTACCCGTCAAAATGTTTGATGCCTTTTCGAGACAAGCATTTGTTTTACTAAATTGAATCTTTGTAAAAATTAAAAAGATTAATTTAAAAACACATAAATCAGATTCTTTGAACAAATTTAACTATTCCCATAGTGATAAAAGCATGCTATTTAAATTCCACTTTACAATTTTATTCTCGATTTTCTCAAGCCATCCCCAAAGAGTTCACATTTCATTAGTTATTCCAAACACACAGTCAAAGGAAAGTTAATTGGCAATCTAAATCTTTTTAATTTAAACAAGAGTACGTAATTTATCGCTGCTCGTTAAGTCTTTTCGGGTGGCAAGATGAAATATGGCTGCTGTAAACAGGCTATAAAATATCAAAACACTTCATAAACTTAACTCTCAGAGTTGCCATTTATACTCATTAAATGTAATTAATCTGTGGTCCCTTTGAAGACGGCTATTTGGCGTGGTTTATTAAATCTAACTGGGAACGGAACCCTTGCCTAAACAAACCTCGTGTATATGTGACGTATGTACCTACGCATTAATAATACAATGGAAGATCTAATGAAACGGATCAAATTGGTGAAATGATTAAAAAACGTGAAGATAGAAAAGCGATAGGGATGTACCTATATAAATCAATTTTAACGCTACTCAAATGTCACAAATGTGGGTAGGTAAGTATTTAAACGGATGTAGATTTTTTTGTCGTTTGAGGTCGAGATTTAAGGATCGTGGGGGACAGCCAATATAAAATTGTATAAGATCTTGACAAAAGGTTTAGTTTAGTTTAGTGGAGGCAGGTGACTGGAATTATATTAGCACCTACTTTGGCTAACAACTAATTCCTATATTTAACGTGGCTATTGCCTCCTTGTTTGTCATCATCAGCCAGAAGACGTCCACTGCTGAACATAGGCCTCCCCCTTTAACCTCCACATTGAACGACATCCTGCCATCTGCATCCACTGGATGCCCGCGACTCCCACAATGTCGTCGGTCCATCTAGTGGAAGGCCTACCTACGCTGCGTCTTCCGGTTCGTGATCTCCACTCAAGAACCTTTCTTCCCAATCGGTCATCAGATCTTCCCTTGTGTGTGGTATTGTTGAATAGGTCTTTTAAAATGAAGACAAAGTTTTATACATCACTTTTTTATCAAGTGTATATTTTGTGAAATATGGTCCGCCAAAGTAGCAAAAAGTTGCTCCCCCCTGCATTTATTAACTTACCATGTTGTAACTTACCATGCTGATAAGTCATATTAAAAACCTTAATTCAAAATTATTTTGAACATTTTCTAATTATAACTTTTCTAGTTATTGCGATAAAACTGTAATAAATTCAAGACTTTCTAGCTCAAAGGTTTTGGCAGTAAATGTTTCTTAAGTAGTTTTCTTTTTGACTAAACCATAAAAAGTATAATTTTATTTTGGTATGGTATATCTTTGAAATTTGGTATTCTTAAGTCTGTGGCAATCCGAGGGGGGTGGTGTGGCGCTCGAGACGCAAGAAGCGACGCGCGCGAGGGCGCGCGGTCCACGAGCCTCATTCCCAAGGCGATCGGCGCGCTGGCACTCCGGCGCGTTCCCACATCGGACCTGTGTCACTTTCACCAAGTACGTTACATCCATGCTTTCACCCACGAACGCACACGCGATCTCCGCAATAATATATTTGTATCGTTGCTATTAGTTCGAGTAATAAAAGCCGTTGTAAATACAGTTAAAACTATTTCATTACTAGCCGTTAAACTCCATAAGTCCACAGAGCTTCGTTCTTTCGAATTTTTCTTTGACCACCAATTTCTGAACTATGATTGTGACAGCAATTATATGATATTGGCTACGAAAAACGTAACCCTACCATATGCGTGTCTCGAGTCTCAACACGCTCTTAGCCAGTTATTATTACTTATATTATTTCTAATGTTTTTCGGTATTCTATTCATGAGAGTGGGAATGACGGAGGACTTTGCCTAACAATGGGACGACCCGTAGGGTGAACAAATAAATAAATTTGTTTTGAAGAAAAAAATAATTAATCTCTATTCAATCGTATACCGAGTAATGGACATCGAGTTATTCGAATGAATTATCATTGTTTTCACTATCTCTATTTGCTAGACTAGGTATAAACCTGGATTATCCGTATTCCGTACCGTTGAACGAAAGATTTTGGACGCTGATTAGAAATCGCATATTCTTTTTGTCCTTGTTCTATATTGGAAGATTTGGAAAGCTTTTTGGAGGCAGGTCAATTGGATACTTATTTATGTAGGTAATTAGATTACAAGAAGGTTAGTTTCGTTTATTTCGTTATTTGGTTAAGTTCTTAACTTAATTGGGATATTGAAGGTTTTAATAGAATTGGTATCAATTTTAGTATGCGAAGACTGTTGAAAATTAGTACCAAAATTCTAAGCAATAAGGTCTTTGAGCTTATTGCTTAGTATTTTGGACATTAATGTCCAAAAGTTCCATCATTCGTAAGGTTTGTAATCGGACAGACGATTTTACTTAGAATTTTGGTTACACTTCCGATTTGGCTACTGGTTTGGTTTTAGCCGTTACAGAATCGCTCTGAAATTTTCGTACTTTTTAACCAACTTCAAAAAAGCAGAGGGTTCTCAATAAAGTTTTTTTTAAATGTTTCTTGAATTGAAAATGTTTTTTTTTTTTAAAGGATATTCTTTCAGACTTGGTCCATAGAAATGTCATCAATTTCGCTTTAGTAGTTTGGTTTTTAAGTCAAAACAACTTGAACGACAATATTATGATATGTGTATTTTATTAAATTTGGAGTTGGTTTTTTAATTGATAATTATTATGTTACTCGCAAGCAACTCGCAAAGTAAATACAGTATCTTAGGTACAAAAAACGCAGTTATACAGGCCTAGTAAAAACTACAGTCTCTTTGAACATATAACTGTAATAATTGATTTTTTTACATAGCAGGCAAGTATACACTGTTAATTAAGAATTACGTTTTTTTTATTGTTATATTATGGTCAGATTATTTTCAATCACATTGTCACCTATTAACAAGCGAGTTAGCAGTCGAACGCTGAATTATAGGAAACTAGCCGCCCACCCCAGCTTTGCATGGGTGTAAGCTCGGTTTTCGGCCTCGCTACAAAATACAATATAACCAATGTCACCCGGGGATAGTGTAGCTTCCCAACAGTGAAAGAATTTTTAAAATCGGTTCAGTAGTTTTTGAATTATTTCGTTACAAACATCCGTTTCGTTTTGTGTGATGAACATTTGCGTTTGTTCTATGTCTGGGTGTTAATATCTATTTAAGTATGTATTTAAACATATATATGTATGTATATCAGTGTCTGGCAGCCATATTACAAGCTTTGCTTAGTTTGGGGTCAGATGACCATGTGTGCAATAATGTCCGGAATATTTATTATTATTTATCCAAAAATACAAATCTTTCCTCTTTAAAATATTAGTATAGATAAAAAAAAACATCGCTCTTTAATTCAAATTACTTAGTAGGATGAAATGAAAAACTTTTACAGTTATTTTCCGACTTCTCCTCTAGAAGTGTCGAGAAAAATGAGTATTTAAAATGTTTAAAGAGGTATATTAACATAAGCAGCAAGAGTGATGTCATAGTTTACTTAAGAAACAGATGTGGGTTTCAAAAATTTAGTTTACGGAGTATACGGGAAATATCCCTGAGTGGTGTTTTGTTAATCTATTTTTAAATTTGTCGATACGTACAGCTTCGCGTATATTCAGTGGTCATCCGCGAAAAAACAAAAATAAGCCATTACAGGATTGCGGTCCACAAATGAGGGTAAACTCGTGTTTTATTATCACCACACTTGTCACATTCCACGGACAAACGTGGTCGTTACAGCGTGTAATTCTAGAGCATTATTGTATTAACGTTAATACGGAAAAAGCTGGCCTGCATATTTTTATGGTGGTCAAGTTAATGATGTAATTAGAAAGCAGAAAAATATCCTGTTGACCCTTGGAGGATTTATGTTCATAATATTACTTCTGTAATAACATGGAAATAGGTCAATGATTCCCCATCGGTTAACAGTTCTTCGAGCGATGTGGCCTGCCCAAAAAAAAAAAAGAAAGAAGGAAAAAAAGAATGAAAGAAAAAAAAGGTTTAGTGTCTGCCCAAAGAAAGGTTCTTGAGTGGAGACCGCGAACCGGAAGACGCAGCGTAGGTAGGCCTCCAACTAGATGGACCGACGAAATTGTGAGAGTCGCGGGCATCCAGTGGATGCAGATGGCAGGATGTCGTTCAGTGTGGAGTTTAAAGAGGGAGGCCTATGTTCAGCAGTGGACGTCTTCTGGCTGATGATGATGATGAGGACAATGATTTGAATGAAAGAAAGAAGGAAAGAAACAAGTGAATCACATTAAAAACCGACTAAAGATAGAACCTCCTCCTTTTTTGAAATCGGTTCTAATAGCCTGAAAGAATACAACTATCGGTTCATATTTTACGTAAAATTTTGAAAGAATTTTCTTTCATCTCCTAACCGTTGAGGAGTTGTACCCTTCATCATCAGCTAATCCATATAAGTGGTGAATAAAAAAATGACGAATTTAAAAGATTTAACTATTTTAAATTGTTATTACTGATTATACCTCAGAATAACTAAAACATTATATTAAACAAAAACTTCAAAAAATAGTTACATAATAGATAGATGATAACTCTTCATTGTTCACACCAAAAATTACAAACGTACATAGTAGTTAACATAAAAAAACAACTTAAAAACTAGTGAAACAATTGGCGGCCTTATCGCTATAAGCGATCTCTTCCAGGCAACCTTAGTATGAACCTGAGAGGACATACAGAAGCGGTAAGGGAGGTAACTATTATTATTTGCAATTTAGAGCCCAGTTTGCACCACAAATATCTCGTTAGCCTATTTATAATATATTTTGAATACTAATAATCACTATATAGCAATTTAAATAAAAAGTTGGGAATTATCTTTAAAATAACGATGCAAAAGTACTACATAAATAGGCGAGTTTTATTTTCAATCTTCCCCGTCATAATTTAAATCAAAATGAATATTGTTTTACATAACTTATCATGATATTCTAAAGGTAATAAATCTATCAGTGTTTAGGGTTTCGTACCCAAATGGTAAAACGGGACCCTATTACTAAGACTCCGCTGTCCGTCTGTCTGTATGTCCGTCTGTCACCAAGCTGTCTCATGAACCGTGATAGTTATACAGTTGAAATCTTCACAGGTGATGTATTTCTGTTTCCGCTATAACAATAAATACTTAAAAAACAGAATAAAATAAGTATTTAAGGGGGCTCCCATACAACAAACGTGATTTTTTTGCTCGTTTTTAGTACGGAACCCATCGTGCGCGAGTCCGACTCGCACTTGGCCAGTTTTATTATAATTCCCATTTAGTTATATTTTTTATCCTTAAAACGTTTAATATGTGTGAAAGAGATAGCTCTGTCCGACGAACAGGCTCTTAAGCAATCAGCATCAAAATAAATAATATATGAAAATATATAATAGGTACATTTTTACATACAAATGCGAAGGCGGAAGTATGCTGTATTTATTCTCATATTATAATGGAACATAACAGCCAATACAAGCATCAGATTATTTAAGTAAATGGACCTTATTCTCGCGTCGTACGATATTCGTCGTGATATGTTATCATTTTGCTTCCTATATTTTTGCAGTAATTATCGAGCGCAAAATCAAATGTATATAACGCTAAAGTTATATGATTATTTACGGGATATTTACCGTGGTAAGGTTGTGAAAGGAGCTCCCGATATTTCATAATAATCTTATAACTTTAGTGAACAACCGTGATAGTTTAAGACAGTGTATATAACGCTATCTCGAATTCTTCAAGCTACACGTCGCATTGATTATAACTACTACTATTGCGATTGAGAGAATACATAATCGTACATTTTATTACAATAGATAATCTGATTTTTTTGAGGGTAGAAATTTTGTCATTGCTTTCAATAGATACACTAAAAATAGAGCAACTATCGTACTTCATGGTTTTATGTTTGCCATATTGTCTATTGATTTAAGAATTGTGACTAAATTAATCACATCAGTATATTATTGTAAATATGAAAGTTTGCGTGAACTGTGTATGTTTGTTTTAACTCTAACGGCTGAACTGATTTGCAAGATATTTAATGTGGAGGAAGTTTAGACCCTGAAGTAACACATAATTTTTAATTAAAAAAATAATAGCATTTTAAGGGTTATGATAATGATTAAGGTCAACCCTTCTTTTATCAGTGCGTTTTAATTTTTCTCTTCATATCAGTACTGATTTGGTACAGTTTTTTTTTCGAGCGCTGCTATTTCAATGAGTGCTCTCTGACTTACGTGATGTAAAGAAGAGCGAGGTGAAATAAAAACTGCAACTGAATAAAAAAAACGCATACTGTATCACATCCGCACCAACGAATGTGGCAACGTCCTTCTGGAACGTTCATAACGGGACCACTCTTAGAATTTACAAGTAAAAAAAAAACCTAATCCATCTTTATTTTTGAATTCAGTTAAACCATGCTAGAATAAAGCCCACGCAAAAACCATATGGGTAAAAAAAGAAAACATAATTTTCCTCGATTTCTATTTACTTTCATAAAATACAATAGAAAGTCTTTGAAAGCTTTTTATCCCGGAAAATATCAAGAAGCTTTCCGGTGCTGGGGTACTAAAAAGGTGTCTGATACCTTCGTCATGAAAATAGAAACATACGATGTAAGATCTTCAAGATTCAGTCGTGAAGGTAGATTTTATGATCTAATATTAACATTACTCATTTACAACAATACATTTTAGTAAAAAAATATTATGAAGATGACAGACATGGTTGAAATTTTAAAACCGCTTTCAAATTATATAGGGACTTTTTGAGGTTTGATGAAAGAGACTGGTGAAAAAAATTAAATGCTGGCCCCTACTCCAAGGATTGCTATTCAACTTGGCAATGCTGCTAGCTTTCTGGCCACTTTTCCTTCAACAAAAGGAATTTTAATCCAGTAATTGTTTTAATTTTCAGTAGTTGTATAATATAGTCGAAGATAGAGCACGCAGACTTACAGAAGATACCTATTCACATTGACCTTGAAAAGATCTGGATTGTATCTCTCAAGAAACATGGAAGCCGGCAGATTGTTCCATTCTTTGGCTGTTCGGATTAGAAACGTACCTATGTAGAGTACAGTACATACATTTGATGCTTAGCTGATTAATTACTTTTATTTAAATTCCTAGCCTTATTACGTAGCTAGCCTTGAAACGACGAGCAGAAAAATGTATCTGAAATCGGACTTTTTACACAACAAAAAGAAAACATGTTCTATTGTAGCGATTTTCGCCGTTTCACTAAAGGTGAAAAAGGACGTATCTGCGAATACGTCAAGCGGGACGGAGTTTAGCATAAACGTGATGTGAGAGCAAATGCCATTAGGATTCTGTTCGGTCAATCAACGTAGACGCGGCAGGAAGCTGGCAGCCATTTTCGGTGGAAACTTTTTAGAAAAATGTGAAACACAATATTTTCAGCAAAAAAAAACTTTTTTATTCTTATTTTTATAAAGGGTCGATATTCGACCATGCGACTCCCATAAATCTAAATACTAATTTAAACTATTTAAATCTAATTAATTGGGGATCGCTTGAAGTATCCATAGGGAGGCCCATAGGTACCCCAAACGATCCTCATTTACAAATTTATCCATACAATATTTTTATTATGACCTAATCTATAGATTTTTCCCTCCGAAGAGAAATAGGTACAGTCTAATAAGACTCTTGACCTCCTCCGAAGATGGTGAAGCCAAGAGACTATTACACGCCCAAATTAACAATTATACCTTTTTAGTAGGAAAAAAATATATATAGAGAAAGTATATTAGGTCAAATATGCAGTTTATAAAAAAATTCGCAATTAACTAAAGACGATTTTTCTAAAGGAATCGTATCCGGAAAGAAGTTATTCGCCAGAGAACTAAAGCCACCAATAAAATCTCAACGTATTAGCAAGCGGAAGTAGCAATGGGCTGGTTATATCTGTCGCATAAATCGATAACCGTTGAAGTAGACGAGTCTTAGAGTGGAGACCATTCAAAACGTAGTTTAATCGTTATAAAACGTAGTTTAGGATGCCCTGAGCTTCGATAAAGTGATGATAAGTAAGACAGCTGGCAGTGGCTGGAAGAGAAAAAGTGAAGATTGCGTTGAGTGGCATTCGTTGGGAGAGACCTATGTCTAGCAGTGGACTAGTATAGGCTGATGATGATGGACCAAAAACAGTGTTAAAATTTATTCAAATTTCGAACAAAAACACTACTACGAACTTTAACGTTTGGGCTTAATCACGCTAAATTATTTATTTTACTTAACACCTAATTTTTCCCAAAAAATATAACCTTCAGAATTTGGAGAGTTTTTGTATTATTTTGTTGTCCGAATAGTAAGGACAATAATATTGTCGAATATTTATATTATAAACTAGCAGTTCTCTCATATATATATTTTTTTTAATCTTTGATTATTTGAAACTAATAAATGGTAACAAAAGATAGAAAAAAATTAAAAAGTTCTCGTGGTTTCTGGTACTGAGTTTCCACCTTCATATTAATATAACCCGACGTGCCAGCATCCACAGTCCACATTTTCAGTTGTCCATTCATGACGCATGTTTCTATTACGCGCCCGGTGAACCTTCCGGTTGATTAAACGTCAGATTGAAATGCTCCTGTGGATCTAAATATTATCTTGTTTACACCCAGCGACACGATAGGTGACACGACAACATAGACTTCGTTCAGTAACCTCAAGCATCCAATCAGGGCCGAATATCTTTCCGGTTCTCTTTGCGGAACCCTAAATATACTGCCCACCTTCTCCACTGCGGACGGAGTGAGTCTATATGCGAACATAATTAATTATAGTATGTTGTATGTCGTGTAAACCCCCGAGATATTATCATGTTTCAGAGTATCCTGGCCACACCCATATCTGAGATAAAGAGGATCTTGTATGCAATGGTCTCGGATAATTAGATCAGCGTAGGGACTCTCATCCTTTTTGATCGTAGAAGAATCGTTATAAAATGGTGCTGGCATAATCGCATAAGGACTAAAAAGAAACGATAAACGACGCTACAAACAACAAAATCAGTTTCTTATTATCACTAAAGTAACGTGTATTTTTGGTCGATAAAATAAAATAATAAAAAGAGCAATGTGGCCAGTTGAGCCGAATGCGCCTTTCACACTGGACGATAACGATGACTACACGATAACTACACGATATCGTAGGACTGGTAGTTTCATACAATCACTACTAAACGCTTTCACACTGTGTCGTTGTAGTCAACATTATCGTCGCCGACAGATTGTCGTGCCGATATCGGATGACGACACAATGCGGGATGAAGCAGGATCGCGGGGGGAGTGGCACGCCACTTGCCCCCGCGCGCGCATCGCGCGCACTTGTCTGTTCTGTTACATTTCGTTGCAAAAATAAGTTATTGTCAATGCGACTAACCGCATGACAAGCTGTTGGTTATATCGTTTCACATACCGATATCGTCGGACGATATCGCTGTCGTCCGAGCAGACGATATATGAGTATCGTGTCGGTGTCGTTATCGTCGCAGTGTGAAAACGCCCAATGTCGTTGGCTTTAAAACATCTCCGAGCCTGGGTGCGATCCTACTGACAGGCAATCATTTTGTGTTTAGGACATCCCTAAATCGAATGTCGCAGTGTTTGGGGACGCGGGCTGGAATTACCATGGGAGATCCGAATGGTAAACAAAGGGTAGGTTGTTTAGTACAAATTGAGGTGGGACCGGTAGATTTATATTTAGATGCTTCTCGAAGCTTCGATTGATACTCCATCTGATTTTATTTGTTTAAGAATTTATACCATACTTGTACATCGGAGATTCTAGAATCAATATAAACATACGTGATTGCATTGATTTATTCTGCTTTTCAAATTTCAAATTTCGTGGGGATCAGCTAGTTATAGCTGCGCCCCGCGGTTTCACCCGCAGTATGATGAAAAATTGAAATGGTGATGAAAAATAATTTACGACCTATTCTTATACCTACCAACTATACATAAAAATAAATAATAATTATCAATATAAAAAAACCGACTTAAAAAAATGTCAGAGCTGGAGCAAATAGTCATGGTAAAATAATTTTTAGTTCCACCTCTAGATGGTGTTGTTACTAATCTTTATTAATAATATAATACAAAACTTATTGTAAAAAAAATAAACAGTAGAACTGGACCAAATTGAAATGGAACCACACGGGAAGCACCAGCTTTAAAATAAAAAAATAATCATCAAAATCGGTTCACCCAGTCTAAAGATCTGAGGTAATGAAAATTAAAAAATACAGTCGAATTGATAACCTCTTCCTTTTTTGAAAGTCGGTTAAAAATCATAAAAAGGAGGAAGTTCGCATGTGTGAAACCATAAACACCGTGACACAAGATTTTTAATAATCATCATCATCATCATCATCCAAAAGACGTCCACTGCTGAACATAGCCATCCCCCTTTAACCTACACACTGAACGACATCCTGCCATCTGCATGCACTGGATGCCCGCGACTCTCACAATGTCGTCGGTCCATCTAGTGGGAGGCCTACCTACTCTGCGTCTTCCGGTTCACGGTCTCCACTCAAGAACCTTTCTTCTCCATCGGTAAAGAGCCGGATTGAGGGAGGAAAAAAGGGTTGAAAGTTTATGTGAAAATCTACGCGTACGATGTCACGGGAAACAGCACTAGTCGTTAAAATAAGAGTTTTTATTTACCTATTTTATGATTTAGTTAGCATTCTTGACACAATGTAACTGGATGGTAGTTTTAGAAAACTGCACTCACAAGATACTAAAAATGTTACAAACATCCGTCAGTTCGTGACGACGTAAAAATTCAGCGAAGTTTCACAACATTTTAGTGTTACAAACTTTAGGATCTGTTGTAAAGTCAGCTTACTACCGTCCGCTCAATTTAGCCTACGGTTTACGCATATCATGTCTGTTATATTTTGACCGATTTAAGACGACAAATCATAAAATTTACCACTGTTGTGCATTCCTATCAAAAGACCAAGGGGTCGATTTTTTAATCCCTCGTATGACATTTCGCACGAAAATATCATGAAAAATCATACGAGTGATTCAAAAATCGAGCTACAAAGCTTTGGCGAAGAGCGGATGACAACAGACCTTTCTATTCGCCGGCAGTTTATAATCCACGCGACGTTTTTATTTTACTCGCGCAAGTTGACTCACTTCTGTTTATGCTCGTGTAAACTGGCTTTAAATCTAAAATCGTGTTTTGATTTCTGGGTATCACAAGCTTTAACTGAATAGCTTCCTAGAATCACTAACATAAAGGCTAACAATAAATAAAACAAAGGGCTTCTTAGTCACATAAATCAGTCACTTTTCGAGTTTGTAGGTACTCTTATCGGACGTGTCCATCTCGATTTCCAAGATTCTGTACAAATAGGAAGACATCTCATGAAATAAACGCTGTTGGCTCCAATTTCTATTAAGCATTTTGTTAATAAAATAAGAAGAAAATGTCTGAAAGAGATAGTTCTTGCTGGTGACTGTAGCCTAAAAATAAATTTTTGATATCCACATCACTGATTATGTGACTATGCTATTACTATGACTACACAGACACATAGATACACATATACACGTTATTCTAACACCCCTCTTTTAACGAAATATAACCTTTTTTCGTCAGGGATTATAGACACATTCCTGTACATTTTGTATTCCTTCTTTCAACTGCCAATGAAACCTGGAAAGGTCACTTTCAGCGATAAGGGCTGTAATATTGCTGATACATTTACCTAATCAAAGTGTTGATAGTAGCTAGTTACATCAACATTAACGTTGTAAATAATACATAGTTTGTCTGCTGGTATTTATTAGATTTCATTGGTACTTTCGGTTGTATTTCAGTTGGTGTCCAAACATTAACCAGGAACCTAAAAAAGTTGGGGTCTCAAAGCACCCAAATTCCAAGATAGAATCTAAAATTTCCCACTTTTACGCAGCTCTGTAACAAAACGAAATAATTTAATTAAAAGCCAAATCCTTCGACGGCCTCAATGTCCTTTCAAAAAACAACTTTATTTTCGTCATATCAAAACTCTGTCCAGTTTTTGTTTTCATAAACCATTTGCAGTAGGAATTGCTGTGGTATTTTTCATTTAGCGCCGTCAGAGATGCCGGGCAACATTAGTGGCATCAGAAGTGGGGATCGTTATGGCACCCTAGCGGCCTATACACGCCCTCCTATTCGCGGCCTTCGTTTAAGGGTTGAGCTTTGAGCCACTTGGCATTTAAGCTGAAAAAATGTTTAATAACAGCGATATTGTGATGTAGGGTCGTAGACCCGTTTCAGTGAATAAAGGTCCGGTTTTGTGACTCTGTTTTGATATTCTAGATGCGAATAATATTTTTGGTGAATATTTAGAGAACAATATTGTTAAACAGGTAACGTAAAAGCTCTTCTCTTTTTTAAAACCCGTTTTCACTAATCACAAACAAGGCGACGCCTAACCAAGAAACACCTTATTTAAGCAGAATCTTAAGCGTAATATTCTGTTTCACCAATCCATTTTCAATAGGTGACTCCTAAGCTAAGAGTTGTCTAAATTATGATAGTCATCTATGGTTTTGATTTAAGTGAGTGAGCGCGGTGATGTGAGTGAGTGAACGGCGTGCGGGCTATCAGTTTAGGAGTTGCCTATAATTAGGCACCCCGGAATCGGTGTCGTAACTTTAGATGACGCCTAACGTCGCTAGTTATTACCTAAAGTTTGGTGAAACGTTTTTTGCAACTTCTTAGTTACAATTCAAAACTAAAAAGCATCGATAGCTTGAATACTCGATAAAAAACAATGACCCATCTCTATAACATAACAATTGTTTTGCCATTAGATTCTGCTTCCTGGTTAACCCAAGGCACGCAGATCTTAAGCTTTTCGCTTCCAGCTACACCAGCCATGCAAAGGTATTCTACACAATGTTTGCTGATTCATGGTTTCCATTTCAACAACTCGATAACCCCAACATTTATCGGTTTTGCGACATATAATTATCGGCCCACTGCCACGTAAGCTTGTTAATACGCTGAGCTATGTCGGTTTAGTTTCTCGGTAAATTACTTCGTTCTAGATACGATCTCTCAGAGAAATGCCGAGCATAGCTCCCTATTTGATTGACTTTGAACTTGCGGACTGTCTATATTTTGGGAATTCACTAGGTCAGGATCCTAAGATCAGATGAACAAGGAAGATATGCCTTAGTATAATAATCGTTCGTACTTCACCAACTTTCAGTATAACACTAAACCACTTAACGGAAAATCTCTAAGTACATTTACTCATGTTTCACGCACTCTAAGAAACTTGCAGCGACACCGATGACCTATCTAATAATCTACATGTAAAAAAGGGTGGCCATGTCATCTGTAGGATGAGTTCGACTATAAAGGTATCAAGCCTGATTAAGGGCTGATACATGGTGAGCAGTCACCATCGCCTATGGATACCTATAACACCATAAGCATCACAAATAAGTTGCCAATCCATTCAGACTCTTTTAACTCGCCTTTTGGAGAACCCCATGTTGTAGTTTATTTTTTAAATAGTATAAGTGGAATCCAAGCGACGACGTGTACTTCATAGTAAGGTCACCACCGCTTATAGACACCTATCGTACAATACTCGGAGCATTGTCAGTGCGTTGCCTACCTTTGAGGACTCTATTCACCCTGCGTTTGAAGCAGTCCGAATTATACTTCGGAGAAAAATCACATCAGTCATAGAACTGCACGTCAGAAGTGAAAACTTAAGTAGTAATTCACATATTCAACGAGAGATGGCGCTGTTTTAAAATACACGGTAGCTATAGCGTTGTATTATTTGTATTCTGTGACAGCGTGACAATGACGCAATTTTTAATGATTTTTGTTCACCCAAAAAGTGCAACGTGCCTATAGAAGTTTTCACTTCAAAAACCGAAGGTGGTAGACCATTCCAAAACATGCGTGCTTTACAGGTAACAGGTAATACGTAGCAGAAACAATAGATTTAATCGCACAGTGCGTGACTTCTACGTATCGGTTGTGTCATCATTTATATCCTGTGATATAAGAAGTACTAATACTGACTAAGTATAAGTAAATAAGTTACTCATTACAGCAACCCTACTATCGACTCAACGCTGGGATTGCTAAACATTGTTGCTAAACACGCCATTCATATTGTTCCGCGCCCATTGTTTCAGAATGTACTTCGAAGCAAGTTGTTGTCAAGTCAAACAATGCGGGCAAACAACTGCAACAATACGGAGATTAAGTTTAGAAACGGGTGCCTTAAGGGGCCTTAAATGATACAGTGTGATGTCGCACCATCGTGGTTTTATCAGTAATTTTCACTTAATCAGGTTTACTAAGACGTTTTAAGTAGATGCATCATACGTCAAAATCATTGCAAAATATTATCAACTAGCCGTCCGCCCCGGCTTCGCACGAGTGTAAGCTCGGCCTTCGGCCTCGCTACAAAATGTAATATAGCCTATGTCACCCGGGGATAGTGTAGCTTCCCAACAGTGAAAGAATTTTTCAAATCGGTTCAGTAGTTTCGGAGCCTATTCATTACAAACATACAAACATACAAAAATAGGTACAAATCTTTCCTCTTTATAATATTAGTGTAGATAGAATAATTCTCGCAGTTTAAAAAACCAAAAACACGTATGATATGTATCATGAGGACGGATATAGGCTGTTTTTTTTTGAGCAAATCGCGGACGAAGTCCCGGATACAGCTAGTAGTACATAAATAGTGCAAAGAAGGTCTCGTTTCTTGTATCCCTCGCTCCGCTCAGGATTCTTCTCTAGAATCCTTTGCTGCTTTCGGGATCCCTTTACGGGACTTAGTCCCTGGAATTTAATTCCCTTTTTTCACTTGTTGTTCTAATATTGATGTGAATTTTTGGTCCCTTAAATATCTCTTAGCTAAAAATCATGTTGATCCGTCGTTTTATATAGTAAATGCACTTTCGCATTGATGATCCTAACTAATATTATAAAAACAAAAGTAACTCTGTCTCTGTCTGTCTGTTTGTCCGCTTTTCACTCCTAAACGGCTAAGCAGATCTTAACAAAATTTGGCAGGACTATAGTGTGCACCTTAAGGACAGACATAGGGTACCTCTTCCCCAGAAGTACTTTCTTCTATGTAAGTATAATCCATCGTAGGCCGCATCTATAACATCAGGCGAGTTGGTGGCCAAGCGCAAGCCTATTTTATGATTTAAAAAAATGCGGGAAATTAGAATATCGCAGGTAACACTGCGGGATTCAGCTAGTGTCAGTATAATTCCATATTTCTATTTATTTCTCACAAATCTAAGAACCAATCACAGGTCAGCGAAAATATTACTTCGACAGCGTATAACATAATCTGCGCTCTGAATCCAAGTGAGGCAAACTGAAGCCTTTCATTCAGGCCGATTCTGGTCCATTGAGTCCGAATCGCACCATTATTCCATCTAGGTCTTTATGTGGGTATAATTGAATAGGCCGCAGGGAGGTTTCTCCTTTAAATCACTCAGGTCTAATGAAGGTTCAATAAATTGATATCAGTTTGTGCTGATATCGGATGATGGAGGAGGGTTAGAACTGATCAGTGTCAAGCTCGTACCACAGAATACATATAAGTACAACTACAGAGGATTACCACTACGCAAAATCATTTAAATAAGTAGCGACTCTTGCTACTACACAATAAAGTGCAATTCAGGACGTGCAAGCGCTAACTTCTACAGCTATATTAACCACTGAAGTGAGAATTTTTACGTTTAGATTTAATTTTTTACCGTTCTCTTTTCTGTTATATTAACCTAGAAGTTGCCTCTCTGTCTATCGCGTAACTCTTGTCGCGTTATCTCTGTCTATCATGCGGCAGCGGGCACGGCAAGTCCGACAAGACGACTACTTGTAGCTTCATACCTTAAGAGCGGAGTGCGCCAGGCCTGCTTGTACTAGATTATATACTTTTATATACACTTCCTAGATGACTGAGCTTTAGTATACAGAATTACGCATATATAGACTGTACTAAGCCCAAACGAGATCATCGTAGTTATCATTATGAACAACTATTACAATAGAACCAACCCTGAAATCGCGAAAAAAAATCAGCTGTTTCATACATTTTCTCGAGTGTCAATGACCTACTTCAGCTATTTTTTTAGTGTCAAAAAAGTAGTGCATAAAGACGACATCACGTCCAGGTGGTCACCCATCCAAGTACCGACATGAAACCTTGTTTAACCGACTTCAAAAGGAGCGGGTTTTCAATTCGGTTGCAGTTTTTTTTGTTTGTTGCCTCCGATCTTTGTCATTTATGAACCATTTTTTTTAAATTAATTTCCATTCGGTAGTTTCGGTTTTTAGTAAAAATATCTGGAAAATTTGATTAATATATGTTATCCAAATAACGAAAATTGAGTATTTTACTAATTTTGAAGGTTCTCCAATGGAGATCACCGACTGGTAAGCGCAGCGTAGGACGTAAACCCACAAGATGGACAGACAACCTAAAAGAGACAGCCAGGGAAACGCTGTATGAAGGCCACTTCCAACTGGCCCTTTTGAAGATCGATGGGGGAGGCCTATGTCCAGCAGTGGACGTGCTATGGCTGAAATGATGACGATGATGTCAAATTTTAAGTCGGTTTTTTTTAAATTGATAATTTTCTTTTTACCACTCATCACAAATGTATCAATTTAAACCAGAATCACTAGGCACAGATCTGAGGCTCGTACATAGGTCTGCTTAGATTGAGCTATTTCCAGCGATGGCCCTGTTGCGTGCAATGGCGCGGGTGACTTTGACGGATAGTCTGCACTGCCTTTAAATATTAGACGTTGGACGTTTGTGTCCGAGGGGCTGAAATGTTGATGAAATAGGACATAAAAACGAGCGAAAAAGTCAGAGAACAAATTTAACTGTTACAAGTTTCATATGTAATTTTAGGGAAGATTTTGACGACTGTAGCCTGTTCTATAAAGGAAAAAAAAAAGTTTTAAATGTTCTTTTTTTAACCTAAAATATGATTCTCAATTAGCACTATATTGGTAGAAATTGCGGAAAAATACAAGCGAAAGGTATAATATGGCAAGGCTAGTAAAAAGGATAACTGATAGGTACTCAACAAAATGACTGATTGGAACACGACTAAATATTGTATGACGCTAGTTTTTTTAGGATTCCAGGAATGGTTATACGGTATAGTGAAAGATGAATGCTTTCTTTTATCCGAAAAATTCTATGTATACAAATTCTAGACATAAAGACAAGATGGCATTGGATAAAGCATTGGAAATAATAAAAAAACAAGATTCATCCATTAAAAAAAAAAAAAACGAGAACACACGGTGTAAAAGCAAATTTAACTGATTTTTGTGGTTCGAAAAAATAAGTCCAACCTTTTTGTTACCCAGATCAATCATATTTTGCAAACGGTAGGAACATGTACATTTGAAAATAACACTACACTAATATTCTATCGTCATAACTAACATACACAAATTTTTCTAACTTTGGCTTTGCGTCGTTGCGTAAAAATAAAAATACAATATCAGTATCATAACTAAAAATATTTGATCAAATGGAAATACGGTTCAACATCACCACCGTACACAAAGTAAAAAACCAACAAACAATTCTTTGTGAAATAGTTTACCCTCAATAAAAGCGGCTCTGAATGCCCGAGGCACAAAACCAGAAAAGTTTCATATATTTTAGAAAGCCTAACGTTTTGGGCTATACTCAAACAATGTCCGTCCTTTATTGGTTTATTATGAGTAAACAATAAACAAAAAAATTGCCTTAAAATGTTAATTCTGTACACAATATGTAGAACGTTGCATGACCTATTCGTGTGGCGACCTAAAATTTAAATCCAGAGAGAATTTTATGAGACCTTTTTTTATTGTCCGTATAAATGTGTTCTTGTTTCATAAAAATGTGTATCATGTATGGTTTATTGTATTTTTTGGACTAGGCAGCTATATCAATCTCTCACTTTAGGCCCTTTCCTGAATTGTCGGCGCGGTATTAAAGCCCGGCGTTCTGAAACGCTACCACACTGCGTTTTTCTACGCCCTTGACGTACAGAATACATTGCTTTGAGTAGAAAATAGTGCAATTCCTCATGTCAGAGTTTTATTGGTTGCAAAAGCAACCTATTAACTCTGACATAATTAAGATTGCCGATAAACAAACCTCACTAGCACCAGAATATTGCCATGAATGACTGTGACAATATTTTTACAGCCAAATATTTTCCCCATAAATTCCCACCACGCGCGTCCTTGAGATAGCCTGACAACACCAGGGAAGATTAATCGTCGTTAATAAAAAAGACGTTAACCCTGACGAGGAAAACTTTCCCAATATACTAGCAACCTTGAAATTGGACGTGGTCTTTGTTTATGGTACAATACAGTTTGGTTTGATAATCAGCCGTAATCAAATAAAAACTCAAAAGATACGGGTACACACAGGTAAACCACGGGGCGCTGCTAGTACTGATATACGAGTACTTTCTACTTTGATGTACTCGCATCTTATCCAAGGAAGTATAACAACGAAACAAGCAAACAAGCGACAAAATTATGCAGTAATATTCGTCAGGCTGAATCGTCCCGGAACAAGCCCGGAAACGAATGAAATGTCCCTAATAAGACAGGAAAACCTCGACACGACGGTAAAGTTGCTATGTTATGGAGTACATTGCTACACCAATGTACAATGTATATGGCACAATACATACGAGTGAGCTAAACTATGATGTACGGAATTCACTGTAAATACTTCGTCGCTTATTATCAGGCGAGTTGGTGGTCAAAATACGTTATTTTACCGACTTCGAAATAGGAGGAAGGTTACAATAAGATCTATTATTTTTTTCTGTTTCTCTGTATGTGGCATCGTTCCTCCCAAACGGCTGAACGGATTTTGATTTAGTTTTTTTGTTTGTTTGAAGGTTACCGATTGCTCGAGTGTTTTTAGGTATGATTAAAGAAAATCTATTTAGCCGTTGAAAATGATTTATTTTTATTTATACCTGTGTACACCCTGTGTATTACTTCGATACATAATATATGTGTGAACCAATTTACGTGTTTAAAAAAAAAAAAAATTGTAGCGAAAGCTTACGAGGAGGTAGTCCTACAAATATTTCATAACTTCTGGCTTAGTTGTTTTAAACCAAGTCTAATAATACAAATAATTTTTTTCGAACGCCTGTCGATTTGGCAAAATCAATAATTATTTTGTTCGAGTGCTCACTAATTTCAAAGTAATTTTTTCTTTAATAAATTTTAAAAAATTGTCTCATTTTGTTAATTTACTAGTTTTACAATAAAGACACAAACTGAACGGAAAACAAACAAACAAATAGAAAATAGTTTGCGAAGGTCTTAAAATAAAATAAATATGTAAGTATACCTACTTTAAATTTTTTGCCAAAATTGTGTGAAAATGTAGCCCTGAGGTCAGCTTAACTTTTTGTTATTACAAGCCTAGAAGTTTTTTAACACGCTTTTATTAGCTTGGTATGTATCTATGTAATGGAATCTTTAAACGCATTTTCAAAACATCGGATTTGATTTGAAACTTTGCACACTTATCAAGGACCAATAACAATGCAATAATTTAATGATAGTTTGTCCCATTATCCCTACAAGGATCTTAGCGATTCAAAAGCTAGTTTTTAGTTTTTTTTAATGCGAGAATTATTTTTATTTATCATATGAAATAACAGTTTTAAAAGCATTTGGTGAAGAATTAACAGGCAGCATATTTTTGACTTTAGTAAGTTGCGGGGTGACGCCGCCTGGCGATAGAAACTTGGTAGAAAGAGTGACGTGATGATCTATTTGAATTAATTTGTACGGAATACTCTCGACCACATCAGCAAAGCGGCGCCAAGGTGACGCCATACAAATGAGGTCATGTTTAGCTCAAAATTATAATAAACTTGAGCAAGTAGTAGCTTTGAAAACAGCTTTAGAACATCAAAAATTCCTGTGTTACTTTGTAGTAACCAGGGCTCTGGACTCAGGAATCAGGTTGAAGTAAAACTATTTAATAACGGTTTATTGATTATTGGTGTCATTTTCTTTGGAACAAGAGCGAAATATAAGTTAAAGTATAAGGCAGTAGACAAACTTAAGACATTTTAAAAACCTGCGAGAGCGTTTCTTTGAAAGTCTTAAATGGGCTCGAGATTTGAAGGAAATTACATTGATACATAATATAGGTACCGTTTTAAACAATTTTCATTAAACCAATTTAAGTCCTTACCATACTTTTTTATTGAGATCTGATTTAACCGGTTTCTTCCGGTTCACTCAACAGCTCCTACCACCGCGTATTCTGAAGCGTGGTGCAAGAGCCAGGGAGAGCCCGCACAGCGCATCGCAAGTCATCGCACTCGCTTCTCTGGTGCCACTGCTACGCTGACCGATAAAAAACCGGTTTATTGAAAGAAAAAGTGTCCCTATAGTTTTAGCCGACAAACCGTTATCAGAACAAACGATAACCCAGCTCAGCTCAGGTCGACTGCGAATTAAATTTTTTTGCCTACCTCCAAACTTCAATATGAAGATGACGACGATTGAAGACTTAATGATGATGATGGTGGAACAGACAAAACCGAAAAGAAAGGTCTTAATCTTAGTACTTACTTGAAACTTAACGGCAGGTTATCCAAGTGGCACGGGCCTGAGCGCGATGCGCGCAAATTTTCGCGACCTTATTACGTTTTTAATTTAAATTAAAAACGAGAGAACTATCAAAAAACTATCCAAAGATAAAATTGTTGAATACAAGTACCTATAAGTACATACAATTTCCCGGCTGTTACGAGCTTTCATTAGAGTATAAAACGGGGGAAAAAAACTAAAATTCTACTAAAACGACATTGTTTCGTTATTTTCTTTTTATCGAGTAAAGTTTATCCTACTGTGGTGTGAACCACCGTTTTATCTCAAACACATGTATCTATGACATGGATTTTTTCCGGCTCAAATATTGTTATTTGACTATTGAAAAACCGTCAAATTTTGTATAACCCGAATGGGTGTTCCCCTGTAGTTACAATCTGGGTGTCTTCAAATCTCGAGTGAATCGGTTCCTTCTAGGATAGCGTGCTCCATCGTAGACCGCATCATCGCTTAAAATCAGGCGAGCTGGCGGTCAAACGCAAGCCTATTTTTATAAAAAATCTAAATGTTCTTTTAATCATAATAAAGAAACTCCAACTGAAGATGTATTGTAAAAACGCAAAAGTAGCCTTTACTAACAACAAAAATGTAAACAGACGTAAAACCGTACTTTACTCAGTGAAGATCTGACCTTGGGGATTTAAGAGGCTGACTTTGTGGTCCTAATGTACACAGTTACTGTCATCTGACAGGCTCGGGCCCGGCTTCGGTTGTGTTATTACAGTTCCCCTCGGTTCAGCGATATATGTCCGTTTGCGAAAGGAATTTGAATTTGGGGAGTAAATGGAAGAGACTATTGGAGTTCGGAATTTGTCCCTATTTCTTTTTTATTAGTTTCAGTGTGAGAAGAGCACGTATTTTGGATATTTATACAGTGGCTGAAGATTTAAAGTAACGAATTATTCCCGGTCTTTTTTGCCATAGATGGCAAACAAGCAGACGGGCCGTCTGATGGTTAGCAAAACCGCCACCTATGGACACCTAGCGGTGACACTAGCGGTGTTTACGGTGCTTTGCTTGCCCAAAGAGGTAGATATAGACACCCTTTTTGAAACGCTTCATGTTGAAACTCGGCGGGAAGACTTTTGGGGGAAGGATATTCCACACAAAAGAGCGGAAAAATCGCACGGTGTGGGATTTCCAGCTTTTCAATATGTGGGGGTGAGCTTTTTGACGGCTTTTTTTTGTCTAAAATATATATTTTTTTTAAAGTAACACCATGCGGTCGGGCAAACGTTACGTTTAATTTATTGGTCGTTTCGCGTAAAAACTTAGATTTCCTAAAGCTTTAGAGTCAGTGACTCTACGTGTCTCTTATGGGTGTGTTTTAATCAAATGGTCATTGGATAAACATATAAAAACTGTTTTTTAATATGCAAAGTATTTCATGCATGTCAATACATTTGGAAAATGAGGAATATTAACTGACGGAAGGATGCTTCTCCTCGCTCAATGTTCATTCGCTTATAAAAATCCCCTTATATCCGCCATGAAAGCAACATATTGAATATAATATTGGATACAAAAGTGTTGTTCAATGCTCCCAAAAATCTATTACGGGATTCTTCCAAAATATACGTAGAAAAAGCCTTGTTAGATGTAATAGCATATGAATACTACTATATTATACTATATAATAAACTAAATGATGTTTGTATAAAACTCATATGTGCTCATGGCTGTGAAAGGGTCTGCCTGACCCAAATTAGGGACTATAATATTATGTTTAGCAAGAAAAGCGTAGTACGAAGTCAAGATTATGATGTGGAAGACAGAAAACATACAAATCAATTTGAACCTTACGCTTGCTGAATAAGGGTTATGTTAGATTGTTATGTAACGCGTGTTATATATGTTTATTTCATTGAAGCGTACTGCTGAGTATATTGCATTGACTGTCTGTAGGACAAGGGAAATGGGCTGTTAGGTGAAGATAACTGTGACTGAGAAGCTCCTTGAGATAAATTTTACAGAACATTGTGTGAAATGATGCTTACTAGTATATCAGTATTTCATATCTGTGGTGAAACTTGACATAATGACTTATAGTATGAGTTACGTAGATGTACGACGTTGGACGTTCAGTGTGGAGTTCTAAGATGATGATGACGTTGGAACTAAAATTTATATGATCACAAGCTACTATTTAGATTAGGTTTATTTGTTAAAGGTTTTATTGAGACTTTTATAATATGCCTATACGCTTTTTGTCCGAAATTGTAACGACTGTTTCGTTTGCACCGTAATATAGCCAGTGGAATTTTTTTAAATCAAGCAAATAAAAATTATATAATCAAAAAAGATGAAAAAGGGTCCTTATAAAAAAACTTTTTTTTTTTAATTACTTAATAATTGCCACCAACTCGGCTGATGTTAAGCGATGATGCAGTCTACGACGGAGTTTCGACTTAGCATACTTTTTCCCCATAACCTCACGGTTGACTTGGCTTCACCAAAGTGTATAGGCAAGCACTGAGTTGGAACACGCTGAAAAATGCCTGTAAATATGCATTTGACGAACCTCAGATTGTGAAATTTCGCAAATAATGCTGCAGGTACAGTACAGCAGGTACAGTATTCCAGAACTTTTCAGTACAGATAATAAACGAGTTTTCAAAGCGCTGCGTGCGAACAAGAGAGATGTCGACCGTTAAAGGATGAAACGATTTACCGATCTTTGAGTTGTTATAGCAGAAAGGGAAGGACGGAAGCAGTTCCTTCACTATACTCTATACCCCTATATAGTTCTTACTACAGAATAAGTAGAAGGATGGTGGACTACTGCCAGCTTTGTGGATAAAAAAATATTAGGACTCAATTGTACATTCATGTTGAGTACTGCCTTTCCTGAAATTACAATCTAGGCATCTACAAGGCTAGATAGAATAGATTTTTTCTAGATCAACGTGTTCCATCCTCGACCACACCGTCGCTTACCATCAGGCAAGTTAGTGGTAAAACGTAGATCTATTTCAAATTCAATAATTATCGATAGAAAAAACCGACTTCATAAAAGTGTCAGAACTAGACCAAATTGATCAATAAAAAAGCTTTCAAATAAAAAAAAGAATCATCAAAATCGGTTTACGCAGTCGAAAGTTCCGAGGTAACATTTTTTTTTTTAAACAGTTCAATTTATAACCTCCTCCTTAGGTATTGGATGTTGGTTCAAAATTAAAACGTCTCGCCAAAAACGGAAGGTTTACAAAGAAATGCTACAAAAATGAAAAGGTTTTAAGTTATAACTTAGATCACAGAAACAAGAGAGATTTGGCTTGTAACACTCGCACAAACGTGCAATTAGTTGAAGTTGTCATGCTTACATGTTCAACTTCTAAGTTTTCTAGTTTACTGTCAAATTGGCCTCAGATACTCCGTGATGCGTGTCTGTCGCAAACGCAACATTTAAATATAAACTTTTTTATTTTATTGTAGCCAGATGATGGTTTTTGTAGTTTTATAATATGCTTTCGAAGCTGACACTAAGGCGCTATATAGACTATTTATAATGACATTTTAACAACGGATTTTGACAGTTTTGATAGTAGTAGATTTGTCAAAACCAGTTAAGTTAAAAATTGTGAATAATAGGTAATTCCTGAGTTCACTTTCAGAAGTTTATTTTTACTTAAATAATCAAAATGGGCTAACAATAATAAATTAATAAGAGACAACTGACCCCTGGCTTCCCTTAATCGGCCGTCCAGGGGTGGAAACCGCAAGAGCTAAGATCCTAAGCTCCAGGGTGGAAGTGTTAGAGAGCATAACGCCGCGAGTAGCTCTTAGTGAAAGTGCAGCACACCTCTCTACACCCTAAGCCACCCACGCCGATGTTGCCCCTCCGGTGCCAAGATACGGCAGCCTTTATGGGGGGCCCATTTAGTGGGTGGCAAGTCATCACCTGCCTAAATATATTTTGAGATGAGACAGGATGAGGCAGGTGCCGTTTCTCATTCTATAGATCTGTTATTCCATCCACAAGTTGTTCACCTCAATAGCCCAGTCTTTTTTAATCCTATACTGTACAATAGTTTCATATTTCATAGTTGCATGTATTTTATATTCAAAAAGGCCTCTTGGTGTTGGCTTCGGCTCCACCAATGCCCACCAAATGTTCGGGCTAGACCCGAGAATTTAGTGAAATATCGAGAAATAATTTAATAACAATCTAAAAAAGTAAGACAATATAAAAGAAATAAAGATAAATGTCGAGAACAGACTTATACAAACAATAATAATTATTCTAAATAAAACAATACGACAGCAAGGATTTAGTTACGCTTCCATTTCAGTCTCAGTAATGGACAAAAATGGACGAACATTTATCTGCTCTATTACTTCATATTATTTACCACAGACCAGTATCAATATAGACACTGTAAGGACACTAAATTTGCGTGTCTGTTGCCTAGCAAATATTCCAAATTATTTTAAATTAATTAGTTTTCTGAATAAAATAGAAAAAAAAACGATCTTCGTGGTCTTGGCAGCACGTCAGACATCGATACCAAAATGTTAAATTACACTAGTATTTCTTTACAACGTTGTTAGGCATCATTTTAGTGAATTGTGAAAATGGTTTATAACACTAGTTGTACGCACATCACACACATCATCAGCCAATTAACGTCCACTGTTGGACAAAGGCCTCCCTCATAGAGAGGGGTGTTGGCATAATCCCCACGCTTGGCAGGCGGCTTGGGGATCGCAGTACGTTCACCGTGTACTATTAGGACGCTGCTGCCCATCCTCCGGTGGTTCTGGTCGCAGTTTTAGGACATACCCAGGTCCATAGTTGTACGCATTGTGCTTGAATTCACATTTTCAACGGGGAGTGTTCTGAAGAACTGTTCAATCTGATGACAGCGTCGTGTTTTTACTATCGCATTAGCCGCCACCACTTCAAAGATCTATAAAAATCGCATAGGTAGGTACTGTGCGTTTTATCACTTTAATATATTATATATTTTTGATCCTATTGAATCTAATCAATCTGTCTGTCATTCGTCTTAATGTGGAATGTGCTACCTTCCGCGGTGTTTCCGAGAAGCTACAACATAGGGTTCTTCAAAAGACGAGTTAATGGATTATTAAAGGGTCGGCAACGTAGATGTGATGCATCGGGTGTCACAAATATCTATTGGCGATGGTGACTGATTACCATCAGGCAGCCCGTCTGCTTGTTTGCCACCATTGGCATAAAAAGCTTTTTTGCCTCACACCTGCAATGTTCGAAATAAGCTCCCTCCCGCAGCATTTCCGAGTAATTATAACATGGGGTTCTTCAAAATGGCTGTTAATAGAGTCTTCAAAGGTTGGCAACGTATCTTTGATGCCCCTGGTGTATTCATAGGTGACGGTGATCACTTACCATCAGGCAACCCGTTAGGTTGTTTACCGCCTATGGCATGAAAAAAACATGATATGTATATGAAACATGAGCATGAAGCATGAAACATGATATATTCACTCATTAACTATGGCATTTTTTATTTCTATTTCTACTGCTAAGATATCAGATGACACCGACACTAACACTGGAGGCCTAGCACGGGCCGTGGACATATTGTCTTTCCGCGTTTTTATCCCGCTAGAAAGAGACAAACTTATCCATATTCTAGCTTTGTCGCATCTTCGCGCGGATAAAAATGGTGGAAAGATAATTTGTCCACAGCCCGTGCAAGGCCTGCTGGTTTCGGTATCCAACACCATTTTTCATGGATGATATTCTGAAATACCAAACGAAGCGCTTTTATTTCATTTTTAATATTGTGAACCAACTTGAATGCGCTCTCTGAATGAGTGTTCCCCGAAAGATACAATCTAGATTACTTTTAAGGTTTTTTAAGAAAAATTTGCACCATCATATACCGCATCGCTGCTTTACATCTGGCAAGACGGTGGTCAAGCGCAAAACTTTTCTATAATACATCAGTCATAGTAGCGAGGCCGAAAGTTGAGCTTACACCCGTGCGAAGCCGGGGCGGGTCGCTAGTATTTAGTAAAAAAAAAAGACCAAGTTGGTACAAGAATTACCTAACTCGTTTCAAAAACATCTTGTACTGATTTACTCGACGCCTCCCGCTAAGTTACCCGCTGGGTTATTTACTCTGCGTGCAATGAGATATTATTTATAGCTTTTAGCCACAGAAAAGAGAAGTAAAACAAAAAAAAAAAAATTGTGTGTTTTTAGCTATGTACTCATTTCTTACAGCAATTAGCTACTTTAACATTATTTTATTTTTATCTTAAGTGATTTTGTTTTGCGGTTATAAGAAAAATATATATGTAAGTATAGTTATGTAAGTTATTTTCTTCTAAAACGATTATACTAGCTCCAGGCATTTATTAGCTGTGACATCTGCAATAATATCAAAAACTGTTTTCTGACGAATCCATAGTGTACGTCGAAGGAATTTGGGATACATTATTTTACTCGATAGATATTTGTTAATTATGATAAATTAGCTTGAATTGAAATTTTAAAAATATATATATATATATATAGAAGAAAAAAATAATCTAACCGGAAACAACAAGTGGATCAGATTAAAAGCCGATTTAAAAAATATATGAAAAACGTAATAAGTGCCTATAAAATTTGAGGGTTGCCCTCGATTTCTTGGGATCCCATCATCAGGTCTTGACTTGGTGACAACGGGACCAAGTTGGAAGTATACACTACCGAACAATTTTTTTTTAATTCGTCATCAGTTGGCGCAGAAATCGTTAAACATACATAAAAAACAGATGAAAATAGAACCGTCCTCTTTTTATGAAGTCAGTTAAAAATTGCGTGTTTTATGCACTCGTACAATCCACTATTTTTGGACTACTGATACGAAAAAGTCTCATCAGTTAGATCATTGAACTAATTAATTGTTCTGATACTAGGGCTATTATTTATCTAAACAGTGATCTTTTCAGAACACCTAGTCGAGATATGTCACAAGCGCTTCTGTTTATATAATATATCCATATAATTTAGAATTCCAAACTCGTTACTCCAACACCATTACCATCATTTCGCGTCAGCATCCGACCATTAAAGATCATTGTTTTGTCGCAAAATAACGAAGAACCCGAAATAATATCTACGAGATACCAGCCATTGTTTATGCACAATGACGGGTCGTTTGAGAATTTCCTGGGAAAATTTTAAGTAGAACGTTTTAAGTACTTGTCTAAAGTTTGTTATAGTCTGTAGCTTAATTGTTAGGGCCTGGATGGAGAAAGAAAAAAATAGCCTAAAGTTTTACGGTTAATAATATGCAATGAAAATACTGAGGTTCTTCTTCATGGGGGTGACCAGTTAATAATTTAGCGAAGTAGATAAGACGAGTGTATTTGTCACATAATATCACAAACGCGAAATTATATTTATCGTTAAGGATATAGACATAATTTATTTATGACAATAAAACAAAATTATATGCGACTAGCCGCTCGTCCCGACTTCGCACGGGTGAAGATTAATTTTTTGAACATTCTAGTAATAAATATATTTTATGGGATAATGTATCATTCTAATGGTGTAAGAATTTCATAAATAGGTCCAGTAATTTTTGAGTTATTTCGTTACAAACATCCAAAAATACAAATCTTTCCTCATTATAATATTAGTATAGATTATATTATATAGTGTAGATGTAGATAGAAAGTAAAACAATAAATCAAAACTAAAACAAGAGCTTATCATAAATTTTTTGTCACAAACAGGCTCCAACTCAGCATGATGCCGGTCGTAAACAACTGGCGCTGGTCTTCCGGTGGGAGCAGCAGGTGACGTCACACACGAAAGTATTACATGGCACGCGCTTGTATACAAGTTGTGTGACTCTGAGCGACTATCTACTCATTTCTTATTATCCAATAACAACAATAAGTAATAACAATAAATTTCCTAACAACAGAAAGAAAAAAGAGGCACAGGAGAAGAGGCACAGGAGTTCGTTGGGGAAAGTCATTACAGTTAAAATACTATAACGTGGAAAAAATGGAGGTTTGACTCCCATAGTCGTTCGGAAAGTTAATGAAGTATATTTTGAACTATTATTTTTCGTAATATGGGATATCATAAATTAGTTATAAAACTGATTACCGCCCGAAACAGCCGTTTTTAGCTAACCTGCTTTTTAGAACCTATGCAAAAATAACGTTGTGTTGCTAGAAGGTTGCTTCATTGCATTCTGGACCGAATATTGGAGACAGAAATTTTTATTTGCTTATGTTTTAGTATGCCTGTAATGGTTTTTTTTAGATGGGGGTGCCACTCCTGATTTGTCTTCACTCTAAGCAAATGGACACATACGTGAAATGAGACACACAAATAACACTTGATTTCTTGGGTTTATGGCTTGTGCGACTTTAGTGTCACAATTCTGTTAACGTCCGTTTCGTGGATGAATTAACTAGAGATAATTAACGACACAGTCCACAATACAAGTGTCTAATAATATTATCGACTACTCGCCCGTCCCGGCTTTGTCATGTAATCATTATTGTTAAAATTATCATCCAAGGTACTTAAACGTACATAACAATTTTGAAAATCTATCGTACTTTCGAAAATAGAAAGAAAGAAAAACATTTATTTTGCGCACAAAACACTACAACATCAACATAACAGAATAAATATAAATGTAAAAAAAAACATGTTTAATTGTCTTCATTGTTGTTGTTGTCAATTCATCATTGACTTCATTTGACTGCCTCGGTGGCTCAGTTGGTAGTGATCCTACTTTCTGTGCTTGGGGGCGTGGGTTCGATTCCCATCTAGGACAAACATTTGTGTGATGAACATTTGTGTTTGTTCTATGTCTGGGTGTTAATATCTATTTAAGTATGTATTTAAAAATATATATGTATGTATATCAGTCTCTGGCAGCCATATTACAAGCTTTGCTTAGTTTGGGGTCAGATGACCATGTGTGCAATAATGTCCCAGATATTTATTTATTATCATCATTATGTTCCCGATGTTGGGACAACCAAATAATGAGGATCAAATTTAGAACCTTCTTCCTCTAATGAAGTCAATCAAACTTGTGATCATGAGTTCGCGTGTAGTTTACAAAAATCAACCACAGATTTCCCTTCCAAACTGTAGTTGTTTCAAATAACTACGAATGGTTCCCGTTGCTAGTTTTCAAAATATCTTGTATTATTGTCTGGAAACAGGCAGTGTTAGTAACGGTACGTATGGAAAAATCTTCCTTAATAAATAATACTTTTATCCCATGTTTTGCTAAGTTACCCTCACAGAATTACCTAGTTTATCAAATCAGCTGACGCGAGAAACTATTTCGGTGAAATCAGTGATTTACTATCACACCACACACATAACGCTTTGGTATAGAGATGTGCCTATCAAACACCATGATCCTTTTATCGATAAAAAATATTATTAAAACATAATGTACTATTGGTTACAAATGATCGAGTGATCAGTGTTCACAAATAAAAATAAATAAACACTATCAAAGTGTGATTCGAACTCGCGAACCGAGGGTTACGCACCCAAAAAATGTGTTTTCTTTCATTTAGCGCGTGCCCAACTTGCACTTGGCAGGTATTAATTATTTGCTGTTTTAGAGTATTTCCTATAATCGTGCCAAGTTTGACGCTTGAAAGTATTACTGTTTTTATACTAGAGCAAACACAAAACTACGTAGAAAAACTAGTGTAGGAGACCTTTTTTTATTTTTATTTTTTACTATTATTTCTTAGTGATCCCGCCGTTACATTAAATATTAATCAATATAGCTAGCATATATAGCAATATAGCAATATAGCTAGAGTGCTTACTAATTTTAAAGTCGGTTTTTATCTGGTAAATTATATAACAGACATACGGATGTTCAATGAACCAAACAAATTAGGAAAGGATGAAATTAGGAAGGGCTGTAAAGAAAGCATATTTGGGGTGGTCGATAGGACATCGCCTGGTAGATAGGGCGTCCCAAGTACCACTGGTCTGATAACGTAAAAACTGATCTACGTAAGCTCTAGATGACCGATTGGCATGAGGTCACGTAGGGCCGTGTGTGGCGACTTTTATTGTTGGTGGCCAAGATCCAGGTGAATTACCATTATCTCAAAAACACCTAAAATAACCTTACAATGAATTTTGTCTCAGTGTCTCGGCTAATGAAAGAGCAAGACAAAAGTCAATTTAAGGTTATTATAAGAATGTTTTTGAGATTATGGTAGCTGATTGTCATCTCGCTACTCCAGTAAGTCTTAACTAAGTTGAGTTTGAAATTTTTATTATTACAACAGCTTCACCGTGATTCGTCAAAAAATCTAAAGAATTCAACAACAAAATAACAAGATAAAAGTCGGTGATGCACAAGGAAATATCAGTGAACCTATTTAATGAGATAATCCTTACTTAAATGCTTGACGGGGTGTCCAAAGCGAGCTTATCAAGCCTTCATCAATGAATTCATTGTTAGTTCTTTCATAACTTTTGAAACTTTTTTGATTCCTAAAATACAATACAATATCACATTATTGATACCACAGAATAAACACAAACATAAATACACATATGGACGGTTTTTGTTTGATAGAAATATAAAAAAGTAGGATCATACATTTCTGTACAAATATTCTGGAGGCCTCAATTTAGACCCACATCCCATTTCAGGTTAGATGTATCTTGGACCACACTATCACTTAACATCAAGTGTGTTGTGATCAAACGCCTAGCATGTCACACACAAAGCAAATACTAAGTAAGCAATTGCATTACATTTTAACCAACGGAAAAAAGTGGAGGTTCTCTCTTGCCGAAACGTAAAAAAAATATGCTTATCCGACTTTTGACTTTCGCAACCCATGGTTGAATTTTGAACATTATATATTTAAAACTTAACTTATTACTGTATGAGAGAAACATCACTAAAGTCGATTTAGAAAATTTCTGAAATTTCTTCTCTTTCTCCAGTCCTCTTAACTTTGATTAAACCACTTCACGATCATGGAAATATATATTTCTAAATCGATAAAATGATTATCGACTCGCGCATCCCTACTTAGAATACGAGAAGCAGTGATGGAGGATTGCCAATATCAATAAATTATATTCTCGCTGCCTTTGTCTTACGAGAATAACAACCGCTGGTGCGAACATGTTTTTACCTATTCAGTGAGATTTATGCATGTTTAAGCGCACAAATGAGATACCTATCAACCATTTCCTTTAGCAGCAGGATAAACCACATGGATCATTTATACATCGAGAGAGAGAGAGGATAGGAGATATTGATCATGTGAAGCCTGTTCCTACCTGTTCACGAGGAAATCGGAATCAGCAACTTTTGTTGTGCACTTGCCACCACAAAAGTAGTAATAGACTCAAAACTCCTTGAAGAAACTCAACAATACGAGTCTCCAATACCACAACCCCTGGCGAAATAGGGGTAGAACACTTTAGGCAGCGACCCAAAGCCGTGCTCCGTTATTTTAGAGAGCTCGGCTGGTTTGTGTAGGCTGGCAGGGGCAAATGCACAATAAACCCCAATCGGGATGTCCGTGCAGGTCTTATCACCCCCACTTTAAATTACAATGAGAAGTAGTAATAACTTAGAAAATTCAAAACTTTTTCTACGACAAATTTCTTGTATATTTCCGCTCCAACGTCGCATACAATAAGGAATTTGGTATCAATTATTTTTGGCAATTGGCAATACAATAAGGAATTTGGGAGCAATTATTTTTGTTTTATTCTTCAGAAAGGCAGTGATTTAATAATATTAATCCCAAATTCCTTATAGTAAGTACTTAATGCGACGTTAAGGCGGAAAATACACTAGAGATTCGTTATAGTAACAGTTTTGCAGATGTGCTTTCGCAAAGTAACGCCTGATTCAATCTACTTCGACGAAAATAATTTAAAAATAAAAAATACGACTTAAATTGTTTGTCCTGGTGGTTTATTCTATAACAAAAACCACACAGCCATGTGGAAGGCCTTCGGGTGGCGTAAAAACTTGGACATTAGGACTAGCAAAGTCTTTAGCATTCGGTCGTTTTGGTTTGCACTCGGAATACGAGTATGATGTGCAATGCTACTCAAACCACAGAGTATCATTGAGTACAGAGTAATGCTATGGTAACCTTAGTGGACGAACAGCTATACACATCTTTCATTAGCAACCCGTTTAAAAATAGAGAAATTCAATGCAAAAAATGTGGGCAGAATATTTGAACTTTCTACACCCCTTTGCATGGCATGACCCACATAATTCTATACTTTCTGAAACATACTATAAATCCGACGTGAAAACGTACGATAAATTAAGTCCTAATTTAGTACGTTTGCATTAGGTACGAAGTTTTAGTTTCTGTTGAATAACTAAGCCCAATTAGATCAAAGTTGAAATGAGTGGAACTTTAGGTTAATCAAAACCTGAATAAACTTTATTTGCCTTTGGCTTGATTTTAGATTATACAGGTACGAGGAGATTTTGATCATGCAAGTCCACCTATTCTATGTAGCAGCCAAGTACCAGCTGGAAGCTTTAGATTCAGTAGACTGGCGTACTATGAGGCAGATTGGTGACAGCAAACTAGTCGCCAAAAAATGCAATGCCCCGAGCACGGGCATAAATCGGATACGTTTCAGCGAGTGTACGCAAGAGCTTCATGACTTTATTCCACCCACTTTTACTTCCACTTTTACTACAGGGCAAGTAGATGGACTTCACACTACCACTTTTTGACTGCACGCTATTTAAAAACAGTATTTTTAATGTATTATACTTATGCTTTGCTAAGGAATTTTTTTTGGCTTGCGTTTGACCGTTATTTGGAATTGATTACACTACTCAACAATTTTTTTATTTTATTTGAGTTCCTACTATGTGATTATAATTCCTTGTTATTGACCTAATACAAATATGTAAATAGAATTTTTATATAACATCATTTTTTTTTTTTTTTTTTTTTTTATTGCAGAATAGACTTGAGCTGGGCCGCCAACTCGCCTGATGTTAAGCGACGATGCGGCCTACGGCCTATTTATTTTATCTGAGTTCCTACTATGTGATTATAATTCCTTGTTATTGACCTAATACAAATATGTAAATAGAATTTTTATATAACATCATTTTTTTTTTTTTTTTTTTTTTATTGCAGAATAGACTTGAGCTGGGCCGCCAACTCGCCTGATGTTAAGCGACGATGCGGCCTACGGCCTATTTATTTTATCTGAGTTCCTACTATGTGATTATAATTCCTTGTTATTGACCTTAATACAAATATGTAAATAGAATTTTTATATAACATCATTTTTTTTTTTTTTTTAATTGCAGAATAGACTTGAGCTGGGCCGCCAACTCGCCTGATGTTAAGCGACGATGCGGCCTACGGCCTATTTATTTTATCTGAGTTCCTACTATGTGATTATAATTCCTTGTTATTGACCTTAATACAAATATGTAAATAGAATTTTTATATAACATAATTTAAAAAAATTGCTGAATAGACTTGAGCTGGGCCGCCAACTCGCCTGATGTTAAGCGACGATGCGGCCTACGGCCTATTTATTTTATCTGAGTTCCTACTATGTGATTATAATTCCTTGTTATTCCCTTGTTATATAACATCAAATATTTTTTTCGATTTTCAAAATACCCGCAATATAAAAATCAAACTTACGTCAAAACTTAAAAATTCATATTTCTCAGTTTCTAGACGAATAAAAAAAATACCTACATATATATTTTATTAGTCAACCTCGATATGAAACAATATGAACCAAATCAGATATTTTTTAGTGTTGAGTAGTGTTATTTATTGATTTGAAAATTTGCATTTTTATGTCATCCGAATAACAATACAATTATTTGGTACCACTGAACTGATCTGAGATGGATTATGGAACGCTTTGAGATATTTTGTTTGTTTTCCGAGTCCCATAAATTGAAATATGTGAAAAAAATATGAATTACTATCTTTAATAAAATCTAAGTAGTGCTTGCAGTGTTCTTTCCTAGGACGTAGTTTTTAGCATATTATGTATTTACTAGCGACTTACCCCGGCTTCGCACAGGTGTAAGTTTTACTATAACATATGTAAATCTTCCGTGAAAAATAATAAAACTGATGGTGAAAACCGCACTTAAATCCGTTGCGTGGTTTAAGATGAGTTAGTGGATATACAGACAGACAGACGCGAAAAGCGACTTTATTTTATACAATGTAGAGAAGAGAAGATAACGAAACTGAAGATGTTACGGCGAGTTTAGTGAATTAATATTCAAAAAAAATACGTGTATCTAATAATGTAGCCAAAAGGTAGACATCAGGCGAGTCGGCGGTCAAACGCAACCCTTTAAAAAAAATTGAACCTTTCAATAGCAACCTGCAAATCCCTCTCAATGGTGTTTTTTAGTTTTTTGAACCATAGTTATTTATTGTAATTATTGAATTAGGTAAGTACAATAAATTACTAATCAAATCAAATTATTTATTTGTCAGAGCATGGTAGGTACACATACATATAAAGTATTATATATACAGGGTCGTAAGTATGGAAACGTATCTCAAGTCCTTGCCAGGCGGCGTACAAATGTTAGTTTTTATTATTTATTAGTAAGTGTTTGCTAAAGTTAAAAAAGGAATTATGTCTATGTTAGAATATTGTCAAATCTATATTTTAGTTAAGTTGTTATTTTTTGTCTTAATTACTAAAAGAAACATGTTAATTACGCCCTATATTAGTTATTATTAATTTATTTTTTCCTAGTACCAAATCTCGATCTTATGTCAATTATTTAGTCTACATATAAGAACATTTTATCTACACATCATCAGCCAATTAACGTCCACTGTTGGACAAGGCCTCCCTCGTAGAGAGGTGTGTTGCCGTAATCCCCACGCTTGGCAGGCGGCTTGGGGATCGCAGTACGTTCACCATGTACTATTAGGACGCTGCTGCCCATCCTCCAGTGGTTCTGGTCGCAGTTTTAGGACATACCCGGGTCAAAGAACATTTTATCTACATACTATGGTAATTTATTATAATGATTGAATTACAATAAATGACTATAGTTACTTGAAATTCAGTTGGGTACAAAGTAACTTGATTAAACCCTCTTGACTTAATATATGCTCACATTACGCTTTATATTAAATCGTATTCAATACTCTGTAAGTTAACAATGCTACTGAATTTATGTTAGTTCACCAGCTGCTGTTATTTGTATTATTAAATGTTTGGAGGCGCTCTCTCATTAAAATTCTATATATTTTAAGAGCAACAAACGACTGTGTACGTGGTTTAATTGTTTTTGGCTGCTATTTATAGGTTACGGAATAATCTGCTTTTGAGTTTATTAAACTTAAGATTTCTCTCACACCTTTTAATGGAAAAGCGTTCTAATTCTATCAAATCGGAAATAGTATATGGAAAATTCAATTTCTCTAATAAATACAACTGTATTTGTTTATTGAAAACAACGAATTCAAATTTGATAAAAATTTGGAAAAAACTTTTTCGTAATACTATGAGGGAAAGTTGAGAGAGGATCTCGTGAAATTACTGACATTAATAACTACTTTTGTAAATTAATACCTAACTACCAAACTACTACTAAACTAATCTATTAAACCGCTACTAGTGGGAATTGTTCCCAAAATACTGGCCCTATTACCACGTTGTATGGCAATGCTCACTCTTTGAGCAAAGTATTACCCAGAAAATTTGAAAATTGGATGTAATAAATCTATTCATAGTAGAAATTGATTTTTCTGTAGATTTTTCTGTTTGATAGAATCAGAACGCCAAAATCCAGTTTTCTTTGGTTCTTTCGTCAAAAAATGTTAGAAGGCTCTGAAGTGGTGTTTGTTCAGTAGAAGCGAGCGGCAGTTGCGTGATGTGGACAAGACACCACCATTTCTGCTCATCACTTCAGCCTAAACCACGCCTTACAACTGTAAAAAAAACACTGATAAGGGTTTACTGTAAAAACCACTTAAATAAACGCAGAGTACATTTGGAACAGTTACTATATACTATATTATTCAATGATTGTTTTAATTCGAAAGAGCGGCAAAGTCAGGACGCCTTTTAACTATTCCAAGGCCACTAAGAATTTATTAATGATGGCTTATGTCTCTAAACCTAATCCAAATTTAACCTAACCACGTTACTAAATAAAGGTATCTCACAAGAACTTAGGACTGAAAACCTGTTGGAGAATTTCGTGTAATTTTCCAGACTTACAAATTATTCAGTAAATGTTCTCAGAACAAAAGTTGAGAACTTTTCCCATTGCCTTATCTTAGCTAATATATTGGTCTTCGAAGCACTGTTTCTCCTCAGGAAGGAACACTTTAAGTGGAATTAGCGTTGACTCAGAAATCCTATTTCGATGACTAAGCCAGACCCGAAGTAAAGCAAATGACAGAATAAATTATAGTAAGCAAGTAAGTTCTTATTCCAGGCTAGGCTAGCCATAATAGTCAAAGTTCTGACCGAGATATTTAGCAATAACCTTAAGATAGGCAAGAGAAGCGATACTTGACAGGCTAGTGGGTATATCAGATGAGATAGTTTACAAGCAAGAGATACTGAAGCAGTATCCCAAGACCCCGGCCTTAGGGATAACTTAGGTGACGTAATCATTGCACATTTTAGTTCTGGATTATTAAAATCGATTCTGTAAGCAAACCAAAGTTTAATCACAAGCTAGAATAAATACTGAAATACGAAGGTTTCTCGTGTTTGCGGTTCCGAAAACATAAAAGTAAATTACCTTGATTTAGGTGCTTTATGAGCACGGGTAAGTTCAATTTAGTAAGATTGAAAACAGAATTACGTTTGACATTTACGACTATGTTTGTTCTTGGAGACGGATGTTACCATAGCGGATGGATTTATAACATTGTAAAGGATCAAAATATATGATTTTATTCTAAAATCGAAGACGTCAGACTTTTTCAAAATGAGCTAAATAAAAGAAAGAAGAAAAGTAAGAAATATTATTTTATTTTGTAACATCAGCACCATTAACGTAGGCGTAGCGTAGCATTTGCTTAAAGATCGGTGCGATGCGCTAAGAATACAAAATCTTTACTAAAGGTTAGCACACAATGATATTTTATGTAAATTATGTTTATTTTATTTTTTATTTTATTTTGTTTTATTATATTGATATTTTATGTTTTTTTTGGGAAAAGATATAGTATTCATTTTGTTTGTTGCCTCAATTCTAATTTTGTTTTGTACTCCATGGCTACTTCAACTCTCGCTGTGGGTCGCGCTGTGAACTCTGAATACAGATCGAAGAAATTTGAAAGCATTCACCTTGATAAAGACCGCCGAATGCGGTTAAAACTATAGTCGGAGTAACCGGCCTAATCTTACGTGAGTAATTCTCGTGTAATATAAATAAAAATTTCAAAGGAAAACTCTAAACACAAAAATCTGAGCGTAGAACTCTGAATACACAATCGGAGAGTATCGGAATTCTGTGCGTTGACATTTCTGCAAATGTACAGTTCCTCGGTCACATTGTAAGCAAGGTCAAGCTTGCTTCCAAGAAACTTGGTGTGCTCAATAAGGTGAAGTGGTACTTCATGTCGAGTCAAAGGCTTTTCCTTCACAAAGCGCAAGTCTGACTTACAAGCAAGTACTTATTGCTCCAATCTTTGGAACGTAGCACCCAAATATCAACTTGAGCTTCTTGATGCATTCCAGAGAAGAGCTGTAAGAATTGTTGACTATCACAAACTCACCGAACACCTAGAGCCGCTCAACATACATGGAGACGTTGGGTCTCTCTGGATCTTTTATCGCATTTACAACGGGAATTTTTCTGAAGAACTGTTTGATCTGATGCCGGCGTCGCGGTTTTTTCATCGCACTAACCACCACTGCCTGAAAGCTCACCCACATATCGTAGATCAGTATAAATCACACACTGTGCGATTCACAAGTTCTTTCTTGTCTCACACCTACAAAATGTTCAAAAAGTTCTTCTTCAAAAGGCGAGTTAATAGATTCTTATGGGGTTGGCAAAGTGTTTGTAATGCTTCTGGTGTTATAAGTATTCATAAGCGAAGGTAATAGCTTACATCGGATAACCCGTATGCTTGTTTGCCACCTATGGCAATTATAAAAAACTCTACGCGGATTTCTAAGCGAAAAATTGCAGAACTTAGAATGAAGAACTCTGAACGCAGAACTCTTGCTAATCTTTGTGTATAATACAACTTGATCAGTAACCTAGTTGCCATTGACATCTCTAGCAAGGGCACATTTCCGTAAATCCAAACCAGATTGCTACGCAAAGTACACCTCCAAAAGGCACAAGACACGATGCTGTATACATGCGGATATTAAAACGGTAGAGAATGGAGGCGGAAATGTCAACGGAATGGACTGGGACACCCTTTATCGCAGAGTAGAGCAGAATGTCAGTAGTACTCAGGCGACGACATTTTTGTGAAACATTGATGTTTGTGTCAACTGTTAATATCGACTACTTGTTTTCCGCGGTTTTACTCGCTATTTTCTTCAAATCTATCAAAAATAAAATCTTCTATCAAAATATATGAAAAATGGAAAAAGTGGAGAAAGTAAAAAAAAAGTAAATAGAAGTGAAAAAATGGATAAAGTAGAAAGGAATATAATTGGAAAAAGTACCCTATGTTCATAGCTGTGATAACCACTACTTCTACTAAAAATTCAATTCAGATATAACGAAGTTTTTGGTTCAGATTTAATTCATTTTTGTTTCAGGTTAGATAAAATTAATATCAATAACAAAGTTCAGTATGTTACATGTGCAAACAATTTAATGTTTCAGATTAGGTAAATTGATTTTATAATAAATAATATATCAGATTAATTACAAATTCGTTTCAAGCATAACGAATTTTAAGTTTGAATTGTGGTAAATTTTTGTATCAGGTTGGGTTAAATAGTATCATTAACAAAGTTCTATAAAGTTAAATATAAATCATTGATCTTTAATTCCTTATTGTACTTGATACGACGTTGAAGTGAAAATACCGCAGATCAGATAAACAAGGGAGATGATTATACCTTAGTACAAATATCGTTCATGTTCATAAATATTATGACTCGATTTTTAACGGACTTCAAAAAAGGTAGAGGTTCTATGTTTCATTGTATTTTTTTTAGGTTCAAAAATTTTTCCGGCATCTGTTGACGGATTAAAAAAAAAACTTTTGTTCTGTAGGGTATACTTCCAATTTACGAGTAGTCCCATTGTCACCAAGTCAGGATTTGATGATGGGATCCCATGGAAAACGAGGGCATCCCTCAAATTTTACAGGCACTTATTATGTTTTTTTACGTTTCATATTTTGAAGTCGGTTTTTAATGTGATCCAGTTGTTCTTTTTTTTTTCGCTATACCGCTAAACAGCTTAACGCTAAAACTGTAAGTACGGCTCACTTACTCATTATTCACGCACACTAAGAAACTTGTAGCGACACCAATGAACTAAATAAAAGTGAACGTGCAAAAAAGGGAAATAACGTCTTCTGGGTGAGTCCGACTAAATACAACAAGCCAGGGCAGATGTGTTCGCCCGTTCGCACCTTGCCACCTTGTCATAAAATATAATACGCTTAGCGTAAAAATGAGTAAGTGTGCAGTACTTACAGTTTTGCGTTGAATTGTTTAGCGGTATAATGAATCATAACATGGAGACATTTTAAAGAGAAAAATATTTTTAACAAGGCATTTCTCTCATTTTCCTGATCTGAGGTAGCCACGGAAACTGAAATACCTACTAAAAGAACACAGTGCAATATTAAAAGAACATGTTTTCAATCATCTTATAGTAATAATAATGCACCTGTCAAAGCTGAAGTAACTTGGACGAAGTATAGTTAGAATCGATGAAAATACCGACCCCAGTTCAATGTATTCTTTTGTATTCAACGTTTTTCGTTTTCAACTTTGATGGCATCATTTTTTACGCTTATTGCGAAGCTAACCGTCGATATTGGAGCCTTGCCAACCCCTTTTTTAGAGCACAGCTTTTCAATTACGGTTCAATCGAGCATAACATTAAACAACAGTACTTCTTGAAATAGTAGAAGCTTTCGTACTGTTTCCGTATTTGTACGTTGTGAATATGTCCAGAATTAGTGTTCGATCACTGGATATGCCGATGCCTGTATGTTGGCTGTATCCGGATATCCGGTGAGTGCAAGTCCTAATTATACGTTAACGCGGCATCGGTTTTCAAAATCTACTAAATTCTATATGCCGTGAGATGAATCCGGATTTTGTTATGGCTAATATAAACTATGCTTTCAGGAACTGAAATCACGTATAAAATGTTATTCCGTACATGGAGAAATGTTAGACAATTCTAATATTTAAATTCATTATAGCAAAATTGTGTTGCATTTTTTATGGACAATTTTCTCAATAATGTTAAACATAGCAAAATTATGGTGTTAGTAAAAAAAATATATGTTTTATTAACACCATGATTTTGCCATGTGATTTCAAAGTTTATACGGTTAAGTCAATGTTATTACCTATACATTTAGTTTCATACTAAAATTTCTGTCTTTTTGTGACGAGACAAGCGAAGTCGCTCGCCTGATGGCTCTTCACGCTTGCCCATAACAGCGCTACACCACTCAGAATTTTGAACTTCAACAGTTCAGAACCTTGGATGGCAATGCACTGCGCTCGTCATCCCGAGATATAAGATGTCAAATCTCTTTTTCAAAAGCGAGTTAATAGACCTCTTAACGGTCGGCAACGTATTTCTGATGCCTACCTGCCAACCATAACTGTTTTCAGGCAACCCGTCTGCTTTTTTTACCACAGATGAAATAAAATATTATTTATAAACACATTTCACAAGCTTTTACTAAATTCACATGTTTGTGCAACACAAGATTACTTACTTGCTAGATTTGTACTTCACATGCATATTAAGTACATATCTTGCAAGCAAATTTGACTCACTTCGTGACGTTCATTTGATTTGAAATTTGGTACACCTCTCTAACTTGGATGATTTTGGACTATGGAACTTTTCTGATGATGGAGTCTGAATGTGGTCAATACTAATAAACGCAACAAGATAATCCCATCGTGTTTGAGGTCTTTGGAATGGTCTTGATGAGTAGAGAGTTTTTTTTTACTTTAACTTACTTTTACAATAGTTTGAATTCAATAAATGCTTAATTAGCCTAACTTAAATAGCCAAATTAAGGTCCAAATTACGTCCAGTATAATTTCAAACTCATTCCAACCTTCATAATAGTGGTATGGGGATAGAATTTGTACCCCTGATTAAAGTTATTTGGGGCGCGTCCCTAAAGTGGTCCTCAGCACAAATGGCTAGTCCGGTGCCAAATGGACACAGTTACTGGAACAGTTTCCTGGAATTAGTTGCTGTCGCATTCAAAGTCACGTTTCTAGATACGATCTAAAAATAAATGGATGGATATGACAATTGGTTTGTGGGCTAGTGCGTGAAGCTAGAACGGAATTAAATTGTTTGATTTTAGGTTTCCGCAGTACCCTTAATGTACAGTCTGTCTGTCCGTCTTAATTAATCCTTTAGAACCTTCTACCTACTACAAGGGCGTACCACTTACTCAAAAACATTCTTATTTAAACACTAGTGCTGTTGCCCGCAACTGCGTACGCGTAGATTTTCATATAAACTTTCAACCCTTTTTTCCTCCCTTAATTCGGTCATTGCGCAAAATAACATAGCCTATACTTCAACCTGGCTATAGCTAAGCATATTCGGAAAACTGCATTCAAATCCGTCCAGTGGTTTAGGAGATGTGTGTGGAAAAACAAACAAACAGGCAAAAATTCTAAAAACGTGTCTTAACGTGTTCAGTTGTTTATTTTAAGAGGCCCTGTGTGTTTTTTTAAAGTAAATAATTACAGAATTTAGTACAGAATTTTTTATCTCTACGTTTTTATTATATGTATGAATTACATTGAATTTTGTCTTGCTTTCTCATTAAGCGAGGGAGTGAGACACTAGCTTAATGTAAGATTATTATGAGATTTTTTCAGGTTGTGATGCGCCCCCATTTATTAAGGAAGTACATGTAAGTTTGCAGTTACAATTTTTCAATGCATGTCAATTTTAAATGTATAAAAATCAAAATGCTCTTTAGGAGTGTCTCTGGTACATAATTATAAAATAAGGTTTATTTTTATCATTAGATCCCTTTTTATGCGGTATCGTTGCATATAAATTTTTAAGTAAACCTCTTTATATTAAAACTACATAAGTTAAAAGGTTTTAAAGGATCAGAATGGACGGAAAGACAGAAAAACAGACATGGACAGACATAATGAACTTATAAGGGTACTACGGCAGCCTGAAAAAGAATCAGTTCATCACAATCGGTGTAGATTTTATGACTTAAAAAAATCCTATTTATCACCTAAAACAACTTAATTCACGTCCCACAAAGGCGGTCACACGGAACTCCTTAACTATCCCCCAAAAATGTCTCAATAAAGCGTCTTTTATTTAGGAAGCAACAAAGCGCCACGACTCCATTCATCTCGTATTCCGCTGGGCAGTGTTACGGGAACAATAAAACGGTGGAGTCGCATTTCACGCTGCATAATTTATGTTTCATGGTATAGGGAAATGCAAAAATGGGATGTGATTTTTCTTTTTATGGAAATTGCTTTTCATATAACGGCTGTTTCGTATCGTGATATCAGAGTTGTTTTCTTACTAAAAGTTGCTCATTATGATTTGCAGTACAATTACATTAATTTGAGTTTCAGTACAATTACCTCCTTACAGCTTAATTTCACTGTTCTGTGTAATCCTATAGCTTGCGATGCTATGGATTGCGTGTCCAGTTTTGAACAAAATCTAAATAATTATTACGCACCAGATAAATAGCAAAGCCCGGACCCGGTAACCCCGGACCCGGACAAGGTGGACCCGGGTATGTCCTAAAACTGCGACCAGAACCACCGGAGGATGGGCAGCAGCGTCTTAATAGTACACGGTGAACGTACTGTGATCCCCAAGCCGCCTGACAAGCGTAGAGATTATGGCAACACCCCTGTCTATGAGGGAGGCCTTGTCCAACAGTGGACGTTAATTGGCTGATGATGTGAAATAGCAAAGAATCTTATTTAATTGCAAAACAAATTAATCATAAGGAAAATATTTTTTATGGCAGGTATCCATATATTTTTAATGGGAGGTTTTCTGACAGCTGAAGGAACATATCGTAGTTCGGCAACCATCTATAAATGGCACTGATGAAACATGATTCTCTTTTTTTTTTCGTTTGTTTAATGATTCATTTGCCAATTACGGGTCTTTTTTGTCAAAGCTTTTTTTTGGGGAGTGAAAAAACAAGTACTTCGTTTGTTAGCAAACAATAACCACCAAACACTATACTAGAAAATAAAATAACTCAAAAACAAGCATGACAGTAGTGTCAGACAATCAGATAGATATTGTGTCAATGAGAATAAGTAAGTTTTTTTTTTACCTTTCTTCGTCTGTGATTTTGCAAAACTTCGTAACCATGTCAAGTCAACGCCATCTATCGCATTTTTATGGACTTCTTTTTATTTTCTTTCGGGGAAGAGCCTATTGGTGCTTGATCGCGCGGACGCGGACTTACACCACTAATTGGTCTGTTTGTAAGCGACAATTTTATCGAAGATGGATCACGCACACTTCTTTTTACTCTGGCTTAAAACAACTCGAATATATCTCTTAAAAAAACAAGTTTTTAATTTTATTTTTAGTGACGATTTCTTAGTAGGTACAATAAGTAACAATAATGATCATGCACAGAACAAAAATTTCACGTCTTATCTGCATTCTTCACGTCTTATCTCAATTCCTATTTAACCGAGATTGTTTTAACATTACTAAACCATTAGGTACTTCCAAGGATTACTCCAAGCCTCATTAAATCATGGTGTGTATTTTAGAAAGATTAAAGGATGAAATTACGTTGGAGGAAGCCCGCTGATACGGCATTGTACATAAATAATAACTTGCTTCCTAACTGTGTAGGTATCGTTGTAGGCGTATCTGATTTACTTAGGATAAGAGCCCGAGCTTTGATTTTTGTTTACGTTTTTATGGTAGACAGTCTAGGCGTTTAATTGCAGCTAAATATGGTAAAAATATTTAAGATAGACTTAGTAGAAAAGCATGTCTCAACTAAGACTGCCGGAACACACCTTTAAGCGATCAGTGACATAGAGTCGGTGAAAAAGTCGTCCCTAATTATATTTAGTCCAGGTTTCTTTTCTGACTCCTCAAGTAGAAAATAAAAACCTGAATAAAAATCGTGATATCCGATAACATTTGCTATGTTTTTGTATTTCTAATTTTTGTTGGACCCGATATAGTACTCATAGTAAAATATTGAAAGGAAAGGTTTCCTTACATCAATTTCATTCAAAGGCACATGACCACAACGTGAAAATAACGCTTTAACATGAGTGTAAACCGTTTTGTTTTAAATAGCCGACTTCAAAAAAAAGGCGGTTCTCAATTCATTTTCTTATTTTATGTTTGTTATAACTCAGTATTCTGTCATTTATATATAGAATTATTTATTCAAAAAAAATATGCTTTCAGATTGGTCCCATATCATGACGATAGATAAGAAAATTTTATCCGCCATCTTGGGACATCCACCATAATGAATTTAGTGTGACGTCATTTTATTTTTCGTATTTTTCTCAGGAAACCCTTTCATTTGATACCCATATCACGGGGGTGCATAAAAATAACTGGGCCGTCATCAATACAATACAATACTTTCTAAATAACTCCATAGTTACAAGTCGAACTTCTCCAGTACACTCTTCAACAAAAATGTATATAAAATTATATCTTAATAATATTATTATGTATAGGTCTAGGTACATTAAATTAAATAATAATTTATTCAATTAAACGAATAATGTTCATCTTTGGGAGTCCGCCATATTGGATTTAGAATGACGTCATTTAGCTAACATGCATTGACATCCAAACGAAACGTGTATGCCAAATTTCAGCTAAATGAGTTGGGGTAAACTTCCAAAATTTAGTTGCAAGATTTGGCCCAAACTATCAAGGCAAGTTAAAGTTTGTAGAAAACTCTACCACTATATAATAAAAAACACATGCACAAAAAAAGCTTTCTCCTCCTTCTTTCTTTCCTTTTCTTCCTTTTTTTTATTTTTCTACCTAATAGCTAATAGCTAAAATTCATTGTTTGTACTGTAAGCAATTTTTTTTTTTTTTCTTATCCGTAATCTCAGTCAAAACAAGAATTCGAAATGCTATTTTGTTTCTGTTAACAAAACATATGAGAAAAATTATTGCTTCCTTGTATGCGTAAACAAAACATGAAATAGTGTAAATACAATTACGTGAGTTATCATGTGTGTTTAATATGTTTGTATCGACAAGATTCAGTTCATAGCTATAACTAGGTTGTTAAGGTAAAAGGAGCACAAGAGTGGTGACCTCTTTGGGGAAAGGCATTACAGGCAGAGAAAGTTTTTTTTTTTTCGTTTAAATTAGAACGGCGTCAAGGCATTTTTGAGAGAGAGAGAGTTTAGTATGCTTTTTATCCACAGATATACAATTTGTGTTTTTATCTATTTTTATTGGGGCGCCATTCCTGTGCTCTATTCACCTTAAGTATGTAGGATCGTACGATCTGAGGGGTCAGGCATTTTTTAATTATTTTTTTTGAGAAGATTTTGGCCTACAAGTCTTGCACATTTTGCATTGTCAGGTATTGAAAGGTTTAGGTTTGACCATATACGTGTCTTCATGCTCTTGGCTCTTGATTATTTAAACAATAACATTTAATTTTAGCTCAAAAGTCCATTAAATATCGTTTCCGTTATCGTGACGCGAAAGTTAAGACAGCAGAAGTCAATATGCAATATTAAAGTCATATAAATAGATATGGGAAACAAACTGAACATATCAAAGGAAGCGAAGTATCCAAACACTATTTAAATAGGATGCTACTTTTAATAATGAACCCTTAGCCAGAGGCATGCAAATAGCCTTTGTACCCGCTGCCTTCAAAAGAAAATGAGAGAGTAAATATCGCATATTTAACTTCCTTACAGAAGCAATTTACTAATATGAATCTCTGGCAACTAATACTTTTTATTACTTTAGTTTACTGTACAGAGTTTTAACTGATGACCAGCTTTTTGTATTGACAATGACATTTGCCTAGTTTGAAGCTCGTTATAACCACAGAAAGGAGAAGTAAATAGAACGGAAATGAGAAGGAAAATCTGTCGCCAGGTATTGTGACATAAATAAGAATGTTCTTTCTTATTTACATTCTTATTTTTTAGTTCGACGCGTCGACATAAATAAGAATGCTTATTCTTATTTATGTCAACGCGTCGAACTCCGCGTCACATTTGCTAAAACAGTTGCTATGGGTTTATAATGGCTACGACAAATTTCTTACAAAAATGCCTTGACAGCCGTTCTAATTTGCACAAAAAAATTTTTTTTTCTGTTCTTAGAACCTCAATAACTCATTAGCCCCTATTAATAACCGTAGACTTGGAAACGTTACTCAGTCTTTTGTCTTTTTCGATAGAGTTCAAAATTTTAAAGAGAAAAATAATGAGAAATAGACAAAAACACTGCGGTACATACCAAGCTAATAAAAGCGTGTTAACGTGTTAAAAACTGGGTGAAACACGGACATTTAAACATGAACAATAATTGTACCAGGGCATTATATCCCTTGTTTGTCTGATCGTAAGGGGCGTACAGACACATGCGAATAAATTCTTCGTTCACTAAACGGCCTCCCAAGTCGTTCGCTCGCTAGGTCTGTACACGCAATTAGTTTGTTGATTACAATTACATTGAAATAAAATTATTCTAGCGTCTAGACTCGAGCATTGATTTGATGTCTTTTATGTTGATATTTTGAGACTTATCAGTGAATGCTGAACATCTATTAAATATTCATCTCATGTCACATTATATTGAGCTTGTTTCCAAGCGAGCTGTGTTTTCATTAGATTTTTAGCTGTTATTTCAAAATGAAGTATTTTTCTTTTTATATAGATATGTCCTTATTTTTATCAATTTTGTGAGAAATGAATATTAATACGGTTTTGCTGTGAATCATATTTATTTCAATATTTTATTAGTTATTCAATTTTATGTTTAAAATTGACAAACAAAACAGTGCAGACATTTATTATAAGCAGCAGTAGCACCGCTCGAACGTGTGCCCACGCGATATGTAAAAAATAATAATCATGAAACACTACATAACAATCTTTTGGCAATCTGTGTCCATGGCCGTCAATTTCCGACCGTGTCAGTTGTCACTGGCTGTGCGATGGCGGGAATCTCAACGCCGGCACTGGTCTAAGCAGACAGCGATATCTAGCGGCCGAAATAAGGACTACTGGTTTGCTTCGACCGCCAATCAGGCGCGGCGCGTCGAAAATTATTAAAACCAGATGGAAATATGTTCTACCTTCTTTTTTATCGGAAATTGACGGCCATAAACACAGATTGCGAACAAATCCAAATATTGGAACAAGGCGAAAGAGCTCGTGCGTTACGCAGTGGCTCCGACTATACCTCATAAAATATAAAACGGCGTTCAAGTTGCTGACACGCGTTATGGAGGACTTAATATGGTGGTCGAAGTAATAAACTTCAAGAGAGAAAGAATAACGGTGTAGAATGAAATAAAATGATAGTTGTCAACTGAATTAGATTAGATAGAGAATTTTGTCAATTGAATTACATTAGATAGAGAAAATTGGGAAACGTCATAAGCTTTCAAGAATATGATTATTTGGGAAAGCTAATTTCGGTAAATATACATAACTAGCTGTACCCCAGGTTTCACCCGCGTGGTGATGAAAAAGTGTGATGATGATGATAATGAAAAATATTTTATGGCATATTCTCATAACATGTACATAATAAAATAATACATAAAAAAATAATCATAAAAATTGGTCGAGCCGTTTCGGAAGAGTGCGAACACAAAAACCACGATGACACGTGATTTTTATATATTTAGATTGAAAATCTTATTTGACTAAACACTATCTTTTATTTGATACAAGCAAACTTAAAAAAATTAAACAATTAATTAACCAATGCATAGCTTAATGTCTAAACACAATTAAAATGCTAATGAGCTGAACAAAGGGAAGATTAAAAAAGTTCTTGCTGACTCCGTAGATGGCAGTACAACTGCAACTAAATTAAGGTTAGAAAATTTAGGCCCAAGTTTCCCCATTTCACTTTACTTCCAGTTCCCAGTTGGGTTGAGTTATTCAACTCTCCACCTAGTAAAACTTACCGGAAATAAAGTCTAGAAAAGCTCTCTCGTTGGGCAGAAACTATTTTTAACCGACTTCCAAAAAGGACAAGGTTCTATGTTCGTCTGTATTTTTTTTTTAAATTAAGTAGACGTTTAATTTTTTGGGAAGTAAACATTTTTGAAAAGGTGATTTAAGTTAAAAATAAATAAACTCTTTCTTTAACGAATCTATAGTGTATATCCACTGCGACCTCACATTAAGTATAATAAGGAATTTAGGATCAATTATTTTACCCTACTGAAATATTTTGTTAAGATGCTAATTTACTCTAACCTAAAACCAAAATAAATCAATTCTGAAACAAAAAAAAACGTAATTAACTAATTTGCAAGATAGCTTTTTTTAAATATTTGATACAAATCAGTAATTATTGTGTAATAACTATTAATTTATTAAAATGTAAATGAAATAAAGCAATTATACAAATATACCGCAAGTCCAAGTAACCGCAGTGCTTAAAGACAAGGGTCTGTAACCAATGTGTGTTGCCAGTGATGACATATGGTACTGAGGCGTGGTCCTAACTGTTGGCCTTTTGGAGAAACTCAGAGTCACACAACGGGCAATGGAGAGAGCTATGCTCGGAATTTCTTTGCGCGATAGAATCCGAAACGTGGATATTCGACATAGCTATTAAAATTTTACAAATTGAAGTGGCAATGGGCAGTCCACATCGCTCGAAGAACAGATAACCGATGGGGAAGAAAGATTCTTGAGCGGAGACCACGAACCGGAAGAGGCAGCGTAGGTAGGCCTCCCACTAGATAGACGAACGACATCGTGAGAGTCGCGGGCATCCAGTGGATGCAGATTGCAGGTTGTCGTTCAGTGTGGAGGTTAAAGGGGGAGGCCTATGTTCAGCAGTGGATGTCTTATGGCTGATGATGATGATGATGAATTATGCAAATGTTTCCTTAGAGCACTTTGTTGACACGTGTTTTGCCTTTTCACGAGGCATCCTCAGGACGTATTGACTCTTCGAGCGCTTGGCCGAGAAGAAGAAAGAAAGGTCGTTTTAGGCCTGAGGCGGCCTCGAAATCTTGACTGGGCAAACGCGGAGGGCATTGGGTCTAAGAGTAAGCCACAACTACTACAGTCGTTTATATGTAAACCGTGTTGCGGGCGTTTGACCACGGCAGGCGAACAGTTTTGAAGATAAACTTCCACAAAGTACCGCCTGATTCAATCTACTGAAAAATAATTAATGTTCAAAGCCGTAGCCTAGCCTAGCTTGTACTGCGTATACTCATTTACCAACTGCTGAGTAAATTGTCATAGTTATTATATAATGCACCTCTAATGCTCACAACTGCGTCCGTAATCTGATATGACCAGTGGGCTAAGCCGCTTCTATGGACCAGTTTGAACCGGATCCAATGCCGAGCTAAGCCTTTAAACTTAATAAAGCGTTTAGAACAAAGCGTTCGACGTTTCGATAACGTTTTATTAGAGGCGAGAGCCACGTTGCCGCGACGTTGTCAAACGAGTGTTGCGCTTTGTTTGCAGCTAAACAATTTGAGAAGTTTCACAGTGGCCTGGATTAAAACTTTTTAGGGTACGGTGAAAATACGACGCTGAACTTTGTTGGGGTAAGGTTTGAGTGTAAAATATAACCGCATAGTGGGGTCTGAACACGCAGATATGCGCCTTTGCGTGATTATAAGAAGGCATCTCTAGCGTAGTGGCAAAAAAGGGTCCAAATCGACATTTGGAAATAATTTTACAGATAATTTTATGTAGAGGGTGAGAGATTGAGAGTAAGGAATCCTATGTGTTGGAGAGCATCCTCACCATCAACAGATTCTGATAGTGGACTATTTACGAAAGAATCTGATTCTATAACGAGTCTAGAACCCCAGCATTTTGAAGTAATTTTTCTTTGAATTTATTCTTCAAAGTAAACTAATGATGTAGAGATTTAGATCTTTTTCTGAACATGGTGCATATAACTGCACTGAAATATCGGGAGTTCCTTCCACAACCTTACCACGGTAAATATCCCGTAAATAATAATATAACTGTAGTGAACAACCGTGATAGTTTACAACAGTGTTTATTGATTTTTTTCAAAAAGCGTTGAATCAATTTCGATAATGCTCTGCGTCTGAAGTATGACCTACTAAATAAAAAAATAATCATCAAAATCAATTCATAATTGGTGAAGTAATCGCGTAAGAAACAACAAAAAATAAACACAATTGAATTGTGAACCTCCTTCTATTTTGATGTTGGGTAAAAAGATGCTGAACTGAAATTAAACCCCTCACAAATAATGCGGACCTTTCGAAATACTACTAGTAGTCTTATAAGCCTTTACAAATGTTTTAAAACAAGTGGATCACATAAAAAAACCTTCTTCACCTCTTCTTTTAGGAATAAATATTTGTTGCAAAATGATATCCATGTATTCTTAGATAGTGTGAGCGTTATACGCTCACACTTAGCTTCTCAATTCTTTGATTCTCAAACTTAACATGTATACTTATAATTGTTTATCGCAGTGAATCTACTCATAATCTTATTTATCTATACTATTAGTAACTGCTACGCAAAATTTCGAAACATTATTTTTTCTATAGGCGGAAACTTGTAATTGGCCCAGTCACTAAATCTATTTTTAAGTTTATACTATTAGGCTGTAAGTTTCCCTAAAAACGCAGAATAAATAAATAAATTCATAAAAATATATGAAAAACGTAATAAGTGCTTATAAAATTTGTTTATAAAATTTCCCTGGGATCCCATCTTCAGATCCTGACTTCGTGACTATGGCTTTGGCAGTTGGCGGAGAAATCGGTGAACATACATTTAAAAAATAATAAATACAGTGGAACATAGAACAGTCCTCCTTTTTTGAGTCGATTAAAATTGTACAGAACCATCTAAAACTAATATCATTCGCACGATCTTTCAGTTATAGCAGAACTGGAACGAGCAAGAAAACATCTTATGAGTCCCAATTTGAACGTTACAAGTTTAATGTCCAAAACTCAAGTTGTTTAAGCAGAGATAAGCGAACGGATGTTGTATAAGAGGAAAACAGTATCAAACCTTTACGACCTAGTTTAAATGGTTTGAATTTAAATTTTAAAACATTCTTGTTTCTTTCATTAAGGCCTTTTTAACTGAACTTTTAGCTTCAAACAGAAAAACGAGAAGAGCAAGAGAAAGGCACAAAGGACTAAAGATGGTACCTCTTGTTCTGCTCGTTTTCATGTTCATGGTTTTATCTGATTATTTAATTGTCAATGTTACCTTTTTTTTTTAAAGAACAATTATAAGCTTTATTTATATTTGTAGGTGGTAATCTCTAGACTAATCCAATTCCGAAAATTATCACTGATAAATAGCAACACTAAAGAGTGACGTAGGCTTTGTCTTGTTAAAGACACAGACAAAGTCACGAGCAAATGCTAATCTATCTTCTGTATCATCTTATTGTCATGACCAGGTTTGTATGAAAGAAAAAAAAACGGTTTTTTTTGGACTATCGAAGCCGCGGGCAACAGCTAGTTACAGATAAAGTAAAGTAACTATAACTTTGAACGACTTCACTTAGAATCGCACGAAGCATAGACTCTTAAGCTGAAACGTTTCACTTTGGCGGGAAAATCAAATTTCAAACAGTTTTTTTGTCCTTGTAGCTAGTCCGGGTAATTATTGTGAAATGGCATAGTGTTCGCGAAAATTGTTGGTCGTTCTTTACATTATCATGTACAGCTATTAATCAGTTACTCATCATATTACTTACATTTGGCAATAAACCGTTTGAAACAGCATAAATTTGTGTGTTGAAAAATTTATGTGCATTGGAGATAAATAACTTTACGCGAGTTTGTAGAGAATAATAATCAATTTTCGCAAACATCATTATCGTTTACAATAATTACTCGGCCTAGCTACAAAACCAAAAAACTGTTTGAAATTTGTATTTCCCGGCAAAGTGAAACGTTTCACCTTAAGTATTTGTTATCACGCCATATTTTATAGGCATACTTTAAATGTAAGTGAAGCATAAGTACTACTTTCATTGATTTTATTACTCTGTGATAATGTGAAGATACTCAACAATGGAGTGGGAATGGAAAACGCTCGGTTTCCAGTTGTTTTATCTGCAAACAATATAAAGTTATGGCAAAGTACTTACACCACTCTCGGCGGTTACACACGACGACTTTAAGATAAAGACGCACGATTGAAACACGACAACAAACGACAAACACACAGACACGACAATTACAGGGCACGCAGAGATTTGACATCTTATATCTCGGGGTGACGAGCGCAGTGCATTGCCATCCAGGGTTTTGAACTGTTGAAGTTCAAAATTCTGAGTGGCGTTGTGCTGTTATGGGCAAGCGTGAAGAGCCATCAGGCGAGCGACTTCGCTCGTCTCGTCACCCAGTATCATAAAAATAAATAACTAATACACTTGAATATCTATACTAATATTATAAAGAGGAAAGATTTGTTTGTTTGTTAGCATTGAATAGGCCCCGAAACTACTGAACCGATTTGAAAAATTCTTTCACTGTTGGAAAGCTACACTATTTCCGGGTGACATAGGCTATATTATATTTTGTAGCAAGGCCGAAGGCCGAGCTTACACCCGTGCGAAGCCGGGGCGGACGGCTAGTAAATAATAATTTTACGTTTATACAAAGTATAATACAATATACTCGACCTACAAGGGAACAAGTAAAGCTAGCTTCAAGGAAAGTTATATTTTAACCAACATCAAAAAGAGGATTAACCGACTTCAAAAAAGGGGATGGTTTTATGTTCCTCTGTATTTTTTTTTATGTATGTTCACTGATATCTCCGCCTACTGCTGACTGATTTCAAAAAATGTTTCTCTTGTTCGGTAGGGTATACTTACAATTTAGTCCCATTATCACCAAGTCAGGATCTGATGATGGTATCCTAGGGAAATTGAGGGCAATCATTACATTTTACGGGCACTTATTACGCTTTTCATATATTTATGAAGTCGGTTTTTAATGTGATCGATTTGTCATATTCCCACACAGTAAATTTTTTCTTCAAAAACGTTGAAATACTTGTCTGCCACCAATGGCATTTAGAATATTGCGCAAGTGAGGTAGCCGCGCGCCTGTAGATGCCCCTTAATCGCATCAGAAGCGCTGGAAAAAGTCGCCTTGTATAACCGCTCTTAAGCACTTTACAATCACACCGTGTTGTTTTGTACAACGATATTATCATTAAAAGAAACCGGTTTTCATTTTACTTTGAGTAATAAAATTTTAATGGATATTATACTAATCGGATCGAATGGAGAGAGCTATGCTCGACGTTTCTTTGCGCGATAGAATCCGAAACGTGGATATTCGACAAAGAACCAGAGATATCGACATAGCTAATAAAAATTGCAAGTTGAAGTGGCAATGGGCAGGCCACATCGCTCGAAGAACTGATAACCGATGGGAAAGAAAGGTTCTTGAGTGGAGACCACGAACCGGAAGACGCAGCGTAGGTAGGCCTCCCACTAGATGGACCGACGACATCGTGAGAGTCGCGGGCATCCAGTAGATGCAGATGGCAGGGTGTCGTTCAGTGTTCCTATTTTCAGCAGTGGACGTCTTATGGCCGATGATGATGATGATACTAATCGGAAAATAAATATGGTTGTTTATATAAAAAAAAACGTGGTAGTCTACTTGGGAGACCGCTAGATTTGAGTATGAGGTCGCGGGTTCAAATCCCGGGCCCGTTTATTAACAATGTATTACCAATGAGATTTTTGGAGTTTACGTTCGGACTTTTAATACCACTGGCTTTTCGGTGAAGGAAAATACCGTGTGGAAACCGGCATACGTACGGAGAAGAAATTCGATGGCGTATGTGAATCCAACAACCCGCAACTGGGCCAGCGTGGTGGATATGGCCCAATCACTCTTCCAGCAGTTTATGAAGATGATGATAATGGTTCCTAACCATAGATTTAAATTAATATTTCAAATGTAAAAGACTTTTTCACTACTCATACTCGGAAAGTAGATATGAAGTTGCCTGAGGAGCGGGTTGAAAGTAATACATTTCAGCCCTAGGGAGAATCACTTTCAACTGAGAGATTCAACTGACATACACTCAAATTATAAAAAAATATAGTTCTAATTTCAAATTTGTATTGATCCATGTTCCAACTTTTTTTTTCTCCTCAGAGGATTATGGTTCAGCACTTCTCGTGCATTTGCGTCAGTTCATGTTTTTATTTTTTGTTTCCTTGTATTCGTAATGAAAAGCAGAGTGTTTACCCTGGGGGTTAAAGACTTATTTAGTCCCTAGAACTATTAGCGCCCGAGCGCCAAAACCCGTCACGGGACTGAATAAGTTACTTTCACCCCTAGGATAAGAATGTACTATATAAGTGATCATACATAATCATTTTATCACTACGTGATAAAGAACTTGCATAATCGTAATAACCATAAATTCAAACAAAATCACTTTTGTACTAGTTTCGTTTTACTGGTGACAAAAGACAAAGAAAAAGACCGTTCGAAACGAAACCAGCTCAAAAAAGATTGGATAGTGCAGGCTTATGAGAATTAAATTGATACAGAACCAGCAGTAGGACTAAATAAGTTAAGGGAGATGATCTTTCCATAAATTATGATTAACGGCGAAGGTCAAATAACTCTCATTAGAATTAATTAGATATCAAAACACGGTAAAAGCATGTGAGGAGAAAACTTGTCTCTTTTGAAGTATATTCTGTATTAGTGTTGCCACCCCCAGATCACAAAAGTGACGTTCGGTTTTTGAACGCCACAAAGTACTACTTTTACTACTACTACTTTTTATCGTACCCTGATTCATATGAGGCCTTGAGTATTGCAGAAGTTAGACACATTCAAATACACCCTCACACACGCACATAGTAATTAACACGTTACCTCGCTCCCTTACATTTAAAGGTCCCATTTTTCCATAAACATCTAGCGACCAAATATTAGTCAAAGTTCGGTCCTAGTTACACTAAGCTTCCACAAACCCTGTGGTCGTCCCTTCCACGCTGCGCAACTTCAAATAAAATTAATTTCAGTTAGTACATAAAGTTAATTTTACTATTTAATACTAGACTAGGCAGTGTGCCAGATTAAGTCGTGCACAGAACGCTGAGGTTTTTATGGGAGTTCGTAATTACGACGTTGGTAGCTTGTAGCAATTGAACTTAGCGAGGAACTGGTATATGTGAGATAGTGACTAAGTTTCAAGTGTTAGGTTCTCGCAAATTACGGGATAAAAAGAATCATTTATGAAGTAGAAGTTTGAGTGAACAATGTTTATGCTGCAATGCATCCCATAATACAAAGCTATTCAACGCTTCACACAATTTGCCAGCATAACTTGAAGAAAAATACGTTTATTTTATTTTCTTATCTTAAGGACATGCCGTACTGAATTAAAAAATAAGCTACATGCGAGTTAAACCCTCGCGTTGAGGGTTCCTTACAAACTTAATAAATATTTCATACGTAGGTGCTACACATATTTTTACTTTATTACTAAAACATATCTTATTATATTTTTTACTATTTAATCCAGCTTTTGACCCTCAATTTGCCTGATGTTAAGCGATAATGCGGTCTATGATGGAGCTCGCTTGCTTAGAAGAATCCAATTCACTGGTGATTTGAAGACACCCAGATTGTAACTATCGGGGAACACCCATTCAGGCAGCGAATTTCACATACTAGCAGTTCGCAGTTCGCACAATAAAAGTGTACTCAAATGCCCACCGTACAAGTATCTTAAACGCAGCATCACATCTTGAAACCCTAAACAAGACAAGTTCGATACCTCGTCCGCACTCTGCCATCAAAAATTCACGTCGCGTCCTGCCAACAGCTTCCGAGCTATTGATATCACTAATTCTACCATTAATACCAATTAGGGTTGCTCTTTCTGAATACGACATGAGTACAGGCGCACTGCGACAGTTTTATGACTCTAGACGCATGAATAAAGAGATTGAGGATTATGAATAGCCCTATGCCGTCGTAGAGACGGCTGAAGTGCGCGACGGTTTATGAAATATCAATGATTGATGATATTTATGTTATTGCTGATTATTATATAATTAAGCTTTGAAAATTCAATAAATATCTGGGACATTTTTGCACACACACACACATTTAACTGTGCAGTGCTCGCACCCTTAAAAGCACATAAAAGAAAATTTATTTTTTGTTTAAATTAGAACGGCTATCCAGGCATTTTTGTAAGAAATTTGTTGTAGCCACTTGCACCTATATAAACCTATAGCAACTGTATTAGCAACTGTGATGCAGAGTTCGACGCGTTGACATAAATAAAAATGTTTATTCTTATTTATGTCACAATACCTGGCGACAGATTTTCCTTCTTATTTCCATTCTATTTACTTCTTTATTCTATGCTTTAAAGTCACTGGCTTACCCTTTTTATTTTTACCGACTTCTGTCAGACTGACAGCTTTATTTTCGTCAAAGAAAATATTATGCTGAAGTTTTGGCAGAACGTTAAGTGCCCTTTTAGTCCTAATAAAGCTAATCACACGGCCAAGTTCACGGCTAAAGAAATGGAAGTCTTTTGGACAAACCTCATTTTATATTACTAATTTTCAAATGTTCAATCTATATTGTAGACTTTGAGCACTATTTTATGTATTTTGTAGACAGAAGCATTGAAAAGCTAAGACGAGATTAAAAAGGCGACTATGACGACCAGTTCTTATTACAAGATAAAATAAAAGGCTATACAGATAAAAGCACCTTTGATCACAAGGTCACCCTTATTTTTTTCACCAATCATCAACCTTGTATTTTTTTTTTTATGATACTGAGTGATGAGACGAGCGAAGTTGCTCACCTGATGGCTCTTCACGCTTGCCCATAACAGCTCAACGCCTCTCAGAAATTTGAACTTCAACAGTTCAAAACCTTGGATGGCAATGCACTGCGCTCGTCACCCCGAGATATAAGAAGTCAAATCTCTGTGTGCCTTGTAATTTCGCAGTTTTGTATGAACTAAAAGCAAAATAATTACATAATAAATGTATGAGCATTTTATTGTCAAGCCCTGTGAAACTAAAACAACAGCTTTACTCAACTCAAGGATCTCAAGAATATGATCTAGTGATCCACTATCGTGCAATCTTTAAGTTTTAAGTGCAGTTTGAAAGTGGTCCTTAGTTTCAACTTTTAATCCCATTATGAGAGTAGATAGTACTTTAAAGTACTGTCTGTAAGATAATAACCAACCGGGAAATGCTTTGTAATAATTGTTTACTCTTTGTCTGGTTTTTGGCATAATAATTCTGACTTCTCTCGTAAAAGATATAGGTATTATTTTCCGCAATAGGTATGTTTTTAGGGTTCCGTAGTACTCGACATAATACGATTATGTCGAAATTAAGTAAGTGTAAGTTCGTTCTCTCCGTCCGTCTGTTCAACAGTCTGTCCGTCCGTTCTTCCGTCTGTCCGTCCTTCCTTCCTTCCAACCAACCAAACCAGACCAACCAAATACAGTAAATTTAAGTGTACCATCATACTCTGTTATTGTTTGTACATTTATTCATTCATCCCCAAAAGTTCATGAAAACAATCAATCTTCCCCCATCATAACAGTCATCAGAATAAACAGTTTAAAAAAGCTCTTTACGAGTTTTTAAATAACGTCCGTGTTTCCGGCTACATAAAGCTTAACAACCGAGACGAAAATTTAACAGAGAAACTGCTCCAAACTGAACACGCACGGCGACGCGATACGATGTGGCACAAAACGGGACAGTTACACATAAGAAATATCATCACTATGTAAGGAGTCAAAGGGGTAACTTATATACGGAGCCGAAACGTGGACACTGACAGCGAAGCTGGTCCATCGATTTAAAGTTACTTAGCGAGCTATGGAGCTATGCTTAGGGTTTCTTTGAAAGATTTTTCAGAAATGAAATTATCCGATAGAGGACTAAAGTAATCGACATAGCTCAAAAGATTATCAAGCTGAAGTGACAATGGGCTGGCCATATCTGTAGAAGAACTGAAAGAACTGATAACGGTTGGAGAAGACGGATTCTAGCATGGAGACTGCGTATCAGTAAACATAGAGTAGGATGCCTTGTAGCCAGGTGGAGTGACGACCTGCGAAAGGTGGCTGGTGGAAATAAGATGCAAAAAAACAGAAGATAATTATGATCTTATGACGTTCACTAGGAGAGACTTGAGTCCAGCAGTGGACGAACATCAAATAGGCTGATAATGGTGATGTAAGGAGTCATGTGCTTGATTTTTGCTTGCCGTCAAAATTAATGTGTCGGTCACATGTCACATTACAGATGCACTTGCTTGCTTTCTACAAAGAATATTTTAACCAAAGCTATTTTACTCTCTTACTTATAGAAACAGTTTATTTCCCTGTATAAAATTTAGCATTAAAGTTATAATGATTATTTACGGGATATTTACCGTGGTAAGGTTGTGAAAGGAGCTCCCGATATTTCGGCGCAGTTACATGCAACATGTTCACGGGAAGACTGAAGAATGCGGGTAGTTGGTGAAAAAGTTCAAAGTTAGTTGCAGACAAAACGATCTACCCTCTTTCTTAGTCTTTTGCTACGGTTATCACTGGAACTCGAACTCGAACTTAAGTCTCGACAAAACACACTCACTGTATCACTGCTTAGCATATTAGCATACACGTAGCATACGTGTAGCATATTATTCATTACGCTACATTCTCCAAGAACTGGTTTGGTGTGAATTTTAAGGTGTATCGTCTATGAATTTACTGAATTTATAGACGAGACAGTTCATAATTATATTATCTTTTTTTACATTAACCTTGTCCTTAAGTAATAGTAAATTACTAATATTATAGTTTACGCTTTCTCAATAAAAAAAACCACTAAGTTGAGTGGGGAACATACACACAACATTACACAATAATCTTAGTATTTATAATTTATTAGTGTGATATGTTTGTCTCTACATAATGAGACAAAAAATTGACAAAGTAGGGACTTAAAACATAGATAAAATTTATCAACATTTGGTAAAGCCTCAGTGTCAAAATGTAAGTCAAATAACCTTAAAGATGTTGTAAAAACAACCAAATGTGTCAATTTCGTTGCTTAACTTAAATTGTTAAAAAACAACCAGGACGTACATTTTCATGTCCTCATAAATAATTGTTTTTATTAACAACTGGGACCTAAAATTTCACGGCATTTCAATAATTATAGTGGTTGTAAAACCGGCAACTATACTTTTGCGACTAATAATAAATGCTGTAGTAAAACAACCGAGTTCTACAATTTGACATAATGTTCTTGGGGCTTAGCCTTTTGACTATTTTTCTGTACATTTTCTACGCTGTTATTATCAGCAGGTGAAACAACAAGAGGCCGTTAGAGGCGGAATTAAGATAGTAGGTCAACTGGCAAGCTAATGGGGTTCATATTTTGTTGGGCTTTGCTGTTAATTAGAGAAAACAATGGGGAAAGGTTCAGGTGAAACATACTAGGTGAAGATAAAAAAATCTTATAGTATAAATTTTTACTCTACCAGAGCCTTTAGAGGCTACACTATGATGCTATTGGGGATGTATAGATTGTTTGCATACAAAGAAAGAATGGGAGTGTTAGTAGGATAAAAAAAAATCATGGAATTAGATATCACACTTCACACTATAATATTATAAATGCGAAAGTAACTCTGTCCATCTGTCTGTCTGCTACATAATCACGGCTAAATGGCTTAACCGATCTCGATAACATTTTGCGAGGTAATAGTATGTATCATGAAAACGAACATAGGCTATTTTTTTCTTAAGAAATCGCGGACAAAGTCGTGGTTACAGCTAGTATCAAATATGTGAAAGTTAGGATGGATGGATGTTTGTTACTCAATCACGCAGAAACGGCTGGATGAATTTGGATGAAATTTGGAATAAGTATACATTTTTATGTCCTAAATTAACACATAGGCTACTTTTCATTATCATCATCACCGATTTTCATCGCCACGCGGGTGAAACCGCGGGGCGCAGGTAGTATAATATAAATATATATATATGTATGTTTATGTGTATCTATTTACACATACACATATGTGTAAATACTCGTAGATATAAGAAATTTATTTCAACTTAGACACTAAATGATTTTGTTTTGTACGTAAACACATTAAATACACACCTTCCTTTTGCCTATCCTGTCGTTGTGCAATGAAGTTTACAACCATAAACATTGACGCAATCTATCAAACCAATATTCTAGTCACAAAGACTGGCGTCGGACGATCCATTCAAATATTTGATGTCCAATCAAATGGTTTGTCTGTGTATCCGATATTTGCTTTGAACATCTCTCGGGACATACGCATTGCACCACCGCAATACTAGCACCACCGATTATACAAACATGGGAGATATGGAAGGTATATAGCGTGGCAGGTGCGTACGTATCTGGCCAAAATCAGGGTTGATGCGTTTAGTTAAAATCACCTTGCAAACCCTGCCCTTTTTAGGGTTCCGTACCCAAAGGGTAAAACGGGACCCTAATACTAAGGCTCCACTGTCCGTCTGGCCGTCTGTCCGTCTGTCACCAGGCTGTATCTCATGAACTGTGATAGTAAGACAGTTGAAATTTTCACAGATGATGTATCTCTGTTGCCGCTATAACAACATAACCAGAATAAAATAAATATTTAAGGGGGCTCCCACACAAAAAACGTGATTTTATTGCTCGTTTTTGCTTGATATTGATAACGGCAACAGGTAGACACTTGAAATATTTACAGAATATTTATTTATATCTTTACTTTAAAAATAAATAATTAAATTAAAATAAAATTAATATTTAAGGGAGCCCCATACAAAAAACGTGTTTTTTTGCCGTTTTTATAGATAATGGTATGGAACCCTTCGTGCGCGACTCCGACTCGCACTTGGCCAGTTTTTGCATTGTTGACTATTAGTGAGTTAATTTTTGACGTGATAACGTCTTATAAATCGATGAACGCCGGCTGCACGCACGAAAAGGCATGACTCATTGTCACGTTCCGCCTGTATGAGACGAGCGTGCAAGCGAGAGCGCGGAACAAGCGCTAGAGAGGCACGATCGGCCTAAGCGTTCGGCTTGTGACGCATACGTTATCACGTAAAATTATCGTTCGTAAACCGTCTTTACAGAAGGTTGCCTGGAAGAGATCGCTTATAGCGATAAGGCCGCCAATTGTTTCACTAGTTTTTTAAGTTGTTTTTATGTACGTGTATAATTTTTGGTGTGAACAATAAAGAGTTTTCTAAAGTTATATGATTATTTACGGGATATTTACCGTGGTAAGGTTGTGGAAGGAGCTCCCGATATTTCGGCGCAGATTTTCCCGTGACGGGAGTCTTCCCGTGAACATGGTGCATGTAACTGCGCCGAAATATCGGGAGCTCCTTCCACAACCTTACCACGGTAAATATCCCGTAAATAATCATATAACTTTAGTGAACAACCGTGATAGTTTAAAAAAGAGTTTTCTATCTTTCTATCTATCTATCTACAGACAACCAATTTTTTATTGCCGCAACACTGAACTAACTAAAAGTTTAACTATAACTTATAAGTATTTTTTATTAAAAAATAAAGTGGCAAATAATTGTCCTGGTGGTAAGCGGAATCCGTTGTCTACAGTGTGCTGTACTTACAGGTTTTAGCGGAATAGTGTATGAAACATAAAATAACGATATATGTACTAAGGCATATCTCCTATGTTTTTCTGATCTGAGACTAGCACCAATGTCTATTCAGTTAAGTACATATATTGAGCTGTGGATTGAATGGTCTATATTGATATTTGATCAGTAATATGTAAAAGTATTGGTGGTAAGCACAGTCTGTCTAAATGATTTTATTTTTCCAACACATTTTTTTTCTCTCGCTTATAACCATTCAGTACGTCATAATTTGGCTCAGTTTTTATTAGCATATGCATGTGTGTGCGTGTGTGTGTGTGTGTGTGTGTGCGTGTGTGTGTATGTACGTATGTATGTATTTATCTAAACTGCCACATAGAATGCGTATACAACATTTTCATATCTGTGCAACCAATGAAGAGTTCCTTAGTCAGCACCCAACCCTGAGTGCAACAACCATGTCATGGTAAACTTAAAATCAGCGATCATAATTACAAAAAACCAGGTCTGCAGTAGAAGATTTTTATATCTGGAGCTAATCCTGGATGTCGATTCAGGTCATGCTTAACATAAAAATGTTGTGTCAACGGAACTGAACCAACATGTAAAAATTAAAATCAGTAGTGTAGACCAGTGGAAATCGCTTACTGTGCGATTCACACGATCTTTCTTGCTTCACACTTGAAAAATTTGGAATGAGCTACCTTCCGCGGTGTTTCCGAAAAGCTACAACATGGGGTTCTTCAAAAGACGAGTTAATAGAGTGTCGGCAACGTATTTGTGATGCCTCTGGTGTTACAAGTATCCATAGGCGACGGTGACTGGTTACCATCAGGTGGTCCGTCTACTTGTTTGCCACCTATGGCATTAGAAAAAAAATTGATAAGACGAAGTGTTTCTAATTCAAAGTTAATAAAAACCTTGTGCAAAACATTCTTTCGTATAATTCACAGAAAAGAAAAAGAAAAATTGTTTAAAATAGAACAAAAATTGAAGAACAAGGCATTTTTGTAAGAAATTTGTTGTAGCCACTTGCACCCACTCCCTTTACTTCTCTTTTCTGTGGTATAATTACAGCCATTTACATTTTACGTCAAATCATTCCCTAAGGTACAAAAACAAACAACATGAAGCCTCATTTCATTCGACACTGATTTACTTTGTTTACCCAATTTCTATACATATGATTACGTGTACTTTGTAAATTAACGGACAATTTACCTTCACGGAAGCGTGGTTATTGTCACACTGAGAGCAAACCCGTGTTTCATTTTAGGATTTCCACAGGGAACTTAACCCTTACATAAAAGCGCAACGTGAGCCTTATTTCGTGTGGAAAAGGTTTAGTTTTGTTCTATTATTTTCAAACTTTTTCTTTGCCATACACAAAATAGTATTTTCATGAGCCTTACGTGCATGAAATAAGGTTCATTCTAGAATTGTAACTAAATTGCACTAGTTCAATATACGGAAAAAATGTTTTGAGTCTTAAGAAATTGTGATACGGATCATTTTAGTGTGAGATGTAGAAAGGGTCAGGATCACAGTAGAGTCATTTGAGCCAGCTTAATTAAATTTTAGTCCAAAAATAACAGCTATTCCTTTTGCTCATGTTTTACGACTTTTTTAAAGTATTTTTTTAACGTTTTCAGTTTTAATTAAATCCAATAAAGTTACAATAGGACGTTTTAATAATGAATTAAAATATTTTGTTTTATGTTTTTTGTTGTTGTTGAAGAATTAGGCGTTTGACCATAGCCTATCTGGTGCCTAATTCCGTAAAAAAAAAAAAACAATAAAAAGCAAACAAGCTGCAAACGTGTCAGTTACACAGTTACTACGGTCACAACCAACACGGTAACCATGGTTATATATTAAAACGCGTCAAGCGAATCAAACGTGTATTTAGATCGGATACTACATTCTGTAATAAAGCGGAATTACACTAAAGATTCGACAAAGAAACAATTATAAAAAAAAATAAAAAAATGTAATAGGCTGATGTGAAGCGATGCGGTCGATGGTAGGATGGAGCACGCTTGCTTAGAAGAAACCGATTTACTCGTGATTTGAAGTCACCCAGATTGTTACTATCGGGGAACATCCATTTTGGCAGCGCATTCCTCAGACTAGCATTTTTCATAATAAAAGTGGAATCAAAGCGCTTCGTACGGGTTTTCGGAATATCAACCATAAAGCGGTGTTGATCTTTCGTGCCCACTGGCAGTCTGACAGAAAAATGGGCAGGAGGGATTTAGATCATGCAGATATGATTCACACTCTCCGAATCTCTCAATTTTAATTTTTATTAACTTAAATTATGGAACTTATTTGTGTATGAAAATATAATTATTTAGTTTTTTTATAAAATACAAAAAACAAGTTAATTCAGTTACAAACAAAATTATAAATTGTCAATAGTTTCGATGAAGGCAGTTAGGACCATTCATAAAAAGTGAGGCTTCCAAAAAAAAAACTAGATAAATAATTTCAACCCCTTTTCGTAAAAATCTGCATTGTCAATCTCAAGCGTTACTCTTCCCACCGACAATGTACTTTCTTTATGAAAAAAAATAACTCTCTTTCAGGCAGTATTTTAGCTTCGCCCAAACACTTTTTCGTCAGAATTTTTACAGCCAAATAAAGGTGAGAAGAGTGTCTTTTTCCGTGAAAAGATAAGAAACCGAGGTTTTTACGGTAAAACCCTTGGGAAGTAATATTACATAGAAAAAATCGTATAACAGTAAATATTTTTCTGACAGCCATGTAGAAGCGAAATAAAAGTGAATGACGATCAAGGTAAAAACAACTTAGTATGGGTCGGGCCCAAACATAATACAGGGGTAGAAAAGCGGAAACAAATTCTCTTATTTCGGTTCGCTGAGTTGTTTTTGTTATTACAAACATGAAAGGTTTATGAATCCATTAAAGTAATTGCTTAAAATATTTTAATGCAAGCATGATTAAATTGAGCTTTAGAGTTCAAAATGATAACAAAGCCTTTTTCCGTTGCACTTTAATTAAAATTGTAAGCCGCCTAGTCTAAGAATAGAGCTGCAAGTCCGTAAGCCGTAGTTGACGGACTGATGAGTACATATACTGCCCCGGTAGCTCAATTGGTAGTGAACCTACCGTCTGCACTTGGGGGCGTGGGCTTGATTCCCACCTAGAACAAACATTCATGTGATGAACATTTGTGTTCGTTCTATGTCTGGGTGTCAAAAACTTTTAAGTATATATTTAAAAATATATTTATGTACGTATCAGTCTTTAGCAGCCGCTTAGTTTAGGGTCAGATGATCGTGTGTGCAAAAATGATCCAAATATTTATTTATACACACTTGTACAGATTGATACTGTATATTTTTTGTCAACCCTGTTAATATAGTTATAAAATGAAATCCATAAATTAACATTTTGGCAGGGGCCAAAATATTTAATTATTGGGTACTTATGCATATTTCATTGCCACTAGAACTAAAGGTGTATGCAGAAAGAACTTGATGAGTACAAAACAATGTGACATCAAACTTAGTTCAATATGGCCACCGCTTCAAGATGCTGGATTACAATTTCTTTGCTATAGCTAATAGCCTGTTTTTTTATCGATAAATTATTATTATTGAAGTGTACGAAGACTGATAATATACATAGTTTATTGTGAATGTATTAGCTAGAGCATGTTCATCAGCCGTGGCTTGCGGAGACGTCCGATAGTTTTTTAACAGCTTTAGGGCTTTTGTATACACGGTGAAGGAAGTCCATGAAATATGGAAGTAGGTGGAAGCGTTTTACAAATACATTAGTATTGGAACCGCTGTCGCCAAACGCATACAACTATGACTTTAAATCATAAGTTGATGTTATTGAGTTTTTATTTGAGTCGACATAAGCCTATAAGCTATCCACCATTTATTTTAAAACATGCTATAAATAATAGACGTCATTTTATTGTTACGTACGAAGTATTTATGCCCTTTTTCATTTCAAACTCAAACACATCCGTATTTAAGGAACAAGTTCCGCTATTGTTAGCTAGATGTCGCAATATGACGTGGTCGAAGACGTGCACTCTCGAATTTCTTTAAGCCTTAGAGTTAAAGATGATATTTGCGTCACGTGACTTCACGCCATGGTTGTACTGCAGGGATGATTATTAACATTCATAAAATATGTTTCTTTTTGTCTATAGTACAAAACATCTCCTTTTGATACATTTATAGGACTGCTATCATTTATGCACAGGAAAATGGCACAGTAAGGCAATTTTGTGGGTAGATCAGTAGTGGCGGTTCATGCAATCGATAGCGGTGCTAGAGCTTAATGAAGCTTCGTATAAGTTTGGCTGCTGGTCCCACCTACTTTTCAGTTCCATCCCTCCCCCCCTTCTCTATTCCATGAGCAAGTCGACACAAGGACAACTTCGCTGAATAGTAGCACCGCGTCTCGCGATGACTTTGTATAGTATGCGTCGTCGATATTTGTAGCTGTAGCCGCATACAATAGACAATTCAAGTTACTTGAGCGTTGCTGAGAGTGTCGCATTGATACTTAAGTCGCCAAGTACCCAACACTTCGGACGCCTCTGTGAAAGGGTCTTGAAAGATTTTTTTCAAACAAAACAAAAGATAACAAAATATAATGAATAATGGCCAAGTGCAATTCGGTGACAAATTTCTGTTTACCACCAAGTTTAGCAACGTTGGGCAGGGTCGGTACTTGGATGGGTTACCGCCTGGGCGTGATGTTGTCTTTTTAACCGACTTTCATAAAGTTCTAGATTCAACAGTTTTATTTTATTTTTGTTTGTTTCCTCAGAAATTTCGACTGTGTGAACCGATTTTGATGTTTTTTTTATTATTTGAAAGCTGGTGCTTTCCGTGTGGTCCCATTTACATTTGGTCCAATTCTGACCTATTTATGAAGTCAGTTTTTTATGCATAAATTTTCGTATTTTGTGGTGGTACGGAACTCTCAGTGCGTGGGTGTGACTCGCTCTTGGCTGTATTACACAATATCCTCATCTAAGCGCAGTACCTTCATACAAACCTCAAAATATACACCAAAGTTGGTATTATCATAAATGATAAATTTACTTTTACATCTCTACAACTTCAAGCTAAACTAACTCTCCTGTTGTCTTATTCATGAGTGTGACAAAAGCTTAAACCTTGCATGAATAAACTGCAGGACAAGAAATGTTAAGTTTTTTTTTTTTTTTTGTTCGTATACAGATTTATTTACAAGTCATTTATTAATATATATAAAGTAGGTTAAGGTGTAATAGAACGAATTTTAAATGGCAATCCCCCTCCGCCATCTGAAAAATGTCATACTCAGCTATCATGAGCTGCTATATCATCGTGTGTTTTGTTGAGTGAATTTGCGTGTTATTTATTGAGATACTTGTTTGCGCCCTCAAATTCGAGTGCACACTCTTTCTAAACAGGCTATGTAATTTGCCATAAAGTTTCTAGAGAGCTCACTGAGAGAAGGCCTCCCATAAGTGGGAACATGATCAACTGATAATGATGATGATAATGAAACTTTTGCGGAGCGTGAATGAGTGAAAAAATCCATCCAAAGTCACACAATGTTCTCACGTTAAATGTTGTCTCTCTAACATAATTATAATTGCTCGAGAGGTAAAAGTGAATTATAGTTATCGGATCTCTGAAGCACAAGCCGGATCTCTGAAGCACAAGCTGCAGCTTAGTTTAGGGATCCGAAGCTCATATTTGTTTGTGACATACTTGATATTTTATAATCCAATTTGTTATTCCAATGTTTTTGTAACTCTTTCGCCAAATAAATGATTTATGATATGATATGATTATGATTATGATAGTACCCTGTATGTCCCATGTCCCGATGTTTATTTGTTCAAGGTATAGACTGAAGCTTGGCTTCTAAGCCACCAGTATAATATTTGCTAAGAGTTTTGGTAGGAAAATCTTGATCTTGATGTCTGGTATATTTTTCTGGAATATATTCTTCAGACTTTTAGGCAGATAGAGGTGTATGGAAATCTAGGTTTCAACGTACAAAAGAACTTGAGGATGTATAATAGATGTATTATATTTTGTATTTTTCTAAGAAAGTATACTGAATGTACTTTATGTTCATACTTTGTGCCCGTGTTACTATTACCCGTGTATACACGGGGTGTAACAGAAAGGTAAAATAATACAAAGAGAACAATTTGTAGAACAAAGGTTTGATAAATTCTTTGTCACTTTATATTGACACGTTATACTGTAGAACCCGGTTGCATGTCAAAAATAATTATAACAACAGCCACCCAGCTATGTCAGATGCCTTTAAATGGCCTGAAACGTTGACCTTAATAATATTATTATTAACAAAATGGAAACCAAAGACATATAAAGAATAAAACAACAATTTTTATACCTGACTTTATATGTTTCGCGATTTGAACATAATACATGTTTTAAACTTCATGTGGTCATTTCGTGACCACATATATATAAAATGACATAACATGACGTTTCATATAACATGACTGAATGTCGAAATGACATTGTAACATGTTCAAAATATCGAGCAAAAGGTACCTATTTTGACAATTACGAGTATAAGCTTTTATTTAGTTTCACCTGTCCCGGTGTACTCGTAGGTGTCTGTAATCAAATCTTGCCATTAAAAATTTACTCACTTCCCGGTGTTCGATTGAGCTGAAATTTGGCATACTTGGCAAGTTCCAATGACAATACAATATTATGGTGACAGCGTGCTGATTTGATTTGATGGCAACAATGGACAACTCCTCGATGGGTAATAATAGACTGGCGGTGTTTGGGCTCATTTTGATCAGCACACCGTTCCGATCACTAATTTCGTAAAACCTTGGTTTGAAAAGGATATTTTTTAGTAAAAAACTTGTTACCTAAATAAAATAACGTGCGATAAATAAGTATTGTTATAAAATACTATGATTTTTCTTTTATTACGTAAAATAGCTACTATTTTTATTCATTCATTCGAAACCTAATTAAATACGGATAAAAAGTATTTTTTTGGATTCAATTCACTTAGGTATTCATGAAAATAATACGTGCCTATATTGTTTTCACCGATTTCACGGTCCAAAAAGGTTGGATTTGTCTCTACATCCTTTTTTATACAAATACAAAACGTAACGCACGAAATCACAATAATAAATTTGTCGTTTTATTCTAACTGATTCGGCCACTTGGATTTACCCGCGTTTCTTTAGGAACCGCACATTTTCCTGGTGTAAAGTATCCTATATTACTCCCTGGCCTGCAACTATCTCTATGCAAAAAATCACATCAATTCATTGTTCTACAGCAAGAATGAGGAACAAACAAACATACTTTAGCATTTGTTATATTGGTATGGATGTGCTGTAGTGGTAGGATTCTTTTGCAGGGATCCGCCTGGGGAAGTACTACACCTTTGCCAGTTATTCAACCGCCAAGCAGTCGTGTGCAAACACTACTGTGTTCCGGATTGAAGAGCAATGTTTCCAGCGAAATTACAGCGACAGCTGACGAGCGCAGTGCATTGCCATCCAGGGTTTTGAACTGTTAAAGTTAAAAAATTTGAGTGGCTTTGTGCTGTTATGGGCAAGCGTGAAGAGCCATCAGGCGAGCGAAATCGCTCGTCTCGTCACCCAGTATAAAAAAAAAGATAAGTTTGATTTATGGTGTAGATTTCACATGTATACTTATACAGGGTTACGCATATAGACTGTACTAAGCCGGAACGAGGTCATTGTATTCATCGTTATGAACAACTTTTATTATGGGACCAACCCTGAAATCGTGAAAAGAAATCAGCTGTTTCATACATTTTGTCAAGTGTCAATGGCTGTTTTCTATGAAACAGCTGATATTTTATTCACTAAAAACAATGAACGTGGCTGACACAGAATCTAAAAAGGTGACAGACTGAAGAGGAAACCTATTCTCATCAGACAAATGCCAACTCCCATGAAATTACTGAACCATATGCTCTGGTTGCCATTGTAACCATAGTGTTGGAACCATAGCTGTTTTGTTCGATACTATTCATTGCGATAAACGATTAGAAAAATCAAATTATATTCATATTTTATTCTACGACCTATCATCTTCCCACTGCTGGAAATCCATTACCACACTGCTGCCATTCTCTCTCAGAGAGAAAAGAGAGAGAGAGAGAGAGAGAGAGAGAGAGAAGTTGGGCTCTAATCCACCATACTGGCCCAGTGCATGTTGGTAAATGTCAATATGTCATAACACTTTTGAGGGTCTTGGATATACCGGTTTCCTCACGATGTTTTTCTTTCCCGTTTTTGAGCGATGACATCGAAACTGCACATAAATGATTTAAGTAGTAAATAAATCATTGGTGTAAGCCCAAGTATCAAACCGGGTGCCGTTAGATTGTAAAGCGCACATGCTACCGCTTGACGACCATCGCTCTATGTGGTGAATGTTTAGATAAGTCAATGAAAATCCTTTGTTCTCGGACACAGTTCAATTTACATAAATTAAAATTGTTAATAACTGTTTGTTGTTCTTTTGTTAGATCCCTAACAGACGTGCCAACTTGGATGACGGACCGCAGTTCGACTAACGGGAGAGATAGAAAAAAAATCTCTTTCTCTCCCGTTGGTCAGACGGCGGTTCGTCAGTCATGTTGACGTGTCTGTTACGGCTCTTAGTTATTTTAGTCTGAACTGCTAAAATTAAATTACCTATAATTGCAATTATGTTAGTAGCAAAATTATACTGCGCATGATAATCTTCTATAGGATCGCAATAAGCGAGAGTTGAGCTGGATTTTATATATTAAAAGATGGAATAGATTCCATCTAGGAACTAAATCGTTTCAAGTAACTGCTATTCTAGAAATAAATCTTCTTTGCTAAAACGCATGGCTTCACGTAAAATTCAGGAAAAACGAGAATTTCGAGTAAAACATCCAAGAAGCTCGCTAGATTGGCAAACGTTCAAAGACATGCGTGAAATCCTTTTCTCTGAAAGTCTAGAATGTCCGGTCATCCGGTACTGGGTTGTGACGGAATCTATTGTTCGAAAATCGCAGAGACTTATGCTTAAAAAGGATCTATACTAAAAAAAATATTACAAGCAAAATAACTCTTCCATTTTTGCAAACACGCATACACGGATAGATGGATAGATAAATTGTGAAAATAATTACAAATTTAACAACAACTTAACATTAATTGTGGTAAATTTAACAATAATTGTAAATTTTGTGGTCACATGAAAAAAAAAGAATGAAAGAAAAGAGAAACAGATTCTATGTATCTTAAGAAGAAGGAAAGATAGAAAGAAAGAGTGATAGAAAGAAAAAAGAAAGACTTATAATATTATTTTGTAAGATCATCAACATTAAACAATGTAGTTGGGTGAGTAGTATTACATAATTATCTATAGCTAAGCTATTACTATATTTTATCAATGTTGCATCACAAAAGTGGCCTCAACTAAGCATAATGCTGTTTAACAAATCCGATCAGCGAATTCAAAAAAGTTTAACCCACTCACAAAACTACCTAACCATTTCTTCTTGTTTGTTGAGATGCCTCCTATAGATGTTATTCATTAAATTTTTTGCAGGTCATTCTTTCATGCGAAGCACTATAAGTTTAAACAGAAAAAACTATTAACCTAGATAATCTAGAACAAGTTGGAGTGGAGATAAGTTTACGTTAGTGACCGTTCAAAATTGGAATTCATTTATATTTTATATCTTGTCTACTGCTTGCAGAAATAACTTTTAAATTGATCTTCATATTAATTCCCGAATAGTTTTAGCAAAATTATGTTTATTACTGACTAGCCGATCCGTTGAATGTTGTCCTGATGTCCAAATGTTAATCTCGAGTTCACTTACGATATTGTTCTTTCAACGTACGTTTTATTTCACCAAAAACTCAACCTAAAGTACGAGATTGTGGTCACGACTTATACGACAGCTTTTCTTCTACGTGGTAGATAGTCTCTTGCAACCTTGCTAGTACGGAACCCTTAAAAAACACGCTCCATTGCGGCATAGCTCGAAACTATAAACCATCGGACGAGAAAGCAGCGACTCACGTTTTTTACTTATTCAACCACGGACTCAAGTTTTTTCTTACTCATGTTTGTCCCATAATAATACCTAGTTATTTTAAAAACCAACAAAGTTTGGTAGGACTGTTTTGCAGGGGTCCGCACCTTTGCCAGTTATTCAACCGCCAAACGTAGTGTGCAAACACTACTGTGTTCCGGATTGAAGAGCAATGTTTCCAGCGAAATAACAGGGCACACAGAGATTTGAAATCTTATATCTCGGGGTGAGAGCGCAGTGCATTGCCATCCAGGGTTTTGAACTGTTGAAGTTCAAAATTCTGAGTGGCGTTGACCTGTTATGGGCAAGCGTGAAGAGCCATCAGGCGAGCGACTTCGCTCGTCTCGTCACCCAATATCATTAAAAAAACATACATATTCTTAGGCATAGTAATATTTATATTCTTAGGCATAGGTATAGTAACATATCTCTTAGAATAGTATGACATAAAAAGTTGCATCATTGTAATGTCGTTTTTTTTTTAGAACAAGTATCTAATAATCTAGACCACAAAAACAACGATGAAAAATTATGATTATCCGAAAAATGCGCAAACATTTTATGCCACTGTAAATTTAGTAACCAAAAAAATTATGCAAATTAAGTGGCACCCGTTAGTACAGGTTGGTCACACATAAATATTGCACGTCCACTGATCTATAGGTTCAAGCAACATATGTATATGATACATTTACTTCCAACAAAAGTACGGATAGATCCAATTTGGATGTTTTTTTTATCCTCGTTGGTAAAACCAAAACAATTCCGGCAGCGCTGAAATGTTCTCAAAAAATACCTTTTAGACTAACATAAAATAGAACGGATAAAAGTTTCGCGAAAAATCTCCTCGGAATTTTAGGTTATCCGTTACAAAAGGGTTTTTGAATGATGACACGTAAATTTGCTGTATAATACACCTAGGCGATTAATAGTTAAATAAATTACATAGAGAAAAAGACACGCTCTCAATCAATCAAAATCGCAAATCGTAATCAATTGTCAACATCACCAACCATAAATTTAGGACCCAATAAAAATATTAGGGCTGTGTCACCAACCATTTTGTACCCACTAGGTACTGAGTTATGGTCTCTTCTTCAGCGCGCCATTCTTTCCGGTCCTGTGTCAGTCTCATCTCCAGGCCACAGCCTTCCTGTCACCTTAGCGATGTCATCTGAGCAGCAGGCTGGTGATCTGCCCGATGGTCGTTTTCCGTTCCGCAGCTACCATTCTGTGACTGCTTGGGTCCACTGTCCTTCTCTCCTTCTGACCAAATGTCCCGCCCATCTCAGTCTCGTGAATCGTGATGAACTGTTAGACGCATTCTTTCAGCGATCGCACTTTAATTTCTTGTAGTTTTCACATTGACACTACTAGTCCGTTGTTATACAGTCATTGCATAAACAAAGCTAAAAAAAAAAAATTATGCCATATGTGGCAATCAACAAGGCTGCCTGATGGTAAGCAGTCGCTGTCGCCTAAGGATACTTGTAACACCAAAGACATCACAACTACGTTGCCGGCCCTTTAAGACTCTATTAATCACAGACCAATTATTGTTTTGCATGCTATTAACTCGCCTTTTGTAGAACCTATTTTTTATGCCATAGGTGGCAATACAGCAGACGGGCAACCTGATGGTAAGCAGTCACCGTCTTCTATGGATACTTGTAACACCAGAGGCATCACAAATACATTGCCGACCCTCTATTAACTCGCCTTTTGAAGAACCCCATGTTGTAGCTTCTCGGAAACACTCGAAATATAGATCAACAAAGCGTTACTGACTCCCAAGAAATATTTTGAATAATATTACTACTTTTCCATCAATTCCCAGTATGCTAGGTATTTTGTAGTTCCAGTACTCCACAGTTGTCACCGCCTGACCGCGATATAAATTACATAAAATGTATTCGAACTTTGCGAAACTATAGATTTCCCGTGAGGAACGAATGTCTATATCTACGCTGTAAGTAAACCCACTAAGGCGCTTTTATTTCTGTTTTATTTACTATTCTGCTTTCTAATTAGATAGTTGTAGGGGTATGAACGCGAACAGGACGTTTATTAGCTAGGCTGTGGCTTATAACTAAATTGCCTACGGTTTCGCAAATTAGACTATATCTGGAGAATATCGTATACGTTATTATGCTTGGTCAAAAACATTTTAGACCAAGCGGAATGTTAGAGTACAGAAGCAATATTATGTTACCGGACCGATAATTTTTATCCTATATAATATAATAGACGATGTGTTTATGTATGCATGTATGTTCCCTATGGACTCCAAAACGATTTGACAGGACTTTCACTGGCAGATAGCTGATGATATAAGGAATAAACCCACCTAAGTGGGTGAAACCGCGGCTAGTTGTATTAAAAAGCTGACCTGATGAAATTATCTACGAGTATAAGTTTATTATACGCCTAGCAGTGCCGTAACTAGCCTTTTATGCGCCCGGTGCGAGTTTCTATAACTGCGCCCTTGAAAACAAAACTTGGTCCTGGTATGGTCATTTCTGCGCCCCTCCAGAGTCTGCGCCCTGTGCCTGGGCACCGCTGGCACAGCCCTATTTACGGCACTGACGCCTAGAGTCGCATTTTTATTTTTGTGGATGATTAACTGTAGCTCCCAAGTTCTTCTATAAAGTTGTTTAAGCCTTAAGCTAATAAAGTTGTGTTAATATGCAGCCAACGTTGTTGTACTTTTCTAAGAGGGCATCAACTTTATTTTGACTTTTAGTTATTTTCTTAGGTCTAGTTAATAGAATAAAATAAGCTCGTCAGATCTATTAGGTCTTTAGCTTGTTTAAACAACGATGCGGCGGGCTTTGTGAAATTGAGTTAGCGACGCCTTGTTACCTCGTCAGTGCATAAACTAAAATTACCGCATAGAGAGGCGTTCTTGTGCTACGGAATATACGTACAGAAAATTGTACAAGCCAATTTTGGCACCCTCTTATTGGCTTAACTTTTTACAAGTTTTTATTTAACTTCACATGGTTTCTGTATTTTCATGTGCCAAAACCACCACTTAAATGTAATTTTTTTTATTCTTATAAATCTCCAAAACTGTAATGTATTTTTTTTTTTCGCGCACTTGTCTTAATATCTATAGTTAGAAGGTTCTTAATTATGACGGACAAAAAGATGGACAGACGGACGGACAGAACAAACTTAGACCGCATCATCGCTTAGCATCAGGCGAAGTGACGGTAACAAGCAAGTACCTACACAACGGTAAAAACAACCTCTTTTAAAACAAGATTTTCGTATTCTTCTCAGCAAATCCTCTATTTTGATACCCATACCATAAAGGTAGAAAAGAAGAAAAAAAAAACCGCAATTTTGGGGCGTCCGCCATATTGAATTAAGTATGAAATCATTTTATTTCTCCTATTATTCTCAGCAATCTAGCCATTACAACTTTTGATACCCATATCCACAGAAGAGAAAAAAACCTGTTCTGTGCCCATATCTTAGGGTTGTATAAAAATAACTTGTCCGCCATCTTTGGGAGTCAGCCATATTGGATTTAGAAAACGTGTATACGTACTTAGGTCTAAATTTCTTTAACATCCTGAGTTTACCTATTATTGGGATGTTAAATAGGTTTCCATAGCACATTATGACATATTTTTAATCAAGGAACATTGTATCATTCTGTTAGTGAACCAATAATAAAAAATAAACATTTCAGCTTAATTGGTAGGGCATAACAATTTTAAAATTCAGTTGCAAGATTTAACCTTATTTAACAAGGCAAATTAAATATAAACTTTTAAAAAAGAACTTATAAGTGTTCCTTTTAGTGCGAAGCGGTGAAAGAAAGTGTAAATATATTTATTATTTAAATTTGTGTACAATTACATGATGTTAAATATTTTTGTCGCAGTAAAGTTATATGATTATTTACGGGATATTTACCGTGGTAAGGTTGTGGAAGGAGCTCCCGATATTTACACAGCTACACGTGAATATGGTGCATATAACTGGGGCAAAATATCGGGAGTTCCTTCCACAACCTTACCACGGTAAATATCCCGTAAATAATATTATCATATAACTTTAGTGAACAACCGTGATAGTTTAAAACAGTGTTTTGTCCCAGTACTTAAAAAGATGATTGGAAGCGTTTTATTGCCAAAAATATATCTCTGACAAAACCTAAAACTATCGTGAATTTAACTAGTGCACTGAGTTATATACAGCATGAAATAGCTAGCATACGACCTTGCTTGAATAACCGGAGCGGAAACAAAAAGCACTGGATTACAGCTAGAATCTGCACTCAATTATGTTAAATAAAATCTGCTTGCAGCGTTTTACTGCTTTAAGTAATACAATCACGTCATAGCGGTGTTGGAAATGCAGTGCTTTGAACGCTGTGAAACGCATGACCTGAAATTTTAATTGCGTACTCTAACTTATTTTAAGTTGTGTGTGCATCTTCTTGTAATGTTCAACTATGTTTTGACTTAAGTATGAGTTCGTGACCAGTTAATATTTCGCTTTTGTCGCTTGTTTATTTAGTCGCGCGCGCGCGCGCGCGCACGTTTTTGTTTGTGTGTGTGTATGTATGAGAGGTATTTCAAATTATAGATGTTTTTGATAAATTAACTAATTTTTTTTGCGGTGGTAGAGGTCATGCTCAACAGAGCTTGTCCATCTACTATCATCATCATCAGCCATAAGACGTCCACTGCTGAATATAGGCCTCCCCTTTTAACCTCCACGACATCCTGCCATCTGCATCCACTGTCACTCCATCTAATAACTTATAAATAATTCTGATAATGATAAAAAGGTGGGAACTTCTTCACTACTACATAATAGGTAAAACAAGGACTTGCTGGCAATTAAGATACAACGATAAATCTAAAAAAGCTACTCAAAAGATTAGGCCCTTACATACTTTAATATTTATAAAGCCTAAATTCTTAAAAGCCAGGGCTTATTTTCGTTCAATGCCTAAACATTACCTATTTAGTTTAAGGTACGCAATAAAAAGCCGAGAAAAAGTATTACGTTTCGCTCCACAATTTCGGCTGCTTTATTATAGGAATCTCTAAATTTTCTATCAAGCCGTAAAAACACTTTTTCTCTGAACCCTTTCTGTGGTATCTATTTACACAGAAAATATTGCAGTAAAATAATAATTTTTGGTTTTACTGTTACAAAGAGTAACCTAAAATAACAGGGTTACATTGAACGGTGGGACTATACCGATAGGAGCTTATTTTACTCATAATTATTAGCAACTTTTGACCAGCCCTGAATATCGCGACAAAAATCAGCTGACCCTTATAAAATGTTAGTCGCACTGAACAAAATGTATGGAATAGCTGATTTTCAGGGTTCCGTACCCAAAGGTAAAAACGGGACCCTATTACTAAGCCTACGCTGTCCGTCTCTCTGTTCGTCCGTCCGTCTGTACATCTTACCTTTAAACGGCTGTATCTTTCGAATCGTAATAGATAGCCAGCTGAAATTTCCACAAAATATGTACGGTTACGGTAGATTAACTAAGAAATAATAATAAAAACCACCCTGTTATTTTTATTTTATTATTCACATATCCATTTATTTTCTTAATTTTTAAGTTTTTTACATCAAATATAATTATAAAAACATAAATAATATAAAAAAAACTTAAAATCTAGGGTTCCGCCGGCAGCAGGGCAGGGCTCAAGCTACCGGTGGTTAGGGCTGCAGAGTGAGGAACCTCCTGACAATGCGTGCCGTGTCAAGAAGTACTGCCTTCTGCATCTGACCCTTGACCCAACCGTCTAGAGAAAGCCTCTTAAGGTGGTGGTGGAGTCTCTTCGCTATAAGGCCGTTCACCGATACAACTATCGAGACAATGATCGTCGAGTCAACATCCCACATGGCGGTAACCTCGTGAGCCAAGTCAAGATACTTGCTGAGTTTGTCCTTCTCGGCCTTCACGAGGTTCTCGTCATGCGGGATGGTGATGTCGACCTTTTATTAATATTTTATTATTATTATGCGAACAACAAACGTATTTTTAACGTAATTTTGTATTTACTCTAGTGTAAAACATTAATACGTACAAGCGTCAAACTTGACTCTATTATAGAGTACCTACACTCTAAAGTATAACAACAAATCATAAATAATGGCCAAGTATGTGTCGGTGACAAATTTAACTTGACTTTAACTAAGTTAAGCAATGTATTCGGTTACTTGTACGACCTATTCATTTATTTCACCAAATCGATATTGCGTATTTGACTAATTTAGAAGTCGGTATTTAAATAGATAATTATTTTATTTTGTGGTGGTAGTAGTAGGGAACCCTTAGTGCGTGAGCCCGACTCACTCTTAGCTAGTTTTATTCAAACAATTACAGTCTTAGTTATAGAAAAAAATTAAAAAAATTGTACATTACTATTTGGGTCGTAATTTTTTCGCACTGCACAAGAATAGGACTCACTGTCGTCTTCCTTGTTTCCTGAGAACTACAATCAAGGCATCTTCAACGTGTGTTCAGTGTTCCATCCTCGGCCAAACCGTCGCTTACCATCACGCGAATTGGTGGCCAAAAGGAGATCAATTTTATCTAAAAAAAACATACTTAACCGTTTTACGAGTGGGCTCATATTGGTGAAACCCATAATGAAATAAATCTATAATTTCTAAAAGCGAAATAAACTTCTAAGACCAGTTTTTCAATGAGTGATCGCGAGTCGCATTTTCTGCTACAATTATTATTGCTACTACTACATTACTGCTAAGTCTTTATCACAATCTGTAAGTTACCTGAGCTTTAACATTGGCCAGTCCACAAAAACACTTCGAAAGCCGGTTAGAGCTTTGTCACTAAGCTAATGGAATGGATTGAGGATTAACTCCTGACTCGCACACATATACCTACCTTATTATACTGTACATGAACCAGCAGATGCTCCCATTGATTTTTGGACTAATAATATTATCAATTTAAAATCCGAACTCACACATCAAAATATGCAATTTAAGTGACTTGGATGTCAGTGTTATGTCATTTAAGTAACCGAATTTTATATTTATTTGGATTTAAAAGCCAAACTACTTAACAGATTTAGATGAAATTAGTATGAAATCAATCTGAAAACATATCCTTTCAGTTAAAAAAAGAAGTTTTCAAATCGGTTTATAAATGACAGAGTTCTGAAGTATCAAACATAATTGAGAAATGAGAACCGTTCCTATTTTGAAGTCGGTTAAAATATAAACTATAAAAAATGGCTAACAGTCGCTATTGTTGGAATAAAAATGAGTTTTGAAGTAGTTGTTATCTGATTTTAACACGCTTTTATTAGCTTGGTATGTGTTGGGTGTTTATATCTATTTAAGTATATAAATACTGTTTTAAACTATCACGGTTGTTCACTAAAGTTAAATGATTATTTACGGGATATTTACCGTGGTAAGGTTGTGGAAGGAGCTCGGGGAAATATCGGGAGCTCCTTCCACAACCTTACCACGGTAAATATCCCGTAAATAATCATTTAACTTTATTTAAGTATATATTTCAAAATATGTACGTATATCAGTCTCTGGCAGCCATATTACAAGCTTTGCTTAGTTTGGGGTCAGCTGACTATATGTGCAATAATATATTTATGTATCTACGTAAAGGAATCATTGAACGTGATTGTCACCCCATTCAAAGCGACAAATTGATTTGAAATTTTGCACACTTATCAAGAACCGATGACAATGCAATAATTTAAATAGTTTGTTCTGTTATCGTTACCAGGATCAGCGATTTAAAAAAGTGTTTTTTTATTTTTAAATTGCGAGAATTATTTGTTTGTGAATAAGCTCAAACTAAAGTGAAAAATAAGCTTAAAACTTGGAAAGCTTAAGGTCGGAAGATGCAAAATATTGTGGCTCCGTAACATCAGAGAGTAGACAAAAATAAAGACGGTTACACAACTGTTCAGACTTGACTGCCAACCTTCATTGATGGAGAGGCACTGCGACAAGAAAAAGATTGGAAAAAAAAAACTGTCAGAAAAACTCAGCAAAATGATAAAGTGCCTGTTGTTATTTAACAGCTGGCTTGCTGGAATCCTCAAATCCAAAATTTGTAGCCAAGTTCTTTTTTATACATATTTCTGGCAAACAAGCAGACGGGCTGCCTGATCGTCAGTAGTCACCAAATTTACGTCACTTGATAGGTAGTTTTCAAAGCTAAGCACACACTAATAACATTCACTATCTTCGACAACCCCGTCAATAATCATTCTGATGGCATGACACTTATTCCCTGGAAGTAGAAGCAGCCCCTTGTTTGGCAAGCGACTTGTGTCGATACTTGGCGCCATCAAATCTTCCTGAGACACAACGTACGGCTGGTGTAGCTGTCAATTCAGTCAAATAATTCAGAGCACCTGGTTAATACGACGCGTGACCAAAATAATGGCGTGTTTCTGGCTCAACGCATAAGCATTGGCATTCAGCGTGGTAATGCCACCAGCATACAGGGTACGCTGCCAACTGATAGTGGGCTTAAGCATTTGGATTGCCTTTAGACCTTCAACGGTCTATGGGCAGTCTTACTGCTTTTATAGTGTTAGCTTGTTTTTTGTTTTAGTTAATAAAGGCACTTGCTGTTTAAAAAAACATGTGACAAGCTATGAATAAATAATAAATTAACTTAATAAACATACACATAAACATAATATACTTTTAGCAGTACATAATAAAGCGCCAGCAAACAAACAACATAAATGACTACTCAAACTTTTCCGTGACAAACAAAAGCTCATATTAAAAGAATAACCCAAACTGTTTGATCGAAGTATACTACAATCTAATATACTACCTCTACTTTCCTTGTTCCAGAAAGGTGCGAATTCTTTCACGTCCAACGAGTGGAAAGCTGAATTTATACAGTGACACGTGCAACTTTAAATGGCTGTATGTAGATGATATATGTCACAAGCGCTACTGAAATTAAGTCAAAATATTTTATGGCATATAAAATAATGCTACTAAGTCAAATTCAAAATTGTGTATTTCTCTACGTATCAATTTGTCACATGCTGCAAATTTGCACGCTTTTGTTTTGCTGTCATTCCAGCTTTAAAACTCAAACGAGAGTCATGTTTGAGATCGGAACGCAAACTATCCTTCTCAAGCTACATAAGAATACTTGTGATTCCCTTTATAGAGATTCTTTGCATGGAAAGATATTTTAAATATGCTTTGGAATATTTTCGTTGTTGCTTCATAGACATCTTCTGGGACAAATTTTGCATATACCTGCAGGCATGTTGTGTTCGTGTGTTTCAGAAACATGCGCTGGAATTTGTATCAGATTCTTAACATTTTGTTAATTTGATGTGACCTTTATTCAGTTTTCTAAATATTATATTATCATCTCTAAGATAAAAAAGCTGGTGCAGGTGTACCTACCCAATTCTGGTTATTTAATTTCAGTCTTAATACACTCATTCCATACTTACGCATATTTCTATAGAACACCCAGGCCGGGCACGAAAAAGCAACATTGTTTAATGGTTGATATTCCAAAAACCCATACGAAGCGTTTGATTTCACTTTTATTGTCAGAAACACTAGACTATGAAATGCGCTGCCGGAATAGGTGTTCCCCGATGGTTATAACATAACTAAATCTTGAGAGTATCGGTTTATTCTTGGTAAAGCTCTATCGTAAACGGCATCATCATTTTATCATCAGGCGAGATTGCGGTCTAGCATATTTTCGATAGAAAAAAAAATTCCGTAGGTTTTTTTTCTGTATGTACTTCGATTACTCTGAAACTTTTCAGACCAATTAACACGCTTTTTTGTTATGTAGAGGAAGCTCACTATGTTATATATTTTTTTTTCAATAAATAAATAAATAATAGGTAATAACTAACTAAAATGACGAAGTGTACAAAAAATCGTTTTATAAACGGGTAGGCCTAATTCCCAAGATACGGGTGTATTCCACACCTAGTTTGGGCATTAGTGCGATATACGAGTGTAAATGTACCAATTTCTGTAATAAATTTTTTTTTTTTTTTTTTGAATTTTTTGAATATCTATGTTAAGTCAGTTTTTAATGTGATCCACTTGTTCATATAATATGAAGTGCCATGTTGATGCACACTTTTTTTATTAATAACATTATTCTCTGATCTGGATAATAAACACACAAACTGAATAAACTCTGTAAATATTTAAACTTACCAAAAATACGTAGTAGTTGACAGATGTAAAAAATGGTCTACAATAAAGTTTTACCCCGTTGTTCTTCGAGTAAGTTTATAAATCATAACTTTGTCGCGTTTTACGTTTAACTAACAAAAAGTTAAACGCTCTGTCACACTTAAATAGTGTAAAATACGAAACGAAACATCAAAATTGGGGCACTTGGGGTAAAAGGTTACTAAAAATTAAAACAGAAGCATCGCATTGGTGAACTAATTCATACATTTATACTTGACAAATATTTATGACCTAGAAATATTAAAAACCTCTACACACTACATTTTTGTAGTATTATTTAAGAAAAATCGATTAATTAAATATTTTGTGAAAAGAAGAAAGTTAGAACAAGATTTTCTTAAAAACAGAAATCTAAAATCAACAACGCAATGTCATAAAATGTCTCCAACAAAACCATCACGTTACGGAATCAAAAGTATTTCTTATCTTTCACAATCCACGTACTCATTATTTATATTAGCTCTTCAATCTTATCAAGACGTCATTCAAAATTCGATTCACTGTCATTGCTTCAGAACACAACACAAAGACATAAAAATGTCTTTCCCGAACGCGTTTACAACTTTTTGAATGCGTCAAAGCCTTTTTCCTCGGCGTGACGTTGACTGATGTACATTTATACCGGAGGCACGTTCTGGCATCGCGCCACGCATTGTTACGTTGACAATAGAAGTGAATAGACACAGAATGGCCTCGGAAATGCACTGCGCGTGCTGATTACAGGCATTAGTGGGTATTATTGGCCAGTTTTGATAATGGGAGCGCATTCGATGCGGGGAATTGTCGTAAGCATTAATTGAGATCGGTGATAATTTTAAAGTATTTTTGGGTATAATTTTTCGAGTCTTTGGCGTAGTAAAAATGAAACCCATTTGGTTGGAGAGCCCATTTATACTCTGCAAGAGTAAGTTAACAAGATATGATTATCAAAATAAAAACCTAATTCAAAATTAGTAAGCGCTCCAAAAAAATGCTATTGCCAATTGACTTACAATGTATTGAATTTATTCCACCATATTACACACCTCTATTAGCCTATTTCTATTCCTCTTCTAGCTCGATAATAATCCTCCTTTGACCTATTTTTTGCGTGGTCTCACTATGCCCACTAACTAACCCGCTCTGTAATTGACCGACCATACCCTGACGTCCCCCGAGTGACAGTTTACCGCCTTTAGGGGCTTTTATTCGACAAATTGAACGGGGGAATCGATGTAGTTTTATTTTTTATTTTATGAAATTTTAATCTCCACTGACCTCACAAATGAGATATTTATTAGATAGTTACTCGGAACAGTACTTAGTCGAAAATAGGTAATTGTAGATACTTATAATAATTACCCTGGGTCCTTAACTGCATGTCTATTCTGCGAGCTAAGTGAACGCGCAAGTGAAGTGATAAGCTAAGTGAATGTGACATTTTCTTGCTTATTTCTGCAGATAAATGTCAACACATCGAATTATAAGGGTAAGGGACTACAGTCAAGGGTGATCACTCGACATTTTGACATTTCTCTATAGTAATCAACAAGAAAAATACACGTTCACTTAGCTTATCACTTCACTTGCGCGTTCACTTAGTTTGCAGAATAGACCGGCGTTGGCCGTTTGGAGAAACTCAGAGTCACACAACGGGCAATGGAGAGAGCTATGCTCGGAGTTTCTTTGCGCGATAGAATCCGAAACGTGGATATTCGGCAAAGAACCAGAATAGAATAGAATAGAATAGAATAGAATAGAATAGAATAGAATAGAATAGAATAGAATATCATTTATTATCATAAAGTCACATTTGTAATAATTTTTAAAATAAAAATATGTACTACGAATGCTTTTATTATGGACTCGTCAATTTGGTACACAATTAAATATTTTGAAGGTAAGTAAGACCCATTGAGTCTCACTCAGCAAACGACAATTTATAATAATTAAAAAATGAGGGTAGATCTATGCGCTTAAGCGATAATTAAGTCGGCTGTATAAGGGCCTCGTCAGACTGGTACACTGATACAACAGTGAAATAAATTAAAAAATAATAATATTAATTCAGCTGTATAGGGGCTTTGTCAGACAATAACATTAAGTAATTAAAAGTAAATAATAATAACATAATAATAAAACAATAATAATAAGGCACAGAATCGCCAAAACAGAGTCACCGACATAGCTATTAAAATTTGCAAGTTGAAGTGGCAATGGGCAGACGACATTGCTCGAAGAATCGAAAACTGATAGGGAAGAAAGGTTCTTTTCAACAGACCACGAACCGGAAGACGCAACGTAGGTAGGCCTCCCACTAGATGGACCGACGACATTGTGAGAGTCGCGGGCATCCAGTGGATGCAGATGACAGGTTGTCGTTCAGTATGGAGGTTAAAGGGGGAGGGCTATGTTCAGCAGTGGACGTCTTATGCCTGGTGATCATGATGATGATCCTGGGTCCATGTTTGGGTATTACCAGTTATATTTACAATCTATTTAATTCAAAAATACCTTAAAATCGGTAACACTTAATGATATGAACATTACAGTTTTTATGCGATTTTAGTTTGGTCCCAGGTATGTGTTGTTCATAATGGTGAATATAATGACCACCTTTCAGCTTAGTGCCATAGTTCTGTGTAGCCCAGTGATATTAAATAAAAACAAAAAAAACAACTTTTTTTTTTAGGTTTGTGACCAAAATAAACTTTCTGCGGTTAAGTAAATTTTGTAGCGTATCTATTTATCATTATGATTGCTGTATTATAACAGTGACATTATTTATATTACTATATTCGTATTTAATGTATAAAAATAAATGTTTATATACTCCTAAACGGCTGGACTGATTTTGACGAGACCTTACTGGCTGATAGCTGATGTTATAAGGAGTGTTCCACGCCGGTAAATACGCGGGGCGCACCTAGTAGTTTATAAAACACAACCAATAAAAATATTATAGGCTAGTAATAGATCTCAGATCAGACAGACAATGGAGATATTCTCATTACAATTATAGCTGTTCAAAAGTCTCTATATTAGTTTTTCACAAACCTTTAAAACTACAAGTACACACTTACTCATTTTTCACACACACTAAGAAACTTGCAGAGACACTAATGAACTAACTATAAATCTACATGCAAGAAAAAGGAAAGAAGGGCGTGGCGGTCCTCACTCGCCACATCACCTTACCATATCTATTTTATTTCTCTGATCCGTGTAATAGCACAGAGTACACAACAGTACAAAAATAAAGTTATATGATTATTTACGGGATATTTACCGTGGTAAGGTTGTGGAAGGAGCTCCCGATGTAACTGCAACTGCTCCAGGTGCATGTAACTGCGCCGAAATATCGGGAGCTCCTTCCACAACCTTACCACGGTAAATATCCCGTAAATAATCATATAACTTTAGTGAACAACCGTGATAGTTTAAAACAGGACAAGAATAGATACTCGATTTCACTATTGTGATAATATTTGTCATAAACATCAGTGATGACAGTTGCTTTCATTGAAAATGCATTTATATTCATATAAACCTGAAAATAGTTCACCCTCCACTTGTTTATTTCACAATAACATCCGATACCATTGAAATAAATACTACGCTTTCAAATATTACTGCTATTTTTACCTACGAAACTACTAACTAAATGTTTGCACTTGTTTTTGCCGCGACAATAATTATATAAGAAGATTAAACGAAGCACTCTGTGTATAACAAGTCTTATTAGCCGAGACGTTTAGCTGAACGAGTCAAAATCGTAGGCGAATATTTATGTCAAAGATAAAATGGTTTGATCTATATACTCGTTTTACAGTCACACATGAGTCTCACGATTATGTTTATCGGTGGAGATGACTGATCATTTACGGATTCATCAGCCAGAGACGGTTGCCAGCCACGGGTGGTGGCGCGCGCGGTTCGAGCCACCGCAACCGCGACCTTGGCATTGCCAGTACGCGGGCCACTGAAGAGAGAATTTTTACGCATTCAAAGTCAGTCAGCAACTGTCCTGCGGAGTTTGACGTACATAAGAATGTCCACTCACATGCCAGGTAACAAATGTTCCTTCTCTTTTCCGTTCTATACCCTTCTATTTTCTGTAACCTGGGCGGCCGCCTTTTTTATGAAGTCAGTTAAAACAAATAAAAAACACGATTAGGGGAAATCTTCTCTACTTTCTCTTCCTTCAGAAATTTTACTGTACGTGATGAGACATGCTATCTGTTTTGAGCGATTCTGTTTAGGTGATTGCGAAAAGTTGCGTGATCGCAAAACGTATCTCGGCGCGTTAAGGTTCACGTGCGCGTGATTTTCCACACTGCACGGTTTGAGCGCTGTTTCGAGTACGCGTTAAGAGGATTAATTGGCATTAAGAGGCCCAAGATCTCAATATCGTTCTTTATCGAACCCAGTAAAAGATCTCTTCAATCTGCGATACTAAATTTAAACTTTAAAAAAAAAAAAGACACGGCTTAAAATACAAAAAGAGTACAGTAAATTATCACTCGAAAAAATAAAACCGCGCTCACAGAACGAGTCACGTAGTGAAGTCAGTGGATGTGAGTGAAACGCGTGCCACCGATTCCATGTGAAAATGACTGATGGTAGGAGAGACCACAATGAGAATGCTAGCATGAAATGGAAAAGAACAATTTTTCAAGATTTGGTGACCAATTTTCAATAGATTTTGGACAATTCGTTATAAGAATTTCAGACAGATCTCGTAACTGATCTCCCTCAGCACCACGAAATATCGTTTACCATTATTTTATAAACGCAGGTGAAGGCGTTATGAATATGTATATAATCTATATGTATAAAAATGAATCCCTGTTTACCTTGGTCACGCCCTATCCTGAGAATGATTTCACCGTTTTTTAATCTTTTTTTTTAAGTTTTGTAATACTTAACTTAACGATGATTTTGAAACCGTGGGGTGCATTTAGCTAGTTCTCAATATTTAGAAAAACTACTTCATATTTTAGACAGCACTCTGGGAAAATTATTGCTATTTCCAAAGCAACAGGCGCTCAATCGTATCTTATTCTTAATAATATTATTAGAGCTTTTCCAAAAACTACTAAGTCAAAGTTAATAAAAAATGTGTAATACTACCTCGAGAACTCTCTACTTACATAATAGAGAAACAATCACGTAAAAGGTTCACAAATTTACATACTTAATGTACATACATAAAAAATACGTATCTAATTGAGAAACTTCTCCTAAAGTAGGTTAAAAACGCTGGATGATTATACACGCAATATGATAGCTTGAGCAGTGGTTTTCGCAAGTCAAATAAGTCAAGAATTGTAACAAAATTGCCCGTCTTGCAAGTGTTTCGCAGCTTCTAAGTGCTCCTTTATTCGGATAACTCTGTACATTAATAAAATTAAATAAAAATTATTGACACAAAAACGAATTATTTGTTACATTCATCTTCCCTTAAGTAATTACACTTAAGTCAATCTATTTAAACTACAAGTACAAATTAAAAATGTCAAATAATTAATATAACTAAATAAATGTTAATATCTATTTAAGTATGTATTTAAAAATATATATGTATGTATATCAGTCTCTGGCAGCCATATCACAAGCTTTGCTTAGTTTGGGGTCAGATGACCATGTGTGCAATAATGTCCCACATATTTATTAAAAAAAAAAAAAAAAAAATTCAAACAATTAATAATCATGACATAAACTATTATTAAGAAATTTTTATCCCAATGATATTATGACAAATTCTCACAATATTTCAAAAGCTGTCATGATAGTTTTCCATTTGTCAAATATTATATTACAATCAAGGTGCATTGAAGTGGCAGTTGGCTCGAATTAATGGCGACGTAAGATCGCACTACAGTGCGTCCCTGGTCCGCATGCATGGAGCAAGTGATGCAGTCAACCACGACTATTTGCCGGAACCCCGAGATCGTCTGGTACGAAGAAAATGCACAGCAAATCGTGCAAGTGGCAAAGAATCAAGTGATCCTTTAATAACGCAATAACAAAGGTACTTTATTTAACGTGATGATTACACAAAGAAACTTAAGGAAGCAAAATGTGCAGGGAATAAGAACATAATATAAAATCTGGACCTTAAAACTATTTTTATCCAAAAATTTTACAAATCTCAATACTGTAATCACAGTGTAGCCAAAAACGAAACGTACCTCACCGCACCGCTCTACCTGTGCTGAAAATACTACTCTACAGAAAGAAAGAAAAATTATTTCAGAAAAATTATTCGCAATTTTTGTCTACGTAGCAGAGACTGAAAAAGACTCAAAGCCCGCTGAGGTCATGGAACTAACACGACCTCGTGACCTCCTTCCTACTTTTGTACGAGATTTTTACCTGCTAGTATCGGCTGTCACTCCTTTCTTAGCTGTGAAACGTTAATGAAAAAGTAAAAAAAAAAACTAATAAGAAAATATCGATTCAATACACTCAGCAATGTTATATATATTACCTCTCTTGGAAATCAACTTTTTTTTAAATCTAAAGCATAAAATTGCTATGGTTTTGTATGCTTCTACAGCCAAAACCAGTTTAACTAATGAAAAAAGAGGTGGTTATTATAAATGGGGTGGTGGTGTTGATCTTGTAAGTTCATGTATGATTATCAAGTTAGTGACATCATCATAAACACAAGATGGTGGCATGTAAAATAATACTACCTTCGCATGTGAAGTATCATTGAAAAGGTTTTTTCCAATGAAAGTTGGCTCTTTGTCATATCATTTTCTTAAACTTCTACGTCTGTTATTGCTCAAACAGTAATAATTTTTTTTCTCTAAAATACCCTCAAAATACTACGCTAACAATATCTTCTTCTGACGGTGTTTTCTGACGAATTTATTATCTAACGGTCAGTTTTGACGATAAAATAAGTGACAACATCCTATTTTGCATTCAAACAAGCGAAATTAATTGAAAAAACACCGCATAAATTTGCATCCTGTTTATTCCTGTTTTTCGAAGGCCGTTAATATTTAAGCTGATAAAATGTTTATTTTAGACGGGAAAAAGGTAATTTATATAAGGAGGTGAAAGAAAATTTTATGAGTCAGTGCTGTCTGATCTGGTAGAGTGCTCCTGATATAAAAACGTACTTTTCAGGGAGTATTTCACACGCTTTAACAATGTTTATGTAGATTGAAAACATAATAAAACGTTGTTTTAAACTATCACGGTTGTTCACTAAAGTTATATGATTATTTTCGGGATATTTACCGTGGTAAGGCTGTGGAACATTCCACAACCTTACCACGGTAAATATCCCGTAAATAATCATATAACTTTAAAAAAAAAACGTGTTTTATTGTACGATGGAATTGAATAAGTTATTGAATAAGCGAAACGAAGGTCGCGTGTTCTTTACGTTAATTTCCCGGATTTAGACTACTTTTCATTTCGAAAACAATTCATTCTTGTGGAACAAATGCAGAAACCGCGGTGCGTTGCTAGTTTTAAATATAAGCATGTGTTAATTTAAGCTAAGCTAGACATTTGTCTATAAAACTAATTTCCATGTAGCTGTCACTATTACATCTATATAAATATTATACTAGCTGCACCCTGCGGTTATCTGCTATTTGTTAGTCAAAATCTATCAATGTATCAATCGGAGTCCATATGACACATACGTACACACATCGCCTTTTGTATTATAGATAGAAGATAGATAGTTATATAGATTTAACAGCGAATGTAACGCACCGTGGTTGAACAGGTGATTTTTTTGTTTGTTTTTTTTAGTCAAAGATTTTATACGTAATAGTATGAAATCTTTGGTTTAAGTATTTTCCCTAAAAAAATATACATTTAAATATTGAAATTTTAAATGAAAATACACGCATACAAAGACGTGTGCAAGAGCTAGTCTTATATATAAACGCGATATTGCATGTATGTACCCTTTGGACTCCAAAATAGCTCGAACAATTTGACAGGACTTTCACTAGCACATAGATGATATTGTTAGGAGTGAGTTATCCACGCGCAGCTAGTGTTATATGAAACCACAATTTTAAAGATTGTCACTATATTAGCGTACAGAAAAAATATCGAAGAACATACACAAAAAAGGTTCAGCAGTGGACGTCTTCTGGCTGATGATGATGATACACAAAAACATACAGATGAACATAGGACCTCCTCCTTTTTGGAAGACGGTTTAAAATGGTACATATCGAACAAGGCGACTATAAAAACGAACAAAAGCATGTACGAACTTGCTGACTAAATATACTCGTATGCTGAATTTAAAGGTGTTCCCCGATAGTTACAATCTGGGTGTCTTCATATCACAAGTGTAGACTACATAATCGCTTAACATAAGGTGAGTTGGCGGTCAAAAGCAAGCCTATTATTATATATATAATTACATATATAATTATTCCAGTGTATTTGACCCGGGTATTTCCTAAAACTGCGACCAGAACCACCTGAGGATGGGCAGGAGCGTCCTAATAGTACACGGTGAACGTACTGCGATCCCCAAGCCGCCTGCCAAGCGTGGGGATTATGGCAACACCCCTCTCTACGAGGGAGGCCTTGTCCAACAGTGGACGTTAAATGGCTGATGATGTGTGTGTGTGTGTGTGTGTGATTCCAGTGTAATGTTAGCTCAGGATTGCAGTTACTTTTGCAATTTTGAATCACAATAAAACTTATATTGAAGATTACTTTGATACTGACAAGCTATGAATTCGACCACAACTCATTAATATTATTTAATTGTATTTGGTGTACATTTATTTTATTGAAAAGAGCGGCAAACAGGCAAGCGGTCCGCCTGATGGTAAGCGGTAATCGCCACCGAAGGAGACCTGCAACACTAGCGGCGTTATCGATGTTTTTGCAGTCCGGACAAAATGTTTGTGGATACCCTTTTCCCTATTTCATTATCAGTTTTAATTTAATTAGTGTTAATAATGAATTTGGATCTAACCTGAATTTTTATTAGTAGTAAAAATATTTTTGTAATAATCTACATTTACGATAACTGAACATCTTATATGAAACATATTAATTTTATACACAATTTTGATTACTTCACACGAAAAAAAACATTACCTATTAGATTTTCGAAAAATAACAATTTTTGTACAGAAATACAATGTTTTTTGTTTGTAATAAATAATTTAGTATTATTTATTTATTAAAACAATATATAAGTACAAACGTTTTGTGCAATTCAACCATTTTAAATGGAGATACATATAGTTGTATTCCAAGGAATCATAGAAATATTTTATCATAAAAAAATAAGAGGTCATTTTCATCTCGTAAATGTTTTTTTTTCCACAGAACACAAACAAAGAAAGAACTTGTTTGCTTGATCCGTCACTTATACTTATATTTAAATGTCATCTGTGAAGTCAAATAAAGACGTAGGAGCTGATTGTAAAAAAAGCATATAAATAATATTTTACTAGGAGTAAATACACCTGAAATGGGCACAAAAATACCTGAGAATAAATCAATCAGGAAATTCTACAGGAAAGAACATTACACACGTCAATTCTTACCGATCCGGTTAAACGTCACGGAAAATCGTTCTCAATGCTTCATTCTCCGAAATAAGAGACAAGGAAATGTTGTTTATCATCGACACTTTTTGTCACTTAATGAAGAAAAAACCATGTCACTTCCCGCAATAACGATCAATCACATCAGAACAAACTGTTCGAGACGGTCACTTGTTAAGTTTCGAGGATCACGCGTCGTTACGCAGTGCGTCCGGTCTGTAACGGGTCCCGCGTAGAACTGAGCCGCGCAGTCTCCGAGTCATACCGAAGCGTTTTCTCAAATGACTACCGTAGAGTTCGCGGTCCGTAGCTCTGTAGTGGCGTAGCTTTCAATGTCGTAGATTTCGTAGAGTGCTACGTGTAACACCTAGCACTTCGTCTAAGGACCTAAAAATTCTAGATTTTATTTCGATCTACCTAACTATCCTACTTCAACTATCTTGGTAATAAAATTATGTCAGTAAAATTCAAGACCATTCGATAAAGTCAGTTCTTTGGTTGTCAGGTTTGGTTGGTTTGTTGGTCAGTTCCTATATATCAAAAAGGTGGTTTGCATATTTTGTCGAGACTAATTACAATTTCTAATCTGTTTGGAGGCTTCCTGATGGCTTAAAATTAAGCCATACAAGAATTTAACTGACAGTAGGGGCTCGTGAACTTTACTAAGTATCCCGTAGCTGCTGCTACGTGAAAACTATGTAGACATCTACGGCGTAGCGCGTAGCATTGAGCTACGACTCACGAATTACGCTGAAATAAGTTCGTTGATTCAATTTGCGGCTGCCTGAGTTTTTCATGGAATTGAAAATATATTTGTTATTTTTATGGACTTTTTATTCAGAAAATTAGAGCTCCATATTTTTGCTACTATAAAAGTGGTGGTATCCGAGGGAATCAGTATCAACAGAAATGTTTTTTTTTTAAATAACAAACTGATAGTGATTATTCTTTAGCCCTATACCTCTTCTATAAAATTATTATTTTCATCCCATAGTTGCCTGGAAGATATCGCTTATGGCGCAAGTTGTTTCAATATGTTTAAGTTGTATTTTACTCAACCGCAAGAAATATTTAGGTGTATCATGTAAGTATATTATGTATGTGTATTTCTTCATTCCAATATAGTTATATAAGTGGTAGTGGTAGGACTCCTTTGCAGGGGTCCTCCTGGGGAAGTACCACACCTTTGCCAGTTATTCAACCGCCAAGCAGTAGTGTGCAGACACTACTGTGTTCTGGATTGAAGGGCAATGTTTCCAGCGAAATTACAGGACACACCGAGATTTGACATCTTATATCTCGGGGTGACAAGCGCAGTGCATTGCCATCCAGGGTTTTGAACTGTTGAAGTTCAAAATTCTGAGTGGCGTTGAGCTGTTATGGGCAAGCGTGAAGTGCCACCAGGCGATCGATTTCGCTCGTCTCGTCACCCAGTATCATAAACAATTTTTTTTACGAATTAATTCATTTTCATGTGAGTGGTATTTTTAGAACCCTTGCATTATTTCTTGAATATCTTAAGCTAGTTCAATAAAAATCACATTATGGGACATACATGAAACCAGACTCGATTACGTCTTGTAAAATCATTAGTTTTATATTAGTAATAATTGACAAAAAACACGGAAAAACTAACTAATCTTGATTGCAAATTTTCAGCTCAATCAATTAGAAATCACTGTTTTATAATTCAGTTACAAGATTTGACCTAAACAAACAGGGCAAATTAAATTTAAAAAATGTGTATTATGATGGTTATATAAATTTATTTTGATGATGATGATACTTCCGATCTATAAATCCTCCTTCCTCCAACACCAATTATGACCCCCTTAGCTCACCTATACATTTACATTATCAACGTAGAGGGTGCCGTAATCGTTTTAAAAGCATTAGACGGAATGTCCGTTATTATAAAGGTACCATTTTCCGTTAAACGGGGGTCATTCGTTTATTGGAGCTGAGATAACGCCGTTACGTTCGCGTAATTATGATAATAACGAGCAACGATCAAATACATAAACCGTGACTTTAGAATAACAGCTTCTCTTAGAAGAGTCGTTTGTTTTGATTATAGTTAAGTATTTATATTTGTATGGAATTACTTAGGATTCGGAAAAGGAAAAATATATTGGGAAACATTAAATTTGTTTGTCTGACGAACTTTACACGAGTGAATACAATTTTAACAGTTTTTTCGTCTTCTGTTTTTTTGACATCAACAAGATGACACAAGATCTTGGCATCACACGTCTTGTGCATTTGCAGGATCAAACAACGAAAAATTTTCAAGTTAGATTACTTATTGTCAAACACGTCACAGTCAGAGTCAAGTAAAGTATACCAGGGTCAATTCTAAGTCATGCCTTATAAAGTGATGGCCCTACTACCACTTGACTAAGCCATTAATACTACTGCCATTAATTTATGGTTGTATGAATGGTTGATCGATACATTTAACGTCAATATTTATTTATTTTAGTTTTGATTGAATCAGGCGTTACTTTGCGGAAGTCTATTTTCAAAACTGTTTTAATGATGAATTTCTAGTGTAATTCCGCTTCTACGTCGCTTCAAGTACAATAAGCGACTTAAAGCGACGTAGAAGCGGAATTACACTAGAAATTCATCATTAAAACAGTTTTTTATTTTAGTTTTATCTGTAAGTCTAGTTCACAAGAAATTATTTAGTGTGGCCCGCACTTTACTTTTTGCCGTAGAGTGAATTATCGTCAAATATAAATTATGTATTAACAAAACTATTATATAAGTTAACATTAGCAATAGAAAAATAGACTGCCCATAGACAATTGAAGGTCCAGAGACAATCCAAATGCTTAAGCTTAAGTTGGCAGCGTACCCAATATACTGGTGGCATTACTACGCTAAATGGCAATGCTTTATGCTTATCTAATAAAATTATTTGATTTCAATCATGGCATAATTTAAAATAGATTGTTTGTTTAAGTTGAGATTTAAATAAAAAATTATGTCATTATTTGACAGCTCCGTTAGCTTAGTTGGTAGTGATCCAGCCTTCAGCGCTTGGGGAAGTGGGTTCGATTCCCACCTAGGACAAACATTTGTGTGATGAACATTTGTGTTTGTTCTATGTCTGGGTGTTAATATCTATGTAAGTATGAATTTAAAAATATATATATACGTATATCAGTCTCTCTGGTCTCTGGTATATTACAAGCTTTGCTTAGTTTGGGGTCAGATGACCATGTTTGCAATAATGTCCCAGATATTTTTATTAAACTATGGATAAAACTTAATTAATCTCAAATTCCACTAAAAAATTATTAGGCCCACATCAATCAATGTTAATGTTATCTAAGCTTAAGTTAAAGCTTTTAACTGAGGACGGTCAAATGTAATCCTTTCTGTGGCCTTCAACGCACTACGTTCATAAACAGTATGGCCTTGGTTCATTAAAACTTAAAAATTGGTGGGTTTTCTGTCAGCTTAGGAGCATAGTTTTGCAACTATCGAGAGATGGCGCTGCTGCTTGTTTTTTTGCATATGTTCAATAAAACCTATAATACAAGGAAGAGGAGACAATTTATAACAGGGCCAGACAAGGCACATACTAACTTATGTACCTATTAATTTGTGTTGTGTTGTGGAAAAATAAGTATTTTGTTAGCAAACAATAACCACAAACGACTATATTACGAAATAAAAAAATAAGCATGACAGACAGTGTCAGACGGACAGTCTGTCTATAATCACGGAAACTTGCTTATTAATAAGCAAGTTTTTTTATTGACCTTTATGGTATTGCAAAAATTTCATATTATCCATATCTAGTCAACGCCATTGATTGCATTTTTATAAGACGCAGCGTAGGTAGGCCTCCCACTAGATGGACCGACGAGACATTGAGACATTGTGAGAGTCGCGGGCATCCAGTGAATGCAGATGGCAGGATGTCGTTCAATGTGGAGGTTAAAGGGGGAGGCCTATGTTCAGCAGTGGACGTCTTCTGGCCGATGACGATGATGAATATTTTTTTATTGCCTTTCGGAAAACTTCCCATTAATTACTTTGATGACCGTTTTTTATTATAATATTTTCCAAATTCAAAGACGTTTATTAGATAATTTAGACACTTTGTTACAACGCCTGGTCTCAGCTATAAATGAAGCGTGAGCAATGATAATTATTAATATGAAAAACCGACTACATCAGAACTGGACCAAATTGAAGTGGGGGACCAAATGGGAAGTACGACCATTGAAATAAAAAAATAACCATCAAAATCGGTTAGACCCGTTCAAGAGTTCTGAGGTAATAAACATAAAAAAACAGTTGAATTGATAACCTCCTTCTTTTTGGAAGTTTGATAAAAAGACTTTTGTCTAGCTGTGGGATCTAGTAGGTCGGTAAACATATAACTATCTCTATCTAACAGTTATGATTATTTACGGGATATTCACCATGGTAATCATTTATCTGTAGTGAACAACCGTGATAGTTTAAAGCAGTGTTTTATTTCTTTCTATATAATATTTATAAACGGTGATGAGCGTATAATTATATGTTTATTCCCTATGGACTCCGAACGGCTGGACCGATTTTGATGAAACTTTTAGGTAATTTTCAGATTATTATTTATCCAGCGAGTAATCCTGTGAAGTTTGGTAGCAATCGGATCAACATATTTTTTTGTGGTAGATTTTGTGAAAGATTCGAATTAAGGGGAGCAAAAGAAGGTTAAAAGATTGTGTTAAAGTCTACGCATACGAAGTTGTGAGCAATAACTAGTAAAAACAAGTGGATCACATTAAAAACCGACTTCAAAAATATATGAAAAATGTAATAAGTGCCTGTAATATTTGAGGGTTGCCCTCGATTTCCCTGGGATCCCATCATCAGATCCTAACTTGGTGACAATGGGACCCAATTGGAAGTATACCCAACTGAACAAAATTATTATTTTTTTTATATTGGTCAATAGTTGGCGGAGAAATGTTGAACTTTAATATATTAAAAAAATATACAGTGGAGCATAGAACCACCTTCCTTTTTTGAAATCGTCTTAATAATAGTAAGAATCCATACTGTTTAAAGGCATACCGTTCCAGTATTTAAGTCTACGAGTACAATTTATGGTGCCACAAGCGCCCGCCCGGAACAATAACTTGCAGATACCGCCCACATATCATGGTAACATTTGTCGTGACACGGAACCAAACTCGCATACCTTGTCCTGCAATTTGAGGCTAATGAATTGTCTTGACTTGTCCTACTGAAACTAATCTCATAACTAATCTGCTTTTACCACTGCTTACTGCGTGGCCGTACTCGAGCTGAGCGGTCCTGTACGATGGTAAAAGACTGGATGACATGGCCTTGATTTCTTGGAAGATGGGGCGGCCTTTAGTATGAAATGCTACTTGCGTTGATACCCTTGCACCATGTCATCTTCCCGGTACGCAAAACAAGGCTGTTGCAACCGCTGAATCTGCTGAAGGCCTCAAAAAGAGCAAATATAGTAGTCTAGACAGCGGGTAAAAGTTTGAGCCTTTTGAGGTCGAAACTGTAGGTTCGTGGGGTTCAGATGCAGAAAATATTTTCAAAAAATTACGTCTGGTCGAAGCTTCTCGTAACCAAAACGCTGGTCGATATCTTGCGAAGTTAGTATTGCAATCCAACGTGGTAATGCGGCTAGCGTTTTGGGAACGATGCGTACGGGCAGCGGATTATTAGATAAGTGTTGTTTAATATATTTATTTTAATTTAGGAAACTTTTATTATATTTCTTTTATTTTTTTCCTTCCACAACCTTACCACGGTAAATATCCCGTAAATAATCATTTAACTTTAACTTTATTATGTTTCCAGATATGTATACTTTTCTGGCTGAAATAAAGTACATCTCAGATTAGACAAACAAGTGAGATATGCGATAATTGTACTATTTATATGAGTATATTTAGTACAATTATCGTTTGTGTCAAACGGGTCTGTGCTTCACCAACTTTTTTCACTATACCGCAAAAAAATTATGTACAGTAAACGTGTTTGTTGTTCACGCATGCTAAAAAAACTTGCAGTGATATTAATGAACTAATAATAGTAGTACAAGTGCAAAAATAAAATTATATTTTCTAATCATATCTGTTAAATGCACAGTTAAATTTAAAGTTAGTTTGCTTTGAAGAGAGTTCCATCATGACAAATATTTCGTGATCATGGATTTATTCAAATCATTTATTTGTCAGAACATGGAAAGTACTCACACATACAAATTACTCAAGGTCACACAAATGGAAACATATCTCATGTCCTTGCCAGGTGCGGCGTACAAATGTGAGTTAAAAAAATAAAATATGTGAGAATAAAAACTCGCTATAACTGTTAAGACAATAACTGACAAAATTACTTGACAAATGAAAACTTTGTTACTCGAACAAATAGAGCTCCTTATTGTTATTCCAGTCATAGATACTTAATGATATTTTTTACGGGCAAGTGCCTTTTTTAACTAAATAAAATACAAGCTAACACTAACATTACATAAACAGTTAGACTGTCCATAGACCGTTGAAGGTCTAAGACAATCCAAATGCTCAAGCCCACTATCAGTTGGCAGCGTAAAATTGATAAATGTATTGTTAATTGCTGACCATAATGTCCAATCGAATCACGTTTGCAATGAATCCTATTTGTGGCTGCATGTGACTGTTCCCACTGGCATATGTGGCTTGCCACAAATAGTCATGGCATCAAGAAGAATGGAGCTTTACAAATCACACTATATCCCATCCCACTAACATTATAAATGTGAAAGTTTGGATAGATGTATGGATGGATGTTTGTTACTCAATCACGCCAGAACGGCTGAACGGATCTGGATGAAATTTGGCCCAGAGATAGATTATAGTCTGGAATAGCACACAGGCTACTTTAAAAATGGCTGGAATTTTGTGTTCCTGGAGCTGGTCATCGTAGCGAGGCCGAAGACTGAGCTAACCCCCGTGTGAAGCCGGGGCGGGTCGCTAGTAATATCATATATGTGAAAGTTTGGATGGATGGATGTTTGTTACTCAATCACGCAGAAACGGCTCAATGGATTTGGATGAAATTTTGAATATATACATTGCTTATGTCCTGGATTACCATATAGGCTACTTTTCATCATCGATTTTTATCACCACGCGGATGACACCGCCGGGCGCAGCTAGTGTTAAATATCGAACTCTCTGGCTTCACTACTTCCACGCTGCATGCATAGACTCCGAAATAGCTAGACCAATTTTGAAGACATTTTCTGGCAATTTTCAGATAAGATGAAAAGCAGCAGTGATCCTGTGAAGTTTGGTAGTGATCGAATCAACAGATATTTTTTGTAATGTGTTTTAATATTTTCACTACATGAAAATAAGAATTGAAGTAATACATTGACATATAACTTTTTTTTTGCTTTAACTGTGCAAATGTCTCCCCAATCTCTTTCCAGACAGTACGATTACCCATCAGATTGTCTGCCCAGACACAGAGACATAAATTACATCAAACTTTTTTTTATCGAAGTCAAAGGAAGTTGCTTCAAAGAATAAACCATAAAGCCCCAATTTTTTCAGTAGTTTTATTGATTTGCCAATAATGTCTGGTGTGAACAATAAAGAGTTATTTTTGTCTATCAATGAACTTATGCTGCCGAAAATATCATGAGGAAACAACAGGTATTTTCTTTATAAGGTACCTTTAAGTACACTGCTAGCTAACTAATATCGTCCTGTTGAAAAAATGTTGCAAAGGACCTAAAGGTTTCTTTCAGAAGCTTTTTTATCTTTATTTTTAAAGAGGGTTTGCTCATACGATCATGCCACCTTCATTGGCACGTTCATAAATTTATGTTCTTCTTTTAGTACAAAGCTCAGAGGCTACTTGAAAGCCAGTTTCCATTCCAGGCTAGGTGTGCTTATCATCTTAGACGACAACATGACTTAACACCAGGTTAGTTCAAACGCCTAGGATGTCAACATTATAAAAGCTATATGAATAACGTACTTGAACAAGAACTGGGACCTTAGAAAAACATAACTACTTAAGTATCTACTCTAAGTTACATAACATTTGTATCGGTCACGTATTTTAATGTTGATAAATTAAACGATAAGTCTAGGAAGTCGTTTTTCTGATAATCGCCAAAAATCTCATCCACATAAATAATGGATTTTCGGAAATCCATTCATGCGCACTTTCTTGCTTTACTTAAGCCTGCAAATATAGAATGAATATATGCACCATGTTTACAGGAAATCAGTCAGTCTTCCCGTAAACATAAAATCTATTATTGACAAAAAAAATGTTTAGATGCTCCATTTTCAATAAAATTACCTACCAAAAATACTATAGTTTTTTTTTCTTAATTATAAAGAAAGAATTGTATATTTTCATGCATTCAACATGTTTCTAGTCTCTGAGTATTCTTAGCACTTCGGGTAATACTGAAAAGTTTCTATTTCACAACAATACAGATTAAAACCAGCAAGTATAATAGTTCCGCAATGCCCACATAGTTTCAGCTCTCATTAACTCAAAAATCGTTTCCCCATTTATTTCCGTGCTTTGTTTCCATTGTCGTAAGAACTGAGATAATCTGCGGGCGGACGGTGGAAGAATACTAATCCCGCCGTTGTTGGAAACAGATGCTTTAATGCATAGACTGGGTTTTTAAAACGTGCCGATGTCAGTTTTTGCTTTGTTACAGCAACAGTCTTGGAATTAGTCTGTTCTGTCGGACCAAGCTATTATGCCACACAAAAACTTCCAATGATTATGTTAGATTATTTAGGCTGCCAGCCTTGATATCAGAGCTTATACCGCCCGCAGTTGTTGTCATAGAACGAACAACCAGGACGTCATTGGACCCACAGCAGCGCTCATTTGTAAATGCTCTAGACGGTAACGGTAGAACCCCCAAAGACGCTCGACTTGCCATGTAGCAAAAACTGCACTGTCCACCTCCCAATTATATTGAGAAGGCCAAGAGACATCCCCCCAGGCTTTTAAGACCCATGACCCACTTGGAAAACCCTGAACTGATAATTAATTCGCGATTGAAGCCACCCAGATTATAACTATTGTGTAATATCTGTTCAGGCAGTACATTCCATAGACTAGAAGTTCACACAGTACACGTGGAATCAAATCGCTGTTAAAAATGTATGGACATTTTGTGATTTGTAAGGAACACACACACAGGTAAAACACGGACAGGGTAATTTTCTCAGCCTTGACCCTGGAAACGAGATCTTAGAATACGCCTTCAGTATCTTCTGTCAATCGTTAAAGCTGATTAAAAGGGGACCTTCGGGCTCATGGATGGTTAGCATTGATGATTTAATTTAAGCGAGCCCATGGAAGTTAACAACGCGTTTGAAAGGCAGGAGGAGAAATGCTTTGAGCATTCCTCGGAAGTGTTGAAACTTAGACAACGCGCTAGGGGAGTAGCTAGGCCCTCTTTTAGTTACAGGTGCATGCAACCGATAGGATTAAAATGGGTGAAATATCTCAGATAACCCCTGCACCCCTTTGTAGGAAGCCTGGTATCTTTAGAAGTTTAGATGACTCCCCCCTCTTCCTACAAAAAAAATTAACAATATTAAAAACCAACTTCATAAAAATGTCAGAACTAGACCAAATTAAAATGGAACCACACGGGAAGCACCAGCTTTCAAATAAAAAAAGAATCATCAAAATTAGTTCACTCAGTCGAAAGTTCTGAGGTTACAAACATTTAAAAAAAAACAGTAGAATTGATAACCTCCTCCTTTTTGGAAGTCGGTTAAAAAGCCTCTCAGCCTATACTGTAAAGCTTTTGAATAAGCTCATCCATATTAGAACCATACACAATTTTCTCAAAATTACGATGGAAAGGCTATCGAATTGCCAATAATATAGAAAATTAATTAACAATCAGCAATCACTGAGCACATAATGGCAAAATATGTATTAATCTGCCATTTTAATAACATCACTCTGCTCAATGTCCTTGTCCTCCAATATTACACAGCAAAAAATAAGCGCCATTATTGGAGCCTCGTCTTGATAGATAGGTATGTACGGTCGGGAACAGAAGTTTTTGCTCTCTCGCTAATGACTGAGATATTAAATAAAAGAAGATTTTGCGAAGAACAATGTGAATGTCAATTTGTATGTGTACAATGTAACTTACAAATGAAGATATCATCATCATCTTTAACTGCCTAAGTCCACTGTTGGATATAAGCTCGTCAGAATGCACGCCATTCAGTCTGACTTCCAGCTTTTCGCTTTGAGCATCTGCCACTGCATCGAGTCTCAGAACGTCCTAGGCTATGTTTAGGTAAACCGAAAATATATCCACGATTGACCGCCAACTCGCCTGTTGGTAAGCGACGATGTGGTCGAAGAATACCTTTTCATTCTGGCCTTGACAAGACCCAGATTATATCTCTTAGGAAACAAGGAAGTTGGCAAGTTGTTGTGGATTATAAACGTAAAATCTAAACGATTGGTACGTATTCAAGGAATGTCCACAAAGTATGGGTGCATGGTAGTTGACTACCTTCCTATTTGTCCTGTAGTAGAAAGGGGATGGTAGAATAGGGGCAGTTATTCAACCGCCAAGCAGTAGTGTGCAAACACTACTGTGTTCCGGATTGAAGGGCAATGTTTCCAGCAAAATTAGAGGGCACACAGATATTTCACATCTTATATCTCGGGGTCACGAGCGCAGTGCATTGCCATCCAGGGTTTTGAACTGTTGAAGTTTAAAATTCTGAGTGACGTTGAGCTGTTATGGGCAAGCGTGAAGAGCCATCAGGCGAGCGACTTCTCTCGTCTCGTCACTCATAAAAAAAAGGGACATGTAGCTCTGATGCACATTCTTCCAATTAAATTCTGCAGATAATTGACAGACTTGCTACTTTACGGCGGTGTTACAGACTAAAAAGTCTTAGCCAATAACTTCTCATCGCCTTGAATCGAGCAGTACACCGATCAACCGAATCAAGAACTTCGATCTGGTATTTGACTGAACAATCCCAAAGATGTAGCACGGTTACCGGTTTGTGATCTCCACTCTAGACCAGGTCTACCTCAACGGCTATCTACAGAAATCATAAAAGAATTACACATTCCTTTTTAAGACAACATGATTATGTCGGAGATTTTTTGAGTACTATATTATTTTAATGCATTACTGCAAAATTTACAGTTGTTAAATTTATCAATTACTATGTGCTCTAGCTAGAAGAATAGCAGAAAAAAGAAAAAACCCAGAAAATAAAACGACCGAGCGCGTCACATTTCAAATCGCATCATCATTTTACGATATATTTTTTGTCGTCAAATTTTCCTTGTGAAGGAAATAAGTTTCAAAGAATCTCATGTCGGGAACTACACTTTTTGCGCCTCAACGCATGCCCGGAAGTTGTCAAATAAAATTCTTTTTATAGTTGTTTGCTAACTTCCTAACTTACAAACATTTGGTCGACACTTGTACCCTTTTATTACTATCTGTACCCAGCTTGAGTGTTTTGATAGATCATCGAAAATAGTCCCCATTGTCTCATCTTTCGTGACTAGGGATGAGGTCCGATGTAATGCCTATCGATATTACATTCTTGTTATATCGTTTCTATGAAAATACTTATCAACAGAAAACAAAGAAAGTAGTCGATTAGAGTACAATAAAATTGGTAAAACTGTAGGGATATATAGTAAAGAGGACTAAACTACTATAATTAGGCATGTCGATCTTTAATCGATTAATCGGAAATTCTTTTTTTTTTACGTCAGAATATCGTTTTTTTACATTGATCTGACAGAGTTGATCGATTCACTATATCGATTCTCGAACTCTGAGAATTGGACCGATTCACGATATTGAAATCGAGGTGCTAATATAGATCGTAGAAATGCAGTGCATTGCACTTAGAATCGATAATATTTCACGGGATTATCTACGGAATCGGTTTTCTAGATTAGTAGTACTACTATTATTACCTACTACGTCCAAAATAGCGCACTAAGACTAAGAAGGTTGATAATATAAAGTACAACATAGAACAAAAGTTATGGACAAGAAAAAGTCGGTAATTAAGTATATGACTACGGCAATTTGCTTTATTTTGAAGATATATTAATAATTATGTTTTAATAGCAATTTTTGTTTCAATGATAACCATAGAAACATATTAAGAAAGATGGTAGATCGTTTTGTCTGCACAAAACTTGAACTGTTCGACCAATCCGCATTCTCTAGTCTTCCCATAAACATGGTGCATGTAACTGCGCCGAAATATCGGGAGCTCCTTCCACAACCATAAATATCCTTAAATATCATATAAATAATCTCATAACTGTATTTTTTATTATTTAATAATACGCTTGCATTTGAGCGCCAACTCGCCTGATGTTAAGCGACGATGTCGTCTACGATGGCGCTCGCTTGCAGAGAAGAAACTGATTCACTCGTAATTTTAAGACAACCAGATTGTAACTATCAGGGAACATCCATTCAGGCAGTGCATTCCACAGACTAAACGTCTGCACAATAAAAATGGAATCAAAGCGTTTCGTACGGGTTTTCAGCATATCAACCATAAAGCGGTGTTGTTTTTTCATGCCCTCTTTCAGTTTGAGAGAATAAACCAGCCAAGTGTGAGTCAGGCTCGCGTACTTAGTTACGTACCATCACAATATGAAAAATGTAGTCCAAAAAGACAACGTCATGCCCAGGCGGTCACCCATCTATGTACCGACCACCCATACATTGTTTATTCAAATTAAAATTTAATTTATTGAGCTCATGGGTTACAAAGTTAGTATATGTGTAAAAATTAAACTTCTCCAGGTTTAGCTTTTCAGCATACAAGCAACTTATTAGAAAAATATCAATGAACATAATAATACAATTCATTTCAGTTTACATTAAGATATACAATTAATAATGAATAATGTCAAATAATAATATTACTAAAATTAACTAAACTTGGTAATGAACAGATATTTGTAACTGACTCTCACTTGGCCATTATTAATGATTGATTGATTGATTGAGTTTGACGCTTGTACGTATTGCCGTTATTTTTTTCATCTTGGCTACTGCTATTGCATTAGGGCAAATACAAAAATATAATAAAATATGTTTGGTGTATGGGGGATCCCATAGTTTAGTTTTTAAACCGCCGTAACATTACATATTCTGTGAAAATGTGTAATGGCTATCTATTTCGAAAGATATGGCCGTTAGATAAAGAACGTAAAGATGGACTGACAGACATACAGACAGGATAGGACAGTAATAGGGTTTTTACTCTTTGGGTACGGAGGCCTTAAAATGGGCAGGAGAGTATTAGAGCATGGTGATCATGTTATCATGGTGATTATGTTTACCTAAAAATTCACGCGATTGTATTGCAAATAGACACTGATGTGAAAATACTAACTCAAAAGCAAAATACTAACTGTGTTGTATTTTGATTTTACCAAGTGGTGTAAAATAATGTTGAACATAATTCTTATCGATAAAAATATTGTAGCGCGCTACTGAAACGATTTCCATTGAGAGCCATCTAACAGATGAGTGATTCATTAATTTCGTTCAAGACACCCCAAACTCAGCGGAGAAATGGCAGTTTCCCCAAAACATAAACAAATCAATATCACCTAGCTTCTTCTTAGGTAATAGATATTATTTTGGTCACTTTTGGCACTCTCATTGAGCAAGGATGTAAGAAAAATGAAATTTTACCAATAGAGACGTCATACTCATTAAAAACTACTACTTGCGCCGACTTATTCGCGAGAGAAAAAAAAAACACTAAAATGTAGGTAATATTTTACTAGAGCTATCTATATAGGACCCTAGAACTTTACAGCCTTTTACAGCCGTCCCAATATAAGTACCAAACTTTCTTAACACACAAGATATGTTTTTTTTATAATTTTTCATATTCCAAAATCGCGCATCACATGTTTGAGTCATTGTCAGACACAGGACGGACTGAGATCATTCAAGCTAATTAACTTGTGTTTGTATTGCCGTGCAGACTTCGGTAAAACGTAGCTACCACAGTTTATATATAATGCTTAAGAGTAACGGCGACAAAAACAATGTCGAAAGCTCCAGAATCAGTTTCTGGATTTAATCCAGAGCGTCCTTACAACTCAGAGATTTTGTTGATTGAATTATTTTAAAGGTTTCAATAAATCAAATATATCTCAGGGAGTTATTTTTAAAGATCCATTTTGTAAAGATGATTGAATGTTATTTAATATTATGGGCCTAATTATAGCTTTTTTAGAAGACTCATATCTAACTACATGTAACGTTGAAGCAGAACTAGAAACATTACGAAAGCAAACTAAAATTATTGATGTAAAATACTGTACAAAAAAATTAAAATGGAGGTGGGCCGTTCATATGGTGAGGAGTCACAAAGAAAAATGGGCTAAAGATGTAACCGAATGGTGTCCTAGAGAAAATAAAAGAAAGAAAGGGAGACAGTGCCTTAGATGGGAAGACGATATTCAAAAGATAGCTGGGGATGAAGATACTTGGAAGAGGATGACCCATAATCGAAAGATGTGGCAAGCTCTAGGGAGGCCTTTGCAGGATTGCAGGACAATCTCAATACCGGTGTCAAATAATTAACATATATATTTAAATTTAATAAGTTGCTAATTAATAGCATATTTTATACTATATCTTTAAGGTTGTTGAATAAAGGCTATTATTATTAACGTTGAAGCAGTCAATACAGTTAAAATTTAGCAAAAATAATGGTGAAGTTGATATTGTTTATTTTGCAATGATATATATGTCTATCTGTTAATTAATATATTTTTTCGTTTCAGTCATAAAGTCTCAATATGTATAGTTCGACAATACTGCTTTCTGAGCATTTATAAGGAAGTACTAAGACAAAAAAAAAATCCCCTTTATTCTTTCCTGGATTATGTATTCAGGATTACTCCGTGGTAAAAACGGCCTAAATATTAAATACGTTCTAAAATATTGTCATGTTTTACATTTTTTCGCCGGAAATCATGAATTATGTTGACTGTTTCTGCCTAATACCTACTTAATTCAGAAGCTTTTGGCTGAAAAACAGCTGAGTTTTTATTAAAGAATACTTTTTATTTTACCTCACTATTTAAACGTTTATTTGCAATGAGGATGGTGACTGCAAAAAAGCTCTAGTATTTGTATTTAGTATTCTTATGTTTTGACTTAAAATTTTCTGTATATTAATCCGATCAAATCAGACCAAAAAATAACAGTAAAGATACCTAAATTCCCACCAAGCTGAAAATAAGTAAGATTGTTTAAAATGTTATTAAAAATAAAATTTGAAAGTTCCCCATCTTTCCCCTGTATGTTTTTTTTTATTCAAGGTCAAATGTCTAAAAATTAGTTTTTCGCAATTTTCACCATAACGGCCAATATATATTTCACACCAAAACAAAAAAATGCGCACCAAATAAACAGACATAAAATTGTACGTACAGGTTCTTAATTTAGATCTTCAATAATAAAAACCTAACCTCTTTTGTACCTAAAAATTGAATTATTAATGGAAATCCAGTACACATATACTTTTTTTATCGGATGACTATATTCTTTGATTATGAGCAGAGTTGCAAAGCTTCCCGCTGTGGAACGAAACTAATGACTACTTCGTATACTGAGCCGCGAGTCGCGGATTTCATTTGAATACATCCGTATAATGGAGCTGGGCTATAGAGTAAACTTACAGCGATTTTTCTACTCTTAACAGTGCCTAAAATACACAAGGTAGAATCTATGACCATAAAATATAATTATGAGGTGAGGTACGAAAATCGACACCGCTTTATGGTTGACATTCCGAAAACCCGTACGAAGCGCTTTGATTTCATTTTTATTATGCGAACTGCTACTATGTGGATTGCGCTGCAGAATGGATGTTCCCTGATAGTTACAATCTGGGTGTTTTCAAGTCAAAAGTGAATCGGTTTCTTCTAGGCAAGCGTGATTCATCGTAGGCCGCATCATCGCTTAACATCAGGCGAGTTGGCGGCCAAGCGCAAGCCTATTTTGCAATAAATAAAAAAAGGTGAGAAAATGTGTGAGGTTCTTGAATGGAGGCCACGGACCAGTAAGCGCAGCGTATGAACGCTGAGCTAAGAAAGGATTTTCAGGACGGGCTGAATTTAGGGGCAAGAAAGAGCTGAAAGCTTATAATAATATGAAAGTCTGCGCGTATGAAGTTACAGGCAACAGCTAGTATTGGTACAAAGGGCTATTTGACTGAAGCACGCAAAAGGCATTTTTTGCAAGTGGAACCCACATCAGATATTAATTACTTCTGGTTTTAAATAGAATGAAAGAAGTCATAAACAGAACGAGTATTTGATCTACACATTTATTATAATGTAGGGATGTAGGAATCAAGGGTTGACTATCTTACTTAACTCTATTAATAAAAATCTGTCACGTTAACTTGTGATAAGGAGAGGTTTTAGTGGTCTACGACTACGTCTACGCAATCAGAACAGAAACCAATAAAAATATATCTTGAAAAAATCTTTTTCCTTGTACCAAATCATTGTTCTTTTGTTTTGTTTCTTTACTGCAATATTGCCATGACATCCAACGTAACTTAACCCCTCTGATTGCCACTACACGCTGCAAATATCAAGAAGTGTATTTATTTCTTTCAACGAAAAAGTTTCAAGTTTCACTGGTCGACGCATTCAAATTGGTACACATTCCGATGTTTTTAACTATTCATATGGCGCGTTATTGTGTGGTGAAAAATGCGGTTTCTGATGCCATTGTCTTTATTGTGATGGAGTCAAATTATTCCTTCGTCATTGTTGGATTTTGAGGATTGCATTTTAGCGTCATTGTATGACGTAGTATAACAATGATAGATAGCAAATGATTCATCAAATTAAGTGTTTCATTAATTATCCTACATCGTTAAGCTTTTTTTCTAACCTTTACGATTCTGCTGGACCATCTCTTGCTAAATGAAGTGACCAGCCAGATTTGACCAGCCTCGAACGCGTCAGATCATAGCCCCATATTTTTTCCTATCCATCTGTTTAGAGGAATAATATTATAAATTTTTGACTTCAAAATGTTAAGAATACAAAAAAAACACATCACTCATAGGACTGCTGGTCTATTTTGCAAGCTAAGTGAACGCTCAAGTGAAGTGATAAGCTAAGTGAATGTGGTTTTTTCTTGCCTATTCCTGCAGGTAAATGTCAAAATATCGGATTATAAGGGTAAGGGACTACAGGCAAGGGTGATCAAACGACATTTTGTCATTTCTCTATAGTAATCGACAAAAAAAAAAACACGTTCACTTAGCTTATCACCTCACTTGCGCGTTCACTTAGCTCGCAGAATAGACCGGCAGCACGTCAGAAGTGAAAACTTAAATTAGTAATTATACCACCTATATTCTACAAGTGATGGCGCTGTTTTAAAATACACGGGACTGTGTATTATGTGTTCTGTGACAGCGTGACGATGACTCAAATTCCATAATTTTAGTTCACCTAAAAGTGCTCAACGCGCAACAATACAAGAACCAAAAAAAAATAATAACACGTACAAAAAAATACGCGTTATTAGCTAGATGAAAGGTAGTAGATTTCACATTTAAAATAGAGACAAGTGTTGTATGCATGCCATTGTAGTTTCACTGCGCTCTATAGTTATTGGGATTCATAAAAAAAATACACTTAGATGGTTCAAGCCTTAAATAAACGAAATTTTCAGTCACAAACGATATATTGAAATATTATTTTTAACTAGTTTATATGGTATTTTTTTATTCATCGTTTGTTTTTCTTTGATGTTAAAAATCACTGATTTAAAATTCGCTAAACAAATAAGTTATTTGCCATTCGTCTTACTAAAGCAAAAGTTAGCATTCTTTCATAAAAAATCTCCAAAATGTTATTAATAAAACCACAAATTCTTAAATAAATATATATTAGTTGTGAAATTTTACACAAATAACACACATTCTGTTTCTTAATAACTGGCTTCAAAAACATTTTTCAGGATCAAAGAAGGATGAAATTCAAGAATCTGAAATAAGAAACTTCAAATCTTTACAATATACATAATGTTACAGGACTTCATTCAAACAAATTATTTTAAAAACTTAGAAATAGGAAAATTGTAAATCTTTATCGGGAAACTTTCTTCAAAGCATTCTCCTAGACTGCTGAAAAATTGCGACGTTCTGATTTTTCTGATCGCACGCTTTTCTGGATTTTTATATATCACCTTCTGTGGTAGCTTTGACGCTGCGCTCACTATCTACGTGATGGAAGTCTTCAAGAAGGATGCCATTACCATGGGCTTAGACGAATTGGTCTACGTGGTACTAGTTTACGTGCTTAGAGTTTCAAAATGGAAGTTTCACGTAGGATTTAGAAGTGTTGCTTTTTTTAGCCAGTTCTTAATTTGTTCAGTATTTTTTATTACTCATTTTTTATGATAGTTATATGATTATTTACGGCTAATTACCGTGGTAAGGTTGTGGAAGTGAACAACCGTGGTAGTTTAAAACAGTATTTAAATTTTAAGTATCTTAATCAATTACGCCGGCATTTGTGAATTAATTTAATGTGCTTTTGTTTTCATTTTTTGACTGTTTAATACTTGTGCGCAGTATATTTGCTAGCACCATTGAGTGGCCATTACAAAAGCTCATTCGCCCGTCCTTACTATGTCCCAAAATACATAAAATAACTTGTTTATTGCCGTAGATTCTCAGACCTTTTCTTCGCTTGGTCAACTGAAAATTAAGTCAAAAAATACTAAAGGCATAGTATAATGCTGTCCTGTAAACATACTTTGTAAAAAACACACGTCTCTTTAAAAAAACTTTTCAAGAATCCGAAAAACAAAAGATGTTTGTGTATAATACGAAACTTCAACATCTCGGCGTGTTTTTTCAAGCTTAGCCCGTCTCGACCTTTTCCAGCTACCTTCTAAGCCACAATTTTCTTCTCTAATGATAAACATATAAAGTCCATATTCATTCGTCTGGGATACCACTAGAAGACGTAGGAGCTTTCAGAGGTGCAGATTAGTAAGAATATATTGCTGGTCTAAAGTTTTACCATGCAGGTACATTTGCGTTTTATTTCATGTTTTGATATTGCAAACTATACCAAACTTCGTGACATAAGTATCTAACTTTGAGAACCTAATCGTTATTATAATGAGAGGAAACTTTAGGACTGTGGAAGCCGAGCGATAAAATATTTGAAAGAATTATCTACATGTCTGGTCGACGCTTCATTCATTCAACATTTAAGAGCGTAGCTCTTGTCGGTGGAGTAATTTCCAGGTTTGACGGTCTTCTCCCAGCGTTTTCACCTCCCTGTACGACATGACATTTGCCTTCTCTTTTATTTGGTCTACGAATAATCTTCTTGGTCTTGCCGGTCTTTTCTTCTTCCTTTCCCTTTATGATGGTTTTCATGTCGTACAAGGTGGCCAAACATGGTCGACACTTGTAGTGATCAAAATGCTGGCCGGCAATTTTGCACACGGGTCAGTATTGCAATCTAGCGCGCAATGCAGCCAGTATTTTGGGAACAATACCTGCGAGTAGCAATCGATTAGATTAATGTAAATTTATTTATATAAGTTTAAATAAGTGACGTTACGATTCCCATTATGTATAATTATCATGTCTTACTTGAAAATACCACCAATACCAAGATACCACAGTGCCTAAAGACAAAGGTCTTTGACCAGTGTGTGTTGCGTGTGATGACATAATATATGCTACTGAGACGTGGTCCTTAACTGTTGGTCTTTTGGAAAAACTCAGAGTCACACAACGGGCAATGGAGAGAGCTATGCTCGGAGTTTCTTTACGCAATAAAATTCGGAACATAGATATTCGCCAAAGAACCAGGATCACCTACATAGCTATTAAAATCTGCAAGTTGAAGTGGCAATGGACAGGCCACATCGATCGAAGAACTGATAACCGATGGGATAGAAAGGTTCTTGATTGGAGACCGCGAACCGGAAGACGCAGCGTAGGTAGGCCTCCCACTAGATGGACCGACGGCATTGTGGGAGTCGCGGGCATCCAGTGGATGCAGATGGCAGGATGTCGTTCAGTGTGGAGGTTAAAGGGGGAGGCCTATGTTCAGCAGTGGACGTCTTCTGGCTGATGATGATGATGATCATGTCTTACTTATTAAATCCAGATAATTATCTACGAGCATTCAAAACACATGCAAATTATGAAAAGCAAACATCTTGAGTATTTATACATTTATATAAAAAATAGAACTGCCCCGAACAAACAATTATTAAAAATTACTAACCAAATTATATACACTCTTTGGAGCAAAATATCGCATAGAGTTTCAAAGAAACTATTCCGGAAACCCAAATATACCTATATAAGTATGTAAAAGAATCAAACTAAGTAGGCCATCTATCAAGTAAAAAATAAAGGACAAGACAAAGAACCTTTGTCTCTTGCTATTGATAGATCGGCCCAATCTCACCAGATTGTATCTCTCTAAGTAAATTAAACAAACTTGTTCGTTCTTCAACTTGAGATTTCTGATTGTATTCGTTTGTTAAACGTAATAGACGATTAAAATTACTTTTTTGCTTTATATACGCTTGCAAAAAGCACCCCTTTATAAATTAGTCTAACCTAGACTAGATTAGACTTATAATAATTATGTTTTAGTTAGGTATTAATTTGTTGTTTATAATTATTGTTATTTTATATTAGGAAGATGGAGATATTGCGCCCTTGGGGACTTTTTATGAACACAATTCACCGCTGTCTTTAATATCAACAAAGATATACAAACCTGCAGTATTTTAATGTTGTGTCCAACAGAAGGTTAGTTTAATTAATCCTTTTGTTGTACTCTATTCTAATAATTAAAGCTTTGTGCTTTGGACAACTTGTGTCAATTCTAGTTAGGAAATGCGATATTTGAATGCAGGGTATAAAACTTACTAACTACTAAACTTTGCATTGTTACAATTTTTAGGATTCCGTGCCCAAAGAGTAAAAACGGGACCCTTTTACTGAGCCTACGCTGTCTGTATGTCTGTCTGTTCGTCCGCCCGTCCTACCTTTAAACGGCTGTAACTTTGGAATCGTAATAGATAGCCAGTTGAAATATTCACAGAATATGATATAATGTGATGATGGATTAATTAAGATTAATCTGATAATGATTGATTATGTCTGGGTGTTAATATCTATTTAAGTATGTATTTAAAATATATATATGTACGTATATCAGTCTCTGGCAGCCATATTACAAGCTTTGCTTAGTTTGGGGTCAGATGACCATGTGTGCAATAATGTCCCAGATATTTATTTATTATTAATTATGGATTATCAACGAGGGATTATCAACTATTACTATGGTACCAACACTGAAATCGCGAATAAATGTAACTATTCCATAAAAACGGTCATTGATACCAGACAAAATGTGTGGACGTCCACCCACAAGATGGACAGACGACCTAAAAGAGACCGCAGAAAAACGCTGGAAGCAGGTCGCTTCCAACCGGTCCTTTTGGAAATCAATGGAAAGGCCTATGTCCAGGAGTGGATGTCCTATGGCTGAAATTATGTAGATGATGAGAATGTTTGGAACAGCATATTCTTCCGCGATTTCAGGGTTGGTCCCATAAAATATATTCATAACTAGCTTTTTTGCCCGCGACTTCGTACGCGTAGATTTTCATATAAACCTTCAATTCTTTTTTCTTCCCTTAATCCGGACTTGCGCGAAATAACATAGCATATACTTCAATCTGGTCATAGCTAAGCATATTCGTGAAAACCGCATTTAAATCCGTCCGCATTTTCTTCCAGGGGTGTAGGAGATGTGCGTGAACAAACAAACAAAAATTCTAAAAACTGCCTTAACATGTTCAGCTGCTTATTTTAAGTCGCCCTGTGTGAAGTATTGATAGAATCATAAAAGTAATAAATAACACCGTCAACAGTTTTCAAATCAAAAAGATAATGTGACCACAGTGCAGAGCATGTTTTGAAATTTTCTTTTTGTCTAAACCATTAAAAGTATATTTCCGGCCAGTTTCGCTGGCCACGGAACCCTGACATAATGCTTGTCTTAACACGCTCTTGGCTAGTTATTTCTTATTTCGCGTGCATTTGTATTACCTTGATTAAAAAGCCATGAAATGGAACTACTCTATTTATCTGTTAAAATATCACAGTAAAATAAAATTATTTCTATATTCTTATTCTTATTGCAAATATACACTGTATTCTTCTAAAAGCTAAGTTTATATACCCTGCATAAAGGGTGCAGCAATGACTTATGTAGTGGTTGTTCACAAAACCAGACCACAGACATAAACATATAAATTTAAGTATAGTTAAATCTATTACATAAATATTATATATACTATTCAAACTTACCCTAGGGTGAAGTAATTTTACAAAACAAAAAAAAACATAGTGTGATAGGTTACTTAATTATATATGAGATGATACAAAACTTATGACGCTACTTTCTTAACTATTTATATATCGATATTTATTTTCTAATTATAATTTTCTAAAATTTATCGTCGAAAAAATCTTTTATCTCGTAATAACATTTTTGGGTTAGAAACTTACGAAGTTGGTTCTGGAAAAATGTTATTATTTATTTCTTTCTTTATTGCGTCCGGAATTTTGTTGTATAGGTTTATTTTCATGTACAAAGGGCCTTTTTTGAATATTTCTATTCGCGGGACTGTATTAAAATAGGATGCGATATATTTTGTGTTTTAAATGCTAACATAGAATAAAACCATGAGAATGTAATATGGAGCTTGGAGCTTCCCGGTGTGGTACTGGATGTAGATGCGACCTGGGCTATAGGGACAACGTCATGTATGCGGTCGGCTAGGTCTGCCAGCACATCGAGTGATGACGTCATCTGCTGCGAAGCAATGATGGTCTGCGTGCTGTTCGGTAGGCGGCTGGTCCAAATCATGCGTAAAAAGTCTTCTGGAACTCCGGGGCCTGCTAGGTGTCGTAGATGACGTAAGAATTGAGAAGGCTTACGATCACCTAGCTCCTCGTGTGTTAAAAGTTGCTGTACCTTTTTTTCTCTTGATGCGGACAAACGTTTAATTAGCTCCAGCTTGAGTTTTTCGTACTTCTCGGTCACAGGTGGGTTGACGATGATGTCTTCGACTTCAGCTGCGTATTGCGGGTCAAGTTGTCCAATCACATAGTAGAACTTGGTGCTATCTGCAGTGATGTTGGAAATCGCGAATTGGCCTTCGATCTGGGCGAACCAAATCGCCGGCTTCTCGGGCCAAAACGGTGGAATTCGCACGCCAACTCGGAATACATTGTCATCATCTTTATTCTTCGTGTCAGCCGCAGTGCTATCAGTACGATCTAGCGGCATTCTGACCTTTGTCGGTGGTGTACGGTCCATTCAGGGGTCACCAATTATAGTGGATTTGTACTATTTATATAGAAGGAGAGGGTTAAGCTACCGACAATGGAAGAAAATAGCTGAGTCCGAAAGAAATTATAAATTTAATGCAAAGAAAAATCTTAGACAAATCTTAGAAAAAGCGAATGACAATTCCATTTGAAAATCGGTGTTCTTTTATTTTTTTCTTTTCGCGCCCCAGCGCCACACGTCGTGGAAAATTGGAATGAAATTCACGAAGGTTGGCGCAAGGAGTACGAGTACGCCACACTCCTACTCCATGCACTGGAATGAATCACCAAAGAGGTTGTAAGGCCTATAACATGCTTGATCTACACATTCATTCATCTAAGAAGGTTAAGGAACCTTCTTTAAATTTAAACTGATTAACCGAATGACAGTTGACAGTTTCAAAATTTTAATGGCTATGTCAATAACATTCTCTTTACTTTGGATCTCCTTGCTTGAGGCTATGTGACGATCCTCATATTACGTTTCGGGTAACGAAGAAATAAATCATTGATTTTTATTTTCATTTATGTAAAAATAAAGAATTAAAATAAATGATATAAGATAGCCTATGTTTTAATCTGGTAATTTCTAAGCATATTCGTGAAAACCGCATTTAAATCCGTCCAGTGGTTTAGGAGATGTGCGCGGACAAACAAACAAACAAACAAACAAACAAACAAACAAACAAACAAACAGACAAAAATTCTAAAAACTGTCCTATCGTGTTCAGCTGCTTATTTTAAGACGACCTGTGTGTTTTTTTTTTTATTATCTTGCAATTACAGATTTTTTTATCTCTACGTTTTTATTATATGTGTAGATATAGATAGAAGATAGATAGATGATGTGTACAATAACCTCCTTTCGGCTTAGTAAAATCTATAAAGTCAATAATACGTAACCGTGTATAACGGTAATGCGTTTTGTTTCCACTTCTATTGAGAAAACTGCATGATTATAATAATTACAATCTAAAATGTTTTTTTTATGCATACTATAATATTTTTTTACATACCTCCACCATGTTCCTTCCACATCGGTTCCTACTAGGCAAGCGTGCTCCATCGTAGACCGCATCATCGCTTTACATCAGGCGAGCTGACGGTCAAACACATGCCTATTTTTAATTTAAAAAAAACTCCACCATGTACTATACTTATTATTCATGAACTTAGAAGAATATATCGACACCTTATTTAAACTATAGGTGGAAACATATTAAAAAATACGTATATTATAATTATTGTGCTAGTATGCCCATTAATTACCAACAAAAATGGCGGCAATACCTCAGTCATATAGATTGCCAGTACCATATAGATTATATGACAAAATTAAAGAAGTTACGTCTAAACCTATGTTAAAATGATTTACTCGGAACTACATAAATATACAACACTACATAATACCCTTCTTTTGCATTTGCTGTCGTCGAGTAACAAGTATAAGAATCCGGAGCATTCCTAAAAAAAGGCCACGCAAAAAAAGCTTTATTCTATGCCCTTAATTCTATTTGTAAACGTTAAGCCTTGAAACGTGTAGAGGTATAAAGTAAAATACGTATCTTCTCTAACATAAAATGTGATTTTTACCGTTAATAATACTTGGAATCAAAAACAAGGTAGGGTATAAAAGACCCACGTAGTTGAATGGTACGGCAAATAAGATAACAGAAAGGTTAAACAGGTTCAAATTTTAGTAAATAATTTTAATTATATTAAGCAAGAGCTTTCGCTTCTGCACATTTTGTACATTATTGAAGAAAAAATTAACGTACCAGTCATAGGACTGCACGTCAGAAGTGAAAACTTAATTACTAATTCGCCTATTCTTCAAGAGATGGCGCTGTTTTAAAATACACGGTACAGCGTGAGTTCCATTATTTTGTTCACCGAAAAAGTGCTCGACGCGCCTAAAGAAGTTTTCACTTCAGAAACACTTAGTTAAATAAAAACAATGAGCAAATATGTGAAATTTACGATATGTTGATATTTTATTTTATGATGTTGAATGTCGAGCAAATCTCTAAAAATATTTTTTCTAATCTTTTTAGCTATAGATGTTGCTAAAATTAAGCATTTCTATTTAACCCAGGCAACCTTTCTACATGAAATATATTGCAAACTGAACCTTATTGATCAATTTTAAAGAGTACTTCAAAAAATATGCACTAGTTGCTAAATACATATTTTTATGCACTGGAGTGTAAAAATCTATTTATGTTCGCATATACCGGGCATAAACAAGAGATTTATGACATGACAAGTGAAAAATGCCTTTGGAGTACTTTACAAGATACTATACACAGTTTTGCCCCTATTCGTATGCAAGGGTTCACTCACACTCATTTACGTCAGCGCATTGTTGAAAAGCATTTCCATATTATTTTCTTTATTCTCTTAATTTAATTAGAGACTCGGGAGTCAAGAAATCCAATTTATTATACGATTTTGAACTCTAAAGCTTTAGTGAGATTAAACAAGGTTTGAACTGTAGGCAGACTGATTTCTGCTTTAAATATTGTTTCATGGTTGAACTGTGTACCCTTAGTACAAGATTTTTTCGTTTTCGTTTTGTTCCATACATTGCTGGGCTAAAAGCTATTCGAAACCTTCTTTCGTATTCGAGTGAAGCAACCTATACTGCCGATTACTACCGATTTTAGTTCTTCCGCGTTTCCGCTAGAGGCGCTTTGCTGAAATGTATGGAACAATACGAAAACGAAAAAAGTTTTCGAAAACTATCAAATCTTGTACTAAGGGTACTGTTGAACCGTCAACTGATTTGACGGTAAAATTGAAGATAACACACTTACCCCGGAAAAGATCGTCATCATCAGCCAGAAGACGTCCACTACTGAACATAGGCCCCTCATGACATACCATCTGCATCTACTAGATGCCTGCGACCCTCACGATGTTGTCGACCTATCTAGTTTGAGGTCTACCTACGCTGTGTTCCAGTTTGTGGTCTGCACCCAAGAGCCTTTATATGAGATAGATAGTTAGATAACTTTTTATTTTTCACAACAAAAATGACATACGTAAAACAAAAAAAACTAAAAACTAATAAAACAATTGGCAGCCTTATCGCTATAAGTGATCTTCTCTCTCTGTAAGTATGTGTGTGTGTGTAAGCTTGTTGAACCAGTCTCTATTGAGATGTTTCTGGCCTGCTTTATTGTGATTCCTTCAGTCATTTGCCGCTTTGCTTTATGTTGAATAAGGTCAGGTTACACTTCATGCATTATTTAAAGCGAAGCTAAGTTCGCCTCATATCCTCTCTGCATTTGTACTAACCTGCAACTGAGAATGACGTGCTTCTATAAAAGTTTATCGTAAACCCATCGAGTCAAAGGGCGTAAGTAATGACTATGTTCAGTTAGTAGTGGTTTCTACTCTGAAATATCTTAGTATTATCTACTTTAGTTCATAAAAATATAGCGCAATAATTTTCCTACTAAACTTATGAATCGGTCTGACTGACTTCTTTGACTAAAGTGAGGCCGCCGAAAGAACCGCATCTGACAGCTGCCATAACATTGTTATAATGCTGAACGGGAAAAGTTAATTCTGATCACTTTTACGCAAGTTTTTAACCAACTTCATAAAAGGAGGACGGTTCTATATTCCATTTATTTTTGTATGTATGTTCACTGATTTTTCCGCCATCTGTTAATGAATTTTTTTTTTTTTTGTTCGGTAGAGTATCTTTAACTGCCCCGGTGACTCAGTTGGTAGTGAACCTACTTTCTGCGCTCGGGGGCGTGGGTTCGATTCCCATCTAGGACAAACATTTGTGTGATGAACATTTGTGTTTGTTCTATGTCTGGGTGTTAATATCTATTTAAGTATGTATTTAAAAATATATATGTACGTATATCAGTCTCTGGCTGCCATATTACAAGCTTTGCTTAGTTTGGGGTCAGATGACCGTGTGTGCAATAATGTCCCAGATATTTATTTATTTAAATTTGGTCCCGTTGTCACCAAGTCAGGATCTGATGATGGTATTCCAGGGAAATCGAGGGCAACCTTCAAATTTTATTACCACTTATTACTGTTTTTATAATTAAAATTGAAGCTTATACCTACTACAAGTAAAATATTGAAAGACAATGTTTGAATTCTCTCAATGGCTGAAGTCCACTAGACAAGTAAAGACCTTGGAAGTAATTTTAATCTAAATTATGTAACAAACAGAATATATACGTTATTCAAAGCTATTCATTATAACGTTACTAGATATAGATCTCAAACGGTTCCGAACCAAATACCTCAGAACCACAGCTTACTGATACAATCTAACATTTGCCAAAATAGTAAGCATTTAAACAAGTAGGTATAGGTCTCAGACCTTTAGCATAGACACTTCAAGCACATCTAATTGAACAAGGTTACGCATATAGACTGTGCAAAGCCGAAAGGAGTTCATTGTACTCATCATTGTGAACTACTTTTACTATGGGACCCACCCTGAGGGATAAAATATCTGCTCTAGCCCTTATTATCTTGGTAGATAGTTCCTTTCAATTAGACTTAAGTCAAGATTTTGTACATTTTCGTAGTTTTATTTCTTAAGGGCAGATTAATTTAGTTTAGAGTATATTTATTTTTAAGTAGTTTTAGTTCATTTGGGGAGATTACATTAATTAAATAAATAAATAACGTGTCACATTTGGGGCAAAAATTGAAGCTGCTGTTGGCGGAAGTGGTGCCTGACATCTATATTATAATTTTTTACGCGTAAAAATACGTTGACCCATGCGAGTAATTTAAGGGTTAACCCACTCACGTTTGACTCATTAAACACTCTAAGATTGTAATAGTATGGAAACAGAGACAAAGGCAAGAGCGTCATTGTTTTGCCGTTTTAATTAAGATAGAGGAGAATACCTTGGAAGGTGGTGCAGCCGTTGGCGTGCGATGCAACATGCGTAGACACAATGGCTCCGTCTCACCTTCCCGCAACTTCAGTTAGGGCCGGCGCTGTCGCCTCTCAAGTCGAAAACCTCAAACGGCGCAAATATGCACACTTTGACTATGTACATGTTTGCTTCGTTTGGGGTGGAGACGATGGGGTTGTGGTGGTCTCCGCTTTGGAGCTTTATCGGGACTTGGCCAGGCGATTGGTGAAGGCGTAGGGTGTTCAGAATGCTAGCTTCTATTAAGGACAGAAGTTGATCATTGGCATTCAACGTGGCAATGCCGCTAGCTTTCTGGGGACCTTTCCCTCCACTAATGGTCTTTTAGTTTTTTTATAGTTAATTTAAGTTTTAGTTTTTAGTTCGTATTTTAAGTTTTCGTTTATTTTCTATTTTATAAGTTGTGCATCATAAAATACTCTTTCAGACGCAGAAAGAGGATGCAAAACGCTTGTTGCGAATGAATGGTATTTCAACCATGTAAGGATGAAGCTTAGCTTTTTGTCTGGACGTCCGGTATTAGAAACATTGTTAAAATCATCATCACCATTTCAGCCATAGGACGTACACTGCTGGACATAAGCCTTCTTTATGGACATCCTACTCAGCCCTTACCAGTCCGCGTATCAGTTTGTATTCGAAAACCTTTCGGCCCCATCAGCCATCTGTTCTACGCGCTATGTGCCCTGCCCACTGCCACTTTAACTTGCTAATCTAGTGGGATATGTATATGTATATATTTCGTTAATCTACGGATCTCCAAATATCTGATTCGATTTCGTAGAGAAACCCCTAGTATAGCCCATTATAGTAGAAAGATAATAGGGAAACAAGTTCCTGAAGTTCCATTGCACAGTTTTCGTGGAAAATTCTGTAAAATACTGACAAGCTTGCAATCTTACATCGGTGATTTAGATTCTGAAACCTCTTTAAACCAACACTTCGTCGCTTTGTAAGTGGAACCCGCTGTGTCTATTTTTATATAGATCTGTGATATAGTTGTATACAATCACGTCAAAGGAATTCCCTGTAGTAAATAGCTTTCCTACCCCGATAGTAGGAGCGTTGGTTAATTTTACCTTCAGTGGTATTACAGAGGTATTGGTGCCGATATATTTTTACCTAAGAAAATAAACAGTTTTTTTCGTAAAAACATGTGATTTGTTCTGAGATCGATAGGGTACGTGACTTGGGTTGGACGAGATTTCTTAACAGTATGGGAGGTGAGGGAAATTTTGGTTACATGAGTCTTTAGTGATAAAAAGCTTACATTCTATTTTATGTCCATTCATTTATTTGTTTTGACAGCTGCAATAACATCGTAAAAAATGAATAAAATATTTCCTTATATTATTTTACTGAAGTATGTATATCAGTTACCTGCCTCACTACATACTTACGTTTAAAAACCTAGCAAAATTGATCTAAATGCATGGTTTGCATTCAGATTTTACCATTTTAAATGCAGCTATTAGAGCAAATAAACGCTTGAACCAAGAGTACATTGCATTATCATTACATCTCGTTCAAGTTATAATGTCATAATTATACACACATCTATTTATACATATACACTATCTGTTGCATGCGACTTAGTACGCCTAGATTTTCATCTAAACTTTCTACCCTTTTTTATCCATTAATTCGGCCCTTTTGCAAATCATTTCTCAGTAGACCTAAACACCCCATAAGGAACCTACTCGCCAAACTCAGCTATGTAAATGCATAACTTGCACCACAAAATTCAAACGTCAATTTCACCTTCTCCATCCGTTCTTTTTGCAAAAATCAATTCCTCATTTTAATATACATTATCGATGTTTTAACATGTTTATGTTTATGATGTGGGGAGGCAGCGAAAATACCATGGACAGCGTTCCGCACCAATAATCCCCAAAGAGCATCATATACAAGATAGACTATTCGTCGATTGTGCAATTGCGAATACTGAAGTTCTTTGGGCATATCTCCAGAAACATGAACTAGATGTAGAGGCTTGTGGTACAGGGCCTGGTAAAACGCAAGCGTAGCCCTGGTCAGCCACCAACTTGCTGGACCGATTCCATCAAAAATGCCACGCAGTATAGCATTGTGCAGGGTGCTTGCAATGCAACCAGCCACTAGAAATGGAGAAGTATTGCGAGACAAGCGGCAGCTCTGGGAAGGGATGACGACAGAAAAGAGCCTTTTTGTACCATCAACGCAATCTTAACCACTCTGCTAAGAGTGCACAACTAAGAAAAATAACATGTTTACCTATTAAATCGACCCTTGATGATCGATGCTAAAATATTGATAATCTACGTTTCCATATTTGGCATAAACCAACATTGATATTAAAGGATCAATATCCATCGAACATCATTGCAATCATCCTCTCGCGCTGCTCATGCCCTGTTGCATACTGCCCATGCATACTGACACACATTTGGTAATACCCTTTTAGTAAACGGACACTACCTCCTGTACTAAAACAGGGTGAATAAGCATTCGAACTGGGAATTTGATTTCGTTCTTTTGATGTGACAGAGAGATAAGGGAGCTTAGTATTCAGCGATTGTTACCAAGTGTCATAAGAGAACTACCTTGCTCGTGACTTGTTCCAGGAATTATGAGCCACATCTTACATGTACGGGCTTGTACGGGAGAAATTATTGCCTACATTTTATGCTTAGAATTTCGATAAAATATGATGTGAATCATTTAAGGGTTTATGGCTTTCCTCACTATTTACACTTATAGTAAAGTGGCAAGGCCGTGTAAAAAAAATACTTTATTGCACACTTACAAATTATGTAGAAATGCACAAATGGATGATTTAATGCTAAAAATATTCTATAAGTCATTCCACAGGGTGGAAAAAGGTTATAAGAGTTTGATGTTATTAGGGTTCAATTTTTTTATAACATATTTATTTATAATGTAGGTTGGCAAGTATTATTTTTATTATTTACTAGCTGCACTCCGCGGTTTCACTCGAAACGGTGAAATCTCGGTGATGAAAAATGGTGATGCTGATGATGATGAAAAATTGCCTATGTATTAATCCAGGATAAAAGCCATCCCTCCGTTTCTGCGTGAAGGAGTAACAAACATACACACTCACAAACTTTTCACAACTTTATAATATAACTAGCTAATGCCCGCGACTTCGTACGCGTAGCGCAAAGTAATTAGTGGGTGGACGATTAGACTGACATATCCAAATATAAATGTTACACTAACGAACACGAACGGAACTTTAAATAGGCACAAATCCATCGGATTATTTATACTGAATATTTTATAGATAATACCTACACATATGACATGATTGTAGATTTATTGCTCTCCATTTTAATGCGGATTGTCATACTATCGTCATAGTATGATTTTAGTCTAGTTTTAATCTGACTCGATACAGGTATCTCGACATGTCCATAGTTTCAAATATATTTCAAGCAAATAATATATTACTTTCACTGGTTAAATACGTTGGAAGTGTGGAGCCATGGAGCCAATAAGGAAAAAAAAATGGTATAAGTCAAGCGAAATGTCATGCATGACAAACGTCATTATTGAATTATTAGTAAATAGTAAGTAGGAAGCATGGAGCGGTATCTATAATTAATCGCTGTTATTTAACATTACTCCGCGTAAAGACTGCCAATCAATGATGTCTAAATAATTTTTGCCCGCCTTCTGCGCCTCGACCCTTCCAACAACTAAACCGCTTTCGTTCACCACCATAACATCCAAAATAGCTGCTAATCATAGATCAGTAACAGATTAGATGCCGCGAGTTCACCTACTTTGCGTGTCTGTTATTGGTGTTAAGTTTGATCCTGGCAAAAAAATGTATTCATTTTAATCTCCGTCGACTTGGTATATTAGCACGTCAGAAGTCAATACAAAAATAAACGTACTTTAAATTACGCCATAATAAACTGTAAAACCTCTTCAAAAGCAGTTGGCTGTCCTGAAAATAACAAACACAAAAAAAAACTATTTGGTGCAGTCTATCGGAAGTTATGCGGGTACATACATTTCGGCTATTCGTTTTTATTTCATCATCATCATCAGCCAGAAGACGTCCACTGCTGAACATAGGCCTCCCCCTTTAACCTCCACACTGAACGACATCCTGCCATCTGCTTCCACTGGATGCCCGCGACTCTCACAATGTCGTCGGTCCATCTAGTGGGAGGCCTACCTACGCTGCGTCTTCCGGTTCGCGGTCTCCACTCAAGAACCTTACCTACTTCCCCATCGGTTAACAGTTCTTCGAGCGATGTGGCCTGCCCATTGCCACTTCAACTTGCAGATTTTAATAGGTATGTCGGTGACTCTGGTTCTTTGGCGAATATCTATATTTTTATTTACATATAGATTATATGGCAACAGCCGCTTCAGTCTTCCTACCTACCATGTCTGCGAGTAGAAGTCTGTCATTACGACAACATTACTATAAAATAAGCTAGATGGCGTTATAAATAATTATTAAAAAATATTTTTTTTACTATTTATTATCATAAATTATTATATAGCCTATGTTTCAATCAGGTATTTTATAAGCATATTCATGGAAACTGCTTTGAAATCCTTCTAGTAGTTTAAAAGATGTGCGCGGACAAACAAACAAACTGACAGCCGTCAGATTTGTAGTTCCATAGTTTGAAAATAGATTGCGTACTAAAACGATGTTTTGCGAAAAAAATTTAAATTTGCTTAAACTTTACGAATAATATTATTAAAAACGTAATAAGGTATTCAATAATTCCTAAAATAATGAGTGTAAATGGATCGTAGTTTCACAAATATGAAAAGTGCGTCTATTATAGGTAAATACGACACTTTACCTGAATCACGCAAACGGGATTTTTTTTGCAAGTTAAACCGATATCTGGTATTGCTTCTACTTAGTTAGAAGTCATGTGTGAAGGTATTTGATCTACACATTTATAATATGGTAGGGATAGGGATATAATAATGTTAGTGTGACTATTTATAAATGCAAAAGTTTATTATTGCGGTTTCACCTATATAGTCCAAAATAACTAAACCAATTTTGACGGGTCTTTCACTGGCAGATAGCTGATGTTATAAGGAGTAACATAGGCTATTTTTCATCACCACGTGGATGAAACCGCAGGGTGCAGCTAGTATTATATATGATAAGATGTAGAGTTTCCCACTTCAGGGCAAATGCCTCCGTGCCATCTTTCTATTTTAACTATTTCTAGCTAGATATTAATATAAAAAAGATGTATAGTAATACTAGGAGGATGCATAGGCTCTGCACACTTAGTAGACGTATTTACCTTCCAATAACTATGAGTGCTATAAGTAAATAATAATTTAATAATAATACTAATTTTTTTGCTCGACAGGTTAGACGTTTGCCTACAGTTTATATGATGTTAAATGATCGTTTGGTCAAAGATGGTCATCATCATCAGCCATAAGACGTCCATTGCTGAACATAAGCCACCCCCTTTAACCTCCACACTGAACGACAGCCCGCCATCTGCATCCACTGGATGCCTGTGACTCCCACAATGTCGTTGGTCCATCTATTGGGCGGCCTACCTACACTGCGTCTTCCGGCTTGTGGTCTTCACTCAACAACATTTCTTCCCCAACGGTTATCGGTTCTTCGAGCGATGTGGCCTACCCGTTGCCTTTTCAACTTGCACATTTTAATAGATGGTAAATACGCATATTCTGGGAGCTTTACGGTAAAAAAGTTTACTGCTCTAAAACAGAGCAGTGCGGAAAATCACGCGAACATGAAATTTAATGCCCCAATTTAATTTATTTATTTCAAATTAGCACCGCACAAAAACGACTTACACTAATGACATTAATAACACTTCAAAAGCACAATATCATCACAAATGTCACAAGATTACCTACAATAAACAAAATAACAATAATTAAAGAGATTAAATACATTCAGTCAGATAATAGTCAAATTAAAATTAAATAAATGTCAAACATACAATTTCAGATCAATAATTAAATAAATGTCAACACATACAATGTCAGATTAAAATTAGATAAATGTCAATATTCATACAATTTCAGATTACAATTCAATAAAGTAATTAAATAAAAATTATATATTATGTGACAGCGACTTCGCAATGCTTTTCAACGTCATCTCACAATAGCTCAAACACTGTGCAACAATGTCTCTCCAAGCGCCGTCAAAAACATCACATTCTGGAGTGGTGTCAACGAGCGCATTGAGTGTGGCAAGGGATCGCGGTATCGGAGACATCTCATGAGCTACCGTCCTACACCACGGTACAGCAAACAGCTTATGTTTCCGGCACCGAAAGTAGTTGTCGGGAGTGTATAGACGACAGAGCTGCTCACTGAGATCTGGCGCATCAACTTTACCGCGTATAACCTTGCACATCATCATTAGCTGGCCAAGATACGGTTTAGTTTACGCAACTTTTCGCAATCACCTAAACAGAATCGTTTCAAAGGTAGCTGGAAGGCCCCTGGGCTATCAAGTGAAACACATCGACTTATCAGCAAAGAGACAAAACAAAATTACTGTTGGAAAATTATTATTGTAATTTATAATTTCGTTTTAAAAAATGAATGAAACCTACGACAAAATGATTCATTAAATTCCTATTAATCTGCCAGACTATCCTAAAATAACTTATTACCGAACAAACTGTTTAAGTTGGCATTCAGGAATCTTGCGTGCCACACGCTTGATCTGGGTCTAGAATTTAAGCCTTAAGTTGTATTACCAAACTATACAATGAACTTAGCTTTTGCTCTATAAAATAAGTCTGTTTAAAGTTAGAAAAGTCGGGTTATTCCATATTCATCCTAGGACGTCTCACTCATGTTTTTTTCTTCGTAATTCAACCGATTTTCTGTTCTTTACTCAACCGACAGCGATTTCATGGTCGTTCGACATACGGCAGACAATGTCCATTTTCCAGTCGTCTCTAACGAAATAAAACTGATAAATTCTAAACTACAACTACTACTAACAAACCCGGAACGTAAATATTCGCCAAAGAACTAGAGTCACCGACATATCTATTAAAATTTGCAAGTTGAAGTGGCAATGGACAGGCCACATCACTCGAAGAACTGATGACCGATGGGGAAGAAAAAATTCGGAAGACGCAGGGTAGGCCTCCCACTAGATGGACCAACGACACTGTGAGAGTCGCGAACATCCAGTGGATGCAGATGGCAGGATGTCGTTCAGTATGGAGGTTAAAAGGGGAGGCCTATGTTCAGCAGTGGACGTCTTCTGGCTGATGGTGATGATGAATACTAAACATGAATATTACAAGTAGGTAGTATATTATCTTTTTCATTAGCTCACAATTTTATGTAATCACCAGAGATACTTTCCTCTGTACATTCAATAAAACTGTTTATATGTAAGTACCAAAATTCACTCTAAACACGCTAATGTTCAATCAGCATACGGTAGAAAATCGGGGGTGAAGATAAATTGTCAGGTTCACAGCTGCTGACGCTCGTCGATAGATCACGTGGCCTACATCTCAAATTCTCATCGTGGCTTCGAAGATATTGATTTGAAAGAACCTAGCTGCTGCAACGAAGGCAAAATATGAGTTTGAATATGAACTGATGAATACTGATAATTATTTTTTCGGAGGCATTCCCAGTTTTCAGCTCCAAATTTTTTATAAACCGGCCAAGTCAGGTGTACTGAAAGCTTCATAGCACCACAAAACACAAAAAGTAGTACAATAAGACAACATCACACCCAGTCGGTCACCCATCTAAGTACCGACCGCGCCCAAAGTAGCTTCACTTGGTGCTGAAGTTTTTTTTTAAATTTATTTAAAAAACATAGTACGTTACACTTTGAGTTAGTAAGCTGTCTTTAAAACTATGTTAGATTTATCCAGACAACTGGTTCTCGGTACAGTTCTAACGACGACATTTATCATTATTTATTATTTTTGTTGTTTTTCTTTAGAATGTCTACTATAATCATGTCCGGTTTGACGCTTGTATGTATTACCGTAATTACACAGCGAAAATACAAAATACGTAAAAAATTTCGTAATGGGGGACCGACCCACTAGAATTTTTTCTTATTGATTTCATTATTATTCGCCGTAACATTATCTATTCTGTAAAAATTTCAAGTGGCTATCTATTACGTTTCAAAAGATACAGCCGTCAAAAGGTAGGACGGACAGACAGGCAGCGTAGGCTTAGTGATAGGGTCCCGTTTAAACCCTTTGCGTACGGACCTCTTAAAACTAATATTATCAACTATTCCCCTTTTGCGTTAAAATTGAATAGCAAAATAGAAGTGAACTTTACCTCGATTTTAGTACATATTTTGTTAGAGAACCAAAAACTGATGTGTGATAATTTTATCCAAAAAGATATATTTTAATAAGAATTATATACTAACTCACAGCCTTCCCTAGTGTTGTAGGCTTAGACTAAAAGTAAAAAAATACAGAATATTTTTATTAAATATTTATTTAGACCGTATTATTAAACTAACAGAGACTATTATTACATACTTTGTTATCAATTTATTTGACTATTAATTATACTTGAAACTCTTACATCTTGATAAGCAAGCCCATGGTCCGAATTCAACTCAAATACTTTGATAGGTTTCTTCGTATATTGGGAGAGATTATAATCTTGAGCCAGATTTTCAGAATTTGGATGAGCTATGCCTTTCAAGAGGATCAATTCTGATTGTAATTTAATGTTCGGTTTGTATTCTCGTGCAAGATTGATTCTTTTATACGCTGATTCGAGTACATGCCTTTTGTACTGTTCAGAATATGATACAACTCTTTTGAGTTTCTTTAGAGTGCTTTCAACTTTTTCTTTGAATGTACTCAATTTATCTAGTTCTTCAGAAAGCTCTTCGTTTTTATTCCCAGTCATAAGAAAATACATGTAAATTAAAATTTTGTTTTGAAGGTTTTCTTCAGGAAGTTTGCCTATATAAGCATCTAAATGAGAACGCAATGCATCTGGACTGCTGTCTAAGCAAAATACAACACCATTTTCACCTGAAAATATATAAAAACACAATATTAGTGTAGTTATAATCTGGGTCTGTTCGAATCATGAGTGAATCAGTTTCTTCGCTCAACAGTGGTCAACTGGATATATATAACTACTAGCTGCGCCCCGCGGTTTCATCCGCGTGGTGATGAAAATCAATGATGATGATGATGAAAAGTAGGCTATGTGTTAATCCATGACATAAGCAATGTATATTCCAAATTTCATCCAAATCCATCCAGCCGTTTCTGCGTGATTGAGTAACAAGCATCCACCCATCCAAACTAACATTATAATTATGATATTATAATCTTTATTCTTTATTCACTAATAAAAAAAATACACTGAATTAAATAACATAAGCGAATATTAGTAGTGAACCTACTTTCTGTGCTTGGGGGCGTGGGCTCGATTCCCATCTAGGACAAACATTTGTGTTTGTTCTATGTCTGGGTGTTAATATCTATTTAAGTATGTATTTAAAAATATATATGTACGTATATCAGTCTCTGGCAGCCATATTACAAGCTTTGCTTAGTATGGGGTCAGATGACCATGTGTGCAATAATGTCCCAGATATTTATTTATTTATTAGGCTACGTGGTTGCTAAAGTAATATTTAAGTGGCTGCTGCTGAACTAGGTTAAACCTGTCTTTCGGCAGACAAGTAACTCTCCCATATGATATAAAATAGATTGGTTAGCTTATAGACAACGTCATATGTGACATATATTAGTGTGATAGTGTGATAAACCAGTACTTTTTGTATCGTTTGTGTATTATTACTTATATTTTAAGAAATTTTAAATTTATCTTTGTTATATCGCACTTATAATTGAAGAACTGTTCAATTCGATGCCGGCGTCACGTTTTTATAATTGGACTAGCCACTGAAAGCTCATCTACATAATAAATCATAGATCTGTGGAAATCACATACTGTGCGTTTTACGCGATCTTTTTTGCCTCACACCTTTATAATGTGGAATGAGCTCCATGCAGTAGTTCCGAGTAACCATAACATGGGATTCTTCAAAATGGTTGTTCAATCTTCGTAACTGAGATGACCCTGTTGTCCATACGCTTCGCTTACCATCAGGCGGCTCGTTAGCTTGTTTTCTACGTATAGCATTAAAAACTTTATTTTTTTGAATCTTAATTTCTTTCAATTTTAACAAGTTCAATTTAGGAAGTAAAACCAAAATGAAAACACAATGTTATCTTTACCTTCTTCTTCTAAAATAACAGCCAATTCCAAAGCAACATTGATGCCAAATGAGTAGCCCATAATATAAAACTTGGATTTCGTTACAAACTTGGATTTTAGTAACTGTAAAAAGAAACATAATCAGGCAAAATTATTGAATAGATGGAAAAAATTTAATGTGTTTTATAGGGCAACTCCCTTTATTAATTAATCAAAATAACAGCACAATAATTATCAATATAAAAAACCGACTTGGTAAAAATGTCAGAACTGGACCAAATGAAATGAAATGGAACCAAACGGGAAGCACCAGCTTTCAAATAAAAAAAGAATCATCAAAATCGGTTCCCCCAGTCGCAAATTCTGTGGTAACAAACATAAAAAAATAAACAGTCGAATTGATAACCTCCTCCTTTTTGGAAGTCGGTTAAAACAGACGTTCGAAGTTCTAAAGACAATCCAAATGCAATACCAAAATCAGTTGGCAGCATATCCAGCTTGCTGGCGGCATTACCATGCTAAATGGCAATGATAAGTATTGTTTTGAGTCTTGAGCCAGAAACACGCCATCATTTTGAAATTTAAAAATATGGTAAAATGATTATAAGTTTAATAATATAATTCAAAGACCCAACTTTTAGTAGAACAAAATCTTCCGCAAGCAATAGCTTGTAATCCGTTTTCGGTACAAAGCAATTTCTTAAATTACTTTGTTGATTGGAATCTATCACTAATTTACTTTAAACTTGGCAAGTTTATTGTTTAGTTATTTGTACCTAAAATATCTTGAGTTTATGCAAAATTAAACTGAACATTAGAAATTGAATTGAAAGTTTTGACATCATCGAGTTTATATTTGGATCAGACATCATAATTTCTCTATAGTTATTTCAGTAAAGTGCTCTATAGTATTATAGAAGACGCAATTACAAAATTGATTTTAAGCAGAGAGAAACTAATTTAGCTACCAAAATAGAGTAAGTGTAGCAAGTTAGGTAAGTATGATATGGTTTTTAATAACACCTGCGTGGAAATACTGTTATAAGAATTCATTTTTTTTATTGTATAATAGGCTTGCGCTTGGCCGCCAACTCGCCTGATGTTAAGTGATGATGCGGCCTACGATGGATCACGCTTGCCTAGAAGAAACCGATTCACTTTTGACTTTAAAAAACACCCAGATTGTAACTATCGGGAAACACCCATTCAGGCAGCGCATTCCACAGACTAGCAGTTCGCACAATGAAAGTGGAATTAAAGCTCTTTTTATAGAGGTTTTCGGAATGTCAACCATAAAGCGGTGTCGATTTTTCGTGCCCGCTCTGGCAGTCCGATAGAAAAAAGGGCAGGAGGGAATAAAGTGTTGTTTCAATTTATGTCCTCAAATTAGATAGGTACAAAACCATTCATTTTGCACGCAAAGAAACATAAGCACTTATTCTAAAAGTGGTAGCCTAATCACTAGAAGTAATCTCTTTCACTCAACTACATGATAAAAATACTTTGAGTCCTAGTGCTTCTTAAGGTCTTCATTTCCAACATTTAGCAATTTTGATCATTCTAATTTTAATTTCTCTACTTTCATGGTTAGCTTAAAATTATAAAAACTATGAAATATCAAAATTGAATGTTTTATCTAGGAAAAAGTAAACACCGAAACCCGATAAAGACATTTCGCTCGATAGAAAAAAATATGAAATTTACGCTGTATCTCCCTGACTTTTTGGATTGAATTTACTAAATGACGTCTACGAATGCGACTATAATATAATATGTTAAGCTTTATAGTCATCTGTAGTATAACAAGAGTTGCTTAAACGTGGGAAAACCTCATCTAAAGCACTCATACAGTACAGTACCGTTCTAAGGTAAATGCTGCGTTCTGTTTCTAGAAAGCTTGTATTAGTTTCCAAAACATGAAAGCAAATAAGACGGAATGTTTCCTTACCTCTCTTATATTATGTGCCATTACTCGAATACTGTCTCCCTCCATATCAGGTCCTAATTGTATTCCGACAGCATTTACTTTCAGCCTCTCCGCTGCAGTTTTCAGAGTCTCACAGCGACCTTCAAACCCTGGTATCATTATTAAATGAATACCATTTTCATCTTTAGTATTCTGTAATAAGTAAATCCGAATAGTTATAGACTGTCTGGCCAGTCCTAGTGGCAAAAAATAATCAGTCATAGGACTGCACGTCAGAAGTGAAAACTTAAGTAGTAGTTCAGCTATTCTACAAGAGATGGCGCTATTTTAAAATACACGGTACAGTGTAACGATGACGCTAGTCCCGTGATGTTTGTTCAACCAAAAAGTGGTCAACGCACGTTGACCACTTTTTGGTTGAATATTTTTATAAAAATACTGCACAACATAAAATGTATTGACACATCTACACGATTGTTATTCTATGACTTATATCTGGAATTTAAGGCTCAGAATATAAAACCTATCTCAATCGCACATTTATAAATTTTTTAAATGTATAACTACTACCTACCTTTGAAAATACATTTTGCAAGGTTAATAATATTATATTTTTTTTTAAATAAATTCCCACTAGATGGACCGACGAGCTTGTGAGAGTCGCGGGTATCCAGTGGATGCAGATGGCAGGCTGTCGTTCAGTGTGGAGGTTAATGACCTATGTTCAGCAGTGGACTCTTCTGCCTGATGATGATGAAAATGATCACATTGTTATATTATTTTTTACTATGACAACAAAAAATGGGATGAACTGTTTTTTAACTTTTTTTGGTCGTTAGTTTTTATATTTTTTTAAATATTAACCTAGTCAAAATCACCGTAACACATTTTTCACGCAAAGTTGACGCAATATAAACTAAATGTTTTTCTGGTGAATCTTTTGTGTAATTCCGCTTCTACGTCGGTTCAAGTACATTAAGATGGACATCCGCAAAGTAACATCTGATTCAATCAACTATTTATTGGTGCACTCATTTTTTTATCCAAAAAAAACATTAAATGCGCAAGCTCACTACATCCTATTCTGGTCCTAAAAGCTTAACATGCTCTATTAAACACCGTGCTTAGTAATGCCACTCACGGTTACGCATCTGAAAAAGTGATCTATTTAGAGTAGTTATAATGCTTGAATTAAGCTTCGAGCGCTTATTACGAGTATAACGTTTGTAACTTCTAGTGAAATTAAAATCCAAAAAAAAAATATTTTGAACTTTGTATTGATTCCAAAAAGGTAAAGGTAAATTTCAAAACTTACTGCAATCCAAGTAGGCATATTGATTACTGGCTCTTGCATCAGATAGTCTTGTTCACTATCAATTTCTTTGTAAAAGGCAGCCAGCCCACATTCAAAGTCAGTAGTTTGCTTGCTTTCTATTTTACTCAACTCTTTCAAGCTGAAACAGATAAAGAAATTCGCAGAAATATAAAGGAGTATCTTAGTACTGTTTGAAACTATCACGGTTGTTCACTACAGTTGCATAATTATTTACGGGATATTTACCATGGTAAGGTTGTAGAATGGAGCTCCTGATATTTTGGCGTAGTTACATGTACCATGTTCACGGGGAAAATATAATTAGAGACGGAAACAAGATAGCTAGAAGCTAAGAGAAGAGATAGATACCATAGATGGAAGATAGAGCTCCATTTACAATCTTGCCACGGTAAATAATCATATAACTATAATATCTTGGCGCCTCATATTCACACAATTTTTACTCGTTTTTTTTTAAGTATTACTATTTCGCTTTTTATTATATTACTAGTTTCAAATAAGCAAGGACATACCGCTGACAGTTTTTTTAAATATATATTTATATTTTTTTGTTCATAAGAATAAACCCGTAAGATTTTTCTTCTTCATGTAGATTACCATATTTTTTATAGAAAAATATTTATGGAAATAGTGGGAAAATTAGGCACTGAGTAAAACCCTTAATATGATTTAAAAATATTTTTAACTCATACAATATAAATTATAATATTTGTAGTTACTAAACTTATTATATACATTGTTAGATTTGATTGTTTTTACCTTTTGATAGTCATGCCACTAATCTTTTCAAGTGGATAGTCGATATGATAAGAACTCGTAATGATTGCTCTAAGTTCTTTCAAAGGAATTTCATTCAAATTCAAATCGAGTAAAGTTGTTTCATTTTCCAAATCTTCAATATCTCGGACTCCTACAATGTAACGAATGGCTTTTAATATTGAGAATGGCTTGTATTGAATTTTATACGAGTTGTTACGTAGTCCGCCAGCAGCGGGGTTGAATCTTGGCACTTTTCAGAATCGTATATATTTTTAAACAATTTCAGTAGGTTTTTAGCAATTGATAGTGTAATTTGGTCCGTATTTTTCATGTATGTACGCCACTTATATTTACGATTTTTTTAATTATTATCATTGTGTCATAAAAATTCATTTAATTCAGCGCTTTCATTTTACAAACAGGTCCAAGAATACGAATAATTTCGTTCAAGCGCCTGTTAATTTGGCAATATCAATAATGCCAGTTCCAGGACAAGTTTTATTTTATAGGTTATTGTTAAATACATTAATAATGATAAAATCAGTAGTTCTACAGCAACAATAAAGAAACATTTCACCTACTTCACGATTGCTGTAATAAATTTATTTGATCTACAGAATCTGGAATACAAAATCATTATTTAGCCACCCGACTGCCCAGAAGGAGGGTGAATATTTTGGCTGTAGGTAAGTATGTACGTATGTCTATCTATTTGTTCTGGATTACGCAGAAAGAGAGTTCTAAACCAACTGTTGAAGTTCAAAATTCTGAGTGGCGTTGAACTGTTATGGGCAAGCGTGAAGAGCCATCAGGTGAGCGACTTCGCTCGTCTCGTCACTCAGTATCATTTAAAAAAAACAGGTATCCATAGTACCTATCATTAAGATTACCATCTACAGCATTACCTTCTACATAATAATATTATGTATAGCAAATAATATAATTTTAATCACAGAACAAAAAACGTAGAGAAAATTCTAATGACAAATGTTAAGTTCAAAATTAGCTAAAAGCCAATTCAGATTGAGCTACGATATCGTTAAAATACTTTTTACCCAATATCCGAGCAATTTTCTCACAAAAATTACTATTGTCTTCTTTCAAGTTGAACGTTAGAACATTTTTGTAATTCATTCTCAAGCTAATCTCAATACTGTTGAAGAATGTTGAAATTGATTGAGATTCCAATTTTTTTGAAAAATATTGACGTCCATTTAACTGGAAAAAAAAAAGAATTATTATATGAGTTAAGATCAGAGACCCTATGCCATGCGCTTGAGGTTGTCTTGGTCACCTTTATTCTCATGAAATTTCTAACTAGATTCACAGTAAGCGAAATAATCAACCAATTGTACGAGAAAAGGTACCCAGAAAAAAATATCCGTAACATACAGCGAATTGGATACCTAACTAAATCGCTGGTAACATACCTAATGCAAACTTTAAAAAATAATTTAGAATTTTCCATTGATGTTATCCAATTCGCTGGTAACATACCTAATGCAAATAAAAAACAAAAAACAAAAAAAAACATTTTGTTATCCAATTTGCTGGTAATATACCTAATGCAAACTTTAAAAAATAATTAAGATGTTTAAATTTTTAGTAAATTGTAAAACTGTAAAACAATAATTATTATCAGTGTTATCCAACTTTTTCTAATGGTAGAGTTCATCGCCCAGTATCGATATAATCAAACCTAGAATTCAAACACTTAAAAGTTACTTCAGTACAAGAAAAAACTATAATTGCAAAAAACTTTAACCACCTCAGCTAACGACTCGTAGCGTATGACAAGTGCTGGGAGGCCCATTTCATTTCGCAGCTCACAAACTCGCTCCAGCACCGAGAGGGCGTACTCATCGCTCAAATTTTGAGTTAAACTGGCAACTATTGTGAAATGGCTGAAAAAATGTTGAGTGAAATTGCAGAAAAGTTTTTATTTTTTTGTTTAAATTAGAACGGCTGTCAAGGCAACTGTGAAGCGGAGTTCGACGCGTTGACATAAATAAGAATGTTCAATCACATATCTGTCACAATACCTGGCAACAGAGTTTCCTTCTCGTTTCCGTTCTAATTACTTTTCATTTCTGTGAGTGAAATTATAGAGGTAGCATGTGCGGTTTACAATTTGTAGGTATCTAATTCGATCATTGAAATAAATTAGTGACGGAAAACATCACGAGGAAAACAGTATGTCGAAGAACCTCAAAAATTCAAAGGCATAAGACATTTTCCAAAAAGCACTGGGCCAGTATGGTGGATTTAGGAGGGCCCATCTTTTCTCTCCCTGAGAAAAGGCCTGTGTTCCAGTAGTTGGAACATCATAGGCTGATAATGATGATGAGTTGAAATAAGATGAAAAATCTGTTGTTAGAAATTCTTAGTTTTTAATTAAATTTTATGAAAAATGCCCGGAATTTTAATCATTACTAGCGTGGCAATTACATTAGTTTCTCCACTGTGTTCGAAAAATTTACAAAAACAAACACAACACTTCAAGTAAACGAATAATTAGATGAAATAATCTTAGAATAAAACATAAATAGTTATCAGAAACGAATAAAAAATGCTTCTGATAGCATAACAAATCAATATTAAAAACCGACTTCATAAAAATGTATCAGCTTTCAATAAAAAAAAATCATCAAAATCGATTCACCCAGTCTAAAGTTATGAGGTAAAAAACATTTATTAAAATAGATTCGAATTGATAACCTCCTCTTTTTTGGAAGTCGGTTAAAAATACAAATTACTAACCTTATCTCAGCGCAATTCCTGGACGCCAAATCCAAGTTCAAAACCACCGAGCATTTCTTATTATAAGCGTTAATAAAATCGAATTTTTCTCCATTATTATCTACTTCCCCATCCAGTACGATAAAAACTGCCTTAACTTTACCAAATTTCATTGCGTTCTTCATAAGACTCGCGCACCCTTGCTCGGTACGAAGATTTTCCGAGAAAAGTTTCACAGAAACTTGGCGCTTGCTCCATGATCTGAGAAATAACTTGTTTAAACTTGGAAATATATTCTGTTAAAAATATACCTCAGTATCGGTACATCGGGGAATATGACATAAATAAAGTTGTAGCGCTAACAGGTTGACAGTCTGTTATCTATCGGAAGTTTCATCAGAGTTCCGTATAATTTTTATTTTTATTCGCCTTGTCAAGAAAAATGCGTATATAACACACCATTTACCTATTATAATATACAAATGTGTTTCTATCTAAAACAGATTCTTAGATAGATACCATTTTGATGAATGTATTATTGCAAAATGTTTTTCTCGGTTTTCCAAAAATGTGAGGTCTAGGCAAGTTTTCAAAAAATTACTGTTAATAGAAAATGAAAAATTTACCCCATTTTTTTTATATAATATTATATACCATAGTAATGGTCTTCGTAATTAACGAAATAAAGAACGAAAAATAAGATTTTTTAATTTTCCTACTCGATCACGCAATTGTTGATAAATAATTATTTATTTAGTTATTAATTCTTTACAACTATTTTTACAGGTTAATCCTAATACAATAGTGTACTTTAAGTCAACATTTTATGAAATTATTACAATAAAAAAACTGAATTATTAGTCAATAGATAATATAATAAATAATTAAATTATAATACAAGCAGTACAAAAAAAATAGATTATTCAATTATTATGTCACCAAAGTAGTCAGTAATTTATTTATTTATTTACAACATAAATAGAACAATAACGTCTTTTTAAATTCTACTATTGGACATACAAACAGGTCTATTTCCTTTGCAACTTGATTTAGCGCTTGCAACATCCGAATCAATGGGCTTTTACCCATTATGGTATCATATCTTTTTTTTTTGTGATACTGAGTGACGAGACGAGCGAAGTCGTTCGCCTCATGGCTCACGCTTGCCCATAACAGCTCAATGCCACTCAGAATTTTGAACAACTTCAACAGTTTAAAACCCTAGATGGCAATCCACTGCGCTCGTCACCCCGAGATATAAGATGTCAAATCTCTGTGTGCCCTGTAATTTCGCTGGAAACATTGCCCTTCAATCCAGAACACAGTAGTGTTTGCACACTACTGCTTGGTGGTTGAATAACTGGCAAAGGTGTGGTACTTCCCCAGGCGGACCCCTGCAAAAGAGTCCTACCATTACAAAAAGAATCCTACCACTACAAAAAAATCATCATACGAAATTCACTATCCCACCACTTTCGTAACACGGGAGCATTATATCTGTAATTATTCTACTAATAACTTAACACTCTTAGGTAAAAATCACTTTATGAATCACTATTTTATCGCAAAATATTCTTAACCTAACCTTAGCCCACAATAATGGCAGACGCACTGACAAGTCAGCCAGTGTAGTATTTTATTGAATTTATTTTATAACCAGTAAAGAGGCATTAATTCTGTAGTGTTTGAAATTAACTACACCACCGGAGGGTGGGCAGCATCATCCTATTAGTACACGGTGAACGTACTGCGATCCCCAAGCCACCTGCCAAGTGTGGGCATTATGGCAATACCCCTCTTAGAGGGAGGCCTTTGTTCAGCAGTGGACGTTAAACGGCCGCTGATGTGTGTGACGTGAGTTAAATTGTAATCTTATGAAAATGTATTGCCTGCTCAGATTGTGAGTCGATAATCAATCAACACAGCTACGAGTAAATTCTAAAATAGGACATACTTACAAGAACATAGTTTGTGCGTATCCAGATATAGCTCTAGGGTTAACGTGTAGAATAATTTTTCTTGCACCTCGTTCAATAAGTTTATCAGTCAATGCAAAACCTAAGCCACTTTCGTCACATACTACTATTACGACGTCTTGGAGACTGAATGTCAATCTAAAACCAAAAATATATATTTAAACGTCATAATTTTCAACACAAACCCGACTTCTAAATTAATAATTAAATTACTTGAATTAATTTGTTGATATTGCCAAATTGCTGACAGGTGCTTTAACAAAATTGTTCGTATTATAAGAAGTGATTCAAAAACTATTGACCCAAAGTAATGAAATATTACTGAGACCATCTTGTATATCATTAAAAAAAACGTAAATTAATTTCACAAATGTCAAAGTAATTCATAAAAATAAATAAAAAATATACCAGATTGGTTTCAAGACCTTCCTATCTGAAGTCAGTTAAAATTTTGGAAAATAAGAATACAATTACTCGTAAGTCTGTTTGGATTGACAAAAAACACACTTATTCAATATTATGTATTAAGTAGATTTTTACTTGATAATAAACACATGTGGTATACCTTGGTGATACCATCAACCCTTTATTTAATATCGCAGGATCTCGAAGTTTCAACAACACTTTTCCAGTATTCTTTCTCATGGATAGTGTTTTGAATGCTCTTGACACCATAGTTGGAGAGAAAACGATTCGTGTCAATGGAGTGACAATACCTCTTGCTATACCTTCACTGAGGCAGTGATGTAACAGCTAAAGAGATAAAAATACCATGAATATTACATTGTTATGTAATAATGCTTCATATTTATGTAAATAATTGTTAAAAACATCTACAATGTTACCAACTTTTTTATTCTTAGCATCTTCAGGTTTGAATATATTAGATAAGTCAACAGCACAGTAAGATCTTTGCGATTGTAAATAGGACATTCCAATTGTTTTGTTTTCAAACATTTCATGTTTGCTCAAGTCTAAAAAATAGCCTGCCAATCCAACACATTTCATTGCAGCCTGAAACAGGAACAAAATTACAGAATAATATATTGTTTTGCCATGGAGACATAAATAAATGCTGCTCTTACCGTTCGAAGGGTTCCCGTTGCACTATTTATTACTAAGTGACAGCCTTTATTTCGTGTATTTACCATTACCATTGCGTGTACACTATCATAATTTGAATAACTTATATTATTATCTGAAATCGTTAAAGTATATTGTTACTGATTGTTATCACAAATAACACACGATGATCACTATTACATAAAAAAACTATTCATCTATGAAGTATACAAACCATTTAGCTGCGGAAATAGTCTAAGTAATATCTTCTTCTTTTCCATTGTACTTACTGTGGTAAAAACAGTACATTTAAAAGCAAGGCTTATAGATATTACAGCTTGACCTAGAGCTCCTGCTCCGCCAGTAACTAGAACTATTTGTCCGTTCTTCAGTTTTGATTTTACTACCTGCTCATACAAATAAAATAAAATAAAGCTATATAAATGGCATCACTCTAATACTACTAAAAATTTATACAATTAAAATAAAAAGACAGATACAATACAAATATCATAACCTTACCAAACAATAGTAAGCATGTACGTATGGTAAAGGAACCGTAGCAGCTTCTTCTAAATTCCAGTAGTCTGGAACTGGCCATATCAAATCTGAGTCTGCTTCAACTGAACTGGACGCAGCACCTCCTGGTAATATCCCCATTACTTTATCTCCACTGAAAATTAATAATCAGAAAATTATAACTTTGCCAACAGTAATGTGATATAATTTGTTTTTTTAAACGTTATACTTTTTATCAATGCCACTAAAATCCATTCCAAACGATCCATTGCCATTTTTAAAACCATTCGTAGAATTCTGGCAGTCGCTTAATGACAATCCTGAATAGGAAACCTAAAAAAATAAGATGTTGTAAGATATCTAAATTAGGATACAAATTTCATATCTATATACATATAATATTATAGCCAGATCATACCTGAACTAATAGTTTTTTGGCTGAACAACGAGGAGCTTCAGCCCACGCCAGTTCATCTATATTCCTTGGCGCATTCTTTTTCAAAGTAAAGTTTCGATTATTCAGATATTTTGCACATGAGGTATAATAATAGCCTCCCCATTGGCCCTGGTGGTTAGAGTTATTATAAGAATTATGAACGTTGTATTTATAATTTGTTTAAACGTCTATAAATGTACCTTCTTGAGTATATTAACAATCATCTTCTTATCGAGCTGATTCTTGTAAAAATCATTTTGAAAATCAAATTTTTGTGCATGGATATCATGAATTTCCAGTAAAAATATGTTTAGATGTCCAGCACTTTTTAGTTTTTTTACAAAACCTGAAAATATACGTTTTCTTCTAGTATTGTATATGACTGTTGTAATTTCAAGTAATTAATTATACTGCTATGGCTTATAATTAAGGTGGTTGAGAGTGTTGGCGGGGCACTGTTTACAAAATTTGTATCTTATTAATACTGATAAAAAATAAGATGGCAGCTGCAGTTGCTCCACTTTTGGCGATATTCATTATTCATTCATTATAAATCATGCCGCAGTCAAAAGTAGCAGTATAAAAATAAACACACCTAAGAGCCCTAAATATGGCTGGTTTTCAGAAACAAGTACAACTTTTTTTGTGGTCACAAGTTCATTATAAATATGTGGAACCCACATAAACTTATTTTCCATGGTGATTGGTAAATAGGAAGCACTCATGTTTCGGTAGTGTTTTTTTAGTAACATCAAAATTTGTTTTCCATCTGACATAGAAGATATAATGGTGAAATCATTTTGAATTTCAGTTTCTTTGTTAGAAACCAGGTTTTCCAGTGTTAAAATAAAATCATCCTTTTTAATAAATCTCTGACTAAATGGTATCATCTGCAAAGGATATAATAAACTTTTTTATTATTGCTCTTTGGATTCGTTTTTTCATAATATTTCCAGGCTAATAAAATATACCTTAGAGTCGTCAAATAAATTTCCACAAACCAGAATATTTGTCACATCTTTGCCTAATACAAACGCATTAACATCATCAGTGATGTTATATTTTATATTTATGTTAAATTCTGGTAAAGTTTCTGCAATTGCTTGAAAGCTTTTGAACACTTCAGCTTCATTCGCCGATTTTGATTTTATAATATTTATATCTTTTGAACAAGAATTTTCAGTCACAATTTGCATCATTACTTCAAGAGCCGTCTTTATCTGTAAGATTACACAAACACCATATATTTTTATTCTTTTCTTATTTAGTCAAATATAAAGCATGTTTTACTTACGTCAACTTTTTCTGTTGTGACGTATGGAAAAAAGTGTTTGTCTCTAATAACATTTGGTTCTTTGTAAACTGGAAGTTGGTCAACGAAAGTCATGTCATCAATTTCTACACCTGCACATCTGAAATTAATTATTACATATTAGCATCCTAACAATAATCGCCACATATTTGATAAAATTCTTGGTACAGTTATTGTTATCTCCACCTTGTTATTCCAAGGGCTTTATCCAATTGTGCAACATAACAAACAATTCCGTCGGAAGTATTACACTGATATTTTTCCTGTTCGAAGGCACTTATTTTCAACTTTCTTAAATACTTAGGCTTGGGTGTAGCGTTGTAGTTTCCCATAAGTACGTTTAATTGAAAAAGTGAATCCAAAAATGGAATCCAATTGTTCGTCCATTTGACCAAAGCATTATTCTGATCTATATTTATCGAATGGATTGATTTTAATACTCCGCTAAAAACAGAACAAAGCAATATTATTAATACATCTTCAAATTAAAAGCTTATTATTTCTACAATTATATTATAACTCACTTATAGCATAACCCACGCATGCTGAGAATTTGGTAAATATCTTTAGAATTGAAGCGAATATCATCAAAATTGTCACTGGAAAAGTCATTAGTGTGATGTAGATTGAGAGTTTTAACGCCACTAGCAATGCCAGTTACTACCAGTGTGTTATCTTGACTTATCTGTAATGTTTGAAAAAGGTACTTTTATTTTAGTACGCTTTCTTTGGTTTTTGCACATTATTTTATTTATCGCTACGCTATTTTTTCCTTTTTAATGGTCCGCACATACCTCAAATTTATCGTTTCCTAAACTAATCACAATAGAAAGCTTGACTGTAGTTTCTGGTTGCATAATAACATCGCTGTGGAACTCAATATCTCTAAACATGACAGATAAGTCCCGAAAATTGACTTGTTTGTTCATTGACATAGTTTCCCAAACAAAGACCAAAAGTGCAGCTTCAGGAATTTTTGTAACTCCTAAAAAATACACATAAAATATACATGAGATTAACAAAGCAGCAAAGGTTGTTATAATATTTATACAAATATGTCTAACAAGCGTTTTTTCTAGTAATCAATGTATATTCCAAATTTAATCACTATCGATAGTGAAATTTGAACCCAATATTCTGTTAATTATCTTGGTGAAAATAAATATGATTTTTTAGAAATTCCTTTAATAAATCATCTCGTAGAATGCTCATGAAATTCAGGTTTTGTATAATAAGAAATAAAGAAAGGTACATTTCCAGAATTTTCGTAAATCATCTCCTGTGAGTGATGTAGGGGATTGTAAGGTTTAGGGATTATATTTTTGAAACTATTAATGTTCCCGTGATAAAAAATAATAATAATAATAAATACTCCACCTAAAATTTCATTTCATTTTAAGAATAAGGTAGACATTTCACAGTTTTTTGGAAAAAACAACTTTAAGTGAGGTGTTTTCCTTCATGTACGCGCTAACGACTGATCCTGAGATTCAAGTTAAAACTATTAATTTCTATTGATTGTCTTTAAACTATGGAATTTTTTATCTAGAACATCTCGTTCGGCAAAATTATTTGTAATATTTTTTACCTCTCCGTATAATGTTGTTAGTAACTGGTAAGGGTAGAAAAAAGTTATTTTGTAACATAATGTCCACGCAACCGAAGTCGTGGCCACAAGGCAGTAGTGTTACAAATTAGTTTTTATACTTCACATATTCATTAAAAAAAACAAAAGGAACTGGAAAATTAATGGAATCGGAATGCTAAGTAAAATATGCGTGGTAATATATAAAAAAAGTAAATATAATTATACGCGTGGACTAGAGAATCTCCCTTTTTTACGTTACGTTACGTTAAAATTACCAATCTTACCATTTATAATATTATCAGCAATATAACTGTAATCATCATCGTACAAGGATATGATCAGATCACGTGATGATGACATTTCTTTTTCATCACTGTCAATTTCAAGAATATGCCTGTAAAATTAAATAATAAGTAATTTAGCAACAACTTCAAAAAACAACAATTAGTCACCTATGGCGGTAAAAAAATATGTCAATTTTGTGCCTAGGGCAAATTGAAAAGATATTATTTTTTTCCACGCCTTCGCCACGACGCTTAACTGTCAAAGTCAGCGTTAGGCCTATGTAACTGGATAGCTGCTATGTTCTCTGTTTCTTATATTTTGCCACAAGAAGGTATCGATTTCTTACCAGGTTTCACTATGCTCCCATTCAACCAAATGTGAAAGAAGTGGCGTTTCTGTTGATACTGGGAATTCCACTTTAGGGTACAAGGTATCCACTTTAGGATTATACCCAGCTTGGTATAATCTGAAATGAGATAACAATATTTTTTAGACTGAAGATTTTATCTAGGACATCAAAAAGCTCTTTGAGATAGTATGGAATAAGTCAAGACGAATCTAGTTGTTTGAATAGAATGAAAAATCATAATTAAAATCAACGGCTGGATAATTGAAATCTACAAAATAAATTTGATTTCTAAGAAATTATATAATATTTTTCTTAGATCCTTAAAGAATATCATGCGTTTGATATGAAAGCGTTTTATTAGATCAAATAATGCGATCATGTCAAGCAAAATTTACTAAACTTAATTACTTTCAAATGTCAGTTTCAAATTAATTTTAAACCTATCAAAAAAGCGGTGATATATTCGCCGATTGTGAACCTATTGTATTAATTATGTTTTTACTAAATAGTAGTTATTCTGAGGATGGACTAATTTAAATTAAACCCAAATATTCCACCTCTAAAGGTGGAAAATCAGGGGATGACTGAAAGTGAGTAAAATTCAATAAACGAGATGTTTATAAAATTACACATACTCTCCGTGAAGTCAGTTTTTTTCCGACTTCAAAAGAAGATGAAGGTTCTCAATTCAACCCATATTATTTTTAGTATTATTATTTATACGTTAAAATGTATAATAGGGTATTTGACTACACTAACAAGGCATACATTATTTTTTAAGCCCCCGATAAAATAATTAATAATCCTTAAACAGCCGAATAGATTTTCTTGAATCATAGTCAAGAACAATCTTGATCAACTCATTTTTCTTTTCAGTTATAGTCAGACAATATCTATCTGTCGTCTCTGTCTGACATGCTTATTTTTGTGTAATTTTATTTCGTAGTATACTAATTTGTGGTTTTATTATTTGCTAGTAGGTACATAAGCATGTTTTGCCTAGCCGTGTTACAAAATGTCTCCTCTTCCTTGTATTGTAGGTTTTATTGAAGAAAAGCATAAAACAATAAAGCTGTGTCTAGTCAGCGCCATCTATCGATGGTTACAGATCTATGTTTCTAGAGCTGTCAGAAAATTCCACTGAGACAGAGCTAACTTACTTGCCAATTCCCTCTAGCAGTAAACTTACGCCGTCCGGGCAACCTCTTCTTGTCAGAGGAATGTACGTACATTCTGGATGCGACCTCTTCAGGATCGCTTGCAGCAGACCGTGAGGAGCAATTTCCACCACCACAGCGTTGAATGGTATCATTCTAGCTATTTCTTCAAATAACACGGGGCTCTGTATAAAATAGTTCAATAGGTTAGTTTAACGTTGTTTTATTTATTACAAACTAGTGCTGTTGCTCGCGACTTCAAACGTATAGAATTTCATATAAACTTTCAACCCTTTCGTCCATCCTTAATCCTGCCCTAGCGCAAAATAACATGGCCTATACTTCAATGTGGTCATAGCCAAGCATATTCATGAAAACTGCATTTAATTCCGTCCAGTGGTTTAGAAGATGTGCGTGGACAAACAAACAAACAAAGAGACAAAAATTCTAAAAACTGTCTTAACGTTGAACACGTAATGCTGCTTATTTTAAGACGCCTTATGTATTTTTTTATATACATATCGCAATTACAGATTTTTTTATCTCTCCGATTTTATTATATTTTTAACCGGAACCTTAATTTGACATTCTGTAACAAAGCCTTAGTGAAGAACATAATTAAATTAAATACAGTTATTTGATTATTTACGGGATATTTACCGTGGTAAGTTTTATTTTTATTTTAAATCTTTATTTTTAGTGCTTTTTCGCCGTGGTAAGGTTGTGGAGGATCATATAACTGCAGTGAACAACCGTGATATATTAAAACAGTATAATTAAATACATTACACTTACTGCAAAATATTTATATTGGCTGAAAATTTTCTGAGATATAATCGTTTTTGGAGGCGATGCTCTGTCTATTTCCCGAAAGCGTGTTAGTATAGCATTTGTATGGCGCGCGTATAGATTAAGGTCATAATTTGGTATAGTGTACATAATCTGCCTAAATTACATAATAATAACAATATTTTAGAACAAATTTTAATTTCGTCTAAATTCGCCAATAGATTGATTAATGATTGCACATGCCTTACTGTCCTTATAAAAATGTACTATGTCACGGTCAAGAGCATACTTACCAGTAAATTGTTTGCGTGGTATTCCGGGGAGGAGTATTTAGCATTCCTGGTATTCCAATGTTCTTTTGGCACCGATGTTGATAACCATTTCTTGCTGCGTAGCTTCGGACGTTTGATCACCACGCCTAATTTTTGCAACAAAACTGGGCCTGTGGAAAAATAAAGAATAATTAGGCTACCAGGAGGCCTGGCACACTCTACACTTTAGATATGAAGCTACTAGTCGTCTTGTCAGACTTGCCGTCCCTGCCGCGCGATAGACAGAGATAACGCGACAAGAGTTACGCGATAGACAGAGAGGCAACTTACAAGTTAATATAGCTGTAGGCAGCTAGCACTCGCACGTCCTGAATTGCACTTTATTGTGTAGTAGCAAGAGTCGCTACTAATTTAAATGATATTGCGGAGTGAATCCTCTGTATTTGTACTTATATGTATTCTGTGTTACTAGACAGTTGTTTGATTTGTGTAGTTTTTTGTTGTTGTTTTGAGTTGATTTTAAACCCGTGATCATAAAAGAATCATAAAGAAAGAAAGATCATAAAACCGTGGTTCAAAACACGATAGGACAAACTTTTCTTGGTAAAAAAAATCAGCCTAGGTTTTGCGAAGATAGATTTGATAAAATAAAAATTGAATGTAAATGAATTCAGGAAAAGTTAATGGGATTATGGGACCACCCTCGAAGTATCATCTATTCAATAAAATATGTGTGAGTGCTAAAGACAACATCGACAGAAGTGAAAGCATCATCAAGGTTGACTATCTCTCTCGCTTAGTCGATTCAAGCCAACTTTATCCAACCAAGCATAACATACCCTAGCATGACGGCTCAGTCTCATTTAATACCCACAAAATACGACCCTAAAGAAGTTTTTACTTCATTCATCATTAAAATCAGCACACAATCGTCATCAATATCGCTTAACATACACACAGAAATCAGTTATTTATGGAAATTATTTACTATATAATTTAGTTAATAATTATATATATTAACAGTAATGATTTTCTTTTTTTAAGGTTGGAAATGAAAGCTAATATAATTATTCAGAAGGAAAAATCCATACTTCTGTTTATGAATTCATATACAAATATTTTTTTAAACAATTTTCTTATAAAAAATACGTAATTGAACTTACCTGCATCGCCCCAGTGCAGGGTAGAGGCCTGCTCTCTTACCATTCCTTTCTGTTTTGGGAAATTTGAGTCCTTCCTGAAGTCCTTCAAACAGTAATCTAATATGTCCCTCCGTCTCTATCTGGGCCGTCCGGGGGCTGTTTTTTGTAATAAAAAAGTGAACTTACCAGCTTCAGCGACGTATCTGGAGTGATAGGCAATATTAGCAGTTGGTACTTCTTTGGCAAAAATGCCTCGCTTGGTTAGTTCTGCTACAAACTCTTTCATAATATCTACTGGGCCTGATATGGTTGCATTTTCGGAGCTGTTGTGACAAGCTATGTCGATTTCTGGGGGACAGCATTTGAGTAGCTGGGAAATAATAATTGTGTGTTTTTATTTTGGAAATTAAATAAAAATAAGTTCATACACACTAAGTGGAGAGTGGAGTGGAGAGGTGATGGAGTTCCTAGTCTATCGGTTTTATCGGATACATTTCAGAGAGTGTGCATCGGATCTGCATGATCTAATTCCCTCCTGCCCATTTTTCTATCGGAGTGACAGAGCGGGCACGAAAAATCGACACGGCTTTATGGTTGACATTCCGGAAACCCGTATGAAGAGCTTTGATTCCAGTATTACTGTGCGAACGGCTATTCTGTGGAATTCGCTTCCTGAATTGGTGTTCCCCGATAACGATTGCAATCTGGGTGTCTACAAGTCAAGAGTGAATCGGTTTCTTCTAGGCGGCTAAGCGCAAACCTATTATAATAATAAAATAAAAAGTGGAGAGCTTTAAAGACAGATTTCAAGTAATTTGAACATTTAATATATATAAAAAGTTCTAAGGTAGACAACGCACTACTAATGCTCTTTGTAGGTCTTTTGGCCCGTCTTTTGTTTGTCTACTATTAAAAAAATACAATTAGTGTACTTGGAAATGAAATTACAAAAAAAAATAACAGAATTGCCATAATATATAAACGACTTAGTAGAGATAAAACTTATTTTCTGTATTTTAAAGATATAATACACAATTTTAAATTAATAAAAGAAATAATAATAAGTAAGAATATTTTAAATTGGGGATTACTTATTTTGAGCTTATTATTTTTATTTTAGAACTTAAAGTAATGAGGCCGCGTTCAATTGCCAGCTCTACAAAACAATTTAAAAAAAAACGAGTAAGAATGTAAAAACTGATTACCTTCGCATTATCTTTAGAATACATTGCAAATGATGATAAGGAATATCCGTAATGATATTGTATAAGGTAGCGAGGAGATGGAAAAAAAAACGTTTTTTTTAATCTTAATCTCTACCACTTAAAAAATAACTTTAAAATTAATTTAAAATGTGTGAAAGCAATTGCTCTATGGACTCTGAACGTGGTCTTAACTAAAACAAATTGGCTTACATCCTTGTACCCAATCCCGACTGCAGCCATTGATCCTTTCACCAGAGGCAATCCAAGCACAGCCTCGCCACGACTGTACGTGGCCAGAATCATTTCTTCAGTAGTGAAGGTATTATCATGGTACGCGCACGCTGCCTCCCCTAAACTGTGACCTGAACAAAAATAACATTGAGTTAAACTATTAACTGTTATGGACCCGGATATGTATTAAAACTGCGACCAGAACCACCAGAGGATGGTTAGCAGCATCCTCCTACTGCACGGTGGAACGCTATGCGATCTGCAAGTCGCCTGTCAAGCGTGTGGATTATGGCACCTATGTTGAGGAAAGCCTATGTTCGCAGTGCACATCTTCTAGTTGATTATAATGATGTTTAACTGTTACCAGGTGGTTAGTCGCTGGTTTACCACCTGTCTTAGCTAAAATTATATAAGTAAAAGTAGAGATCTTACATTCTAAATGTGCAAGCCCCAACACCACACTACGCATACAAAATACTACGAAAATACGGTGGAGCGGTGTGCACATTTAGAATAAAAGATCTCTAACTCTTTCTCTCTGTAAGTCTGTAAGTGTCTGCCTCTCTGTCTGTTTGCTTGCTTTTTGCGATTCAACAGCTAGGCCGATATTAATATTATTATGCGTTGAGCCAGAAACACGCCAGCATTATGACCTTTTGAGGTTCGGTTGGACATACCAGTTTTCTTACGACGTTTTTCTCACACCGTTGTTGAGCAATGCCATCGAAATTGCACATGATTTATTTAATTACTAAATAAGTAATTGGTGCAAAGCCGAGGATCAAACTGGGTGCCATTGTATTACAAAACTTACATGCTACCACCCGGCCATCATCACTCAAAAATTCTAAGTACACAAAATAATGTTGGCATGTTTAATCTCTACATGGTAGCCTATTTTGGATGCTGTTATCGTAAAAAAAAAAAAAAAAAAAAACAAACCATAAAACCAAACGTATGACATACGTATAACATAATAAAAGACAATAGGTACAGAGAAACGTAAAGTAGGGCTCACGTATCAAATAGATTGACTGCTTTGCATATTATTATGTGATTATGTGAATTGGCAGAGAATGTGAATATGGTGTCACTAGCAAACGAGCTATTGTCATTATCAGATTAATGGCCTGCTCTATTATATTGACTGCCCCTGTGGCCCAGTTCGTAGTGAACTTGCCATCTGCGTTTGGGGGTGGGGGGTTCAATTCCCACCTAGTACAAACATTCAAGTGATGAACTTTTTTTATTCTACATCTAGGTGTTAATTTTATCTGGTTAAAAAATGTATATCGGTCTCTGGCAGCCATAGTACAAGCTTTGCTTAGTTTGGGGTCAGATGACAATGTGTGCAAAAATGTCCCAAATATTTATTTATTTATAAAAAGGAACATTCTGCTCCATGCAAGATAATAAAATATGTCCTAGAATAAATAATGTTTTTACACTTTTGATGCACTTAAACTTGGTCCAAACTTTTATTCACTCTGCTATTTGCATTAACATTGCAAAAAGCGAAATGAAAACCACAAATTCCAATTTCACTACCGTTGCCGTTCAAACTATCATTTCTTTCTGTATCATATTTTTGAAGGTCTTTCTAATAAGACTACTTTCTCTCTTTTCTCATTCTCCTTTCATATCAACGAAATTGCCAGAAAACAGAGAAGCTGCAACAAATGACTCACCGATAATATAATCAGGCTCCACTCCCATCTCTTTGAGGATATCGGTCAATCCAATTTGTACGGCGCCTATACCAACGAACGCGTTCAAAATGTTATCAAATATTGTTTTGTCTGGTTCCGATATTATTTTTATGATATCAACGCCTTTCGGTTCCAGAACTTTATGGCATCTGTAAAACAATTTTTATTGATATCAAAAATGTTTCGGGCAAAGTTCGATGTGTTTGGGATAAGCAAATGGTTTTAGAGTTCAGGGTAGGGTTTTGGTGATATACGATATTTTTTGGCGTAAACGTAGTTACTAAAAAATATCACAATATATCAAAATAATAACTGGACATACAGTTTTATGATTATACCTAAGCGTTCTATGGTTAACACATTATTTTTACCCCCTACGTAAAAAGAGGGGTGTTTTAAGTTTAATGTGTGTCTGTGTGTCTGTCTTTGGCATTGTAACTCCCTAACGGCTGAACTGAAATTGTTTTTTTTTTGTTTAAACGGAGACTTGATTGCGTGTGTTATTAGCTCTTTTATCGTTTAAGAAAGTCTGTTGAGCTGTTTGAAGTTATCACTTCTGTTAACAAATTAGATGAGTTTTTTTATAATAGTGCAATGGAAATCAGATCAGCCATTTAGTAGCTAAAAACTAGCGCTAGCTTTTTACTCACTGTGTAGATAACTTTAAGTAAATAGTGTTTCTTCTATGTATAAGTTGAGAACCTAACTCCAAGATAAACCTCGGCGAGGTTTGTTGGTGTTAGCAAGCAAATTAAATGTAGTAACGATACGTTTGTCATTAAAAAAAAATAAAAATAAAAATAGCCAAACAGATTTTTTTTTCACGAATTCTTTGAATTTTACGTATTTAGTAATAGTATGGAATGCTACATGTTGGTTTTGTGTTTTTTTTTTTTACTTTATAAAGATAAATTATCAATATAAAAACAGACTTCATCAGAACTGGACCAAATTAAAGTGGGATCAAATGGGAAGCACCAGCTTTCGAATAAAAAGAATCATCAAAATCGGTTCACCCAGTCATAAGTTCTGAGGTAACAAACATTAAAAAAACTGTCGAATTGATAACCTCCTCCTTTTTGCAAGTCGGTTAAAAAGGCAAAGCTTTTACGCAAAAGTAAAAACCTTTCTATGCAATATTGAAACTTCTTACAGAATATTGATTTCTTAATCACGTTGGTACTTGTGTAAGTTGTATAATCATTCAGGGTATTTTTAACCAACTTCCAAGGAGAAGGTTCTCAATTCGACTGTTTTTTTAAATTGTTTAAATGTTTGTTACCTCAGAACTTTCGACTGGGTCAACCTGTGTTTGGATGATTGAATAAAAGCGGGTTTTAATTGGTTTTTGATTTTATTTTTTACTCACTACAGTCACAGACAATCGCCATTACACATCAAGATCGAGTCAATTCAAGGATTCTCATTACCGCAGTGCTGCCAACACAATATTATGTTGCCAACCACAACCTGTTTTGATGATTCTTTTTTTATTTGAAAGCTGGTGCTCCCCGTGTGGTATCATTTCAATTTGGTCCAGTTCTGTAACTTTTATGAAGTTGGTTTTTTATATTAATAATAATTGTTTTAAAGTAAATAGAATTATGTTACTTTGAATCCCACCTATTAATAGCTTTCTTAAAAGTGGGTATACGCATCAAATCTGCTCCCATGGTTGCCCATTGTGATCCCATTCCACTAAACAGAAACCACAAAGGTCGACGGACACCGGAGTAGTAATCAACGCTTTCAGATACACTGACTGTCTCGTTTTGTTTGTTCGTTTCTGAAAGAGATAGATGTATTAGTGTTTATACGTAACAGAAGATGACTGAATAGGAAAATATAGATTAGACTGACGCTCAAAAATTATCCTCAGGTTTTCTTTATGATTAAATGGAATGACTAAAGAATAAAACACTATTTTAAAGTATCACGGTTGTTCACTACAGTTATATGATTATTAACGGGATATTTACAATGATAAGATTGTGAAAGGAGCTCCCAATATTTTGGCGTAGTTACATGCACCATGTTCACGGGAAGAATGAAGAATGCGGATTGGACGAGTAACCACTCCCGTCTCATTCTTCAAGTATTCGGTCCTTATATACAGTGTATGTATTGTTGAACATATGTCTTTGCTCTAGCGTAATAAGCCAACCCAGTGCAAGTCGGGCTCGCACACTGATGGCTCCGAAGGTCTTGAATACGAGTAAAAAAAAATCTTGCAAAGATTTTGTGCGCCGTCTCGCACATGGCCAGGTTTTTATTGATTAAATATTTAAGAGTAACCTAAAATTATATTTCTTCCTGGTTGCTGACGTCAATCACAAACGCGCAGCGATATAAATGCTCGTGAACCGAAGTAATAATATTAAAAACTCACGCGCTGCTCATCAGCGGCGCATTGTGGTGCTTTATAAAATGCAATGTACAATCAAACGCGCAACTGTAAGTAATCGTTGATGGAAATTAAAGGTAGACTACTAGCATTTTAAGCTATTGCATAGCTTCTATCGCGGGCCTTGAGCGTGGAGACCGAATCCAGAAATTCCGTAACGAAAATAACCTGACACCCCCCACTCCGACCTCTCACCGCTAGATGGCGTTGTAAAATATGTTTGATAAAAGAACGACATACATAAAGTTGTAAAACCTACATAATTTTATTTGTTACAAGTAATAAAATAATTATAATTGCATAAGTTGATAAAAAATGCTGTGCAATAGCTTTACCGTGGCAGTCCCCGAGTGCCACACGTCTTTTTTTTTGCAGTTGATTGTAGCTACATGCGTGACTGATGCAACCACAGAAAAGAAAATATTTTTTTGTTTAACTGTGGATGCGATAATACTCGTGCCATGAACATATCTGACACCGCTTCTGAGGTCTGCTACAGACGCGCGCGGCCAACAACTTCATTTCGTACTCAATTACTTACCTAGCACAGTAAAACCTCGTCCAGTATGACCAACAATATCTTTTTCAAAGATGTTATGGAGTAGCGCAATTTCTTCTTCGTCTATATGCTTGCTTTTCAGTGAGTTGAATATTTTATTTACTCCAGACTCTTTCCTACCTGATGCAAGTACAATACGGGGAATTCTACACTTGTATTTATTCAGATTCTGTGAAATTATAAAATTATTCAATAGTAAATACGGATAATGAGAAATACTACGTTATACACGGAAAGGTGTACTAAGGAAAAAAGAGGTCATTGTACTCATTTCAGCAATCTGAGGGTTCGTCCCGTAATAAAACGTAGTTCTTAATCAAGGTATAAAAAAAACTCATCAGCATGGTACATCATTTTTGTGTTGCCCAGTATTAGATACCCGCTTACTTTTGGCTGCCAAAATAAAATTTATTACTTACTTTAATCCTACAAACATAAAAATAAATAACTTTCTTATTCACTTTATCTCTATTTGTTTTTGTTTCACGACTATATAATTGTAGCCATTTTGATAAAATTTTACTAAGAAGAGAAGTCCATAATAAAATTAAATTATGAATTACGGCAAATAAATTGAATGTAGCAGAGTGCCTTTCAATGTGACCTGACAGTTTTGGACTGGAAAAAGACAGTTTCCTTTCCAACCCAAGTAAACTGACACATTATTTAACTACATGTGAAAAAAATTTTTAGCTACTCAAATGCTTAATTATTAAAAAAGAAGTACCTTTTCTTTGTAATGTCCTTTTAAAACCACATGAATATTAGCGCCAGTGAACGAAAAACTGTTTAAAGCTACAAAACCTCTATTAAAATTGGTACGTTCAGTCAAAATCTGAACTTTTCCATCTTGGACTGCTGAAACATCTAAAGGCTCAGCATAGTGAAGGTTTGCTGGGAGCTCTCCTTTATGGTAAGCTAAACACAACTGAAAATCAAGTAAATTCCATTATTATTTTAACTAAAATAATCTGAAAGTATTACATTTATGGAGAAGAAATTCAATGGCGTATGTGAATCCACAACTGGGCCACCTGCAATCTGGGCCTAAGCCCAGCAGTAGACTTTTAAAAGGCTGAATATGCTTATGCTTATTATAATTATCTGTATCTTACTTCATTCTAATATTGTGTGAAAAAGAATAGCTTTAGTTTTAGAGCCGTTACTATACTAAAATATTTTAAAAAAAAAGTATCTCTATTTTTCAACAGATACTTCTGTCCGCCTCTTTGTCTTTACTGGTTATCTTCTGTTAGCCCTTCTGTCCTACGAAGATTCTAGAATAACAATTCTGTTTTGAACAACTATAATATTATCAAATTTCTAAAATATAAAGTCAATATGGTAATGCTTAAAGTCTTCATCTGTAATTATGTGTGTAAGTGACATTTAGATTTATTTTATTTGTGCCAAATTCAAAGTGTTGGTGTATAGAAAAGTTTTTTATTTTTTGTTTAAATTAGGACGGCTGTCGAGGCATTTTTTAAAATAAATTTGTTGTTTCCACTTGCACCCATTTAAATCCATAGCAACTGTGTTAGCAACTGTGACGCGGAGTTCGACGCGGTGACATAAATAAGAATGTTCAATCACATATCTGTCACATTACCTGGCGACAGAGTTTCCTTTTCATTTCCGTTCTCTGTGTGTTGGTGTATATAGTTTAGGTGGAATTGAATAAATAAATAAATAAGCAACAAACAGTTTATCCATGTAATATTTATGAATCATTGATTTTTAATACTGATAAATTAAATACTGATAGTTTTATTTGCTTGTCAACGCCTTTTCTATATCAACTTGAAACTAACCTTAGTAACTGCTGTTAGTCCTGACGCAGCCTCACTATGTCCCATGTTGGATTTCACACAACCAACTTTTACTGTTTTATCATGAGCAAAAACTGTTCCAATGGCATCGATTTCATTTCTATCAGCTTTCACAATAGCTGGAATCGTAAAGTTTAACCATTACTTGAAAAATAATTGTCAATGCCAAAATTTGGGGCCTGTATCAAAGACAATCGACGCTTTATTTTAGAAATGAGTTATAACGGCATAAAAATATATTTTTTCCTTTCTAAATGGTCAAACGACCAATTGTATTAAAATTATAGATCGTTTTAATATATATATAAACTGTCCACCATTTTAATACAGTTTTATTAGTAATGTTTAATCTATTGTATCAAATATGTTTGGTAACGCCAAAAATTTAGAACTCAATTAGCAGTTCCAGTATATGGATTTCAATCATGAGCAGTTTAGGTACATGTATTTCGGTCAAGATAGCTTTACCCCTTACATTAATTGATATTTGTCGTAATCCTGCTCCAGGATTTTTCGGAACTAGACTTGTTGCTATGTTTTTCCCTCCGAAATGAAACAATGCGTCCATGCGGTCGCGTTTTTTGAAAAACCAAATGGTGAAACAGGTTCACATTTTATAAAAATCACTGACTTACATAACTAGTAATTAATAAAAATACAAGATAAACTGATAATCATCGTGGTAATTAATCAATGCTTGCTAAAAAATACGCGTGAATGTTTTAAATAATTTAATTTAGCTTTGCGAGTTGATTAAATAGCTAGGTAGATAGTCAAACTGCTATAGCTTAGCCAGTGATTACAAATTAGTGTTCTAAACCATTTTCAGTTAGCTTTGCATATTGAATTATGGTTAGGTAATAAGCAATATTAGCACAAGCGGTATTATCACAGCAGAGCCGATGTTTAGAACGGCCAGCGGTTTAGCACTTTAAAAAAGTCATAGTTAGTTGTAAAAAAGTTACATATGTCTTCACTCGTAATTTGGACCAAACACAGTTCGTTCTGGGTTCAAATCTCTCTGTTTTTTTTTTACTGTCTTCAACTAATATTAAATTCAACATGCCTGCTCCATTAGCCTCCACATATTCAACGTTTTCCGGTTTAATATCAATTTCAGAATAAAAATCCGTTAGGAATCTTTGTATGTCATCAGATTCTCGAAAGTGTAAGAACTGAGCATCTGGTTTCAGCGCGTATTTCCCTTTGGCGTGATAGATTTCTGCGTAAATTCTGTAAAATATTAAAATATATTAACAACTATGCTCTAAAATGTTCCTCGCAAAGTTCTTATTTTTTCGCACTTTTCTGGATGAAGCTAGAAAAAATTATATTCTATTTATTTAAATACACGATGCTTATTTAATTTAATTATTTATTTTATTATATGTAATAATTTTTATTTTATGAAATTGCAACATGATGTACGTCATTGCTTTACAATATGAAAAATACTTTAACTAAACCACAAAATTATAATAGATTAAACAACAATTTATGCGTGTACGCAACCTACTATTCTAATTGCCAAGTTACTTACCCTATGGAAACTGACGTGGTTTTCACACATTTTATTTATATACATACATACATTACAAACACACATAAACACACACACAAATTCATACATATACTTACACATAAAAAAACCGGCCTAATCTTACGTCAGTAATTCAAGTGTAATATAAATAAAATGTTACCTTACCTTTTAGCGTCTTTTGCTTTCTGCAAGAAGAGAAGACTTACAGCTTCAGCCCTCACGTATCCATCAGCATTTTTATCAAAACACTTTGTTTTCCCATCGAGGCAAAGAAAACCTGCCCTAAATTGTCAAAAAAATCACAATTAAATACTAATATTTATTCAAATTCGTGAATAGGCATAAATAAATTTTTATTTAAAACTGTTTTAATGATGAATTTCTAGTGTAATTCCGCTTCTACGTCGCTTCAAGTACAATAAGGAATTTGTGATAAATATTTGTTGATAATGTTAATTTTATTGAGTTTAATTTTGCCTAACCACTAAAAAAGCAATAAAATTAACATTTTCAACAAATATTTATCACAAATTCCTTATTGTACTTGAAGCGATGTAGAAGCGGAATTACACTAGAAATTCATCATTAAAACAGTTTTGAAAATGGACTTCCGCAAAGTAACGCCTGATTCAATCAACATTTTTATTTAACTTTCTGTTTTCTAAAAAATTAATTATGCAGGGATCTATAGTATATATACATAATAGCTTTTTTTTACTATTATGATATTCACGTCAAAAACACTTGCAGGTGATGACGTCATTGACATCGTTTTTGACGCTTTGCTTAAGACGTCACTATATTGGATCATGACATCACTTGCCCCGGTACCCCGTCACAAACACCGTTACTTAGGGTGGGTTGCACCATTTTACTTTAGCTTTAATAAACATCGACAATTAGCTAAGGTACCGGTTAGGCAAAAAAACTGTTGCACCATCTAACAGTTGTCAAATGACGTCATATCTTTGACTTTAACCGTAACTGCGCACGCTTCGCTGGTAAATCTGTCAAATGCATAGAATATAATTCCAGCTATGCATCTGGGGTAAATAAGGTTTCATTTGACTTGCAACCCTGGTAACTTTAACAATGCTAGTGAATACGATGGCGCAACGCATTTCGCGTTACTGGTAAAGTCAGCGTTATTGTTATTATCATATTTGTCATAAACCTTTAACAACTACTACTATAATGCAACCAAGCCTTTGGTTTCATAACCGTGACGTTATTTGCTTTGACCATTAAATTAGTATATTTTTTTATCGAAATAACATTAAATTTATTCATTACACTTTTAAAATCAAAACAGATACAAAACTATAAAAAAAAAGTTACAAAAAAAATCTAACCTATTTCATTATTTAAAATCATAATTTCAGTGTTTTTCATTTCAGGTGGTCACCATGCCTTACTGAAGTCTCGTACTTTCATATCTTTAAAGGAGAGTGCAATGACTATGAAACGAAACAGGCTTACTTCTTCAAATTAAGCGACAACATTGGATGGGAGCAGTTATTGCCAGTTCCGACTACAGCCGCGTCACACTCTCCATTACTGATGCTGCAATAAGCTTTCTCCAAAGCAGCTGCTGAACTCGCACAGGAGAAATCAAGGGAGTATGAGGGCCCGCTTCCATCGACCCAATACGAGATGCGGTTGGCTAGCATGGACTTGCTTGACCTGTAAAAAAAGGTTTCTTACGACATTGATAGATAGATGGATAACTCTTTTTTGTTCACACCAAGAATTACATATGAACATAATATGATAAAAACATCTTAAAACTAGTGAAACGATTGGCGGCCTTATCGCTATAAGTAAACTCTTCCAGGCAACCTTGGTATGGAGATGACATACAGAAGAGGTAAAGGACGGGGTGTGATGTAATAATGGAATAACTGGTATAAAAAGCGTAGACATACATTATAATAATACACTAATACTGAAACAATATATACAATAATAATATACATACCCCGCGGTTTCACCCGCGTGGTGATGAAAATCGGTGATGATGATGATGATGAAAAGTAGGCTATGTATTAATACAGAACATAAGCAATGTATATTCCATATTTTTCCCAAATCCATCCAGCCGTTTCTGCGTGATTGAGTAACAAACATCTATCCATCCATCCATCCATTCATCCATCCACCTAACCATTCAAACTTTCACATATATGATATTAGCGTGATAGTGTGATAAACAATTGATGATGAGATAGCAGTATTTTAATTAAGGATCAAACCTTTAAAATAGTAAACATTGCAACATTTATTCTTACCCGCTAATAATAAAATGAGTAGGATGCTCAACATCAAAATAGCACAGCGCACAATAATCTGCAAACGACATGCCAATATACACCCCTATTTTCATCCCTTTTAGCGTAGCATGGGTGTTTCCTGAAAAATTCACAAACTCTTACCTCTGAAATTTTCCTCAATTCCAAGAATTTTGTAGGTTCATGACATTTTTAGGAGAAAATAACTTGTTATTTTTTGCTCACTTGGAGAAGAAGTCACGAATTTTATGTAAATCATATACGCCAGAAGCATATTTTTATATGTTGATGTACCAGTTAATAATGTTAATAAAGTTTCTACAATATTCCACTCTTCTTAAATTGTGTCAAAAATGGCTACCGAATGAATGAATAGAGAAAATTTGTGGAAAAATGAAGTAGTAGTACTTGATTTACCAATTTCTAGTACTTGACTGTAAAAAATTCACATCTTAAGTTTTTTATATATATGTAGTGTTTTTTGTTTGTTTTTATATGAATTAATAGGCTTGCGTTTGACCGCCAACTCGCCTGATGTTAAGCGATGATGTGGTCTCCGTTGGAGCACGCTTGCCTTGAAGAAACCGATTCACTCGTGATTTGAAGACACCCAGATGGTAACTATCTGGGAACACCCATTCGGTCGCAAACGCAAGCCTATTACTGAATAAAAAATAAACTTTCATATTTCAATAAGTTTCTCCTTTCTAGTTCTAACAATACCAACTCACCAGAGTCAAAAATAGCTCCATATGCGTGTTCCAACATCTTCCTCGACATTGGTTCTACTATTTTGGCCTGCTGGTATCCAACTCTGAAGAACTGCGCATCAAATTTGTCAATGTCCGTTATTTTTCCCAAATGCTTAGGTATTTCGGGATCGTTGGTTGTCCATCTCGGCTCATCACTGACCATGTCCACCTGAAAAATGAGTTGTTGATCTAATACTTGACGATGCTTGACAGAGCTTTTTTAATAACTAGCCTGATGTTAACGAAGATGTGGTGCAAAGCGAGACGCAGCCGCGCGCGCGTATTCACCTTGATAAAGATCGCCGAATGCGATTGAAACTATAGTCGGAGTAACCGGCCTAATCTTTCGTGAGTAATTCCCGTGTAATATAAATAAAATGTGGTCTACAATGGAGCACGCTTGCCTGGAAGAAACCGAAATAGTTAATTTGTTTAATAGTTCTGATTTCTGTTATTACGACACAAAATATACAGGGTTATTGGTAACTCTAGCTAATAACCTCTCGAAGGAAGCTTCTCTGTATCATTCTTATTTTGTGCCTTGATATTTCACAAAACTTTGTACAATCTCCATTTTTTTTGTTCTTAAATATATATTTTTCATTGTCCAATTTTCATATATTAAAGTTACATTAATTTCATAGCAAAGAACACTTTAGATCAAATCAACTTTCAAACAACAAAAAAAAAACTATATCAAAATCGGGTCAGCCGTTTGGGAGCTATGATGCTACAGACAGACACACAGATACACTCTATTTGGATGATATTTTTAATAAAATCTAACTAAATTATCGTCTACATGTGGATCACATTAAAAACCGACTTCAAAAATATATTTAAAAAAAAATAAGTGCTTATAAAATTTGAGTGTTGCCCTCAATTTCTCTCGGATCCCATCATCAGATCCTGACTGGGTGACAATTGGACCAAATTGGAGTATACCCCTACCGAACAAAAGAAAAATAAAAATGAAATCGGTCATCAGTTTGCGGACGAATCGGTGAACATACATAAAAATAATTTATATACAGTGGAACATATTGGAAGTAGGTTAAAAACTTGTTGAGCAGATTCTAAAAATACTAAACTAAATTACTAGAATTAGCAGTTAACTCACGTGGTTTACTCAATGCAACACTATAGAAAATAATTAAGTAAGTGGTTGGGCATTTGTGCTTTTTTAATTATATAGACTATCACCTACCTCATTGTAGAGATTTTCGCCAAACTCTAGAACACTTTCGGAATTCGGAAAAATTCCCGACATACCACTTATTACAACTTCATCTCCTCTCATAGCTGTGCAGTTATCAAAACCATCAATTTCTTTTACGTTTTCCATTTCACTTGAATAAAAAATGCTGATAATAAAGTGTAGAGACGTAATTGAAGTCTGGAGTGATTCAGTTCGTTTGTATGTAAATGGTTTCTTTATAAACGAGGTCTTCAAGGACACAGCCTGATTTTAGGGTTCTGTGAAATGACTTTTTTATTTGCATTAAGTATATTTATATAAAACTATTCAAATGGAAATAATAAATATAAAAAAACAGGGTATCTCTACGAGATTGAATCTGAAATGAGATCCGTAGACGAACGATAGAAACGAAATATAGCCCACCAGAATAACAAGTTGAAGTGGCAGTGGCCAGGGCATATAGCACGTAGAACAGATGGCCGATGGGATGGAAAGGTTCTCGAATGGAGGCCACGGACCGGTAAGCGCAGCGTAGGTCATCCACCCACAATACAAACAAGAGAGACCGCAGAAAAATGTTGGACCCAAAACGGCTGTTTAGAAGCAGCTCGATGCCCGGAGAGCAGTGGACGTGCTATGGCTGAAAAGATGATGATGATAAAAATAAAAAAAATGTTGCTGAACGAAATCTACTTAAAAATAAATATAATCTAATGAAAGACTAATATATTCTAGGAACTGCTACTACCACAGACCTAAAAAAATTGTCTAAATCTATGGCTGCTATCTATGTACAATACTATTTATTTTTAATTATTCAATGACAGCTGCGTTTAACAGCTGTCTCGCTAGATGACAATGAATATTACGAACAAAAATAATGATTTTTGTGCATCATGTTTCTATTGGTCAATTTACAAAGAAAAATGAAAGAAAACTATAATAATATTTTTTCTTTTAAAAATTATATTTACTTATATATTCTATCGTTTGTATCTCAAGTTTGTAATCTCGGATATAATTGACAATATTAACAGAATATGGCTCTCAATACATTAATTAAGACCACCTGTTAAAAGCCTAGATAATTACTTTAGTTTATAATGTTATCCTTGTTTTTGTGGTTTTTAATAAAGAGTTATTGTATTGTATTTAGTAGAACAGCCATTAGTAACAAAAATACAATTTCTGAGTGGTGTAGCTACCTAAGTCTGTAGTGTATCTAATACAGTATGTGGTGAACCTAATAATCTAATGGGTAGAGTTCAAACGTTTTTTTAAGTGTTTTTTTATTTTATTATCTCAATAAAATACAAGCTAACACAAACATTACAACAACAGTTAGACTGCTCATAGATGAAGTTCTAAAGACAATCCAAATGGTCATGTCCACTGCCAGGCAGGGTGGTTGCCAGGCCAGCATGTTGGCGGAATGATTAAATATTAAGTAAAAATGAAACTAGAGATTCCATATAATTAAGTTAAAAAAACACATTAGTAATAAAAATGTTTGATGTTTTTTTTTTTATTAATAGAATAGTTTAAATTTGTTTAATCTGTTATAGCATCACTTCAGTGTATCTGTAATGGGTTATAAGTGTTTTTTATTAATAAGTTAGTGACAGTCCCGTCAGCTTGGTAGTGAACCTACCTTCTGCGCTTGGTGGCGTGGGTTCGATTCCCACCTAGGACAAACATTTGTGTGATGAACATTTATTCTATGTCTGGGCGTTAATATCTATTTATGTATTTAAACATATATATGTACGTATATCAGTCTCTGGCAGCCATATTACAAGCTTTGCTTAAATTGGGGTCAAATGACCATGTGTGTAATAATGCCCTAAATACTTATTTATTATGTATTTATATTTGTAAGTAATATAACCTTTTGAATGATGATTAATTCGATGACATGAAAATTAATCAACTAATTAACATTACATGAATTGACGTTAAATGAATTCATTAATAAAAGAGGAAGGCCAATTTTCATGATACACTAGATGCGCCCCACGTTTTCGTTCAAGAAAAATTGATGAAAAGGCTTAACTTACTCCTTATATAACGTCAGCTATTTGTCAGTGAAAGTCCAGTCAAAATACATTCAGCAATTTTGGAGACCATAGAAAACATACATCCATACACACATCATATTTTATATGAGAGAAGAAGAAGATAAGAAGAAGATTACTTACCCCACTCACAAAAATACAAGGGACTCAAATTTGTGTTATTATTTTAACAGGGCTCCATTTTTACGATTTCTCTATATAGCGGGATCTCAAATGTCTGCCATAACGTTAGGTACATATTAATCACAGAAAAGAGAAGTAAATAGAACGGAAATGAGATGAAAACTCTGTCACCAGATATTCTGACAGATATGTGATTGACAGACATTCTTATTTATGCCAACGCGTCGAACTCCGCGACATAGTTGCTATCGTAACACAGTTACTATGGGTTTATATGGGTGCAAGTGGCTACAACACATTTCTTACAAAAATGCCTTGACAGCCGTTTTAATTTAAACAAAAAAAAATCTGTTCTATGATATTAATAATTCTCGCAGTTTAAAATAATCGCCAATCCTGAAAATCCTGTTAAGGATAATGGGTCAAGCTATTTAAATTATTACATTGTCATCGGTACTTGATCAGTGTGCAGTTTCAAATCAATCTGTCGTTTTGAAAGGGGTGAAAATCACGTTCAAAGATTCCGTTACATAGATGCATGCCAAGCTAATAAAAGCGTGTTAAAAAAACGGGCAGATCTGCATGATTTAATTCCCTCCTGCCCTTTTTTCTATCGGACTGCCAGAGCGGGCACGAAAAATCGACACCGCTTTATGGTTGACATTCCGAAAACCTGTACGAAGCGCTTTGATTCCACTTTTATTGTGCGAACTGCCAGTATGTGGAATGCGCTGCCTGAATGGGTGTTCCCCGATAGATACAATCTGGGTGTCTTCAAGTCAAAAGTGAATCGGTTACTTCTAGGCAAGCATGATCCATCGTAGGCCGCATCATCGCTTAACATCACGCGAGTTTGCAGCCAAACGCAAGCCTATCTTACAATAAAAAAAAGATAAGAACGTTGCAGTTTTACATCTATCTTCTATGTACTTATATAAATATGAATCCCTATTTATCCTGGTCATGCTATAAATTGAGAACGGCTTTTCGGAATACATTCATCTTTTTTTAAAATGTTTTCTTATACTTCGTAGAAGGTTCTTACATTAAAAACGGCTGGACCGATATGGATGAAATATTGTGTCCCAGCAGTGGGTCATAGTAGCAAGGCCGAAGGCCAAGCTTACACGCATGCGAAGCCGGGGCGGGTCGCTAGTTGCTATATAAATTTCGCTAAAATAAAAATAAAATTTAGATATTTAACAGACCACCTTTTGCTTTTCCAGCTACTTTTTCTTTGGGAAAAAAATCCGTGCAATCTAAATTATAGTTATATAGTTTAACCATCCAGGGAATTGAATCTCGAAGTAAAAATGTAGGTGGTTTTATTGATATTTATCGCTTGCATGTTGAGTCATCAATGACTAACTTACCAAGCGCTAGTGATGAATTGAATAAATATTATTAATTTCAATATAAATTTTATTTTTATATATCTTATTGTATAAAAATTGCGTGTCACGGTGTTTCTGGTCTCACTCTTCCGATACGTACGTACGTTCATCATCAGTTTTTCATCACCACGCGGGTAAAACCGCGGGGGCGTAGCTAGTATTCAATGTAAGTTGCACGTTGATTTACATATTGCAGTAATAGAAAATTAAGGGCCTCTTAATAAAATCACATTGCGAGAAATTAAATTTAAATAATTATGTTTAAGGTGTAGGGTTTCTTTAAAAAAAACATTTTAACACAGCTCCGCAGAGCGCTGGTGAATTATCGGCCTAAACCTGAGATTATAGGATTACCACATTTATGCTGTTCTGAATCTTTTCGTCTGAAATGAATGTGTTTTACTGGTTTCAATCGTTTTATCTACGAAGCCTTTGTGCGCATATCCGATCTCTTATAAAAAATATTTTGCATAATATTTATGTAATATTATATAAACTTTAGTGCTTATTTATGAGCCATTGTAAACTATTAATATAAAATATAAAATACTATATATAATATAAAATACTCTAGCCTGTTTATATATAAACGATCTGTAAGCTAATCGGTTCTTTGATTTATAATGCCACCGGAGTGAATAACTTTTATTCTCTTTTAAAAAAGCTGGGCATAAAATCGATCTCAAAATCATATGTTCAAAATCAAAGTAGATAATATAAGCATTTTAATTTCTTACTAGACAGATAGTACACCATACTCACTAATGACGTCACCTGTAAGTACGCCATACCAGGCCTGGCGCACTCCGCACTTTAGGTATGAAGCTACAAGTAGTCGTCTTGTCGGACTTGCCGTGCCCGCTGCCGCGCGATAGACAGAGAAAACGCGACAAAAGTTACGCGATAGACAGAGAAGCAACTTCTAGGTTAATATAGCAGTAGGTAGTTAGCAAGAGTCGCTACTTATTTAAATGATTATGCGGATTCTGTACTTGTATTTATTTGTATTCTGTGGCCATACAAACTCCATACTGACTTTGTGGGAAAGAAACAGAGCACCCCTTTCCGATCCGATAAAAACTTTAAGCGCTTATATCTCAGAACCTCATAAGCTTTAGTAGCTTTGTTTAGTATAGTTATAACATACCTAATAAAATAACAATTATAATTTTCACTAATAAGCTTTTTATTTTTATCAAATGAAACACCTACAGACCAACAGCCTATTGTGTGTTTACGCATGACATTTCTCGTAAGCAAGTAGTTGACAAATAATTTAACGGCTTAAATTTGCTTTTCTTACGTAATAGGTCGGGGAAAAAGTCTTTTCGTATTTTGTATGTATAAAGTTGTAGTAAAAATCTTATCCGTTGTACTGTTTGTATCTGGCTGGTTTTGATACCATTAAAAATATGACATTTAAAAAAAGGAATACAAAACGTAAAAAGCAATTTCCCGCCATTTTTCAATTGTTTTTTTGTTCGATAAAATGAGTGAATCTAACGAAGAAATTCGATATATTGTGAAATTTTATAACAAAAAAGGGAAAAATGCGACACACGCCGCGAATAAAATTTGTGACGTTTATGGACCTAATGCAGTGTCATCAAGAGTAGCACAATGTTGGTTCAAGCGTTTTCAGTCCGGGAATTTTGATGTCAAAGATGCAGCTCGCTCTGGTCGCCCTGTTACGGATAAAGTCGATGCCATTTCTGAAAAAGTGGACCAAGATCGGCATATTAGTAGTCACGACGTAGCTGAAGAACTGGGGATTGACCACAAAACAGTTTTGACCCATTTGAAAAAAACTGGGTATACAAAAAACTCGATATTTGGGTGCCACACGAGCTCACTGAAAGAAACCAAATGAATCGTGTACTCATTTGCGATTCTCTATTGAAACGTAACGAAACCGAACCGTTTTTGAAAAGATTGATCACTGGTGATGAAAAATGGATCACCTACGACAAGAATGTGCGCAAAAGATCATGGTCAAAGGGCAGTGAAGCACCACAGACTGTAGCGAAACCCGGATTAACACGTAATAAGGTGATGCTGTGTGTATGGTGGGATTGGCAGGGCATCGTTCATTATGAGCTTTTACCGCCGGGCAAAACCATCGATTCGGATCTCTACTGCCAACAGCAGATGAGACTCAAACAAGAAATTGAGAAAAAACGGCCGGAATTGATCAACAGAAAGAGTGTGGTCTTTCATCATGATAACGCCAGACCGCACACATCTTTGGCCACTCAGCAAAAATTTAGAGAGCTTGGTTGGGAAGTGTTAATGCATCCACCATATAGCCCAGACCTTGCACCCTCAGATTTCCACCTGTTTCGATCTCTTCAGAATTCTTTGGGTAGTGTTAGATTAACATCAAGAGAGGACTGTCAAAACTACTTGTTGCATTTTTTTTGATCAGAAGTCCCAAAAATTCTACAGCAACGGGATCATGTCACTACCTACAAGATGGCAACAAGTTATCGAACAAAATGGCACATATATATTATAATTAAATGTAATTAAACTTGAAAAAAATATGTCTTGGATTTGTTTAAAAAATACGAAGAAACTTTTTCCCCGACCTTATATATGCATATATAAGGGTAAAAATGTTAGGTTGGCGGTCAAATGCGAGACTATTATTTAATTTAAGAAAATGTAAGAAACTACAGTAAAATAAATATTTTATTACATAAAAAAATAAATAGAACAACAAGAAACTAGTTGATTGAATCAGGCGTTACTTTGCGGAAGTCCATTTTCAAAACTGTTTTAATGATGAATTTCTAGTGTAATTCCGCTTCTACGTCGCTTCAAGTA